>OY728120.1:662300647-664700647 GCA_963277665.1 Viscum album | reverse complement strand
ATCAAGTCATTTGGATGAAGACATACCTTTCATTACAATGTCATGGTTAATTATATTATATACATTTATTCCATTTAATGAATATTCCATATTCAGGGTTCATCTTCTACCATCCATTAATGTTTTATGGGGTGCTACCAATACCTAACCAATTAATCATTCATATATAATTGTCAATATGATTCAATTTCCATAGGCGGGTCAACTGGTAAACATACATTGTAATTTACATTATGTAATTAAAAATATAAATTAATCCATTTAATATATAAAATCACAACCTTACAGTGGTCATTCCATGGAACTCCTGAATTGTGGAACAAAAATGTCAAAATAGTAAACCAAAATTTTGGCATAACCATAAACATGTAAATGATAGAGTTGTGGTCCTAATCACTGAAAATTAGTCACATATTTTGAAATAGGATGACCATAAATTTCCAACTATTATATACATGGCATGCGAATTCTCTAAACGACAAACGATGAAATCAGTGGGGCCCACATGAAAAATCCAAAATCAAAGAGATATGGAGACAAATTATAGACCACACACCTTATATTTGTAAAATCATTATCATATAGTATTGGACCATGATTTGGATTGGATTGTAGTATATCTGACAACATAGACAAATTATCATAACCTCATATCTCAATCGAGAGAAAAAGAGAAGGAGAATGACTTAAGAGGATTCAAGTATATAACGTTGTGCATCCAACATGATGAACAAAAGATTGATTGGTTGCCGAATGAAGTAGATCCATTAATTCCATGGAAAGATCTCCAATAATCCCCAAATTTATAGTCAAATTTGTTATTCCCACATAATCTCAAATTATCAATGATGGAGGGAGATTAATTTGAAAGTTATGGAAAAGAGTGAAATTTTATCAAAAATATAGCTTGGTAAGGGTTTGTCTATATGGTTTGAAAAAACGTGTGGAAACCATGCACATGTACTTGGGAGAAGGGGATCTTTTATTGTTAGGTTGAACAGTCGTGCAGTAACCGTGTGTGGTATCTCTATCTGAAAAAAACACATTCTCCATGGATTACTCTAAACCTTGTCCCAATCCTGTTTTTCAAAAACGAATGGTATTGGGATCCAAACATTACCAGACACCCTAGAGAGCTTTTCTAATCCCTTAAAATTCCATATTATGTCCAAAGAAGTTATTTTTTATAAAATTTAATGGATCCATATGTGAGTTACAAACCGGTTTCTTACAATCTGCCCCCATAAAAGAACACATCCCTGAGTTCACCATCCAAAGGAGGAAAAACAATCCTTGATGAGACTCTTGACATTGGACACATACATAGACTTACCTATACCAAGTATATTCCTATAATTATGTGCACCTCCATTAAAAGAATATTATAGGTACAGACTGCCCTTAGAGAGGCACCGTTTTCCAGTCAACAATGCGTACATTAAACTTTTCAAAGGTAGCATCAACATCTAACTCAACTTCCTTAATGTCAAAATTATGATGCGAGTTGGCCTGATACTCATGAAGCTATGAAACATGAATGACATCGTTCATTTAAAGATACCTATAATGTGGTAGAAACATATAGGCTCCTATCCAGACTCTCTATAATTTTAAAAGGCCCAATAAATGAGGTGAAAACTTCCCATGCCTTCGTAACCATCTATTCCCTACCCATTTGGATACCTAATGAAAAACATAATCGCCATCATCGAATTCAAGAGTGCATCGATGGTGATCAGAATATGATTTCTTTCTTGACTGAGCAATCATCATATTTTTTCTGATCTACTAAACTTTCTCTAATGTATCCTGAATGAGATTAGGACTAAGTAGGGATACCTCACATACCTTTACCTACAAAAGGGTGAATGACATGGCATTACATAGAAAGCCTAAAAATAACCATCTGAATTGTCACCTAAAAGATGTTATTATAGGAGAACTAGATGAGATAAATATTATTCTCCCCAGATCTACTGAAATAAAGCTCACATTCTGAAATCATATCCTCTAGAACCAATATTTTTCGTTTTGATTTTACATTTGTCTTAGGGTGAAATGATGTGTTTAGAATCTCCTATGATCCCATATACTATTGCAATCCTGACAAGAATAGTGATGTGAAATGAGCATCCCTATAAGAAACTACAGTACATGGAACCTTATGTAGTCATATGATCTCTCATACATAAACTCCTCCCATCTTATCAAATAAGAATGTCTCCTAAATTTGAATGACTTGGGATGAATTTGTTAGTTAGTCAATGACTACCCAGATATCATCGTTACCCCTCGACGACCTGGGTAAGTTAACTATGAAATAAATAACAAAAACTTCCCATTTCTATTCTGGGACTAGAAGCAGTTGTAACAATCTCGTAGGTCACTAGTTCTCCACCTTCACCTACTGATAGGTGAAACCCCTATTGATTAATCCCTCTATCTATCATTTCATTCCAGACCACTAATATTGGCATCACATATCTCGATACATGTTGGAGATTTTTAGATTAACTACCCACAAGGAAGAATGGGACTTTGTCATCAACTCTTCTCTCTTATTTTTAGAAAACCTGATACATCCACATAGGCACAGGACATCGTCTCCACCGACATACTAATATTGAGGTGGGTTATATCTTGATATAATCTCACAAAGATCAAAGCCTTCATGATTCAAAAAATATCTAATAATCACATTCTCAAAGAGGGAGGAGTAACTATCAAGAATTGGATATAAGGCTACATAGGACTATCAATAAACTCTAAATGAAGATCAGAAATGGGTGACAATAACTTCCATTCATAACTGACTTCTCGTATGACCTGTGCTTGAGTTTTCAGAGCTAGTGCATCTGCAACTACATTTCCCTTCCCTAGAATATAGGAAATATTAAAATCAAAGTATTTGGGATTTTCTAATAATATACATTATATGAGGCTCATGTGACACTAATAAAATATATACATGAGGCTATTGTGGTCCATATACACAACAAAGTGCACACCCAATAGATAATATCTCCAGTATTGTAATACACAGGAAATTGGTGCTAGTTCAAGGTTAGGAATCATGTAATTTATCTTGTGAGGCCACAAATTCCATGATTTGTATGTAAAAAACATTATCTTCCATCTAAATAACTACTCCTAAGACAATGTCTGATGAATCATAGAAGACGGTATAAACAATACCTGGCTCGGGAAGGATCAAAATATGTGCCGATACAAGCCTCCCTTTTAGCTCTGGAAAGTATTTCTCAAATGCATCTGAGCTAGTGAATTGGATACCCTTCCTTGTAATACCTATAAGTGGGAGTGAATGGTGAGATAATTATTCTATGAAACACCTATAAAATCCATATAGCACTATGAAACACAATATTTCAAACATGTTATAGGGACTCTATTAGGAATCAATAACACTAATCTTTTCTAGGTGAATAGATACTCCTGATTCTAGGATAATATGACAAATGAAGTGGAATTTTTTGATCTAGAAGTGGAACCTATAAGGCATAGAATATAGTTGACTCTCTCTCATAGTAAAAGGAATGATATGAAGATATTTTTCATGCTCTTTACGAGTGCGATAATACAACAAGATTTCATATACAAAGAACAAGACAAAAGAGTGAAAATAGGGATGGAAAACCATATTAATCACTGCCATGAAAAGGGTAGGTCTATGTATAATACCGAAAAAGACAAGAAGGTACTCATAAAGACCATACCTGCTGCAGAATGCTATAAGTTGAATGTCTGATGGTCAGACTCACACGTGATGATAACCTGATCATAGGTCAATGTTATAGAAGACATTTTATCCTTGGAGATGGTCAAACAGATCATATATTTGAGGAAGTGTATACCGGTTCATGAAATAAAGTAGTTTATCCTTATGTAATCCACACATGGATTTATGGTTCCATCTTCCATATTAGTGAAAATAATGGGAGAACCCCAAGAAGATGTATTGGTCCATATAAAACCATTGTCCACTAAATCCAATATCTGTATCATGCGCTCATGAATCATTGTAGGTGCCATTCCATAAGAAGGAATGGGCACTGGATCTGCTCCTAGAACATGCCGGATTGTAAACACTACCTTTATCTAGGTAGTTAATCAAAAAAAACATTGGGAAGGACATCCCTAAAATGATCCAATATTAGAGAGAAATAATCTTTTTGTAAACCCTGATCTTGCATGAAGATATTTTCAATCTAGGTGGTAAATCCTCCTAGCCCATGATGTTCTAGCCTAGCTCTACCAACACAGAAATCCCACTCCCCCTTATAGAGATAATTTATTCCCTCTAGTGATGTAAAAGATAACCTATGATGATAATAATCTATAAAATCATGATACTAAAAAAACCAATCAATTAGAATATTGAAATTGATGCCCGTTATCTTGATAAAAAAGGATCCATTAGAAAGGGTAACGATATACCTCAAGGTGGCAGTCCTTGGACTGGAATATGCCCTCTGTTCATACCCTTAACAATATATCAAGGTTCATTACACCATATTAATATTTTATCTCATATATGAGACTCTATAACATGATAAAGAGATAAATGTGTTTGATGAACTTGTATCAAATAAAGAAGATACTATAGTAGAGGATACTAGAATAGTACCTCACACTATAGATGGTCCCACAACCAAATCCCCGGGTATTGGTTGTATTGCATTAAATAGACCAGGCCCAAAACACTATTCAATAGATGAACAACCAAGATCAAAACATCCATGTTGGAACTACTATAGATCTTGGGTTTTTCTACCATATCCCGGACCTCCTCCTCAACCAGACATGTTAGTGCTATTCAAATTCCCCACCTGATGTGGCTTAAAGAACTCAATCAAGAGGTTGTAGATTGTGAAATTTTTTTTGACATGAAGCTGGTTTAAATGTCCTATATAAGTGATGATGATTCCCCATACAGCCATAATCCGATAACTCCATTTGATCTCTATTGAATTGAAGTATTGAATTCAAACCATCATTCCCAGTAATGAGAAACCAAAGAGATATTGAAATGGTTACTCTAGTTTTCATTTCCATAAAGAGAAACCTCAAGGGAAGGTTTCCTACCACAGGAAGAACAACTGACCTGGTGCGACACATATCCTCTTTGAGTGGTACTTCTTTCACCCCTTCAGTTATTCTCAGTGATAAGCACCCTATTTTCTATCACAGAAATGATAGGCAAGAGAAATTCATTGAATTTTGTATGGATGGAATACTATATCCCATCATCATAATGTATAGAACACGAAATCATATCTCTGCATTGGAGAGGTTCAATGTGTTTTAAATCTATGAAACACGATGAGTATTACATAACTAGAATAGAAAACTTCTTAAAGAGAAAGAACTCTATGGCTCTATCCGCTCTTAGTTTCTATGGAATGAACTAATCATATAAGGTAGTTTTTGAATTATCCCTTAGCATGCCTTGATGATAACCAGGCTGGCTAATCACATCCCATCAATGCTTTCACAAATCCCAAAGCATATATGTGGAATTAATCACCTTCTATTATGGAGGCATCTCATGATTCCCCAAGATAGATATGGTGGTTTCTTGCCAATACATAGAATCCTACAAACATTCATACCCTAAAATGGTAGGAGGATATTGATATTGGAAATCAAAAGTCAAATCATCCATCATGGGTGCAAGTAGTGGAGAACCATGCATGAAATTAATCAGACATAGTAAACCATCATGCAGATAAAAATATGTGCAAATATCATGTACAACAGGTGGTTCCTCAAGTGGAACTTCTAGAGGTAAGACTAGTGGATCAGGTCCTATCATGTCTAGAGTATGGTCATCACCAACTTCCTAGAAAATGAAAGAGGATGTCGTGGCGACATTGGTCTAAAATAACCAAGAACATCACCCACGACAAGCATAAAATCCTAAGATACCATAACTAGGGGAAGATGAATGTAATAAAACATACAACACTAGGAACACTTCTCCATATATCCTTCTTATATATACATGTATCAATATGGTCTCAAGTATATGTTTCACTTTATTTTATATTTAATTACTATGATTACTCCTTTACATTTCATCGACTAGACAAGGTGTGATAAAGAAATGAAACCAATTCATTTTAGACTTCATGATTCAATTTATAATGGGTATCCATTTCTGTTGAATCAATACCAAATACCCCTATCACTAGATTAGATACCCATTTATTTATAGCATAATTGATTGACTCGGTAAATTACTCATCCCAACCCCTGAGAGCCCATACACCTCACGAATTGAGACAAAAAGTCACTCAATCACAACCAAAAGTAATACTAATATAGGAAAAAAATCACATCATCAATAAAAAATCACAAGAATATAATGCAATAAAAATAATTGAAATTCAACTATATGAAATAGATATATGCATGACATGTGAAATCTAGGTTCCTATAATGAAGCATGTATCAATGATCAATTCACTTATATCATTGGGCTATGGATGAAATAAATCTTTAATCTGAGAAATATTCAACCACACCACACAACAAGTGTCACCTAATGGTCAGATAATATCAATAGTAACAGGAAAAACATGACAACAATTACATTTTGGGTAACTTGGATTTCACCCTGAACAAGGGTTTGCAACTCCCAAGAACAGCTTCCCACCAAGTCCCAAGCACTCCTAATCTCTAATATTTTTTCTTTATCTGTTAAATAATGGAATTGAAAACATCTCTAATATTACTTTGTGATGTCCCAGAACTAGATGCCACTTTAGGGTGCCCCATTCCTGGTGGGCCACATAGCCTCATGCACATCTCTCTGAATGCCAGAGGCCCCTGACTAGCAACCGAGGCCTAGGGTGTGTTCATGGGGAGACTATACCCACGTTACCAAAGTTTATCACAATGGGTGAATGTAAAAATAGGTAAATAGAATAAGAAATATATGAAAAAATATGGAAGAATAGAAAATAGAGCTAATAATAATATAAACTAAAACAAATGTAATAGAATTCAACAACTAATGATATTTCATGTACTATAAAGATGGGAAACATGGATACAAACAACCTGAACAACATATTGCACCATTAATAAATGTAATTAAATAATATCCCTTACCTCACAAGTTACATCCCAGACCTCTACTATCAAGGTCTATACTAAACAATAAGGAATAAAGTGTTTGATGTTGAATGCTTCCCTTTGTGGACACCTGCAAACATGTCATCTACCCCGGGTACCAAACAACACCCAAAGAGGGTGTGAGAAAAATCTATGTGGGCCAACATCAATGGTGTCTATAAAATATAGACCGTGTAATGGGAATGTAACCACATAAAGGTATTCATATATAATGTAATGTAGTAAAATGTAACTAAATACCCTTGTACCTGCTTCATCCCTCGACAAGTGTCTAAACGTAACAATCCCATTTATTTAATCAATTATCTGTTAATATTAATAGGTCATGTGAGTCTTGGAAAACACTAACATATTCCTGTGATCGTTTATATAGTGGATGTTACATGTTAATGACCAAGGCAATGTAGGCCTCAAGGGTTTCCATCTTAGTAGTACCTATAGCCTGGCGTGGGGTAAGAGTGTAATACTTGAATCATATTCTATGGCATTCAACAATAAGTTGCTTATCGAATCTAAGGTGATTGTCTAATTTAAAATGGGGATAAGTATAGATAGGGACATATGGGATGAAATAATGGTACCTAATTGTCAATGATGGATCTGAGGAGTGAAACCAAGGAAACCTGTAACAATATGGATAGAACCTATAATGTCAATCTAGGAATCAATGAAAATAAAAAGATCGGCATCCAGGTGGTTATGAAAATAAGAAATATATATCCTTGAATCAGACTGGGGTTCCCAGTTTCTCATGGAATTCCCTACTCATAATCCAATGTGAACTCAATTCAGGCCATTCTAATTTGATTATGAAGTGATGTAAATTTTCATTTGGTTCAAGACTGGCATTTCATTTGTCTGATATGGTCCTATAGGATGCAACCTTTTTTCAAGTCATTGGCTCATGACGTTCCATTCATTAGTGTGAAAATGTGATGTTGCATGAAACTATTTATTACATTGAAGGAATATTTCATATTATTTATTTATTCTACAACCATCCATTAATGTGGTATGGGGTGATGCAGTTATGTAACAAATTAATCATTCATATTTTGTTATTAATTTGAAGAACTTACCTTTGGAAGGTCAAGTGGTATGCATACATGGTGCCTTCAATTATGTAATTCAAAATATAAATAAATCTATATAATATAGAAAATCATATCCTTAGAGTGGCCAATCTTGGGCAGAACTGAATGATGGAACAAACGTGTCTAAACACTAAACCACAAATATGGAATTAATTTCTACCTGAACTAGATGGAGTTGTAGTCATAAACACCAAAAATTAATCACAAATTTGTAAAACATATTACCATACAATTTTAATGATTATAAACGTGGAATATAAATTACACAATCAACACCTGTTGAAGTTTCTAGGCCCCACATGACAAATCGAAAATCAAAAAACATTAGGGATAAGTTATTGACCCCCAATTTAGGGTTTTACGATCCTTATCATCCGGTATTTGACCATGAATAGGATCATGTCAATTTTTATCTATGAAAACCAGAAGAACTCTCAAACGCCAAAATCGCAGTCGATAAAAAAAGAAGGATATCAGCTGAAGATGATTCGTGTACATACTCTTGCACATCCAACCTGAAAAAATTAATCTCGATTGGTTGCTGGATGAAGGAGATCCTTTGAATAACTGGTTGTATCATAAAAAATCACCATATATAGAGGGATATATGTTAATCCTACATATTCTCAGATTATGAAATATAGAGGATGCTTAATATGAAAATTAATGAAAAACTAGATTTTTTCACAATATTTAGCATGTTCATGATTTGTCTGCACAATATGAAAAACTGAGTGAAAACAATGCACAATTACCTAGGAAAAATGGGAAATCACATGGTTATGTTGCACATCCATTCAGAAACCATGCGAGGTGGCTCTATCAGAAAAAAAATAAATCGCACAATTTTGGAAATTGGGCGGATTTCATGCATGGTTTACACTAAACATTTCCCTAAGACCGTTTTCCCAAACAGATGGGTTTTGGGATCCAATAATGTCTCGGACTCCCCTAATACCTTTTAGAATCCCATTAGAATCCATATTAGGTCCAAAGTAGATATTATACTGATATTTAAAGGATCCATATCTATGTAAAAAATGGGTTCTTATAAAGGTTTACCAAAATATTTCTACCATAACTCACCATCATCCCTATAGTTCCATATACACACACCACCTACACTATAAGTTATAAAATTACTACTATCCCACACTTCTGAAAAAAAATTCCAAAAAAATAATCCATGAAAGCACAGTTGATTAATCTAATTTTTCATTTCTAGATTTACCATTTACATAACAATTTATTTCAGGAAATACATTCAATACCATATTTAGTGAAAAAATCATTTGGCTAATACCAAAATCACATTTAGGAATTATCAATGACTATTTTTTCATTTCCAATTATCAAATTCTTCTAATACCATGAAACTACAGAAAATTACAAAAACAACACGCCACACATACATGAAATTAAAATTTTTATCTTACATATTTTTTATTTGTAAAGGTAGGTTCATACCTTCTATAAAATTAAACATGCCCAACAAAATACTATTATTCCACTCATGGGATCTTTCATAATTCCTCATGTGTAACCCATAACAATTGCCCAACCATCCAAGAAAAAACCTTCCCACATTGTATCCCATGATAACCTTCATGGTTATACTATGAAAAAAATTCCCACAAATTCATCATCATTGAACATTACATTTCATAAAAAATATCTGATCCCATCCATATAAAGCTTCCCAAAAAATCCTCACTGTTACCACACAATCACTACCAAAATAATAATAAATTAATGAATATAAAAATTATATTTTTTTAATCCAATACTATCCTTTTATCCATAAACAAATTAGTATTTTTAATTAATTCCCTAATTTCTATAAAATGGATCTATACCATATTTTTGTTATATGCCTTTTATAATGGTTATCAAAACAAAAAATCCCTATAATAACACACAAGTTTCAACAACATAAACAATTTATGGAGGAAGAATAAGAAACCGTCAGGCATGGAGGTAAAGTCATGGTTCCAGGTAAAAACAAGTGAATCATTCAATTCATATTTATTTTCATTTTTCCTTGTTCATTATCATCATTAACTAAATTAAGACTTTTTTACTAAATGAAAATAAATCATTAAACCCTTATAATTTATTCATAATGGAATATAGGTATTGAAACCCTATCAAATTTTTAGCTTCATTGTCTAAGGGGTAGAAATAAAGAATGGATGTGATAATCCAATGATTGATATTATTCCATTGGAAAAATCAGAGTAATTAATCTGAAAATGAAAAATTAAACAACATTCATCATCCTTACACATTCAAACCACATCCCATAGACACAACCATATTTTTATAATGGATGAATAATAGACTAAGAAGAAAATTTGAAGTGCTAAAATTTAGTGAAAAATAATGAATATATTCAATTCAAGGAATAATGGCAACGAATAAGAGTAGAATAAAATCTCAAAATCACCATAGAGTAACCCAATAGTTATGGGAAAGAGGGAAAGTATAGCTACTCGAGATATCACTACAATATAGACCCATTATATAAAAATATAATTCAATGACAAAGAACCATTATCTTGCCACAATGAATTGTTTATTAACCAATACTAGGGAATAACCATTCCTGCTCTTCCATAATGTTCTCAGTCCAAACCTCCTTCTGAACAACATTTTGTAGTCAGAGATGATATCCTATAAAACTAGAGGAAAAATAATTTTATAGATACCATTCCTTGTTATTTAATTGTAATCCACTATATAATCATTCCAATATCCCAAAGGCTATAGTTCTTGGACACTCAAAATTGAAGGATGATAAAGCTGAACACTCCAAACAACACATAATAATCATTATCTAACACCATGACAAGCAATAAAAAAGTAAATCCACTAAAGCCAATAATCTTGGATCTATGATGTGACTTGAAGGACTAATTAATATTCCACAACCTATCCTCCATATCAATTAATCATTAGAGTAATTTCAAGGTGCAACTCAAGGCATATTCCTTCAGTGTCTCTGAAATGGTAGAGACAACAAATCTATCATCTCGAGTTTGTACACCTCAACCAAAAACACCACACCACAACCAGTCATTCAAACTAGACAATAATAGAATAGTAGAAAACTCTACACCATAAAACCATCCCTCTGTAAAGAAATACCAAACAAAATCAACTTATAATTCCCCAAGTATCCACCCAGCATCTATAACTACCAAAACATATAAGATTATGGGTCGAGAATGTCCATGACATTACTTATAATGTTATAATATTCCTATATCAAATTAAATTATTATGGGATTGGAATAAATATGTTATTCAAATACCATGAATAATTAATAACATATATATATATATATCTCATTCCATTATGATTAATTTGATACTGTTAATGTCCAATGGGAAACATTGATCAAAATTTTACAGCAGAAAACAGTATTTTTATATTTTAACCTAGTTTTAACACCATAAAATTGAATAATAACTGTAAATAAAGATTATAAGGATTAATATGGTCTGAGTAACGGTTTCTAATTTCTCTATCATAAGTATTTTTTTTCAAACCATGTCATAATATCCCATGAACCATGCTCTATTTCTCTAAATTATACACAAATTCCATGATAACGTTTTCCATAATAATGAATATTTTTTATATTTAACTTACCATGTTCCAAAAAATATACCTCCTAAAATTTAATTACAATATTACGCATTAATTTTAATATTATATACTAAAACATTACATTGTATTTATAAACATGAATCTATTGTAAAATCCTATTTCATGATGAATTATCATAATTGGAACCCAAAATTATCTAAAAAACGTATTTCTAGTATTCCCACATATTTATAGGATCATCAAAAATCATGAATGGATATATAGAATATATTAAAATAACAAAAACGTTTTTTATTATGTCACTGTATTATTCACTGAACCCAAAATGACAACCTAAATTCTTGTATAATTTGATGAAATCACAAAATAAATATCAATATAAAGTAGTTGATTATATATCATAATAATTATAAAATATAATATTACAAAAAATTAATTAAAAAATCACACATTAATAAGTAAAAGATAGAAAAAAAACATAAATAGAAATAACTCAATAATAATCAAACACATTTAACATTATGGATTTATGTATATTATGCTGTGAGGATCACAATGCCTTGGATTATGATTTATTATTATTATTGATAGTACATTACAGTTTTTGTAATGAAATATATTTTAAATAATTTATTTAACAATCCAAAATTTATAATATTGTTTCAAAAACATTTAATGAATCACAAGATGCTATAAAATAGTATTATTAATTCTTAATGGTGTTAAAAAATCAAATCATTTTACATGGGAGTAAAAAAAATTGTTGTATAAAAAGATCCAAATTATTTTAACTATAAATTCCCAAAAATTAATGAAAACCAAAAGGGAATTCAGAAAATTAAGTAACATTAAATATTCAGTTATTTTAGTTTACATTTTATAATTATAATGTTTATTATCAATAATTTGGATACCACTCTAATTATTATATATTCATTTTCCATTATAGAGGTTGGTTTTATAAACTATTAAAGTATATGTGGTATTAAAAAAAATTGTCGATGAGGTATTCCATTAGATTTAAAAAACAATTTATAATTACAAATGGAACTTAATAAAACTCACTATTTTTATATATTCAACATGGTTTATCATGTGCACTTTGTTTTATATGATTTAATTAATTTTACGTATTTCTCTAGTGGTAAATATTATTAATTTGTTTAGATTTTTTCTTTAGATTCAATTTCAGAAATGATATACTTCAAAAAACCTAATGTGTTAATAGAGCCTAAAGAAGTCATTAAGATGTAAATAAAAAATTGAAAATAGTTGGGTTTATTTTTAGAAAAAATACTAAATTCAATAAACCAAAATATTGGATTTAAAATAATTTTATAAAAACAGAGTAGAACTAAAAACCCCAAATTGGATTACAGATTCCTTTATGAATGATATTATGTTTTTGAAAAATGTATTTTTTAATATCATTAATAAGTCCATCATTTTAAAACGTTTATTCCCTAGTATTTTATTGAGTGAAATAATCACAGTTTATGATGAAGAACATTTCATTGAGGTAAAACCGTAAAATAATATTTTTTAATAATCCATGGGTTATTCTATAACGGATAAATAATAACATATTAAATTTTTTGAATTATTTCATCATTGAAGGTGGGTCTATTTAATAATTATCTGTCCAAAATAGCTTAGGAAGAGAAACCACATTTTTGTTTTTGGTTTTGGTTCTCCAAAAAATTAAGGAAATGTTTTTTTTCAAAAACCATTTGACAAACATTGAATCCACAAAAAATTAAAAATTATTAATATTGAATTCAATTAATATAATTATCAAATTATTTAATAATACATGATAAATTATTTTAATTGAACATTTATTTTTTAAATAACATTTCATATATATATTTTTATAAATAATGTTATGTAACACCCCAAGCTTCCATGGTACACTTCTATTTGAATAATAGAGCAGCGTGTGTTGTACACAACCTCGAGTTCTAACACACCGCGACCAATCAAAGAAGCTGTTATGAACAGTAATACCCACTTTTTGAAATTATATAGTTTTTATATTTCAAAATGGACATCATTTTTGAATTCAGAATATCGAAATTAGCCTATGTTGAATTGTTTTTATTTTTCTGAGAACTTCCAATTTTCAATGAATAATGAAAAATACTTAAAAACAAAATTTTTAATAAAAATAATTTATCAATATAAATTATAATATAGATTGGTTTTAAAGTATAATAAGAATATAATTTTACCATTTTATCCAATGGTAGTCATTAGAATTAATTTCACTTTGAAATTGGACATAAACAATTGTCAATCTTTTGATAGATATTGTTTCATAAAAACACGATATTTGTTTTGACAGCAGGAATAATTTTTAAATTAATTACTGCAATTTCTGTGTTTATAATTTGATAAATTGATTCCATATTTGGAATCATAAGGTCCAAATTATATAATTAAGAATCTTTTGTTTTTATACATTATGAATAGTAATGATGACAATTATCTTTAATTATCATGATTAATTAGTGATTGGGTAGTTAAGGGTAATAAAATAATTTCATAATAATATACAATGAAACCAAATTGTGTCCTAATGCTACTAGTTGTGTCATGTCCGACCATGGGATTCATTGTGCCAAGATTTGGGACCCCATGGAATCACTTTTGTATGATAATGACATTTTATCTTTTTATTTTTAAAGTAAGGAAAATATAACAAAAGTATGTATCACCCAAGTAAACAAATTTTAATTTTGTATAAATAAATTATCTCTTGGACTATAAATAGTCATTGGAAATATAAAAATATTTCCTACATCATGGTATTTTTTTATAATTTTGAGACATTAAATAAATAAATTTATTTATGACACCATGATGATGCAGTGATTACCTCATAAAGGAACGATTTAAATAAAATTAAAAGATAAGGTAAAATATAAGACTTACCATTGTATAAAGCTTATTTTATGGGTTTATTTCGAACCCTTATCACCTTATCCTCGAAATATATCATTTTTGGACCTTAAAAATTTGAAAAGCATTTCATAATGAGGTAACATTTCAATCTTTCCAAAAGAGCCCCACCTCTCCTCTTATAAAAGGCCCCAACCTCTACCACCTTGTTCTCACCTTCAAAGCCATTTGGCTCGGCCAAAATCTGCCAAAATAATCTCTCAACTTCCCTCTTTTACTCCTAGAAGCCTCACATTGGGCATAAGTCTTTGCAAGTAAGCCTTTTTCTCAAATCAAAAAGAGTTACCCGATTTTATGGTAATGTATTCTCTTATGTTCTTTTGATTTATTTTGCTTCTCCAACCCCTTAAACTATTTTTATTCCGTAATTTTGTAACAACATCAGTATATTCAATATACTAGGATGTTTTTATGAGAATTATTTCATTTACACTTACACACAACTCCATCTAATGGCTAAATAACATATTGTTTCTGTTGGTGGTGAATTACTGCGTCATGAAATGATGATTGTTCAGTATTCATTTAACACCTCTCATGGTTTCCATTAAGATGTCACTATATTTATATATGTTATATATTATTTTTATGATTTCCTTATTCTTCTATATTTTTAATTTATGTCATACCTTTTTTATTTCCAATAAGTGTAAATGCGATAATTTCATTTTAGGAAGTGAGGACTACTAACCCCCTCAAAGTGATTTGCATCGTCGATGCCATATATGGGACATATAATGGATGGAGTTAATGATATTATATATGATATTATACTATAATTATAATATACCTTTATATCATTATTATTTCATTCCATAAAATACGAAATATAAATTAAAGTAGTGTTTATGCGTACGTATGACTTACAGTCTCCATGAACGATGCATTTCATTTCATACCTCTAAATGTTATGTAATATTATAAATGCATAAATATACATGATATATATATGATATATATGATATCTATATCATGAATATAATTCTGTAGATAATGGATATTTTACCACATGATCAACTTGTAATTACAAGAAGTTTATTGTTGACTCAAGTACCAAAGATCGACAAAACGACCGTTATTAGCTTAAATGACTACATAATGTTAATAACATTGTAATAAGTGATATAAAAAGAATAATGAACATGAAAATGGTTCTTAATAAAACAGATATTAACTCTAGTTTATTATTCAGGAGATTAAAGAACGATCGATTCATATCGGACACGAGGTAAGGGACTTCATATAAATCTCCTTTCATTGAGGCATATTTTGTTTTCTACACAACTTTCATTTATATGGTGTATAAACCCATTTTAATTTTATGTTTATTCAAAAGGAATCTCTTTTATACCAAGTGTTTTACTAAACGAGAAAAAGGAATGTTTTTTTGTCGTATGTATGCGGCAACAACGACTTCTCCGTCGCCGTGATCATTATATGAGTTTCGGCTTCCTCTACAAGCCATAACTTTTTTTAAATGAAAAATAAATACCATGATTTACTTTTCTTATATTTTGGTATTGAAAATGGTTTTGATATTTTTTTTATATCAATGTGTTTTATTGATATCTTGTGATAAAAATGTTAAAATGTTATTATTCCTTTGTGCATGTTTTATGTGATACGATTATGTTGTGGATTATGATATGTTTAAACCATTTCATATAATGAATTCATTAGACTTAATAAGTGATGTGTGGTGCCCGCTATAGCCCTTCGATGTATCGGTAGGTCTCATGAGACAAACTAGTGTCTTAGCACAAGGCCTTAACAAAATCATATTTGTAGTCGTGGCATAAGGCCTTGACTATGTGGTTATGATAGACTGGAATTATGCATTCCATCATTATGAAAGTGGTTGTTGATATTGCATGTGATTATTCGACTAGTAGAATATCCATGTGAATAAGTAAATGGCATTATTACATTTTACTTTTTTCATATTATGCTGGAGTTCAAGTTTAAAAGGCTTTTGTTTTAGTTACATATTGCCTTAAATGTTTATGTTTATTTATGAATGTTTCCTCTATACTGTTATCCTTACTGAGCATCTGAGCTCACCCCTTTCTATGTTTTATTTTTCCCATATGTGAAGAAATATTATATGACCGACCTGCAGGGATAGTCTGAAGGGGAAATGAGTGTGGACTATGGAGCCTGTGTTATTGTATTTTTTCACTTTATGATGTAATGTAACATTTATGAATGTATCTAGTGTTTCCAAGGCTACTAAACTAATCGGACTTTCGAGACATGATCTTTTGTGATCATTCCAATGTTACGTAATAATGCACCGACTCTAGGTAATAGGGGTTAGGGCGTTACAGTTTGTATCAGAGGCAGTTTAGTACTAACCTTGTAAGCTAGATTTAGATAATCTCTTATTAGAGTGCGTAGCCCTAAGATAGTCTTTGAGGATTAGTATAGATGAAATTCCTAGAATTTTGGTATTATAGAGATTTTGTAAGTTATCTGAGAAATACATCCTTGTCTGGATACGAGCAGGTAGAGGTGGCTCTAGCACAGTTGTACCTAGGGGTAAAACCCGAAAACACCGCTTTGAGCTAGACTCAAACGGGAACTAGTGCATGACAACGGGTCTTGCTGCACTCTTGGTTACGACACTCCTGGGGGATATTCTTAGGATAAGTCTCATTTTATTTACAAACCATTATGAAGGGTTTATGAGTATTTACTTCCTCAAGGAAAACATTTTTATGATTATGGATTATATCCCTGAACTGTTCAATTTATTGTAAGTGTTTTACAAGTATGGAATTGTGTATTTTGATTCATAAACTGATCTACTTTATGCCATTTTTTTGGAAATGGCACCTGGTGGAAGGAATGGAAACCATATCAATGTACGCACTCCATGTCGGGATTTCCCTCCTGCTAAAGATAATTATAATAGGGCTGGTGATACAACTGGTGTTGATCACCTTATCACCATACTGGGACAACTCACTCAGGTTATGAATAATAACCTTACTCGTATGGAGCACCCGGATCTGCAACGTGGAGGATCAATGTTAGACTTCTTCATGAGGAAAAAACCACCAACATTCAATGGGAGTAAAAATCCATTAGTAGCTGAGCAATGGATAAATTCCTTAGAGAAAATATTTCATTCTTTGGGGAGTAGTGAATGGGAAATGGTTATCATGGCAGTTTACCGCCTCACTGGAGATGCTGATCAATGGTGGCCCTTGATTCAAAACAGAAATTAAGATGATGAAGTATCAAATATGGAATGGACGGAGTTCAAAGAGCTTTTCGTAGAAAAATACTTTCCTCGTGACAATTGAGCAGATATGGAAAGACAATTTCTATGTTTGAGACAAAAGGAGGATGAGAATGTCGTAAAGTATGAGGCCACCTTTTCAAGGATAGAGAGGTATGCTACAGATTATATACCTAACACAATAAGTAAGATTGATCGTTTCATTGATTGGTTGAAACTATTTCTCCGTCGAGCCTTGGTCTCACAATCCTTCTCGTTATACGAAGACATTGTCTCATGTGCTATTAAGACGGAAAAGGAATTCTCTAAGTCATATGACATTAAAGTAAAGAAAGAGAAGAAGAGATCTAATGATCACTCTAAAAATGGAAATAAGGGGAAGATGGAAAATTTTTATTATCCATACTATAGTAAATGTGGGAAGGAACACACCGATACTTTCTTGAAAGGAATGGGAGTATGTTACAAGTGTGGTGAAAAGGCCATCATGATCATGATTGAAAGGGGAAGAAAGAAGCTACCGATGTTCAATGCTACAATTGCAGTGATATGGTACATTATGCAAATGTATATCCTAAGCATCAGGTGAAATTACCTCAGAAAAGGCCAAGGGATCAAGGACAAGCTTATGTTATCACTACTGATGAGGTAGACACTCCTAAAGACAGAGTGGCAGGTAATTTAATGGTTTCTTCATGTTCAGAAAATGCATTATATTATTCTGGATCATCGAATTGTTTCATATCTTCGCAGTTTGATAAGAAAATTATATATTTCCAATTTAATTTAACAAGGGAGTTGTTAGTCAAAACTCCTAATGGAAATATTATTGCGACAATGTTTTTTGAATCAGTTCCCATTAGAGAACATAAATGTTCTTTATCTGCTGATCCCATCATGATACCCATGATTGAATATGATATGATCCTCGGTATGGATTGGATTTAGGACCATGATGTGAAGATTTATTGTAAAATAAGGAGGTTATGATTTTTGATGATGATGATAAGGAACACCTTATCTTTAGAGCATAATCGACACCACCTAATTCTTATCTAGATCCATACCCAATAGCTCAATTAAATTCACTTATTGGGGTGGTAAAGAATGAAATAACTATGGGTGAGGAAGGAAATTTTAAAATAGAGGATGTACCTATTATGAGAGAATATGTTGATGTGTTTCCAAAATAATTACCTGGGCATCCTCCAGAATGAGAAGTTCAGTTTTCTATTGACATAATGCCTGGTTTTAAGCCCATATCGAATACCCCATATAGAATGGCCACTGTGGAATTAGTTGAACTAAATAAACAAATAGATTAATAGATTAATAAGGTATTTATTCAACCTAGAGTTTCTCCATGGGGAGCCCTTATTCTTTTTGTTAAAAATAAAGATGGATCTATGAGGTTATGTATCGACTATAGAGAGATCAATGCTATAAAAAAATAGAACAAGTATCTCGTACCTCGCATTGATGATTTAATTGACGAGCTACATGGAGATCAGTACATTTCAAAGATTGACCTTCAATCTGGATATCATCAGATGTGTGTGAAGATGGAATACATTCCGAAGAGAGCATTTCAAACTAGGTACTGGCATTACGAGCTTACAATAATGCCTTTTTGGCTGAGTAATGCACCCTCTATTTTCATGGATCTAATGAACAGAGTTTTCAGGGAATATAATGATGACGTCATAGTGGTATTTATTGATGATATCTTGGTATACTCCAAAATCTATGAAGATCTTGAAAATCACATGCACATTATTCTAAATACTCTTAAAAGACACGAATTATATTGTATGTTTTGCAAGTGTGAATTCTGGCTTCATGGGATTTCTTTTCATGGCCATATTGTCTCTAAGGATGGAATCTCTATTGATCCTTCTATTACAAGAGTGATCCATGAATGGCCAGCACCAACATGTATAACTGAGGTACACAATTTTATTGGCTTAGCAGGTTATTATTGATGTTTGGTCCAAAATTTTTCCCGATTGGCTAACCCATTAAGGAATCTGACACATAAAGGGGTTAAATTTGTTTTGACAAAAGTGTGTGAAGAATGTTTCGAAGAACTAAATATAAGATTAGTCAATGCTCCTATATTGACTCCACCATAGGGGAATGATGGGTTCATTATTTATAATGACACATCGAAGAATGCACTTGGTTGTATCCTCATGCAGAATGATTGGGTTATTGCCTATGCATCACGACAGTTGAAAATTCATGAGAAAAACTATCCTAATCATGATATTGAGTTAGCAGCTGTGATTGTTTATTTGAATATATGTAGAAACTACCTCTATGGTGAAAAATGTGAGATTTATACTGATCACAAGAGTTTAAAGTATATTTTCTCACAAAAATAACTCAACATGAGGAATAGGAGATGGCTTTAATTACTCAATTATTATGATTGCATGATACACTACAACCCAGGGAAGGAAAATAAGGTGGCATATTCTTTTATAAGAAAACATCATGGAGATTTGAACAATATTAGAATTGAAAGGGATCCAATTTTCATGTATCAATTGAAGATGGACATGGGAATAACTATGGAAGGTGAAACATCAATTCTTTTTCAAATGGTTGCCAAATCATCATTACTAGAAAGTACTAATATTTCTCAGAGCGACGATGAAGAGTTTCAAAAGAATATTAAAGCTATGAAAGATGGAAGATTGAGTGACTTTGTGGTTGAAGATTGAGTTTTGAAATTTTGGAAGAGACCTTGTGTTCTCGATATAGCTGGTATAAAAAGGGAATTATTGGATGATGGTCGTAGTTCCAATTTCTCCATACACCCTGGTAGCACTAAGATGCATAGAGATTTGAAGGAACATTTTTGGTGGGACAAATTGAAGAGGGAGATTTCTGATTTTGTGTCAAGATGCATGGGTTTTTAACAAGTGAAAGCAGGGAGGCAACATCCTAGAGGAGTTATGCAACCTATTCCCAAACCTTAGTGGAAATGGGATAATATTACAATAGACTTTGTAATGGAAATACCAAAGACTCCTAGAAGTAATGATGCAATATGGGTCATTGTTGATCGTATTACCAAGTCATCACATTTTCTTGCTATAAGAGATGATTTACTGCTTGAACGTTTAGCAAGACAATATATTAAAAAAAATTAAGTCTTCATGGAGCGCCCCTATCGATTGTTTCAGATCATGATCCCCATTTTACATCAAGATTCTGGAAATGTCTTCAGAAATCCTTGGACACTGAACATCGTTTTAGCACTACTTACCACCCTCAAATAGATGGGAAATCAAAACAAACTATTCAAACCTTAAAAGACATGTTGAGATCATGCTCACATGACTTTCAGGGTATGTGAGATTAATATTTACCTCTTGTAGAATTTTTCTATTACAATAGCTTCAATTCAAGAATTCAGATGGCACCATATGAAGCGTTATATGGAAAGAGATGTGGCACACCAACCTATTGGGATGATGTTGGTGGAAGAAAACTCGTAGGCCCAGAACATGTTGAGGAAATGATGGAAAGGGTAAAGGTAATACAAAACCACATCATAACAGCTCAATGTAGGCAGAAGAGCTATGCCGATAACCAAAGGATGGATTTGGAATTTCAGGTAGGAGATCATATAATCTTGAAGGTATCTCCATGAAAGGGGTTTATAATATTCGGTAAAAAGGGAAAATTAAGTCCCAAGTACATCAGACCTTTAAAAATTCTAGAATGAATTCGAGTTGTAGATTACCATTTGGCAATACCTCCAAGTCTCTCTAAATTTCACTATGTGTTCCACGTATCGCTATTGAGAAAATACATGCATGACCCAATGCATGTACTCACCTATGAGGAATTAGAACTGGAACATGATCTATCTTATTGCGAAGAGCGTGTCAGGATTCTGGATATGAGAGAACAAGTGCTGAGAAACTGGACGACTCGTCTGGTAAAAGTTCTATGGAGGAACCATAAGATGAAAGAAGTGACATGGGAACCCGAGGAACTCATGATGATGAACCACCCATGTATTTTTATACAGTAATATTCTATAAATTTCTAGGATGAAATTATTTGAAGGAGGGGAGAATGTAACACCCCAAGCTTCCATGGTACTCTTCTCATTGAATAATAGAGCAACATGTGTAGTACGCAACCTTGAGTTCTAACACACCATGACCAATCAAAGTAGTCGTTATGAATAATAATACACACTTTTTGAAATTATATAAATTTTATATTTCAAAATGGAGTTCTTTTTTGGATTCGGAATATTGAAATTATCTTATGTTTATTTTTTGTTATTTTTCTGAGAACTTCCAATTTTTGATGAATAGTGAAAAATACTTAAAAACAACATTTTAATCAAAATAATTTATAGTGATAAATTATACTACTGAGTGGTGTTAAAGTATAATTATAATATAGTTTTACCATTTTATCCAATGGTAGTAATTAGAATTAATTTAACATTGAAATTGGACTTAAACAAGTATCAAACTTTTGATAGATATTGTTTCTTAAAAACACGCTATTTGTTTTGACAGAGGGAATAAATTTTAAATTAATTACTTCAATTTCTGTGTTTATAATTTGGTAAAATGGATTCCATATTTTTAATCAGAAGGAACAAATTATCTAATTAATACTCTTTTGTTTTTGGACATTATGAAAAGTAACGACTTCAATTATCATTAATTAACAAGATTAATTAGTAATTGGGTAGTTAAAGGTAATAAAATAATATCATAATAACATACAATGACCCCAACATGTTTCCTAGTTGTACTATTTGTGTCATGGCCGACCATGGGATGCCTTGTGCCAAACTTTGGGACCCTATGGAATCACTTTTGTGTGATAGTGACATTTTATCTTTTTATTTTTAAAGAAAAGGAAAATATAACAAAAGTATGTATCACCCAAGTAAAACAGTATTACTTTTGCCTAAATAAATGATATTTTAGACAATAAATATTCATTGGAAGGGTAAACATATTTCCTACATCATGGTATTTTTTTTTATAATTTTCATACATTAAATAAATAAATGTATTTATGACACCATGATGATGCATCAATTACCTCATAAATGAATGATTTAAATAAAATGAAATGATAAGGTAAAATCTAAGACTTAAACATGTCTAAAGCCTATTTTATGGATATATTTTGAACCCTTATCACCATATCCTAGAAATATATCATTGTGGGACCTTTAAAATCCGAAAATCATTTCATAATAAAGTAACATTTCAATCTTTCCAAAAGAGCCCCACCTCTCCTCTTATGAAAGGCCTCCACCTCTACCACCTTATTCACACCGTCAAAGCCATTATGCTCATCCAAAATCTGCCCAAATACTCTCTAAACGTTCCTATGTTACTCCTAGAATCCTCACTTTCGGCAGAAGTCTTCCCAAGTAAGTCTTTGGCTCAAATCAAAAAGAGTTACCCGATTTTAAGTTAATGTCTTCTCTTATGTTCTTTTGTTTTATTTTGGTTCTCCAACCCCTTAAACTCTTTTAATATATTTATTTTGTAACAAAACCAGTATCTTAAATATACTATGATATGTTTATGATAATTATTTGATTTACACTTACACACACCTCCATCTAATGGTTAATGAACATATTGTTTCTTTGGGTGGTGAATTACTGCCTCATGAAACGATGATTGTTCAATATTCTTTTAACATATCTCATGGTGGCCATTAAGATGTCAGTATAATTATATATGATATATATTATGTTTATTTTTTCCTTATGCTTGTATATTTTTCATTTATTTCATACCTTTATGATTTTTATTATGGGTAAACGCGATAATTTCATTTTAGGAAGGGCGGACTACCGCCCCCTCAAAGTGATTTGAATCATTAATGCCATATGTGGGACGTATAAAGGATTGAGTTAATGTAATTATATATGATATTATTCTAGAATTATAATATAAATTTATATCATTATCATTTCAGTCCATTAAATATGAAATCTAAATGAATGTAGCGTTCATGTGTACGTACGGCTTACCGTCTCCATGAACGGTGCATTTCATTTCTTACCTCTAAATGTTACCTAATATTATAGATGCATGCATATATTGGATATATATGATATATATGATATCTAGATCATGAATATAATTCTGAAGATAATGGATATTTTACCACATGAACAACTTGTAATTATAAGAAATTTACTATTGACTCAAGTACCAAAGATGGACAAAAAGACCGTTAATAACTTAAATGACTACATAATGTTCATAACATGGTAAAAAGTGATATAAATGGAATTATGATCTTGAAAATGGTTCTTAAGAAAGTAGAGATTAACTAAAGTTTATTATTCAGGAGATTAAAGAACGATCGAGTCATGTCAGACACGAGATAAGGGACTTTGTCTCAATCTCTTTTCATTGAGACATATTTTGTTTTATTCACAACTTTCTTTTATATGGTGTATAAACCCCTGTGACTTTTACGTTTATTCAAAAAGAATATTTATTATACGAAGCATTTTACTAAATGATAAAAAGGAATGTTTTTTTGTCGTACGTATGTGGCGACAATGACTTCTCCGCCACCGTGACCATTATTTGAGTTTCAGCTTCCTCTACAAGCCATAACTATTTTTTAGATGAAAAATAAATAGAATATTTTACTTTTCATTTATTTTGGTATTGGAAATGTTTTTGATAATTTTTTTATTATATAAATGTGTTGTATTGATATCTTGTCATTGAAATGTGGAAACGTTATGTTTCCTTTTTTCATCTTTTATGTGATACGATTATGTTATGGTTTATAATATATTTAAAACTTTTCATATAAGGAATCCATTGGACTTAATAAGTGATGGATGGAGCCCGCTATAGCTCCTCGATGCATCGGTAGGTCTCATGAGGCAAACTAGTGTCTTGGAATAAGCCCTTGAGAAAATCTTATTTGTAGTCATGGCACATGTAAAGACCCGCAAATTTCAAGGAAATTTTTTTTCTTAATTTCCTTTGGAATTTTACAAGGGCGCAGCTTCAGACGGCACCTGATTCCGAGGCCCGGTGTGCCCGGAATCAATTTCCGAAGTTTGGCTCGGGTACGTTCAGTGAACGGACGAGCGGGTTTTTCTATCATTTGAACCGGTGCCCGGAATCGAATTCTGAGGGCACCGATGAAATCGCAGCGCCGGTATTTGCTTAGAAACGCCTCTTCCGGAGTTGCGTTTGCTCAAGACGTGGTTTTTAAATTTTGCGGCTTTAAGTCAGAATAAAATAAAGTTGTGCGACAACTTTATTTTATTTCACTTAAACTGCTTGGAAGCCACTTAAAGTCACTTAAAGGCGGCTTGAACTGAGTTGAACTGGATAGGATGCTATCCAGAAATATCCTACCCCTTGGTAGGATATTTGTGCGGTGGGACCCGCACGAGCCCCGCCGTTTCTTTCGCTAAGTAACGCACCCGCGAAAACCCGTCAAAGTAACTGAAAAGTCAACCGACGCGTTTTCTTTAATTCTTAACAGACCATTTAATTGGGCGTTTTATTTCGTAAATTAAATGGACTGTTTCTTCGTGAATTAAATGGGTCATTTCTTTCGAATTGATGGATCGTTTCTTAACCGGTTTCGTGTTGGCATGTTTATAAAATAAGATCAACCTAAAAATCCTTGGAAAGGATTTGAGAGAATCTTCGTTCCTCCACCCTCTCCGCGAAGAACGCGAAGAACGCGAAGAACGCCGGAACCGGAATCCGATGACGCACGATCCGCGCCGTCAACAGCTTTTCCGCGACCTTCTTCTTCTTCGGTGCCTCTTCTTCCGCGGCGAACCTGCGATCGGCGGTTAAAGGTGAGAATCGAAACTTCTAAATTCTCCCTTCTTAATTTCAATAACAACGGATTTAATTAATTAAATCCGTTTGTTCTTGATCCGGAGATTGGCGACGCGACGCCGGATACCGCGACGACGCGACGATCTCCTTCTTCCGCGACGAGCGATTCCGCGACGACCTCTCGTCCGACGACGACTTCGAGGTAGGGATTTATTTTTGGAAAAGTTACCCCTTTTAAATTTTCTCGTGAACGTTCTTGAAAATTTAAAAAGCCGGTTTCAAGCGAACAATTTTATCTTTAAATAAAATTGTTGGATCATGTGTTGATCATCTTATTCTTTTCTCCCGTTGTTTATGATTAACGCGGAGGGAGCGGGTCTAACGAACAAGACCCGGCAACCCTCCGTCGATCTTCCTTTTTGTGCGGATTTGGCGGGCGACGGCAAAAGCACGACGCAAGGGCCATTTGTTGATTCCGCAGTGGAGGACGCGTCCCGGGAGGAACAATGGCGCAGACTGGAGGCAAAACGGGCCACCGGAGCAACTCCGGCGGCCCGCGGAAGGAGGCGGCGGCGCGGGTCGCCGGCGCGGCGGCGCCGGCGACCGGAGGCGGCGGCGCGGCGGCGCCGGCGACCGGAGGCGGCGGCGCCCGGCGCGCCGCCGTGGAGATCTCCCGCCGCGGCTGAAGCCGCGGCGGCGGCGGCCGGTTCCGCGGCCGCGCAGAACCGGGAACGGACGCGGCGGCCCGGCCGCGTCCGCGTGACAGGCGGCCCCCCGCGGGGGCCGCGTTTCTCCAAATGCCGCGGGTCAAACCCGCGGCGGCGGCCTGCTCGGCCGCTCGGCCGAAGCCGAGCCGGCCGGTCCGGTCGGCCGGGCCGCGCCCAGGCCGGACCGGACCCGGCCGAGCCGGTTCGGGCCGGTTCGGGCCGACCCGGGTCGGGCCGACCCGGTTCGGCCGAACCAAGGGGGGGTTCGGGCCGGGTCGCCCCGGGCCCAGAACCCCCGTTTCGGGCCTTCTTCGGTCTTTCGCCCATATCTTGGGCCAGGGACCTCCGATTGACGAACCGTCAGCGGCTACGCGATCCTTGGATCGAGACGGTCGTTTCGGTATATTACACTCAAGGTTTCGGAAGACTTTGGGTTCGGCCGGGTTGGTTCGTACACGAAACCAACCGGGCCCTCGGAGCGGAAACGCTCATAACTTGAGCTACGGACGTCCGATCGACGTACCGTCAGCTGTGGTAGTTTCCTCTAAGTGAGACGGAACTTTTGGCGTACTCTGCCCGAGGATCGGACACAGGCGGAGTACGGTCGGGTTGGTTTTGCCCTAAAAACCAACCGGGCCCCTGGGACGAAAATGCCAATAACTCTCAGACCGGGCGTCCGATTGACGCGCCGTCTGTTGCGTTGAGATCCTGTTGTCGATACGGAACTTTTGGAGACATCAACTTCGGACTACGTGTCAGTTGATGTATCAGCCTCTCGGCTCGTGGAGCGGACCCTCCTAACGAGCTCGCTATGTGCGGGAACCCTAGTGCTGGCTGTGACTTCGACGGCAGAGCAGAGATCCTCCGTGGACTGCGACGACGGCAGAGCAGAGATCCTCCGTGGACTGCGACGACGGCAGAGCAGAGATCCTCCGTGGACTGCGACGACGGCAGAGCAGAGATCCTTCGTGGACTGCGGCGACGACTGTGCAGAGATCCTCCGTGGACTGCGTCGACTACTGCACTCAGCGATCCTATGTGGAACAGTGCTACCGAACCTGTGTGAGCTGAATCTTCTTTTTACCTTGAGCGGTGGAGCGCTTGGGTGTAGCGGCGGACCCGTGGTACTTGACAGTGGTGGTGCGCTTGGATGCAGCAACAGACCCTTGGCGGTGGAGCGCTTGGTTGTAGCGGCAGACCCGCGATACTCTACGGAGTGTGTGCGCTTGGTTGTAGCGACAGACCCGCGACGGTGGAGACGTGCGTGCGGAGTACGGAGACCGTGTAGATGACTGAGACCTGACGACTGCTTGACCGACTCGACTTGGAGTGAGTCGACTAGCCCAGTGGACGGAGCGCCCAGTAGTTGGCAGCAGACCCACGGCGGATGGAGCGCCTGGTAGTTGGCGGCAAACCCGCGGTACTCGACAGGAGGAGTACCTCAGTAGGCTATCTGGGTGAGCGCCCGGTATTTGGCAGCAGACCCTCAGCGGACGGAGCGCCCGGTAGTTTGCAGCAGACCCGCGGTACTCGACAGGAGGAGTACTTCAGCAGTCTTAGGTTAGTGAGCAGTACCTCGGAGTCGTGACAGGACCACTGTACACTTCAGAGATGGGGCTCTTCAACATTTACGGTTTCGATAATGAAAATCCTGGTTGAGCTGAATCTTATGTTACTCTCCTCTGTGGATTGTGTTGAACTATCCTATGTGGATTTACTGTTACTCTCCTTGTGGATTTGAGTCTTGCTTCCTTTGTGGGTTGAGTTGTTCTTGAGCTCGTGAGCAGAGCTAGAATTGGGGACTTAGGTATATGTATGGGCATATACCTAAGACGAGTCAGATGTTACTTCGTGATTGCATCTTTCTTTTGTGCTATATCCTTTGTGGATTTCGGGAGACCTTCGGGGGTCTCGGGGTCCTTACTGAGTAGCTTGTACTCACCCCTGCACGGGCTATGCCCGCACCTTGTTGTGTTGGTTGCAGACGACGGACAGCGCTGATCGCGGTTGGGGCGTGGAGCAGGACGGTACCTGGAGGTGGACCACTGGGCGGGACGTGCTCGGAGCGGACGTGGGACCCGAGGAGCCTGGAGGCTATCTGTACCCACCCTTCAGGTGGGATTGCCAGTGGACGACACGAGGCCGCCGTCTTTTCTTCAGTTGCTGTACTTTACTTTTCAGTTGTACTTTACAGTTGGGCTTGTATTTCCGGCCCCCTTTACTTTTCTGCACTTTACTTTCCGCTTGCTGACTCTGTGTGGTTGTTACTTATAAAGGCAATGCCTTCCCTGTTTACTGGGATTTTACGCCTTGGTGCTAGTCGCCAGCCCCTGGCCTATGGAAGGCGGGCTTGGGGTAGTCACGGCACGGGCCCCGAGGACGGGTCGTGACAAATTGGTATCAAAGGTGGTCGGTTCTACCGCGGACTCTGATCGTCCTTTCTTTCTATGTGAAGCAATAGTGTTTAGTGTATTGAGTGTGGTTATTAGTTCAGGGAGCCCAGTGTTGGTGTGGCGGCCGACGTATCCGTACACCAGGACCCTGACTTCTGATTTCCAACTTAATGCACGAAAACACTGATTGCGTGTGTGTTTCCCAAAAGGTTTAAAGTCAGCTCAAACCAGGTCAGCTCACCAGGTATAAATCGTTGACCGTGACACAACTGTTCAGGATGTCACCATGCAGATAGTTAGCTGGAGTTCCGAGAGAGTTCTCGATGATGGCCCACCGAGCAGCGAGACTCCGGTGCAGGGCCCTTTTTCAGTGTTGGCACCTTCGGGTGGTGTCCCAGAAGCACCACCACCCGTTAGGCAGAGGATGCCACTAGCTGACAGTGCACGCTAGCAGAGCGCGATGCACGAGTTCCAGCAGTAGAGGCCTCTGAGGATACGAGGCGAGACAGTTTTCCCAGGCAGCAGTGGACTGGATGGAGGCGGTTGCTAGAGTTCTACGCCTAGCTTGGATACTAGTAGAGCGGATGATGATCTTAGCTTCTGTTGTTTCCAGTGAGTGACCATGAGGTTGGTTCTTATAGTAATGAGGCTTCGGTACGCGAACCGATACCTGGGATAGTACCTACGGGTAGTGCGCCAGCTATGTCACTACCTGTTGGTCAGTAGACACTACCGGCGGTACCGGTAGCAGAGAATCACAGGCTTAGTGCCTTACATATGTTTTAGCACCAGATATCCCTCAAGTTTCGAGGTGAGCCTGACTCGTAGGCGGCTGAGGACTGGCTTGAGGAGGTGGTTGTGAGTTTTCTGGAGCTAATACAGCTTCGACAGTACGACATGTCGAAAGCAGAGCACTCATCGTGGCTTACCAATCAATCGTAGTACTCGTTGGTTACGTTGTGATCAGTTCCTTAGACTCGAACTTCTGAGCGAAGTGTGTCTAAGGGAAATCCGAACCATTACTTTTCCTCTATGCATTTCTACCTATGCTAGGATGCTAGAGAGAACCTTTGTGGTTGTGAACGTTAGCAGTGAAAGGCAGGAAACTAGCACCAGTCTCAGAGACTCGGGCGTGTAAAATGTTTCAGGAGGAGGAAGTGCTAAGGACAGATGAATCTGCAGGGTAGCAGACGTGGAAGCGGATCTTAGAGAGCAGCATGTGGTGGTGTACATTTCGACATGTTACGACCACCCGACTTAGTAGTCCCCGCCAGGCTCAGGGAGCAGGAGGGCTGGGGAGGAGAGTAGCTGCATTGCGGTCAAGGAGTGTGACCCAAGAACTCTAAGAATGATTCGGGGTACGAATTATGTCTACTACGAGCTGCCATATCTATAGACATAGGAACCGATCATTCAACCCTTCCACGAATCATGTCCCAGACCTAGAGGTTCCGGGTAAGCCGTAGACTTGACCCTCACGTCTGGAGATACCTTTGGGAGGAGACTCGATAATCACACTTACGCCGACGGTGTGATTTGACCTCGAGGCGAGAGTTTCGGTTGGAATCTCTTGGTGGCAGCGTAGAGGCCTTACGACGTTGATCTGGGTATGATTCACAAATCATACCCCGGTTGACTGTTTTAGGCAAACGTCGGAATGGGTTTTCCTTGGTCGGCGAAAAGGAAACCCTGGGCAGCACATGTTAAACTCAGGCATAAGAGGGTGTGGCCGATCACTCTTGAGTTGGTCAACCCTACCCTTGTGGCAGCAGGAGTTTTGAGTTTCAGTTCTAACCTAAAAAGGGAAACCTCTTGAATTCGAGGGGGACGAACACGTTCTTATACGGTCTCAACCCGATGAGGTTTCGGAGATGTGGCCGAGGCGGCAGGTTATCTCCGAAGTTCGATGGGCCTTTCCAGGTCCTCAGCAGGATAGGAGAGGTGGCTTATCGCCTGGCTCTACCACCTCAGTTGCACCGGGTGCACGATGTCTTTCACGTGTCTCAGCTGAGGAGATACGTGCACGACCCGACGCACATCATCGACTTTGGGGAGCTGGACGTGGACGATGGGGCGACTTTTGCGGAGGTCCCAGTGGAGATCGAGGATCGACAGGAGCGGGTCCTACCTGGGCGGTCGATTCCTCTTGTGCGCGTCAGATGGCAGCACGGGAACCTCCAGGAGAGCACTTGGGAGCGGGAGGCTCAGATGCGTGCTCAGTACCCCCATTTGTTCCCATAGTTTTTGATGTATCTTTACGGGGACGTAAAGCCCTGAGGTGGGATTAATGTAAAGACCCGCAAATTTCAAGGAAATTTTTTTTCTTAATTTTCTTTGGAATTTTACAAGGGCGCAGCTTCAGACGGCACCTGATTCCGAGGCCCGGTGTGCCCGGAATCAATTTCCGAAGATTGGCTCGGGTACGTTCAGTGAACGGACGAGCGGGTTTTTCTATCTTTTGAACCGGTGCCCGGAATCGAATTCTGAGGGCACCGATGAAATCGCAGCGCCGGTATTTTCTTAGAAACGCCTCTTCCGGAGTTGCGTTTGCTCAAGACGTGGTTTTTAAATTTTGCGGCTTTAAGTCAGAATAAAATAAAGTTGTGCGACAACTTTATTTTATTTCACTTAAACTGCTTGGAAGCCACTTAAAGTCACTTAAAGGCGGCTTGAACTGAGTTGAACTGGATAGGATGCTATCCAGAAATATCCTACCCCTTGGTAGGATATTTGTGCGGTGGGACCCGCACGAGCCCCGCCGTTTCTTTCGCTAAGTAACGCACCCGCGAAAACCCGTCAAAGTAACTGAAAAGTCAACCGACGCGTTTTCTTTAATTCTTAACAGACCATTTAATTGGGCGTTTTATTTCGTAAATTAAATGGACTGTTTCTTCGTGAATTAAATGGGTCGTTTCTTTCGAATTGATGGATCGTTTCTTAACCGGTTTCGTGTTGGCATGTTTATAAAATAAGACCAACCTAAAAATCCTTGGAAAGGATTTGAGAGAATCTTCGTTCCTACACCCTCTCCGCGAAGAACGCGAAGAACGCGAAGAACGCCGGAACCGGAATCCGACGACGCACGATCCGCGACGTCAACAGCTTTTCCGCGACCTTCTTCTTCTTCGGTGCCTCTTCTTCCGCGGCGAACCTGCGATCGGCGGTTAAAGGTGAGAATCGAAACTTCTAAATTCTCCCTTCTTAATTTCAATAACAACGGATTTAATTAATTAAATCCGTTTGTTCTTGATCCGGAGATTGGCGACGCGACGCCGGATACCGCGACGACGCGACGATCTCCTTCTTCCGCGACGAGCGATTCCGCGACGACCTCTCGTCCGACGACGACTTCGAGGTAGGGATTTATTTTTGGAAAAGTTACCCCTTTTAAATTTTCTCGTGAACGTTCTTGAAAATTTAAAAAGCCGGTTTCAAGCGAACAATTTTATCTTTAAATAAAATTGTTGGATCATGTGTTGATCATCTTATTCTTTTCTCCCGTTGTTTATGATTAACGCGGAGGGAGCGGGTCTAACGAACAAGACCCGGCAACCCTCCGCCGATCTTCCTTTTTGTGCGGATTTGGCGGGCGACGGCAAAAGCACGACGCAAGGGCCATTTGTTGATTCCGCAGTGGAGGACGCGTCCCGGGAGGAACAATGGCGCAGACGGGAGGCAAAACGGGCCACCGGAGCAACTCCGGCGGCCCGCGGAAGGAGGCGGCGGCGCCCGGCGCGCCGCCGTGGAGATCTCCCGCCGCGGCTGAAGCCGCGGAGGCGGCGGCCGGTTCCGCGGCCGCGCGGAACCGGGAACGGACGCGGCGGCCCGGCCACGTCCGCGTGACAGGAGGCCCCCCGCGGGGGCCGCGTTTCTCCAAATGCCGCGGGTCAAACCCGCGGCGGCGGCCTGCTCGGCCGAAGCCGAGCCGGCCGGTCCGGTCGGCCGGGCCGCGCCCAGGCCGGACCGGACCCGGCCGAGCCGGTTCGGGCCGGTTCGGGCCGACCCGGGTCGGGCCGACCCGGTTCGGCCGACCCAAGGGGGGGGTTCGGGCCGGGTCGCCCCGGGCCCAGAACCCCCGTTTCGGGCCTTCTTCGGTATTTCGCCCATATCTTGGGCCAGGGACCTCCGATTGACGAACCGTCAGCGGCTACGCGATCCTTGGATCGAGACGGTCGTTTCGGTATATTACACTCAAGGTTTCGGAAGACTTTGGGTTCGGCCGGGTTGGTTCGTACACGAAACCAACCGGGCCCTCGGAGCGGAAACGCTCATAACTTGAGCTACGGACGTCCGATCGACGTACCGTCAGCTGTGGTAGTTTCCTCTAAGTGAGACGGAACTTTTGGCGTACTCTGCCCGAGGATCGGACACAGGCGGAGTACGGTCGGGTTGGTTTTGCCCTAAAAACCAACCGGGCCCCTGGGACGAAAATGCCAATAACTCTCAGACCGGGCGTCCGATTGACGCGCCGTCTGTTGCGTTGAGATCCTGTTGTCGATACGGAACTTTTGGAGACATCAACTTCGGACTACGTGTCAGTTGATGTATCAGCCTCTCGGCTCGTGGAGCGGACCCTCCTAACGAGCTCGCTATGTGCGGGAACCCTAGTGCTGGCTGTGACTTCGACGGCAGAGCAGAGATCCTCCGTGGACTGCGACGACGGCAGAGCAGAGATCCTCCGTGGACTGCGACGACGGCAGAGCAGAGATCCTTCATGGACTGCGGCGACGACTGTGCAGAGATCCTCCGTGGACTGCGTCGACTACTGCACTCAGCGATCCTATGTGGAACAGTGCTACCGAACCTGTGTGAGCTGAATCTTCTTTTTACCTTGAGCGGTGGAGAGCTTGGGTGTAGCGGCGGACCCGTGGTACTTGACAGTGGTGGTGCGCTTGGATGCAGCAACAGACCCTTGGCGGTGGAGCGCTTGGTTGTAGCGGCAGACCCGCGATACTCTACGGAGTGTGTGCGCTTGGTTGTAGCGACAGACCCGCGACGGTGGAGACGTGCGTGCGGAGTACGGAGACCGTGTAGATGACTGAGACCTGACGACTGCTTGACCGACTCGACTTGGAGTGAGTCGACTAGCCCAGTGGACGGAGCGCCCAGTAGTTGGCAGCAGACCCACGGCGGACGGAGCGCCTGGTAGTTGGCGGCAAACCCGCGGTACTCGACAGGAGGAGTACCTCAGTAGGCTATCTGGGTGAGCGCCCGGTATTTGGCAGCAGACCCTCAGCGGACGGAGCGCCCGGTAGTTTGCAGCAGACCCGCGGTACTCGACAGGAGGAGTACTTCAGCAGTCTTAGGTTAGTGAGCAGTACCTCGGAGTCGTGACAGGACCACTGTACACTTCAGAGATGGGGCTCTTCAACATTTACGGTTTCGATAATGAAAATCCTGGTTGAGCTGAATCTTATGTTACTCTCCTTTGTGGATTGTGTTGAACTATCCTATGTGGATTTACTGTTACTCTCCTTGTGGATTTGAGTCTTGCTTCCTTTGTGGGTTGAGTTGTTCTTGAGCTCGTGAGCAGAGCTAGAATTGGGGACTTAGGTATATGTATGGGCATATACCTAAGTCGAGTCAGATGTTACTTCGTGATTGCATCTTTATTTTGTGCTATATCCTTTGTGGATTTCGGGAGACCTTCGGGGGTCTCGGGGTCCTTACTGAGTAGCTTGTACTCACCCTTGCACGGGCTATGCCCGCACCTTGTTGTGTTGGTTGCAGACGACGGACAGCGCTGATCGCGGTTGGGGCGTGGAGCAGGACGGTACCTGGAGGTGGACCACTGGGCGGGACGTGCTCGGAGCGGACGTGGGACCCGAGGAGCCTGGAGGTTATCTGTACCCACCCTTCAGGTGGGATTGCCAGTGGACGACACGAGGCCGCCGTCTTTTCTTCAGTTGCTGTACTTTACTTTTCAGTTGTACTTTACAGTTGGGCTTGTATTTCCGGCCCCCTTTACTTTTCTGCACTTTACTTTCCGCTTGCTGACTCTGTGTGGTTGTTACTTATAAAGGCAATGCCTTCCCTGTTTACTGGGATTTTACGCCTTGGTGCTAGTCACCAGCCCCTGGCCTATGGAAGGCGGGCTTGGGGTAGTCACGGCACGGGCCCCGAGGACGGGTCGTGACAGCACAAGGCGATGACTATGTTGTTATGATAGTCTGGCATTATGAATTCCATCATTATGAAAATGGTTATTGATATTCCATGTGATTGTTCGACCAGTCAAATATCAATTTGAATAATTAAATAGTATTATTTCATTTTACATTTTCCATATTATGCTGGAGTTCATGTTTAAAAGGCTTTTGTTTTAGTTATACATTGTCCTTAAATGTTTATGTTTATTTAAGAAAGTTTCCTCTATATTGTTATCCTTACTAAGCATCTGAGCTCACCCCTTTCTATGTTTTATTTTTCCCCAGATGTGAAGAAATATTTTATGTCTGACCTGTTGGCATAGTATTAAGGTCATATGAGTGTCTACTATGGAGACTATGTTATTGTAGTTTTTCACTTTATGATGTAATTAACATTTATGAATGTATCTAGTGTTTCCAAGGCTACTAAACTATTCGGTCTTTGGAGACATGATCTTTTGTGATCATGCCAATGTTAGGTAATAATGCACTGACATTGGGTAACTGGGGTTGGGGTGTTAAAGTTGGTATCATATGTAGTTTAGTACTAACCTTGGAATCTAGATTTAGATAAACTCTGATTGGAGCACATAGCCCTAAGATAGACTGTGAGGATTAGTATAGAATAACTTCCTAGAATATTGGTTTTATAGAGATTTTGTGAGTTTTCCGAGAAATACATCTATGTATGTATACAAGCAGGTAGAGGCAGCTCTGGCACAGATGTACCTAGGGGTAAAACCCAAAAACACCACTTTGAGCTAGACTCGAACGGGAACTGGTGTAGGACAATGAGCCCTGCTGCACTCTTGGTTGCGATACTCCCGGGTGATATGATTAGGATAATTCCCATTTTCTTTACAATACATTATAAAGGTATTATGAGTATATACATCCTCAAATAAGACATTTTTATGATTATGGATTATATCCATAAACTGTTAAATTTATTTTAAGTGGTTGACAAGTATGGAATTATGTATTTTGATTTATAAACTGATCTAGTTTATTAAATTGTTTAGAAATGGAACCTAGTGGAAGGAATGGAAACTGTATCATTGTACACACTCGATGTATGGATTTCCCTACTGCTCAAGATAATTATAATGGGGATTGTGATACAATTGGTGCTGATCATCTTATCACCATTCTGGGACAACTCATTCAGGTTATGAATAATGAACATACTCGTATGGACCACCCTGATCCACAACTTGGAGGATCAATGTTAGACCAATTCATTAAGAAACAAATCCCAACATTCAATTGGAGTAAAAAAACCTTAGTAGCAGAGTAATGGATAAATTCCTTAGAGAAAACATTCCATGCTTTTGGGAGTAGTAAAAGGGAAAAGGTTATCCTGGCAGTTTACCGCTTTACTGGAGATGTTGATCAATGGTGTTCATTGATTGAAAACACAAAGGAAGATGATGAAGTATCTAATATGGAATAGAGGGAGTTCAAAGAGCTTTTCATAGAAATATACCTTCCTCATGGCCATCAAGAAGATATGGAAAGGAAATTTCTAAGTCTGAGACAAAAGGAGGATGAGAATGTCGCAAAGTACGATGCCAACTTTACAAGGTTAGCGAGGTATGATGTAGATTTTATACGTAATTCAAGAAGTAAGATTGATCATTTCTTTGATGGGTTACAACCATTTATCCGTCTAACCTTGGTCTCACAATCCTTCTTGTTATACGAAGACATTGTATCATGTGCTATTAAGACTAAAAAGGAATCCTCTAAGTCTTACGACTTTAAAGAAAAGCAAGAGAAGAAGAGATCTGCTGATCACTCTGGAAATGGAAATAAGGGGAAGAAGGGAAATGATGATTATCCAACCTGTAGTAATTGTGGGAAGAAACACCCGGGTACTTTCTTGAATGGAATGAGAGCCTGTTGCAAGTTTGGTGAAAAAGGCCATTAAGCTCGTGATTTTAAGGGGAACTTACCTCAAAAAGGCCAAGGGATCAAGGAAAAGCTTATGCTATCACTACTGCTGAGGTAAAAAGATCCGAAAGACGTGATGCTAGGTAATTTAATGGGTTACTCAAGTTTAGATAATGCATTATTTGATTCTAGATCATCACATTGTTTTATATCTTCCCAGTTTGATAAGAAAATTAGGTATTTCCAATTTGATTTAACAAGGGAGTTTTCATTCTAAACTCCTTAGGGAAATATCATTGCAACAAAGATTTGTGAATTAGTTACCATTAGAGCACATAAATGTTCTTTATCTGCTGATCTCATCGTCATACCCATGATTGAATTTTATTTAATCCTCAGTATGGATTGGATTTCAGAACATGATGTGAATATTTACTGTAAGAAGAAGTATGTTATGATTTTTGATGATGATGATAAGGAACACCCTATCTTTAGAGAAGATTCGTCACCACCTAATTTTAATCTGGATCCACCCCCAGTAGTTCAACTAAATTCACATATTGGGGAAGAAGATAATGAAATAGATGTGGGAGAGGAAGGTAATGTTCCAATAGAGAATGTACCTATTGTGAGAGAATATGTTGATATGTTTCCAGAAGATTTACCAGGGAATCCTCCAGAATGAGAAGTTGAGTTTTCTATTAACCTAATTCCTGGTTCAAGGCCCATATCGAAGACCCCATATAGAATGTCCATGATAGAATTAGTTGAACTAAAGAAAAAACTATAGGAATTGAGTAATAAGGGATTTATTCACCCTAGTGTTTCTCCATGGGGAGCCCCTGTTCTTTTTGTTAAAAAGAAAGATGGATCTATGAGGTTATGTATCGACCACAGGGAGATCACTGCTGTAAAAATAATGAACAAGTATCCCCTACCTCGCATTGATGATTTATTTGACCAACTGCATGGAGCTCAATACTTTTCAAATATTGACCTTCAATCTAGATATCAACAGTTGTGTGTGCAGAAGGAAGACATTCCGAAGAAAACATTTCAAACTAGGTACAAGAATTTCGAGTTTACAGTAATGCCTTTTGAGCTGACTAATGCACCATATGCTTTCAGGGATCTAATGAACAGAGTTTTAAAGGAATATCTTGATGACTTCGTAGTGGTATTTATTTATGATATCTTGGTATACTCCAAAAGCTATGAAGATCATGAAAATCACTTGCGCATTATTCTATAGAATGTTAGAAGACACGAATTATAAGGGAAGTATAGAAAGTGTGAATTGTGGCTTCATACGATTTATTTTCATGGCCATATTGTCTCTAAGCATGGATTCTCTGTTGATCCTTCTATGACATGAGATATCCAAGAATGGACAGCACTGACAAGTATAACTAAGGTACGCAGTTTTATTGGTTTAGCAGGTTATTATGGACATTTAGTTAAGAATTTTTCCTGATTGGCTAACCCATTAACGAAGCTGACACGTAATGGGGTTAAATTTGTTTGGACAAAAGAGTGTGAAGAATGTTTCAAAAAACTAAAGATAAGATTATTAAATGATCCTATATTGACTCTACCATCGGTGAACGATGGGTTATTTATTTATAGTGATGCATCAAAGAAAGGACTTTCTTATGTCCTCATGCAGAATGATAGGGTTATTGCCTATGCATCACAACAGTTGAAAATTCAGGAGCAAAACTATCCTACTAATGATATCGAGTTAGTAGATGTGATATTTACTTTGAAGAAAAGGATAAACTACCTCTATGGTGAAAATTGTGAGATTTATACTGATCACAAGAGTTTGAAGTATATTTTCTCACAAAAAGAACTCAACATGTGGCAAAGGAGATGGCTTGAATTACTCAAGAATTATGATTGCATGATACTCGACCACCCAGGGAATCCAAATAAGGTGTCATATTCTTTGAGAAGAAAATATCATGAAGTTTTGAATAATATGAGAATTGAAAGGGATCATATTTTCATGGATCTAGTGAAGATGGATATGGGAATAACTATGGAAGGTGAAACATCAATGCTTATTCAAATGGTTGCCAATCCATCTTTACTAGAAAGGATTAAGAGTTTACAGACTGACGATGAAGTGTTTCAGAAGAAGATTAAGGATGTGAAAGATGGGAGATTGAGTGACTTTGTGTATGAAGATTGAATTTTGTAATTTGGGAAGAGACTTTGTGTTCCGGATCTAGATGGTCTAAAAAGGGAATTATTGGATGATTCTTATAGTTCCAATTTCTCTATACACCCTGATAGCACTAAGATGTAAAGAGATTTTAAGGAACATTTTTGGTGGGACAACATGAAGAGGGAGATTGCTGATTTTGTGTCAAGATGCATGGTTTGTCAACAAGTGAATGTTGAGAGGCAACTTCCTAGAGGAGTTATGAAACCTCTTCCCATACCTGATTGTAAATGGGATAATATTACAAAGGACTTTGTCATGGTACTCCCAAATACTCCTAGAAGGAATGATGCAATATGGGTAATTGTTGACCGCCTTACCAAGTCAGCACATTTTCTTTCTATAGGTGAAGATTTACCACTTGAATGTTTATCAAGACTGTATATTAACAATTTTTAAGACTTAATGGAGTACCCCTATAGATTTTTTCAGATCGTGATCCCCATTTTACATCAAGATTCTAGAAAAGTCTTCAGAATTCCCGAGACACTGAAATTCGTTTGAGCACTTCTTACCACCCTCAAACATATTGACAATCATGACACACTATTTAAATCTTACAAGACATGTTGAGATCATGCTCACTTGACTTTAAGGGTTTGTGGGATCATTATTTACCTCTGGTAGAATTTTCCTATAACAATAGCTTCCATTCAAGTATTCGGATGGCACCATATGAAGCGTTATATGGAAATAGATGTCTGACACCAACCTGTTGGGATGATGTTGGTGAAAGAAAACTCGTAGGCCCAGCAATTGTTGAGGAAATGATGGAAAAGGTAAAGGTAATCAAAAACCACATCAAAACAGCTCAAAGTAGGCAGAAGAGCTATGCCGATAACCGAAGGATGGATTTGGAATTTCATGTAGGAGATCATGTTTTATTGAAGGTATGTCCTTGGGAGGGGGTTATACGATTTGTTATGAAGGGAAAATTATGTCCCACGTACATCAGACCATTCGAAATTCTAAAACGAATTGGGGTCGTAGCTTACCGTGTGGAAATGCCTCCAAGTCTCTCTAAAGTTCACGATGTGTTCCACATATCACTGTTGATAAAATACATGCCTTACCCAATGCATGTACTAACCTATGAGGAATTGTAACTGGAACCCGATCTATCTTATTGCGAAGAGCCTGTCAGGATTTTACATACGAGAGAACAAGTTCTGAGAAACCAGACGACTCGGCTGGTAAAGGTTCTATGGAGGAACCATAAGATAGAAGAAGCAACGTGAGAACCGAGGAACATATGATGAAGAACCACCAAAGTATTTTTATGCAGTAATATTCTATAAATTTCTAGGGCGAAATTATTTTGAGGGGAGAATGTAACACACAAAGCTTCCATGGTACACTTCTCTTTGAATAATAGAACAGCTTGTGTTGTATGCAACCTCGAGTTCTAACACACCACGACCAATCAAAGTAGCCATTTTGAATAATAATACCCACTTTTGGAAATTAAATAAATTTTATATTTCAAAATGGACTTCATTTTTGGATTCGGAATATCAAAATTAGCCTATGTTGAATTTTTGGTATTTTTCTGAGAACTTCCAATTTTCGTTGAATAGTGAAAAATACATAAAAACAACTTTTTTAATCAAAATAATTTATAGTGATAAATTATACTATTGAGTGGGTTTAAATTATAGTTATAATATAAATTTACCATTTTATCCAATGGTAGTCATTATAATTAATTTCACTTTTAAATTGGACACAAACAATTGTATATCTTTTGAATGATATTGTTTCTTAAAAAAACACGCTATTTGTTTTGACAGCGGGAATAATTTTTAAATTAATTACTGCAATTTTTTTTTATAATTTGGTAAAATAGATTCCATTTTGAAATTAGAAGGTCCAAATTATGTAATTAAGACTCTTTTGTTTTTGGACATTATGAATAGTAACGACCACAATTATCTTTAATTATGATTATTAATTAGTAATTGGGTAGTTATGGGTAATAAAATAATATCATAATAATATAAAATGACCCCGAAATGTGTCCAATTGCTAATGGTTGTGTCATGGAAGACCATGGAATGCCTTGTGTCAAACATTGAGACCCCATGGAATCACTTTTGTGTGATAGTGACATTTTATCTTTTTATTTTTAAAGAAAGGAAAATATAACAAAAGTATGTATCACCCACGTAAAACAATTCTAATTTTGTCTAAATAAATGATATCTTAAACAATAAATAGTCACTAAAAAGATGAAAATATTTCCTACATGATGGTATTTATTTATAATTTTTATAAATTAAATATATAAATTTATTTATGACACCATGATGATGCAGTGATTACCTCATAAATGATTGATTTAAATAAAATGAAATGATAAGGTAAAATCTAAGACTTACACTTGTATAAAGCCTATTGGATGGGTGTATTCCAATCCCATATCACCTTATCCTATAAATATATCATTTTGGGACCTTAAAATTGGAATATCATTTCATAATAAAGTAATATTTCATTCTTTCCAAAAGAGCCCCTCCTCTCCTCTTATAAAAGGCCCCCACCTCTACCACCTTATTCACCCCATCAAAGCCATTTGGCTCGGACAAAATCTTCCCAAATACTCTCTAAAATTCCCTATTTTACCCCTATAGGCATCAATTTGGGTATAATACTTCCCATGTAAGGCTTTGGCTCAAATAAAAAAGAGTTACCCGATTTTAAGTTAATGTCTTCTCTTATGTTCTTTTGTTTTATTTTGCTTCTCCAACCCCTTAAACTCTTTTTATTAATTTCTTTTGTAACAAAAATAGTATCTTCAATATACTAGGATGTTTTTATGAGAAGGATTTGATTTACACTTACACACACGTCCATATAGTGGTTAAATAACATATTGTTTCTGTGGGTGGCGAATTACTACATCATGAAACGATGATTGTTCAGTCTTTTTTTAACACCTCTCATGGTGGCCATTAAGATGTCACCAAATTTATATATGATAAACATTATGTTTATGTTTTTCTTATGCTTCTGTACTTTTCATTTATGTCATACCTTTATGATTTTTATTATTGGTAAAAGCAATAATTTCATTATATGTAGTGCGGATTACCGCCCCCTCAAAGTGATTTTTATCATTAATGCCATATGTGGGACATATAAAGGATGGAGTTAATTATATTATATATGATATTATACTTTAATTATAATATAACTTTATATAATTATTATTTCATTCCATTAAATATGAAATAGAAGTGAAAGTAGCATTCATGCGTACGTACGGCTTACCGTCTCCATGAACAGTGCATTTCATTTCATACCTCCAAATGTTATGTAATATTATAAATGCATTAATATAAGGGATATATTCGATATATATGATATCTATATAATGAATATAATTCTGTAGATAATGGATATTTTATCACATGATCAACTTATAATTATAAGAAGTTTATTGTTGACTCAAGTACCAAAGATCGACAAAATGACCGTTATTAACCTAAATGACTACATAGTGTTCATAACATGGTAATAAGTGATATAAATGGAATAATGAACTTAAAAAGGATCTTAAGCAAGTATATATTAACTCAATTTTATTATTTGTGATATTAAAGAACGATCAAGTCATGTCGGACACGAGGTAAGGGACTTCGTCTCAATCTCCTTTCATTGAGGCATACTTTGTTTTAAACACAAATTTCTTTTATATGGTGTATAAACCCCTTTTAATTTTACTTTCATTCCAAATGAATCTTTTTTATACAAAGTGTTTTACTAAATGACTAAAAGGAATGTTTTTTTGTAGTACGTATACGGCGACAACGACTTCTCTGCCGCTGTGACCATTATTTGAGTTTCGGCTTCCTCAACAAGCCATAACAATTTTTTAAATGAAAAATAAATACCATGTTTTACTTTTCTTTTATTTTGGTAATGAAAATTGTTTGATAATTGTTTTATTATATCAATGTGATGTATTTATATATTTTTATTGAAATGTGGAAATGTTATGTTTCCTTTTTTCATATTTTATGTGATACAATTATGTTATGGATTATGATATGTGTAATCCTTTTCATATAAGGAATGCATTGGACTTAATAAGTGACGGGTGGATCCCACTATAGCTCCTCGATGCGTCGGTAGGTCTCATGAGACAAACAAGTGTCTTGGCACAAGGCCTTGAAAAAATCTTATTTGTAGTTGTGGCACAAGGCCTTGACTATGTGGTTATGATAGTCAGGAATTATGCATTCCATCATTATGAAAGTGGTTATTGATATTGCATGTGATTATTCAACTAATAGAATTTCCATTTTAATAAGTAAATGGAATTATTATATTTTACATTTTCCATATTATGATGGAGTTCAAGTTTAACAGGATTTTGTTTTAGTTATACATTTCCTTAAATGTATATGTTTCTTTATGAAAGTTTCCTCTATATTGTTATCCTTACTGAGCATCTGAGCTCACCCCTTTCTATGTTTTATTTTTTCCAGGATGTGAAGAAATATTTTATGAATAACCTGCAGGAATATTCTGAAGGGGATATGAGTGTGGACTATGGAGACATTTTTATTGTAGTTTTTCACTTTATGATGTAATGTAACATTTATGAATGTATCTACTATTTCTAAGGCTACTAAACTAATCGGTTTTTCGAGACTTGATCTTTTATGATCAAGCCAATGTTACGTAATAATGCACTGATAATGGGTAACTGGGGTAGATGCATTACAGTTGGTATCAGAGGTAGTTTAGTACTAACCTTGGAAGCTAGATTTAGATAAAATCAGATTAGAGCACACAGCCCTAAGATAGACTTTGAGGATTTGTATAGAATAACTTCATAGAATTTTGGTATTATAGAGATTTTGTGAGTTTTTCGAGAAATACATCCCTTTATGGATACGAGAAGGTAGAGGTGCCTCTAGCACAGACGTATCTAGGGGTAAAACCTGAAAATACCACTTTGAGATAGACTCAAACGGGAACAGGTGCATGACAACGGGCCTTGCTTCACTCTTGGTTACGACACTCTCGGGATATATGCCTAGGCTAATTCTCATTTTATTTACAAACCATTATGATGGATTTATGAGTATATGCTTCCTCAATGAAAACTATTTTATGATTATGGATTATATCCATAAACTATTCAATTTATGTTAAGTGGTTTACAAGTATGGAATTATGTATTTTGATTCATAAACTGATCTAGTTTATGAAATTGTTTAGAAATGGCACCTAGTGGAAGTAATGGAAACCGTATCAATGTACGCACTCAATGTAGGGATTTCCCTCCTACTCAAGATAATTATAATGGGGTTGGTGATACAACTGGTGCAGATCAGCTTATCACCATACAAGGACACCTCACTCAAGTTATGAATAATAACCTTAGTCGTATGGAGCACCCTGATCCGCAACGTGGAGGGTCAATTTTAGAACACTTCATGAGGCAACAACCACCAACACTAAATTTGTGTAAAAATAACTTTGTAGCTAAGCAATGGATAAATTTCTTAGAGAAAATATTCCATACCTTGGGGAGTAGTGAAAGGGAAAAGTTTATCATGGCAGTTTACCACATCACTGGAGATGCTGATCAATGGTGGTCATTGATTAAAAACACAAAGGAATATGATGAAGTATCTAATATGGAATGGAGGGAGTTCAAATATCTTTTCTTAGAAAAATACTTTCCTCATGGCCATCGATCTGATATGGAAAGACAATTTCTAAGTTTGAGACAAAAGGAGGATGAGAATGTAGCAAAGTATGAGGAAAACTTTACAAGGTTGGTGAGGTATGATGTAGATTATATATGTAACCTAAGATGTAAGATTGATTGTTTCTTTGATGGGTTAAAACTGTTTCTCCGTCGAGCCTTGGTCTCACAATCCTTCTCATTATATAAATTCATTGTCTCATGTGCTATTATGATGGAAAATGAATTCCTTATGTCTTACGACATTAAAGCAAAGAAAGAGAAGAAGAGATATGCTGATCACTCTGGAAATGGAAATAAGGGTAAGAAGGAAAAATTTGATTATCCAACCTGTAGTAAATATTGGAAGAAACACCTCGGTACTTGATTGAAAGGAATGAGAGTCTATTACAAGTGAGGTGAAAAAGGCCACCAAGCTCGTGATTGCAAGGGGAAGAAAGAAGCTACCAATGTTCAATGCTATAATTGCAGGGAGATAGGACATTATGGAAATGAATGTCATAAGATTCAGGGGAACTTACCCCAGAAAAGGCCAAGGGATCAAGGAAATGATTATGCTATCAATACTGCTGAGGTAGAAGCTCCAAAAGACGTGGTGGCAGGTAATTTAATGGTTTCCTCATGTTTAGAAAATGCATTATTTGATTCTGGATCATCACATTATTTCATATCTTGCCAGTTTCCTAAGAAAATTATATATTTCCAATATGATTTAAGAAGGGAGTTGTCAGTCAAAACTCCTAAGGTAAATATCATTGCAAAAATGATTTGTGAATCAGTTCCCATTAGATAAAATAAATGTTCTTTATCTGCTAATCTCAACGTCATACCCATGATTGAATTTGATATAATTCCCATTATGGATTGGATTTTGGACCATGATGCGATGATTTATTGTAAGAAGAAGGAGGTTATGGTTTTTGATGATGATGATAAGGAACACCCTATCTTTAGATCAGAATCGTCACCACCTAATTTTTATCTAGATCCAACCCAAATAGCTCAACTAAATTCACTTATTGGGGTGAAAGATAATGAAATAATTGTGGGTGAGGAAGGGAATGTTCCAATAGAGGATGTACCGATTGTGAGAGAATATGTTTACGAGTTTCCAAAAGATTTACCTGGGCGTCCTCCAGAACGAGAAGTTGAGTTATCTATTAACCTGATTCCTGGTTCAAGGCCCATATCAAAGACCCCAAATAGAATGGCCATGGTGGAATTAGTTGAACTAAAGAAACAACTAGAGGAATTGAGTAATAAGTGATTTATTCACCCTATTGTTTCTCCATGGGGATCCCCTATTCTTTTTGTCAAAAATAAAGATGGATCTATGAGGTTATGTATCGACTACAGGGAGATAAATGTTATATCAATAAAGAACAAGTATCCCCTACCTCTCATTGATGATTTTTTTGACCAACTGCATGGAGCTCAATACTTTTCAAAGATTGACCTTCAATCTGGATATCATCAGCTATGTGTGAAGAAGGAATATATTCTAAAGACAACATTTTGAACTAGGTACGGGTATTATTAGTTTACAGTAATGCCTTTTAGGCTGACTAATGCACCCTCTGTTTTCATGGATCTAATGAACAGTTTTTTCAAGGAATACCTTGATGACTTCATTGTGGTATTTATTGATGATATCTTGTAATACTCCAAAATATATGACGATCATGAAAATCACTTGCGCATTATTTTATATACTGTTACAAGACACAAATTATATGGGAAGTTTAGCAAGTGTGAATTCTGGCTTCATGTGATTTCTTTTCATGGCCATATTGTCTGTATGGATGGAATCTATGTTGATGCTTTTAAGACAAGTGCGATCCAAGAATGGTCAGCACCGACAATTATAACTAAGGTATGCAGTTTTATTGGTTTAGTAGGTTATTATCGACATTTTGTCCAGAATTTTGCCCAATTGCCTAACCTAATAACGAAGATGACACATAAAGGGGTTAAATTTATTTGGAAAAAATAGTTTGAAGAATGTTTCAAAAAACTAAATAGAATATTAGTCAATGATCCTATATTGACTGTACCATCGGGAAATGATTGGTTCGTTATTTATAGTGATGCATCAAATAATGTACTTGGTTGTGTCCTCATGAAAAATGATAGTGTAATTGCCGGTGCATCACGACAGTTGAAATTTTACGAACAAAACTATCCTACTCATGATCTCGAGTTAGCACCTGTGATCTTTTATTTGAAGATAAGGAGACACAACCTCTATGGTAAAAAATGTGAGATATATACTGATCACAAGACTTTGAAGTATATTTTCTCACAAAAACAACTCAACATGAAGAAAATGAGATGGCTTGAATTACTCATGGATTATGATTTCACGATACACTACCACCCGGGGAAGGCAAATAAGGTGGCGGATGTTTTGAGCAGAAAAGATCATGGAGTTTTGAACAATATGAGAATTTAAAGGGATCATATATTCATGGATCTAGTGAAGATGGACATGGGAATAAATATGGAAGGTGAAACATAAATTCTTTTTAAAATGGTTTCCAAACCATCGTTACTAGAAATGATTAAGAGTTCTCAAATCAATGATGAAGTGTTTCAAAAGAATATTAAAGCTGTGAAAAATGGGAGATTGAGTGACTTTGTGTAGGAAGATGGAATTTTGAAATTTGGTTAGAGACTTTGTGATCCCGATATAGCTGGTCTAAAAAGGGAATTATTGGATGATGCTCATAGTTCCAATTTTTCTATACACCCTGGTAGCACTAAGATGTATAGAAATTTGAAGGAACATTTTTTGTGCGAGAACATGAAGAGGGAGATTGCTGATTTTATGTCAAGATGCATGGTTTTTCAACAACTGAAAGCTGGGAGGCAACTTCCTAGAAGAGTTATGAAACCTCTTCCCATACCAGAGTAGAAATGGGATAATATTACGATTGACGTTGTCATGGTACAACCAAAGACTCCTAGATGGAATGGTGCAATATGGGTCATTGTTGATCGTCTAACCAAGTCATCACATTTTCTTGCTATAAGAGAATATTTACGTCTTGAAAATTTAGCAAGATTTTATATTAATGATGTTGTAATACATAATGGAGTACCCCTATATATTGTTTCGGATCGTGATCCCCGTTTGAAATCAATATTCTGGAAATGTATTCAGAAATCCCTAGACACTGAAATTCGTTTGAGCACTGCTTACCTCCCTCAAACAGATAGACAATCAAAACACACTATTAAAACCTTAAAAGACATGTTGAGATCATGCTCACTAGACTTTCAGGGTATGTGGGATCAATATATACCTCTGGTAGAATTTTCCTATAACAGTAGCTTCCATTCATGTATTCGGATGGCACCATATGAAGCGTTATACAGAAAGAGATGTCGCACACCAACATGTTGGGATTATATTGGAGAAAGAAAACTCTTAGGCCCAGAACTTATTGAGGAAATGATGGAAAAGGTAAAGGTAATCCAAAACCGCATAAAAAAATCTCAAAGTAGGCAGAAGAGCTATGCCGATAACCGAAGGATGGATTTGGAATTTCAGGTAGGAGATCATGTTTTCATGAAGGTATCTTCATGGAACGGGGTTATACGATTCGGTAAGAAGGGAAAATTATGTCCCAGGTACATCATACCATTCAAAATTCTAGAACGAATTGGGGCTGTAGCTTACCGTTTGGCAATGCCACCAAGTATCTCTAAAGTTCACGATGTGTTCCACATATCACTGTTGAGAAAATATATGCCTGAACCAACGCATATACTCAACAATGAGGAATTAGAACTGGAACCTGATCTATCTTATTATAATGAGCCTGTTAGGATTATGGATATGAGAGGAGAAGTGCTGAGAAACCGGACGACTCGTTTGGTAAAAGTTCTATAGAGGAACCAAAAGATGGAAGAAGAAACATGGGAACATGAGGAACTTATGATGAAGAACCACCCAAGTCATTTTATGCAGTAATATTCTAGATATTTTTATGAAGAAATTATTTGAAGGAGGGGAGAATGTAACACCCCAAGCTTCCATGGTACACTTCTCTTTGAATAATAGAGCAGTGTGTGTTGTACGCAACCTCGAGTTCTAACACACCGCGACCACTCAATATAGCCATTATGAATAATAATACCCAATTTTTTAAATTATATAAATTTAATATTTCAAAATTTACTTCATTTTTGGATTTAGAATATCAAAATTAGCCTATGTTGAATTTTTTTTATTTTTCTGAGAACTTCCAATTTTCGATGAATAATGAAAAATAATTAAAAACGACTTTTTTAATCAAAATAATTTATAGTGATTAATTATACTAATAAATGGTTATAAAGTATAATTAGAATATAATTTTACCATTTTATCTAATTTTATTCATTAGAATTAATTTTACTTTGAAATTGGACATAAATAATTTTGAATCTTTTGATAGTTATTGTTTCTTAAAAACACGCTATTTGTTTGGACAACAGGAATAATTTTTAAATTAATTACTGAAATTTATGTGTTTATAATTTGTTAAAATGGATTCCATATTTGGAATCATAAGGTCCTAATTATGTAATTAATACTATTTTGTGTTTTGGACATAATGAATAGTAATGATGACAATTATCTTTAATCATCATGATTAATTAGTAAACTGGTAGTTAAGGTTAATAAAATAATATCATAATAATATACAATGGCCCCAACATGTGTCCAAATGCTATTGTTTGTGGCATGGGCGACCATGGGATTCCTTGTGCTAAACTTTGGGACCCCATGGAATCACTTTTGTGTGATAGTGACATTTTATCTTTTTATTTTTAAAGAAAGGAAAATATAACAAAAGTATGTATCACCCATGTAAAAAAAATTTAATTTTGCCTAAATAAATTATATCTTAATCTATAAATATTCATTGTAATGATAAAAAGATTTCCTACATCATGGTATTTTTTTTAAAATTTTTAAACAATAAATTATTAAATTTATTTATGACACCATAATGATGCAGTGATTATCTCATAAATGAATGATTTAAATAAAATGAAAAGATAAGGTAAAATATAATACTTACACCTGTCTAAATCCTATTGGATGGGTTTATTTCGATCCCTTATCACCTTTTCCTTGAAATATATCATTGTGGGACCTTTAAAATCTGAAAATCATTTCGTAATAAAGTCACATATCAATCTTTCCAAAAGAGCCCCTCCTCTCCTATTATAAGAGGCCCCCAACTCTACCTCTTTATTCACACCTTTAGAGCCATTTGGCTCAGCCAAACTCTGCAAAAATACTCTCTCAACTTCTCAATTTTACTTCTAGAAGCCTCACTTGGGGAAGATGTCTTCCCAAGTAAGCCTTTGGATCAAATCAAAAAGAGTTGCCCGATTTTAAAGTAATGTCTTCTCTTATGTTCGTTTGTTTTATTTTGCCTCTCCAACCCCTTAAACTCTTTTTATTACATTATTTTGTAACAAAAATAGCATCTTCAATATAATAGGATGTTTTTATTATAATTATTTTATTTACACTTACACAAAACTCCATCTAATGGTTAAATAACATATTGTTTCTATGGGTGGAGAATTACTGCATCATGAAACGATGATTGTTCAATCTTCGTTTAACACCTCTCATGGTGTCCATTAAGATGTCACTATATTTATATTTGATATATATTATTTTTTTGTTTTCATTATGCTTCTGTATTTATCATTTATGTCATACCTTTATGATTTCCATTATCGGTAAACGCGATAATTTCATTTTAGGAAGTGCAGATTACCGCCCCCTCAATGTGATTTGAATAGTTAATGCCATATGTGGGATGTAAAAAGGATTGAATTAATGATATTATATATGATATTATACTAGAATTATAATATACCTTTATATCATTATGATTTCATTCCATTAAATACGAAATAGAAATGAAAGTAGCTTTCATGCGTACGTACGACTTACCATCTCCATGAATGGTGCATTTCATTTCATACCTCTAAATGTTACGTAATATTTTAAATGAATGAATATACTGGATATATATATATTATATATATGATATCTAGATCATGAATATAATTCTGGAGTTAATGGATTTTCTACCACTTGAACTACTTTTAATTATAAGAAGTTTATTATTGACTAAAGTACCAAAGATTGATAAAACGGCCGTTATTAACTTAAATGACTACATAATGTTCATAACATGGTAATAAGTGATATAAAAGGAATAATGAACTTGAAAAAGGTTCTATATCAAGTAGATATTAACTCTATTTTATTATTCATGAGATTAAAGAACGATTGAGTCAAGTCGGACATGAGGTAAGGGACTTCATCTCAATCTCCTTTCATTGAGGCATATATTGTTTTATAAACAACATTCTTTTATATGGTGTATGAACCCCTTTTACTTTTACATTTATTCAAAAGGAATCTTTTGTATACGAATCTTTTTACTAAATGACAAAAATTAATGTTTTTTTGTCGTACGTAAGTGGCGACAACGAATTCTCGTCCGCCGTGACCATTATTTGAGTTTCAACTTCCTCTACAAGCCATAACATTTTTTTAAATGAAAAATAATTACCATGTTTTACTTTTATTTTATTTTGGTAATGAAAATGGTTTTGATAATGTTTTTATTATATCAATGTGTTGTATTGATATCTTGTGATTGAAATGTGGAAATGTTATGTTTCCTTTTTGCATGTATTATGTGGTACGATAATGTTATGGTTTATGATATGTTTAAAACTATTCATATAAGGAATACATTGGACTTAATAAGTGACGGGTGGAGCCCGCTATAGATCCTCAATGCATCAGTAGGTCTCATGAGACAAACTAGTGTCTTGGCACAAGGACATGACAAAATCTTATTTGTAGTCGTGCCACAAGGCCTTGACTATGTGGTTATGATATTCTGGCATTATGCATTCCATCATTATGAAAGTGGTTATTGATATTGCAAGTGATAATTCGATTAGTAGAATATTCATGTGAATAAATAAATGGCATTATTTCATTTTACATTTTCCATATTATGATGGAGTTCAATTTTAAAAGGCTTTTGTTTTAGTTATTCATTACCTTAAATGTTTATGTCTATTTATGAAAGTTTTCTCTATATTGTTATCCTTACTGAGCATCTAAGCACACCCCTTTCTATGTTTTATTTTTCCCAGGATGTGAAGAAATATTTTATGATGGACCTCCAGGGATAGTCTTAAGGGGATATGAGTGTGGACTATGGAGACTATGTAATTTTAGATTTTCACTTTATGATGTAATGTAACATTTATGAATGTATCTAGTGTTTCCAAGGCTACTAACCTAATCGGTCTTTTGAGACTTGATCTATGGTGATCATGCCAATGTTATGTAATAATGCTCAGACTCTGGGTAACTGTGGTCGGGGTGTTACATGTTATATGACATAAATAAAATTTGTTAACTACTTATAATTTTTATTCCACAAATTAAAAATTTATATTCATGATATGATATGAAAGATTAATTTTTCATTAAGATGAAACTATTATTTAGAACATTTATTAAAATTCAATAAAAGGGTTTTCATTGATTTATTCATATAATTTTTCTAATATATATTGGAATTGAGTATCATATTCATTCTTGATCCACGAATACAGGGACATTAGATTAGAATACTTGGTAAAATACCAGCTTAGGGTATTTGACCAAAACAATGAATTTATTTATTCATCAAATATATTTTCTTCCGGTGTAGATGTTCAATTTATAGTTCTAATACATGATATGAAATTCATATAGGCTCATTTTTTAGGGATTAATTTGGATATATGTAAATATAATTGGAATTATTACTTGTTATGTATTGAATATCATGTTTTGGCATGGATTTATGCAATAATTTGTTTAAAACTTATTAATTTTTTTGAAGGATACAAATTAAAAAAATAAATACCAAAAATAGTAAATATATATAGGTATTTGATGATATTTACGTAATACATGTCATAAAATAGTTATGTATTGTATAAATAAAATATATATGGAAATATTTAGATAAACAAATCTTAGGAATACATTTTATGGTATTAATTCGTTAGTTAAAAAATATCAAGATATCAATCATCCAAATGGGTAGGTCATATAACAATTGGGTTTTAATTGATTATAGTATGAAGGTATAATAGGTATTGTTGACAAAGAATGATTTTTTTTGAGAGGAATAGAGTTATGATAATTGATATGATTAATTATATAAGGATCCATCCAACTGAAAATTCAATATATATGTGTGATATTTTTAATTTGATGTACTACCTAAATATGAAAAAATATGAGGAAATTCATATGAAAATATCTATATAGTAAAATATGGATCTTGGACCACTAAATTAATATGACATATAGTGTCATCTTTTGTGGTGGAAATACATTAAATAAACGGCACAATGATATTATATAAAATAAGATATCCACCAAAATATATGCTTGGTTATATATTAATACATGGATCATAAACATCATATTGATATATCATATAGATTTATCATATAGTTTAATATATGTTTTTAAATTTTTGTGAAATTTTCTAATATTGAAACATTAAAAGAATAATGAGGTAAATGTTATAGAAATGAATTCCCCATATTAAAACTCATGGTTATTTGATATATGTTTTGAATCATAATGTCGTGCTACTAAACACAGATTCATTCACAAGAGTGAATTTATTGAAAGGGATATATGTATAAGATTTACATAAGGGGAAATATTTTTCAAAAGAAATTTAGTAGTTATGATCATAATATAGCCAATGGATTATTAATATAAAAAAAACTATTACAATATTCCCTCTAGAAGTAGTAATTATGATTCAATATCATCTTTACATATGATTAGATTTTAATTCTATATTAATAACATAATTTTTTATATATACATATATATGAATGAAATGTTCTACTGAACTGGGAATATGTTTAATGTTTTATATATTCAGTATGTGGGTAATGCTATTAATAATATTAAGTATAAAATTAACAAGGTAGTTTATTCTAGTACAATATTTATTATCATTGTTTTCATTAGGATATACATGATAAAGTATTCAAAATAATCAATAGATATAAATTTATAGACACTTTTGATAATGAATCATTTATAAAATTGAATCATATTTATGAAGATAAATTAATAAAACATATTATCGTTAATAAAATGGTTTAGTGAACTATTATATCTATTACATAGTGATGTATCTTGAATAATGAGTAAACTAGCTAGTTCTAGGTATAATAAAATGGAATCATTTACCTATGAAAAAAATTTGTATGGTTATTTTTTTATAATAAGGAAAAAAATTGTGAACCATTAAAATGTATAGAGAATTTAGAGAAAATTTATATAATTAAATAACTAAAATTACTATTATTATATTTTTAGATAATGATAGAGAATATTTCAGAAAATACATTTAAAATTATCAGGTATATTGATGAATTTGTTTATAGATCTTTCCCCAAGAACCAAATACTTAATTGGATTTTCTAAGAGGAGAAATGTAACCTTATTGGAAATGACATGATGGATAATTTTTTAGTTTTAACTTGATATATCAATTTAGTATTATCCTATTAGGAATATTATATATATATGTAACCATGTTACCCTTAAATTAGCAATGAATACATAATATTAATGATAAAATGGTATTCATCCAAAATTTTATTTTTAGAGGATTTCAACCGTTTAAGCTAACATATTAAATTCTTTATCTCGTAATTTTTCCACCAAATCAGAAAATCATTCATTTTTTTATCCAAATATATTTTTTACTATATCATTGATTTGTGTTCTATTATTTTCAATAATATTTTCATACAATATAACTATAGACTATGTAGACTACGAGTATATTTTAGGGATAAATGATAAATAAAATCCTCAATATGTCTACTCATCATGAAGAAGCATTTTTGTAATGTGACTAGAGTAGTTTAATCCTAGAGTAAAGTTTATTTTTATTTTGGTGTCATATGGTAGATAAGAATGAATGCATGATATATGAGGTTGCAATACATTTTTGGTAAAAAATTTTATAAATAAGAATGTCAGATGTCTCTTTGAAAAATGATGTTAAAGATTCTATCATTTTGTAGTATTCAACAAATGTTTTGGATTAAAATCATGGATATGAAATTTTTTCATGTTATACCTTAATGATGATGTCATCGAATATGTTTAAAGGGATTTCCTAATGGTTCTTGATGGATTATGTGATTATTTCTGGTGGAGTGAGTAATCAACAAACAATCACATGATCAAATAAGTCCAATTGAGTCATTAGACCACATATATTCAAATATATAAAGTTATATGATCAGGTGAATCATGTAAGTGAAGTTAAATATCAAATTATAGTGACTTTTTTAGATTTATTAATCCAGTAATTACTAGGTTATATGAAAATCGAATCTATTGATTTGGTGTAGGAACATCACATATACTCAAGGGATTATGTGAACCACATACTATAGGAAGGTAATTTTATTCACATTATGGAAGACAAATATTTATTGGTAAAGATTTTTTTTAATATTATGGTATCATTCTTAGCTGATTGTGGAAATAAAGGGTTACTTTTATGGGACACTTTCACTTAATTATGTAGTAGGATTTACAACAGACTGTGGTGACATTATTATGTGAACATGAGATCCTAAAACAAAAATTTAAAGGAAATTTTCCCTAGGTGATGTTCTTTAGTCATGTGGAATGGTAATGCAATTTAATTTTGTCATATGTTAGTGGACCGAGTGGCAGACCACATTTTTTGAAACATTGATAATAAAAAAATTCTATAAATTTTCCACTAATTTAAATCATTCAGGGAATGTAATTGGGTTTAGTAGATGTGTTCATCTTTAGGTGTTTATGGATAAAGGGGATGTAAAGAATAAATTCATGTGTTTGGAGTACCGTATTAGTTTACTAGATTTGATTCATGTCTATGGAGTGAATAAGGAGACTTAAGAATGAGTAATGCATAAGCATCACATTATCATGAATATAGAATTATTGGATATTCAATCAAGGTCTTTTGATTTTGATATGAAATGTCTGTTTGGAAACCCTACTTTCAAAATGTATGGTTCAACAACCTTACTTTTTCAATGTATGGATCCATAACCCTATATTCCAAATGTGTGTTTCGACAACCATTCTATTGAAAATTATGACTCAGTAACCCCACTTTAACAAAGTATCATTCACCTACATTACAATAATAAATGATATTTTAATTTGATAAACCCAATGTTACTTAGATGAACCATATGATACTTTGATGAATCCTATGTTACTTTGACAAACCATACATTATGTTTATGATCCCTTCATTACATTGATGAACCCTATATTACTTTTGTGTACAGAACATTCATGTACCCAACATTCATTTATCCCACTTTCTTAGAACAAAATTTCTTGTACCCTAATTTTTGTACCGTACTATGTTGCTATCTTTTTGAGATTCTATACTGAACATTTATCTATTTCATATATATATGGACTATTTTCAAATGATATTCTAGTGGATGAAATCACATTAAATTGAAATATTAAGATGAATGAGATTTAGAAGATTTTACGGTGCAATATTTAATGGGAATATTAATAATTTTTTCAATGCATTATTATAATCAATTCAAAGGATTAAAGATTATTTAAATTAAAATATATAAATATACATTTAGATTGTGAACTATGTTTTCAAGAATTGTATTGACTAAGCAGAAGTGGATTTTAACTAGAGTTTTAAATTCATTCAACGCTATTTTTTGGAGATATTTTTGGATGAGTTAATAAAATTATTTTAACTTATTTTTATGATTAATTCTATTGGAAAAAAAGAGGAAAATTTACTTTATTTTTTAGGGATATATTTATGAAGTATATTAACTCAATTTATTTTGAATATTTGATAGAAGAGGATCTCCTCCAATAGATAAAAATTTATTTTATCAATATATTTATCACATTAGAAGAAAAGAAATACATATACATGTTAATTTATTTGTCCTGTAAATTTTCAATGAAAATGTTTTGTGAACTTCGTACTTATTTTTCATTTGTAATGTCTGGTGAGACTGTGTTTCATCACGTAGATGTTCCCTCAATTTCCAAATTAATTTTTCTATGGCTAAAATTCCCTTTATGATATCTGATAATCCAAATATCAAGAAGCAAAAATAGTTCATTCATTATGTATCTTCTCTTGTTTGGTTTCTAAGAATGAGACACTATTTCCCATCTCACACACACAATCTATTTTTCTCTTTATGATTTTACACACAAATTATTAATTTTTTATTCCTTTTCCTTGGGTTGTTACAGCTATATTCTAATGTCAGGATTTAAGAGTTACGACTCCCATTATATAAGGAAATGAGAATTCTGGTTTTTGACTCCCCCTGTATAAATTCTTCTTATAGTGGTTCTGACTCCTCATACAAAATTCAATTTCAGGGTTTTTCAACCACTAGAAAATGATTCTCTAATTGGGTTATGATTACCCATTAAATTGTTTTAGTACATATGTATATCTCTTCAAGATATAGATGTATAATAGTGGAGTAGTCCAATATTGTTATAAAATACAATAAAAATAACTTTATATTGTTTATTTTTTCTACCACTAATTAAAATCAATAATTAACATGAATATTGTGTAATTTTATATATATATTTATTTTATTGTTTAATCTAGTTTATTTTCCCCCTCAAGAACATCTTCCACTAACGTATCTGAGCTAAGAATTGGTATCTGTGGGTAATTATTGTTGGAATTGTTTGGCTCTATTGTTCACTTTATGATACCAAAAAATTAGTATCAAAGGGTATTCATCTCAATAATAGTTTAGATCTATAGTTTTAATTATGATACCTTTCAATATTGTATTAGGAGATATTTATTATGAAATTATGCTACCCTTTGATAGAGTTTTCTTTTATATTTAATTATGCTAACCTGTTTCTAAAACACATAATCTATGGGTAATGATATTATAAAATTAAATTAATGAACCTGAATTATTATTGGATTCTCCCAAATCCACCGCATTTTAATGTAAATTATTATGACACTAGAAACCCTAAATGGATACTTACCTCAATACGTTGATATTTGACCACTGGTCTATCATGTGAAATTAGTACAAAATTCTTGAAGATGACCCATATACTCTTACTGGAATTGATGCTATTAGATATGATTTAAATTTCAATGATTTTAATACTTTATATTGTCATATTAATAGAAAGAAATAATTTCAATTATTATTCCCTAGATGATTTTTTGGATCACTTCCTCAATATGTACTAGAACTGAAGAACCTAGTTACTAAGGAGACACCAAAAAGGAATGGTGGTGTTTTTAAATATATAATTGATGATTCTAATAACTATTTTAATTATGAAATACATGATAGTGAAAAAGAAGAAAAGGTTTACACAGTGACTGGAGTTTATAAAAGAATGAAAATAATTGATTGAATAACCATTTTAGAAGAAACCATGAAAAATAAAAATATAAGGGGTATAAGAAAGGTGTTATAAATTTCAATGCATTAGATATAACCATTCATGATTTTAGGGAGAAAGTACATATCAAGCCAGATTGTCAAAAACTTATCAATAATGGAAAATACAAAAACAATGAAAAATAATAATTGACCCCTATATATATTTGTAATGAAGAATCATATTCAATTAAACAATCTCGAAATAAAAAATAATATCATATAATTTTAATCAAGAAGTCCAAGGATAATGTTGGTAATTATAGTTTTTATTCAATATGTTCTGATTCTGACAATGATTCAGCTGATCTGAATAATTATGAATTAATATTAAGATATTAAAAGATTAAAAAAATATATCTTCAAGGATTATGATTTATATAATAAGCTTAAAGAAAATAATGAGAAAAATATTTATGAAAACAAAATATTTTTTCATGTAAATTAAATATTATGAAACACTTATTCCACTTCACATTTAAATGTTCATTACAATTTATAAACCTCTCAATATTTGAATGAAATTTTGAAAAATAAATTAAAATGACTTATATAAAATATATATACTTTTATTCAATTTTGAGAAAAATATCATGAGTTGATTTCATTGACTAAACATAATAAAAATAATGATTAATTTGATTATAATAGAATATATACTCAAATTCTTGAAAACCATTTTGTTTGAAGTAAAAATATTTGTACTTCTATTTTTACTTGATTTAAATGTGGCATGAAAGGTCAATATGCAAAAGACTATTCACATGGCTTTAAACAATAATTGTAATTTAGTAAAACAAATAAGTCTAAATAATTATGGAATAGAGTGGGTTACAATAAATTTTTTAATTCTATATGGGTACTTAAAAATTATATTACTAATCCTATTGGACCAAACATTGCTTGGGTACCAAAATTTTGAAGGTGAATTTAAACATATTGTCAAAAACAAATCCATACTTATTTCATAAGAATACACTAAATAAGAATATATAGAATATAAATATTATTTTCCACCTCTTTCCAGGATAGAGGTTTTTAGAATTTTGTTCAATTTTTCCTCTTTAAAGTGTTTTATGTTATATAACATGGCTGTAATTTTTTTCCTTAATTGGTTTTATATCTAAAGATGTTTATTTTTTTCAACCCCTTTTTTTGAAAATTAATTGTTTCATAATGATGTATTTAAATTATCTAAATATTTATCTAGTCTCAAAGAGGCACAATGTTAATTGTATGAATAGATTTTTATATTTAATTAAATAATGGTATTATGAAAGGCAATGAGGAACCAACACTTTTAATTAAAATAAATTTTGTATGATATTTTAATAGGAACAATTTATATTAAAGATATATTTTTTGGATCATCTTGTGGAATAATCTATAATATTTTCTAATTTTATTACATCATAGTTTATAGTGAGTTTAATCGGAGAATTAATGTTCTTTCTTGGCTTTAAAAATATTCATTGAGAAGATGTAATTTTTCTTAATGATTCTAAGTATTCGAAGGATTTGGTTAAAATATGTAGTGTTGATTCTTTTAAATCACTGAAAAATCTTATTGGAATTAATTTTAAATTATATATTGATGCATATGCTAAATATTTTGATTGAAATGTTTATTGAGGGATGATTGTTGGATTGAAATATTTAACTAAATCTATACCCAAAAACATTTTTACTGTTTTTTATGTTCTATATTTAATGATGATCCTAAAAAAAGTCATGTTAAAGATGTAAGAATGAATAATTATACTTGATTAAAGAATTTGTTAGTTTGGTTTATTTAATCCACTATGTAACATGTTTGATTAAAATCTTCTTTTGGATCATACATTGGGGGTTGTATAATTAATCCAAAAATGTTTTATTTACTAGTATTTTATGAAACAAATATATGTTTCCTTATCTAAAAAAGAGATTATTATTTCTCATATATATGTATTTATGCTCAATTATAATGGATTAAAAAATATTATTTGATTTTGGTGTCTATCTTAATAAACTGTCTATTTATTGTGATAATTCGTCTACATTTTTTATTCTATAAAACACCTTATAACATTCTAGAAAAAATCATCTTTCTCTTAGATTTCATTTTATTATAGTTAATGTGAAAAATTGTGATCTAGTTTAAGAGTTAATCACTCCAAAAAATAACACAGTAGTAATTTTTATAGATCCTTTAGACTCTGCTCTGTTTGACAAAAATGAAATCTGATCTTGGTATGTATGAATTTTATCTTGTTTATTACTACATTTGTTTTGGTTTATTTCATGTAATTGTTGTTTTTTAATAAAAAAGGGTGTAAATAAATTTGTTTTAAATGTTTTTAATTATGGTTTTAAATGGTTTTAATTTTTTTATTTTGTAAACAAACAAAATGGGAGAGATTGATTATGCATGGTCATATTATTATTTGGTTTCATTAATTTTCCTCTTTATTTGGATAATATATCAATACAAAGTGTTTGGTTTTTTTGGATTATTATCACATTGGATTGATATGAGATTCATCTTAACATATTTAGATTATTAGAATGTCTGAAAATTATTTTCAAGAACTATATATGTTAAATGATGTTGTTAGTTCAGTTTCAGAAATATTAAAGCCTATAGTTTTAAAATAGTTTCATTATTTAATATACTACATGTTCTAAAGATTTCAATTTGACATGGAACATGATTTTATTGAACTATAACATGTTTATCATCATTTCAATTGGTTAAATATAATTCTAAAATCATTTTGGATGTTAAAAAAATAATATTATTTTCTTTAATGCTATTTCACAATTTTTTTTCTATAATGTTTTTGCTTCTTTTTTATGATAATATATGGATAAATAGAAGTCAAATTTATTTCATTCCTTATTATTTGAATGATAATAAGTTATTTTTAAAAATAATAATTAAAAAAAAGGATTAATCAACTATTTAGATTTTAAAAAAAATTGTTGAATTTTAATATAGTGTGTTGTTTGGTTTTTAAGAAACTAACATTTGAGATCTCTAATATCAATATGTATGGATTAGAAACCCTTCATTCCTAAATTAGTGTTCAAAGATTATGTTTTCAAAATTTATTGTAAGGAAAACCTAATTTCATAGTGTATGGTTTGGAAACCCTACATTTGTCTTATACAGTTCGACACACCTACTTTTTCAAAGTATGGTTCAATAATCCTACATTATAAAAGTGTGGTTCGACAACATTAATTTTTGAAATTATGGTTTAGTATCCCTAAATTCCAAAAGTATGGTTTAAAAACCCTACTTTCACAAAGTATGGTTTTGGAACCAATCTTTCGAGAAGTATGGTTTGACAACACAGCTTTCGAAAAGAATATTTTGATATCAATAATTTCACAAAAATATAGTTAGATAACCATAATTTTGAAAATTATGGGTTGTCTACATAGATTTTATGAACCCATGGTTAATTTTATAAATAATACATTCATTTTATGAACCCTACATTACATGGATGAAACATACATTACGTTTATGACCCTACGTTACTTTGATTAAAACTACGTTGTATTGATGAACCTTACATTATAATGACGAACCCTCTTTTACATTCAGGTAGCATAATTTCGTGTACCCTACATTAGTGACCCAAAATTCATGTACCCTACTTTTTATACCATATATTTCTATTGTTTATTTGTCATTTATGTATAACAATGATCTATTGTATATATATAAGGATTATATGGAATGGTTTTTCTACTCAATCAATTCACATTAAATCTAAGTATTCTGATCGAAGAGATTTTGATGGGTTTTTTTTGGGGAAATATCTAATTGAAAAATTTAATAAATAAATTAACATTTTTTACAATACTTTCAGAGCATTAATGATTATTTAAATAAAAATATAATAATTCACTTCCAGATAGTCCTGCAAGTTTTTAGGAATTATGTTGAATATGATTAAATTGATTTAAACCTGACTTATAAAATTATTCAATTTATTCATCTATAAATATTTCTGGATTATTTATTCAAATTATTTCTAATTATTTTTTATATTTATTGTATATTAATAAAGTGGTAAGAGGGTTGTGTTTTTATAGGGATATTTATGAATGATTTTGACTCAATTTATATTGAATATTTATAAGTAGTAGAGCTGATGTAACTTCTAAATATTATTTATATATATATATATCATTAGTAGGAATAAAATACATATATATGTTATCAAGATTCAATACACTATTTTTCAATGATAAAGTGTTGTGAACTTTGAATATACTGTGCATTTTAATCATCTTGCGAGATTATGTTTCATCAAATTGTCGTTCTATAAAATTATGAATTAATTGTACATTGACTAAAATATCCATGATAAGGAATTCTAATATAAATCTGAAGAACCTGTACCAGTGCATTCATTTTTTATCTTCTCTTTTTATGTTTCTTAGTTTGTTTCACTATTTCCCATTTCTAACACATACTCAATTTTTATGTTTATGATTTTTAAAAAATTAATTATTTTTAATTATATATCATCAGGTTGCGATTCCAAGATTCCATATTCTAGATATATGGGTTGTGACTCTCTATATCTGAATCCTTTGTTTTTTGTGTTGTGACTCACCATTTTTAATATCAAGTTGTAAGTGTTCTTACACCTAAAACAAAATTTAGTTTCATGGTTATTCCTACACTTGAAATGGTTTTTGTAATTGGTTTATAATTTCTCCATTAATAATAATTTTATGTTTACAAGTATCTCTCTATGAATATATTTGTATAAGGGCAGAGTAGACAGACTTTGGATGAAACTACTATAAAAAAATCATTGTGTTCTTTACTTTTTCCAAAGATAATTAACCCTATGAATTAATAATGATAATTAATTTAATTAATTATTCAATTTGTATATATATTTTAGTTTAGTCTATTCACACCCTCAAGACGATCATCCATTACCCTATCTAACCTAATATTGATGTAAAAAAATTATCCACAAATCTAGGGAGTATTTGTTTTTTTGTCCCATAAAAACATCACTTATGTGTCCTCCATGGGAATATCCCTTTGTGGTGAATAATGGAAAATATATGTTTTTTTGTTCATTGTTTACATTCCCATGTATTTGTGTTTTTTATGAGATTATTATAAAATTAATAATATGTTGCAATTTGTTCTTGTCTATGGGGGACCAAAAATTTAAAATAATGATTATTAGATTAATAAATATGTTTAATTCAAACATCACAGTAATTTACCCCCACTTCAAGAAACAAAAGGATACAAAAACTATAGGATATTGATACAATATTCATAATTACCACAATGGGATTATTGGTAAACTACAATTTTTCACGAGAAAGAGGAAATAAATCACGGTGTTAATTAATGGAATTTCAACTTTGAAATTCTCAAAATAATAAAATACCAAAATATTTTTAGAGACAGAATGTTAGTTAGTTCCATAAGTGGTTTTTATAATTGAACTTATTCATGACATATAGGATGCATGGCGTTCATGAAAAATATTTCAACATCCTAGATGATATGTATTTCGTATGGAATATTATGATGGATTAATTTTTATATGTGGCAAAGCTTATATACACTGGGAGGCCATTAATAGTTATTATTATGAGAAATAGAGAGAGAAAATGATATCTAATATAAATTACATATAAACTAATTTTTTTGGAACCATAATGATGAACCTAAAAGGGTCATATACCTAGGTTTTAAGTGCTATTATAACAAAAAGAACTATTAAATTTGGTATAGTGGATTCCAATAATGATTTATTTATGGAAAAGGTATTACAAAATCATTGAATTTACTACGAAGTGACATTTTCACCAGTATTGATGATATATTTGATTAAAATATTTTTTACAATGAAATATAATTATTATTATGATATATATAAATTAATAATAATAAACATTAGCATAATTAGAATTTAATCTATAATATGTATATGTTAGAAACTATATATTTTGAATTCAAAAATGATGTTTATATGGTTTAAAAGTTACAACAGTCCATTAAAGGATTAAAGAAGTTTATAAAGGTTGAAACATATGGATTAATAATGAATTCAAAGAGTTTTGTTTATTGGAAAAAAAATATGAATTTTAATTTTACAAGTGGATTATATGGAATATAGTGGAATATTTGTTTTTATTTATGGTTGACAAACTCATCAAATATAATCTCCCAATATTAGATTTTGTAAAGTTATGTTCGAGAAAATAATTCAACATAAAAGAAATGGGTAAATTATTCAACTTACTATGTAAGATGAAATATAAATATTGACCTAAAATTATGAACACAATATTTCTAAAAATATATTTTGGTAATGTGAGTTATATCATTAGAAACACAAATCCCAAAATTGGGGTATTACTTGTGTTGCAATGTAAGAGTCTTATGAATAATAAATATCATTTTAACATGTTAATAAATTTTTTTCATATATTTATATTTTATCATAAACCAGAAGATCTATCATGTGTACAAATACAAGTGTCTAATATTCATTGAGTATAAAACATTGTTACCAAAATAATACTTTTGAATGTTACTATATTCAGATGATTAATATCTTCAAATTATTGGGCGAAACTATATTTTTTTCATTTTCGTTAGATGGTAGGGATAGATCATTTTATGGAGTTAAATATATTTCAGATTTTAAACTGGCAAGTATGATATTAGAACTCAATCATTATTTTTTTACCTCAATAGTGTAACTATTAGACAAATTATTTTTAAACAAACAACTGTGTTGAACTTTACAATTGTGGAGGATTGATTTTTTTTCAAATCTATAGATGATTATTTTTAAATAAATAAGTTAATCATAAAAATAAAGGATATATTTATAATTTTAGTATCATTTAATATTAAATGTGAAAATAATGAAGCTCTTTCATTGGTAAGGGAACCTCTATCTCAAAAAGAACAAAACACATCCTTTTCTAATAAGATATCATAATAGAAATGTGTTTTAGGTGGTATTTAAATATCAATTTGTGTGTTGTAATGGAAAATTTAATTTAACCATGGGAAAATAAATTAATATATAATATTTATGAGGGTCATGCAGAGTCATAATATATTTTCTATATCATAGACTGGATGAAATTTTTATTTTAATTATAATTTTATCATTGTTTTATAGAAAATGAATTCAATATTAATCATTCATTTATATGTGTTGTGTATATTAATAGAATAGTGTAATAATAAAATCCGTTCATTTTATGACTATGAGTTTCCCAGATTGATTATCATTACTTATCATTATGAGTTGTGAAGATATGTTTTGAATAAAATAAGTACATACATGTATTTTACATTAAATTGGAGCTTGATCTAATTTAAATTTCTCAATAACAATGTAAATTCACTTAAGGGTTTTGAATTAGGGAATAATTTTCATATTTTTATGTTACACCTTTGACGAACCATCATCACATGTTATAGAGACTATCTAGACACAATTCAAAATTATATAAGAAATTTATTGAATATAAACACAATGAGAACAACGAATTTATCCTAATCACAACTCAAAATTAATCACTATACATTTTTTATGATCCACTATTACTCATGATAACTCATTAAACTAGAATCAACATTTTAGATAAATTAATTATGGGGGTTTTCATGTACTCTTAATAAATAATTTCACTTCCCAACATGGGTAACAATATCACATTTTAAAAATAATATTATTATTTAAGATATAGACAATAGAAAATCATTATAAAGTAGTATACATTAATCAATATTTTATAATATTCTTTCGATTTAAGTAAAGTAACCATAATACATATAATTTTATATAGTTTTATACCATCATATTTTTTCTATTATCATCTACATAATATTAATCCTATATATTCTAGTACGTCTCCACAAATTTCCCTATATTTAGATTTATTTTTAATAAATACATCAATTATAAATTCAATTGAAATACGAATATCAATTTCAAATTTTAAAGAACAAATACCTTTATCATCTCCCACATCCTTTTTAATAATTATGTGAAACCATAAATTTTATTCACTATTGGATGTAGTTAAGTAGATTAATGGATTGAGTTAGATAAACTATTGTATCCTGAGGTGAGTTATATCTATATATCACACGAAATCAATAATTTTTCACTCTCTATATTTGTTAGGGTTCTGAATGTCATGGATATATATTATTATAGTTCAAAATTTTATAAAAACATTGAAACTACTCTTATAATTGCCTAACCAACACCACTATGGAATTGGACGATTCCAATTTAGGTCCATATTTGGAAAACCACACCTTATTCCATTAGATATTATTATCCATTTCTATTATCCTAAAACACTACACTTTAATCAATCTTTTTTCACACCTCTAGGGTAGTTTTTTAATTATCTTATTATATTCCATTAAATGATTGAAACTCTTGTCAAAATGGATTCAATACATGAGTTCTGAAAAAGTGAATCCCATTTAGGGTACCCAGTTAAAAGCATAATAGTATTTCTAATTTCTTATATACTTCTTATACCATTTCCATTTTCCCTCTTACCATGGATACTTCTCCATGGAATTGTGTGCTTAATTCATTCATAAAGAGAATTTTTAAAAATAAAGTTCCCTCTAAAATTACCCTTTATAATCCCAATCAACCTTTTTTCATTATTACGAGAACCAAACCTATTTAAGTACTAGCACCAACATTGTGAGACCTTTCATCACTTCAAAAATCTCTAAAAACCTCCCAAAATCTTAAAATAACTTTTAATCACTCCCAAAATTTATAATTAATACAAAATCAACTAAAATATTATGAATCAATTATAAATTTATTTAGTTAATATATATAAATATAAATATATTCAATATGTTTTAAAAAATAATCACATATATATCACTTTTCCTAAATTCCTCAAAACCCATATGAAAAAATCATATTCAATGTTAATAAAAATTATACCACAAAATAATTTTCTAATGATATCTTATATTTTTCTTGCCTCTTTAATCATAACCATATAATTTTTTCCAACTATCAATTTTTTTATTTAATCCATGATGACATATCACTGTATATTCCAAAAAAAATATCTTATTTCAATTTCATTAATAATATATTAGTTTAATCATCATATTAAAATGAACTAAAATTAATAATAAAAATATCTCATTTATGTAATATACAATTAATTTCTCATTCTTGAACTTCTTCTCCAGATGTACATGTGAAAATAAGGATTTCATATTCTAAAAATAAATAAAAATTTTATAATAGTTCAAAAAATGATTTCAAAAGACACACTTTGAAATATACTGCTTAATATATACTCCACCTTAGTAATCAATTTCTACACCATTTATGAATATATATATCTTTGAATTTATAATTCTTAGTTATCATGGTATTAGAGAATCATTCAAAGAAAATTGAGAGATGTGATATTGCAAAACATTGGAGGTTGTCAATGTATAAATTGGATTATGTTTATATTGAACTCCATATATTTAAGTTCATTTGAGTAATTATAGCTGTTTTGTAGGCCTATGAAATGTTTTTTGCTGTCATATTAGGTTTTGGGTGGAAATATATCGTAGTTGTATTCTCATTATATAATGAATGATATTCATTCCACGGAGAGGGACGAGTAAGAGACAACAATACCAAAACATGGGATGATTGTTCCTTGATGCATACTTTCATGTGATTAAATCTAACCGACATTAACAGATGTCACAATAGGGACAAGTTTGTTTTAGTGTGGTAAAGACTCTTTCAAAATAAATCTCTTTTTCCTTGGGAGAGAGAAAACTATTGAATAGGAAAGTGAAAAATAGCATTGAGAATGTGTAAGACTAAAATAACTATATATTTTTAAGGAAAAAGTCATTTTCTTTTCCATTTCACATTGGCAATTTATATATAGGATTATTAAATTGAGTTGATTTATAATGAACCACATTATCACATATGGGGATACATCATGGTAATGAAAATTCATGATTAATAACCATATGAAAAGATATATTAATCACAAAACCCCTAGATTTTTATATGAAGTAATATCTAAGGTTGAGTAATTATGGTGTGATTCTTTAGTTTTTGTCATATAGAATATAGATAGTGTTAGTGGTTCTATCATGAAGGGGGATTCCATGGTGGTCTAGAGCATGGGTTTTTTGTCGTTCTGAAAATTGGGGTTCCGCACCATGGTAACATGGGCCACAAAGTAAGGGTACATTGAATACTATGGTTATGATGTAATGGTTTGGCCGATATATTTTTAAAATTAAAATAATTATTTTATGGATTAAAATATTAAGGCCCATCAAAAGATATTATAGTCAAATAACATAGAAATGTTCATATGTAGCTCATAATTATCTCATCATTTCATCTTCATGTAAGATATACATTGTTTCCAAATTAATTTTAATGATGTTAATTCTAATTTATATCATTATATGAGTGTATTTGTCCTATAAATGTATTCCTAGTTTTCTCTCACAATTTTTTTCCTTATTACAGTTATTTTTTTATAATTTCATGTATTTGATTTGGTTTCTTTATTTTGGTCATTTATATCAGAATAAAATAACGATATTCAATAGAAAATTCCGTAAATCATAGGTCAATTGTAACATGATCCTTTTCTATTTCTATTTCATGATTTTAACGTGGCTAGTAAATAAACTTTCACTGAATTATTGTGTAGATGGATAATATTTAATTTAATGTATTTTGACATTATTTTTCTTCAGAATTACCTTATTCACGTTGTAAGATATACAATGATAATTTTAAAACATAATACCTTATCATAAAAGAGACTAATTATATTATTTCCTTGAATAGTAAATCGTAGAAGCTACAAGAGGGGATCCCTCATTTTAATTTTGAACAAGTGATCTAATCATAAATACCTTGGATGATCCCTTGGTATACAATGTGTCATTAATTTAGGTAAGAAATGTTTTATATCTTGGTGAACATAGCATGGGATATTGATTGAGTGTGTAACTTATTCAATGAGACTATCTACTTTTTTATGTTAGGTGAGTTCTAACATCATAAATAATATAATGTTAATATTATGATTTCTATTTGTTTTTCCTTGATAATAAATTATGATATATATGTGGTGAGGTTAAATGCATAAATTTGGAAATGTATTTTTTTGTCTTATATTATTTAAATGGAATGGATTACTGAATATATATTTTTTTTGTGTTGGTGGATTATCCAACTACTCTTACAAATTAGTTATGGTTTGGGAGCTTATCTGATAAATAAAAAATTCTAATTTATTGGTCTCTTTTCCAACAACATTATAAAGGGATTATGGGTAGAGAACTTATGGATCTAGAGTAAATTGGGTAAATATTCATCTATAACTTTTCCAAATGGTATATAAAGTGGTTGTGGGTTGTGAAATTATCCAAAAAGTGATTTGATTGATGTTATATTTTGGTATTCAAATGTCAGACTCTATAAAAAATTGCATTTGGTTATATACTATATTTAGATTTATTACTACTTTTTTACAATGCTTGTATAGTCGATCCTATATGTCACTAGTGAACTATTGTATGGATGTTGATTTTATTAGTGTGATCTCAATTATTTATTATTTCATATCATCGTGAACACTGGTAAAATATATTTATTTAAGGAAATCATTCGTGGTGGTCTGTTGAGTAAAAATCCTTCCATACTATGGTGACCATGAGTCCTAATATAGACCTTTGGTTTAGTGATATGGAAAATGGAATAAAACCTATTATTTATCAATGATCTATGTACATTAGTTAAATTTGATAGATTGTACTACAAATGATCATATAACTAGTATTGTCACTACCTCCATTATTTTAATTTTTGGATTATTTTATGAAAAAATGTTTATTATCCCCCAATTGGGTATCTTGATTATTTATGTTGTTCATTTTTTAAATATTTTGTTTTTCTGTATTAGAATATCATATATTGATGTATTTTCCAACTAATAATGGGTTTTTATGATTATTTACTTATGTTTGATTTATAAATTTGTTACTATCAATTATAATATTGATATTTATGGTTTAATAATCTAGGTGTATAATCTAACCACATTTGTATTAGACCCCCACCACAAGTCAACATCTGTTATAATAAAACTAGGCACATATGAAGTATGTATTGACATGTTTCATTCACAGAATCATTCATCCATGTTGGAGATTTTTTAAAGATATATTTGAGATATGTTCCTTTTATTTTAGCATATTATATGATCTAGGTATATTGGACATAGGAACGTATGAAGGATGTTCATGTCACTAGGGAAGGGACACACATTCTTAATTTTATTCTTTTACAGATGGATTATATTAATAAATATGAAACACTTCAGAATTGATTTATGATTTTTCAACTTTTAATCATTGATGGATGTGGATTTTTTTCTGTTCTGAAGTATCATACCAGTAACATAAGATTTATATTACTTTTATTTTCTCGAATATGATTGATTATATTGTAAACTTCTAGAATTGGTTAAAATTTTTTTTATAAAAACATATATGGTTTCTTCCTTTATAAAATTATATCAATATTTCATTAAAATGGTCCAAAAAATAATAATATTATTAGGAAAAAATTAGAATGAAATATTTTAGATCATAAATATATTAGATAATTACAGTCAATATGGGTAGTTGTGGATAAAAATAATACCCTTGTTTTGAGACCATTTTCTATGGGGTATGTATATTATGTGATGTTATTCAAGTTATTGCTTATCCTAAACTATAAAATCGGGATTTTTTTGAAATTAATTATATGTTATTAATTTTTAAATATAATGACATAACACTATGTTTTAATATTTTATATATAATTGGGGGATAAACATCCCCCACTTGTAGTTTTTCCTAAATATCATATTTTGTAGAGTTGATGACAAATGCTTGGAATATGTAGAGTTTATTGGATGTTATGTTGTGAATAAACAGAAAGATCCACTATTTGTGTTTCAGGAGAAAATTTAGTATTCACCCAAATTTATTTATGAGGGTTTTCTATTTTATTACAATCTCTTGGAAAAGTCCATACAAGCTATATTTTATTACCATGAGATAATCCCTGAGAGGAGGGGGTGATGATATTACCATATTTGGTATCAATGAAATCTATTTGATAAAGGTATGTATTTTTATAATATTTCTAAAGTATTAGGTTATCCAAGAAGAATGTTCATGTATAGTTTTTTTGTGTTCATTTCTAGATAATTTGACGGAATAGAGTGAAAAATTCATTCTCTAACATAGAGGGTAGATTCTGTAATGGATTATAATGTTTTATTTAAAGTTTAATAGTGTATTCCTATGATTTTATCAGGGCATAATGTTTATAGGGATATATACTATTATAATTTTTTTAACATTTGTATTCAGATATAATTATTATATACTACCAATCTCCTTTTTCAAAGGATTAGAATTAGTCCCTCATATAAGATATGAACAGAAATAATGTAAGAGGATCTTGGTGTTTACCTCTAATAGAGGGGACCGATAATAAGTTCTCTCTTAGTATGAATCACTAGTTTTATTGTTCTCACTAGAAAAATTATAGAAAGTGAATTTTAAGGGGTTTATATCTTGTTATATTAATTTTGATGTTATTGTGTTGTAAAAAATGTACTTTTGGAACTGTCATTTTGATTATTATTATTCTCATGAACATATCATGTGTCCATTGGAAAAAACTATATGTCACATGAAATAATTTTACTTGAGTTATCAGTAGTCATATTGTGGAAGAGGATACAGTCAGACATATGATTCCGTAGCTAGTTCAATTGTTCCATAAATGAGTGGTGGATATAGTTCTACTGTCCATTTTGTACATGGAGGAGGATGTGGTGTCGAGGGTCAGTGGAAATAAAAATTTTTGGGTGGTTTTTTCACAAGAAACATACATATTAGAACATGGAAAATGTTTGTGATAACAACATGGTATTGACCCTAAAATAATTGGTTTTGAAGAGAACAAATAAATAGTTAAGGAAAGGGTTTTTTGGCTTCCACATCAGAATATAATATATTTAATATAGTTGATTTACATTATTTCATATTCTTTTAGATGAGATTGTTTTTGGTACTATCAATAGAGAAACATTATAGGATGATCATTATCGATACACTTTTAGATACAAAATCATATGGTATTCATATATTTATTTAGTGTTCGATGGTTATTGGTGGTTATAAATTCATTTTAATGATTTCATCATTATATAGATGAGTTGATTTAGTGTGATCATCAAAATGTATTTTATGGGTTAGTATCATGTTTTTATTTCCTACCATCATGGAAATGTTTTGTTTACATCATTAAAGAGTGATAGATACATCTACATTAAATAATGGGATATCCATGAAATTAATAGAGGAACAGACCACCATCAGCTGAGTAGGATCAAAAACCATTTTTCTAGTCTCAATTAGTATGATGAGGGGATGTGTCATGTACAATTTCCTCCACTTGTTTACTAGCTTCATGTTTTCATCCTTGGAGGATTCAAAGGGCCACCTTCCAAAATAGAGAGATTGAGTTCACAATTGAGTTTATTTTTGGAACAAATAATCTATCAAATCATTCATACCAGATTTATATTGATATTGATTATAAATATAAAGGATTAGATAGAGGGAAAAGTGGTTAATGGGAATATATATCCAAGTGAATACACTTAGGGTGATCTAGTATATTTCTCCCTAAATAAAGATGCTTCCCTGGGATTATTTACGGATTATCTGAGGTTTAACAATGTGACAATCCTAATCTAGTATCAAATACCAAATATTTATGACATTTTATTCTATCTGAGAGGGGATTGAGTATTATAGAATATTGATTTTAAATTAATATATAATTATTTTTGAGTGAGGACTTTTGATAAACATGATATTACATTGTAGAGAAGGAATTGTCTATACTAGTATCTTTTTATTTTATTCAATTTTTTAAATGTTATATAAGGGTATATGAACCTATTGAATTTGGTATTTAATACATACATATATTCTATTATGGTATCATTTTTTATAATCTTATCATTTAATCTTGTTTAGTGTCAGAGAATGATCATTATTTAGTGGAATTTAATTACACTTCAGGAGTATCTTTTACATAATATACTCTCTATGTGTTAGTTTTGGATTTTTTTGGTTTAAATTCTAGGTAATTTGATATTAAATGACATAATATTAGTATACCTAGAGAAGGATATTTTTATGGATTCATGAATGTATCATATGATTTATTTTGGTATTCATAAATTTTTTGGATATGCCAACAGAGGTTCATATAATACATCAATTGATTTGTAATGAAAATGATTACCCATAAAAACAAGTGAGTGAACTTATTCTGGTATGATTCATGTGATAGGTCCTTTATGAAGACGAAATTTAGATTTAAAACTATGTTGAACCTAACCGTACATGAGTTGGATAATCAATATACAATTTATTTAAATCATTAGGAGTGGTACAATTATTATTTTTATGTTGGAGAGTATTGTTGTTGATTTTGGGTCTAGGTAGTCAAGGCATCATGAAACTAATTAGCTTCTAAATGATATTGAGTTATAAATTTTGGTGTATGACCTAATATGGCTTTGGAACTATATTTTCTTTTTATGGTTCACGAAATATACCAATAATAAGAGCTTGGGATTTATTTTCACCGAGTATGACCAATAACATAAATAATAAAGTTGGGATTATTACTAATAGTCCTTAAATTATGAGATGCCGTAAAATAATAAATGTTATAATATCACAATAGATATACTAATAAGGAAATATTGTGGTATGTTTTTTAAAAATAGAGTAGAAGGTGGTAAATTATTTACATATCTATTAAGATATTAAATGATGTTATGGAGTATATGTGTCAAATTACCCTCACTTAATTGGCAGTAACAACCTCACACCCCAAGAGGTTGAAGGAGAATAACCCATCAGAATGATATAATTTAGTAATGTGGAAAAATATCTATAGTGGGGAGCCACAATATGATTGGTGTTTGTACTATGATATAATCTGTTATATCTATGTTTCTAGTTGTATCTCTATGAGTAAATATGAAAATCCGATGTGGGACTCACATGTCTCATGATTTTTTATTCAGTAGGTTTTAAGCAAGATTAACAATGAATGACATAGTAATAATTAGAAGATATAAATGAAAAATAACTTATAGATACTTGTTAAATGGTTCTCCACCTACTAAAAGGTGAAGGTCAAACACAAATGGTTATCTGTTATGATTTATTTATTAACCATACGTTATAGAAAGTGAAATGATGTGACCATGAATTTTAAGTTTTGGTTTTAGAGGACCTCAAAGGAAGTGATGTGATTTGGGTTGTTGTGGAAGGGTTAACAATGTTTCTAATTTTATTACTATTATATGAGATTCTATATCTATAAATGATCTCAAAATATCTATTTTTCTAAGATATAGAATCATCATTAGGAACATTAATGCTTAATTTCACAAGAGGATGCTTGTTTTAAATAATACATTTGATGAGGGTTTCATAGGGTCTTTAATACATGGGTTTATCGAGCACACATATCAACCATATACAAATAGATATTTAGGTCATACTGACTCCACATTAGAGGACATGATTCATTTTTGTGTACTATATTTTTTATTTTTCTGGGAGTGTCACCTAATGTGCGTTGAATTTATTTTTAAAAATAGTTATGTAATTCAATAATAATGATTCTTTTTATGACTTATATGGTAGTAAATATTATCCACACATATATTTCATATAGGCAAGTGATTAATTACTTACTAGAATATGTATCCTATAAGAGACATTAAATCATATACTACTGACCATGATGTATTCAGATACTAATCAGAGGAGTAAGGAATTGGATAAAAAATGATGATTCAATCCAATGCAGTTTAAGGTGGGAGATTAATTATTCCAATTTGTTTCACCTATATTTGTGCATTAATTTATTTCTATGTAGGAGACGTTCATACCTAGGTTTATGGTTACATTTATGACCATTAATAGAATCAATTCAATAGTTTATAGGATATTACCTCCTTAGTATTTTAGTGATTTGAATGATGTGTTTAGTGTGTTATAGAATTATTTATTTCAGAATTACCATTCCCATGTGACAATAAAATATGATATATATATATAGATATCTATGTTTGATTTCTAGATGACCTAGTTAATATAGTATACCAGAGAAAGAATAATATACGTAAGAAGCGTTTTCCTGGAGTATGAGTCATGTAACATGACAATAATATTATGGAGGATGCATGGGATCAAGATTATAATATTCAAGTAAAGTATATGGAGTTATTCCCCAATGATTCCAAGTTATACTTCTAGATATATATTAAGGATGATATGATATGTAGTGGGTATGCAGTAATATTTTCTTTTCCTCTTCAAGTATATATCGACAAATAATGATCAGGATTGAATAGTTTTAATGAGTGCACCATTCGATATATTTTCAGCCAATACTTATCATTGGGTCATGCATGTAGATAGAGTGAGTGGTGATTGGGGGAGTAATCTCTAGTCTAGGGAAATAACAATTAATTATAACGTCCTGATAATTGGAATCATATCATCTTCTATCTCTACTATTGATGAGATCAAACATAAAGGGATTTGTGAAACCAATAAATTTTTATTTTTAATGAAACTCTAATGTGGAATCGACTATACACATGTTAATCCATGTGACATGGAGAAGGAAATGTGGGAAATACTTTATGAACTCTTTGGGTGATTTTTTTTAATATTTTTATGCTGAAGGATTTACTAGTTAATTGTTTTCATGGTGTGGGGGACCATAAATAGAAATTTAATGTAAGTAAAATGTTCCTTAAAATGGGTTTGTGGTGTATCTAGAATTCTAGTAAAAATCCCATCAAGATGGTTCTTTTAGTTATCATCTGTATTTGGTGCCTAGTTTTCATAACATAGTAATTGAACCATGGATACATTCAAAAAATGTGATAAATCTCCCTCCCTTAGGATGAGTATAAAGATTATGAGGCATGTTCCTTTTATCCATTGGTCATATCTTTAGGGTATATGGATTAAATGATACCACTTAATATAGGAAATCAATATATATACCAATGGTTTCCACATGCATCGACTCAGGAAGGAAGGGGGGTTATAGACTATGACGGTTTGGTGGTTCTTACCTTCTCTAGATCCTTTTTATAATGTTATTCCCTTCTCACATAGGCCTTTATTCTTCTCCAAGAGATCTATGTTTTTCTCAAGTAGAATATTAATCTAGATTTTGTTGAAACTCGTTATTTGATTCTCTATGACTCTCTAAGACAACATATCTACCCCATGGTCTATTGTTTAGAAAATATAGAGATTCAATATTCTTCTCAGAAATATGGTGTAAGTGATACAAACTTGGAATGACGGTAAAAAATTATCATATTTACTTGAATCTTTGTGTACACTATATTCTATATTTAAATAATTCTCTAGTATTTTTTCTTTTAACTATACTTTTGATAATATTTTTAGGGGTGATTCTCTTGGGAAGCGTTGCATTCTATAAAACCATGAAATCCAAAATTATGTTCATTATATTTGATAGTGTGTATGACATTCCAAAAAAATCATATAATGAAATATAAACAACTTAGTATTTATCTTATATTTAAAATTTAAAATAATTTATATCTTGCGGTGTTCACATTATTGGGTTTTATTTCATCGCACGTAATAAATACTTCTTTTGATGACTTGTGTTGCACACAAGATCATGTTGTAGCGAACAAAATTATATTAAGCTATTAATTTTTAATATAATAAGATAAAACCTAACTATTAAATTGATGACTATATATTAAAATAACTAATTTATAAATATATTATTGAATTATTTTATTAAAAACTAATTATAAATAAAGACAAAATACAATTAAATAGATAGGAAATGTTTTTATAATAAACTAATTTTAAGCGTACAAAGGTGTTCAATCCTAATAAATTAAATTAATTACGAAAATATAATGGTATTAATGATAAATACGTGTTATATAATGAATGAAATATTTTTTTTCATTCATGTAATTGATTTTATAGTCATAAGAAAAGAACAAACCCAACCACACAAATAAAAAATAAATATCTTTATACGGGAAATTTTGTTTATTTTTGATGGAGAACCTATTTTAAATCAAAATTATAACACTTTTAAAAATTAAACACTTAATGAAACTCAAAAATATTTAACAATTTAATGTTAAATTTAGGTTAGTGTGATTTTTTCATTTTTCTATAATGTTTTTCTAATGAATAGATAATAATACAATATTTGAAATGTAAACTAACATTTCACCAAGATAATTTATAAGGATAAATAATATTTTAAAATGTTTTTAATGTAAAATTATATTAATTAATCCTATTTAATTCATAATAATTAATTTAAATTTTAAATGTATTTATAAAAACATTGATAACCATTGAACATTTTTACATAAAAAACTACATTGCCTTCCCGTTTGTGGGAATATTTTAAAATTAATTTCTCCCACTTCTATAATTTTAATTTGGATAAATTGATCAAATAATTGTAATAATTATTAATTTTAATTAATAATAATGTAATTTTTTTTTGAAAAATATTAGTATTGAACGTTTTTAAAATTAATTACTGTGATGAAGAGGAAAATTAGCATAATGAAGGACTAAACAAAAATCATATAAACAAAAATGAAATTCACAACTATTTAAAAACATTTGTTTGATATTGACACCATATATTCAATTTATAAAAATTTTACTAATAATGAATCCACATTACTGGTAAAAAATTTAGGTGGAATTTTATTTCAAAAAATATACAAAATGCCACACCCAATCCTCTATAAAAACGAACATTCCACTCCCCACTATTGGCACTTCTACTGAAATATTTCTCACCAAAAATATACTTAAATAATCTCTAAATGAGAACACCTCATCATACTATCCTTTATTTTTACATAAATAAAATCAAGGAATTTCATTGGCGTAAACGAATAGGAGTTACCCAAAGAAGATGTAACATCCTTCTCTAAGCCTTTTTTATTTTGACTCTTCTTCCCATAAAATATTTTTATTACATGATTACAATATAACCTAAATATCATATAAATAGTGATATATTGTTATAGAAAGTGTTCCACCAACATTTGCACAAAATTTCATAAAATGTGTAACAGAACATGTTGTTCGTGTACATCGAACTTCTACCTCGGGAAATGATGATAGTTTGTTTTTCTTTAAACACATCTCATTGAGGTAATTATGATGGAAACCTGATTCTTATAAGATATATATTACATTTATAATAATTTTATTCTTTGATTTTTTTTATACGACACATACATTTATTCTTCCCTTTTTATATAAATATGATAACATTATTTACGGACTTGTGGTCAATCACCTCCTCAATGAGATGTGATACACTAACAATTTACATGGGATGTATTAAAGGTGGTTTAAATTAATAATATTTCATATAAATTTAATATATATATATATATATATAATATTATTAAATAATTTCCTTTATTTGAAAATAATATAAAATTCTATTTGTAACCCTTTCCACACACCAAAAATGGAGATAACATTGATTATGAATGTGTGAACTACTGCCTCCTCGACGTGGTGTGGTTCCATTAACATAAAAATAAATATACCTATAATTAAATATGATTAAATATCCTGGTATTTACTAAATAATTTTGAATTTTTTTATATAATTTTTCTTACCTTAATTTCATAATGATCATTGAAAAAATGGATCGTTAATCATGTGTAAGAATGGCATACTGTCTCCAGGATTTTAACGTTGGTTCATTTCTCATAACCATAACTCATTATTGATTTCATATGTATGATTAATTTATAATTATTGTTATTATTTTTTGGTTTATTATTCCAGATAACATTATATAATTACCCCTTTATCCATATCTAACTTACTAAATCCACTTTTAACAAACAACCAAAATATGGAAAAAACACCAGATGTAAACTTAACTAATTTTGTGGTTGTTTAAAACATTGTTATAATTAAAATAAAAGTAATGATATATATGAAAAATGTTAAAAATAATGTAATTAAATATTTTTTCTGTTATTTTGAAATATAAAGACACATTTTCCAAGGTGGACACAAGGTAAGTAATTTCCTCTCAATTTATTTGTTGTTACGAACATAATAAATTTCTTATAGTGTATATAATACCTTTTGAAACGTAATATCATGAATATTATTTTTCTCATGATATTATAGGTTTTATTTATTGTTATTCCTTTCTATGTATTATGATTATAATGTTTCGTTGTAGTATGGGATACTTTTGAATGTTGAATGATTAATTTTTCTTAAGAATATTTTACTGTTCTTTCAATAGTATTTAAAGTAAAAAAATTATACCATACTTGTTAATAATTATAATATACTATTTAATTATTGATAAATTCACAATAAATATTTAATATAGTTATTTGATATGGAATATTGTAATTATTTAAATTAGTTACTCAACACAAGGAATTCATTATACAAGACGTGACCAGAGGGGCTTGGAATTCATATAGCCCCTAAACACATGGATAGGTTCCCCTAAGAGAAATTACTTGTCCAGATAAATTAATTTTCTAAATTTAGTTTTAAATTTTCTAGAGAATAGATATTGAAATTAGAGGTTTTCATGCACCTATGCCATTATTCCCAATTATTAAGCATTTCCTTCATTGAAATATCAAATATTATAGTTATTATCCACAAAATTATAATATTGAAAAATATGTGGATTCATATCATTATATGTTTATTGATTAAATGGAATGTTTTATAATTTCATAACTGGACATAATGATTATCGATTATCTAGTTATTTCAATGGAATGTGTTTTCTATTATTACCATTCCACGTTGATTAATTCTCATAAATTCAATATTTATTCTTCATTATCAAACTTTATTGTTAATTTGTTGTCCTATTTATTATCATGCCATTACCCCAGATTATTAAGTTGAATATTTTGATTGAGTTTCAATGATTTTGTGTTTTTTACTTACGTTATACTTTATTTTATTTTCCTAATGTATTATGGATTTCCTGTATTTAATCGGAAATTAGGATATTTATAAACCATTCATTCATTTGGGATTTTATTCCCTCAAATCATCCAAAATTAATAATGTAATTCAGTTTATCCATGCTTTTTGGGTCTAGGATTTGTAGTTGGTATCAAAGTATGTTTATTAGAAACCATGGAAACTAAATTTGGAAAACTTATATTAGGGAACATAACCCGATGATAAACATTGACGATAAATATAGAAGAAAATCCTAGATTTTTTTAAGGTTGATATTATGTGAGTATTACTAAAAATACATCCCTATGTGGGAAATACAAATGGACATGGTTTTGGATTAGATGTAACTAGGGGTAACAAATCTGATAAGGTGCATCAATCCTGACTCGAGCATATCCTAGTACATAACAATGAGGCTTTCTATGAAATCAGTTTGACACTCCAAAGAGATACTATTAGGATAATGTTAATTTTCATTACAACCCATTATAAATCATTTGAAATAAATGATATCCACAAAGAAATCATCTGTATGATTAGGAGATTAGTTATGCATAAAATTTTAAATTTATGCTATGTGTTAGACCATATTTATAATTATAAAATCTCATAATTTTAAGAGATAATACTCTACAAGAAATTTTATTGAAATGGAACTAAAAGGATGAATTGTTTCAATAACCATGGAAAATGTAAAAGTTTCTCTATAGATAAATTCAATGTAGCCGGTTTTAGAACTGGGGAAGTTATTGTTATATTAAGGAATCCTAATCAGGGTATGAAACAAAACCTTTCCCAGGTGGAGCAACCTATTGCAAAAAGATATTCTCCAATGTTGGATCACATTATAAGACAAAGTCCCCCATAATTTACTGAGACTATTAATCCAATGAAATATGAGAAAGTGATTAAGTCTTAAGATAATTTATTTATGGAATTAGGATGCATTGAAAAGGAAACTTTTGTAGTATTAGTGTATTTTATTAATGGAGATATTAACCAACATTGGCCACTGATCCACAATACTTGGGAAGAAGATGAAATATAACTCGCAAAATGGATAAATTTTAAGGGTAAATTATTTTAAAAATACTTCTCCCATGATAAAAAATTTTATATGAATAGAAAGTTACATATCTTAATGAAAAGACTAGAAGGAAGTGTAGCACAATATAAAGATATAATTAAAGGGTTTTCTAAGTATGTTATGGATTACATATGCTATACTAAGTGTTATATTAACCACTTCATTGAAGGTCTTAATCCAAAACTCTGAAGGGTACTGGTTTCTTAGAATTTCTCATCATATGAAGAGATGGTTTTATGTGATATCAAGAAAAAGAATGAATCATCCACGTATTAAGGATTCAATGGGATTATAGAGAATTAGAGAGAGTAATATCAAATAATATATTATGAGAATAAAGGAAATAAGGATTTTTCAATATGTGAAAACTATAGAATGAATCACCTTATAATATTCATTAATGATTCAGAATTTTTTATAAGTATTGGGAAAAGGGTCGCTAGATAAAAGAATTAAATGTGATGAATAAAAAATCCACTATTAATCATTACATAAATATGAATATAGGGTACTATGAAAATGAATTTTCCAAATATCAAGGGAATATTCTCCATAATAAGCTAGGGATAAATTTCGAGCATATGTTTTTGAGACAACCAAATTTCAATGATTAATGTACTTTTATTTTTGGATATAAATAATATGTAGTAAGATTATTTTTTGATTATACCCCCATAATTTTATTAATTAATTATATAATTATTTTACTTTTGTACACATTCATTAAATATTTGACATCGTATATTGAATGGTATAATGAAAAATAATTCAGTATAATGATAATTTTTTTAGAAAATACATGGTTAAAGGAAAAACAAGCCTTAATATGATCCTAATGTTGAGATAATTTTGATTGGATTATGAAATTATTTATTTGGCTAACTGTGAATACATTGGAAGATATTAAATTTTTATAAAATTTGGTAAATGCAAAAAAAAATTGTTTACAAAAATTTTGGATTTATGGAATATATTCAAAAACTTGTTTTTTACATAATGAATAAGGAAGAATACATGTTTTCTATAATTTTTTATTTTACTTCAACTTATTTTTATATTTCACGAGAACAAATGATGAAGTATTTCACATGTTTTGTATGTGAAGATGAGAGTGATAATTCATGGTGAATGAAGGAAAATGATTAGTTCATTTTGGAAATTTACTGAAATTCCTTTTAATGTGGTGGATCATAATAAAATGGTTTAAGTTCATATTTAAAAAAGTATTCGAGGATAAGGAATTAATTCACCATATGATGAATCATGTTCAAAGAAATTAAGTATAAATGGATCAAGGCATATCAAAAGGATAATACATTGTTTATGAAATATTAATGTATATTTACTTATATTTGTATAGTGTGTAAACATTCCTCTACTCTAGTAAAGGGGTTTTTGAATAATAATATTGTTTTATGATCATAATTTATGATTATATTAGTGAAACTATTGCAGGAAATATTTCATGGATTTTTTGTCATTATATTCTAGATTAACATGGTAACTATCACTCTCCATCACAACTTTTTGTTTTATTTTTCTTATATATTGATGTCTTCAGTATTGTTCTCATATAAGAAAGAATATTTTTGTGGCGACCTTCACATTTCTATTTCATTATAATTAAGATATGTTATTAAAGATATTCAAAATGATTGATTTTCATGAATAATATTTTCAAATTCCAAAATATTTAATTCTTTGATAAAGACTAAATTATGAAGACATTATTTAATTAATGTGGGGAGGATGTAACACCATATAATTATAATGTACGACCATTATATTTTTTTTGAATTTATGACACACAAATTCAAATATATAACAAAGTATAAATAATTTATGATTTATGGTATATTAAAATTTTTAATATAGTATATATATTAAATTGTATGAAATACGAAGTTTTCTTGCATGACACACAATAAAGAAATCATTTGATGACTTTATCTTCACTGAAGACCAAGTTTTAGAGAACTCTGAAATAATAAGTTATTTTAATTTAATATAATAAGATAAAATATATCAATTATATTTAGGTTTATATATTTTAATAACTAATTTATGAATATAATTCTAAATTCATTGGTAAGGAACTAAATATAAATATATATTAATATTAATTTAATAGATACTAAATGTTTTTATAAAGTACTATTTTAATGCTTACAAAGGTTTGTTATCCTAATAAATTATATTAATAACTATCCATGAATTATTTTAATGTAATATTTTATTTATATATAAATCAGTATTTTTATTGTTCATACAATAGATTTTATTGTCAGATGATAAGAATAAAAACCATATTATGCATAAAAAATTATTTTTATAATAGAAAATTTTGCAGATTTAGAATGGAGAACCTATTTTAAATTTATTTTCTATATGTTTTATAAACTTATTATGTAAAATTAAATTAATATTGTTTATTAGAATGTAATCATTAAATTAGGGGTGTTTATTTAAATTTTTTATTGAATTTTTGGTTCTTGAATAATAGTGAAAAATACTGGATTACAATTGAAAACATACTTTTCTACTTAATAATTTATAAAGAAAAATTATATTTAAATTTGTATTCAAAGTAATATTATTTAAATAATTTATAAAATAATCGAGTTTAGGTCATTATTATAAATTTAACACTAAAATCAAATATGAAAACATAGAAAATGATTGAATATTTTTACATTAAAAACAAGCAATTTCATCCCTTCAACATGATTAATATTATATTAACTTATTCTACTTATTTGATTGGTACTTATAAATATGGATTACAAATTTAGAATAATAATAAATTATATTTCCTAATATGGACAAAAAAATTTCACCAAAAATATTAGTGAGTATGATTAAAATCTTTTAAAGTGATTAAGAGAATAATTAATTTTATGAAGGACTAAACTGTAAACATAAGGCCCAAAATAACCAAGGATATTTTAAAAAATTCATTTTATTTCATTATTTATACCCTATAATCGATTTAATATAATATTTACCATTATAGGAACCACTATAGAAGGAAACAATGTGGGTGGAATTCTATTTCCTAAAATTTAAAAAAAATCCACTCCTCCTCTGCTATAAAAAGAAAATTACCTCATTATTTACACATCTCAAACCATTTGTATCCCCAAATATATACTAAAATAATATCCACACATCTAAACTCTCACCCATGAATCCTTTTATTGTAAATAAACTCTATAAAAGATTACCTTTAGTGCAAACCAATAGGATTTACCTAAAGAAGAGGTAACATCCTTCCTCATGCTCTTTTATTTTATTCTCATTATCTACCCCATAAAATCATCTTATTACATGACTAAATTATAACCGAGATATTAAAATTAAAATTTCAGGTTTTTATATTAAATTTTTTAACCTACACTTAGACACACTTAAATCACATGGGTAACCGACATATCCTTCATGTGAAGCGAACTACCGCCTCACGAAATAATGATTATTCATTTTTTCCATTCCCACCTCTCACTGTGGGAATTATGATAGAAAAATGTTTTTATATGTTATATATGGTATTTACAATGTATTTTTTCTATTAAAATTTTTTATAACACATTCCTTTACGCCTTCCATTTTTTGTAAATACGACAACGTCGTTTGTGGATGTGTGGACTACCGTATCCAAAATGTGATGTGATACATTCACACATTACAAGTAATGCATTTCAGATGTATTTAAAAATAATATGAGAAAAATATTAAACATATATATGAAATTTTTATATAACCACTTCTCTATGATGTTAATATATAATTTTCTTTGTGTCCCTTTTCACAGATTAAAAATGTCTAAAACATCATTCGTAGACATGTGGATTACCACATCCTTGATGTGATGTGATTCCTTGTACATAAAATTAATTTATATATAAGTTTATATGATTATATAACAAGTTATTTATGATATATATATATATATATTATTTTGTATATATTTAATGTCATTTACCTTCTTTCATTTATGATCAATGAAAAATCGGAAAATTACTCTTGTGTACATATGACATACTGTATCCACGATTGCAAAGTTGGTTAATTATTTATAAATGTATTCCATGAATTTTTTTAAAAGTATAATTTATGTATAAATACTGTAATTATTTCAAGATTAATAATTTTATGTGTTTTTACAACGACCATTTTAAAACATTTAACCTACCAACATCATTTTAGACACACATAATGAATTTGGCTAAACAACCCGACGTAAACAAAAATATTTAATTAGTTGTTTGCAATATTGTAATACCTGAAATTAATATAATGATATGAATTAATAAGGTCCTAAATCATGTTAATAATTAATTAAAAATTATTATTCAGGAAGATAAAGACACATGAGACAATTCAAACTCAACTTAATTGATTTTGTCACAATTAACTTTACAATTAGACTAATTTGTTATTATGAACCAACAAACTTTTATGTGATGTCTATAATGCCATTTGATTTGTTATATCTTGAGTCTCTATATTATAATATTATCCTAGGATTTATATAATATTATTCCTTCATAAATATATTTATTCAAATTTCTCATAGTGGTATGGGGTACTTTGGAATGTTTAAAGATTAATTTTCCTTGAGAATGTTTAAAATATATTTTAATAGAATTTACATTCAACCATGTCACCAACACTATTTATTACATATCCTCCATTCATTAATTACTGAGAAATGTGTATTATTTACTCAATATGGATATTTCATATAGAATATTATTATTATATAAATTGATTACTCTATATAATGAATAATTTCGACATACAATGAAGATTGGGTCACAAACTATATATATCCCATCGATTTATTGATAGGTTATAATATGAAAAGTAAGTTAGAAAAATAAAATTGGTTTCTCAATGTATTTTTATACTATCTAGGGGATAGATATTGAAATTAGATGATTTCTTGTTCTAGAGACATGACGCCAAATAATTAATCAATTATATCATAGATATTTCAGTTGTTATTATTGTTGTCCTTTATATTTTCATATGATAATATTTATGGATTTGTTTCATTTTAAATTTTTTATTAAATATTATATGTTTCAATTTCATACATTTCCATATGGATTATAACATATATTTTTCTTTAATGGATTCTTTTAACATTTATAACCATGTCATGTTTATTTATTCTCATAAATACATTATTGAATCATATTTACATACATTTAGTAAGCATTTGATCTCACCCTTATTATGTTTAATTACTATTTGTTATGAACACTGACTGAAAATTACTTTTTTATTATAAAAAACTTTTAATGGAAAAGTGAGAAACCACATACAACCAATGAAAACCATCGTACGACTGCAACCTAATAAGTAAACCATAAACAAGCCTTCATTGATATAAGACACCTCGGCAAGCAGTCCCGTGCAGAAGCACGGGCACGAAACTGATGGCGAAGACATACCCTCTCAAACATCCATTTCCAAGAGGCATGCATCAATGAAGGCTTAATGTTCTAAACCTCTTCTATAGCTGGTCTAAGTAGCGTGTTAAAGACCATCATAAACAAAACATCAAATAAAAGAGATAAGCGACCCGAAGCAACTCAAGCACATACAACCCATGCCTAGTGCGATCTATACCTTGATAATGTGTGGTAAATGTGGGCATGAATTATAAAAACTGATATAAAACAAACCCATAATAATGTGTTTAAAATAATGTATTAAACATTACTAAATTTCCATGATCTCATATTTATAGTATTTTATAGAATCCCTAATCAATTTACATTAAAAAGTGTACACATCTGCATAGTTAATGTTTCTTCAACAGACAAAAAATAGGTTCAATAATTTAAACAATTTATTTAATGATAGATGTTTTTCTCCATTACAGATACCTCACCAATACTAAATTATTTTCCTATCTATTATTTCTAAATGCCATTAGAACCTTTGAAAAATCAATAAAATGATGTTTCGTGTAAAAAATATTATCAAGGGATATAAAAATAATGTAAATTCATTAGAATATTGAAAAAAAGAAAATATATAATGATGTTTTCACATTCTATGTAATAAAATTTGAAAAAAATAATAATATACCTATAAATAAAATCCACTACATTTCCAATTTTTTTATAGATTCATTTTTATGCAATTATAGCAGAATACTGATAATTATGAAGTTAATTAAGTAAGATATAAAAACCTATGAAAAGTATTTCCCTAAAAATCTTCCACCATTAACAGTTAATAATTTTATTTAATCATAACCTCTTTTTCAAACCACATAAAAAAATATTTCCAATAAAACTCATTGAAATAATAGAGAAATTATATAATAATTTGAGGAAATTTGTCTGATATAAACCTTATAATCATTTTTATTAAAACACGTCAGTGAAATAACCGACCTAATTATTTACAACGTATCTAATTTGAAGAATATAAAAAACCAAATAAATTAGAAATATATATGGGGTCTATATATCAAAATATATAATGTACGAGAACCGTATAATGAATAAAATCATATAGTATTTATCATTTATCATAAAAACACACAAAAATTCATATATAATCATAAGAATAGGAACATACAGTTATCTAATAATAATTAAAAATAATAATTTTATATAATAATTATTTAAAATAAAAAATTCCCCAATCAATATGTTTTAAATTTAATATTTAAAACCATTAAATATTGAAATAGATACATCATATTGAATAAAAATAATTATTATTATAATGGTTGATCATTTGGTAAACATAAAAAAAATATTTTAGCACATTAACAATGAATTCCAACAATAACTCATAAATATTTAAATAATTCCGTTGTAAATTTTTTTTAATAAAAATATTACATAGTATAATTGAAATTAAAAAAAACATTGGATAAAAGAGAATAATATTCCTCAATTCATTTAAACAAAATAGATATGGAACAGAAAGAGTTTAAAATAATGTTTTAAAGGTAAACCTTTTTATGTTTATTTATTTACTATTAACATTTATGGTGTTTACATGATGAAATAAAAAACCTATATTAATAATTTACATTTTGAAAAAAAAATTATATTTATTCCTATATTATTAATCCTTTCATTTTGTTTATTATCATTATTTTTTTAATATCCATATCAATGAAGTTATGTTTCGACATTTTTTGGGTCGTTTAGTCAATAATGGACTTGGTGTGTTATCTAGGGTAAAATGGGTAAAATTTTATTTACTATATAGATATAATCTTAATCTTGTCAGAAACATCATGTCTTTTATTTATTATGAATTTACAACCATCCTTGTTATGAAATATGGTAAAATGTATCATGAAATTCATTTTGGTGGTATTCTCCATGTACACAAGAGAGACACATTCACATTCTAATGGATAAAATAGGGAGAATAAAGTTAATGGTATATATTTATATTATAATAAATATTTATAAAAATAAAAATTATTATTTTAATTAATATTTACATTTATCCATGTGAGGTGGTGATGAAAAATGAAAATTTCCAACCATAGAGTCAGTAGTCTTATTGTATACATAGATAGTGTTTTTATTTTTTGATGGTTTTATTTAAGTTAGAGAATTTGTTTTCCATCAAAGTAGTAAAATTTAATTTCAATAATAATAATAATTTCATTAATTTAATATTATTATAGAATGAATTAAAATTATTTAGGAAGAATGAATCTTTATTTATGTTGGTTAGTAGAAAATAATCTTCTTTTGAGAACCTTTTTTTTAAAAAACCATAAGGAATATTTGATTGTTTATTCTGGGAAGACCAAAACCATTAATATTGGGGTATGGGTTTTTAGTTGGGATAAAGATATATCTTGGTCAAGATAAAGTGCACAATGTTTTTGTAGAAGTTGGGGGGGGGGGGTAGAGATTAGTACCTATGTGACTATTCTTAATATGAAAATAATATAAATTTCATTATCAAGGTTATGTGGATCAACAAAAAATGAAATTTTTATATATCATAGGATAGTTTGAAATCCCATCATCCAAAAAAATTATACATATTATTTAGTGATATTTTTTACCTTATAATTTAGTTTTAGAACATATTTACATTTTCCATGTTCATAAAAACTTTTCAGGGTAACCTAATTTTACCACAAAAAATAAAATGAAATATATATAATAATTGTTGTGTAATGATCCACAATATTGAAGTCATTATTATATCATGATTATGTCCTGAATGTGACCATTTATCTAAAAATTTCATTTTATAGGTATTAAATAAATCCACTCAGTTCATTTAAAAATATTTAATAACTCTGTTTCATGTTCAACTGAATACATATACTACATTCATAAATTCAATATGAATCCTCGAAATCTATTTATAAACATTAATAATACTTAAAAATGTTTTATTATTACATTAAGTTTTTATTCAGTAATCTCCTTCTTTAAAGAAATTGTTTCCTAGAAATTTTATTTATTTATATACATGTTTTGATATTTATTTCATAACTCCTTTTATCATTCCCAGGATGCATCAATTATCATGTGGATTTTTTTTAAAACATTAATAGGATGTGTTACCATATCCCGTAAAACATACTCTCTATAATCATTATTCTAAACTTTCTTTTCCTTGTAAAAAATATTTTCCACCAAATAAACAACTTCATTGATTAAAACATAAGTTGAATTATGTTTTTATACAAAAAAAAAGTTATATGAAACACTTCATTTACCTAAGTGAAACTCGCAGGTAAATAAATTTACAATGAAAATGATCCCAGCTTCTCTAGATTTTTATATGGTCCAAAAAACAATGGACATAATTTTTCCTTTCATCTAAAAGTCATCAAAAATTTCCATAGAAATATTTTTTAAAAACTCATTCTTATACCTGAAGAAAAATATATTTCCAAATACTATCAACTGAAAAATATATCATGTTCATCATTTTCCTCATATAGAGTTTATTTATTTATACCATTTTAACCATCTATTTTACCAATTTCGGTAAAATTAATATTCTCTCCCTTTATGAATCAATACATATTAGAGACTAAAACTATATTTTTTATAACTCCTCAAATTTTAAAATATGTATAGTAAATTGATTTTTTAAAAGTTGATTTCATGGTAAAAAAACATCAAGACTCATTTATTGGAGAAATTTTAATTACAAAAGTCGTAAAGGGGAAATTATTTTACAATCATTTTTGAGAAAAGAATATATATCGAAGATAATATGACCAAGTTATTTTGTTGGTGACTCCATTGTTGGAAAGCCCATCATCCACAAAGTTAGACACTCAATAATAATGGTTAATGATATGGTTGGATCCTTATAGAGAAACACACCACTATATTTATATAGTTTTATGGTTCCATGAGAAATGATTCACACTATTACGATACACTTGAAAAATAGAGGTAGATTCACTTTAGATTGAATTATAGGTCTAGAAATTCCTCCATGAAATGTAGACCACATTGAAGGCACTATGAATTTCAATTTTAGAGGATGAATTTATACTATAAGTTCCATAGAAACATCTTATAATCAATCTGTTATGAGCCTAATAGAAATATCCACAACATGAAGGACCCTGGTATCCTTTTGATCCACCGTCAATGTCAAATTTGATCCATACAAGATTTAGGGATTTTCAAAATTCATTAATTATTCCCCCAATCTGGATGAAATTTCCAAAAAATCTCAACTTATGCAACACTGAGATGCCTTGGATGGAGTTGTGGAAGAAACCACATAGTAGTGAACTATCCTACTTCATACCTATTTTTTGACCAGCTCAAAATGAATGTTGATATAAGACATATTAAAAAAAAGATTTTCTATCGTACCATATAATGTGTATCATTTTGGCGACTACTGCAATTAAAAAGTTCTTATGTAGTGGTGATATTTCATCATCTTTTGTATATTGGAGGTGATATAAAATTAAATTAGTATCCAATAACCCAATTTAAAAAAGAATATAAATATCCATCTATAATGTAGAATAAGTAGTGATCCATAAGAATATGTGGATGGAAAAATCTCATTTTTTGTTTCAAATATGAAATTTGGATAATTATAGAATAGAAAAGTATTGTATGAAAACACCTATAGGATTACAATTATGGTCAACCCTATAGTCAGTGGTAAATCGGTAAATCCAGATTCAAGTCTTATCAATTATTTTCATCTAACTGAATTCATAATTTTTACACTAAATTTTTTATGATAAAATATAATAGAATCATGAATATCAATACAAGAAGGTTCCTTGACCAAAAAGATCATTAGTAGGCGAAAAATATTATTGTTAACTAGGTTGTTGATATTATAATGAATAATGGTTATAATTGAATTTTAAAAATAATTAATAAAAGTGTGACTATCATTAGATAATTGTTATTAATAAAAAATGGAATTAATATGAGAGACAGTAAAATTATCAAGAAAAAAATTGAGAGAATACTCATTATTAATAATCTACCTATAATGAGGCATAATACAAGAAAAGTAACATTTTATGGCTATCTAAATTGTAATGTCCATATAGAAAATTATACCTCTCTTATGTTTTTCATAAAATCTATCTTTATCAAAATTTGGGGCCATGCCATCATTTTTATGATACTTCAATGTAATAGTTTCCTATAAATAATCATTATATAACATAATATTATTGATTCCTAGGCAACTATTATCAAGTGGATTATAATATTTAACAAGTGGAATTATAATTAACATTCAATCAATAATATGTCAGTTCCATTTTTTAAATATATACATTGGGGATTTTATTATGCTCATGAAGCCATTTATAGATAGTCAGGGAATAGACAAGTTATAAGTTAATGGTTGATTTGACAAGGAATATTTTTTCTACCATTTATAAGGAATTCTCTTTCCATAAAAAATATTCAATCTTTATATAATATAAAATAATGAAAAAATAATTACTTTTATGACTTATCCTAATTATAGGGTCACCAAGATTGGTGGATGTGAAATACCACACATTTATGTTCAAATCAGTCATGATATAATTTTTTTTAGAAACCATAAACCTTTTCCCAATGAAATTAATGGATTTATTTTTGTTAAAAAACATAACCTAAAAAATCATATTAATGAGGTAGGGTTATCTTATATTTTTTAATATTACTTTTACCCCTTGAATTAATAAAACGTTGTCATCTTCATAAAGGATATGGGATGGTGAAACTCTATTTCTTGAATAAAAAATTATATTATGTTTACAATTTTCTTCAATAATTGTGTGCATCCTTCATAAATAATCTTAGAAATAGTGAAATCAATAGTAGAGAGGGGATAATTTTTTCTAACACATTTTCATCATTTGGAATAGAATTATGGAGGAAAATTGACGTGAACTGAGATATGAGCAGTGCGAAAAATGGATTTAATCCTATTAAAAATGTATAATAGATAATAAAACATTGAATAACATTGTATATAAATCAATAATACATTGTAGCAAATACATTTCTTATATCATGTTTAATAAAAATAATACATTCTCCATTTCAATAATTAGTATATTTATTAACTCAAAAATCAATCATATACAATATTGAATAGTTCTACCTCAAACAAAACTAAATTGATTCCACCAGATAATATTTTTTTTAACTATGTCCTATTTTTTAAAAAAATTCTTTTTTATAATAATTTTTATGTTTTTAAAAAGAGATATAGGTTTGAAAATGGGAATATCTGAGGCATTCACAACATTGGGAATCAATTTAAGGAACTGGAGATTTAGAGTAAAGAATGTGTATTTTCTTTCAAAATCAAGAGGGAGAAAAATAACAAAATTATTTTCGTAATTTCTATCAATGTAATGAATAATATTAGTAGTAATATCTTTATTTACAAGTATCCCATTGAATATATTGTTAAAATAATAAAAATATGATTAGTAATTCATCCCTCATTATCCCTATTAGTGTCCCTATCCACATGGAAGGTAAGTGGTCGAAAATAATTCCTATATATTTTTATATAATGGTAAACCATTATAATTCTATCTCCATCTTTGTGCCACTTAACGTTGAAAATAATATTTTTTTAGTTTATACTTTATAGAGAGAAGAGTTTTTAACATGGTAGAAAGGTCTGTTTTCTTACCTAAAATTTGAAAAACAAAATAGAATTACTAGATGAATCATTCTTATTTTGAAGATTATATTACAGAGAGGCAATATATTCTAAATTTTTTTAAAGGTAACTATAGAACAACCCTTGAGTATAATCATCATGTGTATTAGAATCATGATATAAGAAAAACAATCATTTCAAGAATAAACAAAATTCCAAACTACCTTAACAATATTTCTACAAACATGGTGGAGTTCTAAGAATTATTACAACTGAAATGGTTGACATTTCATGATATTCAAATTGAATTTCTGACCAATACAATATAATGATCATAATATATTCTTGAATGGGTAGTCATAACAAAATTTAGCAAATAATCAAGGTAATGATTATTAGGGAAGGCGTTGTCAAGCTTAACAGAAACTATTCAATTACAATGTATTCTATTTTATATTAGTCTTGTTATAAGTTAATTAATCTAAATCATATTATTACCTTCAACTTAGGATTTAAACTCTATTATAGGGATGTTAGAATGATATAGACCCATATATTCAATAGGACATAAAATATCCTTGATGTCACCAATAATAAAATGATAAAATTGAGTTAAATGATCATAAATATAAGAAATAAAATTATTACCTCCAGATGTTTTTCGTAATACCACTAAAATTAAATGGATATATCTTTCAATTTCCATTTAGGTAATAGAAATGTCTAAATTATACATTTAAATAGAATTCATTCTGTTTTTACAATCTCATAATTCAATCATTTCATTGAACAATTATCAATATCATTATTGATTCCTCATGACCAATAATATTCATAATGTTCATTATAAATCTTCTTGTGATAATAATGAATTAAATATAGAGATTTTTTATTTTACATCGACATTTCATATTTCATCCTTAAATCACATGATACTTGTTGCCTCTTTCCAATAAAAATAACATTATCTCTATCTATATTAAAATATAGTAACATTCCTTTCTAAAAAAACTCAATTATTCATAACAATAAATAGTATTCTTTCGAATCCTCTTGAATTCATTATGAAAAGGTTGGTTATATTTATATTATGGGGAAAATAAAAAATGTTCCTTGATAAATAACTTATAATTATAGATTCATTAAATCATTAACTATTAGATCATGTTCTATATATATAATAGTTCATTTTTTATTATCCTATTTTCTCAATGTATCCACTACCATATTATATTTACCATGTTGTTAGTGAATCATATAATAATAATAAACCATTATCACTTTAACCACATTATTTATTATTGTTCACGTACTTATGAGGGAATATAAATTTTATATGTTTATGATTCGTAGGTATATCACAATTCTCTTCAAATAGAATATTCCTCCAAATTTTTACATAAGAAGATTCTATAAAAACTCAAGGAATTTTGTTGGAAAATTAATCTCAGGTGGTATTAATCAGAATGGTGATGATTCATTTACTCAACCATTTTTCTTCAAAACACATACATGGTTCTTTAATGAATGTTTTCTATAAATAATAGTAACAATTTATTTACGTAATGGTAAAATTGTCCCATTGAAAAATATTTTTTTACGTCCTAAAAAGAGTCATCATATTCTGTTAAACATGTGAATCTAACACCCTTTTGAGTTAACATTGTTATTTGGATTTATAATCAAGAAATGATTTAGAAAAAATAATCCATAATAACCCATTATTCAATGGAAAATTTGATTCATAGATATATTATAAATATTATTTCATTATTCCACTATATTTGGCCTTGATGGACAAAATATTACACCATGATTAGTCACAAAATTTCAATTGAATTAAATATTATTAAACCAAAATTCTCATTTTGATAATTTTAATTACTACTAATTTTAATTTATGTAATTTAAGACATTAAATAAACTCTTCTCATGATCCTAAAAAATTTAGAATATACCAAAAATATCATCAATAATCACTACCATACATTTATCTAATAACTAACAAAAAACTCCACCCATATGATCCCTAAATAGAAAAATTGTATCTTTAAACAAAAAAAAGAATAACCATAATCTCATAATGTTTATACCTTCTATGAAATGTTATACAAAAAATTTCTTCTTCCATTACTTTTGGATCATGATATATAGGAATGAGGATAATCATTGAAAAAAGTACTGATCCTTAGAGTTCATTAGACAATCAATAATAATGGGGAAAATAACTATTGTTAATTCATATGTTTTATTGGGCATGATAATTAATGAAAATATTCATAGAACTATCCTAAATTTTAAAAATAATAAAGGAACAACCATGATGATGTTCTTGGAAGAATGAAACCCTTATCAAGAAAAACTTTTTATTAAATTTACAATTCTAATAGCTCTATCAGATACATTTATTATTGGTTATCTTAATTGAATTAGTATATAGATCTTATTAAATATTAAATTATACATCTAGATAAGAATAATATAAGGAATGTACTCATGAAATATATCCATAAAATTATTTACCTCTGGAAAGTCCCTAATTTCTATGGATTTATTCTTCTCAATGATATGAGTAAGATAAATTTCTCTTTCAACAAAAATCTAATTCACATCTTTTTGATATAATAAAAAATTTATTATAAATATTTATAAGAGAAATAATTCTTTTCGTAAAAATAAAAAAAATATTATAAATATTTGTCAACATAAAACATTAACTAAGAGTTTTAAAGAATTTTTTTTTCATCATTTCTCAATGTTCTATTTTTATATTAGTAGGAAATTCCTTTTAAATATAAAAATGTGTAAATCTAGAATACAAAACTAAATTGGAAATGTTTGGCTAAAAATTTAAAATACCAATTATAGCATCACAAGATGATTCATATGTTTTCTAGTTAGTATGACATGTTTTTTTCATATCCTTATTCCTTGAATATTACTAATTTTATCCCTTCATACATATCATTGGACAAAAATATCCCTAATGCAATGTGTCATTAAAATTAAAACACCTTTATTTAAAAATTCCATTATTAGTCATACAATTATAATCTATCATTTTTAAATTCATGATCTAGATGTGTTAATATTACATAATGGAAACACTTTCCAGATCTCATAATATATATTCCTTAACTATTTTATGATATTTATCACAATATGGAAGATTTACTCTCTTATATTCAGATTCCTTAATGGATTCTTCTTAACTGTGTTCTATATAAACCATTTTGTGTCCTATTTATTATAAAATTAAACAAAATATCTCAACCATTTTAGCATATCCAAAAATTTCCTTTACACTATAAAATCAAGAGTATTGAAATCAATTTGTATACTTAGTTTCAATATTAATTAAAATCTATTAATTTTATTATTATGGATTGAAGTTAAATTTGGATCATACCTGTAAAATCATGTAAAATTTGATTCATATCTAGAAACTTAATCCCATTCCTATTAAATTATATCCAATATTTTACATTCCATTATTAGATAATAAAATGTAAGAAAATATTTTCCTATTAAAATATCCAAAATATCCATCCATTCCATAGTAGAAATCATAAATGTTTCATAGGAATTCATAATTGGGGAATTCCACAAATCTGCATCACCTTAAAAAAGATAAATATCAAGTATTTTTTTTGTATTAATATAAAAATTCCATAAAATGAAATATATTTTTAAATTAATTAATACATACTTTAATTCTTAATAGATATGAGGATCTGCGAATGGTTGAAGTGTATTATATTGTGAAAATTATATTTCCCACTATGGATAATTTCATTTTCCACTTCTATGGTTATCACTATTCATTTCCTCACTAAACCTAATTAACACATCCATAAAATTATCAACATTAACCCCAGGAATTAAAGGATCTAGGTTTGGATGGATATGATCCACTTATTTCTTTCTGACCTCTTCCACAATGGTTCCTATATATATCGACAGTAAACTATACATTATGTGGCATTCGAGCCCAGAATCCCCATGACTATGCCCTGATATGGTTGCCACAAGACCTCAATCGCACCTCTATGTAATCCATAGGATGCTGACTAGTTGTGATGGATGATAGTATATTTTTTAGGAAAATATTCCCTCATAAATCAGAGTGAGTACAACTACTGCAATATATAATAAATAGAATAAGCATAAAAAATCAACGGGACCAGTTGAACACTATAAGAGAAAACATAATTACATACATACAATATCAGAATTATAATAATAAACCAAATACCATATATAAACATTTCTATATGGAGAAAAAATTGATAAAAAATATTGTTTATGTTCAAGATGTCCTGTTTCGATACAAAATAAATAAAAATAGGTTACTAAGGAGTAGAAACAGACAATATGCTATAATAAAAATACAAAATGTCCCAAAAAAATACTAATAGAATTGTTATAATAGGCTCCGTCTCCTACTTCCATATTCTATCCATGTACAATAAATAATGAATCATAAAATAGACTAATTGTGTTATTTATATTTGAAATCTTGATGTCTTCTTGGATAGTGAAGGCAACCCAAGAAGAGTGTGAGATATAATCAGTAAGCCACCACCATAACTATCTAGATAAAACCAATTCATGCCTTCTAAAATGATCAGTATGCCAATATAATTAAATAAAATGGTGAAATAAATTACTAAGTAGACACTTCAGATCGAGATTCTCACTAGAAACCCATATAAATCTACCTAATTCATCCTAATATGAGTCTCTCTAAAAACATGTAAGAAAATTGGTACTGGATAATATAAATAAAGTTCAAAATGTGTGATATTCCACAAACATGTGTTTTTTTGTGGAAAATGCATCCTATGAGTTTCAAGTCCACTTTTCTATTATTTAATTTAATTAACCTTTTTTATAAATTATTAGGATCACATTTCTCTCATCCAATGTTGTCCCAAGGGAGTCCACGATTTTTCACCAAGGGCTCTAAATATTTCCAATTATTTGGGTGTCCTTCCAAGGTTACCTGTAAATGGAATTCCATGTTTCACTCTATGCATGGTGTAAAGGAAACATGAACTATCCTCTGAGTACATACCTGGTATTTGAGGTAGGGGTCAAACTCTCTCTCGTAGAATGGAACAAACATTATTCCATCGATCGTATCAATTGGTTATCCCTTACATAACTACTGTCACTTTTTTGAATGTAAAATGGAAAATACATGGTAATCCATCTAAATCATAGCTTTTGCCTCCCCCATCGTATTTACTATTCCATAAATAACTAACAATAAATCATAATTGTACCATCCAAGGAGTCTTAAGATTAATCCAATTGTATCACCCTAGTCACTATGGTGAAGACATGAATTAGAAACCAAGAACATGAAATTTAACAAACCAAACATTTATATCATGATTATCATGTTGGGAAAATCCTTTTTATTAGGTAAAAAAATTAACCTAAAGTGTTAGGCCTAAATCATTTCGTAACATTTCATTTTATCCGAAAACATTATTTTAGGGAATTAACTAAATGGAAGAATCCCTCAAGGGGTGTTTAAAAAATTAAATCAAAGGGGTAATTTGGACTCAATGGTAGATCACACCAATCTTGGTGGAATAGGTTAAGGAAATCAATCTACAAGGTTGATTTTCCACTTTCTAGGTCCTAATTATATAAAATAAAATGTTTTAGGATTTTATAGATAGTTCAGGTTTGTTGAAAATTGAACCATTGTATTGAATGTGATGAATCATAGGTAAATGATCTCAAACACAAATATTAGGGTTATAGTGCTTCCCTCATCCAGTGACGAACTTTGAAAAGATCTAGAGTGAGATTTATAATATAAATCCACAAATTACCTAGAAATAGGGAATATATCACTCACTGAAATAGTGAATCAAATGGGAAAATTATCAAAGAATTAAATAAAGAGGAGTGTAGGCCTTAACTCAGTATTTCTGATGGATCCAATGACTTGATATTTGGAGATCATATAAAGGAGATACCTTAAAACCTACGAGCGGTTGGAGGAGAGTTCATATGAGGAGAAAAGAGGATTTCATCTGGTGGTACATAAAGAGGAAGAAAGAGGGTTAAAACCTTAATTTCATTAAGGTAAAATATGTAATTCAACCCACACAGTTATGGTCAAACTGTTTCTCAAATCATGTACAGATTGTGGTCACTGTAAAACCCAATACTTTTATGAGAAATATTTTGTTTTTATGTTATATTAATCATCAAAGTAATCTTTCACTACAAAAAACAGTTTCTTGGCTTGCTTTACACGCAATCACGACCATCCTCGATAGCTTGCATCGTACGCAATACCGAGTTTCACTAAACAATGATATGCTATTAAAATATTATTAAAATTAGCCGTTATGAAAAGTAGTAAACACCTTTTAAAATTTTGTAAATTTTATTTTTCAAAATGGACTTCATTTTTGGATTTGGAATATCGAAATTAGCTTAGGGTGAAATTTTGGTACTTTTCGTATAACATTACTATTTTGATGAATATAGAAAATTACTAAATTTTAATTAAAAACAACTTTTTTAATCGAAATAATTAATAGTGATAAATTATTAATTTTAGTGGTTTTAATGTATATTTAGAATATATTTTTACCATTTAATACAATTTTGGTCATTGAATGTAATTTCACATTTAAACCAAACATAAACAAGTGTCAATCTTTTGATAGTTATTATCTCTTAAAAACACGTTATTTGTTTTGACAACGAGATTTAATTTTTAAATAAATTAATGAAACTAGTGTGTTTTGAATTTGGTAAAATAGACATCATTTTTGAATTCATAATATCAAATATAGCTTAGGCCTAATTTTTGGTATTTTTCTGGAAACTTTCATTTTTTGATGATTAGTGAAACCACTAAGTGGTAGTTAAAAAACTGAATTTTTCATAAAACATAATTTTACCGCTTTTGTGAGTGGGATTTCGAAAATCCGAGAGTCACGGTTAATATCAAGGACTAAAATGTGGATTAATGAGACAAAAATAATTTTTGGTTAATAGTAACTTTTTTCTTTTTTTTACCACGGTTAAAAGTAAATAGGGTAATTAAGGGTAAAAATGATATTATAATTACCCTAACACATGTCCTAATTATATTGGATAAGTTTAATTCGTCCAAAAAGAACCGTAGGAATAAAATATGACCATTTAGGCCCACATGGATTAGATTAGGACATTTATTATCAATTTATTTAAAGAAGGGTTAAAATAGTTAAAATCAAAGATTAATAAATAAATAATTTTTAATATAGGGTTATAGATAAGATAAATTATACTATAAATATTAATTAGAAATAAAAAAATATTTCCTACATAATGGTATTTTATTTATAATTTTTGGACAATAAATAATTTAATTTATTTATAACACAACGATGATGCAGTAATTATCTTATTAATGAAATATTGACATAATTGATGTTATAAATACCCAAATAAATGTAATATGAGACTTTTTATGAATTAAAATAATTTTCTTGGTTAATATGACATGTTATTATTTATTTAATTAACTTTGTTAGAACTAATAATTCTGTTATGATTTTCACAAAAATCAATTACTATGTAGTGTCAAAATTGACAAAAAATAGTTTTTAAAACAAATATTATATTATTAATTGTTATTTTATTCCTAAAAATATATGGATCGGCCAAATGACTTATATAAGGTTATATATATTAATAATAAACAACATGGGGTTCGTTTGGCTTGTTATAGTATGTTTATTAATCTTATAGTGTAAGAACACAAAAAGACATGGTAAAAGTAAAATTATCAAACATAATGTTAAATATAAATGATAAGGTTAAAATAAGAACCTAAACTTGTCTAAATACTATTGGATGATATGATTTTGACCCATCCCCACCTTAGCTTCGAAATAAATCAATTTGAAGCTATTTAAAACCGAATTTGGATTTCTAATAAAATAATATTTTTAGTTTTTCCAAAGGAGCCCCTCTTTTCCCTTATAAAAGGGAACCTCCTCACCCTCTTCCTCACACCACGTTGAGCCTTCATGCTCGGCCAACCCCTGCCAAATTCTAATATCCACTTCCCTAGATACATTATAGAGGACCTGGTCTTCTTCAAAGGCCATGTTTAGTTCCCTACAAGGAGGTATCAAGGAAGCGCTTCAAAGAAGAGGTAATGTCTGTTACCGATTCTTTAATCATTATTTCTTCTTCCACTTATTCTTCTTTAGTTGTTTCATTATGAATTAATAACATTAGTATCACTCATATACTGATATGTTATTATAAGTATGAAACAACCCTATTTCACCATCCATCCTACGGAAAATGAAATCACCGCGCGTGCGTACGTACGGAATAGCGTCTCCAGGCCGTGGTGTAATCTATTTTCCACCACCACCTTAGTTGGATGGGTATAATGGTGTAAATAATGAATATATATGATTATTGTAAAGTGATATTTCTTATTAAATAGTATACATACACTCCAATACAATTTCACGATCATGGGAATGATATCATCGCTCGTGCGTACGTACGGAATACCATCTCCACGATGTGATGCGACTCGTTCTACATGATTTTCATTGCATAATGATTACATAAATAAATTGAGTGAATAAATATGACATATATTACACTAATAAAATTCTGTAAATTAGGTATCTATAACCTAAAAATGAGAATAAGGATTTATTCGACAAAACACGGATAAGAACAAAAAGTTATAAACACCCAAATAACAAGTAGCAATGAAATATTACTAAAAATAAGGTAAGAATACGACCATATATGATATCATAAAAATGATTATGATTCTTAAATAAGTATATTACATTATTTAAATCATTATACAGGAGGTTCAGACACTTACGAAGAAAATCGGACCTAAGGTAAGGGAAATATCACAATCTCATTTTTATCCAAGATTGTTCATTCTTTGGAATTTACTGGGGTGTATTTTATCATCCACATCAATGTTTCCTCAATATGTAATATTATTTCCATACACCTACAAGTTTTTATATCCAATTTTACCCTTCGATGAGTTTTTAGTAAAAGATATGAATGGAATCTTTTGTCGTTTTTCGTACGAGGTACTTTTTGACTTTTCCGAAAAAAGTACGAGAAGAATGTTTTTTTACCTTATATAGAATGAATGGATTTTTAAAACAATATTTACAAGAATATTCCTTTATATGTTTTAAATTTTATTTTTAATCAACTTCTTTTAGTTAAAGATTTTATGACATCTTATGAAAGTAAATAGTTTTTGAAGTAGAAATGATATTTTACTCAAGAATGGAGTTCAAGAGTTTTATCGAAATTATTTTTCATCTAAGATAACATAGGGTTCTGTTTCTATACCTATTATTACATGGATTTGACTATGTAGTGATGGAAATATTTTTATGAATTCCTTTGTATTATAGGAATTGTTTTATGATGTCATGATGTTTAAGATTCCCATTTTTATTACATGGGTTATGCTATGATGTATGGTTTATGATTTTGTGGAACACATAAGAATGGTATAATTATGAGATGGGTGGTACCTATATCTCCCTCCAATGCATTTGGTAAATATTTTATATCTCATGAGATAGACATGGCTGGAACGGCAGGATAAACCGGTTCAGTGAAACAGGACTGAAACGAGGAGTGAACTCGGTTCAGAAATGGACTTTGTCCACTAAGATAGTCTTAGAAATGAGTCTTGACTAATAATAAATGATTCTCTATGATTATGTGTGAATGCCAAAAAAATTCATGTTTTAAGTTATGATTATTGGGATTAAATTTCACTACTATGATTTATCCCATATTATTAAATTATGATCTCTTTTGTAGGTTATGATTTCCAAAAGATATGTTCTTATGTATATGATGTGATTAATATTTGTTTTGTTTACCCTTACTTAGCATTTGAGCTCACCCATTTGTATGTTTTATTTCCCCAGGTCTGGAAGAAGGTTATTAAGTATTATATTCCAAAAAGAGACTCTAGATATGATGAAAAAATGGGAGGCAAAGTAGATTCTTTATGAACCAGTTGTTAATGTTTCCCAGTTTCTAAAGAATCTATACCTATATGGTCCTTTCCTGGTTTTGTTATATGTTGTAATAAGTGTCCTTCAATTCTGAATGAATAAAAATGTATGTAAAGTATGGGTCATTATAGTTGGTATCAGTGGAAATGTATAGTCAACATTTGGAAAATAGGATGTGAAAGCCTTAGTAAGAACTCTAAGGATAAGTATAAGCATAGAACACGATCTTAGTGTTTTAGAAATGGCCATGAATAACCTATGATAAGACCTTAAGTGTGAAATTTAATTCATTATTATGTGGTTTTCCTATTATAAGTAGTTTTTCTCACACTATTCTTCTTGGTATTAGTGAATGGATGGAACCTGAAGGATACGTGTTAATGCGGAATGTGACGGGAAATGCAATGATTATCCCCCTGAGCAACCAAACGTTATGGGAGCTAGAATGCAAAATCTTGTAGCCATGGTCACACAACTTTCTCAAGCTATGAATCATGCAGGACTTCCAAACGAGCAATGGAAGAAGCAACATTCTATTGAATCCTTCATGAGGAAGCATACACCTTCATTCAGCGGGTCCACTAATCCATTAGTTTCTGAACAATGGATCAGTACCACTGAAAAGATATTTTCAGTTCTTCAATGTTCTGAACATGATAATGTCATTGTAGCAGTGTATCATTTGGAAGGAGATGTTGATCAATGGTGAAATATTATTAAGAATACGAGGTAAAGGGATGAAATTGAGTCCAGGGAATTGGACGAGTTCATGAACTTATTTTACAATAAGTAATTCCCTCGTATTCTCCGAACAAATATAGAGAAAGAGTTTCTTGAATGGAAGCAAAAGGATGATGAATCTGTTGGTACCTATGAAGCAAATTTTACAAGACATTCAAGGTACGCTTATGGTATTATTATCCAACCTGAGAGTAAGATCGATCGATTCTTTAGTGGCTTAAATCCAAGTCTTTGAAGGGCGTTAGCCTTAAGGGACTTCAATAGCTACGAGGAAATCGTTCGATGTGATCTCAAAGTTGAGATGGAGATTAGAGTAACCCATCAGTCATGGGTTTGATAAGAAGAGGAAAATGGAATTCATAGGAAAATCTAAAGAGAACACTAAAAAGAAGATGAGTTTTCCCTTATGCTCAAAGTGTGGAAGGAAACATGGAGGGAGTTTTCTTAAAGGGACAAGTAAATGTTTCAAATGTGGAAAGGAAGGTCATCGGGAATTTGAATGCCGCAATGATGGGATTAAGATGTCTAATGATGCAAACAAAAGAAGGGATACAAAGAATGAACTTACTAAACTTCAATGTTTCAAGTGAAAAGAGATGGGGAATTATGCCAATCAATGCCCAAATCCAAGGGTTGATGATGATGGTCGACGTCAACAAACTCTTAAGGCTAATGGAAAAGGAAAGTCACATGCAATTACTATCAGCGATGTAGAGTATGATAGCGATGTGGTGAAAGGAACACTTACCATCCAATCTAAAGTAGAAAATGTTTTATTTGATTCTGGATCCACCCACACTTTTATTTCCAAAGAATTTTATAAAAGTATCACCATATTACCTTAACAATTAGATGTTGAGTTAGCTGTGACAACCCCTAATGGAACATCAGTCACATCAAAAGTTTATAATTCTTCCCTGATTGAAGATTTTGGGAAAGTGATTCCTACAAATCGTGTGATCCTTCCTATAGTGGAATTTTATGTGATTCCTGGAATGGATTGGATTTATTTATATGGAGCTCATATCAATTTCCAAAGAAGGGAAGTCACATTTCATATTCCAGATCAATCTATGCTCGTCTATCGATGCAAGGATGAACATAACCTTCCAGTGGAAATTTCTTCCATCTTATAGGTATTGATTCCACTAAATGAGGGTTATTTATCTCAAATGGCTGGAGAGAAACTCATGATTAAGAATATTCCCATTGTACGGGAATTTGATGTTGTCTTTCCGGAGGAATTTCCTGGTCTTCCACCAAATCGTGAAGTTGAGTTTTTAATAGAACTCGTACCGGGTGCTTTTCCTATTTCAACGACACCTTATAAAATGGCCCCAATTGAGTTGTAGGAATTGAAGAAGCAACTCCAAGAGAATATTGATAAGGTATTCATATGCCCTAGTGCGTCACCTTGGGGAGAACCTGTTCTGTTTGTTATGAAGAATGATGGATCAATGAGACTCTGCATTGATTATTGATAACATAACAAGATCACTATCAAGAACAAATATCCTCTCCCACGCATTGATGACTTATTTGACCAACTACGCGGAACTCAATACTTTTCCAAGATTGATCTTAGTTTAGGGTATCATCAATTAAGGTTTAAAAAGGAGGATAGACCAAAGACAGCATTCCATACAAGGTATAGACACTATGAATTTATAGTGATGCCATTTGGTCTTACTAATGCCCCTTCTATCTTCATGGATTTGATGAATAGAGTCTTTAAAGACTATCATGACCAGTTTTTGGTAGTCTTTATAGATGATATTCTTGTATATTCAATGATCAAGGATGAACATGAAGATCACTTGAGAATTATATTGAAGACCCTGAGAAAGGAGAAGCTTTATTCCAAATTTACCAAGTGTGAATTTTCGATTCAAAAAGTTTCATTTTTGGGTCACATAATTTCAAAAGAGGGGATATATATAGATCCAGCAAAAACAGAGGTTATCGAAAGATGGTCGTGACCAACAACATTAACTGAGATCCAAATTTTTCATGGTTTGGCTGGATATTATCGATGTTTTGTGAAATATTTTCCACGATTATATAATCCACTCACCAGGTTGACTCGGAAAGGAGTCTTGTTTGTTTGGATGGAGGAATGTGAAGAGAAATTCAAGGAGTTGAAAGGAAGGTTATCTAGTGCACCTGGGCTCACACTGCCTTGTAGTGGAGAAAGGTTTGTGATCTACAGTGATGCATCCAAGAAGGGATTGGGGTGTGTTCTTATGCAAAATGATATGGTGATAGCTTATGCCTCACGGAAGTTGAAAATCCATGAGCAAAATTACCCAACTCATGATTTGGAGTTAGCTGTGGTAATCTTTGAATTAAAGATTTCGAGGCATTATCTTTATAGAGAAAGGTGAGCAATTTATACTGATCATAAAAGTTTAATGTATATTTTCACACAAAATGAGTTGAATATGCGCCAAAGAATATGGTTGGAGCTGAATAAGGATTATGACTGCTCAATCCATTACCACCCTGGGAAAGAAAACAAGGGGGCAGATGCATTATGTCTAAAAGACCATGCCAGTTTATCCATGATGAGGATCACAAAAGATCCAATATTTATGGATTTACAATGGATGGATCTTTGAATTATAATGGAAGGTAAAAAATCTTATCTTTCTCAAATGAATGTTCAACCATCTATACATGTGGAGATTAAAGAGGCACAGAAATGAGATGTAGAGTTACAAAAGAAGGTGAGAAATGTACCTGAATTCAACCTTGATTGTGATGGGATAATAATGTTTAGGAATCGGGTTTGTGTTCCTCCCATCCTAGAATTAAAGTAGGAGTTGCTAGATGAGGCTCATAGTTCTTCATTCTCTATTCATCCTAGAAGCACGAAGATGTATAAGGATCTGAAAGATTACTTCTGGTGGGATGGCATCAAAAGATATGTTGTTGAATATGTCTCTCGATGCTTGGTTTGTCAGCAAGTTAAAGCTGAGAGATAGAAGTCTAAGGGGATGTTACAACCATTACCCATACAAGAATGGAAATGGGAAAACATCACTATGGACTTTGTCACAGGACTTCCTAAAATATCCAAAGGAAATAATGCTATTTGGGTCATAGTTGATCATCTTACAAAGTCTGCACACTTCATTGCTATTAGAGAGGATTTCCCTCTAGATCATCTTGCCAGGATATATGTAAAAGAAGTGGTAAGATGGAATTGAGTACAACATTCTATTATATCTGATCGGGATCCAAGGTTTACCTCAATGTTCTGGAGAAGTCTTCAGCATACTCTGGATACAGAGTAGAGTTTCAGCACTACTTATCATCCTCTGACAAACGGTCAGTCTAAGAGAAAAATTCAAACTCTAGAAGATATGTTGAGACCTTTCTCAATGGATTTAAAAGGTTGTTGGGATCAACACCTAAATTTCGTGGAATTTTCTTATAATAATATATTTCACTCTAGTATTCAGATGGATCCTTATGAAGCTCTCTATGGAATGAAATGTAGGAATCCAACTTGCTGGGATGAAGTTGGGGAAAGAAAGCTATTAGGACCAGATATTGTTGATGATATGGCAGAAAAGGTCTGATCTATTCAACAACACATAAGAGTAGATCAGAGTCGACAGAAAAGTTATGCCTACAAATGAAGAAAAGACCTAGTTTTTGAAATGGGTGATAAAGTGTTCTTACGAATATCTCCCTAGAAGAGGGTCATGAGATTTGGAAAGAAGGGGAAGTTGAGCCCCAGATATATCGGTCCTTTCGAAATACTGGATCGTGTTGGAATGGTAGCTTACCGATTGGTGCTTCCATCAAATATCTCTCAAGTTCACGATGTGTTCCATGTATCTCTCCTGAGAAAGTACATACCTAATCCTTCACATGTACTCAGCTCAGAAGTTGTACCGCTGGAGCAAGATCTTTCTTATGAAGAACAGCCGATAGAGATTCTGGATCGTAGCGAAAAAAGTCATACGAAAAGGGACCACTCGCTTGGTGAATGTTTTATAGAGGAACCACCAATTAGAAGAAGCTACATGGGAGCTTGATTATATGATGAGGGAGAGGTATCCTCATCTGTTTGTTACAAAGTGACGAATTTCGAGGGCGAAATTCAATTTATGGGGGGTAAAATGTAACACCTGAGACTTTTATGAGAAATATTTTGTTTTTATGTTATATAAATCATCAAAGGAAACTCTCACTACAAACAACACTTTATTGGATTTCTTTACACGCAATCGCAACCTTCCTCGATAGCTTGCGTTGTACACAATACCGAGTTTCACTAAACAACGATATACTATTAAAATATTATTAAAACTAGCTGTTATGAATAGTAATAACCACCTTTTAAAAATTTTTAAATTTTATTTTTCAAAATGGACTTCATTTTTGGATTCGGAATATCGAAATTAGCTTAGGGTGAAATTTTGGTACTTTTCGGATAACTTTTATATTCTGATGAATAGTGAAAATTACTAAATTTTAATTAAAAACAACTTTTTTAATCGAAATAATTAATAATGATAAATTATTAATTTATTTGGTTTTAATGTATATTTAGAATATATTTTTACCATTTAATAAAATTTTGGTCATTTAATGTAATTTCACATTTAAACCAAACATAAACAAGTGTCAATATTTTGATAGTTATTATCTCTTAGAAACACGCTATTTGTTTTGACGACGAGAATTAATTTTTAAATAAATTAATGCAACTGATGTGTTTTGAATTTGGTAAAATAGACATCATTTTTGAATTCATAATATCAAATACAGATTAGGCCTAATTTTTGATATCTTTCTGGAAACTTTCATTTTTTGATGAATAGTGAAACCACTAAGTGGTAGTTAAAAGACTGAATTTTTCATAAAACATAATTTTACCACTTCTATGAGTGGAATTTAGAAAATCCGAGTGACACAATTAATATCAAGGACTAAAATGTGGTTCAATGAGATGAAAATAATTTTTGGTGAATAGTAACTTTTTACTTTTTTTCCACGGTTTAAAGTAAATAGGGTAATTAAGGGTAAAAATGATATTATTATTACCCTAACACATGTCCTAATTCTATTTGATAAGTGTAATTCGACCAAAAAAAACATTATGAATAAAATATGACCATTTAGGCACACATGGATTAGATTAGAACATTTATTATCAATTTATTTAAGGAAGGGTTAAAATAGTTAAAATCAAAGTTTAATAACTAAATGATTTTTAATATATGGTAATAAAAAAGATAAATTAGACTATAAATATTAATTAGAAATAAAAAAATATTTCCTACATAATTCTATTTTATTTGTAAATTTTAAACAATATATAATGTAATTTATTTATGACACAATGATGATGCAGTAATTATCTTTTTAATGAAATATTGACATAATTGATGTTATAAATACCCAAATAAATGTAATATGAGACTTTTTATGAATTAAAATAATTTTCTAGGTTAATATAACATTTTATTATTTATTTAATTAACTTTTTTCGAACTAATCATTCTGTTATGATTTTAAAAAAATTCAATTACTAAATAGTGTTAAAATTGACATAAAATAGTTTTTAAAACAAATATTATATTATTAATTGTTAGTTTATTCCTAAAAATCTATGGTTCGGACAAATGACTTAGATACGGTTATATATATTAATAATAAAAATCTTGGGGTTCGTTTGTCTTGTTATAGTAAGTTTATTAACCTTATAGTGTAAGAACACAAAAAGACACGGTAAAAGTAAAATTATCTAACTTAATGTTAAATATAAATGATAAGGTTAACATAGGAACCTAAACATGTCTAAATTCTATTGTCTGAGAGGATTTATACCCATCCCCACCTTAGCTTCGAAATAAATTAATTTGGAGCTATTTAAAACCGACTTTGGCTTTATAATAAAATAATATATTTAGTTTTTCCACAGGAGCCCCTCTCCTCCCTTATAAAAGGGGACCTCCTCCCCCTCTTCCTCACACCACATTGAGCCTTCAAGCTCGGCCATCCTCTACCAATTTCTCCTCTCCACTTCCCTAGAGACATCCTAGAGGTCCTGCGCTTCTTCAAAGTCCAATTTTATTTCCCTAAAAGGAGGTCTCAAAGAAGCGCTTCAAAGAAGAGGTAATGTCCGTTACCGATTCTTTCATCTTTATTTCTTCTTCGACTTCTTCTTCATTAGTTGTTTCATTATGAATTAATAAAATCAGTATCACTCATATACTGATATGTTATTATAAGTATGAAACAACCCTATTTTACTATCTATCCATCCTACGGAACATGAAATCACCACACGTGCGTACATACGGAATACCGTCTCCACGTCGTGGTGTAATCTATTTTCCACCACCACTTTACTTGGATGGGTATAATGGTGTAATGAATAAATATATATGATTATTGTAAAGTGATATTGACTCTGAAATATTATACATACACTCCAATACAATTACACGATCATGGGAATGATATCATCGCTCGTGCGTACGTACGGAATACCATCTCCACGATGTGATGCGACTCGTTCTACATGATTTTCATTGCATAATGATTACATAAATGAATTGAGTGAATAAATATGATATATATTACACTAATACCATTTTGGAAATGAGGTATCTATAACCTAAAAATAATAATAAGAATTTATTCGACAAAACACGCATAAGAACAAAAAGTAATAAACAACCGAATAACCAGTAGCAATGAAATATTACTAATAATAAGCTCGGAATATGGCCATATATGATATATTAACAATGAGTATGATTCTAAAATAAGTCAATGACATTATTTAAATCATTATACAGGAGCTTCGAACACTTATGAAGCAAATCAGACCTAAGGTAAGGGAAATATCAAAATCTCATTTTTATCAGAGATTGTTCATACTTTGGAATTTACTGGGGTGTATTTTATCATCCATATCCATGTTTCATAAATCTGTAATATTATTTCCATCCACCTACAATTGTTTAAATCCAATTTTACCCTTCGGTGAGTTTTTAGTAAATGATATGAATGGAATCTTTTGTCGTTTTTCGTACGAGGTACTTTTTGACTTTTCCGAAAAAAGTATGAGAAGAATGTTTTCTTAACTTATACGGCATGAATGGATTTTAAAAACAATATTTCCAAGAATATTCTTTTACAAGTATTCAAGTTTATTTTTAATCAACTTCTTTTAGTTTAAGATTGTATGACATGTTAATAAAGGAAAATTTTTTTGAAGTAGAAAGGATATTTTTCTCAAGAATGGAGTTCAAGTGTTTTATCAAAATTATTTTCCATCTAAGATAATATAGGGTTCTGTTTCTATCCCTATTATTACATTGATTTGATTATGTTGTGATGGAAATATTTTTCTGAATTACTTTATCTTATATGAATTGTTTTATGATGTCACGATGTTTAAGATTCCCATTTTTATTACATGGGTTATGCTATGGTGTATGGTTTATGATTTTGTGGCACACATAATAATGGTATCATTATGAGATGGGTGGCACCTATATCTCCCTCCAATGCATTGGGTAAAGATTTTATATCTCATGATATAGACATGGCTAGAATGGCAGGTTAAACTAGTTCAGTTAAATAGGACTGAAATGAGGAGTGAACTCGATTCAGAAATGGACTTTGTCCACTAAGATTGTCTTGGAAATGAGTCTTTACTAATAAGAAATGATTCTCTATGATTATGTATGTATGCCACAAAGTTTCATGTTTTATGTTATGATTATTGGGATTACATTTCACTACTATGATTTTTCCCATGTTATGAAATTATGATCTCTTTTGCATGTTAAGATTTCCAAAAGTTATGTTCTTATGTATATGACGTGATTGATATTTCTTTTGTTTACCCTTACTGAGCATTTGAGCTCACCCTTTTGTATTTTTTATTTCCCCAGGTCAGTAAGAAGGTTATTAAGTAGGATGTTCCAAAAAGGGACTCTAGATATGATGAAATAAATGGGAGGCAGAGTAGATGCTTTATAAACCAGTTGTTTATGTTTCCCAGCTTCTAAAGACTCTATACCAATACAGTCCTTTCCTGGTTTTGTTATATGTTGTAATAAGTGTGCTTCAATTCTGATGTAATAACAATTTATGTAAAGTATGGGTCGTTATACTCACTTACCAAGGAGGACCCTCACACAAGCCAAGTGTATAGTTTTTAACCACATCACATACATTTAATATGCCTATGAAACATGTAGATGATAAGTTACATGAAAAAGCATCCCTCTTTACATGGTTTTACAAAAAAAACCATGAAGATCCCTACTACATACTATCTCAAGATGTGCAGTTATAGAAACTATACGGGCTAGGATGCATGATTTCTCCTAACCATGTGCCTCAGTTTTCTTTGACAAATTTCTAGGATCTAGGCTCCAAACTAGCCCCATACACCCCTTATACCTCTAGGAATCCATTAGTATACATTAATAGGTCCGAAAAGAAGAATAAAAACCCAAAAACAATCATCCATACATAAAATAAAATCTTAAACATTACAACCTCCCTCTTTAAGAAATTTTATTTTCGAGGTACCCTTCAAAGGGTGGTTAAACATCAACGAATAAGAGTTAAAGACACTGCACATATACCATTTCCCCAACCCCTAGGTATTGTCCTAAATTCTTAGGTACTACAATAGAACCTTGAATAGAGTAACATAGCTTCCTCGGAAATCCATCCTGCCCCGGTCAATGATACGCATCAGATGCTCCTAAAATGATGCATCTACCTATAACTATATGTCCTTGGGGTTAAACAAATGAGACGGATCAACATGGTAATAAAGAACCTACAATACATGGAAGACATCATGCATGGAACTATATCTCAGAGGTAGATGAAAAATAGTGGATTCCATCCTAACTCTCTCTACACTCTCAAAATGCCCGATGTAAATAGGTGATAAATTTCCCTATCTCTAATATCACATTTGAAATAACCTATAAAAAAGTCCTAGAATGAACCATTTTCCCAACTCAAACTCATGTTGTCAAATATGATTATTGTTATATATATTCTTCCAAGACTGATTTGCATCTATACACTACTGAAGAAACTATATTTGCTCTGGTATCTCTTAGACTAGATGAGGACCCAGTACCACTTCATAACATTATTCTAACCATAATAGAGGTTAGTTAAATGACCTATTTTGAAGGGACTAATACCGAGAATACTAAATATTTTCATGAAATGGGTTATTTTAGGAAAACTAAACATGTTTTATTTACTTCTCCCTAAAACCAATGAGGTCAAGGATACATGCCTGGTTTATTTCCACCAATACGGAATCATTTTCTTAGACCGTCCATTGGAATATGTTTTATATTATACACTCATGAGAACCTGTGAACCTAGTGCCTTATACAACCCTTTCAAGAACAATGAGGTAAAATGGTTTTATGAGTATGAAATTGTAGAAAAGGTAACACTATAAAGACAATGTATCAATTTGTTATACAACCTCCCATGATCATCAACTCAGAATGTCACCCAGATTGGTATGAATTGTGCGACCATGATCAACCTATTGATGACCACTCATACATCATTTTTTCCTTGAGTTTATCAGATCAAGCCTATAAAAAAATTCATGGTAATTTCATTAACTTTATCACTTAGGAATGTATAGAGATTGTAAATTTATATCATCTCTCTCATGATCAGTCCTCACTTATTTAATGGTAGAGCCCTGAGGGATAATCCTACTATCTTCCTCTTCAAACCTATCTACCCGTACTAATGATGTATATCTTCTTACAACCTGGTATTACCATAGTGAACTTCACAAAATGAGTCAATAGATTCCATCATCAAAACATCTCATATATTATATATAACCCACAAATTACCATAGAATTTTATGATCTAATTCTCATCCACATCCCAACAAGGAGGTGGGTTCTCACCTTTGGTTCTCCCTATCATGATGTGGCTCTTAGAATTAGATAGATTCTTCATTGTGAACTATTCCAAAATATATTATTTCAATACAAGAGAAACTAAAATAAGGTTCTCATTATATTCATGAAGCACAACAGGCATCTCAGAATATAGTATCATCATCTTCCACTCACAACTATCCTCTTGGATGACCTCTTTTTATGTCTACTATCTCATGGACTCACCTACATAATTTCCCATTCTAGATGTATTCTAAAACTCACTGTTTGATAATTTCAATTATTCAACAAACCTACATTTTCTCAAAATTAAAGTATCATTTTGTGGATATGTATTTAATGATTTTTTGATCTATTCAAAAATTGGAATGCCTACCCAATAAGTAGTTCCTAAAAAAGAATAATCCATAAACCACAACTACTAGTTTGAGATCTTCTATAGGGTAGTTTCACTTGTTAGGTATCATATGGAGTGAACCATATGCTACAACCCAATCATTATTCATCCAAACTAATCCTATCATACTTAATTATGTGTCATAGTAAAAAATATAGCTTCTTCCTAGATTAAGTAGAATAAAGATTGAAACTAAATTTAGTCCCCACAATAACTCCCAAAATGTTATAACACAATGCTTAGTCCAGTTTTTTTAAACAACATTCATGTTCAAACCCATATGTGGCACATCCATGGGAGAGAAAGTTTGGATGAATCACCTTTAATATCTAGAAATCACTATGAAACAGTGTATGTCCAATATATTCATTGTATTCTACAAGGAAACCACAATGCTCACTTTCTCGAGGTAAATAAATAATGTTTCCTCAAATATGGTATGTCCTATGAAGTGAACATTGTAGATCCAAAAGGATAATTTACTAATAATTTTATATAGTTTGTGATCTATCAGTGTATTTAGAATAATCCTAAGATGGTATCCATTTTCATTTATGGGGTTAGAATAAACCATTATTTTATCTATAAAGACCACCACAAATGAATCTAAAAATTAGTGGAATACCTGAATCTTAAGTGATAAAATGGTTTTTGATGTGTTTTTAAGGATGAATGGAATAACCAGATACTCATAAAATCCATAACTAATTCGAAATGATATACATAGAATGTATAATGGCCTCAGATGAACCTGATGATAGACCCTCCTCAAATGAATCTGGGAGAAAACTACATCTCCATGGGGTGGTTAAACATATAGTCACTACATGTTAGTGGATATTGATTATTTACCATATGATGGTTGTAATGGTGGTAATACATTCATAAATCTAGGATAGGGCCTATATTCATATAGAAATGGATTGGTGAACCCTGTGTTAAATTATTGGTTCATATAAAAACATTAGACTCAAGATCTTTTAGATGCTTCTTGAGTTCTGAGAGCTCCATATGTTCTGTCATATTATGAAGAATGGACACTGATTTCATAACTAGAAAAAGCTGTATAGTTAAATCACTATCTCTATCTATAATTTATCTATAGAAATTTTTTGGAGGAAATAAATGAAAGGATCCTAAATAGGAGGTAATTACACAATATTCATTCCCTGATCACTCATAATGATACTCACCATCAAGAATACTACCCTTCAAACATCTGATTCTAAGTTCCAACATTTCCATCCTTGATATCCAAGTCTCTCTTGTGCATATAAACATCTCAATAATGTGATGTGAATGACACCCACCAGTAATTGGAATTAACATGGACATGATAAGGGAATAGCCTCTAAATATAGATAATGATGTCAAAGTCAGACATCTTTAGGATAGATTTGTACCAAATGAAATGGTACCCTCGTATCTCTAGGGGAACTCCCATCACTAGCTTATATTCTCTTATAAACACATTTGATGTGTACCTTGAGTCATCACACCACATGTTTACTCAATTTCTATGTCGATACATTCTATAGTATTAGTAGATATAAAAGATTGTGATGCACTTATAATGAATTGAGATTCCATAATGTAGTGGATACCGAATTGTACCTCTAGCCCTAGATTTACCTTACCACTTATCCTTAGTTGTAGTTAATAATTTATAGATAAGGACCAAAATGTGGCCATTAAAAGCATCTCAACTAGACTGGGCAAGTTCACTTCTATGGAAATGATCATCTAAATCTGGAATACCTAGTCATTGATGACATCCTTGACCATATCAAGTAGTATAAGACCAAATCCCAACATGGCATGGATTCGCTGAGGCTGATCCTAAAATTTGTGTCAACACATATCCAATGTTAATAGTAACTATATGAATAGGTCATAAAAATGATGTTGTTGGTTCATATTGATGAATGTTCAAGACTCAATCGGGTTCCTCAAATACTATAGATTCTTATGGACTATCCTATCACACTTGTGAAACAACATAGATCTATTAGTGTGTTCCAACTAGATGATACAGCCCTCTTGTGCACCCTTTAATGACATTTCCAACCATTTTATAATCCACTTCCCATGTAGGATATTTGTTCTCCCACACACCAATTGTGTGATTTTGTCGGCTTTGACTCATTTATGAGATCTTGATTTATGATATCTGAAATAGTGTTCATATGTAAAATGTTCACCTATAATCGTATGGAATAAGTGAGCCAATCCTAAAATCACCTCATAGTGTTATAATATTCACTAGTTATGGTTAGTGCAAAACACTATAATTTAGTGAAGTGACCTGAATTATCTATAACAAACATGTTACATTGTTGATGTTGAATGAACTCATGAGAAAGGTTTTTTCTCAAGGTCTATGGAAATAAGAATTCAGAAAAGGATGTCTAGACGTATTTCCAAAACATTCCATTACATCTAATAGGTTGATCAAGGGAAAACCATCAACACTTTGTAGAGTCACATATCATATAGTTACTGAACATGGTCCTTATCCTTGGAGGAATATCTATATAGTCAAATATTGACAATATTGACTCTATCCATGACTCCATAACCTGAGGCCACCATCCCCCAAAAAGGTGGGAGGATACTAATAAATGAACACAAGGTTAATCCCTAACATGGTTTGGGTTGGCCGAGTCTCACACTTTACTGATTGTATAAAATTGAAGAAGTTGCCACAAAACTGAACCTAGCTGCCTAGTGTGAGATTTGTAGGAGGTACCTCAGGTGGAACCACAGGAGGAATCAGTAATTTCTCAAGATCCACAATATCTATAGTGTTATCATCACCTCTCTCTTAGCATACAACAAAAGGATGTCATGGTGACATAGATCTATAATTTCTAATTAAACCCCTCTGATAATATTTATAATATATAGGGAATAGAGATAAAGGAAAGAACAAGAACAAGGCCTTCCTATGTACTTGTAAAACCCCTAAGCATGTTCATAGAACCATCTATTGGTGTTAGAAAGGACATTCAATAATTTCTAGACATGACCTACTACCCACTACATGGACGAGTTATGTTCATGGTCTTGTATCTTACATATTAGTTTTCTATTTCATTTTAAGTGTCACGTTGCATTTAAATCTATAGTCATTTACGTATTTAAATATTTTTAAAGGGTTTAATTAGATGGATATCCACTTCAAATTTGAAAGGTCCCATAAACAATACAAATTGGATTGTGGAATCAACATAATCCCAACTATAATGAATTCTTGACAATATGAGGAATGGTCCATGGCCCAAAGTTCCATAACTGACAACTTTAGGATTCCACAAGAACCAATTCAAGAAAACATTTTTTTGTTAAGGTGGAAAGATTGAGATTAAATTATATTTTATTAAACATTCAATTAATTTTTAATCATTTATATATATATATATATGACAAACAATACACAATTAATATGACTAATGAAATGCATGTAGGATGTAGAGATGGAATTGCATAATGCATTACATTTTATTTCCTAAGGTGATTAGTGTGATGTATGATTTTTATTCATATTCCCCCATGTCATTGTTTTATAGAAGATGACCACATAATAATAAAATAAAAATTAGAAACAGGAAAAACAAATGCATCACCTAATGGTGAAATATGTTAAATTGTAACAAGCATAAGAAATAGCAGTAGGCACCCATCCCATGTAATCTGGGATTCCCTTTATTAGTGGATTAGAAACTCTTAATAATATGCACATTATGAAATTCTAATATCTTACTGTCATTTATAATATAAAATTAGTAATAAAAAATGAAAAGGAATCAATGACACCACATTGTATTATCCTTCTCCAGAAGCTACATGGAGGTGCCTCGAGACAGTGGCCACATGCCCTCAAGCATCCATGCTCATATGCCATTGTATAAAAAATAGATGCGGTGGACAAGGGTGATTCAATATGGAGACTATACCATCATATATCTGATTTATATGAAGGGAAACATCATATAATAAATATAAAATAAAGAAACTATGTGGCAAAGACTAGTAATCCAACATAGAGGAAGCAGTAATGATAGAAATATAACAGTAGGATGATAACAATAAACCAAATATCCTAACAAAAAAATGAATATTAATAATAAATTTATACAAAATATCATTGAAATTCTTGATTTCAAGTTTCTACCAAAAATAAAGGGAAAAATGATATAGAGGATTAATAATATTCAATATGCTATAAAAAATACCAAAAAATAAAAAATAGATATTATTTGAATCACAAGCATATGATCATTCATATTCTCCCATACTCTATTTCTAGAAATAAATCATCAGAATCTAACTAATTAACGTTATCTATACCTGGAATATTGAATTCTTTATGAGTACCAATGGCCATCCATGAAGGGTGTGAGATGTATTCATTAGGCCACCACCAATGGTGTTTAGATCAATCCATTTCATGCAATATAAAATGAGTGGTTTGCCAATATATATAAGTGAAAATAATAAAATAAATAAATAAATAGAAACTCTAGATCAAGTACCTCTTTGGAAACCCATCCGACTTGACATGATTTGGCCTACAATTGGTATCCTTGATCAAGAGAGAGATTCATATATAAGAAATTTGGTAATGCTTGATATATAGAAAGTACCAAATGATAGGACACATCCAGGCATGTGTTTTGTCATGGATAATGTGTCCTAGGAGTTTCAATTCCATGTGTTTATTCTTTAAAACAATTATTCATAAATATATGTTTTTAGGAATACCCATGTTCCAATACAAGGTAATCCCAATGGAGTCTAGAGTATCAATCTAGGGGTTCTATATATGTCTAGAATCCTATGTGTCTATCCATGGAGACCCATGAATGAGATTAAATGTTTCACTACTTGAATGGTGTGAATACAACATGAACGAGCCTCTGAGTTTGTACCTAGTATCGCGCGTATGGGTTCGAGTCTCTCTCGTTTCAAGGTATAACCATCATTCCACCGAGCCCATTGATAGGGTTTCCCCAAGGCAAGAAGTGTCACTCATCTGGTGATAAAATGGAAAAATCATGGGGAGACTATCACAGGATTAGCTAGTGTCACCCCTGGTGAATTTAATGTTCCATCAACAAATTATTATTATTTTTATTACTATATAAGGGGTCTTAAATTAGAAACCATTGTATCACCCCCTATAATAAGGTGAACAGGTGATCTAGATTCCAAGAATAAATAGTTTAATAAAAACATTTATTACAAGATTATAAAGCATAGAAAGATATTTTTCCAGAAAACCATTTATTATATGAGGTTTGGGGCCCAACTCATTTCCTACCATTCATTATTATCAAGAAAAATTATTCAAGAAATTATAATTAATGAGAAACCACTAACATGATTTTTAAATAGTTAATAAATTATAAATTAGTCCATAATAGTATATCACACCCATTTGGGATCCATATGTCAAAGAAATAAACCCATGCAGTTGATTATACACTTTTTAGGGTCTCATCGAACATGATTAAGCATTAAATTATATATTATTAACAATTTAGAAGAATCACTAGAAGGGTCCAGTGCACAACACAACCTCATATGTTATAAAATGCGATAAAACATGGGGAAAGGATATATACCTCATACCATAGGTAATAGTACTTATATCATCTAGAATAAGCATTTGAATCAATATTGAATAACAGTTATCAGTGAAATCATAAAATTTCCTGGAAATTTGGAGAAACATGTACCACCTAAATATCCCAACATAAGTGAAATAAAATAAAGAATGGAAGGAAGAGGAGTGTAGAGGTTACCTCGTGATTTATAATGTATTGAATTATAATAAAATTGGAGCTCCTATGAAGATGATATCTTAAAACATATGAGAGGGTAGGAGGAGAGTTAACTAGGTGCTAAATTTGGAGTTCATCCAATAGATGATAAATAATAAGGAGGGTAAAACCATAATTTCATTGAAAGAAATAATGGAATTTGACGAGCTCAAAAAGAGGAGAATATTTTGGCTTCATAGTTTTCCAAATATTGTTCCAACCATGTGCCACACCACTAACCGAGAGGCACCCTTGCATAGGTCATGTTCATGGATTGGTTGACTATGCGCATCACAAGAAAAATACATTTGCATCTTGTATGACGTTTGTTGCATGTTCATGCTGGCCTTTGTCCATGGTTTCAAAAAAACAAAAAAGATTCCTTCTCCCCACTATATCAATCCACACAATTAGATATTTCATGTGGGCCTAAGTACATGGTTTTTCTCATCCATGTGGCCGAATCTACTTCTTCAAATTTCTGGGCACTCGGGTCCGTACAAGCCCCAAAAAACCTATGAGTCCTACATGAATCCATTATGAAAATTTTCAAGAGTTGAAAAAATTAAATTAAACCAGAAACCAATTATACCTAACTAGATTTAAAAATGATACATTATATATTGGATAGAAAAATAAATATGAAAAACATAAATGGAAATCTCAAGATAACATAAAGTTTTTTTTAATATTCATAATATGTTTTTTACAACATCCAAACATATAATGTAATATAAAAAATTCATTTCAACGGATCAAAAAATATCATACATAAGCTTAAAATAATAATTATTTTTTATTGAATTATTTAATATTCTAAAATTATCAATATATTTTGGGTTTAGAGTTTTAGAGAATTACAAAACATATAAGATAAAAAGTGTAAATATATAAAAATTGTGCACTTGTTCAACATATAAAACAATTTCATAATATATAACCCATTAATCCATGAAAAGTTATCTTCATTAAAAATTATTATAAAATAAAAAATTATTTAACATATTATTGATTATAAAAATCCATACATTCTACAGAAAATATTTATAATACTGGGATGTGCACAAAAATAACAGTAAGGGATATTAAAACAATGTAAACCCATTAGTACATTGAAAAAATTAAAATATTTAAAGAAATTTTATCATAAAACATGTTAGTCAACTATCCCAAATAATAGTTTAATTAATTTAGAAATTAAATTCATTTCACATTTATTTTTATATTTATTTTTGTAAGAAAGAAAAGAATAAAATTTCGTAATTATAGAATTTACATGGGAAAACCTGGGAATTAATCATAAAATATCCTTAAGAATTTTTCCACATTTAAATAATTAAAAATATTTAATTAATATAAATCAAATATTCTTACCTCATGGAACAAAAATATTTAAATAAAACACATAAAAAATATTAAAACCACACATGCATTTAGGGAACTTATTCTCATATCACACTTAAATTCATCCTTATAAGAATCCTTACAATGGACTAACCTACATGGTTAATTCAATATTGTCTTATTTGGGGAACATAACATTAAAAAATTAATTATACATTTTTATCATAACCAATAATGATAGGATTTCCATGCGGTCCTTAAAAATTTTATGAACCCAATTTTGATACATTGATAGTGAGAGTTAGGTTGTCTTCAAAGAGGAAAATGTTATTTATGTGTTTCTCCATTTTTTATTTGATTCACCATGTGATATATATGGTGAAATAATTTTTTTAATTTATGAAAAATAGTTGGTTTGAATTAAATTTTATATATTGTGGTATAACCATGGATATCCCATTATTAAATATTAGATAATTATTCTATCATAATTCTTCTATTCGTTCTATAACCAATTGGGGCTTCATTGATTACCCTAAGCATGTAGTTTCTTTTTAATAAGAGAAATGAAATAATGATAAAATTACCTAATCTCACCAATACTAGTGATAGGTTATCTCCAATCACACCATGATCAACACAATTATCAAAATAATGTAAAATTGATAATTACAAGGTGTCTTAGGTGTGAATACTAGATTTTTAGAAAAAAAATTATATGCCTATAGAAAAGGATATTTGTAATTGACTAATAAAATAAATTAATTCAATAGACGATAATTAAAGATAATTAATAATTAAAATATAAATTCATTAACATGGTAAATGTATTCTCCTTGGTTAAACCATTTTTCACCTATTGTGTCATCAATATAGAAAATAAAATAAAATTATTAAAACAAGGGAAATAGTTTTGGAGTGGTCATATCGACTGACTAGTTGTTTTGGAATCCACCATCTATGAGTGCATATTCCCCTTCTCATAGAAGTGCTTTGATACCTTCAATAGTTAAAAACCATTGAAAAAACTTCAGATTTAATGCCTAGCTCTTTATTTTATATTTATCACCACATTTTTAGCTCAAGGGTTTCGATTGATGAAACTGGTTATCTTGAATCATCCAACAAATTCATGGTATTATCCAAGGACACCCTAAATTTTATACATATAAAATGATTTCTATATGGGAACCTAATAGATTCTTGCTAATTTGTTTTTGTAATGAAAAATGGGTTTCATTTCATTTTTGGTTATGTTTTTCAATTGCTGAATTTTTTTATTATAATCCTAGTGGGAAAAAAATATAAGACATGGATTGATATTGTGTGGGTGAGGTAGCTCCATCACAGTAACATTATTTAATTATGAGTAAATAAAACTAATTAAATCCATACTGATGTTGATAAAATAGAGATAATTGAAATTATATATTCATTAATAATTACAAGTATCATTCCTCTTCTATGAATGTAATCCATTGAATTCACATCAATTTATGAAATATGTCTGTTTCCAAGATTTTAAACATCATAGATATTAGGGAAATTATTATTGTAATAGGTGGAAACATCTAAAATATCTACCATCTTAGCTACCATTCCAAGTTTCTTTTTCACACATCCAAATTACATCTTAAATTAATTTTAGACATATCAACTACTACTTCTTTATCAGAGTTCAATATTATCAAAATATTTCAATTCCCTTTCTCAATTACAACTTATTAAATTTTGTCTAGTCTTATTTAGGAAAATAATATTTTGAATGGATGTTGGTCAACCCAAAACTAATCCATCCCATGAAACAAGTTATCAAATTGGAATGACATTAATGGTCAAGGAATAGAATCAATTATTGTGAAAATGTGTTTCAGGTCACTCTAACTGTCAATTGATTTCTTGTAAAAACACACATGTTTTTTTCATCATATAGAGTCTTTTAGAGTACTTACAATATATGTTTTTACTCTAGTTTATATGAGTTATGAAAATATCATTTATATAGGATCCCTAAAGTTCTAATAAATCATTAGGGGTTGGTTACCTTGATTTGAGTTAATTAGTTTAGTATTATAAGGCTTTGATTTTGGTTCCACTATGTTCATTTTCCATGAAAATGGCTTCTATAGTTCTATAGTAAAAACAATCATGATAAAATTTATAAATTATATTAAAAAAATTTATTTATAAAAATTTATGAAATTTTTTTATCCCATTGATATATAATGTAATTTTTCTCTAAGAAATACACAAACAAATATCATGTATACATACAAATAATAAAATATATTTTTTAAACAATTGAAGAATACATCATGATTTATTTTTGTATTTGACACATAGAATTAGATTTGGACTCATTTATAATTTTTTTATTCTAGGATAATATTATACCTAGAAAAAAGAAATTCGATTAATATATTTACATCATATGGTACTTTTCCTCTCTCCCATACTTGTCTTAGATAAAACTACTATCAATTTCTACCTATATTTTTAAGGGAATGGAGATTTAGAATATATAAGTGTGTATACATGTTTTATGGATAGAGAAATAGTGGGGAACCATATTCAATGTATGTAGTTAGTATTTTGGGTTCATTAATTTATTATTATTATTAATATTTTTGATATTGTTTCAGCATATTTCCATTCACTCTAAATGGATTCTGTGATATAAATAATTGGATTTCAAGTAAACAAAATGGAATGGTATAAGTTACTATATAGGATCTATTCCATTTTGAGAGAATTTTACTAGATATGTTATTAATCATTAATGATAATATAATACTATTATCTCTAAAATTAATGATTATTTCTCACAGATTTTATGAGGTATTGATCTACATATTCTTCATATGGTAGGGATTTATCAAAAGATACTATACTTATCTCTACATATGTGATCATTTATAGATTCCCTTGATATTTATTTTTAATTTACTCAATGTTCAATATCTTTATAAACAGTTATACATTGTGATAAATATCATCAGGATCTTGAAATGCCAATCAATAAAACATTATATAAGGGGATATAAATATTTTTTTTGAATGTAATCATGTATTCCCATAAGTCATATGTCTTATATTTACTGTATTCATTCCTTGTGGGTCAAAATCTCTTTTATAAAATCCTGATGATTTACATAATTGATACATACGTCTTCCAATTTGTTTAGGGGATGAAGGTATAAGTATAGTGACTCATAATTTTGATACATAGATATCATATCTTATTGGATCTATATTCATTTCATAAACAAATAATCCACAACAGAACTATAATTTTTTATTTTCATTGGAATCATGGGAATATAAGACAATGGTTCAAAAAATATTTATATCATCTCTCACCTAGATCTTTATACCTATCACCCTTATAGGAAACATCGTTCTTGAATGTTACTTCAAAAACTAGGGAAAATAGAACATAATAAAGGGTGATATTATACGTTCTGTATGGGTAAATAAGGGAGAATTAAATATAACAGGATCATATATTATTATAATGTGATAAAAACATTTGAAAAATATTCTATTTATATCAGTGATAACAATCTTGGGTCATATAATAATCCTTTGAAGTTTATAAGACAAGATTCATAAAGGAATCATGTAACACGATCTCTGAGAGAAAACCATTGGGATAAGACATGTGTTTTTTGATCACATGAATGAATTGAAAATAATTTTAATTTTTGTTAAGGATCACTAATTTGGTAATAAAATTGGATTAGATTCACTCTCATAACCATATTACCTATCACAGTTCACTCCCCAATACTATCATTATGACCAGTTTTCCAAAAGAAATTGGGTGCACTCCCATTCTAGTCATATTTATCTCATGAGATATCCATATTTACCCACTACGTTAGAGAAATTTATTATTTTTGGCCAACTAGTATGATAATTACAATCATACATATGTGTTCTCTTGTATCATAAATAATTTATCAAATCATAAAGTTTTAAAAATAAACAACTTTTATAAATATTTCGTCATGGAAGAACCCCTGGAAATGGAACATTTTCAGAAAAATCATATCTTCATAATAATAATCCATCCAAGGAAATAATACATATGTTATATTTGGATAATATCCCCAAAAAATATAATTTACATCAATGATGTTATCATATATTTAAATCCTTTCTAATGATTACATAGATCATTTTTTGAGGAAAATGCACCTTCAATTGAAAACTACTAAACTAAAATATAAAGATTTCCCAATTTGTAAAGTAAAATTTATATTTTAATATTTCCTTGGAATCATTTAATGTATGATTAAAATATTTTAATGTTCATGGGGATAATAAATTCTATTTATATCATTTACCATAATAGAAAACATTCCCTTCATTCTTTTATTAAAAAGTAAAAAGGGAATCTTATTAAAAAATTATAAGAAGATTACTTTTAAACCATTTTATGAAAAGTTAAACATGGGAAAAAATAACTAAAGAATCATTTTAGAATAGTTAATTTTTTTAAAAATAATATTTTAAAACATAGATATGATAAAGAAAGGCTTTTCAACAAAATAAAGAAATAATTTCAATTAAACATAAACAACATTATTTATATCTTTTTAGTACATATTGTGAGTAAAATTAATGTAAAAATATTATTCTAAAAAAATAAATATAATGTAATACATTTCATGAAATTCATGATAGGCTGATTATAAAATTTCATCATTGTAAATCATAATTATAAAAAATCATGATAAAAAAGTAAATTGTAACATAAAACCCATAACTCTTTTGTAAAATTTGAATCATTATATAAAAGATATAATAACATCAAATGAAACATTATGTAATTGTATAGTAGGTATATTAATATAATGACATGTCAAAGATAGTTTCATACATCTAATAACATAAGATAACTACAGGAAATAACATATGTAACAAACGGTATAATTGGAGATGATAAAATATTTCCTCAAGATTCACCTTCATCGAGAGAACTAAAACGACCGATATGAAAAATATTAATTTATAATAATTGTATATCGTGGTCATATAAAAACTTATAATATCATATATGATCCCTTTTTAACATTTCAAAAATCATTTATTAATAATCCCTTACTAAAATCGTTGTTTCTTGCTGTTAACTAATTCATTTGTTATGAGTAATTTAGTTTAGTGGTTTCAATACCTGTATACTAAGCATGGATAAAAAATTTATAGAATGTGAATAATGATATAAATATAATATATAATAATTATATAAATATATATTTAATGTCATCCATAAATTTTGGATATTGAAAAATTGATTACACTGTTGATGGAGACGGTTGGCCATACGAACGAATGAACATTGATTTCCCTTTTATAAAGATAGAAAAAAAGAAAAGTAAATAATAACTCAACTTTATTGGATAAATATTATATAATATTAACCAGGTATGTCTATTTAATCTATTTAAATTACCATCAATGTAATATTGAAATGAAAAAAAATCATATCACTTTGGGGAGGTGGTAGTCAACACGTAAGCATGAGTGATGTTATTGTTTACAAATAGATTGTAATATAAGAAGGTATATATGATGTTATAATTAAATATGTATAACTATTTCATATTTATAATATATATAAATTAACCATATAATATTATTCCTCCTTGAAAAATGGTGGAAGAAAATTGGTTGTATTTCTATGCGAAGATGATAATCCATACGTACGCATGAGTGACACATTCAATTGCCATTTAATGAGAAATATGGTGAATTATTATTATTTACAAATAATAATAATGTTTTAGTATGTTTATGATATTGAACATACTATTTTATAATAAATACCATATATTTATATGAGGTAATGATGACATAGAAAGTATGTGAACAGTTAATGTAATTTGATCTTCTCTAAAAGAACTACAATAAATCAATACTTTTGTTTCCTGGAGTTGTTATTTTGGAAATAAAACCATATATACAATGTGGATAAGTAATTATTGACGTGATTTTTATAGGTTATGGTAAATCTATATGGTTTAATGTATTGTATGGAAGATGACGGAGGGGTTTCCTTTTATATGGGAGGGAGATGACAACCTTGGTATTTCTTAAATGATTAAAATATAATAAATTCATTCTGTCAGGACCCCCTCCCACCAAAGATGCCCCTCCAGAGCTGTCAATGGTGAATGGGAGATAATGACCCCCGAGTTCCGCCTATAGTAGGCCCCGGGTTGGCGACTAGCACCAAGGGTATGAGTTTTCACAAATATGGGAGGCATTACCCTTTTTATTTTTAAGGATCGGGAAATAGGACAGGTGAACCACCAACAGGAAAAATAGAATGTGTATATAAATAAACTGAAACCAATCCCACATACAGGTTTAAACAATTTTATAACAAGATACAAGTAAAAGAATGCTCAAAAGTACAATACCAAAAGAAAACAAGAGAACAACAACTGCAGCAACTCCAACTGCCTGACTAGTAGGGTCCCACACGGCCCTGGTAGTCCTCCTGGAAACCTGAAAGTAAACATAGGGTGAGCATACAATTATACACTATAGGGAAACCTAAAGCTCTCATGCACAAGTGGGAAGACATCCTAATGTCATGTGATAACAACATAAGAATCCTAACAAGGAAATCTATCCACCCAACCTTGCCAGCCACACTCACCAAAACACAATCACAACAGGTAGTAGTAGTATAAGAACATGAGTATTGGGTACCCCGTACCATTTCCCATTAGTTAAATGAACGTCTTGACGCTGTCACGCTCTCCCCGCCCGCACACACCTGGGCCTCACATCCACATATCCCGCCTGCACACACCTGGGCCTCACCACCACATATCCCGCCCGCACAAACCTGGGACTCACTACCACAACCACATCCCCGCCCGAAGACACCTTGGACTCATCCCGAAGATTCTTGGGAATAGTAATAGTAACAGAACTCTCGCCCGAAGTCACCTGGGCCAGAAATTGAAACCTACCTGAAGAGTCTTAGGTGTAAGGTCGCCTCAAGCCATTATATCCTATAAGCCTGCCCAAAGAGTCATAGGCCTAATAACCCCAACCGAAACCTACCCGAATAGTCTTGGGTGTAAGGTTGCCTCAAGCCATCACAACCTAGGGGAGAAGGAGCAGGAAGGAGCTAGTAACTATGGGAAAACACCCTCTACCATGAAATGGGAGTGTTTGGCACTATGTGATCAACATGGGTGTGGTGCGATAAAACACAAAAGATACAGATATATAAATATATATATATATAGAAACCACTCAGCCCAACCTATGGCTTCTAAAAAGAGAAACTGAGCATGTGCCTCGGCACTGCTAACACGAAGCATGCCTACAACAAACAACCCCAAAACAATTAAGGATTTCATGTTTCAGTAGAAATTATCTTATTTAGTTCCTTAACTACTGGGAAACTATCCACAACCAACAACTTCAAACGTTCCTAAAACACATCCCTGCCATCCACAAAGCAAGTTAGGAAAACACAGCAACACGGAAAGTCCCTTCTTATTAACCAACCAACCCATTGATTATTATTCTCGTTTCATTACCAAGCCCCATCATTCAATAACTCTTCTACATTTATTATTTATTAAACACAACCCATAACCCGTTCACAATAAAACCGAACCATGCGGCCCCGCTGCCAATCGCCATAACCACAACCACACCGAAACCACACATCATCATCCCATTAATACCATTTATTGAAGCCCCACTGCCCATCACCATTAAAAATTCACACCATCCCACAACCAAGTCAACCATATCCCCGCTGCTCAACCAAACCACAACATCCAACAAAACACCCCCAACACAAATCCATGTAACCAAGCCAACATCCACATGTTCAATATTCCATTTTTTTTAACCAGGGTGACCACACAAGGGTTCCAGATTTTCATTTAAATAGTCAACTTTATGTGATTAACCAATTTACACATTCAACAAGGTTCCACTCACAAAAACGGTCTAGAAAGATTGGAAAACATGTAATTGCGCAAGAAAAGGCCCCGATCGACCGTGATTTTTAGTAGGCATAAGCCTATTCATTTCACAACATAATATCACAGGATATAAAAGGTAAAGTAACAGCAATCACAAAATTCCCATCCCCCGTTAAATAAGACATTTATTATCTTCATTAAACTAGTTCAAATGTGTTTCACGTAATCATGATAACACCCACCCCACATGATGCACAAATTAGAGAGACGAAGGTAAAATTCCTACCTCAACAGGTTCTGGTCACAACACTCCCTCAGATCAACTTTAGAAGACGTCTGTCGGCGTCCGTCACTTCTGTTGGGTCCCGGCAAGACCTCCTCAGGTGGAAGTCGGAAATAAAAGGCTGAAGGAAAAACAACGAACCAAGGCTCGGATGTTCCGCCTCGTCGTTACGATCTCGTGGCCGCTGACGGATCGTAAATCAGAGCTTGGACGGAAAATTTATGGAAGAAAGAGCCTTCAAGTCTCTTAAGAGAGCTCTGCTCAGAGGAGAGGGGAGGAGAGGTGTGAGTTGAAAGGAGGAGGGGACCCCTCCTTTTATAGGCCTGAAAAGAAAAAGTACACGGCGTGTACTTGGTTGTTTTCACACGGTCTCCACGCGGCCTCCAACGCGGTTTCACGGCTGTTGACTGGTCAACACACGGTTTGAGGGTAACACAGATGCGGGGAGGGACTACACGGCATGTAGTTTAGCCACACGGAGTGTACTCATTTATTGCACACGGCAAGGACACGGCTTCAACACGGTACACGGCCGTTGACTGGTAACGCGTACGCGGGGAAGGTCTACACGGCGTGTAGAACTAGTCACACGGCGTGCACCCATTTATTTCACACGGCAAGGACACAGTCTGCAACACAGGGTATACCCGGCAACGGGGTACACGACGTGTACTCAAACTACACGGCATGTAGTTTCAAAATTCTAGAAAGTGTGGAAAAAGTCCATTTTACCCTCAAGAACACTTCTTGACCTTCTTTTTGACAATGGAAAGGGCCGGAGAGGTCTGGGCCATTACATCAGATACCACATAAAACATTCTCGTCCCAGAGAATTCAAAATCCAACCCAGAGGAACCCAACAAGATACCTCTTAGGGTTCTCTTTATAACAGGAACCCAACCAAAAACCCTAATCATATGTGTTAGGAATTAATTCTCCTATGTCGAGATATTATCCACTTTAGGCGGCACTGACTCACCTGCACGGGTTTAATCGCATCCTCATTAATGCGTCTCGATTAAGAATTGGGTCTTCCCACTTTCACACATTAGGATTTTTCAACTCGCACTAACCCCAACACCACACAACCAACACACTGCCCGAACATGTGGGTTTGGGAAATTCCTTCACCTATGTTGAGATATTATCCGCTATAGATGGTACTGACTCGCCTTCACGGGTTCAATCGCATCCTCATTAATGTGTCTCGATTAAGGGTCATGTTTTTTCCTTTCCCACACATCCGGACATGATACACATCACCAGGGAATAAGGAAACAAAAGGTCTCACAACTAACAAGCCAAGCATTCCATATATCAAAGGTACAGAGTAAAACATCAACACAAAGCTCAGAAGAACAAGGGGAAAACACATGTCAAAACAAATCCGGGGACTGAGCGCGCATCTGGGTCTCCCTAATCCCAAGTTCTCTCCTCGAGACCGCCATGCCTCCACAACACATGAACCAAGGGAATGGTTTGTCCATGGAGCACCTTCTCTTTGCGATCCTCGATTCTGACGGGTCGCTCCTCGAAGGTCGCGTCATCTCCCATATCTAACTCTCCCTAGTCAATAACATGAGAGTCATCGTGTAAGTACCAAATAAGCTGGGAGACGTGGAAGAAGTCGTGGACTTTCTCCATCTGAGGTGGTAGGGGCAGCTGATTTGCCACATCGCCAACTCGCCTCAACAGCTCAAAAGGTCCAATGAACCTGGGTGAGAGCTTTCTCACTTTCCCAAACCTCGGCTGCCCCCGTCGAGGGGAAACCTTCAAGAACACATGGTCTCCCACCTCGAACTCCAAGAGCCTCCTCTGATGATCAACACAAGACTTCTGTCAGTCCTGAGCCGCCTTCATCCTCTCACGCACAAGCTGGACTTTCTCCGTAGTGATCTGCACTACCTCTGGCCCAAGAGCACCTGTCTCACCAACCTCTGCCCAACAAATGGGTGAATGACATAGCCTTCAATACAAAGCCTCAAACGTTGTCATTCCAATAGTAGAGTTGAAGCTGTTGTTGTAGGAAAACTCTACTAAAGGCAAGTGTCATACCCATGATCCTCCAAAATCCAGAACGCATGCTCGTAGCATGTCCTCCAACATCTGGATAGTCCGCTCCATCTGCTCGTCGGTCTGGGGGTGGAAAGCAGTTCTAAGGCGTAGCTGGGTGCCAAAAGCATGATGTAACCCCCTCCAGACTCGTGAGGTAAACCGAGTATCCTGATCTGAGATGATAGTCCTCGTAACACCATGGAAACGCAGCACCTCATCTACGTTCCTCTGTGCTAAGGTACTCACCAGGCCCGACTCCTTGATTGCTATGAAGTGAGCTGATTTCATCAGACGATCCACCACTACCCAGATAGCATCATAACCACCCTGAGCTCTGGGCAGTCCTGTGACGAAGTCCATTGAGATGTCATCCCACTTCCACTCAGGGACATCTAAAGGATGCAACAAACCACCAGGAACACGGTGTTTAGCCTTCACTTGAGGACACACTAGGCACTTAGCCACAAACTCCGCCACTGCCCATTTCACCCCGGGCCACCAAAACTGATCCCTTAGGCCTCGGTACATTTTTGAAACTCCTTGATGTACCGCCAATGCTGAGCTATGGAACTCATGGAGAACTCCCTCACGCATTGCCTCTAGAATAAACAACCATCCCTGGAAAATAATCCGATGTCGGCTATCCTCTGACCATCCCTCTGGAGCATTCCCCTGATCGACACGATCCCGCATCACCTCTGCCTCGGAGTACCCCCACTGAGACTCTTCCACCTACTGCGACAAAGAGTATTGCACCATCATCTGGAACAAACAGCCTCTAACACCTTTTTCCCTTGCATCTAAGTACAGGGCAACCAATTCTCCCATCGCCATCCAAGCATCAGCAGATTCCCGAACCACTTCCTTATGTGACTTCCTACTCAAGGCATTAGCCACAACGTTTCCCTTACCTTCAATTTAAGAGATATCAAAGTCATAGTCTTGGAGAAACTCGATCCATCTCCGCTTCCGTATGTTCGGGTCATGCTTGGAGAAGATATAACGCAGGCACTTGTGTTCTGAGAAGACCACAAAGCTCTCCCCGAAGAGGTAATGTCACCGAAACATCAATGTGAACACTACTACTGCAGGCTCCAGGTCATGGGTGGAATAGTTACGCTCGTGAGGGCGCAACTGCCTAGACCCATAACAAATCACGCCCTTCTTCTGCATTAGCACTCGCCCCAGACCAAGGCCAGAAGCGTCACAAAACACTTCATTCTACAACCCCTCCTTTGGAAACCTGAGCATGGGAGCACTAACCCACTTCTCCATTAGGTATTCTAAATCTTTATAGCACTGATCGCTCCATAGGAAGACCTGATTCTTCCTAGTCAAAGTTTTTAATAGAGGAGCAACTCGAGAGAAGTCTGAAATGAACCTCCGATAGTAACCTGCCAACCCCACGAAAATACGATCTTCTACCAAGCTCTTGGGTGCTATCCAGGAAACAACTGCCTCCACCTTCGACGGGTCAACCGATACTCCATGCTGAGACACCACATGCCCAAGAAAGTTTACTTCTTGTGTAAAGAACTTACACTTCGACAATTTCCCGTAAATCTGGTGGTGTCGAAGGACTTCCAAGACTGCCCTAAGATTCTCAACGTGCTCCTCCTCTGATTTTGAGTACATCAGGATGTCATCGATAAACACAACGATGAACCGGTCCAGAAACTCTCGGAAGACAATGTTCAGAAGTCCCATGAACACAGCTGGTTCATTCGTAACTCCCAACGGCATCACTACAAACTCGAAGTGCCCATACCTGTACCTGAAAGCTGTCTTTGAGAAGTCACTGTCCTTCACCCTAAGTTGATGATATCCCGATCATAGATCAATCATAGAAAACCAACCTGCTCCCCTCAGTTGGTTGAAGAGATCATCTATCCTTGGAAGGGGGTAACAGTTCTTGAACGTTACCTGGTTCAGCCTTCGGTAGTCTATGCATAGCCTGAGACCACCATCTGCCTTCTTCACGAACAAAACTGAAGCACCCCATGGCAACACACTAGGTCGAACAAAACCCTTCTCCATCATATCGTCAATCTGAATCCGCAACTCCCGCAACTACGAAGGTGCCATTCGATAAGGGGACATCGAAATTAGACGGTCACCAGGCTGTAAGTGTATCCCGAATTCAACGTCTCGTCGGGGGGGGGGGGGGGGGGGGGGTTGAGTCACAATCTTCTCAGGAAAAAAATCGAGGAACTCCCCAACAACTTTCGGGACTTCCATCATCTCTGTATCATCTGGAACCACCGATAACCCGCTCAACAAGGCAAGGATAGGCTCCACATGATGGCTTCCTTCCTGATAGCTCCTCTCGCCAACAAAAGATATGCGCTGCCCATCCACGTCGGAGAACATGACTCTTCTCCAGAAGCAGTTGATAATGGCACTAACAGAAAAAAACCATTCGATGCCTAGGATGACATCGTATGGCTGCATCTGTAATAGAAGAAGGTCTCCACTAGATCTTTGTGGTCCCAACGTCATTCCACATCCTCGGAAAACCCAAGATACGCTGGTCTGGCCCCCAACTGCTGTACTTAGTACCAGTGGCATGGAAAGTCTCTCTACGTCTAATCCCAAATCATGGGCTAGACTAGGTGCAACAAAAGAGTGTGTGGATCTCGAATCGAACAAAGCAGAAACAAGAGTTCTAAACAAACAAATTGTACCTCGTACCACCTCTGGTCCCGCTGGAGCTTCCAAATTTGCTTCGTGAAACTGTCCATGCCCCACTCATCTTCCCCTCTAATTTCATCCACTTCCCAGACCATGCCCTAGTCGAGGTCCCTGAGGAGCACCGTGAGGTCGGCCTCCTCCCGAAAAGTCTTCCCTCGGAGGAGAATGGTCTTGCTTCTTCTGGAAGGGACTCACCGAGAACTGGTTCTGCTGCGGTGGGCGCTGAACCAGCCCAACTCCACTGTATGGAGCTCGGGTCGGGCACTGACTCTGAACGTGCCCGAATCCTCCATAAGAAAAACACCTTGGTCCTGGGCTTGTGGAAAATGGACGAGGACCCGAAGATCTGAACTGGAACTGCTGGGGCCTACTCCCCACTGGACTGAACCTGGAAGGTCCTGTCGCAGGAGACTTTCTACTGACTGCCTTCCCCTTCAACGAACCTGGCTGAAACACCTCACGCGGTGCACCTCCTAGTGAGTACATCCTCTCTATGACCTCTACCTTATTCTGCACCACCATGTACGTTGGAATGGTGAAGGGGGTGACAGCATACTGGAGCGAAGGACGAAGCGCCTCCTCCAAACATCTCGCCCGAGACTCCTCATCTGGAAAGAGATCCGGAGCAAAGCACAGGAGATCCTTGAACTTGATCCCCAGATCTCATACCGACATACTCCCCTACTGAAGGGAGAGTAACTCGTGCCGCTTCTCTGTCTTGATCATGGAAGAAAGAAATTCCTCTCGGAATTACTTCTCAAAGTCAGCCCATCAAACCTCTGCCTCTATCCTCTCTCTGAGGAAGAGCATCCACCACTGTCGCACCACACCTCTCAGCTGACTAACTACTAGGGGATCCCAGTACTCCCTCAGAGCATGGATCAAGGTGAATGTGATCCCTAGCTCCTCAAGCCACCCCTCTGTCTCCATATCCGAAGTACTACCCTCATACTTCTTGAGGGTCTGTCGCTGGAAAGAACGGAGTGTCTTCTGCCACTGGCTATCTTCCTCCTCTCGGTCAATCCTTAAGTGATCGACCGCCTGAATCTGCTGGGCCTCGGCCGTCTGAGCCTCCCGGGGATGACGTCTAGGTTCCATAGCTGCACGGTAAACAAGGATCGCCTAAGCCCATCTAGTAAAGAAAAACTCAAGGTTTTATTTATCATTTTATTTCAATTTCTTTCCCAGACCACCCAAATCACGTAAAACACAATCATGATGATGCATGTACCTTCCCTAGGGTCTCTACCATGTAATCAATGTAGTCTCACATGGTCGTTCGGTAGGATTAGAGTCCTTACATCGGATCACGGGGGGCCCTAAAATCCCGTGTCCTAGCCGGTGTTCCCTGGCTTATGTCACGCACCAAGATTGACTAACACTGTTGCCCTACCATCCCATGCAATCATCACTGTGCCTAACTCCAGACTCCATCGTATCTCTCAACCATCACCTCTGATACCATTCTATCATGACCCCCTCCCACCAAATATGCCCCTCCTGAGCTGGAAATTGTGAAAGGGAGATAATGACCCCCGAGTCCCGCCTCTAGTAGGCCCCGAGTTGGAAACTAGCACCAAGGGTATGAGTTTTAAAAAATATGGGAGGCATTACCCTTTTTATATTTAATGATCGGGAAATAAGACAAGTCAACCACCAAAAGGAAAAAGTGAAAGTGTATATAAATAAACCAAATCCAAGCCCACATGCATGTTTAAACAATTTTATAACAAGGTACAAGTACAAGAAAGCTCAAAAGTAAAATACCAAAAGAAAACCAGAGAACATAAACTGCAACAACTCCAAATGCCTGACTAGTAGGGTCCCACACGGCCCTGGTAGTCCTCCTGGAAACATGAAAGTAAACGTAGGGTGAGCATACAAGTATACTCAGCAGGGAAACCTAAAGATCTCGTGCACAAGTGGGAAGACATCCTAATGTCCCGTGAGAACAAAATAAGAAACCTAACAAAGAAATCTAACCACCCAACCTTGCCAGCCACACTCACCAAAACAAAATCACAACATGTAGTTTTAGTATAAGAACAAGAGTATTGGGTACCCCGCACAATTTCCCATTAGTTAACTAAACGTCCTTACGCTGTCACACTCTCCCCGCCCACACACACCTGGGCCTCACATCAACATATCCCGCCCGCACACACCTGGGCCTCACCACCACATATCCCGCCCGCACACACCTGTGCCTCACTACCACAACCACATCCCCGCCCGAAGACACCTGGACCTCATCCTGAAGATTCTTCGGAACATTAATAGTAACAGAACTCTCTCCCAAAGACACCTGGGCCAGAAATCGAAGCCTACCTGAAGAGTCTTAGGTGTAAGGTCACCTCAAGCCATTATAGTCTATAAGCCTGCCCGCAGAGTCTTGGGACTAATCACCCCAATCAAAACCTACCCGAAGAGTCTTGGGTGTAAAGTCGCCTCAAGCCATCACAACCTAGGGGAGAAGGAGCAGGAAGGAGCTAGTAATTATGGGAAAACACCATCTCCCATGAAATGGGAGTGTTCGGAACTATGTGCTCAACATGGGTGTGGTGCGATAAAACACAAAAGATACAGATATATATATATATATAGGAACCACTCAGCCCAACCTATGGCATCTAAAAAGAGAAACTGAGCACGTGCCTCGGCACTGCTACCACGAATCATGCCTACAACAAACAACCCAAACCCCATTAAGGTTTTCACGTTTCAGCAGAAATTAGCTTATTTAGTTCCTTAACTACTGGGCAACTATCCATAACCAACCACTTCAAACGTTCGTAAAACATATCCCTGCCATCCACAAAGCAAGTTAGGAAAACACAGCAACATGAAAAGTCCCTTCTTATTAACCAACCAACCCATTGATTATTATTCCTGTTTCATTACCAAGCCCCATCATTCATTAACTCTTCAACATTTATTATTTATTAAAGATAGCCCATAACCCATTCACATTAAAACCCATCCCTACGGCCCCGCTACCAACCGCCATAACCACAATTGCACCTGAACTACACATCATCATCCCTTTAATACCATTTATTGCAGCCCCACTACCCATCACCATTAAACATTCACACATTCCCACAACCAAGTCAACTGCAGCCCCGCTGCTCACCCAGACCACAACAGCCCACAAAACACCCCCAAAACAAAGCCACATAACCAATCCAACATCCACATGTTCAGTATTCTATTTTGTTTAGCCGGGGTGACCACACAAGGGTTCCAGATTTTCATTTAAACAGTAAACTTTACGTTATTAACCAATTTACACATTCAAAAAAGTTCGACTCACAAAAACGGTCTAGAAAGACAGGGCAACATTTAATTGCGCAAGAAAAGGCCCCCAACGATCGTGATTTTTAGTAGACATAATCCTATTCATTTCACAGCATAATATCATAGGATATAAAAGGTAAAGTAACAGCAATCACAAACTTCCCATCCCCCGTTAAATAAGCCAGTTATTATCTTCATTAAACTAGTTCAAAATTGTATCACATAAACAAGAGAACACCCACCCCTCATGATGCACAAATTAGATAGATGAAGGTAAAATCCCTACCTCAAAAGGTTCTGATCACAACACTCCCCCAGATCAACTTTAGAAGACGTCCGTCAGCATCTGTCACTTTTGTCGGGTCCCGGCAGAACCACCTCAGGTGGATGTCGGAAAGAAAAGGTTGAAGGAAAAACAAAGGACCTAGGCTCAGACGTTCCAACTCATCGTTACGATCCCATGGCCGCTGACGGATCATAAATTAGAGCTCGGACGGAAAAGTTATGGAAGAAAGAGCCTTTGAGTCTCTTAAGAGAGCTCTACTCAGAGGAGAGGGGTGGAGACGTGTGAGTTGAAAGGAGAAGGGGACCCCTCCTTTTATAGGCATGAAAAGAAAAAGTACATGGCGTGTACTTATGGTACACGGTGTGTACTTGGCCATTTTCACACGGTATCCATGCGGCCTCCAACGCGGCTCTGCGACCGTTGATTTGTCAACACACGGTTTGAGGGTAACGCATACGCGGGGAGGGACTACACAGCGTGTAGTTTAGACACACGGCGTGTACTCATTTATTGCACACGACAAGGACATGGCATCAACATGGTACACAACCGTTGACTAGTAACGTGTACGCGGGGAAGTTCTACACGGCGTGTAGAACTGGTCACACGGCGTGCACCGATTTATTGCACACGGCAAGGACATAGTCTGCAACACGGGGTATACCCGGCAAGGGGGTACACGTCGTGTACTCAAACTACACGGCGTGTAGTTTCAAAATTCTGTAATGTGTGGAAAAAGTCCATTTTACCCTCCAGAACACTTCTTGACCTTCTTTTTGAGAAAGGAAAGGGTCGGAGAGGTCCGGGCCATTACACATTCTCAAGAAAAAATCAGCCAAATAGCCATGAATTAGAAATGGTAATATATAGGTTTTAAATAACATCATGAATATAAATTTATTAATGTTATGGTGTAATTTTTATCAATATATATTTTACCAATATCTTATTAAATTATTTTTGACTTTTACCACAATAAATACAATTTTAACCATTAAGGGTTAATAATGTTATCATAAATCTATTAGTAAAACATAAAGGGATAGTGGATAATATTTTTTACAATATTACATTAACAATCCCAAATATAATATTTTTATGAATGTAATATCTTTTAATAAAATAATATCCATTATAAATTCTAATTATTGTTAATTTTAGAACTCTTAATATTGTTGGAATTTAATGAAGCAATGAAAAATATGAAATTAGAATATATTCATTTAAAAAATCAATTTACTTTTATATTTATATATATAATTATTGTAAAACTATAAATCACATATATTATATTACTTTCAAATTTTATTAATTCATTTAATCTATTTTTTTATTAATTGAATAAATATTGTATTGTTGTTTCACAAGTATTTAAGGATATTAAATAATTGATAATATATATAAATATATCACAATAATTACTATAATATCATTATTCTTAAATTTAATATTAATATCCATACATAACTTTCTATTTTTTATTTTTGAAGACATAGGAGAAATTAAAAACTAGGAGAGTGACATTTTGTAACATTCATTTCATTAAATAATATATATGTCATTTCTCCAAATATTTTCCCACAAAAAATTTTTCCAAATAATATTGTGATTTGGGTCGACTTAATTTTTTATAATAATAAGTTAGATGAAAAATGTAGACTTCTACATTAATTTTATACCTATATTAACACTATTTACCATTAACATAGTTGGTAAATGTTAGCTTGGTAACTATTAATAGAACATAAAAATAAGAGGGACCTATATACGAAATATGAACATCTAGATTAAAAATATTGAATCTCTTTTAACATATTCAATACCTATATAAGAAAAACTTAATTTAATATATGTTTGAAAAACATGTTGAAAATCGTTTTTTGGTAGAATAAAAATAGAGTTTGATGCATATGATGTGATTTATTATTCTCCCGTTTAATGAGAAAATATTAACTGAACGTTAAAAATTATCAAATATATTAAATATTTATTTCATAAATACATTTCAAAAATAGTAAAAAATTTCATTCATTATGATAATAACAAATTGAGCACCAAAAAATGGGTTTTTAGATAAAATAACATTCCATGTAAAAAATGAATTTATTTTAAATGAAAACATAAAATTTATTACATTGAACATTATTCAATTAAGTAAATTATAATTGGACTAATAATAATTTGAATCCAAATTAAATCTAAATGGATATTTTTACATTTTTGAAAAAATAATTCGTTAAATAAAAATCACTATTTTTCGGTACTCACAGAAAAATCAATATTTTTAAAAATAACAAAAAATTAAATATAGTATAATATTTATAGGTTGAAAAAAAATTTATAGTCAAACATATAATATAATTTACCAAAATATTTCAAAAACTATATATAGTATTTTCTCAAAAAAATTCAATTTTAATGAAATTTGTTTTGGAAATATAAATTGACATTACAGATATTCAATTAATATTTCCAACTACTTAATCAACAATTTTTTATTGAGTGGGTCCCTTATATATATAATACATAATGTTTTAAATCCTACTGATATATACAAATTTAATGGATATGTTATTATAATATTTGGTGTATTTAAGCAATTTTGTGTTTATCTTGAGTTCTATCGAATATAGTGATCTTTTAAATCCATGGGGTGTACCATTCAATACCCCATTAATTAATACAATCCTCACAATTTTAAAATGTTCCTTATATTCAAGGATTTTTTTAAAGCTTTATTTTTATGAATGCAACATCACGAAAAGTATTAAAACACTTCATTTGGAAAATAGGAAATAGAAATATAAAGGTTTTTAGTTATCAAAAACTAGGTTTCCAAATATTTGATCATTAGTGGGAAGAGAATATATATGCATGGAATAAAAATATAATTTTCAAATAATTATGGCGTGTGATAGGGAATATTGATCATGAGAAAGTGAATGATTATGAGAAAGTTAAATCCCAAAAAAACAACAAAAATATGAGGATTGAAAAGCCCATATGTTCATTAGAATATATAGAAATATGTCACAATTTTTATTGAATATCGCATTCCTTGAGTTAATGAATTTAATTTCCACCTACAATAAGAATATAATGAAATATATTTACATGGGTACTATAATATTATCATTTATTCAATTTATACCATAATCTACTCTATTTATTTTGACGATGATTATTCTAGATGAATATCCATGCATGAAGAACATAAATAAACATCTAATGTATTTAAATATACAATTACGATATTATTCACATCAATATGAATTAATCCAAAAAATTTAAAACATGGAAGATAATACACAAAATAAATAATTCATTATATATCAAAATAGAACATTAATATATAATATATCACCAATAACAACCAAATCTCTTCTTATATTATTACATATATATCTTTTTATTATACTCTACTTTCAAAATCCAAAAATCTGAGGGACATGATTCACATTTTCATCCAATATAAATGTAACTTTTTTCTCCTAAACTCAACCAAATAATTTATATTACCTAATAATATATTCAGATATATTTTCAAAGTATTTAAAAAAATAAACTGAATCGTCATAAGAAACATTAAAATAATATATTTTTATAAAATAAAAATCAACCACTACCCCTAACCTAAAACTCATCATATCAAATGTATTTCTATTTACCTTTTCTATTAAAATTTCCTAAAATAGACATTATATTATTATTAGAAATAAATTAAATGTCAAAATAACTACGAAATCATGATGGATAATCCTAGGTGGCATCCTTGGCACCCATTAGTTGCGGGTTGAAGCCCCACGACCATTAATAATGTTTAATTTTATCCATTTTACTAAAAATATTCTAGTATAATTATTAATATTTCCCCATAAAATGATGAAAATCAATAAATATAACCATAGTAATAAAATATTATATTTAATTTTAAGATTAACAACACATTTAAACTTATGAAAAGATAATTATTCAGAAATAATTTATTATGCCGAATCTAAGACTTACATGTACCATATCACAATTAAACATCCAATAAAATATCATCGTTGACCTTAACATTACATTAAATATAAACAAAAAATTGGTGATACTGGCTTTAAAATTATGATAAAATTTAAACATAAAATCCTATGATTGAATCAGAAACATTTATTTCAGCAAAAAATGAAAATATATATTTTTGAAAAATGAATACAAACCATATTCATAAAATGAAACCATGGACTATAACATATATTCTATAAATAAAAAATTTCAATTAATTCATTTAAGATAACCTAAATAACCTTTTCACCAAATCATTACCCAATTTTTAGGTCACCTGAACTATCCCATTAATTTTAATAATCTATTTATCCCAACAAAATATTATCACCTTACTAGAAATCAATTTTCTTCATTATTGAAACAAATCATGAAATGTTTTCTAATCCTTAAAAAAACTATTTTGTAAAAATCATTTAATGTTTTAGGATTCTTATATAAAAAATATTCTTGATTTAACTCTTGAATCCAAATGACATAAAAATTCATTAGTTTCACTTAAAATATTTACATATCATAGGTCCTTCCAAGATATAGGATATAACCCTTGTATTATAGAATATTATATGGAACAACATATCATCCCTACATAGATATAATGAACTATAAATGGTTCCTTAGTAAGAAATTCATTTTCCTCCATCAAACTCTCCATTATTATATTGATATAACGTCCTATATGCCCTTCATTTATACAAAGAAAACATATTCCAATTCCTTTGAGACATTCTGTGGAGTTATTTATCCCACATTATTTACATAAATAATGGCAAATCTAATTTCCTCTATTGTATAAAAGAAAATGCTTTATTATATTATTAGGTGTATTATGAAACTCATTCATATAGTTTTTTCCAATCAAATAATAGGAAAGGTGATTAGTTTTAATAAAAAGGATTCACATTCACGGTACTATTTCATTTGGTTACTTGTTAATAAAATAATTTCACTATCTGTAAGAGTTATTATGATTCCTCCGGATTCAATCCACTGAATAAAACTAAAACGTATTTTATGAGAAACAATAGTAATATCAAGGAATCTAGAATATTAATTTAGAGGGTGTCTATATGATGAAAACTTCTTTTCAATTTATTACACCTTTTTAATCCTAGGTTATCCATGATCATGACCAAAAATTCCATATTTTATCGTATAAATATACATATACCCAAGGGTTTCTCTATATTTTTCATTTCAAAGTTTTGAAATGTCAAATAAAACACACACTGATTGTAATGTCCCAGAAATTCCATGTAATTTTTTTAATAAATCGGAATTTTATGAGTCCGTGAAAATTTACGGTGTGTGATTATGAGGCCCAGAGTTCCAGGAATGAATTTATAAACATTATTTCAAGTACATTCAGTACATTTGGGAGTGGTTTTTTTCTGAAAATTTAAACCGGTGCACTAAATTAGAATTTGAGGGTACCGTTGAACCCGCATAGCTGGTATTATCTAAATAAGACATTCACCTTGATGGCAGTTGGTCGAGGGTGAAAGTTAATTTTTGGGTTTTTCATAAAAAGAATAACAAAATAAAGTGTGAAACATTTTTTTGTTTCATTTTGAAAATCTTATGTAGAAGTTTAACAGGTGGGGACCACCTAAATTAACCTCTGATGAGAGGTTATTGTGGTGGGGACCACCCGAGCCTAACATACCGTGAGAGGTTACGGTGGTGGGGACCACATGAGGCTTAAAACTTTTGAACTCCCCTCTTAATGAGGGAGAAACCTCTCAACTCCCACTTTAATGTGGAGGAGCCTCTTGACCATCCTCTATATTAATTATGCCAATGCCATGCATTAATCTTTCCAACATGTGTGTGTGTGTGCCAAAATAGTTTTCATATTAAGTTAAATTATATTGGAACATATTTATTTTTGAGGGAAATAGAGAAGAATAGAACTCTTTGTAGAATAATGGAGAATCCCATCCTCCAACGAAGAACGCTCTCGCCAATGAAGAACGCCATTGACAATGAAGAACCAAGAAATGAGCCTGGGATCAGAGGCATGTGGCATGCACGATGAACACTAATATCTTAAACATTCTCCAATGTGGGACGTCTTCATCTACGACCAATCTACATCCATACTTCCCCCTCATGAAAATTTCAATGAACAATCTAAGTTAGGATGGTTATAATTAAATTATATAATTATCTCATTTAAGTTCCACGTTATTAGAATGCATGGAGAATGTGGATCAACCCTAACGAATTGATCAATGATTCATATTAAATTTCTGAGTTTCTCATTATTGTCTCCCAATTTTTTTTGAGTCGGTTTCTACCACTCTAACGTGGATGGTGCGTGCCAAAAAATCATGGCCCGACCCCTCCACTTTTCTTCCTTATTATGTTCTTTATGATGCGAGAAAGTGGCTTACAGCACGACAATGAACGAAGAGAGGCCTGATAAACCGGCCGCAGGTGGAGGAGTGGTGCCCCGGAATCCACGACCTCACCTCCCGAGCTACCACCACCACCTGCTTCTTCACTACCCAAGCTTTCTCTATCGTCCCTGGCTGAGTCACCGTGCGAGCCGCTGCCACCGTCTGAAGCCGAGCCACCACCCGCGGCCTTACCTCCCAAGTTGTCTCAACCACCCACGGTCGGGCCACCGCCTGAGCCGCTGCCGCAGTGCATAGGTGATCCACTACCACAGCGTCGCCCCCCATGCCACCTTGGCTTTTTGTGGCCCTATTAAGCTGCCTATAGCCTCATCATGCCACCCCTTGACAGATCTTTCCTCACGAAACCCCTCGGTCGAGCCGCCCTCACGACACCCCCTGGCGGAGCCACCCTCGTGACACCCTTTAGCCGTGCTCCTCCCCCCCCAGTCCACACCGCCCTCGAAGAACCCTGCACGACCATGCCTCCCCACAATTGTTCTACCCCGCGGCTGAGAAGCCCTCTCGATAACACACACGGCCCTCCGCGGCCCCTCGCGACCCCTCGTGCTCTGCCAGACTATCCAGCAAGTCGGGCCGCCCATCAATGGTCGGGCCTGACCTATTAGGCCAGGCTGAACCCAACAGGCCAGGCCACCCATTGATCAGGGCCGGACCTAGTGGGTGGGGCCGATTTGACCCATACCGGGTCCTCCCAGGCCTGGTCGGTCCGACCGAGTCGGACCAGACCCGGACCCACTACAACCCATTTACGCTCTCTTGGTCATAACATTGGTATTGGACATCCATTCAACGAAATGTCAGTGCCTTTGGTAACATCAGAACATGATGGTCCCTTTAGGTATACCCCACTAATGTTCCGTCTTATTATGTGGTATGGTGAGGTTGGATCGAGCACAAATCCAACAAGGCCCCTGGGACTAAAAGACTAATAACTCACAGACTGGGCGTCTGGTTGATGCACAGTCTATTGCATTGAGACCCATATGGTGGGGAAAAACATTGTGATTCTTCTTTGTGGGACATCATGGTAGTTTGAGAATGAACCAATGTCTGGGGGAACAAACTCTCCTAGAGTCAAGCATTCCTAGTGCGGAATCCCAGTAGCTGGTTGTGATGAGATGGGTGCTCCTATCGATTGTGGGCAGGTCAGCTCCTAGAAATCCTATGGGGGTCAGCTCCAAGCGGTCCTGTTCAAGTCAGATCATAGCGATCATGTGCGGGTCAACTCCAATCGATCTTGTCTGGGTCAACTCCTTGCAATCATGTGTGGGTCAGCTCCATGCGATCTTATGTGGGTCTACTCATAGTGATCATGTGTGAGTCAGCTCCTAGAAATTTTGTTTGGGTCATCTCTTAGAGATCCCATATCGGTCATCTCCTAGTGATCTTGTGTTGGTTAGCTCATAAAGATCATGTGTGGGTTAGTTACAAGCGATCCTATAAGGGTCAGCTCCTATCAATTCTGTGTAGGTCCGCAGTAGAACCTCTTAACGGTATAAGGTGATTCAATATTTATAAATAATCATATCTACTACCATACCTAATGATATACCTTGTGTGATCTAAGTCAGTACCTTTGTGTTTTCTTCATGATTGAGTTGGATTACCTGAAAACTCTGGTATATGTAAGTTCATATACCTATGTGGGATTATATGTTGATTTCTTACTTTGTGGTTTATCCTTGGTGGAATTTGTGAGACCATGAGGGTCACGGGGTCCCTACTAAGGATCTTTATACTCACCCCGGCATGGTCTATTCCCGCACCTTATTGTGTTTGACGTAGATGATGGACAATGCTGACTAAGGAAAAGAGTACCGGGACTAGATGGTGCTCAGAGGTGGACAATACGGCGTGTCGGTTCATTGAGGAGATGGACGGACATGGAGTGATTATGAGGTGACCTATACCTACTCGTCATGTAGGAACCATGGAGGATGACCCAAGAACTATCTTCATTTTCCTTCAGTATACTTGTACTTCCAGTTTCTTTTACATTCCAGTTGGGCTAATTTTCTGGACCCTTTTTACTTTCAACACTCTTTTGGTTATATAGTTTTCTTTTGTTCGTATCTTGTTGTGTGCTTCGTTACACGAGTTTACTAGTTATAATGACAATGTATTCCCAGTTTTAGGGAATAAGCCTTTCATTTCTAGTTACCAGCCCCTGGCCTATGGAAGGCGGGCTTGGGGTAGTCACGGCATGGGCCCCGGGGGATGGGTAGTGACCAATTGGTATTAGAGGAGTCGGTTCTACCATGGAACATATGACTGTGATATTTCTTTAATAGCCATAGGGTTAAGTGTAGATATTTTTATAATCAGTGTATGGAATCCAATCTTGGTGTAGTGGCCAACATATCCATACATGAGAACCGTAACTACTGATTTCCGACTCAGTGCATGAAAACACTAATTGCACATGTGTTTTCAGATTTTTATTTGTGATATTTTGAGTCAGCTCACTAGCTATAACTTATTGACAGTGGTGCACCAGTTTCCCTTTTTGATGCCTCCATGAAGACAGCTAGCTAGGGTTCCGAGAGTCACATGCACTGATATCCCACTGAGCGACGAGGCCTCGGTGTAGGCCCCTCTTCCCATGGAGGCACCAGCGGTACCATTAACCATTGGGAAACTGATGCCACCATCCCCAGTAGTAGAGATTGAATGCCACATGAGCTTGTTGTGTGAGTTACAATGCCATAGGCCACCCTAGTTCTGGGGAGAGACGGACCCAAATGCAGCTGAGGATTGGCTGAAGGATGTAGTGAGAGTCTTCTGACTGGTAGGGAAACCCAACGATTTCATGGGGATCCTTGCCGCCAGCCTTCTATAGGAAACAACAGGAAGATGGTGGAGCATGATGATCACGATGTGGTGGTGTGTCTCTGTGTAGACTTCAGGAGCCTATTTTTTTCAATGTTTTTCCCCATGACTCTTCGCGCAGTGCGCATACATGAGCTTCTTCATCTGTAGTAGGGAAGCATGATTGTAGCTCAGTACTCAGTGATGTTCACTGACCACTCACACTACTCCACAGATATGGTGTGGAATAAATTATTCAGAACCTAAACCTTTGAGAAGGGACTCAGGCAGGAGATCATGACTTTGATTATCACACTCAACATCTTGATGCAGGCAGGGCTGTCAGAGCGAGCCCTCTTAGTGGGGAGTTTTTTTGGTGAGCATTCAACAATAGCGAGACCCACCACCAATCATCACATAGTGGAGTATTTTGTATCTGGTAGCAGATTGATGACACAGAGGTCCAAGAGGACCAGAACTATAGGTGGATAACCACAGGATTCCGCTTCAGTTGTACGAGGCACCTGAGGCAGAGACAGTCATGCCAAGATCAGGAAGTGTTACGCATGTAGCGAGCACGATCACATGGATCGTGAATATATGACCTTCCATACTGATGATCAGAATATGGTAAAAGGACTACCCAGTAAGAGAGAAATATTAGGACAAGGATTTCTATAGGGAGTAGGCTGACATGGAAGTGGAGCAGTTCGTGCAGATGGCGGTGGATGATGATTCGATATGTAACCACTACCAACACCAAGATGTCCACCCCAACTACAGGAAGATGGTGGATAAAGGAGAGATCAGCTCCAAGTAGCTGAGTTCTACGATCACAACACTCTATAAAAAATACAAGGTACTATATGTGTCTACTACATCTTAGTTTTAGTACTTATAGACATAGGTGCCTGTCATTCTTTTAATTTTACTGCCCTCATTCGGAGCTCAGAGATTCAGATAGATTTAATGGCTTGATCCTTATTGCTAAAGACTCTTACTAAAGTGGATATGGCAATTATGCAATGGTTCCTGTAGTGTCACCATACTCTAGAAAGCTAGATATTCAGCTGGGAACTAGAAGTAGAGGTGTCGATGCCTTACAAAGTCATCTTGGGTATTGAGTGGTTATCTACAGCCCATGATCAAATTGATTTTATTAGGCACAATTTGATATGTGTCTTCACTAATGGCACAAGTTTAACCTTCACTGGAGAGAAGGGAGCCTTTGCAGCACAAGTTGGAATTACCCGGAGGAGAGTGCAGTTGATCACTCATCAGTTTCCTAGAATTACCCTCAGAGAGTTTTATGTGTATAGTCCAAGTTTTTCTGTAGTGGTGGATGAGTATACAATTGTCATTACTGATGATGTTTTTTGTCTACCCTATGAAGAGAGGTGGATGTTTACATTAAATTGTACCCCGATATGGAACCAATATCTACACCTCTGTATCAGATGGCTCCCATGGAGCTTCGTGAGCTGCCAGTACAGATAGAGGACATGCAGTGAAAGGGATTCATTTGGCCTAGTGTTTCACCTTGGGAATCCCCTATTCTGTTCACCAAGAAGGTATATTGGAGCTTGAGGCTTTCTGTTGACTGTCGTCACCTAGACCAGGTAACCATGAAGAACAAGTACCTACTCTCGAGGATTGATGATCACTTTGATTAGCTAAAGTGAGAATGGTGGTTCTCAAAGATAGACCTCGGATCAGGCTATCACCAGCTTAGAGTATGAGATGGGGATGTGAAGAAGACAACCATTAAATATCGATACAACCATTATGAGTTCATGGTTATTCCATTCTGTGTAACCAACACTCCAGTAATATTCATGGGACTCTTGAACATGATCTTTCAGCCATACCTTGATCACTTTGTAGTAGTCTTCTTCGACGACATTCTGATCTACTCGACTTCTGAGGAGAAGCATGCCTATCATTTACTAGCATTACTTTACACACTCTGAGAGCACCGACTATATGGTAAACACACAATGTTCCCATTCTAGATCTGAGAGTTTCACTTTCTAATACATGTCATGTTGAATGATGGAGTTGTAGTGGATCCAGCGAAGATTGAGGCGGTATATGCTTGGGAACCACCCAAGAGTGTGATAGATTTACAGAGTTTCCTGGGTTTGGTCGGATACTTCCAAATATTTGTACCACATTTCTCTATAGTTGCAACAAATCAATCAGTATTGACTAATAAGTCGAAACACATCGTTTGGTCGATGAAATTATAGTAGATATTTTCAGATTTGAGGCAGAGGTTTACTAGTCCCCCCATCTTAAGGATTCCAGAGGAGGGCATATGATATGTAGTCTACAAAGACATATTAGGGACTGGATAAGGATGTGTCCAAATGCTGGAGTGAGCAGTTATCACATATGGTTCTCAATAGCTGAGACATCCTGAGTAGAACTACGCTACCCATGACATGGAGTTAGCAGCAGTTTTTTTCACCTTGAAGATGTGGCGGCACTATATGATTGGGAATGTTTTATAGTGTAATCTGATCACAAGAGTCTTAGGTATATCTTCTCTCTGAAGGAACAGAACCTGAGACAAAGACATTATTTTGAGTTCCTCCAGGAGTATGACCTCAAGATAATCTGTACTCCTAGGATGTGGAACGTTGTTGTAGATTCACTCAGTAGGAGGTGTAGTATACATCTTATAGACAAGGTGACAGAGTAGATGGCTTCATTGCACATATCCTTTGTGGTTAAAGATGGAGAATTTTTTCTTCTCTATCTTACAGTCACTCCCCCACTTATTTAGCGAGTTAGGGAGGCTCAACATGGGGACACTGTCTGCGAGGCATGACATGATCAGATATCCATAGGAAATGAACCTCATAAATTTTCTAAATGTGGGGAGCACGTCATCCTCTTAAGAGGATGTACCATGGTACCAGTTCCACTTCATGTGGAAGTGTTGACGGAGTTCCCCACACCCCCTCTAGTGGTATATCTAGGAGTGGAAAATATGTACCAGGATCTCAGACTATAGCACTGGTGGCTAGGAATGAAGAATGAATTTGTAGAGTTGTCTCTCAGTGCCTCACTTCTCAGCAAGTGAAGGTAGAGCTTCAGGTAACAGCAGGCTCGGTTCATCCATTGAGGTCCCAAAGTGGATGTCAGATGGGATATCCATGGACATCGTGATAGGACTTCCATGTATATCTAGAGTTCATAACTCTATCTGGTTGATCGTCGACCATCTCACCATGTCGGCCCACTTCCTACCGATCAAAGAGAAGGGTTTAGTAGAGAGCAAGGAACACCTCTTTGTGCATGATATTTTACGGATAAATGGTGTACCCTCGACAATTGTATCCAATCGTGATAAACGTTTTACATCCCGACTATGGAAGGGGTTACATGTGTCTTTTGGGATGTAGCTTTGTTTGAGCACTACCTTCCATCCTTAGACAGATGGTCAGACTGAGCAGACCATTCAGACCCTAGAGGACATACTATGTGCTTGTGTCCGCCATTTCAGTCGCAGCTGGGATGATCACATTCCTTTGGTGGTGTTTCTGTACAAAAATAGCCCTCCTCCAATATTTTGATGACACCATTCGAGAGGTTGTATGGGTGGCCTTTTAGATCACCATTGTGCTGCACTGACCCGGGGGAGTCAGCACTAGTGGGACCGGATATAGTATGGGCTACCATAAAGAAAGTTCAGATCATCCTAGAGTTGATAAAGACTGCACAGAGTAGGCAGAAGTCTTATACCGACAGGAGACAAGGACATCTGGAGTTCGAGGATGGAAACCACGTCTTTATATGTGCCACACCTTGATGAGGTTGGCAGAGATTTGGCTTAGGTGGCAAGTATCTGTGAGGTTAATTGGACCATTTCTAGTCCTTAGCAAATATAGTGAGGTGTCTTACCACTTAGCTCTTCATCCTCAGTTTCACTGGGAGCATGACGTCTTCCACATATCTCATCTCAGGAGATACATGCACAACCATTCTCACATCATCAACGATGACGAGATGGACGTCGATGATGGGGCGTATTTTATGGAGGATCCAGTATAGATTGAGGATCGATTGGAGCTAGTCATTCGTGGATGGTCGATACCATTGGTGCGTGTTCTCTGGCAGCACGGGAACCTCCTGGAGAGCACATGGGAGTGGGAGGCTCAGATTCGTGTTTAGTACCCCAACTTGTTTACCTGGTGATGTGTTGTGGCTTACATTGATGTAAATACCTAAGGTGGGGATAATGTAAAGACCTAAAATTTCCATGAATTTTATTTTAAATAAATTGGAACTTTATGAGTCCGAAAAAATTTATGGCGCGTGATTCTGAGGCTCGGAGTGCCCGAAATGAATTTTGGAACTTTATTTCAGGTACGTTCAGTAATCATGTGATTGGGTTTTTTATTTCTATTAATCTGGTGCTCAGAATTGAAATTTAAATGCACCATTGAACTCTTTGTACCTACATTCTATTAAGAAGACTTTCATGTTGACAGCAGGTGGTAGAGGGTGAAAGTTAGTTTTTAGATTTTTCATGAAAATATGAAAATAATATAAAGTGTGTAACATTTTATTTATTTTTGTTTTGAAACTCCCATGTGGAAGTTTCACAGGTGGGGACCTCATGAATTTATATCCCATGGGAGGTTATGGTGGTGGAGACCTCCCGAGCCTAGCCTCCCCTGAGAGGTTACAGTGGTGGGGACCACCCAAGGATTATACCTCTTGAACTACCCTCTTAATGGGGTAGAAACCTCTCAACTCCCTATTCAATGTGGAGGAGCCTCTTGAGATTCCTCCACATTAATTGTTCCAATGCCATGCATTAAATTTTCCAACATGTGTGTTTGTGTGTGCAAACATAATTTTCTTCTTAAGTTAAATTATATTGGAACATCATTCTTTTGGTGGGAAATTACAATGGAGAGAACTCTTTTGGGAATCGCGGAGAATACCATCATCCAATGAAGAATTCTATCACTGAAGAAGAACACCATTGACTACGAAGAACCAACGAATGAGCCTGAGATTAGAGGTGTGTGGCGAGTGTGACGATCATCGATATCTTCATCTTACTCTACTGTGGGACGTCTTCATAAACGACAAATCTATGTCTATACTTCCTTCTCGCACCAATGTCAACGACAAATCCAATGTAGGGGTTATTATTAAATTCGTGAATTATCTCATTTAATTTACTGATATCTTAGAATGCATGGTGAATGTGGATAAACCAAAATTAGTTGATCCACGATTCGTATTGAATTAAAGAATTTTTCATTCTTGACTCCTAAATTTTTTTGAGCTACTTGCTACCGCACTAAAATGGAGAGTTCAGCCCAAACAGACATGGCCCGACCCTACCGTCGTTCTTCCTTATTGAGTTCATTATGATGGAAGAAAGTGGCCTACACCATGACGATGAACAAATAGATAGTATGGATAAACTGGCCACTAGTGAAGACATGGAGCCCCATTGTCCACAACCTCACCACCCGATCTATCGCCGCCATCCCCAGTCGAGCTGCTGCCTGAGCCCCCGCCATCATCTACAGTTGAGCTGCCACCTGCGACCTTGCCGTCGGAGCCTTCACCGTCGTCCACAACTGAAACGCTGCTCAAGCCACCACTGCCATCTGCAGTTGGGACACCGTTGTGGCCTCACCACCCGAGCCACCACTGTCATTTGCGGCCCCGCCACCTTCTGTAGCCCGTCGCGCCGCCCGCAGCCTCACTAAGCCACCCTCGGGATGAGTCGACCTCATGGAACCCCTCGGCCGATACACCTTCACAACACACCCGGGCCTAACCGCCCTTGTGGAACCCCTCTCAACCGATCCACCCTCGTGACACCCCCGGGAAGAACCGCCCTCGTGAAACCCTCCATGGCAGAGCCACCCTCGTGGCTCCCCCCGCGGCCCTCTGCAGCCCCATGCGGCATGTCGGACCATCCAGAAGGCTTGGCCAGACCCAGCGGGATGGGCTGGGTCGGTCCGACCGGGTTGTACCAGGCACGGACCCCCTACGACCCATTTACGCTATTTTGTCCATAACTTTGGCACCTGATGTCCATTTGAAGAATTTCCAGTGGCACTTGAATCCTTTAAACCTGGAAGCCCCCTTTAGTATACCACGGTAGAGTTTTGGATTATGATGGGGTATGGTCAGGTTGGATCGAGCACAAATCCATCCAGGCCCGCGGGACTAAAAGTCTAATAACTCACAGATCGGGAGTCCGATTCTCGCACCGTCTGTTGTGTTGATCCCCCTATTGCATGGAAAAACATTAAGATACTTCTTCATGGGACATCTTGGTAGTTTGATAATTGAACAGTGGATTGGGGAAAAGACTCTCTCAGAGACAAGAAAGCACAGTGTGGAAACACAGTAGATGGCTATGATGAAATGAGTGCTCCTAGCGATCTTGTGTGGGTCAGCTCCTAGAGATCCTATGTGGGTCAGTTTCAAGAGATCATGTGTGGGTCTTCTCCTAGCGAACATGTGTGGGTCATCTCCTAGAGATCCTATATGGTTCAGCTCCTAGCGATCCAATGTCGGTCAGCTCCTAGTGATCCTGTGTGGGTCAGCTCCTTGTGATCCTCTATGGGTCAGATCCAAGGGATCCAATTTGAGTCAGCTCCAAGCGATCCTATGGGGGTCAGCTCCTAAAAATATGGTGGAAGTTAGCTCCATGCGATCCTGTGCAGGTCAACACCTATAGATTCTGTACAGGTCAGCAGCATAGCCTATTAATGGAAAAAGATGATTCATTATTTATAACCAATCATGTCTACTATCATACCGAATGATATACCTAGTGTGTGCTTAGACAATACCTCAGTGTTTTACTCATTATTGAGTTGTATTACTTAAAAACACAGCTATATGTATGGGAATATATCTATGTAGGGTTATCTGTTGATTTCTTACTTTGTGGTTTATTATTTGTAAATTTTTTGAGACCATAAGGACCTCAGGGTCCTTACTGAGTATCGTTATAATCACCCTTGCACGGTCTATTCTCGCACCTTGTTGTGTTGGATGCAGACAACCATCAACTCTAACTGAGGACGAGAGTACCAGGACTGGACATTCTTTGGAGGAGGACCATACAGTGTGTCGGTTCATGGAGGAGACAGACGAACATGGAGTGTGGAGGAGGCAATATTTACCTATCATTCAGTTGGAAACCTTGGAGGAGAACCTAGAAGTTGTCTTCCTTTTGATACTGTTTACTTGTAATTCATGTTTCGTGTAATTTCCAGTTGGGCATGTTTTATTTCCCCTTGTTTACTTTCAGCACTCGTTTGGTTATACAGTTTTCTTGTCTTCATATCTTATTGTGTGCTTGGTTACATGATTTTACATCTTATAAAGGCATTGTCTTCCTATTTTTTGGGAATATTCCTTTCAGTGCTAGTCACAATCCCCTGGCCTATGGAAGGTGGGCTTGGGGTAGTCACGGAACTGGCCCCGAGAGACGGGTCATGACACCAATACACAATATACGGACCAAAACATTTAATATATAGTTATAACATCTTAATTCATACATATTTGTTTCAAAACATAATTATCCATACAAAAACTAAATATTTTTGGTGTCTATAGAAACATGGATACATGACCAATTATTTGATAAAATATCTACATTGTAAATTACATAGTTCATTATAACAACTAACTATATTAGAAAAATCAATCATAAAATATTTATACATATCATTTGGAAAGGAGAACATAATAAAAGGGGATCATATATACTCAGAATGAGTAACTAAATTAGATAGGAATATAGAAGGAGAATAATGGTATTTGAAAACGATCATATCAATTTAACAACATTATTAACATATCAAAGATCAAAATTTTGTGTCATGGAATAATTATTGGTTATTCCTAAGGATTTAATGAACATTGAATAAAATCACAATACCCATGAGAGTTAAAAAATTTCATAATACATATGTTTTAAAAATAAACAAAAGCATAGAAATTCATTTCCATGTCATTTAAGGCTCACATTGAAAACTATCATAGTGGACTGGGTTAACTCCATAATACATCTTTGTAGTTAAGGTTCATTATCAATAAATATGTAGTGGAAAATGTCCCTAACTGAACTTTGTTCACTCCACATTCCATTCCTATTTATATTATGGTATATCTAACATTACACAATGCATTGGAGGCCTATTATATTCCATGTTCTCATAGGACTATACTTTTTTTTTAATTTTTTAATTAAAAAATTATATAGTTCATTTTGAAGGAAAAGTGCAACATAAATAATTAAATAATCTAATATGAATTTAGAAGAATAATAAGGACCTTTAGACTTGGTTTTAACCTCTATTGTCCAAATTTATATTTTATCATGGTCATAAATGTTACCATGGTTACTATTCAGACTAACTAAAGAAAGGGACCTATTTACCAAATTTAAACCTACTAATTCAATATATAAAATCAATTTTATCAATTTCAATACAAATAAAGGGAATAAATTAATGTTAAAATAATATTACAAACGAGATAAAACCCATTTTTTAGAAATGGTGTTTCCACGATAAATCTGAACAGATCATTATCTCTAGCATAAATATAATATTATATAAAGTTAAAACATAATATTGAATATATAATATATAAATATCATAAAAATCAAAAACCAATAGTGATTAATTTAATTAATATTGACAAAAATACATTGCACGTATACAAATAGTTATCCAAAAAAATGCCTTTTTATGCATAAATTTGTTTTTGAAACCAATTGTAACATAAAATTGATTCCATTGAAAATAAATATATTATTTAAAAAATAATATAACTAATTTTCTTTAATCTAATTTAAAACAAACTTTATTTTTCTACATTCTGGAAAAATGAAATATCTCCATAAAAATCATTATTTACTACTATTCACTGGAAAATAAATCTTCTTAAGAAAATCCAAGTTGATTACCCTATGTTAATGATGATATGATGATTTAAAAATTTTAGTTATTCTACTTAATTATCATTATCAATTCATTCAATAATAAAATATAGTATTTTTCTCATATAAAATCATTTTTGATGGTAATGTACTTTTGATGAATAAAATGGCATTTCTGGAATTAAATTCTCAATTCCCAGGAATTAATAAATTTATTATTATGTGGTAGGTAAATAATATATATATATATATATGTGTGTGTGTGTGTCTTTCATAATTTGTCTAATCCTATTCATACCTTCCAATTTTACGTCATAGTTTTAATGACAACATTTCATTATTTTTTAAGCTTCCAGTTTTATATGTTGTACTTTGTGAAATATAGTGTTCTTTTAAAAGCTCAAGGTGATACAATTATATATCTTTTGTTTAAATCTATATTTCAAAATATTTTTTTATATAATTTTAAACTATGTCCCCTAATTATATTTTTTGGAACTCCCAGCTAATGAAAATGTATGATCTTAAAAAATCATTTTCCACTTTTGAATCATCTATTTTAGTTTATTTTTTTAATCCATTTGAAAACACATCCCACTTCTAATAAAAATATATTAAATTAAATATAATATAAAAATTGGTGCATTAAATATATTCATCAAATATCAAATATTTCTTCGATAATAAAGGTTTATCGGTGAATTTCATTTCTTTTCGCGATTTCACCTGTAAGCTTAAATTTTGGACATGATTTGCATAATTAATGAGAGTCCTTAATAAATTGGATATATAAAATTATATATTCTAAAACCTCTCAAGATATTATTTGAGGTTCAAAATTTCCATGACATAAATTTGAATTAAAAAATGAAATGGAAAAAATTAACCACTTATAGAAGGGTTCATCCACTAATTACATGGTATTTTAAAATTTTACATAATAAAGGATAATCTAAAACATATAATATTGAATTTAATTCTATTTTTACTACCTGATTTATTTAAAAAAGTGGGTACCTTTTATGTGAACACTAGGGGACCTAGGAAACATGATACAACTGCTCACCTGGGAAGGACTCTACTATGTTGTTTTATGACTATGGTTTAACATTAGTAATATAACCAATGATTCTCATGTGATAAAATACAAAATTTAAATAAATATCTATTCCAAAATCTATTAATCAAATTATTTTAGATGAAAATTTATCCCACTAACCTCATATTATCAAAATTTTCTGTTCAAATACCATGGTGGAGCATGGTTAGAAAAAATAATCATCATACTTACTAAAACATTAGTCATGTAATTTGCACCAAAACCAAAATTAACCAAAATTCATTTTATGTTATTTTAAAATATTTGGGTTGCATATGATGTATTTAAATTAAATTATATCATTTTGTAATGTACATATATTTTTTGGGATGGTAGAGTTCCATTAGTTTTGTATGAGACATCAGATAATATCTTAATTGGGTTTTTCTAGTTAGGTGGGAAGATCACAAGGGTTATAGTAAGAACTAAATTTGAATATCCAAAATATAACCTACAGGAATCATCAAACATGAAAATATATTCTTTTTTTCAGAAGTTAGTCATTATTGGAGTAATGTTTCTAAAATCATTTATAATACACATTAAAAATTTTGTATGACCCAAAAAAGGACCAATGTGTCTCATAGTGGTTATATAAGCTAGTCTAAAAATGTTTTCAAAGATAACCTCATAAACTCCAATAACATATTTATAAAATATATGGCCTAATACATTACCTTCCTCCACTATGAAATGTAATTTCTAAAATTTTTAAAATTCGTTTTTTAATCTTCTAACAAACTTCCAACAGATGATTCAAATAATGAAACATAAACTATAAATTCATTATCGAATACCTCCATGATATTCTCAATATTTTCTAAAAATATTATAACAACAATGTTTAAAATTTACTTCATTGTTAAATAATACAAAGTTAATTATTTAGTGTGAAAATCTACCAAAATTATATTTTATTAGATTCTTGTCTTGGTATCCAAGAGCAATGGGTACCATAAAATGTGTAAAAAAATATTAATGAAATATTAATAAACCATTCATTCAATCCTATATAACTTTTTTCCTATAGAGGTAATGAATAATTTTAATTCTTAAGGTCACATTATAATGTATCATATAGTCAAAATATACCCTCTACTGATTCTAGATCCTAATGGGAAAAAACATTGTACTCATTTTGTGAAATTTCAAAAATCATTTTTTCTATGACGAATATTAATAATACTCACCCATTGGGAATATGGGGAGTGGTTAATGATTAAAAATATTTTATTCTATGAAACAATTTCTTTTACGAAACCCATTATTATTTTTTAAAGTTTCATTTAAGGTTTTATCATAGGTTTAGATTTCAATTTTATGAAAATATGGTGCATATTAGTTATAAATATATTCCATATAATTTCTTCTAATGAACAGATTATTCCTATAATGTTTTTTTCATATTTAATATTAGTTGAAACAGTTTATTAGTGTTATAATTTTCTAAAATAATTACTGATAGTTTCTCATTTTCTATAAAGAAAAAATATTTCATGTTTAATGATAGAAACCTCAATTAAAATCCATGTGCGGTCACTAGTGACGATTTATCAGAATACTATCAAAACATATAACCTAAATATATATGGTTGATTATTCAGTGGTTATTTTGAACAAATCATCAATTTATACCTCATAAACTCATTCAATCTATTTATTACACTAAATATATTATAGATTCAATTCATTTTTAAAAATAAAAAAATAAATGAAATTATATGAATCTAAATATTATATTACATTTATTATCTCATCAATAATCTCAATTTTTTTATAAAATCAGAGATTTATATAATGTCTTGGTAAAAATTTTAATGTTGATCATGGGTGTATTACATTCAATCCGTAATTATAATGTTCACTATCTACACTTCATAATCCTGTTGAAAGTGTAAATCCATTAATATTTTATATGTCTATATTAGTTTTATGTTTTTTTTCAACTATGATGATAATTTAATGATCATTAATTCATTCTAATTAAGTGTTTATGAAGTAAAAATTACTAGGGAATAATAATAATTTCTATATAACAAATAAATAATCTAAAACTATAACTTGTTAGTGAATGATCCAATTGGAAAGATGTATACTAACAAGGATGAGGTTATGATCTCTATTTGTAGGTAAGAGAAAATATAAAATATAATTATATTATTTGATGTTCCCAAATCATAAAATTCATTTGAATTTTTTTTTCCCCAATTTAAAAATAGATTTTGATTATAAATGTATCATTATATTTCCTAGATAATTATTAGGTTATAAGGATGGAAAAATTTATAAAAAAAGTTTCATTCTCATATACATAATGTTTCCACATACTACTGTACTTGTATTTGAAAAAATATTTATACATATAAAATTGGTGGATGACCTTCAATTAAGGTAGTTTGAACTCAGTATTTTTTAATGCCTCTATAACCACTTTTTGTAATAATATTTGTTTGGGGGTTTTGGGTTGTTTAACACATAATGGGATAGGAATTTGTGGTTGATGTAGGTCTTCTATTTTTTTAACCTTATTTATTTTTATTGGGGATGTCTCTATATTTACTTCCTATTTGGGGTCTATTTTGAGGAAATATTCTACATTTTATGCAAACCATACCCTTCTAGATTCAGCCTCATTTAGGGATTCTCATGTTTTTAGCCCCGTTATAATCATTAAATGAATTGGAAAATTATTCTCATTGAGGATAATATTTAATTAGGTAAGAAGTATAAAAACACATTTATTTTTCAATCCATTTATTGTAGATATGATTGGTATTGACTATCCTATAATCTCATTCAACTCTATTATAGATGCGTTAAGGTTAAATTACTAAGTGTTTCGAGACCCCATAATATTTTCTTCACAGTCAACCATTTTTGGTTAATGATATTTCAGTTGTAGGTAATTTAATAATTGTATAGATATAGGTCTTTGGTATGGCGGTGGTTGGAAATATTATTGATAACCCTAATGGAAAGGTATTCTTATGGACTATTGGGTTTTATCTCTTAATAGAGTATTGGAATATTCTTTAAATCCTTCTTTTTGTGTTGGATGTTTTTGGTATTTTCATTGGTACATTGCTTCACTACATTCAATTCCATGAACCTAAATGTAATAAATAGTGTAGTTATCTAATTAATACATTTGTAGGAATACACAAGGGTATGTAGAAGGGTTAATCAAATAAACATCATTCAAGGTAAATGTATCCCAAAGGAGTATATACATGAAAAATTAGTTTCATGTAAAGATGATTTTGTAATTTTTACCTCATAAACTCCTATAGATGAGGATAATGGTCCAAATTGTTAGGTTTTTTGGGATATACACTGTATTAGATCACAGTATTTATTGTGGAACATGTATATTAGTGATCTTCCATAAGAAGCATCCTAAACGGTCTAATCATTATCTATTAATCCATTTTAAAATAATCACAGTAAGAGATGATCTTAAAAAATGATTTGTGTGTATTTTTTTTCAAAAAAATTAATCTATCCCAAAACTCATAAATATTTACTAAATATTCCTATTTTATTACATATATTTCATTCCCCAACTCAGTACTCCTAGTGGATGGATAAAACATATCGTGAAAATCATTTTTTAGTTATTCCTTATTGGTGAATTCTCAGGGATATATGTTTTAGATCACCTATTTAATTGATAATCTGTGGAAAATGGGTACTCAATCAATTTGACCAAATCTTTTGAATCACCTCTATGATTAAAATTACTACAAACATGTTTAAACTATCTCAATTTTCTATTAGGATATTCTTTGGGGAATCCATGAATCCTTGGTAGGATTTGGATCGTTCTTGTTCTATATATAAAATATTAATGGTTATTATTTTTCTATAGATGAAATTTTTTATTGAAATTATTTTTAAATAACTATCAAATGGTCTTAATAAGTTAAACTAGGTTTTAAATGATGTTTTCACTACATAATGTAAATATATTGGTAATATATGATGAGGATGTATAACTTTGCAATGAAAGAGTTAAATAATCCCTTTATTCTTCTATAATTATATTCATGGAGGTCTAAAATTAAAATGTTCATTTATCAAAATAATTATTAACTAAAAAAAAAAAAAAACAACACTTACCTCCAAATTATTGGAACCAATTTGATTAGTGGAATGTTTTGGGGACCACAAAAAACAAAACATTATGATGCAAATATTAATTTGGGGATAGTTACAGTTTGGTTGTCTTTTAAGACGGATGTTTTTTGGTGTATTTTAAGAATATTAAGTAGGATCCCAGGTCTACTAAAAAGGGTGAAACTATTTTATTGAAGATTTAATTTATTTTTTAATGATTTTTTAATGATAGATTCATATACATAGATATCTCATTACTTTGAATTCAAATAATTAATCCATTTTTACCATATTATCATTTCTCTATTCATTTGTGATTTCACTAATCACACATTAATTTTAATTTGAACATAATTATAAAAATATACTAATCTTAGAGATCCAAAATCTCACTTATCATTGTAATTTATTTTATCTCCCCTAAATCAACCCACTTCTAACAATCCTTGATAATGAAGTATTATTATTTGTCTTCAATTTATTGAAATTAATGTGACAAGAATAATTTAAATGAATAAGGGTAATTATTTCTATTAATTTCTATAATAATAAAATGATTTAAATAAAAAAATACAATACATGTAATCATGAAAATATATTTTCATTAACATGGGAAGGGGTCTCTACATTTGTCACAACCTGACTCAACAGGGCCAGGGATGAAAATCCTGAAGATAAACCCCAATAGGTTAGGGGAATAGGACTACCACCATTATGGAATATCACATATAAGTGAGGAGTTTTCTTATAGTACCGTTACACACTGACACCCACCAACACCTCTATGCAACTATGAAGAGATACAAGAAGTAATAAAATAAAATACAAGTATACATTTATCCCAAAATAGTGTACAACAGATGTTCTAAAATAATTAAGATGGAAAACACACACCCACCAATATAAAACTATATAATAATCCACCTATATTAGAATAATAGGATCACCGTAAAATGAAACTACAGAAAAGTTCAATGTCCTAGCTCTGGTAAACTCCTCGATCGATCTATCCCAATATGCTCTACCAATGATTTATCCACTAAGGACTCAATTGAATGTCTATTAGTATTAAAAGTACACAAACAATTCTTACAAATATTGTAATGGATTTATTATAATAGTACATAAAAGGATTACCATAAAACCCCCAAAAGAAAATGGTAAAACTTAATGGAAACTATCTGCACGACATAGACATAGGGAACCGAATAGAGAGAAACATTTTGTCTTAACCCATCAATATATATTCATAAAAAGTATTTACAGTCCCCAAGGGGTGTCACCCCAGAAACATGGAAACATCACTAATGATTCATGAAAACAAAGTGAAATAATCCTCTCATAATCTAAGTCTCCCGCGGTTCTGACTACATTAGGTGATAGTAACACCCAAATAAATAACTCCTTAATCTAAAATATCTCAAATGTCACCCATCTCTAAGATATACTCCAAAATCAATATCTCACTAGGACATAATCTACATCCCACCACCATAGGTCATATAATTTCTAAGAGACACCTTATAAGAGGCTGTAATAACCCATGTACAGAGGCCCACTCCACACCACATCACATAGTTGAGGGAGTATGCCTTTATACAATATACCACATGCATCCTCTCTAACTATAAAATAAAGGGACCATCACCCTACCACTTCCTTATAGTCGAGGGAGTACTAACTCCTAACCTAACACAAGAAAAATCACTCACTCATATATAGAGTTAAATTCATCTAAACCCATTGAGGAAGCACTAAATCCTAACCACGTATCACATGTAACTAGAGGATGCACCCACTCCCCTTAACTCTACTGAACAGCTAAGGGAGAAGTGACTCCAATGGGGGGAATTCTCCTTGATGCGACTCGGAGATGGGTGACTTTTTCTCCATATGTTAGGACCCGTGCTTTAGACCAATATAGGAGTACTGATTAGAATATATCAGAACCACACCATGGTATGACATGGTAGTAAAACATTGTTAGCTCAAATACTATTAGGGGACCTGCTGCCTAACATAATTATAGAGTAATTACCCCATTATAGAGGACATGTTCTCTTGTACAATAGGGGGTAACACCTCTTCTAGAACAACACATATGGATGAACCACACCATAGTTTTCATGGGTAGTTCTGAATCTAATGATATTGGACCCACACCCTAAAATTATAGGGGATTACCCACTTTTTCTATACATCACATCTGTGGGAAACTCTCCTCAACATAGTAGGTGAGTACCAACTCCATAGAGATAGGACCTACACCTTGATAAAATAAGGGAGTTGCTACTTTATCCATCCAACAGTAATGGGGGGCCCATACCCTTGCATGACAAGGGAGTGTTATGTATAACTATTCAAATGACATGGGGAACCCAATCCATAACACATTAGGGGTGCACCAACATTGATAGGGATACCCACTAGTAATATAACTCTTTCTCATGTCATGGGGAGTCCAATTTCTACCAATGTAGATAGGTAAGGGAAACCCATGCCCTTATATGATAGAGGAGTACCAGTTCCAACATCTCACTTAAAGAACCCCAGAAATCATCATCATCAGTTATGCACCGTTAAACTAGAATAATTATTAAAAAACACTACATCATATATAAGTGGAAATTCTGGAGGTTGTAATCACATTATACATAGAAAAACACATCTAAGGCTACTCACAATATTTTAATAGAGTTCCATACAATGAGATACAGATGGAGGAATATCTCAAGAAGATCTCGAAGGAGTACCTGAGGTGCACTTTGGTCCATGTGTCTTGTTAACCCACCAGACTACCCGATAGTGTATCCTTTCAACATGGGTTTCCTACCCAATAAGGGGTACATAGTGTGTAAACCCTCTAAACAATGTTTTCTACTTCATCCAGCCCCTGGTCATGCTTATACTCTACAAGGAACCAACTGTCATATCCCATACACATTTTGTATCCCTTAGTATATAGCATGTAATGTATATATGACCACCTACCCATGCAGTTTTTCAATGACCATGAATCAGTCCCTTTCTCTGTGTACATTTCCCATGTGTTGTTAAATGACCATGTACTTTTACATAGTTATCCAAATCCATGACCAAGGGCCCCATGACAAGTGGTAAAATAAATGTTTGTATCTCCAGCACAGAGTGTGTAGACCCCAAAATTCATCTTACTCAAATAGTAATAGATAAAGATGTGTATCACTAGACTGTATGTCATGTATATTATATTCCTAGTCTTGAAATAACTTTTAAAATTGAAAATTTCTTTGGGGTTACCACAAAACCTATAGATCATCCCATGAGGGATTTCAAGAAAATTTAATTTGGAACTACAACATTAAAAAATTTCATAATGGAAGGGATTAGGACTAGAAATCCATACCAACTACCTTGTGGGAGAGGCAGCAAGTATTCATGTGTATAATGATACCAATATCAGGATTCTCCTCAATCTTGTGATGATCAGCTCCAAGAAATGAATACGAAAACACTTCATTACATTGATTTGGATCAATTTCTGTATAACACCAAAGGCTAAAGGAGTGGATGAAGGGTAATCTATGTTTTGTGAACCCAAAAATTGATAGGAGGGGTATCATGGTTATATTTTTAATAAATTTTCAAATAAATAATTAATTTAATACTTAATTTCCTACTAACTCATGTCTATCCATATCTATAGGTGTAAACCGCTTTATGTTGCCTCTAGAGTAAACATGGAATTATAAAATCAACCCCAACCATATATTTTAGATCTGATAGACCCCTAGAGAGTTAATAAATTTTTCCACTGAAATTTTATGTGTGTCAACAATTATAATTAATATTTTTAAGATCACCACACTGAGGCACTCTGGACAACAGAATAACACACTCACATAGAACTTGGATTCATAAATATTGTTAGGAATATTCCAGAGACTTAAAGGTAATTATGCAAGTCTCTACATTCTCCCACCATCATGTCTTTTCATCCATCAAAAGGGAAAACGTTATAATGAGGGATGAAACAAAGCTCTGCACTAGAACTATAATTCATAGGAGCACCCTAGGGGTTCTTGTGTAGCTTAAAATAATACACTCAGGGAGGCTAACAAGGAAAAATTATACACAATTAATTCTCTAAAAAGGTCGACATTTTAAAAAATATTCAAACATTCCTTTAGATCTTCAAAAGGTGAAACATCACCAAGCACTATGGAAAATCTAAATTCATTGGGTTTAGCAGTAAACCACCTTGCTAACCTGATGCAGATACTGGTCAAACCCCACAGTTTACAACCACCCCTAGATGAACTTCAATAATAACTCATCAAGCATATTTTTATCACGGTTGATGCTAACCACACTAGGGTTCCCAAAAAATAGAACTTCCCAAGTGTAAACAATAGTTCTTACTATGCCCTTAGTCTGTAAACCTCCAAATACTACAAATCATATTAAAACTAAGGGTAGAAGAAACCTCATACAAACAAAAGTGGCTTGACAGACTGAGTATATGAACTTCACGTCAAGTCTTCTCTACTTAATGCTGAAGAGTATACTTATCCATCCATGAATAGGTAAATATGGAAAGCACATGACATACCAACACCTTTTCTCCACTCTTGTAAGTAGATTAAACAAAAACCAAATCACTCCCACAACCACTAGTTGTATCGTTGAATTAAATGGATGGTCGGATGATAATACACAATTAGGATTCATCTCATGATCTAACTATGCCACAGTTGAATAGTAAAAATAATGGATCCTCGTTCACTATATCTTCCAATAAAAACGTTTCAGGAAATAAAAATTCTCTAGAATATCCATGACCAAATCTGACACTCCTATGCACAACCTCGCAACAAACAAGTCTAATGAACATGTTGACCACACCTTAACACTATCCTCTTTGGGATCATCTGACTTCCATGCATATTTTCGATCATGTCACAAAAAAAATAGTTTATTGTGTGGAAAGTGACCCTCTTTCTCATTGGTTGAAATGTATATCAAAATTCCCCATGTCCCTCCTAGAGAATCCCACAAACAAATCTGACACCATATTTACAAGGGTACAAACGAATAGAAAATTGCTACCCAAACACTAACACAGGACTATACTGTACCATTTTTATGCAATCCACCAATAGATCACCCATTATTCTACACACAAGTAAATGGGATCCATCCACCATACCTCAATACTATCCTCCTTGGGTGGCACTAACACTCCCACACAATTTTGGTCGCATCGCAAAAACACTCAGTTGGGAAAAGAAACATATGTATCATGAATTTGAAGTATCATCTAACAACGAAAAGATCAGTTTACAAAAATGCCGTACGACATCCCAGTTAAACCTCAATCATGAAGAAGAATGAAAATAGTACATTATAATTGTGTCAAATAATTACACATATGGAATTTAGAAATGTAATTGAGCGTACCAATATTCTACACCAGAGATTTTGTTTCAATGGCCTCTACAACCTACTTATATCCTCATCAACATCATTGAGATCCCTAAACATGCCGTGTACCACCAAAGGATGGTGGTTGAAACACATATAATTGTCCAACACCTCATGATGTTATCCCAGCTCCTCGTCCACTTCCTTAACCTTTGGGATCTCCCTGATCCAAACTTTTCCACTACCATGGTGTTCCATCAACTGTATCCAACTCAATGGCATGAATCGTTGGGAAATATCTACAAATATGTCGTCAATCATTACAAGTGTAGAATAAATTGTCCTAAAGTGACCTTCATTCATAACGTTGTACTGGAAATATACTACGAAGAGCTTGATCCTAGGAATGGTTATGCCTCTTCTACTACAATCCTTTCATCTTTAATCTAATAGATTATCCAAATGAATTTTACTCAAAATCACCAATGCAGACTACATTATTTTGTACCTCTTCCAAGAAGCTAAGTACTACCAAATATCACCCCATTAACCTCATATAAGAGGGAATTCACAAGGAGACCACACCTACTTTGATAACATTGAGAAGGCCCTGCACAAATGATTGTGATCTTTCGAACAAATATTGAACCATATACATGGTGTAATGGGATAGGTCTGTGAACCTCAAAAAGTACTCCTCCTCTGTTATTATATCATGCTAATGCTGTAGTAGCTCCTAGACTCACACTGAACTTATTCTGGCTAGGTCAAACTCTTCCTTAATGAGTCGCTCGAACTCTACTCATGTCAGCATCACCACAAACTGGGACTATGTCACTAAACTCAACCATCTCCTAGAAAAACCATGACGAAGGATCACTGCTAGGACCAACATTTGATTGGGAGGTTTCCTCATGAGTAAAAAAACAAGAATGACTACCTTGAGCATGTAATCTGCTGCCTGGGGGTCTGGATCACCTTGGTACCTCAGAGGATTGATCCTTTGGAACTCATGAAGTGAAGTCAACCTATTCACATCCTTTCCATGAACAAATATAACAATTATCTCTTCAACGGGTGGTGGATCTAATGGTTAACTACCTAGAGATGACATCATAGAACTTATTTCTGACACTGAATCCTCATCATAGTGAATATCCACACCTCAATACATCGTGGAACCCTTTATGTCTATATTCATTGTTGAATCCTATAAAAATTAGGATGCACCATGGTCAAAGAGTATATTAGTGTAAATGAATCTAGAAGGGAAAATAAAAACCAAAACCTAGTATTATAGTTTGCATGTATAATTATTTCCTTTCAACATTTCTCCTAAGGTACATAGTCGAAAGTAGGTTATCAGAGTGTTGGTAAATAGACATTTTAGCTACCAGAAACATAGTATAACCTCTAGCTATAGAGACAATCTCAGAACACCCTAATATTGCCTCTATGCAACCATTACCATGTTCATGACACTACAGACCCAAACTGGAAACTACTTCGATATCACTCTTTTATGACTCGACCCAACAAGACCCCGTCCTCCACTCCCCAGGACAACCTTTAATAGGGTAATAGATATCAACTAGTGCCAAGAAGATATATCACATAGATGGGAGGCTATTCAATAGAGTACCTATATATAGAGAGCCACAAACACCATGATGAAACAATTCTATGATATAAAAAGATAGAAGATAAAATTAAAGCTAACATCAATATCATACTAGAGCATTATAGAAGTACCAAAAGAATATACATTGATAAAAAAACCCAACACAAGAAAATTGTAAATGAATCCAAACTTCCAAGAAAGAGGGGATCACTATTAAATGAAAATTCCAGAATGATCCTCATCCCATCTCTGGTAAACAACATGATCAGTCTATATCACCGTGGTCCACCATCATCATGTCTATAAGGGTCATTGTTGATTTTCCTATTGTCTACCAAAGACACATCACTTTCCAGAAAATCCATTGAATGTGTGAATATAATAACACTTAGTAGGCTCCCAAAAAATAATTAATATGAAGAAACTCAAAGGATATTGTCTTCTCGACCAATCTAGAGGGAAATTTATTGTGAGGGTAACTCTATCTCAAAAAATCCTTGTCTATACAAGAAAATTCATCTACGATCACAAGGGGTGTCAATTTTGACACATGACATAATAGAAAGGACTCCCTGAAAACACCACGATAAACTCATCTCAGACACGAAGTCTCATGAGGTTTTGACCTCATAGTTGTAGAGTATATTTTATGTGAGGTTCTATATGAAATAATAAAATCGGTATAAAACACTCCATGAGCTCAGCTATCAGAGATGGGGACCATCTAAGGCCTACCCTCCATTAGGAAAAACACACTAGGTAAAATTATACTTATGAGAACCAAATGTCCTATCATCACTATCTAGAAACATTTGAAATGTCATAAGAGCCCAAGAGAATCCCATACCATCAAAACATCCCACAATTGAGGGAGAAATTCTCTATAATATTCTCTACATGCATCCTCTCTATTAAGAGAAAAAATGGACACACATGTCACCAATAACATTAAATCGAGTGAGTGATAGATCCTTAAATTACCTATGAATTCCTTGTTTCTCTTTTAAGGAGTGGACCACACCTCAGTTCATCAAATGAGAACTAAATACTTACCTTGTTTATCACATAACTAGATTAGAGGCCCTATAAACATAATTATAATAAAAAGAAAAGTGAGTGATAACACCAATTTACAACCCTCAGCCCACTACTACGTAGTGATGGGGGTGTACTACTTCATTGGTGGGGACCCACGCCCTGGTCCAATAGAGGTGAACTTTTACAAATATAGAGCAACCTCACCCTAATATGATAGGGGAGTAACACTTTATCAGTACTATTATTATTAGGTGACCCACAACCTGACCTGACAAGGGAGTACTATCCTTGGGAAAAATGGCCCACTCCTTGGTACGATAGGGGTGTGCCAACTGTACTAGAACAACATGTATGGAGGACCCGCACCCAGGTATGATAATAGAGTTCAAACTCAAAGGATAGAGGACCTTCAACATAACACGATAGGGGAGTTCCCACTTGATCAATACATCACTTTCTGAGGACCTCTTACGTGACACGGTTTGGGAGTACCAACTCCACTTATTATTGATCAGCACCTCGGTACAATAAGTGTGTAAATACTCTATATGGACAAAAAGTATGTAGGGACCATTTCTATGTAATATAGAGGAGAAAAATATCCAAAAATTCAAATGACATGGTAAACCTGCATAAAAATCCAATAGGGGATTACCAAAGTAAAATAACCCATGCCCATGATGTGGGGAGTCCTGTCTCTAGAAAAGTTGATATTAAGGGAAACATAAATCTTGATATGATAAAGGAGTTCCTCTCCCAGTATCTCTCTTTATGAAAACCACTTATCTATAGAATTGTTTTTGTAGCTCAACAAAATAATTGTGCTTGAAACATGCCACATCGTGTTTCGTACTCCACTATGGAGTCCACAATCATGTTCTATGTGGAAAAAACATAGGATAGGTCACACATAATCCTAAATCGATGTACACGAGAATGATATATCGATGGTGGATGATCTCTAGATGATCTAATAGGATTAACATGTGTTCCCTACGGTCTACATGATATGTGTGCCCACCCGAGGTCATGACCATGTATCCTATCTACATGGGTTTCAAACCCATTTATGGGTACACAGTGTGGATATCCTATACAAGGAATTTTATGCTTCAGCTAATCCCTATCTGTGTTCTTCCTCTACATTGACCAGCTATTCATATCCCTTACAAACCATGTATCTCATACTACATGGCATGTTAAGTCTAAACAACCACCTAACAATTCAGTTTTACCTATTCCATGTACTAAACTAAATGTGTGTGTACTTTACTCTGGTACTATTATATATCCATCTACTTTTAAATTGATATCCCAATCCATGTCCCGCGGCAACACAACAGGGGGTCACAACACTATGTGTAACTCTAGTACACAACATGTATACCACACAATTATTCCTCCCCGAATATAAATATCAACACAGTGTGTCTCACTTGAATACATTCCTTGTAGAAGGTAATTCCAATTAGGAATCACAATAAAATCACATGATTCTCCTCGGTTTTCCCTAAATCCTACAGATCAATTTAGTAAGGATCTCATGAAATTGTAATTGGCCACTACAATAATAAAAAAAATCATTACGAAGTTTTTTAGAACTAGAACTCAAAACAACCTACCTCATCGGTGAAACTCTGAAGCATCATGTGTTGAATGATTCATGGATCATGTCTCTCCTTAATCTAATGATGATCAGTGCCAAGATGTAATGCTCAGACCCCAGTTACCTAGAGTCGGTGATTTATTACATAACATTGGCATGATCACAAAATATTAAGTCTCGAAAGATCGATTAGTTTAGTAGCCTTGGAATCACTAGATACATTCATAATGTTTACATTACATCATAATGTAAAAAACTACAACAACATCATGTCTCCATAGACCACACACATATCCCCTCATACTATCCTAGCAGTTAATTCATAAAATACTTCTTCAAATCCTGGGAAAAATAAACCATAGAAAGGTGTGAACTCAGATGCCCACTAAGGATAAAAATATAGCAGAAACTTTCATAAATAAGATTAATCATTTAAGGAAATGTATAACTAAAAAAATCATTTTAAAAATGAACTTCAGAATAATATGAAAGAAATAAAATGAAATAATTCCATTTACTTTTTCACATGGATATTTTAGCAGTAGAATTATCACATGAAATATCAATAACCACTTTCATAATGATGGAATGCATAATTCTAGAATATCATAACCACAAAGTCAAGGCCTTGTCCCTAGACTACAAATAAGATTTTGTCAAGGCCTTTTTCCAAGACACTATTATGTCTCATGAGACCAACCGACGCATCGAGGAGCTATAGCAGGCTCCACCTGTCACTTATTAAGCCCAATGTATTCCTCATATGAACAGGGTTAAACATAACATAAACATTCGTATTAAAACTACCTTACGAAATGTCAATACTTTATCCATAAAACATGAATGGTATAAAAATAACACATAAACAGTCAATCATATCACAAACCCTTCAATACTATATGGATGTTTCGTATCATAATAAATCAACTTCAAATAAACTAAGAAACTATCAAAGAATGTTAACATAGAATAAATCAAAACTATTTGAGAGAAATATCTATTTTTTGAAATCATTTAAAATTCACATAATTATAAAATTAAATATTAACATTGAAAATATTCATATAAGCTTGTAAGGGAAACTTTGATGATTTTATAATGGCATAAAATATCCGCACCAACTGTATATGTTAAAAAAACATTCTTACCATAATTTTGTCGAAAAGGATAAAAATGACTTTTTTTTGGAAAACGATGGAATGATTCCTTTCAAAACATTTTATAAAAAATAAAAAAGGGTATAAATGAATTTATCCCATAATCTATTAAATAGTAAAGTGTTTTGGAATACATTTTTAAGAAATATGGATGTGGTTGATTAAGAGGTCCCTGTATATAATTACGTATAAACAACCATGGATAAAGAAGAGATTGTGAAATTAACCCTTACCTTGTACTTTTCCTTGGTTGAGGGTAGATTATCCTCCTGTATAATGGTGAAATTGTTGTTATTAAATTATAAAAAAATAATATACATTAATATGATATCATATATGATCTTTTAACATTTCTTTTTTAATAATATCTTATTATTATCGTCGTTTCAGGTGTCAACTTACTCGTTTTCTTTTATATGTTTCGTTATATAAGCTATGTTTGTTATGGATAGGTTGTATAATATTCATATCCAGAATGATTTAAAGTCCATAAAGATTATTTTTATTCATCAAATGAGAATTACATGTGAATTTATATGATGGGTAATGAATCTCATCGCGTTCGTGGAGACGGTAGTCCGTACGTACGCAAGAGCGACAATATCATTCTTTTGATATTAAAATAATATATAATTGGATGGTGTATACTATATACAGAATCATTATCATGTTATATATACTATTTAAATGAATTACACATCACTATTATACCCATCCATATAATAATTTATTGAATAACAATTACACCACGAAATGGAGACGATAAGTCGTACGTACGAACGTATGGTGACATGTTCATTCAATGGATGGATACAATACTGAATATGGTTGTACCATGTAAAACACAAATATTTTATGAGAATTATATTTTTTTATGGCTTATGTTATACAAAACATCAAAGGAATCTTTCACTGCACACAACACTAGCTTGGCTTGCGTTACACACAATCACGACCTTCCTCGATAGCGTGTGTAGTACGCAATACCGAGTTTCACTAAACAACGATATATTATTATAATATTATAAACTATCCTTTATGAATATTATTTACTTAATCTTTAATTTTATAACATTATTATTCATATTACATATTTTCTACAACATGGTATGAGAAGAAAATAAATTTTTCGGGTAAAATAATTATTTTTCAAAAAATCCAGTTTTGCCGCCTTTGGATGGCGCACCCACATTAAATCTAATTTTTGAAATATTTATAAGTTCAATTTGAAAAAATAAAAATCTTCTTTTGAATCAGGATATAAAAATTTACATTGCATAAATTTGTCATATTATTCTGATAACATTCATATTTTTATGAATAGTGAAAACACGCTATATTTTAATTAAAAAAACATTTTTCATCATAATAATTTAAATGGATAAAATATATTATTGAATTTTTTGAAAATATAAATATAATATATTTTTACCATAAAATATAATTTATGTCATTAGCATTAATTTTACATTGAATTCATATGTAAAAACATTTCAATCTTTGGTAATGTTTTAGCTTTCAAAACCAGTTTGCTTTACAATGGGATTAATTTTAAATTAATTACTGAAAAGTATTTATTTTGAATTTTGAAAAATGGATTCCATATTTGTATTTAGTGGGTCCAAAATATGTTAAAACGTTACTTTTATTTTTTTCATATTATGAATAGTAACTACAGTAATTTTTATTTACTACAGTTAATGGTAAATCATTTAATTAAGGGTAAAAATTAGATTATAAAATTACCCTAACACCTTCCAAAATACTATTTTATGACTCAAAGTAGACCCTTATCACCTAAGGGTAGGAATAAATTCATTTTATGGACTTTGGACAATTAAAATAATTTAATTATTAATAAAACCAAAGAATGTGAAAACATGTCACTCTCTTAAATATTATAAGTATAATAATTTTAATTTAGTAATAAACTTCATGAAACAAGGAACATGAATAGTCTCCAGAAAGATAATACAATTATGTACATCATATGAATTTATTTATAATTTTTAGGGATTAAATAATTATCATTAATGATGAAAAAATATTGATGTTGAAATTATTTTATTTATTGGAATATCAAATAAATGCTTTTAAAAGTATTATAATAAATATTATATGATCTATTTAATGTTCTCCACTAATTTCATCGATAAAAATTACATGTTATTAATATATTAAATATTTTATTTCTAACATATCTTCTGTATATATTTTATTTAAACTCAAATAAATGAAAAGTGTCAAAATTGACGCTATTGTTAATTTATTGAATTTACATATTATAAAATTGTTTAAAATCACAAAATTATTTACAAATTATAAATTAAAATTTATAAAGTCTAAAATGTAATAATGTATAAAATTATGAATAATTCAAAACATATAAGTAATTATTTATAATGACTTAAAATTTATAATATTATTACAACAAATAAAATTAACTAGATTATATGAGGATAAATCATGTTGATAATGTTTAAAATAAATTCCCAACGTGTCTAAATATTATTATATGATGATATAAAAACCCTATATCATCTAATATTTGGATATGTGTCATTTTTGGTGGTTTTTATGTGGGTTTTGAATTTATTATAAATTAATATATCTTATAATTCCAAAGGTGCCCCTCTCCTCCCTTATAAAAGGAAACCTCCTCCCTCTCCTCTTAGCACCACATTGAGCCTTCATGATCTGCCAAACCCTACCCAGTTCTCTTATCCACTTCTCTAGATACATCCTAGAGGTCCTGGTCTTCTTCTATGACCAATCATAGTGCCCTAAAAGGAGGTTTCAAAGAGGCATGTCGAAGAAGTGGTAATATCTGTTACCAATTCTTTCAAATTTATTTCTTCTTCTACTTATTCTTCGTTAGTTTTTTAATTAAGAAGTAATAACATCAGTATCACTCATATAATGATATATTATTATAAATATGAAACAACCATATTTCACCATCTATATATCCTACGGAAAATGAAATCACCGCTCGTGCGTACGTACAGAATACCGTATCCACGCAGTGGTGTAATATGTTTTCCTCCAAAACCTTACTTGGATGGGTATAATGGTGTAATGATTAACTCTATATGATTGTTGTAAAATTATATTTATTCTGAAATATTATACATACACTTCAATACAATTCCATGATCATGGGAATGATATCATCGCTCGTGCGTACATACGGCCTACCGTCTCCACGATGTGATTTGACTCATTGTACATGATATTCATTGAATAATGATTATATAAATGAATTGAATTATTAAATATGATATATATTACACTAATAACATTTTTTAAATGAGGTATATATAACATAAAAAGAATAATAAGAATTTATTCGACAAAACACACATAAGAACATAGAGAAATAAACACCCAAATAACAAGTAGCAATGAAATATTACTAATAAAAAGCTAATAATGTGACCATATATGATATCATAAAAATGTTTATGATTCTGGAATAAGTCAATGACATTATTTAAATCATTATACAGGAGTTTTAGACATGTACAAAGCATATCAGACCTAAGGTAAGAGTTAATCTCGCAATCTCATTTTTATCTGAGATTTTTTATACTTCAGAATTTACTGGGGAATAATTATCCTCCACATCAATGTTTCCTAAATATGTAATATTATTCATATCCTCTTACAATTGTTTAAATCCTATTTTACCCATTGGTGAGTTTTGAGTAAAAGATATGAAAATAATCTTTTGTCGTTTTAAGTACGAGGTACTTTTTGTCTTTTCCAGCCAAAGTATGAGAAGAATGTTTTTTAACTTCTATGGAGTGAATAGATTTTTATGATTTCATAGAACATTATTTTCATGAAGCTTATTTTAGAATTATTCAAGCTTATTTTTAATTAAATTCATTTAGATTAAAATTGTATGACATGTTAATATAGGAAAACTGTTTTTGAACTAGAAAGGATATTTTCCTCAACAATGGAGTCCAAGTGTTTTATCAAAATTATTTTCCATCTATGATAATATAGGGTTATATTTCTATCCTTATTTTTACGGTGATTTGATTATGTTATTAGGGAATTATTTTTATGATGTCCTTTTATGGATTATGTTATGATGACAAGATTTTTAAGAATCCCATTTTTATTACATGGGATATGTTATGATGTATGATTTATTATTTTTTGGCACACATAATATTGGCTTCATTATGAGATGGGTGGGACATATATCTCCCTCCAATTCATTGGGTAAAATTTTTTATCTCATGAGATAGAAATTTCTGGAACAGAAAGTAAATCTGGTTCAGTGATACATGACTGGAATGAGTAGTGAACTCGGTTCATTAATGGACTTTGTCCAATATGATAGTCTTGGAAATGAGTCTTGACTAAAATGAAATGTCTTTTTATGATTATGGGTGTATTCCAAAATGTTTCATGTTTTATGTTATTATTATTGGGATTACATTTCACAACTATGATTTATCCCATGTTATGATATTATGTTCTCTTTTGCAGGTTAATATATTCAAAATGTAATGTTCTTATGAACAAGATATGATTGATATTTCTTTTGTTTACCCTTATTGAGCATTTGAGCTCACCCTTTTATATGTTTTCTTTTCCCCAAGTCACGAATAAGTGTATTAAGTTGGATATTCCAAAAAGGGACTCTAGATTTGATGAAATAAATGGGAGACAACGTAGATGATTTATGAACCAGTTGTTTATGTTTCCCAGTTTATAAATACACTATACCTATATAGTCCTTTCATGTTTTGGTTATATGTTGTAATAAGTATGATTCAATTCTGATTTAATAACAATGTATGTAGATTATGGGTTGTTATATTTGGTATCAGAGGCAAAAGAGGTATGAATGAATCCGATCCAGAGGAACCCTCACGTGTGAGTGCTGGACGAAGCATGGCTCTCCGCCCAAGGGCTTCATGAGGAAATAGCTACCACTAGGGATGGTGGTGTGTCCCACCTAGGGGTGTGGCCTCCCATGGAGTGCCCTGATCGGTATCAATTATAGTACATTGGATGTAATTCCAGACCGCTATAGTTGGTATCAGAGGGAAGGTATAGTCAAACTTTGGAAACTAGGATGTGAAATCCCTAGTAAGAACCCAATGGATATGTCTAAGAATAGAACACAATATTAGTGTTTTATAAATGGCCTTGAATAACCTAAGATAAGACCATAAGTGTAAAATTTTATTCTTGATTATGTGGTTTTCCTATTATGATTAATGTTTCTCACACTATGCTTATTGGTTTTAGTCAATGTCTAGAACCCAAAGGAATCGTGTTAATGCTGAATGTGACAGGAAATGAAATTATTGTCCCCCTGAGAAACCAAACGTTATGGGAGCTGGAATGAAAAATCTTGTATCCATGCTCACACAACTTTCTCAAGCTATGAACCATGCAGGACTTCCAAACGAGCAAAGGAAGGAGCAACATTCTGTTGAATCCTTCATGAGGTTGTGTCCACCATCATTCAGCGGGTCTTCTAATCCATTAGTGGATGAACAATGGATTTGTATGACTGAAAAGATATTTCAAGTTCTACAATGTTCTGAACATGATAATGTCATCTTAGCAGTATATCGTTTGGAAGGTGAAGCTGATCAATGGTGGAATCATATTAAGAATACAATGAAAAGGGATGAAATTGAGTCAATGGAATGGGATGAGTTCAAGAACTTATTTTTCAATAAGTACTTCCCTCATATTCTTCGAAAAAAAATATGGAGAAGGAGTTTCTTGATCTACTGAAAAAGGATGATGAATCTGTTGGTATCTACGAAGCAAATTTTACAAGGCTTTCAAGGTATGCTTCTGGGATTATTATCCAACTTGAGTGTAATATCGATCGATTTTTTAGTGGCTTAAAACCAAGTCTATGAAGGGAATTAGCCATAAGAGACTTCAATTGCTACAAGTAAATTGTATGATGTCCTCTCAAGGTTAAGATGGCTATTGGAGTAACCCGTCAGTCATATGGGTTTGATAAGATGAGGAAAATGTAATTCAAAGGAAAATCAAAAGACCATAGTGAAAATAATATGAGTTTTATTTATGCTGAAATTGTGGAAAGAAACATAGAGAGAATTGTATTAAAGTTATAGGAAAATGTTTTAAGTGTGGAAAAGAAGGTCATCTGGTAATTAAATGTCAAAATAATGGGAATAAGATGTCTAATGATGTGAACAAAGAAAGGGTTACACTGAATTCAACCCCTACACTTCAATGTTTCAAGTGTAAGGAGATGGGGCATTATTCCAATCAATGCCCTAATCTAAGGGTTGTTGATGATGATCAACGTCAAAAAACTCTAAAGGCCAAAGAAAAAGGAATGAAACATTAAATTACTATCGGTGATGTGGAGCATGATAACGATGTGGTGAAAGGTACACATACCATCCACACTAATGTAGAAATTTTTTTATTTGATTCTTGATCCACCCACTCTTTTATTTCTGAAGAATTTTATAAAGGTATCGTCGTACAACCTCAATAATTAGATGTTGAGTTAGCTGTGACAACACCTAATGCCACAACAGTCACATCAAATGTTTACAATTATTCTCCCATTGATGTTTGTGGGAAAGTGCTTCCTGTAAATCTTGTGATCCTTCCTATAGTGTAATTTGATGTGATTCTTGTCATGGATAATCTTTCTTTATACGGATCTCATATCAATTTCCAATAAAGGGAAATCACATTTAACATTCCAGATCAATCTACTATCATCTATCGATGCATGGATGAATATAACCTTCTAGTGGAAATTTCATCCATCTTATGGTTCTTGATTCAAATAAATGAAGGTTATTTATCTCAAATTGTTGGAGAGAAAAATACGACTAAGAATATCCCATTGTACGGGAGTTTGATGATGTATTTCCCAAGGAATATCCACGTCTTCCACCAAATAGTGAATTTGAGTTTTCAAAAGAACACATTCCGGGTGCTATGCACATTTCAAAGACACCTTATTGAATGGCCCCAATTGAGTTGTAGGAATTAAATAAGCAACTCCAAGAGAATCTTGATAAGGATTCATACGCCGTAGTGCGTCACCTTGGGGAGCACATGTTCTGTTTGTTAAGAAGAAAGATGGATCAATGTGACTCTGCATTGATTATCGAGAACTTAACAAGAACACTATCAAGAACTAATATCCTCTCCCACGCATTGATGACTTATTTGACCAAATATGCCGAACTCAATTCTTTTCCAAGATTTATCATCATTCAGTGTATCATCAATTAAGGTTCATAAAGGAGGATATAACAAAGACAACTTTCCGTACAAGGTATGGACACTATGAATTTATAGTGATGCCATTTGGTCTTAATAATTCCCCTACTATCTTCATGGATATAATGAAGAGAGTCTTTATAGACTATCTTGATCAATTTGTGGTAGTATTTATAGACAATATTCTTGTCTATTAAAAGAGACAGGAAGAACCTGAAGATCACTTGGGAATTATTTTGAAGACCCTGATAAAGGAGAAGCTTTATGGTAAATTTACCAAGTGTCAATTCTGGCTTCAAAAAGTTTCATTTTGGGGTCACATAATCTCAAAAGAGGGGATATCTATGGATCCATCAAAAACAGAGGTTATCAAAAGATGGTAGAGACAAACAATAGTAATTGAGATCTGAAGCTTTATTGGATTGGCTGGAAATTGTCGATGTTTTGTGAATGATTTTTTATGATCATCTAATCCACTAACCAGGTTGACACGAAAAGGATTTATGTTCGTGTGGACGGAGGAGTGTGAAGAGAATTTCAATGAGTTGAAAAGAATGTTATCCAGTGCACCTGTGCTCACACTGCTTTGTAGTGTAGAAATGTTTGTGATCTACAGAGATACATCCAATAAGGGATTGGGGTGTGTTCTCATGCAAAAAAATATGATTATAGCTTATTCCCCACAACAGTTTCAAATTCATGAGCAAAATTACACAACTCATGATTTGGAGTTAGCTGTGGAAATCTTTGAATTAATGATTTTGAGGCATTATATTTATGGTGAAAGGTGTGATATTTATACTAATCATACAAGTTAAAAGTATATTTTCACACAAAAGGAGCCAAAAATTCACCAAAGAAGATGGTTGGAGCTGATTATGGATTATGACTGCTCAATTCATTACCACCCTGGGAAAGGAAACAAGGTGGTAGACGCATTAAGTCGACAAGACCGTGTTAGCTTATCCATGATGGGGATCTCACAAGATCTAATATTTATGGAATTACAAAGGATGGATCTTTGAATTATAATGGAAGGGGAAAAATCGTATCTTTCTCAAATGAATGTTCAACCATCTATAAATGTGAAGATTAAAGAGGCACAAAAAAAATTCATAGTTACAAAAGAAGGTGTGAAATGTTCCTGAATTCAACAATGATTGTTATGGGATAATAAGGATCAGTAATCAGGTTTGTGTTCCTTCCATCCCAGAATTAATGAAGGAGCTGCGGGATGAGGCTCATAGTTCTCCATTCTCAATTCATCATGGAAGCACTGATATGTATAGGGACCTGAAAGAGGACTTCTGGTGGGATGACATGAAAAGAGATGTTGCTAAATATGTCTCTCGATGCTTGGTTTGTCAGCAAGTTAAAGATGAGAGACATAAGTCTAAGGGGATGTTACAGCCATTACCCATACCAGAATGGAAATGGGAAAACATAACTATGGACATTTTCACTGGACTTCCAAAAAAATCCAAAGGCAATAATGCTATCTGAGTTATAGTTGATCGTCTTATGAAGTCAGCACACTTCATTTCTATTATAGAAGATTTCTCTCTGGATCAGCTTTTCCAGGATATATGTAAAGGAAGTTGTAAGATTTCATGGAGTACCACTTTCCATTATATATGATTGGGATTTGAGGTTTATCATGAAGTTCTGGAAAAGTCTTCAATATACTCTAGATACAGAGTTGAGTTTCAGCACTGCTTATCATCCACAGACAGTCAGTCAGTCTCAGAGAACAATTCAAACTCAAGAAGTTATGTTGAGTGCTTTCTATATGGATTTCAAAGGTGGTTGGGATCAACACCTTCCTTTGGTGTAATTTTCTTATAATAATAGCTTTCACTCCAGTATTCAGATGGCTACTTATGAAGCTCTCTATGGAATGAAATGCTGAACTACAACTTGCTGGGATGAATTTGGGGAAAGAAATCTATTAGGACCTGATCTTATTGATGAGATTGTAGGAAAGGTCTGATCTATTCAACAACAAATAAGAGTAGCTCAGAGTCGACAAAAAAGTTATGCCGACAATCGATGAAAAGACCTAGAGTTTGAAGTGGGTGATAAAGTGTTCCTACGAATATCTCATTGGAAGAGAGTAATGAGATTTGAAAAGAAGGGAAAGTTGAGCCCTAGGTATATCGGTTCTTTAGAAATACTGGATCGATATGGGAAGCTATCTTACCGATTGGAACATCCACTGAATCTCTCTCAAGTTCACGATGTGTTCCATGTATCTCTCCTGAGAAAGTACATACCTGATCCTTTACATGTACTCAGCTCAAAAGTTGTACTGTTGGAGCAAGATCTTTCTTATGATGAGCATTCGATAGAGATTCTGGATCGTTGTGAAAAAGATCTACTGAACAAGACCACTCCCTTTTTGAATTTTTTATGGAGGAACCACCAATTAGAAGAAGTTACATGGGAGTTTGAGGATATGATGAGGGAGAGGTATCCTCATCTGTTTGTTACGAAGTGACGAATTTCGAGGGCGAAATTCATTTTAATGGCGGTAGAATGTAACACCCTAATATTTTATGAGAAGTATATTTTTTATGACTTATGTTATATGAAACATCAAAAGAATCTTTCACTACACACAACACTAGGTTGGCTTGCGTTACACGCAATCACAACCTTCCTCGATAGCGTGTGTAGTACACAATACCGAGTTTCACTAATGAACGATATATTATTATAATATTATAAAATTTCTGTTATGATTAGTATTAACTGAATTTTTAATTTTATAACATTATTATTCAACTTACTTATTTTCTAGAACATGGTTTGAGAACAAAATAATTTTTTCGAGTAAAATAAGTATTTTTAAAAAAATGCAGTTTTACCACTTTTTGATGGTGCACCCAATTTAAATCTAGTTTTTGACATGTTTATAAGTCCAATTTGAAAAAATAAATTCTTCTTTGGAATCAGGATATAAAGATTTACTTTGGATTAATATTTCACATTATTCTGCTATCTTTCATATTTTAATAAATAGTAAAAACACGCTATATTTTAATTGAAAACAACTTTTCTCATCGCAATAATTTATATGGTTAAATTATAATATTTAATGGTTTTAAAATATAAATATAATATTTTTTTTACCATTTAATATAATGTATTTCATTTGAATTAATTTTACAAGGAATTCATAGGTAAAAGTATTTCAATATTTGGAAATGTTTTATCTTTTACAACCCATTTTCTTACCAACATGATTAATTTTAAATTAATTAATGCAACTTCTGGGTTTTTAATTTTGAAAAATTTATTCCATATTTTGATTAATTGGGTCCAAATTATGTTAATAGATTACTTTTATTTTATTGATATTATGAATAGTAACTACGATAATTTTTATTTACTACAGTTAAAGGTAAATCTGGTAATTAAGGGTAAAAATAAGATTATAAAATAACCCTAACACATGCCAAAATTCTATTGGATGACTAAAAGTCAACCCTTATCACATACGGGTCAGACTAAATTCATTTTATGGACTTTGGACCATTAAAATAATTTAATTATTATTAAAACCAAAGAAAGCAACAACATGTCACTCTCTTAAATATTATAAGTATAATAATTTTAATTTAGTGATAAACATCATGAAACATCGAAAATGAATAGTCTCCAAAAATATAATAAAATTATCTACATCTTAGGAATTTATTTATAATTTTTAGGGATTGAATAATTATCATTAATTATGACACAATAATGATGTTGAAATTATTTTATTGATTGAAATATCACATAAATGAATTTAAAATTAATAAAATAAATATTATATGAACTATTTAATGTGCTCAACTAATTTTATAGACAAAACTGACATGTTATGAACCTATTAAATATTTTATTTCGAACATATCTTCTGTATATATTTTATTTAAACTCAAATAAATGAATTGTGTCAAAATTGACACTATTGTTAATTTATAGAAATTACATATTATAAAATTGATTAAAAATCACAAAAGTATTTAAAAATTATAAATTAAAATTTATATGGTCTAAAATGTAATAAAATATAAAATTTTAGAAAATTCACAACAAATAAGTAATTATTTATAATTATTTAAAATTTAGAATATTATTACCACAAATAAAATTAAATAGATTATATAAGGATAAATCATGTTGATAATGTTTAAAATAAATTCCCAATTTGTCTAAATTTTATTGAATGATGAGATTACAAACCTATATCATCTATGCTTAGTATTTGAGTCATTTTCGGAGGATTTTATATTGGTTTTAAATTTATTATAAATTAATATTTCTTTTAATTCCAAAGGTGGCCCTCTCCTCCCTTTTAAAAGGGAACCTCCTCCCTCTCCTCCTCACACACCTTTGAGCCTTCATGCTCAGCCAAACCCTTCAATTTCTCTTCTCCACTTCCCTAGAAACACACTAGAGGTCCATCTCCTCTTCAAAGGCCAATGTTGGTTCCCTAAGAGGAGGTTACAATGAGGCGTGTCGAAGAAGAGGTAATATTCGTTACCAATTCTTTCAAATTTATTTCTTCTTCTACTTGTTCTTCTTTAGTTGTTTAATTATGATGTAGTAACATCAGTATCACTCATATACTGATATGTTATTAAAAATATGAAACAAACCTATTTCCCCTTCTATCCATCGTACGAAAAATGAAATCACCGTGAGTGCGTACGTACGAAATACCGTCTCCACACCGTTGTGTAATTTGTTTTCCACAACCACCTTACTTGGATGGGTATAATTTTGTAAAGAATAACTATATATGATTATTTTAAAAATGTAAATATTCTGAAATAGTATACATACACTTCAATACAATACCACGATTATGGGAACGATATCATCACTCGTGTGTACGTACGGGCTACCGTCTCCACTATGTGACACGACTCGTTCAATATGATCTTCATTGAATAATGATTATATTAATTAATTGAATGAGAAAATATGATATATATTACACTAATACCATTCTATAAATTAGGTATCTATATCCTAAAAAGAAAATATGAATTTATTCGACAAAACACACATAAGAACATTAAGCAATAAACACCCGAATAACACGTAGCAATGAAATATTACAAATAAAAAGCAATGAATATGACCATATATGATATCATAACAATTAGTATGATTCAGGAATAAGTCAATGAAAATATTTAAATCATTATACAGGAGGTTCAGACACGTATAAATCATATCGTACCTAAGGTAAGGGAAAATCTCACAGTCTCATTTTTATCTGAGATATTTTATACATCAGAATTTACTGGGGAATACTTATCATCCACATTAATGTTTACTCAATATGTAATATTAGTCCTATACTCCTAAAATTATTGAATTCCAATTTTACCCATTTGTGAGTTTTTAGTAAAAGATATGAAAGGAATCTTTTGTTGTTTTTAGTACGAGGTACTTTTTGACTTTTCCGTCCAAAGTACGAGAAAAATGTTTTTTAACTTATACGGCATGAATGGATATTTATGATTTCATAGAAAATTATTTCAATGAAGCTTGTTTTACAAGTTTTCAAGATTATTTTTAATCAACATCTTTTAGGTTAAAATTTTATAACATGTTAATAATTGAAAAATGTTTTTGAAGTAGAAAGGATATTTTCCTCAAGAAAGGAGTCCAAGTGTTTTATCAAAATTATTTTCCATCTAAGATAATATAGGGTTATGTTTCTATCCCTATTTTTAATTTGATTTTATTATGTTATGTGGAATTATTTTTATGATTTCATTTTATGGATTATTTTATGATGACTTGATGTTTATGAATCCAATTTTTATTACATGGGTTATGATATGATGTGTGATTTAAGATTTTGTGGCACACATTAGAATGGTTTCATTATGAGATGGATGGGACCTATATCTCCCTCCAATGCATTGGTTAAATATTTTTATCTAATGGGATAGACATGGATGGAATGATAATTTATTCCATTTCAGTGATATAGGACTGGAACGAAGAGTGAACTCAGTTCAGTAATGGACTTTGTCCGCTATGATAGTCTTGGTAATGTGTATTGACTAAAATGAAATGATTTTCTATGATTATGTGTGTATGTCAAAAAGATTCATGTTTTAATTTATGACTATTGGGATTAAATTTCACCACTATGATTTATTCCATGTTCTGATATTATGATATCATGTGCAGTTTAAGATTTTCAAAATGTTATGTTCTTATGAATATGATATGATTGATATTTCTCTTATTTACCCTTACTGAGCATTTGAGCTCACCCTGATGTATGTTTTCTTTTCCCCAGGTCAGGAAGAAGGGTATTAATTAGGATATACCAAAAAGTTACTCTAGATATGATGAAATAAATGGGAGAAAATGTAGATGATTTATGAGATAGTTGTTTATGTTTCCCAGTTTCTAAAGACACTATACCTATATAGTCCTTTCATGGTTTTGTTATATGTTGTAATAAGTATGCTTCAATTCTGAAGTAATAACAATGTATGTATAGTATGGGTCATTATATTCCATATTTATAATAACATCACAGTATATAGAAGATACTGTAGTTATTATTTTATAATCGAAATAACCAAAGGAAAAAGCAGTGGAAGAAGAAAGGAACTTGATAGAGGGTGGTGAAAACATTGCATCTTCTTCGAGTTCTTCCTTTTGATTTGATAAAAAGGGCTCATGAGGTTAGATTTAGGATCAAACTAAGGCCTCTAGGTTGAAGTGATTTATGTTGAGAGAATATTTGGGCTATTTTTTTCCGATCGAAAAGTCTTTGAAGGTATGAATTTTAAAGAAAGGGGATTGCCCTTTTATATGAGGTGTGAGGGGCACCTTTGGAAAAGCTAGAAATATTATTTTATAATAAATTCATATTCGGTTTCTAATGGCTCCAAAGAAGATTATATAAATTTCTAGGTGGGGATAGGTCAAAAAACACACAACCAATAAGTTTTAGATAGCTTTGGGTCACTATATTCACATTATAATATTGATTTAAATGTTAGTTAAATAGTTTGACATTTACTGTGTCTCTCTGTATTTTTATATTATATAGTTATTAAACTGACTATATACTTCCAAGAAACCCCCAAGTGGTCCATTAATGATACATCTATTATTATAAAAGTCTCTTGGCCGAAAATAAGATTTTTAGGAATTGAATATCAATTAATAATATAATATTTGTTTTAAAAACTCTTTTATGTCAATTTTGACACTATTTGGTATTTTGTTTTTTATAAATTCAAAACAACATTATTACATTGAACCGTACTCTTTTAATTAACCTTAAATTGTAATAGTAACCTACAAAATTCTTTTAATTCATTTAAAGTCAAATATTATAATTATTTTGGTATTTATAATATCAATTATTTTAATATTTCTTTTATAAGGTAATTACTGTATTATCATTGAGTCATATATAAAATAGATTATTTAATGTATAAAAATTATAAATAGAATACTATTATGTAGGATATAATTTTATATTTATAATGAATATTTATAATCTAATTTGTCTTATGTATAACACTATATTAAAAATGTTTTAGTTATTAAACATTCATTTTTACTCTTTTAACTGTTCTTTGAATTAAATAACAATAAATGTCCTAAACTAATCCATGTGGACCAAAGAGGTTCATATTTTATTCCAAAGGTTGTTTTTGGTCGAATTATACTTAGCCGATACAATTATGACATGTGTTAAGGTAACAATAATATCATTTTTACCCTTAATTACCCAATATACTTTTAACCGTGGTAAATAAAAATAAAAAGTTACTATTCAACCAAAATTATTTTTATCTTATTGAACCACATTTTACTCTTTGATATTAACCGTGTCTCTCATATTTTCGAAATTCAACTCATAGAAGCTGTATAATTATGTTTTATGTGAATTTGAAAATTCTCCTAGGAGATGGGTAAAAGACGGTGAAAAGTTCAATAAAATATATATATTTATATATATAATTATTATAAACTGACTCCAATTAATTACATTAAACTTATATAGGTATTATGTATCTATTTTGACCTATAATAAATTTAAATAAAATAAATAGTTATATAAATAAAAATTTGGTTTTAAACTATAACTCAGTGTTTTTTCACTATTCATAAAAAATTGAATGTTTTTAGAAAAATACCAAAAATTCACCCTAGGATAATTTCGATATTGTGAATTAAAAATTGAAGTCTATTTTGAAAGATAAAATTTATAAAATTTCAAAAAGTTTGTATTACTATTCATAAAAGCTAGTTTGATTGGTTGTGGTATGTGTTAGAACTCGATATTGAGTATAACACACGCTATTGTATTATTCAAAGAGAAGCATACTGTGGAAGCTTGGGGTGTTAAATTCTCCCCTCCTTCAAATAATTTCATCCTCGAAGAATATTACCGCATAAAAAGACTCGGGTGGTTCTTCATCCTAAGTTCCTCAGGATCCCACGTTGCCTCTTCCATCTTATGGTTTCTCCATATATCTTTTACTAGACGAGTCGTATGGTTTCTCAGCACTTGTTCTCTTATATCATGAATCCTGACGGGCTCTTCGCAATAAGATAGATCAGGTTCCAGTTCTACTTCTTCATAAGTTAGTACATGCATTGGGTCAGGCATGTATTTTCTCAACAATGATATGTGGAACCCATCGTGATCTTTGGAGTGATTTGGCGGCATTGCCAAATGGAAAGCTACAGCCCCAATTCGTTCTATAATTTTGAAAGGTCCGATGTACCTGGGACTCAATTTACCCTTCTTACCGAAACGTATAACACCCTTCGATGGAGATTCATTCAAGAAAACATGATCTTCTACCTGAAATTCCAAATCCTTTCTTCGATTGTCAACATAGCTCTTCTGCCTACTTTGAACTGCTCTGATGTGGTTTTGGATTACCTTTATATTTTCCGTCGTTTCCTCCACAAGTTATAGGCCTATGAGTTTTCATTCACCAGCATCATCCCAATAGTTCGGTGTGTGACATATATTTCTGTATAACACTTCATACGGTGCGATCAGAATAATTGAATGGAAGCTATTGTTATATGAAAATTCCACCAGAGGTAAATATTGATACCACATACCCTGAAATTCAAGTGAAGAAGATATGAACATGTCTTCTATGGTTTGAATAGTCTGTTCTGATTGTCCATCTGTTTGAGGGTGGTAGAAAGTGCTCAAATGAAGTTCAGTATCTAGGGAATTCTGAAGAATTTTCTAGAATCGTGATGTAAAAAGTGGATCATGACCAGAAAAAATCGATATGGGTACTCCATGAAGTCTCACAACTTTATTAATATATAGTCTTGCTAGATGATCAAGTGGTAGATCTTCTCTTATAGAAAGAAAATGTTCTGACTTGGTATGACAATAAAAAATGACCCATTTTGCATCATTTCTTCTAGGAGCCTTTGGTAATACCATGTCAATTTCAATTGTAATATTATCCCATAGACACTCCGGTATGGTAAGAGGTTACATGAATCCTCCATTATGTTTCCTTATAGCTTTCACTTATTGACAAACAATATATCTTGACACAAAATCAACAATCTCCCTCTTCATGTTGTCCCATCAAAAGTGTTCCTTCAAATATCTATACAATTTGGTGCTCCCAAGGTGTATAGAGAAATTGGAATCATAAGCATCATCCAAAAACTATCTTTTTAGATCAGGTATATTGGGAACTCAAAGTCTCTTCCCAAATTTCAAAATTCCATCTTCATACACAATGTCACACAATCTACCATCATTAACAGCTTTAATCTTCTTTTCAAACCATTCATCATCGGTCTGAGAACTCTCAATCCTTCCTAGTAAAGAAGGTTTTTAGACCATTTGAAAAAGCATGGATGTTTCACCTCTCATGTTTATTCCCATGTCAATCTTCACTAGATCAATGAAAATAGGATCCCTTTCAATTCTCATCTTGTTCAAAACCCATGATCCTTTCTACTCAAAGCATCTTCGACATTATTTTCCTTCCTTGGGTGGTAGTTCATCTTGCAATAATAATCTTCCAGTAGATCAATCCATCACCTTTGCCTCAAGTTGAGTTCTTTCTGTGAGAAAATATACTTCAAACTCTTGTGATCAGTCTAAATATCACATTTTTCACCATAGAGATAGTGTCTCCAAATCTTCAGAGCAATGGGTACAACTGCTAACTCAAGATCATGAGTAGGATAGTTTTTCTCATTAATTTTCTGTTGTCATGATGCATAGGCAAAAACTCTATCATTCTGCATAAGGACATAACCAAGTATATTATTTGATGCATCACTATAAATAACGAACCCATCATTCCATGAGGGTAGACTCAATATAGGAGCATTGACTAATATTTTTTTCAGTTCATAAAAACATTCTTCATACTCTTTTGTCCAAACACATTTAAGACCTTTACGTGTGATCATCGTTAATGGGTTAGCCAATCATGCAAAATTCTGGACGAAACTCCGATAATAACCTGCAAAACTAATAAAACTGCCTACCTTAGTTATATTATTCGGTGTGGGCCATTCATGGATTTCCTTGGTCATAGAAGTATCAACAGAGATTCCATCCTTAGAGACAATATGGCCACGAAAAAAATCTCATGATTCCAGAATTCACACTTGCTAAACATCCCATATAATTCATGTTTTCTCAGAGTCTTCAGGATACTGCGCAAGTGATTTTCATGATCTTCATAGCTTTTGGAGTAACCAAGATATCATAAATAAATACCACTAAAAAATCATCATTATATTCCTTGAAACCATTGTTCATTAGATCCATGAAAACAGAGGGCACATTAGTCAGACCAAAAGGAATTACTGTAAACTCGTAATGCCCGTAACAGGTTCGAAATATTGTATTCAGAATGTCTTCCTTCTTCACACACAACTGATGATATCCAGATCGAAGTTCAATCGTTGAATAATATTGACCTCCATGATGTTGGTCAAATAAATCAACAATGCGAGGTAGGGGATACTTGTTCTTTATTGTTATAGCATTGATCTCCTTATAGTGGATACATAACCTCATAGATCCATCGTTCTTATTAACAAAAAGGATATGGGATCCCCATGGTGAAACACTAGGTATAATAAATCCCTTATTACTCAATTCATCGTGTTGTTTCATTAGTTCAAATAATTCCAAAGTGGTAATTCTATAAGGGGTCTTCGATATAGGCTTTGAACCATGAATTAAATAAATGGAAAACTCAAGTTTTCATTCTGGAGGATGTCCAGGAAAAACTTCTAGAAACACATCAACATATTATCTCACAATAGGTACATCCTCTATTTGAACATTTCTTTCCTCACCCAAAGTTATTTCATTCCATTCCTCCCCGATAATTGAATTTAGTTGAGCTATTGGGGGTGGATTTAGATAAGAATTAGGTGGTGATGATTCTTCTCTAAAGATAAGGTGTACTTTATCATCATCGTAAATTGTAACTTGCTTCATTATACAACAAATATTTGCATCACGGTCTGAAAAAAATCCATACCGGGTATTATTTTATACTCAATCATAGGTATGACGATGAGATCAGCCAATAAAGAACATTTATATGCTCTAATGGGGATTGATTCACAAAACATTGTTTTGCTGATACTTCCCTTAGGGGTTTTAACCCACAACTCCAATGTTAAATAAAATTGAAAATATCTAATTTTCATAGAAAACTGGGAAGATTTGAAATAATGGGATGATCCAGAATCCAATAAATCATTTTCAAAACTTGAGGAAACCAATAAATTACCTGCCACAACATCTTTCGGAGCTTCTACCTCAGCAGTAGTGATAGCATATTCTCGGCCTTGATCCCTTGGCATTTTCTGAGGTAAGTTCCCATGAATCTTAGGACATTAATTTTTACAATGTCCCATCTCCCTGAAATTGTAGCATTGAACATCTGTAGCTTCTTTCTTCCCCTTGAAATCACTAGATTGGTGGCCTTTTTCACCACACATGTAACAGTCTCCCATTTCTTTTAAGCAAGTACCGGGGTGTGTGTTCCCATATTTACTACATGAAGGTTATTCAACATTTACCATCTTCCCCTTATTTCCATTTCCAGAGTTATCTGCAGATCTCTTCTTCTCTTTGTTTTCTTTAAAGTCATAAGACATAGAAAATTATTTTTCTACCATGATAGCACACAAGAAAATATCTTCATATGGTGAGAAGGATTGAGAGACTAATGCTCAATGGAGAATCATATTTAACCCATTAAAGAAATGATCAATATTTATTCTTTTATTACGTATATAATCTACATCATGAATCACTAACCCTGTAATGTTAGCCTCATACTTTGCGACATTTTTATCCTCCTTTTCCCTTAGACTCTGAAATTGCCTTTTCATATTTGCTTTATGGACATGAGGAAAGTATTTTTATAATAAAATAACTTTAAACTCCCTCTATTCCATATTTGATACTTAATCATCTTCCTTTCTGTTTATAATCAATGAACACCATTGATCAACATCTCCATTGAGGCGGTAAACTGCCATGACAACTTTTTCCCTCTCGCTACTCCACAAGGCGTGGAATATTTTTTCTAAGGAATTTATCCATTGCTCAACTACTAGTGGATTTTTACCCCCATTGAATGTTGCTGGTTGTTGCCTCATGAAGTGATCTAACATTGATCCTCCACACTGAAGATCAGGGTTCTCCATATGGGCATGTTCATTATTCATAACCTGAGTGAGTTGTCCCAAAATGGTGATTAGCTGATAATCACCAATTGCATCTCCAGATCCACTGTAATTATATTGAGCAGGAGGTAAATCCCTATATGGATTTCCTGTATTTTTATGGTTTCCATTTCTTCTACTAGGTGCTATTTCGAAACAATGGCATACACTAGATTAGTTTATGAATTGCAATAAATAAGGCCAAACATGTAAACCAGTTAAAATAAATTGAACAATTTATGGATATAATCCATACTCATAAAAAAAATTTCATCGAGGAAATATATATACTCATAAACCATTCATAATGGTTTTTAAATAAAATGAGAATTATCCTAATCATATCCCCCAAGTGTGTGGTTACCAAGAGTGCACCAAGGCCCGTTGTCATGCACTGGTTCCCGTTAAAGTCTAGATTAAAGAGGTGTTTTCAGGCATTACCCCTAGGTACATCTGTACTAGAGCCGCATCTACCTACTCGTATCTGGACATGGATGTATTACTCAGAAAACTAACAATATCTCTACAATACCAAAATTTTAGGATGTTCTTCTATACTAATCCTCAAATTCTATCTTAGGGATATGTGCTCTAATCAGAGCTTATTTAATTCTAGCTTCCAAGGATTGTACTAAACTTTCTCTGATACCAACTATAATTCCCCAACCCCAATTACCCAGAGTCGGTGCATTATTTCATAACATTGGCATGATCACAAAAGATCAAGTCTTGAAATATCAATTAGTTTAGTATCCTTGGAATCACTAGATACATTAATAAAGTTTACATTACATTATAAAGTGAAAAACTACAACAACATCTTGTCTACATAGACCACACTCATATCCCCTCATTCTATCCCTGCAGGTCATTCATAAAAGACTTCTTCACATCCTAGGAAAAATAAATCATAGAAAGGGGTGGGCTTAGATGCCCAGTAAGGATAAAAATATAGCAGAAACTTTCATAAATAAGCATAAACATTTAAGGAAATGTATAACTAAAACAAAAGCATTTTAAACATGAACTTCTACATAATATGAATGAAATAAAATGAAAAAATGCCTTTTAATTATTCACATGGATATTCTACTTGTCAAATAATCATATGCAGTATCAATAACAACTTTCATAATGATGGAATACATAATTCTAGACTATCATAACCACAAAATCAAGGCTTTGTTCCAAGACTACAAATAATATTTTTTCAAGTCCTTGTGCCAAGACACTAGTTTGACTCATGAGATCTAAGGATGCATCGAGGAGCTATAGAGGGTTCCACGCGTCACATATTAAGTCCAATTCCTTCCTCATATGAACATGTTTAAACATAACATAAACATTTGTATTAAAACTAGCATACAAAATGACAATCCTTTATCTATAAACCTTGAATGGTATAAAAATAACACATCCACAGTCAAACATATCACAAAACCTTTAATACTATATGGATTTTTTGTATCATAATAAAACAACTTCATATAATATTAAAATACATCAAAGGATGTTGACATAGATGAAATCAAAAATTATTGAGAGAAATATCTATTTTTTTGAAATCATTTAAATGTAACACAATTATAAAATTAAACATTTACTTTTAAAGTATTCATATAAGATTTTTAGGGAAGCTTCGATGATTTTATAATGGCAGAAAATAGCCACACCTGCCGTATATGTTAAATATACATTCTTACCTTAATTTTTTCGAAAAGGATAAAAAGGACCTTGTTTGGAAAACGATGGAAAGATTCCTTTCAAATGATTTTATAAAAAGTCAAAAAAGTTTATAAATGACTTCAAACTATAATCTAGTAAATAGTAAAAATGTTTTGGAATACATTTTTAAGAAACATGGATGTGGATAATAAAGAGGTCCCAGTAGATAATTACATATAAACTACATTAGATAATGAAGTGATTGTAAAATTAACAATTACCTTGTAATTTTCCTTGGTTGAGGGTAGTTTAAACTCCTGTATAATGGTGAAATAGTTATTATTAAATTATAAAATAATCATACACATTAATATGATATCATATATGATCGTTTAATATTTCTTGGTTAATAATATCTTAGTATTATCGTCGTTTCATATGTTAAATTACCCGTTTTCTATTATATGTTTTGTTACCTAAGTTAGGTTTGTTTTGGATAGGTTATATCTTATTCATATCTAGAATGTTTTTAACTCCTTTAAAATTATTGTTTATCATAAAATGAAAATTATACTTGAATGGATAGGATGACCAATGAATCTCATCGCATTCGTGAAGACGGTAGTCCGCACGTACGCACGAGCAACAATATAATTCTTTTTATATTAACATAATATATAATTGGATGTTGTATCATAGATACAGAATCATTATAATGTTATATTTATTATTTAAATGAATTATGGATCTTACTATACCCATCCAAATAATAATGTATTGAATAACAATTTCACCACGACGTGCAGACGGTAAGTCGTACGTACGCACGTATGGTGACATGTTCATTAAAAAGATGGATAGAATACTGAATATGAATGTAACATATGTATAATAATATCACTGTATATATATGATAATAGAGTTATTATTTTATTATGGTAATAACAAAGAAAAAAAGATGTGGAAAAAGAAAGGAACTTGAAAGAGGGTGGTGAAAACATTACCTCTTCTCCAGATTCTTCCTTTTGATTTGATCAAAATGGTTCCTTATGTTAGCTTTATGATCAAACTAAGGCCTCTAGGTTTAATTGAGGGAAGTTGAGAGAATATTTGGGAAGGGGTTGGCCAAACCAAAAGGCTTTGAATGTATAAATTTGAGAGAAGGGGGTGTGCCCTTTTATAAGAGGGGTGAGGGGCACCTTCGGAAAAGCTTGAAATATTATTTTATAATAAATTCATATTCGATTTATAATGGCTCCAAAGTGTATTATTTAAAGTTTAAGATGGGTATAGGTATAAAACCACTCAACAAATAGGTTTTAAATGGGTTTGGATCAATATATTTACATTATATTTTTGATTTAACTCTTAGTTAAATAGTTTGTCATTTACCATGTCTCTTTGTATTTTTAAATTATATTGTTAATAAACATACTATATACCTCCAAGATACCCCCAATTGATCCATTAATTTTACCCCTATCAATATATAGGTCTCTTGGCCGATCCTTCGATTTTTTTGGAATTGAATATAAATTAATAATATAATATTTATTTAAAAAACTAATTTTTGTCAATTTTGACACTATTTGGTATTTTGTTTTTTCTAAAATCAAAATAGCATTACTAATTCTAACCTAATTTATTTAATCAACACTAAAATTTCATTGTATCCTATAAAATTAGTGTAATTAATTTAATGTTTCAAATTATATCTATTTGGGTATTTATAATATCAATTATTTTAATAATTCATTAATAATGTAATTATTGTATGACCATTATGTCATAAATAAAATAAATTATATAATATCTAAAAATTATAAATAAAATACCATTATGTAGGATATGTTTCTGTCTTTATAATTAATATTTATAATCGAATTTATCTTATGTGTAACCCTATATTAAATATGTTTTAGTTATTAAACTTTGATTTTAATTCTTTTAACTCTTCTTTGAATTAAATAAAAATAAATGTCCTAATCTAAACCATGTGGACCAAATAGTTTCATATTATATTCCTAAGGTTGTTTTTGGTAGAATTATACTTAGATAATAGAATTAAGGCATGTGTTAGGGTAATAATAATATCATTTTTATGCTTAGTCACTCTATTTACTTTACATCGTGGTAAAAAAAGTAAAAAGTTACTATTCACCAAAAATTAATTTTATCTTATTGAACAACATTTTACTCCTTGATATTAACTGTGTCTCTCATATTTTCTAAATTCAACTCACAGAAGTGGTATAATTATTTTTTATGTGAATTTCAAATTCTCCTAATAGATGGGTAAAAGACGGTGAAAAGTTCAATAAAATTTATATATATCTAAAATTATTATAAACTGACTCAAATGAATTAAATTGAAATAATATAGGTATTATATGTAGAGACCCGAAGCTCTAAGTACTTGGACATTACATTAATTTTGCGAAATACGTAATACATAACAAAAACAGACACACAAGGACCGTAATAGTTTATTGTCTTTGGAAACATGGAACGTAATCTTCTAATCATGGTGAAAGATCTTCAACATCTTCCATAAAGATATTCCCCTTTTGTTTTCTTACCTAAAACATTTCTTTATATCCTGGGGAAAAGAAAAAATAAAAAGGGTGAGCTCAAATGCTCAGTAAGGGTATGTAAGGATAAAATAAAACATACCATATACATTTGAACATAAAAACATGAACATAATGTTTAATCATAAAAATCTTGAGCAATGACATAAAACATGGAAGTATGTAAGGAATAGATCATAATGAAACGTTAAGAATGATAAAATATCATGTGAGTAAAACATGTAATTGTGGAAACCATTCATCACTTGTTATGATTTCCATAGTAGCCAAGGCATTGCTGCCAAGACCATCTTAGTGGACAAAGTCCCTTTCTGAATCGAGTTCACTCCTCGTTTCAGTCCTGTAACACTGAACCAGATTAACATACCGTTCCAGCCATGTCTATCTAATGAGATATAAAATATTTACCCAATTCATTGGAGGGAGATATAGGTCCCACCCATCTCATAGTGAAATCATTATTACTTGTGCCACAAAATAAACTTAAAACATTCATCATAACCCAAAGAATAAAATGGGTTTCATAAACATCATCCCATCATTTCATAATCCATATAAAACAAATGGACATTTCATCATAAGGAAAGTGAACTATGAAAATCATAGAGACATTAAATTTGAAACATACACATATCAAATAATGTCATCTTAGATGGAAAATGGTTTTGATAAAACATTTGAAATTAATTATTGAGGAAAAAATATCCTTTCTTCGTCAAAATCATTTTCTTTTCAAAAAAATGCCATGAACATTTAAAATAAAAGTATTTTGTTGAAAATTGTCATAAAATCATGTAGATTAATCTTCATGAAAATGAGGCATTATGAAACCGTAAAAATCCGTTCACACTGTACAAGTTAAAAATAACATTATCCTTGTACATTAGTCGGAAAAGTCAAAAAAGTACCGCGTAATGTAAACAAAAGAAAGATTCCTTAAATACCATGTAGAAACAGTAAAAAAATGGGTAAAAAGGTCTTTAAAAAAACATGAAAACACTTTTATAAATCATGGACATGGATGATATAAATAACCACAATAAATACTTACGAATAAGCAATCTCGGATAAAAATGCGATTTGCAAAATTATCCCTTACCTTACGTCTGATATGCTTCGTACATATCCGAACCTCCTGTATAATGATTTAAATAACGTCATTTAATTATTATAGATTCATATTCATTGTTATTATATCATATATGGTTAACTTATGACTTTATATTACCCGTTCTTTTGTAAATTCCATGTTAAAGAGTGTTTTGGGTAAAATCGTTTCATTTGTCATCCGTGTTGTGACTTTTAATTAATCAGATGATTACTTAGTTCATGATTTCTAAATTCCAGAATATAAAACATGATTTACATATAATATATATTCATAATATACATATATATAATATATAGATAAATGGAATGAAATACACCGTTCATGGAGACGATAGGCCGTACGTACGCATGAACGCTGTTTTCATTTCCTTATTGAGTTGAATGGAATTAAGTAGATGACATACATATATATATATATATATAAATCCAGTAGCTTTATAGTGTCATATATTTCATTAATATTTCTTATATATACTTTATTATCATTTATGAATGGTTAACAAGGAGAGTGAATCTCATCACGTCGTGGAGACTGTAGTCTGTACGTAAGCACGAGCGATGATATCATTAACAAGATCGTGGAATTGTATTAAAGTGTATGTATAATATTACAGAATAAATATCACTTTACAATAATCATATATATTCATTACTTTCACCATTATACCCATCCATGTAAGGTGGTGGTGGAAAATAGATTACACCAAGGCGTGGAGATGGTATTCCTTACATATGCACGCGCGGTGATTTCATTTTCTGTTGGATGGATAGATGGTGAAATATGGTTGTTTCATACTTATAATAAAATATCAGAATATTATTGATACTGATGTTATTACCTCATAATTAACCAACTAAAAAATTAATAAGTGGAAGAAGAAATAAAGTTGAATGAATCGGTAATGGACATTACCTCTTCTTTGAAGTGCCTGTTTGAGACCTCCTCTTAGGGCACTAAAATTGGTCTTTGAAGAAGACCCGGACCTCTAAGATGTTTCTAGGGAAGTGGAGAAGATAATTTTTCCGGGTTTGGCCAATCTTGAAGGCTCAAAGTGGTGTGAGGAAGATAGGGAGAAGGTTCCCTATTATAAGGGAGGAGAGGGGGACCTTTGGAATTACAAAAAATATTATTTTATTATAAAGTCAAATTTTGTTTTTAATAGCTCCAAATTTGGATATTTCGAAGCTAAGGTGGGGATGGTTTTAAATCCTCTCATCTAATAGAATTTAGTCATGTTTAGGTCATTATATTATCCTTATCATTTAGTTTTAACTTTTAGTTAATTAGATTGACATTTACCATGTCACTTTGTATTTTTATATTATATAGTTAATAAACATACCATATACATCCAAGAGACCCCCAAGTGTTCCATTAATGATTCACCTATCATGATATAAGTATCTTGGCCGAAACGTAGATTTTTAGGAATATAATAACAATTAATAATATAATATTTGTTTTAAAAAATATTTTATGTCAATTTTGACACTATTTGGTAATTAATTTTTGTGAAAATCATAACAGAATGATTAGTTCGAAATAAATTACTTAAATCAATACTAAAATGACACAGAAAATTATTGTAAGTCATAAAAAGTCTCAAATTACATTTATTTGGGTATTTATAACATCAATTATGTCAATATTTCATTAATAGGATAATTACCGCATCATCATTGTATCATAAATAAATTAATTTATTTTAAGTCTAAAAATTACCAATAAAATAACATAATGTTGGAAATCATTTTATCTTTCTAATTAATATTTATAGTCGAATTTATATTACGTATAACCCTATATTAAAAATGATTTAGTTATTAAGCTTTGATTCTAACTATTTTAACCCTTCTTTAAATAAATTGATAATAAATGTCCTAATCTAATCCAAGTGGGCCTAAATGTTCATATTTTATTCCTAAGGTTTTTTTGGTCGAATTACACTTATCCAATAGAATTAGGACATGTGTTAGGGTAATAATAATATCATATTTACCCTTAATTACCCTATTTACTTTTAACCGTGGTAAATAAATGTAATACGTTACTATTCATGAAAAATTATTTTCATCTCATTGAACCACATTTTAGTCATTGATATTATCCGTGACTCTCAGATTTTTGAAATTACACTCACAGAAGCGGTAAAATTACGTTTTATGTAAAATTCAGTTTTTTAACTACCACTTAGTGGTTTCACTATTCATCAAAAAATGAAAGTTTCCAGAAAAATACCAAAAATTAGGCCTAAGCTATATTTGATATTATGAATTCAAAGATGATTTCTATTTTACCAAATTCAAAACATATCAGTTGCATTAATTAGTTTAAAAATTAATTCCCGTCATTAAAACAAATAGCTTGTTTGTAAGAGATAATAATATCAAAAAATTGACACTTGTTTATTTCTAGTTTAAATGTGAAATTACATACAATGAACAACATTTTATTAAATTGTAAAAATCTATTCTAAATATACTTTAAAACCACTCAAATTAATAATTTATCACTATTAATTATTTCGATTAAAAAAAGTTGTTTTTAATTAAAATTTAATAAATTTCACTATTCATCAGAATATGAATGTTATCTGAAAAGTACCAAAATTTCACCCTAAGCTAACTTCGATATTATGAATCCACAAATGAAGTCCATTTTGAAAAATAAAATTTCAAAAATTTCAAAAAGTGGTTATTACTATTCATAACGGCTAGTTCATAATAATATTATAATAATATCTCGTTTAGGGAATCTCTGTATTGTGTACTACACATGCTATCGAGGAAGGTCACGATTGCGTGTAATGCAGCTAAGTTAGGGTTGCGTGTTGTGAAAGACTCCTTTGTTGTAACGTACAACACAAGACATAAATAAAATAAAAAAAATATTTTTCATAAAATCTCAGTGTGTTACATTCTACCCCCTTAAAATGAATTTGACCCTCGAAATTCGTCGGGGTTATAAATGGTTTACTACTCGAACGTTTCATTAATATAAACCCACATTGTAAAGAGGAATATCAAAACATTGCTTTAAAAACTAAAGTATGAAACGTAACATTTACCCAAATTAACTCATCACTGGGTTTCCACATAGGAGAACATAGGTGAAAATATGGATATGGAAGACAAATATAACCATGAAATTCTGATGGAGAGTGGTAGAGGACATGGATATGAAAAATCCAACAATCACAAAGCCGTAAATTTGTGATGATCTAAGGTACCATCTGATTCATCGGATATAAGGGCACTAGGACAACATTTTTTGTTTTCAAGATCATTTCCCAAAGTTTATGAATTAAAAGAAATACTTACATTATTTTGGTACAATCTCACTATTGTTCGTGAGTTGAACAATTTCCACTTTATCCCTTAAAGAAATGAAGTTGAATTTGTTATTTGTGATGTGTTAGCAGATCATGCGATAGAATGATGGTTCATTACATCTGTTTCAATCAAAAGGTTAGTAAAAGTTATAAGTCCATCTTATGTTTAGATTAATCGTATATGGTTCCAAAAAATGAACATATACTTCATATATCATACCGCCAAATAAAATAAAATTAGTTTCTACTAACCAGGGACTTCCTGTAGGCCAGTGGTAGGCGATAATGGACAGTCGTACTTCGGTTGTGGGTTCGATTCCCACAGCTTTGTTCGACGCGATGGGCTATCGCCCGTCCTATGGGATGTCCTTTTTCTAAAGCTATATTACTATAACATCCCATCAATAATATCGAAACAAAATTCTATCCTTACACCATACTAACTTATGTCCACCATAATCCATTCCAATCTTTAGGCTTATCTAAAATACTTCGGTCCAAGCTCATAGTATAAAAAAACGATTACATGAAATGTCATCAACCAAGCATGTGAATACCATCATTTATCCCCCATATATCTTGTTGGTATCATTCCAATACTTTGAATACTTTAATCATGTATTCTCTTGAAAAATTAATACCCATTAAACCATAGTGAAAACATGAATGCTGTCAAAAGTTAACTCTTTCCTGATACAAAAATCCAAAAATTATATATATTCAATCTATGATATAACCTTCTCCTTATATCAGTCACGATCTCATGAATACTATCAAACATTTAATTTTTTCTTTATCCCTTCATTATGCGCATATCATCTACATTCCAAAAATATCTAAATAACCTTTCATTGATACTGGTCCCATTAATCATACACTTTCAAAACTCAAGGAAATACAACAGTGTAAAAATCCTTAGATGTCTCTTTATTCCATAGTATCATGAGATTACTTATACAACATTACCCTTGATAAACATATAATCATTCCACTACCTTCTTAAACCATTGACCGAGCATCAACAATTCTTTCATCTCACATATCATTTGTAGTCTCTTCATCATCATCAACATAAATACTACCCATACGACCATACTGATTCTCTTCATGAGACTTTTCCTTAGGGAATTGGGTTGCATAATGCCCGTACATTCCACATTTAAAACATTTAACCATTGTTGATGTCGTAGAAATACCATTATCCTTGTCCATGGGGTTAACTGAACCTTTTCCTTTGCACTTACTGGCTTTGTGTCTTTCTTTTCCACACCCAAAGCATCTTCCAGTTCCTTTGAAACATTCTCCTTGATGCCTCTTCCCACATGATTTACATAGGGGAAATTGAACTTTCATTCCTCTATGATCATCATGAAACTCCATCTTTCTCTTATTAGAAGAGTCAGTAACCATACCAATTTTTGTTTATTGATCATATTATGAGATTGATAATTCGGCATAATAATGATGTTTTGACTTCCAAATCCCATTTCATTTGGTTTCTCATGAATAATATCATTCCATTGTCCGTAATATCCTCCATTATCATGAATCTTTATGTTTCCAGCCATTTTCTAAAACCCAAAAAGAATAGTGTGAGAGGAAAAAATCATGCTAGGGAAAACAACATAGTAAAGGGGGAGTACCCTAAATATCTAACATATTAGGTTAAATTCTATGATCATTATTGTAGTTCTAGGACATTATCCTATACATATACTTATCCTTAGGGACATCCCTATACATACCTTAGAAATATCTCTAGGTATCTCACTAAAGTTTTCGCATCCTAGTTTCCAAAGGTTGACTAAACCTTTCCTTTGATACCAACTGTAGAGACCTGAAGCTTGACGTACATGGAAATCACAATACTTTTGCGGAATACTTAATACATAACAAAAACAGACACACAAGATCCGTAATAGTTTAGTGTCTTTGGAAACATGGAACGTAATATTCTAATCATGGTGAAAGATCTTCAACATCTCCCATTAAGATCTTCCCCTTTGGTTTTCTTACCTAAAACCTTTCTTTATATCCTCGGGAAAAGAAAACATAAAACGGGTGAGCTCAAATGCTCAGTAAGGGTAAGCATGGATAAAATAAAACATACCATATACATTTGAACTTAAAAACATGAACATAATGTTTAAACATCAAAAGCATGAGCAATGAAATAAAACATTGAAGTACGTAAGGCATAGATCATAAAGAAACGTTAACCATGTTAAAATAGCATGGGAGTAAAACATGTAATTTTTTGCAACCATTCATCACTTGTTATGATTTCCATAGTAGCCAAGGCATTGCTTCTAAGACCATCGTAGTGGACAAAGTGCCTTTCTGAATCGAGTTCACTCCTCGTTTCATTCCTGTAACACTGAACCGGATTAACTTACCATTCCAGCCATATCTATCTCATGAGATATAAAATCTTTACCCAATGCATTGGTGGGAGATATAGGTCCCACCCATCTCATTGTGAAATCATTCTTACTTGTGCCACAAAATAAACATAAAACATTCATCATAACCCAAAGAATAAAATGGGTTCATAAACATCATCGCATCATTTCATAATCCATATAAAACAAATGGACATTTCATCATAAGAAAAGTGAAACATGTAAATCATAGATACATTAAACTTGAAACATACACATATTAAATAATGTCATCTTAGATGGAAAATGGTTTTGATAAAACATTTGAAATGAATTCTTGAGGAAAATACCATTTCTTCGTCAAAATCATTTTATTTTCAAAAAATGCCATGAACTTTTAAAATGAAATCATTTTGTTGAAAATATTCATAAAATCATGTAGATTATGCTTCATGAAAATGAGGAATTATGAAACCGTAAAAATCTGTTCACGCTGTATAAGTTAAAAATAACATTCTCCTCGTACTTTTGTCGGAAAAGTCAAAAAAGTACCTCGTAACGTAAACAAAAGAAAGATTACATACATACCATGTAGTAACAGTAAAAAATGGGTAAAAATGTCTTTAGAAATACATGAAAACACTTTTATAAAACATGGACATGGATGATATAAATAACCCCAGTAAATACATATGAATAAGCAATCTCGGATAAAAATGAGATTTGAAAAATTATCCCTTACCTTAGGTCCGATATGCTTCATACATATCTAAACCTCCTGTATAATGATTTAAATAATGTCATTGAATTATTATAGAATTATATTCATTGTTATGATATCTTATATGGTTCACTTATGACTTTATATTACCCGTTCTTTTGAAAATTCCATGTTAAAGAGTGTTTTGGGTAAAATTGTTTCATTTGTTGTCCGTGTTTTGACTTTTAATTATTCATATGAATACTTAGATAATTATTACATAAATCTAGAATATAAAACAGGATTTATATATAATTTATATTCAGAATATACATATATATAGTAGATCGATAAATGGAAGGAAATACACCATTCATGGAGATGGTAGGTCGTACGTACGCATGAACGCAGTTTTTGTTTCCTTATTGAGTTGAATGGAATTAAGTATATGACATACATATATATATACATAAATCCAGTAGCTTTATAATGTAATATATTTCATTACTATTTCTTATATATACTTTATAATCATTCGTGAATGGTTAACATGGAGAGTGAATCTCATCGCGTCCTGGAGACGGTAGTCCGTACGTACGCACGAGCCATGATATCATTCCCAAGATCATGGAATTGTATTAAAGTGTATGTATAATATTACAGAATCAATATCACTTTACAATAATCATATATATTAATTTCTTTCACCATTATACCCATCCATGTAAGGAGGTGGTGGAAATTAGATTACACCACGGCGTGGAGACGGTATTTCGTACGTACACACGCGCGGTGATTTCGTTTTCTGTTGGATGGATAGATGGTGAAATATGGTTGTTTCATACTTATAATAACATATCAGTATATTATTGATACTGATGTTATTACCTCATAATGAAACAACTAAAAAAAGAAAAAGTGGAAGAATAAATAAAGTTGAAAGAATCGGTAATGGACATTACCTCTTCTTTGAAGCGCCTCTTTGAGACCTCCTCTTAGGGAACTAAAATTGGCCTTTGAAGAAGACCAGGACCACTAGGATGTTTCTAGGGAACTGGATAAGAGAATTTGGAAGGGGTTGGCAGAGCGTGAAGGCTCAGAGTGGTGTGAGAAAGAGAGGGAGGAGGTGCCCTTTTATAAGGGAGGAGAGGGGGGCCTTTGGAATAACTAAAAATATTATTTTATTATAAAGTAAAATTCGGTTTTTAATAGATCCAAATTGATATATTTAGAAGCTAAGGTGGGGATGGGTCGAAATCCTCTATTCCAATAGAATTTAGACAAGTTTAGGTCATTATATTAACCTTATCTCTATGTTTTAACTTTTAGTTAATTAGATTGACATTTACCATGTCACTTTGTATTTTTATATTATATAGTTAATAAACATACCAAATACATCCAAGAGACCCCCAAGTGGTCCGTCAATGATACACCTATCATGATATCAGTATCTTGGCCGAACCTTAGATTTTTAGGATTATAATAACAATTAATAATATAATATTGGTTCTAAAAATTATTTTATGTCAATTTTGACACTATTTGGTAATTAATTTTTGTGAAAATCATAACAGAATGATTAGTTCGAACAAAATTAATAAAATACATACTAAAATGTCATTGAAAATTATTGGAATTCATAAAAAGTCTCAAATTACATTTATTTGGGTATTTATAACATCAATTATGTCAGTATTTCAATAATAGAATAATTATTGCATCATCATTGTATCATAAATAAATTAAATTATTTTAAGTCCTAAAATTACAAATAAAATACCATTATGTTGGAAATCCTTTTAGCTTTATAATCAATATTTATAGACAAATTTATCTTATGTATAACCCTATATTAAAAATTATTTAGTTATTAAGCTTTGATTTTAACTATTTTAACCCTTCTTTAAATAAATTGATAATAAATGTCCTAATCTAATCCATGTGGGCCTAAATGTTCATATTTTATTCCTAAGCTTGTTTTTGGTCGAATTACACTTATCCAATAGAATTAGGACAACTGTTAGGGTAATAATAATATCATATTTAACCTTAATTACCCTATTTACTTTTAACCGTGGTAAATAAAAGTAAAAAGTTACTATTCATCAAAAATTATTTTCATCTCATTGAACCATAGTTTAGTACTTTATATTAACAGTGTCTCTCGGAATTTTGAAATTCCACTCACAGAAGCGGTAAAATTATGTTTTATGAAAAATTCAGTTTTTTAACTACCACTTAGTGGTTTCACTATTAATCAAAAAATGAAAGTTTCCAGAAAAATACAAAAAATTAGGCCTAATCTATATTTGATATTATAAATTAAAAAATGATTTCTATTTTACCAAATTCAAAACATATCAGTTGCATTAATTAATTTAAAAATTAATTTCCGTCATCAAAACAAATAGTGTGTTTTTAAGAGATAATAACTATCAAAAGATTGACACTTGTTTATGTCTGGTTTAAATGTGAAATTACATCCAATGAACAACATTGTATTAAATTGAAAAAAATATATTCTAAATATACTTTAAAACCACTCAAATTAATAATTTATCACTATTAATTATTTCGATTAAAATTTTTTTTTAATTAAAATTTAATAATTTTCACTATTCATCAGAATATGAAAGTTATTTGAAAACTACCAAAATTTCAACCTAAGCTAATTTCGATATTCCTAATCCAAAAATAAAGTCCATTTTGAAAAATAAAATTTACAAAATTTCAAAAAAGTGGTTATTAATATTCATAATAGCTAGTTCATAATAATATTATAATAATATCTCGTTTAGTGAAACTCTGTATTGTGTACTACACATGCTATCGAGGAAGGTCGCGATTGCGTGTAATGAAGCTAAGTTAGGGATGCGTCTTGTGCAAGACTCCCTTGTTGTAACATACAACACAAGACATCAATAAAATTAAAAAGAATATTTTTCATAAAATCTTGGGGTGTTTCATTATGTATCTATTTTGGACTTAAATAAATTTAAATAAAATAAATTATTATTTAAATAAAATTTTTGTTTTAAACTATAACTCAGGGTTTTTTCACTATTTATCAAAAATTGAATGTTTTCAGAAAAATACCAAAAATTCACCGTAGGCTAATTTCGATATTCCGAATCCAAAAATGATGTCCATTTTGAAAGATAAAATTTATAAAATTTCAAAAAGTGGGTATTACTATTCATAACGGCTAGTTTGACTGGTTGTGGTGTGTGTTAGAACTCGAAGATTCGTACAACACATGCTACTGTATTTTTAAATGAGAAGAGTATTATGGATACTTGGGGTGTTACAGAAGAACTGAGATTTGTAGCTCCTAGTTGTGTTGATTTTGTTCAGTTTCCATCAAATTAGAAAGGGGATATAAGCTAAGGAAGGATCCTCTTTTATTTGTTCACCCAACATGGGTGATGAGGGGGGATTAGGATAGATATTAACAAAATTTTCATTTAATTAATTAATCCAACACATAATTCCACATAAAATCACCTCCGACTAAAACTACTGGTGTTGAAAATTTTAGGTTACACCTAGGGTAAACTTATTGTTTCATACTAAACCATGACCACATATTACTAATCCAAGACTCCACTAGGGAGTTATTCCACGTTTCAATATAACCTATGTTCATGTGAAAAAGTATATTTAAATTTTTTGAAATCCCCATGCTAAGGATATCTGGTCCTAGGAATGCCACACAAACTTTGTGATGGGATTCAAATACATTCTTAGGAATTTCCCAATGTCTTACTGGTCAAAACCCATGCCTATACACATTGGCTCCGCAACTAATGGCCTACTCTGACATCATCAGAGGCATTATTGTAAAATGAATTTTTTTGAAAGATATTAGTTTCTCTCATCTTCATTGACCATTAGTGTTGGTAGACCCCTTAATTGATTGAATAGTTGTCTTCTTATAGAAGTGTTTCTTGGTTCCATGCTCAGTTCATCAACATTTAAAAATTCCCCAAACTTAGTTCCCAACACCTTAATATATAATTTTCAACCATGTGTACAAATCATGGATTTAGATTGTTCAAAATAGGTTCCTCAAATATTCATTCTCACGCATACTATTCCCCCAAAATATAATTATTCATTTATAGATCAGAAGATCTCCATATTAGATCATGAGAGGTTACTCCTAATTTTTCTATGTAGTGAAATAAAATATTATTTGGATTATAGGTTTAGTTATTGTATTTTTTAAATTTTCATAATTTAATCCATCCCCTATAAATTTTTCGAATACATGGATAAACCATGTGGTGGTGTAGTGGCTCCATCACATCATCACTTGAGTCTTGAATGGTTAGTTACTATATGAGGAAAATTCATTTTTTATGGTAGATAAAACTATTTAGGAATCTTGAATTTGTGATTTATTGGGATAAATATATTTTTTATTGTGATGTATGGTATGTTCAAATTAATGTGTCAAAAATATAATAAGTTATATAATATTTACCTCAAACAATTGTTTTGTAGATAAAAAATATGGTCAATCAACACTTGATAAATTTTCTACCTCCCAATTGGCTAGATATTAACATATGTTCACCTCAGTTCTTTAAGGAATTTTATCTTGGAAGGTTATATGACATGGTTAATTGAGGACATTAAAAAAATTCAACATAATCAATTAGATGTAATAGTCTGTTGAGGATCAGTAAACGATCATCTATATTCATTGTTTGATTATATTCATCATGGAAAATCAATTCTCATTGTTAATTAGTCATTTTCTAGTTATAAATACACACAATGAAATATAATTAAATGTGGTATTTGTTAATGGGATTAAAAATTTATAAAAACCAATTAAAAATAGAATTTAAATCCTTCTAAAAATAAAAATCTAATACCAAAATCATTCCATGAGATCATTATTAATCACCAAAAAATTAATAAATCCAAAAACTATGTTTTAATCCCCATAAAATATATATATATATATATATATTAAAATCTAATAAATATGAATGACATTATTTATATTTATATATATTAAGAGTAAATTAAATTAAAAAATAAGCTCATACTTAAGGAATAATTAGTCGATATAACCCACCTATCAACATATATAATATCCAAGTAAAATAACATAAAAACCCACAGGGGATTTAAAATATATTTAAAAAAAAATTATTTTAATCCTCAAACATTAGAACAGAACGTTATCCAATAAAAATAACAATTAAATATCATTTTTTTCACAATTCATTAAAATAAATATCATACTAAATAATTTAAATTGGATTTTATTTTAAAAACTATTTATAAAATAATCATACTATAATATTAACAATATCAATGATGTATGGAAAAATATTTCATGTGGTAAATGTTTAAAAGAATTATTTCGAAACCAATATATATATAACGACCCATACTCTACATACATTATAATTATTTCATAATTGAAGAATAATTATTACAACATATAACAAAACCATGAAAGGACTGTATCAGTATAGCGTCTTTTGAAACTGGGAAACATAAACAACTGGTTCGCAAATCAACTATGTTGTCTCCCATTTATTTCATCATATCTAGAGTCCCTTTTGGCATATCCTACTTAATACCATTCTTCCTGACCTGGGGAAAAGAAAACATACAAAAGGGTGAGCTCAAATGCTCAGTAATGGTAAAGAAAAGAAATATGAATCATATCATATTCATAAGAACATAACATTTTGAATATCAGCAACTGCACAATAGATCATAATATCATAACTTGGGATAAATCAGAGTGGTGAAATGTAATCCCAATAATCATAAAATAAAACATGAAACTTTGTTTCCTACACACATAATCATATAAAATCATTTCATTTTAGTCTATACTAATTGCCAAGACTATCATAGCGGACAAAGTCCATTACTGAATCGAGTTCACTCCTCATTCCAATCATGTATCAATGAACTAGATTAACTTTTCATTCCATCCATGTCTATCTCATGAGATAAAAATCTTTCCCCAATGAATTGGAGGGATATATAGGTCCCACCAATCTCATAATGAAACCATTCTTATGTGTGCCACAAAATCATAAATCGTTAATAATAACATTACCCATGTAATAAAAATGGGATTCTTAAACATCATGTCATCATAACATAATCCATAAAAGGAAATCATAAAAATAATTCCATAATAACATAATCAAATCAATTCAAAAATAGGGATAGAAACAGAACCCAATATTATCGTAGATGTAAAATAAATTTGATGAAACACTTGGACACCATTCTTGAGGAAAATATCCTTTCTACATCAAAAACAGTTTTCCTTTCTTATCATGGCATAGAATTTTAATCTAAAAGAAGTTGATTAAAAATAATCTTGAAAAAAAGTAAAAGAATCTTCATGTAAATAATGTTCTATGAAATCATAAAAATCCATTCATACCGTATAGGTTAAAAAACATTCTTCTCGTACTTTGGCCGGAAAAGTCAAAAAGCACCTCGTACTAAAAATGAAAAAACATTCATTTCATATCTTTTACTAAAAACACACCAATGGGTAAAATTGGATTTAAAAATTTTTAGGAGGATAGAAATAATATCACATATTGAGGAAACATGGATGTGGATGATAAGTATTCCCCAGTAAATTCTGAAGTATAAACAGTCTCAGAGAAAAATGAGATTGTGAGATTTTCCCTTACCTTAGGTCCGATATGCTTTGTACGTGTCCGGACCTCCTGTATAATTATTTAAATAATATCATTGATGTATTCTAGAATCACACTCATTGGTATAATATCGTATATGGTCATATTCTTAGAATCATATTATTAATATTTCATTTCTACTTGTTATTCGGGTGTTTATTGATTTATGTTCTTATGTGTGTTTTATAGAATAAATTCTTATTCTTATTTTTTGGTTATAAATAACTCATTTCCAGAATGGTGTTAGTGTAATGTATATCATATTTACTCATTCAATTCATTTATATAATCATTATTCAATGAAGATCATGTAGAACGAGTCACATCACATCGTGGAGACGGTAGGTCGCACGTACGCACGAGCGATGATATTGTTCCCATGATCAGGGAATTGTATTGAAGTGTATGTATACTATTTAAGAATAAATATAATTTTAAAATAATCATATATAGATATTATTTACACCATTATACCCATCCAAGTAAGGTGGTGGTGGAAAACAGTTTACACCACGGCGTGGAGGCGGTATTCCATACGTACACACGCGCAGTGATTTAATTTTCCATAGTTCGGATATAAGGTGAAATAGGGTTGTTTCATATTTATAATAACATACCAGTATATGAGTGATACTGATTTTATTACTTCATAATGAAACTGTAAATGAAGAAGAAGTAGAAGAAGAAATAAATTTGAAGGAATTGGTAACAAATATTACCTCTACTTCAACACGCCTCTTCAAAACCTCCTATTAGGGCACTAAGATTGGACTTTTAAGAAGACAAGGACCTATAGGATGTTTCTATGGTAGGGTATTAGAGAAATTGGTAGGGGTTGGCCGAGCTTGAAGGCTCAATGTGGGGTGAGGAGGACAGGGAAGAGGTGCCCTTTTATAAGGGAGGAAAGGGGCACCTTTGGAATTATAAGAAATATTAATTTATAATAAATTCCAACCCCTCATAAAAACCTCCACAAATAACTCCAATACTAAGATTAGATGAGATAGTGTTGTAATACCATCATCCAATAATATTTAGACAAGTTGGGAATTTATTTTAAACATTATCAATATGATTTATCCTTATATAATCTGTTTAATTTTATTTGTGGTAATAATATTCTAAATTTTAAATCATTATAATTAAATACTTATATGTTGTGAATGGTCCATAATTGTATACATTATTACATAATAGACTATATAAATTTTAATTTATAAATAATAATTATTTTTTTGATTTTTGATCAATTTTATAATATGTAATTTCTATAAATTAACAATCATGTCAATTTTTACACTATTAATTTATTTGAGTCTAACTGAAATATATACAGAAGATATGTTTGAACTAAAATATTTAATATATTCATAACATGTAATTCTTATCTATAAAATTGGCGGAGCACATTAAATAGTTCATATAATATTTATTTTAATACATAAAAATCATTTATTTTATATTTAAATCAATAAAATAATTTCAACATCACTATTGTGTCATAATTAATGATAAATATTTAATCCCTAAAATTAAAAATAAATTCATATGATGTAGATAAATTTATTATCTTTCTGGATACTATTCATTTTTGATGTTTCATGATGTTTATCACTAAATTAAAATTATTATACTTATAATATTTAAGAGAGTGACATGTTGTCACTTTCTTTGGTTTTAATAATAATTAAATTATTTTAATGGTCCAAAGTCCATAAAAAGAATTTATTACGACCCTTAGGTGTAAATGGTCGACTTTTATTCATCTAATAGAATTTTTTCAGGTGTTAGGGTAATTTTAAAATCGTATGATTAACCTTAATAACCCGATTTACCTTTAACTGGAGTAAATAAAAATTACCGTAGTTACTATTCATAATTTAAATAAAATAAAAGTAATCTGTTAACATAATTTCGACCCACTGAATCCAAATATGTAATAAAATTTTCAAAATTCTAAACACATATTTTGTAGTAATTAATTTAAAATTAATCCCATTGTTAATCACAAAGGTTTTAAAAGTGAAAACATTGCCAAAGATTGAACTGTTTTTACCTATGAATTCAATGTAAAATGAATTCTAATGACATAAATTATATTAAATGGTAAACAATATTCTATTAATACTTTAATACCATTCAATAATATAATTTAACCATATAAATTATTGCGATGAAAAATGTTGTTTTTAATTAAAATATAGTGTATTTTTACTATTCATTAAAATATGAAAGTTATCAGAATATTATGAACATTTTTTCCAGAGTAAATATTTATATCCTGATTCCAAAAAAGAATTTTTTTTGTCAAATTGAACTTATAAACATGTCAAAAACTAGATTTAAATTGGGGGTGCCATCAAAAGGCGGCAGAAATGCATTTTTTTTAAAAAACATATTTTACCTGAAAAACTTATTTTGTTCTCATACCATGTTTTAGAAAATATTAAAGATGAATAATAATGTTATAAAATTAAAAATTCAGTTAATACTATTCATAACGGCTTGTTTATAATATTATAATAATATGTCATTGTTTAGTGAAACTCGATATTGCGTACTACACAAGCTATCAAGGAAGGTCATGATTGCATGTAACGCAAGCCAAGATAGTGTTCTGTGAAGTGAATGATTCCTTTTATGTTTCATATAACATAAGTCATAAAAAAATATATTTCTCATAAAATATCAGGGTGTTACATTCTACCCCACTTAAAATGAATTTCTCCCTTGAAATTCGTCACTTCGTAACACACAAATGAGGATACTTCTCCCTCATCATATCCTCAAGCTCCCATGTAGCTTTTCTAAATGGGGGTTCCTCCATAAAACTTTCACCAAGCGAGTGGTCTTGTTCCATTGAACTTTTTCACTATGATCTAGAATCTCTATCGGTTGTTCTTTATAAGAAAGATCTTGCTTCAGTGGTACAACTTCTAATCAGAGTACATGTGAAGGATCAGGTATGGACTTTCTCAGGAGAGATACATGGAACACATCCTGAACATGAGAGGGATTCATTGGAAGAACCAATCAGTAAGTTACCTTCCCAAAACGATCCAGTATTTTGAAAGGACTGATATACCTAGGTCTCAACTTGCACTTCTTTCCAAATGTCATTACTCTCTTCCAAGTAGATATTTGAAAGAAAACTTTATCACCCACTTCAAACTCTAGGTCTTTTCTTCGGTTGTCTGCATAACTTTTTTGTCGACTCCGAGGTGCGCTTTTGTGTTGTTGAATAAATCAGACCTTTTCTGCCATCTCATCAACAAGATCAGGTCCTAATAGATTTCTTTCCCCAACTTCATCCCAGCAAGTTGGAGTTCAGAATTTCTTTCTATAGATTGCTTTAAAAGGATCCATCTGAATACCGGAGTGAAAGCTATTATTATAAGAAAATTCCACAAAAGGTATGTGTTGATCCCAACCACCTTTGAAATCCATAGAGCAAGCTCTCAGCATGTCTTCTAGAGTTGAATTGTTATCTCAGACTGACCTTCTGTCTGAGGATGATAAGTAGTGCTGAAACTCAACTCTGTATCTAGAGTATGGTAAAGACTTCACTATAACTTCAAGGTAAACCTTGGATCCCGATTAGATATAATGTAAATTGGTACTCCATTCAATCTTACAACTTCCTTTACATATAACCTGGAAAGCTGATCCAGAGATAAATCTTCTCAAATAGTAATGAATTGTGCCAACATCATAAGACGATCAACTATAACCCATATAGAATTATTTCCTTTGGAGGATTTTGGATGTCCAGTGACAATGTCCATAGTAATGTTTTCCCATTTCCATTCTGGTATGGGTAATGGTTGTAACATCCCCATAGACTTATGTCTCTCAACATTAACATGATGACAAACCAATCATCGAGATACATATTCAACCACGTCTCTATTAATTACATCCCACTAGAAGTACTCTTTCAGGTCCCTATACATCATCGTGCTTCCAGGATGAATAGGGAACTGATAACTATGTGCCTCATCCACTAGCTCCTTCATTAATTCTGATATGAGAGGAACACAAAGCTGATTCTTGACCCATATTTACCCATCACAATCAAGGTTGAATTCAGGAACATTTCTCACCTTCTTTTGTAACTCTACATCTTCGTTCTTTGCCTCTTTAATCATCCAATATATATATGGTTGAACATTCATTTGAGAAAGATAATATTTTCCCCCTTACATTATAATTCCAAGATCCATTGTTTTTAAATCCATAAATATTGGATGTTGTGAGATCCTCATCATGGATAATGTAGCATCGTCTTGTCAACATAATGTGTCTGCCACATTGTTTGCTTTCCCAGGGTGGTAATGAATTAAGCCGTCGTATTCCTTAATCAGCTCCAACAATCTTCTTTGGCACATATTCAGCTCCTTTTGTGTGAAAGTATACTTTAAAATTTTATGATTAGTATAAATATTTCACCTTTCACCATAAAGATAATTCCTCCAAATCATTAATGAAAATATTACCGCAGTTTAATCCAAATCATGAGATGGGTAATTTTGCTCATGAATATTCAACTTTCATGAGGCATAATCTTTCACCATATCGTTTTCCATGAGAACACACCCCAATCCCTTCTTGGATGCATAACTGTAGATCACAAACCTTTCTCCACTAGAAGGAAGTGTGAGCACAGGTGCACTAGATAACCTTCTTTTCAAATCCTTGAAATTCCCTTCACACTCCTCCGTCCACACAAACTTAACTCCTTTTCGAGTCAACCTGTTGAGTGGATTAGATAATCGTGAAAAATCTTTCACAAAAGGTCGATAATATCCAGCCAAACCAAGAATGCATCGGATCTTCGTATCTTTTGTTGGTCTCGACCATCTTTCGATAACCTCTCTTTTTGCTGGATCCACAGATATCCCCTCTTTTGAGATTATGTGACCCATACATGAATCTTTTTGAAGCCAAAATTCACACTTGGTAAATTTAGCATAAGCCTTCTCCTTTCTCAGGTTCATCAATACAATTCTCAAGTGATCTTATATTCTTCCATTCCTTTGAATATACAAGAATATCGCATATAAATACTACCAAAAACTGAACAAGATAGTCTCTAAATACTATATTCATCAGATCCATGTAGATAGTAGGGGCATTAGTAAGACAAAATGGCATCACTATAAATTCATACTGTCCATACCTTGTACGAAAAGCCCTCTTTGGTATATCGTCTTTTTTGACCCTTAATTGATGACACCCTGAACGAAGATCAACCTTGGAAAGGTTTTGAGCTCCACATAGTTGGTCAAATAAGTCATCAATGTGTGGGAGAGGATACTTTTTTTTGATAGTGATCTTTTTAAGTTCTCGACAATCAATGCAGAGTCTCATTGAACCATCTTTCTTCTTAACAAATAGAATAGGTGCTCCCCAAGGGGACACACTAGGGCGTATAAATTCTTTATCAAGATTCTCTTGGATTCGCTCCATTAATTCCAATAACTCAATTGGGTCCATTCTATAAGGTGTATTTTACATCGGCATATCACCCGGTATGAGTTCTATTGAAAACTCAACTTCACGATTTGGTGGAAGACCTGAATATTCCTCCAGAAAGACATCATCAAACTCTCATACAATGGGAATATTCTAAATTGTGAGTTTCTCTCCAACCATTTGAGATAAATTACCTTCATTTATTCGAAACAGGACCCATTATATGCAAGAAATTTGCACTTTTAAGTTATATTCATTCTTGCATCGATAGATGATAGTAGATGGATCAGGAATATTAAATGTGATTTCCCTTCTTTGGAAATGGACATGAGAACCGTATAATGAATGCCAATCCATGCCACGAATCACATCAAATTCCACTATAATAAGGATTACAAGATTTGCAGGAAGAAAATTCCCACAAACTTCAATCGGAGAAGAATTGTAATCTTTTGATGTGACTGTTGTGCCATTAGGGGTTATCACAGCTAACTAAAAATCTAATTTTTGAGGTTGTACGACGATACCCTTACAAAATTCATCATAAATAAAAGAGTGGGTGGATCCAGAATCAAATAAAACATTTTCTACTTTAATATGGATGTCATGTGTACCTTTCACCACTTCGTTATCGTACTCCACATCACCGATAGTAATTGCATGTGACTTTCCTTTCTCTTTGGCCTTAAGAGTTTATTGACGTCGATCATCATCAACAACCCTTGGATTAGGGTATTTATTGGCATAATTCCCCATCTCATTGCACTTTATGTATTGAAGTGTAGGAAGTTCATTCTGTGTATCCCTTTCTTTGTTCACATAATTAGACATCTTCTTCCCATTATTTCGACATCCAATTGCCCTATGACCTTCTTTTCCACACATAAAACAGTTTCTTGTCCCTTTAAGACAATTCCCTCCATGTTTCATTCCACAATTTGAGAATAAAATTAAACTCATCTTATTTTTAGTGTGGTCTTTATATTTTCCTTTGAATTACATTTTCCTCTTCTTTTCAAACCCATATGACTGATGGGTTACTCCAATCTCCATATCAAGCTTGAGAGCACATCGAATAATTTCCTCATAGCTATTGAAGTCCCTTATGGCTAATGCCCTTTAGAGACATGGTTTGAAGACACTAAAGAATCGATCAATCTTACTCTCAGGTTGGATAATAATCCCAGAAGCGTACCATGCAATCCTTGTAAAATTTTCTTCGTAGATACCAATAGATTCATCATCCTTTTTCTTTAGTTAAAGAAACTCCTTCTCCACCTTTGTTCGAAGAATACCAGGGAAGTAATTATTGAAAAATATGTTCTTGAACTCGTCCCATTCAATGGACTCAATTTCATCCCATTGCCTCGTAATCTTAATAAGATTCCACTATTGATTAGATTCACCTTCCAAATGATATACTGCTAATATGATTTCATCATGTTCAGAACATTGTATAACTGAAAATATCTTTCCAGTGGTACTAATCCATTGTTCAGCCACTAATGGATCAGAAGACCTGCTGAATGAAGGTGGACGTTGCCTCTTGAAGGATTCAACAGAATGTTGCTCCTTCCTTAGCTCGTTTGGAAGCCCTGCATGGTTCATAGCTTGAGAATGTTGTGTGAGCATGTCTATAAGATTTTTCATTCCAGATCCCATAACGTTTGGTAACTCAGGGGGATAGTCATTGCATTGTCTGTCGCATTCAGCATTAACATGGTTCTATCGGGTTCCATCCATTGACTAATACCAATAATCATAGTGTGAGAAACACTAATCATAATAGGAAAACCACATAATCAAGAATAAAATTTTACTATTAGGGTCTTATCTTTGGTTATTCATGGCCATTTCTAAAACAATAATATTGTGTTCTATGCTTAGTCATATACGTAGGGTTCTTACTAGGTCTTTCACATCCTAGTCTCCAAAGGATGATTATACCTTTCCTCTGATACCAATTATAACGACCCATACTATACATACATTGTTATTACATCAGAATTGAAGCATATTTATTACAAAATATAACAAAACCATGAAAAGACCATATAGGTATAGTGTATTTAGAAACTGGGAAACATAAAAACTGGTTCACAAATCATCTACATTGTCTCCCATTTATTTCATGATATCTAGAGTCCGTTTTTCTCATATCCTACTTAATACCCTTATTCCTGACCAGGGGAAAAGAAAACATAAAAAAGAGAGAGCTCAAATGCTCAGTAAGGGTAAACAAAAGAAATACCAACCATATTCTATTTATAAGAATATAACATTTTTAATATCTTAACCTGCACAAGAGATCAAAATATCATAACATGGGATAAATCATAGTGGTGAAATGTAATCCCAATAATCATAACATAAATCATGAAACTTTGTGGCATACATACATAATCATAGAAAATCATTTCATTTTAGTCAAGACTCATTTCCAAGACTATCATAGAGGATAGAGTCCATTACTGAACCGATTTCGCTCCTAGTTCCAGTCCTGTATCACTGAACCGAATTAACTTGTCGTTCCAGCCATGCATATCTCATGAGGTAAAAATATTTACCCAATGCATTTGAGGGAGATATAGGTCCCACCCATCTCATAATGAAACCATTCTTCTGTGTTCCACAGAATCATAAATCATACATCATAACATAACCCATGTAATAAAAATGGTATTCTTAAACATCATTTTATCATAACATAATATATAAATGGACATAATAAAAATAATTCCATAATAACATAATCAAATAAATGTAAAAATTGGGATACAAACAGAACCCTATATTATCTTAGATGGAAAATAATTTTGATAAATCACTTGGACTTCATTTTGGAGGAAAATATCCTTTCTACTTCAAAAACATTTTTCCATTCATAACATGTCATACAATTTTAATAAAAATGATGTTGATTAAAAATAAGCTTGAAAACTTGTAAAAAAATCTTCATGGAAATAATGTTATAAAAAATCATAAACATCCATTCATGCCATATAAGTAAAAAAATATTCTTCTCGTACTCTGGTCGGAAAAGTCAAAAAGTACCTCGTACTAAAAACGACAAAAGATTCCTTTCATATCATTTACTAAAAACTCACCAATGGGTAAAATTGGATTTAAAAAATTGTAGGAGGATAGGAATAATATTACATATTTAGGAAACTTGGATGTGGGTGATAAGTATTCCCCAGTAAATTCTGAATTGTAAACAATCTCAGATAAAAATGCGATTGTGAGATTTTCCCATACCTTAGGTCCGATATGATTTATATGTGTCTGAAACTCCTGTATAATGATTTAAATAATGTCAATTACTTATTCCAAAATCTTAATCATAGTTATTATATCATATATGGACATATTATTAGCTTCATATTAGTAATATTTCATTGCTACTGATTATTCGGGTGTTTATTGCTTTTTGTTCTTATGTGTGTTTTGTGGAACAAATTCTTATTATTCTTTTTAGGTTATAGATACAAAATTTAAAGAATGGAATTAGTGTAATATATATAATTTTTACTCATTAAATTCATTTATATAATCATTATTCAATAAAGATCATATAGAACGAGTCTCATCACATCGTGGAGACGGTAGGTCGTACGTATGCACGAGCGATGATATCGTTTCCTTGATCGTGGAGTTGTATTGAAGTGTATGTATAATATTTCAGGAAAAAATATATTACAATAATCATATATAGTTATTATTTACACCATCATACCCATCCATGTAAGGTGGTGGTGGAAAACATATTACACCATGGCATGGAGACGGTATTTCGTACATACGCACGCGCAGTGATTTCATTTTCTGTAGGATGGATATAAGGTGAAATAGGGTTGTTTCATATTTATAATAATATATCAGTATATTAGTGATACTGATTTTATTACTTCATAATGAAACAACTAATGACGAAGAAGTATAAGAATAAATAAATTTGAACGAATTGGTAAAGGATATTATCTCTTCTTCGACACGCCTCTTTGAAACCTCATCTTAGTGCACTATGATAGGTCATTGAAGAAGACCAAGACCTCTAGGATGTTTCTATGGAAGTGGAGAAAATAAATTGTTAGTGGTCGGAGGAGATTGAAGGCTCAATGTGGTGTGAGGAGGAGGGGGAGGAGGTGCCCTTTTATAAGGGAGGAGAGGGGAAGCATTGGAATTATAAGAAATATTAATTTATAATAAATTCCAACCCCACATAAAAACCTCCAAAAATGACTCAAATGCTAATATGAGATGATAATGGTTTGTAATATTACCATCCAATAAAATTAATACAAGTTGGAAATTTATTTTAAAAATTATCAGCATGATTTATCCTTATATAATCTATTTAATTTTATTTGTGGTGATAATATTCTAAATTTTAAATCATTATAAATAATTACTTATATGTTGTGAATTGTCCATAATTTTATATTTAATTACATTTTAGACCATATTAATATTAATTTATAATTTTTAAATATTTTTGTGATTTTTAAACAAATTTAATGTATGTAATTTCTATAAATTTACAATAGTGTCAATTTTGACACTATTCATTTATTTGAGTTTAAATAAAATATATCAAGAAGATATGTTAGAACTAAAATATTTAATAGATTCATAACATGTCATTAGTATCTAGAAAAGTATTGGATAACATTAAATAGTTCATATAATATTTATTTTAAAACTTTTAGAATCATTAATTTGATATTTCAATCAATAAAAAAATTTCAACATCACTATTGTGTCATAATTAATGATAATTAGTTAATCCATAAAAATTATAAATAAATTCATTTGATATAGATAATTTTTTTAGATTTATGGAGGAAATTCATGTTCTATGTTTCATGAATTTTATCACTAAATTAAAATTATTATACTTATAAAATTTAAGAGAGTGACATGTTGTCACTTTATTTGGTTTTAATAATAATTAAATTATTTTAATGGTCCAAAGTCCATAAAATGGATTTATTCCGACCCTTAGGTGATACGGGTCTACCTTTAGTCATCCCATAGAATTTTGGATGGTGTTACGGTAATTTTATAAACTTATTTTTACCCTTAATTACCCGATTTACCTTTAACTGCAGTAAATAAAAATTATTGTAGTTATTATTCATAATATAAATAAAATAAAAGTAACATATTAACATAATTTGGAACAAATTAATATAAATATGGATTCCAATTTTCAAAAATCAAAACATATAAGTTTCAGTAATTAATTTAATATTAATCCCGTTGTTAAGCAAATGTGTTTTAAAAGATAAAACATTGCCAAAGATTGAAATGTTTTACCTATGAATTAAATGTAAAATTATTGATAGTGAAATTAATTATATTAAATTGTAAAAACATATTATATTTATACTTTAAAACCATTCAATATTATAATTAAACCATATAAATTCCTGCGATGAAAAAACATACTTTTAATTAAAATATAGCATGTTTTTACTATTCATTAAAATAAGAAATTTATCAGAATAATTTGAAAAATTTATCCAAAGTAAATTTTTATATCCTAATTCCAAAGAATAATTTAATTTTTTTAAATTGAGCTTATAAACATGTAAAAATCTAGATTTAATATGGGTGTGCCATCAAAAGGCGGCAAAACTGCATTTTTTTGAAAAATACATATTTTACCCCAAAAATTTATTTTGTTCTCATACCATGTTCTAGAAAATATATAAGATGAATAATAATGTTATAAAATTAAAAATTCAGTTAATACTATTTATATTGGCTAGTTTATAATATTATAATAATATATCGTTGTTTAGTGAAACTCGGTATTTCCTACTACACGCGCTATCGAGGAAGGTCGTGATTGCGTGTAACGCAAGCCAAGATAGTGTTGTGCGCAGTGAAAGATTCCTTTGATGTTGCGTATAAAATATTTCATAAAAAAATATACTTCTCATAAAATATCAGGGTGTTACAATATAGAATATCATAAATGATCTTAGTGGTAAACACCACATAATGGGTCTCCCTCTACCCAGTTAAAAAAGGTCATTGATTTGATTTAATAACAAAAATGAGGCTTCAACCCCAACCTTTAAAAAAATACACGAACTTAAAGGAAAAGGTCAAAATGAATCATTTTTGTAAAAAAAATAATGAATATATATGTGATTTTTAAATATAGTTACAAATTAAATATATTATATCAATGCCCGTTATTGGGTCTAAATAAAGAATATTGATAAGGAATATAATGATTTTAATATTTTTAAAACATGTTTTTCTTAATAAATCCCTTACCACATGTCCCAACTCGCCACATACATCATTTATATTCTAGAATAATAATTTTTTAATAATTATTTATGTTATTAAGCATATTATTCATGTTTATTACTACAATATTATTTTTTTAATATCATTTATAGTAATATTCAATTTAATTAAAAATATATCATGTTTATATTGGATGTTTTTATATTGTTATGTGAAAAAGTAATTTGGTGTGTTCATTAGGGTAAAATATATCATACTGGTTACATATAAATTATCATATCTATGTTTTTTTATAAAAATAATATTTTTTCATTAAATGTGTTTTTATAACCATCTATGTAATGTTGAGATGAAATAAGAAGTGTATAACAATTCCATTCTTTAGGATGTGTTGTGTTTGATTCCTAGGAGTCGTCTCATGGGATAATTTCCCCCTCCCTAGGGATCCACTCAACATGAAATATTACTTTGATCCGGAATGTGTTGGTAAAATGAGCTGCAACCCACTTGCTCTGACAGATTTCTGTGTTGAACCATCGCATATCGGGTTATTACCCAGCTTGATGCTCTACCATCTTTGTGGGAAATGAATCCTTCCCTGTGTGGGGATCACTTTGAAGTGATCCCCTCATGGGGAGGGGGTTCCCTAGTGTGGAGGGATAGATAATTCCACACATGGGGATTCATATAGGTTCTATTCTGCACATGCATATGAGCTATTTTTTACATGTTAATTTATCGAAGGGAAATAAAGAATATAACAATGTATCTTAACATAAAACATAATTATAGTATAAATATAATAGTTATTCATTTAATTAATTTTGATTACCTTCAATATTGGGAAATGAAGAAAATAGAATTATGTCACCCATGGACGTTGTAATCTGTATGTACATAGGTAAAATGTTTTTACTTTTCAATAAATTTAAATATTGTATTGAATCGTTATTCCCTCAATATAGTAATAATTCTTTTAACATAATTTTACATATTTAATTATATTACTAGAGTTTTAAAATATTTGAATAATTTTGAATATAAAATACACATAATAGAACATTTTAAGATGAAATACCTCTTTCATGGATAACCTTAATTGAAAAATACCTTCATGTATCATAGAATATCCCATTTGGAAGAAAAACACCCATAAGTTAAGTATAAGGTTATTTGGGAGTGATTTAAAAATATATTTGTTGAGATAAGGAGATCAAATTATATAAAATAGTGAGGGGAGAGGAATACCCTTTATAGTTCATGGTAGTGGAACACAAGTAAATAGACTAAATATTATAAAAATATAAATGTATTTCTCACTGTAAAGTGACACCACGAAAAGTCATATTATAATATAGTTTATAATAAGACCAAATCCAATGCTAAAATAAAATTACTTTCATAATATTGATATATTTTTGTCATTATCATTTAGTTATAACCCATTTAAACTCATGTTAACCCTTATTGGGGTGAAAAAAATTTACCATGTAACATAATTTTATGAATAAAAATAAAATAAAAATTAGTTAATAATTCGGGAATTATTATCCCAGATATTTATTTAATTTTCTATGATTCAATATATTGAATTTATAAAATTTATTATTAATAAAAATAAACAAAAAACAATGAAAATTAATTTTTTGAAAAAAAATAAATATATATATATATATAACAGTTTCTTTATAATGAAATATTTTTTCATGTTAATTCCCATACCATATATACATTTTTATTAATATAAAAAATTATGTTAAATTAAATCTAATCCATAATTCAATGTAACATTTTAATTACATGATTGAAGAAGTTGATTAAAAATAGTTCTTCTTTTCTATTAAATGAACCCTTAGGTTAAACGTTTTCAAACATAGGTTTTTAAATTCAACATAATATTTTCAAATTATTTAATTTATTTATTAATTATACATTTTTTCTATATTTTTTTTGAATGGTATTTTATTTTTATAACATTATAATGTCATAAAATTCATGATATTTGTAAAAATTTCATTTTCACTATTCATATTCAAATCATTATTTTATAAAAATCCCAAAAACTAACACTTATATAATTTTTACATGAATGATTCAAAAATAATGTACAATTAATTAAATTTAAATATGAAATTTTTAAAATTTATTTTTTATATTAATCTAAATAATTCCATTGATACAACTTAATAGAACAATTTCTTTTTCGACTGAAAAATTATATAAATTTATTATTAGGAATATTAGTTAATAAAATATATATAAAAATAACTATAAGAAATGAAATTTATTTGAAAATAAAATTTTGTGGGATTTTAAAAGAAATTTGAATTCACTAGATGACCATTGGTTGGGCCTATTATTGAAAGTGTGACTAGTTCGGTGAGACAATACATGTGTTCATGTTGGTCATTTTAACCCCTAAAAAATAAAATAATATGATTTTGAATTTGATATTTTTTATATTGATTGTAAATTTTGAAATATAATGGTTATTCATATATATATATATATATATTACGAAATACAATTGGGGATTTATATTTATTATGAGAACTTGTTTAAAGAATATATAATGTGTTTATGGGTTGGGCCCTTATCCATCCAAAATATATAATATGGTAATAGGATGGATTCTTATACAAGTGATCTTATAAACTAGGTATCGATTGGTCTTTTACCCAATCATTGTATATTTATTTATTATTGTTTATGTTATTATATTACCAGATATATAGTGGTTGAGGGATGGGTATTGATCCAACCAATGAGGTGATTTTTGTTATATTATAGTAAACTATGTTGGCACTAATCCAAACATTTCATTTAGTAATGTACAATATTAAGATATAGAAAGGAATTAGTTGATGCACATATGATAAATCCAAATTATCCCTTTATATCCCATGGTCCGATGATGATTTTTTGTAGTTATATATTTTTGCACATTATCATGTAAAATATTATGAATATATATATATCTGATATTACCAGGGGTGGTGTACTACTAAAATATACAAACTACCTTCCCAATATACCTTGGGAAGTTGAGGTAGCTTAATTATTTCATTTTTTGGACAATGGAAATGGATATATGATTTATTATTGAGCAAGGTTGATGACTAATATATGGGAAACATAAAATTGATGGGACATGAGAATTTTTTTTCATTTATCTCCATATTTTTTTTTCTTTTGGTTAATTTTGATACCTTATGTATATGGATTTCACATAGAGGATCCTAGTTATTTGCTTTTTCAATCTATGAAATGTCCAATTGTTCATATTTTAATAATATTGGTTTTTGTACTTTTATATTGTAATTTTTTATGATTGTTTATTATGGATTCATTAACATGGTTTAGTATTTCTTCGTCAACTACAATTTATCATTACCTAATATTTTTTGAATAGACTGTCAATGATATTATTTAACCATTTTAACTGGTCAGATATAACCCTTGAAGATTATACAATAGTTTCTTTTAGAATGAGTTTAATATTGTTACTAGAATGTTTTATATGAAAAAACGAGTTATTTTTATGATACACACAATGCTAAGATTAATATGCACTAATCACAACAATATGTTCACTTGTGTTACACACATTACTGAGTTCATTTGATATCATGTCTTACACATACGAATGAATTTTACCAAACTAAAATATACTATTAATTTTATTATTTTATGCCATATTTATATATTAATACATAAATTACATAAATGAAAATGAATGACTATATTTGGAAAATATTTTTTACATATTATTGTATAATTATATGGGTTGAGAAATGAATATTGAATCCAATTGAACATAACAGAAATGTTTTATACGAAAACATTTTTATGAAACTGATGGTATTTTCTCTTAATAAATTAAATTAATCACTATTAATGAATTATGTTACACAAATATATATATATATATATATATATTAAATAATATATTTTTTTACATTCATACAATATATTTTGTAGGAATAGGATAAGAACAAACCTAATTTGACACCAAAAAGCTATATTTTTAAAAAGGAAGTTTTCCCACCTTTTAACAGATAATCTATATTAAGAATAAATTTTGACGCATTTATAAATTATGTATGAATGAATAAAATTTATTTATGATATATTAATATTATAGTTAACATAGTTGATATTTTTGGTATTATTCTAAAATATTTCATTTTTGATGAATAGTTAAAATGCCCAAATTTAATTGAAAACTAACTATTCTTTAAATAAATAAAAATGAAAAATTATATATAGAAATATTTTTGAAGTCAAATTAGAATATTTTTAAATATTTTAATCCAATTTATATCATTTTGTAATTTTTATATTGGATTTATATACATAACCTAATTGAACATTTGAACATTTTCACTTGAAAAATGTTTTTCCACCACAGCCTAAAGAATAATTTTAAATGAATTTCCCCCATATATATGATTAGAATTTGAAAAAATGGAATAATTATTAGGAAACACAACAAATAATAATTTATATTATATTAAAGATTATTTCTAACTAAAATTATTAGTGAATGATATTAAAATTAATTACATCAATTATGGTGAATAAGAGTTTAGTAAATAGTTAAATTTCAATCATAAGAGAAGAAATGAACTTGAAATTTTTTAAAAACATATTGGATGAATATCTTACAATTATATACTATATTTTATCAAATTTGTATTATTATTTGTGTAACATGATGTAATATAGAGCTCCCAATAGTGTTTCCCTAATATATTTAGATAAATGCCACTCCTCCTCCAATATAAAATGCAACTCACCCAACACTAATTCAAACCTATAAATAAATTTACTGGTAAAAACCATAAAAAAAATATAAAAAATCATTCATCTCATCATATAGTTATAAATTTGGTTATAAATCCAACCAAAAATGTCTTTTGGTGTAAACCAAAATCTGTTACCTGAAAAAAATTTATGTTATTCAATGCATACTTTTGTTTTAATTCATTCTCCATAACATAAATTAATCTTATATCATGATTATATAATAAAATAATTATCAACAATATATTAATTTTTTTGTTAAATGTATTACCTACACTTTAATACAAATCAATCAAATTGGATATACAATTGTCGTTTGTGTGTATGGAGGACTGCCACCTCACAGACTAATATTATTCATTCTTTCATTATCACCATTAATGGTTATTAATATTTATGTATATATATTTAATATATTTTTTATATGATATAATTAATTCATTTATTCTTATTTAATTATTATATAATATATAATTTCAATATTTACTTTTTTTGTGAGTAAGATGACATGGTTTGTAGAAAAATGGACTAGTACCACTTGAAAGAGATGTGATTTGTTAAAAATACAACTACAATTTATTATGGAGAAATTTAACTAAAATATTTGATAAATATGAATTTAATAGGATCCTTTAAATTATATATATAAATATCATTTTTATTTCTTTATTAAAATTCGATAATAAAATAGAAGTATATTTCATGTGTATCATGTGTCTCTTGTCTTCATGGATGGTGAATTCAATTTAATATATAAAAAATTAATGGATTAGTGTAAATAAAAATATAATGAATATATATGATATTTGAATCATGTTTAAATTTCATTATATAATGAAATAATTTTGACATTATGTGGAAAAAATAAAATGTCAAAATAGACTTGAAAAAAATGAAATTAACAACATAAAAAATGAAATTAGTGAATGTTTATTTTATAAATAGGGGATAAAATGTTATAAAAGAACAATAAATTATATTATAAACACTATTATGGATCTATAAATAAATTTATAATTATTATCACTACTATAGAGGATCTTGAAGAATGTTCCTCCAAAAGGAATCATACGGTGTGAGGAAATATTATCTAACATTTATTTCTATGAGACTTATGAAATATTAACCAAAATTTTCTTTTATAATAATTATATAATTCCAAAATGAAATTAAATATCATGAATTATTCACTTTTTAGTTTATTTTGGGTTTTAATTTGAAATATTTCAGTATGTTTTATTTGATCTTAAATTTACAAAGTGGTAAAGAATTTAATAACTCAATTCCATTTCATTGGGTATTATTACATCCCCAGAGTATTTAATATTAGATGATCATGATTATAGTAACATTGACTCTATATTGATGTTTATAAACATATTTTCTGTGGGTTGAATTTTGATTCACATAATCAATTCATTATTTAATTCTAACTTCAATGTTATGTTAATTTTAAGGGTTTATTTCACAAACTTATTATAATTGAGATAGTTTATTCTTTAATATCCATTATATACTATTATGAAAATATTTATTAATAAAACCATTCAATTTATTATACTATAGTTATTTGTTATATTTTTCATGTAATAGTACCATTTTCCACTACTTGAAACATAATATTTTTTAGAATTTTTTGACAAAACCCAAATTTATTTATCTCTTCAATTGATGATATATTTTTTCTTAGAGACATGTTTTTCAAAAAAATTAAAAAATGTCTTTAATATTTTTAAATGACTTGTGAAAATAATTTTGTGACGTTTTTTTAATTATTTTTCAATGTAATATTTCTTTCACCCTCTATGAAAGTAATAATTCTAACCATTTTATCATGAAAAATGAATTTCCATTTTACATTGTACATAATTAACCACCATATTTTCTTTTAAGCTTCCATTTAAATTTCAAAAAAATACTTTTAAAGAAAATATTTTAGATTTCCTTTTCAAAAAAACATATAAATGAAATTCTTTTTCAAAATTAAATGGGTATTTTACTTAATAATGTTTTCAATAATCATTTTATTATATTTTTATTCATTAATTAAGACAGCCACTATTCTTACTCAATTAGTTATATTTAATATTGATACCATCTATATTACTTCCCTTGATGTGTTTTGATTGTTTTAACCAAGGATAATATTTATAATTAATTACATGATTAATTTCTATAGTAATTGACTTCCCCTTGAATTATTCACATCTTAATGGCCATTTATCTTTAAATTTAATTTAAATAACCACATCTTTTATCATGGATATTATTATTGACTAAAAAATATAAAATTTCTATATTCGATTTTTACATGATATGGATTTGGTTAACTAGAAAAATATTGATAAATCTATATCTTATACTCAACATAGATATTTGATAGGGTAAATTGTTCATAAATTAAATAAATTATTTGATATTTGAGGAACCATTTTGACAGGAACAAAACTGGTGGTGACCAGTTATAGATAGCCCCACGATGCAACGATAGTCTCATAGGACCAGTAAGTTAGATATCCGTAATGCGGTCTTCACAGATTATCTTATAAGTTGTCATGTGAAAGGTCATAATGGTAATGGTATCATATACCTTGGAAACATGGAATCTAATAATTTAGAATTTCTTCCACTAAGAATTATTTTATTATTATTATTATCCATGATTTTTTCACATTGAAAAATTATATTGATCCATTTCATTCTTAGTTTATTGATTAAATTTTATGTGTATTTAGTTATTTACCCTACCATATTGATTATTATTTATCTATTTATTTAACTATAATATATGTTTAGTTCTTTACCATTACATTTTTTTTGATGTTATACCTCTCATTTTATAGATTATGTGGCATTTAATTTTAGTTATTTACCTTTCCAAATTCATTATTCTCATGGAATAGTTTTTTTCCTCTGTAATTAACCATTACTAAGAATCTCAAAACACCCTTATTTGTTATCCTTTCCCAAAGAATCCAAGAAGTGTACTAATAATGATATGCATAGATATTCTAATCTCGAATAATGTTATCATTGGAAGAAATTATACTATAATAAGAGTATTAATTTTTAATAAAATTATAATGTCTGAATCTATTTTACCCATAATACTAAACATTTAGGATCATTGGGAGTTAATTCAATGTAATCGGGTATAGGATATGGTAGTAGACAGCAACTTCATGATTATAAGGGTCGGGGTTATATAGTTGTAAATAGATGAATTTCATAAGCAACATTGGGAACTGGATTTAGGAAATCACTTATTAACAAACTCCACCATATGATCGTCATTAACTATATGGGTATAAAAATATATTCATATGTTGGTAATATATATTAATGATGATCATAATTTTTAAGGCTTAATAACCTCTTCATAGGATTTAAGTTGTGCGAATCTACAATGATTAATGATATTTGGATTGATATTTAGAGAAATACAATTAATTAGTTTAGTAATTTTTTTAGTGCAATGTATATATTAAGAATACTTCCCTTCCATTATAGATACATAAGTTTAATTTTACTTACAACTTTTAGTGTTATTTTTATTATTAAATAAATTTTAATAATTTTCAAATATATCTATTTGGATTTAAAAAATGTTGAATTTAATATAGTAATGAAAAATTTATATAATGGGTAAATTTCACGGATTTACCTCACTTATTTTTTGTAAATAATATTAATATGGTATTAAGAAAAGGAAAACCTTTATGAAGGTGGGGATTGATGTAACACCCCGAGCTTCAATGATACACTTCTCATTCAATAATGCAATAGCTTGCATTGTACGCAACTTCGAGTTCTAAAACACTACGACTAATCAAAGTAGCCGTTATGAATAATAATATCCACTTTTTAAATTTATAGAAATTTTATATTTCAAAATGGACTTCATTTTTGGATTCGGAATATCGAAATTAGCCTATGTTGAATTTTTGGTATTTTTCTGAGATTTTCTAATTTTTTTATGAATAGTGAAAAATACTTAAAAACAACATTTTTAATCAAAATAATTTATAGTAATAAGTTATACTATTTAGTGGTTTTAAAGTATAATTAGAATATATTTTTACCATTTTATCCAATGGCGGTCATTAGAATTATTTTAACATTGAAATTCGACATAAACAATTGCCAATCTTTTGATATAAATTGTTTCTTAAGAACACGCTATTTGTTGTGACAACGGGAGTTAATTATAAAATTAATTAATGAAACTTATATGTTGGGAATTTTGTAAAATATACATCATATTTGAAATCAGAATATCAATTATAGCTTAGGGTGAAATTTTGGCATTGTTCTGAAAAACTTCAATTTTTGATGAATAGTGAAACCACTAAGTGGTAGTTAAATAACTGATTTTTCGTTCAAATGAAATATTACCACTTCTGTGATTTGATTTTAAAAAATCCTACATACATGGTTGTCAGTAAGAAGTAAAATGTGGTTCAATTATATTAAAATAATTTTTTGGTGAATAGTAAATTTTAAGTTCTTAATCGCGATTAGAGTTAATTAGTGTAGTTTAAGGTACAAATAATGTTTTAATAATATGAGATGAGCATGACACTTGTCCTACTCCTATTGGATGAGTCATGGCCGACCAAGACAACCCATGGGACAACTTGGGGACCCCATGGAGCCACTTCGGTTGGAAAATGACATTAATATATATATATTTAATGTTAAAATTAAATTGACACAAACATGATTTTTTTTACTAAAACAGTTTTTAAATGGGGTTATAGAAGCCCAAATTTTGACTATAAATATTCATTAGAAAGCTAAAAATATTTCCTACATCATAGTATTTTTTTATAATTTTTAGACATTAAATAAATTAAATTATTTATGACATCATTATGATGTAGCGATGACCTCATTATTTAACGATTTAAATAAAATGAGAAGATAATGCAAAATCCAAGGCATACACTTGTCCAAAGCCTATTGGATGATGAGATTTAGAACCATTATAACCCTATCCACTAATTATATAAGTGTGGGACCTTTAGAATCCGAAAATAATTGTATAATAATGTAACATTTCAATCTTTCCAAAAGAGCCCCTCCTCTACACTTATAAAAAGCCCCCACCTCTCCCACCACATTTACACTTTCAAGCCATTTGGCTCAGCCAACCTCTGCCCAAATACTCTCCCAACTTCCCCCTATTACTCCTAGAAGCCTCACTTTGGGCAGAAATCTTCCCAAGGAAGCCTTTGGCTCAAATCAAAAAGAGTTACCCGATTTTGAGGTAATGTCTTCTCTAATATTGTTTTGTTTTATTTTTATTCTCCAACCCCCTAAACACTTTTTATTCCTTTATTTTGTAAAAAACCCAGTATCTACAATATACTAGGATGTTGTTATGATAATTATTTGGTTTAAACTTACACACACCTACATCTAATGGTTAAAGAACATACTATTTCTGTGGATGGCGAATTTTTGCCTCACGAAACGATGATTGTTCAACACTCATATAGCACCTTCAAAGGTGGCCATTAAGATGTCACTATTTTTATATATGATATATAATATGTTTATGTTTCACTTATGCTTCTGTATTTCTCATTTATGGCATACTTTATGATTTCCATTATGGGTAAAACGCGATAATTTCATTTTAGGAAGTGCAGACTACCGCCCCCTCAAAGTGATTTGAATCGTTAATGCCATATGTGGGATGTATAAAGGATGGAGTAAATGGTATTATACACTATGTTATACTGGAATTATATTATACATTTATATCATTATGATTTCGTTCCATTAAATATGAAATTGAAATGAAAGTAGCGTTCATGCGTACGTACGGCTTACCGCCTCCATGAACGGTGCATTTCATTTCTTACCTCCAAATGTTAAGTAATATTATAAATGAATGTATATACTGGATATATAAGATATATATGAAATATAAATCATGAATATAATTCTGGAGATAATGGATATTCTACCACATAAACAACTTGTAATTATAACAAGTTTATTGTTGACTCAAGTAACAAAGATCGACAAAACGACCATTATTAACTTAAATAATTACATAATGTTCATATCATTGTAATAAGTGATATAATAAGGATAATGAAATTGAAAATGGTTCTTAATAAGGTATATGTTTACTCTAGTTTATTATTCAGGAGGTTAAAGAACGGTTGAGTCAAGTCAGACACGAGGTAAGGGAACTTCTTAACCCAATTTCTATTCTTTGGGTTAATCTCCTACTTTCAAATTATGTCATGATATTATTATGTCCTATCTTGTATTTTTACATTATTTATGTGTACTTATAGTGAATACACATTATAGATGTACTTTATTTAAAAAATATGATCTTTTAAGGACTTCGTCTCAATCCCCTTTCATTGAGGCATATTTGGTTTTATACGCAATTTTCGTTTATATGGTGTAGAAAACCCTTTGACTTTTACGTTTATTCTAAATGAATCTTTTTTATACGAAACATTTTACTAAATGAAAAAAAGGGAATGTTTTTATTTCCGTACTTATGCGGCGACAACGAATTCTCCGCCACCGTGACCATTATTTGGGTTTTGGCTTCCTCTACAAGCCATAATTGTTTTTTAAATGAAAAACAAATACCATGTTTTACTTTTCTTTTATTTTGGTTATGAAAATGGTATTTATCAATCGTTGTTTACGAGTTTTAATATATGAAAACTCAGTGAAAATGTATATGTATTTAACGCAAGCTTAAAATTTTTTTCAGAAAACCCGACTCTCGAGTGTGGTAGACAGAAAGGGATTGGGCGTGGACCCATCATGGCCTGTAATTAGTCGAGTAGTCTCAGAATTAGTTATTTTGTTTTCAGAAGCTTGCATAATGTTTTCAGAAAAACACTGGGGTATATTTGATCAATTTTAAACGTAAGTATCTTCTAAAAAAAATTCATCGGTAGGTCTCATGAGACAACTAGACGTGGAATTGGCCGAGCCCCTTTCCCAATTTGATTTATGGTTTTGGCCGAGGCCTTAATCATTTTAGACATCTTGGCCGAGGCCTTGACAAAATGTTTCAGAATGTCCGGCATTATACATTCCCTCATTATGAAAGTGGTTATTGATATTGCATGTGATTATTCGACCAGTAGAATATCCATGTGAAGAAGTGAATGGAATTATCTCATTTTACTTTTTCCATATTATGTTGAAGTTCAAGTTTAAAAGGCTTTTGTTTTAGTTATACATTTCCTTAAATGTTAATGTTTATTTATGAAAGCTTCTGCTATATTGTTAACCTTACTGAGCATCTGTGCTCACCCCTTTCAATGTTTTAATATTTTCCAGGATGTGAAGAAGTATTTTATGAATGACCTGCAGGGATAGTCCGAAGAGGATAGAAGTGTGGACTATGGAGACTATGTTATTATAGTTTTTCACTTTGTGATGTAATGTAACATTTATGAATGTATCTAGTGATTCCAAGGCTACTAAACTAATCGGTCTTTCAAGAATTGATCTTTTGTGATCATGCCAATGTTACGAAGTAATGAACCGACTCTGGGTAGCTGGTGTCGGGGCGTTACAGTTGGTATCAGAGGAAGTTTAGTACAAACCTTGGAAGCTAGATTTAGATAAACTCTGATTGGAGCACGTAGACCTAAGATGAACTTTAAGGATTAGTATAGAAGATTTTCCTAAAAATTTTGGTATTGTAGAGATTTTGTGAGTTTTCCGAGCAATACATCCCTGTCTGGATACGAGCTGGTAGAGGTGGCTCTGGCACAGATGTACCTAGGGGTAAAACCCGAAAACACCGCTTTGAGCTAGACTCGAACGGGAACTGGTGCACGACAACGGGCCTTGCTGCACTCTTGGTTACGACACTCCTGGGGGATATGCTTAGGATAATTATCATTTTCTTTACAAACCACTATGAAGGGTTATGAGTATATTCTTCCTCAAAGAAAACTTTTTTTATGATTATGGATTATATCCATAAATAGTTTAATTTATGTTAAGTATTTTACAAGTATGGAATTATGTATTTTGATTCATAAACTAATATAGTTTATGCCATTGATTAGAAATGGCTCCTAGTGGAAGGAAATGAAACAGTATCAATGCACTCACTCCGTGTAGGGATTTCCCTCCTGCTCAAGATAATTATTGTGGATCTGGAGATACAACTGGTGCTGATCAAGTTACTACCATACTGGGACATTCACTCAGGTTATGAATAATAACCTTACTCGTATGGAGCACCCTGATCTGTAACATGGAGGATCAATATTAGACCGCTTCATGAGGCAACAACCACCAACATTTAATGGGGGTACAAATCCATTAGTAGCTGAGCAATGGATAAACTCCTTAGAGAAAAAATTCCACACCTTGGGGAGTAGCGAAAGGGCGAAGGTTATCATAGCAGTTTACCGCCTCACTGGAGATGCCGATCAATGGTGGTCATTGATTCAAAACACAAAGGAAGATGATGATGTATCAAATATGGAATTGAGGGTGTTCAAAGAGATTTTCTTAGAAAAATACTTTCCTCGTGACCATAGAGCAGATATGGAAAGACAATTTCCGAGTCTGAGACAAAAGGAGGATGAGAATGTCGCAAAGTATGAGGCCAACTTTACAAGGTTAGCAAGGTATGATGTAGATTATATACGTAACCCAAGAGGTAAGATTGATCGTTTCTTTGATGGGTTAACACTATTTCTCCTTCGAGATTTAGTATCACAATCCTTCTCATCACACGAAGATATTGTCTCGTGTTCTATCAAGACAGAAAAGGAATTCTCTAAGTCTTATGACAACAAAGTAAAGAAAGAGAAGAAGAGAACGGTGGAACAAGAGACAGATAAAGGGAAAAAGGGAAATAATGATTTTCCATTATGTGATAATTGTGGGAAGAATCACCCTGGTACATGCCTAAAAGGAATGGGAGTTTGTTATAAATGTGGAGAAAAGGGTCACCAGGCTCGTGATTGCAAGGGAAAGAAAGAGGCTATCAATGTTGAATGCTACAATTGTAGGGAAATGGGGCATTATGCAAATGAATGTCCTAAGCGTCAAGGAAACTTACCCTAGAAAAGGACAAGGGATCAAGGCCAATCTTATGCTGTGACAATAGTTGAAGCGGAATAATTAATGTATTGGTGCTTTTGGACTCAAGGATTGTATTCTGGTTATAAGAATAATGTGATATATATAAAGATTGTACTGCAGTACTTTTTGATTTCAGTAAGGTTTTAATATGATGAAGGTAATTATATTTTTAGTATGTGACAATAAGAGAAAATTTACTTTGTTTGGGGAATCTGATAAATTGATTTTGGAATTAAGAGACCTTTTAGAGAAAGTCTGGAAAGAGGTATATTGGATAATTATAAAGGTTGGAGTGGATTAAGTTGATCTTTGGATAGTATTGTTTAAGGTTAAAAAATTTATGAAGATTATTTTTGGAATATTATGATACTATAGTTTTAGGAAAAGGAAAACCTGCTGGGTGGGGCATAACCCGTGGCGTCGGACAAAGCTGCAGGAATCGAACCCACAATGAAAGTGCGACAGGCCTTTATTTCCTACCACTAGCCTACAGGAAGTCCCTGGTTATTACAAAATAATTTTACTAATCTAAATTGTATGTGTTAACATTTGGAACCTTATACAATTTGGATAAATAGAATATTTTTGAGTTCCGCTACAATTTGGAGTAAAAGTTGGGTTTGTGGTAAAAATTTATTAACGAATGAAAGTATACATAACAAGTATGTATATTCCCTTACGTTCTTAGTAAATCTCCTAAATAAATTCCTCAACATTATAAAAGGTAACTTAAAACAAAAATGTTGTCGGTTAACTTTTCCAACTAGGGATTCAATGACTGTTTAACCAATCACAAGTTTGTGATTTTCTTATAGTTAAACATTCTCCTAAACCTGTTTTCTATAACTCTCCATCAGACCTTGATGGTTTGTCTCTCCTCCATATCCATATTTTCATAGAATATTAGAATGGGCTATATCAGGTGACCTTTGTACTTATCTTGCTTTCTTTTAATGTTATATATTTATTAACCTTATTTCCGATGTGGGTTTTCCACAAAGGTATTTTCTATTTTCAACCTTTTATTTTCAAAGAAAATTTTCAAATTGCGAGGATGCAATTTATTGAAGGAGGGGAGAATGTAACACCCCGAGCTTCCATGATACACTTCTCATTCAATAATGCAATAGCTTGCATTGTACGCAACATCGAGTTCTAAAACACCACGACTAATCAAAGTAGCCGTTATGAATAGTAATAACGACTTTTTAAAATTATAGAAATTTTATATTTCAAAATGGACTTCATTTTTGGATTTGGAATATCGAAATTAGCCTATGTTGAATTTTTGGTATTTTTCTGAGAACTTCTAATTTTTTTATGAATAGTGAAAAATACTTAAAAAAAACTATTTTAATCAAAATAATTTATAGTGATAATTTATACTATTTAGTGGTTTTAAAGTATAATTAGAATATATTTTTACCATTTTATCCAATGGTGGTCATTATAATTATTTTAACATTGAAATTGGACATAAACAATTGCCAATCTTTTGATATAAATTGTTTCTTAAAAACACGCTATTTGTTGTGACAGTGGGAATTAATTATAAAATTAATTAATGAAACTTATATGTTTGGAATTTTGTAAAATAGAAATCATTTTTCAAATTGGAATATCAATTATAGTTTAGGGTGAAATTTTGGCATTGTTCTGAAAAACTTCAATTTTTGATGAATAGTGAAACCACTAATTGGTAGTTAAATAACTGATTTTTCGTTTAAATGAAATATTACCACTTCTGTGATTTGATTTTCAAAAATCCGACATACATGGTTGTCATTAAGAATTAAAATGTGGTTCAATGAGATTAAAATATTTTTTTGGTGAACAGTAACTTTTAAGTTCTTAATCGCGATTAGAGGTAATTAGTGTAGTTTAAGGTACAAATAATATTTTAATAATATGAGATGAGCATGAAACTTGTCCTACTCCTATTGGATGAGTCATGGCCGACCAAGACAACCCTTGGGTCAACTTGGGGACCCCATGGAGCCACATTGGTTGGAAAATGACATTAATATATATATATATTTAATGTTAAAATTAAATTGACACAAACATGATTTGTTTTAGTAAAACAGTTTTTAAATGGGGTTACACAAATCCAAATTTTAACTATAAGTATTCATTAGAAAGATGAAACGATTTCCTACATCATAGTATTTTTTTTATAATTTTGAGACATTAAATAAATTAAATTATTTATGACATCATTATGATGCAGCGATGACCTCATTATTTATCGATTTAAATAAAATGAGAAGATAATGCAAAATCCAAGGCATAAACTTGTCCAAAGCCTATTGGATGAGGAGATTTCGAACCATTATCACCTTATCCACGAATTATATAAGTTTGGGACCTTTAGAATCCGAAAATCATTGTATAATAATGTAACATTTCAATCTTTCCAAAAGAGCCCCTCCTCTCCACTTATAAAAGGCCCCCACCTCTCCCACCTCATTTACACATTCAAGCCATTTGGATCGGCCAAACTCTACCCAAATACTCTCCCAACTTCCCCCTCTTACTCCTAGAAGCCTAACTTTGGGCATAACACTTCCCAAGGAAGCCTTTTGCTCAAATCAAAAAGAGTTACCCGATTTTTAGGTAATGTCTTCTCTAATGTTGTTTTGTTTTATTTTTCTTCTCCAACCCCCTAAACTCTTTTTATTCCTTTATTTTGTAACAACACCAGTATCTAAAATATACTAGGATGTTGTTATGATAAGGATTTGGTTTACACTTACACACACCTACATCTAATGGTTAAAGAACATACTGTTTCTGTGGATGGCGAATTTTTGCCTCACGAAACGATGATTGTTCAACACTCATATAGCACCTTCAAAGGTGGCCATTAAGATGTCACTATTTTTATATATGATATATAATATTTTTATGTTTTACTTATGCTTCTTCATTTCTCATTTATGGTATACTTTATGATTTCCATTATGGGTAAAACGTGATAATTTCATTTTAGGAAGTGCAGACTACCGCCCCCTCAAAGTGATTTGAATCGTTAATGCCATATGTGGGATGTATAAAGGATGGAGTAAATGGTATTATACACTATTTTATACTGGAATTATATTATACATTTATATCATTATGATTTCGTTCTATTAAATATGAAATTGAAATGAAAGTAGCATTCATGCGTACGTACGGCTTACCGCCTCCATGAACGGTGCATTTCATTTCTTACCTCTAAATGTTACGTAATATTATAAATGAATGTATATACTGGATATATAAGATATATATGAAATCTAAATCATGAATATAATTCTGGAGATAATGGATATTCTACCACATAAACAACTTGTAATTATAAGAAGTTTATTGTTGACTCAAGTACCAAAGATCGACAAAACGACCGTTTTTATCTTAAATAATTACATAATGTTCATATCATTGTGATAAGTGATATAATAAGGATAATGAAATTGAAAATGGTTCTTAATAAGGTATATATTAACTCTAGTTTATTATTCAGGAGGTTAAAGAACGGTTGAGTCAAGTCAGACACGAGGTAAGGGAACTTCTTAACCCAATTTCTATTCTTTGGGTTAATCTCCTACATTCAAATTATGTCATGATATTATTATGTCCTATTTTGTATTTTTACATTATTTATGTGTACTTATATTGAATAAAAATTATAGATGTACTTTATTTAAAAAAATTGATCTTTTAAGGACATCGTCTCAATCCCCTTTCATTGAGGCATATTTGGTTTTATACGCAATTTTCTTTTATACGGTATATAAACCCCTTTGAATTCTACGTTTATTCAAAAGGAATTATTTTTATACGAAACATTTTAATAAATGAAAAAAAGGGAATGCTTTTATTTCCGTACTTATGCGGCGACAACGAATTCTCCACCGCTGTGACCATTATTTGAGTTTCGGCTTCCTCTACAAGCCATAATTGTTTTTTAAATGAAAAAAATACCATGTTTTACTTTTCTTTTATTTTGGTTATGAAAATGGTATTTATCAAATGTTGTTTACGAGTTTTAATATATGAAAACTCAGTGCAAATGTATATGTATTTAACACAAGCTTAAAAATGTTTTCAGAAAACCCGACTCTCGAGTGTGGTAGACAGGAAGGGATTGGGCGTGTACCCATCATGGCCTGTAATTAGTCGAGTAGTCTCAGAATTAGTTATTTTGTTTTCAGAAGCTTGCATAATGTTTTTAGAAAAACACTGGGTATATTTGATCAATTTTAAACGTAAGTATATTCTAAAAAAATTTCATCAGTAGGTCTCATGAGACAACTAGACGTGGAATTGGCCGAGGCCCTTTCCCAATTTGATTTATGGTTTTGGCTAAGGCCTTAATAATTTTAGACGTCTTGGCTGAGGCCTTGACAAAATGTTTCAAAATGTCCGGCATTATACATTCCCTCATTATGAAAGTGGTTATTGATATTTTATGTGATTATTCGACCAGTAGAATATCCATGTGAAGAAGTGAATGGCATTATCTCATTTTACTTTTTCCATATTATGTTGAAGTTCAAGTTTAAAAGGCTTTTGTTTTAGTTATACATTGCCTTAAATGTTAATGTTTATTTATGAAAGCTTCCGCTATATTGTTAACCTTACTGAGCATCTGAGCTCACCACTTTCAATATTTTAATATTTTCCAGGATGTGAAGAAGTATTTTATGAATGACCTGCAGGGATAGTCCGAAGAGGATAGAAGTGTGGACTATGTAGACTATGTTATTATAGTTTTTCACTTTGTGATGTAATGTAACATTTATGAATGTATCTATTGTTTCCAAGGCTACTAAACTAATCGGCCTTTTGAGACTTGATCTTTTGTGATCATGCCAATGTTACGAAGTAATGCACCGGCTCTGGGTAGCTGGGGTCGGGGCGTTACAATTGAACCCATGACTAGAGGATAATAATGGTTTCATGCATAATAATAGCCTATATTATGTCCTAGTAAATATTTCATTTTTTTAGTTAAACAATTATAAAAAATAAATTAATGATGAATAAAAAGTACTATTGTTTTTCTGTAGAAGTTAATGTATTAATCATATTGGGTTTGGAATATACTTTTTGAAAACCAAAATCAATTATCACCATTACTAGTTTGTAAAAATCTACTAAAATTTGACTTTTATTACATCAGGAAAAAATAATTTCATTTTTGGGTATTCAATTCATGATATACAAGTTGAAGTAGGAGTAGATTGAAACCCAACCAAAGGTTGAAATAGTTTTTATATAAAAGTATCAAAAAATAATATTTCCATATAATCATAGGCAGTAAAATAATTACTCATATTTAGTGAAATGATGTTGAAATAAAATGGTATCTTGATACCATCATTTTTGTGGAACCAATGGTCAATTAAATCATAAAATATTTATGTAATTGTTTCGATTAACATTAAATTAATAATTTATTTGTTTTGTGATAAATTCCCTCAATATCTCTCTAGAAATATTTCTGTTTTCCCTCCCTGTCAATATTTTCACCTGCCACAATTGTAATCCTACATATAATCCTAGTTATGTGACCACCATAATTTACTATCAATATTATTAGAAATATGTTTAATTAACCTTATTTAGTTTGTGTGTTTAAAAAATAGTATTTTCAAATATGAAACCCTCAATAATTGACATATAGTGTGAATTTAGGGGATGCGAATTTTTTAAGGTGGGGAGAATGTAACACCCCAAAACATTACAATATTTTCCTTTTAGAATTAATTTAATTTTTTAGAATCTTTAATTATATTGGAATATGATTTAATATTATTGTACACAAAATAGTGATATTATCTTGTGGTACACACAACACTATGTTGGATTTTGTTACACGCAATATTGAGTTCTTTCGATAGAATTTGTTACATACATGACAAAATTTCTCCAAACTACAATATACTATTAGTGCTTGGATTTAAAACAATAGTTATAAACAAACCATTTTAATGAAAATATTGAATAGGATTAACTATATTTTGAAAATAATATTTACATAATTTTATGTAATTCATTTCTGTTAGAAATGAATATAGTATCCAATTGACTGTAAAGGATATATTTTAATAAGAAAACTACTCTATGAAACCGATGGCATTTTTTATTAATAAATTAATTTATTCACTATTATTAGATGATAATAATTTAATATATATTATATATTTAATCAAATATTTTTTATACTCATATAATATATTTGATAGGCATAAGATATGAACAATCCCAATTTTATGCATAAAACCCGTTATTTTTCTAAAGGTAGTTTACCGCCTTTTAATAGTGAACCTATCATAAAAGAACATTTTGATAAAATTATAAAATATATATGTCAAATTAAACATTATTTTTGAAATATTATCTTCAAAATTAATATTGTTGAATTTTTAGTATATTTAGGAAATTTTTCATTTTTTGGATAAATCGTGAAAAATAATTAATTTTAATTGAAAATTATCATTTCATTAAATAATTTATAAGGTTAATATATATTATAAATAGTTTTTAAAGACATTTTATATTTAATATACATATATTAATCCAATTATGAATATTTTAATCAATTTTATCTTGAATTTAGATTTAAAAAATTAGTATATTATTAAAAAAATTCACTTTAGGACAATGCTTTCATGTCCCATCAGCGAGATTAATTTCAAATTAATTTATACCTCTTATGTTTTTTAATTTATAAGAGTGAATTCCCAATTTTGAATAATAATAATTTACAATACTATAAGATAAAATTATTTGTTTAAAAGAAATATTTGTGAAATAAATTAATATTAATTATAATAATTAAGTTTAAATTAGCTTACTTAGTGTTAAAACAATAATATTAAGTTGAAAGATGAACTATTAACTAGTCCAAAAACTAATTTGAACCATGGATGTTCTTAATTAGAAATGGTGATTTATTTTTGATTTTTATCAATCATCTCGTCGATGATCTGAGAGATTACAAGGAACTATACCATATAATTCAAGTTGAAATAAGTTTTAAAGGATTTGTTGTTTCCATTGTTTTCTAAATGTTTGGGGTCCAAATTTTTGAAGATATAATTCAACCTGAATAGTAGTTTTTCTTGAAGGGATTGTTAAATAATGGAAAATGAATTAATTTTTCAATGTGGGCTTTCTGAATTGGGTTTTTTTAAGGAGTAATGTTTTTTTGATGATGTTCTCAATGATTACAAGATTTGAGGCTTCATGATCAGCAACATATTTTTCTAGTGTCATTGGTGGAATGATTTGTGGTTATGATTGGACCCACAAAGGATTTTTATGGAAATCTATGTAGTTAAAAATTTATTTTAGAACAGAGATTTTGAATGGATATTTTTGAAGGGTGGTGTGCATCAAATAATTTTTTTAAGATCTAGAAAATCTATGAATAGGTTCGCGACTGGATTTTCCTATTAATATAAGGCTTCCCCAACTTAATTTCAACAATTTTTTGATGAAAAATTATAAATCTCTTTTACTTTTTGATGAGATTCATGAACCAATATATGTATTTAAGATTAAACATTATGAAAATACGATACTTATGAACAAATGTTCAATTACTTTTTAAATGATACTTCATGAGTATGTGTTATTCCATGTTAACTCAGAGATTTACATGAAGGATGGTTGTTTCATGAGGGTAGTTTTCATCCTGATGTCAGAATGTTCTGTTATGCCAAGGGATCTTCATGAAGGAAATATTATCCATGAAGGTAGTCTTTTTTATCTTAATGTGTGTGCATCACAAAGGCTCTACGTGAAGGGTAGTTTTTGAACATCAGTTTTAATTAGTTATGGATTTCAAAGTGCATCAAATCTGGTATACTATGCAAGAAGTGTCTCTTTTTATGGTAGGGAAAATGAATTTTATTCCAAATCATTGAAGGGACCTTCATGTTGATAAAATAAATTATACATCACTCAATTTAGTGTTCTAGGGGTGTTAGCAGAAGTGTTCTAAATGAATAGCTACGATATCCATAAAATCTTATAAAGTAAGTGAGGGTGGTAGAGAGTGACTATTATATAACATATTTATTCCACAACAAGTGAAGATTAATGGATTTTGGTATGACAGACACATTGTTGGTGTATGATCCTTGGACACAGCCGTTAGTGGTGAACCAAGTAAAATTGGTTTTTTGTATCTTTTCATGGGAATGTTTAATTTCTAATCATATCCATAATATATGTTTAGTGAGTTCCTACCAACATGGGAACAAGATCCATCACATTGAATGAAAAAGTGGACACCCTAATTCACCCCTCCCCTCTTATGGTGTTATGTGGTCCAAAAAAAATATTTTCAAGAAAAAATTATTAAATTTCTTCTATTTTCATAATTGGGGTTCATTATTGGTGAATACATATGTAAAGGAGACCTCCCACTAGAGTTTATCATATTATATTCAACAATGCCAGTCCTCCTCCACTATAGAAAAGAACTAACCCCATCCCTTATTCACACCACTAAATCCATTTTGGATCTCCAAAAACCAAGAAAAAAAAGTTCCCCACAAATATACCCCCATCCTAGATGCATTATCATTTTCATAAATCCAACTAACTATAGGTATTGGTATATTCCAAAAGGGCTTACATGAAAAATAATTAAGGATCTTCAATAAGTAGTTCTTTATTATATATTTCATTACCCCATAAATAATTAATATATCATGAATATATTATAAAATCCTTTTAATCAATATATTAATATGTTTTTATGTTAATGGTTTCACATACACCCTCACACACATCCATAAAATGGGGCTCAAATGCATCATTTGTGTGTTCGGTGGACAACCGCCTCACGAACTGAGGTCATTATTTCTTCTATTACCACCTTTAATAGTTATGAATAATTATGTATTTATAGTTTATATATGTTATATATTATTTTTAAAATTTATTTAATATTTTTCAATTATTATTTATGATATACCTTTAGTATTTCCATTACCTGGGAATACGATAACATCTTTTGTAGACATGTGGACTACCGCCTCCTCAAAGCAATGTGATTCACTAACACTATAAATGTAATTTATTAAAGACAGATATCATTAAAATATGTGATAAATATGAAATTGATATAATAATTTATTTATAATCACACGTATATCATTAATTCTTATTTCCTTAAATATGAATAGAAAATTGAAGCAATGTTTATGTGTACGTTTGACCTTCCGTCTCCATGAATGATGCGTTCCATATCCAATATCCAAATTGTATTGATGACTATTGATACATATGTAATCAATATATGTGTAATATAAATCATATTTTACATTATAGTTATTAATAAATCATGATCTATTTATGAGAAACATAAAATGATAAGTAAAAACATACTCGAAAAACATGGCAATTAACACTCAGAACAATGAAAATAATGAATGATTATTAAAAATAAAGTGATAGGATATTGTAAAAGAAAAATATATGATATTATAAACATTATTATTGTTTTATATTAAGTCATTAAAAATTTTACACCATTATACCTGAGTATATAGAATGTTCAACCAAAATGAATCTTAATGTGATGGGATTTCTAGTCTAACTTTTCTTTCTATAAGAATTATATCATTTTGACCACTAATTTCTTTTATATGGTTTATATATACACCATTTTAAATTTTATATCCTGAATAAGACATTATTAATTGTATTTTTTGTTTTTATTTGAAATATTTCATCTTAGGGAATTTGAGCATAATTTTAGAAAGTGTTAAAAAAAATTCAATACGTAATTCTTTTTCATTTTATTATATAACATCCTCGTTGTTAGTGATATTCCATGATTATGTGTATAATGAATTTGACCATATATTTAGGTATTTACACTTCATTTATAATTATTTAGTGTTCAACGACATAATGGATTATGTGATAATTCATACACCACCATTATGTTCATTTTAAGGGTTTAGTTCACAAACTCGTTCTATTCGAGATTGTTTATTCTTGAATTTGAATTGATGATAATTATATATTAATTTATTAATAAAAACCTTCATTTTATTATCTTATATTTATTTGGGATACTTTTCATGTAATAGTAGCACATCCCCCTCTTTGGTAAAAGAAATATATTATATAATGTTTTTTTTGGAAAATATGACATCATTTCTCTCTTCGGTTGACGATCAGTTTTCTCTCACAATCATGATTTATAAACAATGTTAAAAATGTTTTTTACCATTTAAAATATAATTTATTAAATAAATTTTACCCTTTTATCATTTTAAAATTTATTCAAAAGATCATTCTAGTCAATTTCTAATAATTTTACTATTCTAACCATATTACCTTACAAAAGGAATGTTCTTTTTTACATTGTATGCAATTACCCGCCATCATTTCATTGAATCTTACATTCTATTTATATAGTTTTATATTTAATGAAAAAATTTCTATAAGTTATTTATAATGAATATTATTTTTAAAAATGTTATTCAAAATGAAAAGTATATTTTCCACAAGAATTTTTTAATGATCTTTATATTTTTTTAATATTGGTCAATAACAACAACTTGTCTTCTTAATCTAATGTGTATATGTCAAATTTATACCGTCCTTATTGATTATTTAGATGGATTATGATTATTTTACCATGAATGGTATTTAATTTCGTTTCCTTGATTATTTTTTAGCCATTAGATTCCACTTAAATTTTTCACTTCATAATGATCATTGATTATTAATTTTACCCTAAATATCCACATCATTTATAATGAATTTGATTCTTTCAGAATCCATATACCAATGGATTAGGAAGTGTGTACATGAAATTTGTTTGATTAAAAATGAAAATAATGATAAATCTATATCATCCACTCAATACAGATATTGGATAGGGCACATTCTTCATGCATTAAATAAATTATTTGATATAATAGGAATGCTTTGAAAAGGTATTAAATAGGTGAGGCATGATTATAGATATCCACTCAATGCATCCATATATTCATTATAAGACTTAATTGGCTGGATTTGGTGGATTATTCACCATGTATGGTTTAATGTATGTTGTGAAATTTGTTTTTTCTAATGGTATCATGTACCTAGGAATCATGGTGACCAATAATTAAGTACTTCCTTTATTGAGAATTTATTTATTATTATTATTATCTATGAGATTTTAACTATGAAAAAAATAAATATTTTCATTTTATTGATTAAATGGAATGTGGGTTTAGTTATTTACCTTTTCGTGTGGATTATTGTTTACCCAGTTATTAAAATGGAATTTTTGTTTAGTTATTTCCCTTGAAATATTGTTTACGCACTCCCTCTTAGTCTATTTATTTCACAGAATATTTGTTCAGTTATTTATCTATCCATATTTATTATAATGATTGAATTATTATTTTTCCCCTTATATATAATCCTTACTGGGGATTTGATCTCATCCACACAACATTTCCTTTTCCCACGAATCCATTAAATTTATTATAAAATATAGGAAATGATATGCAAAGTTGGAATAAAGTTATTCTCAACAAAATAATGATGTAATTACTGTACTCATTTTTAATACAATAATTATGTATTTATCTAGTTTACAAATACCATTAAATATTGCTTTACATTGAGATTTGATTCCATATTAACATTCCAATATAATAGTATTAGACACCGGATAAAGGATTAGTTGGTTATAAGATTTATATCAGTATCATATCGCAGAAAGGAAGGTGCACATGAGTGTTGTAGAAAACAACTTTTCTCGCAAAGAATGTTAATGAGTATTGGTATGTTACATATATATTTTATATATATTTTCATTGAACATAAGGATATTTAATTCTCATCAACATTAACATTTTTGGAAAAAATTATATCCATAGTAGTTTTTTATTGTCATATACTATTATTTCATGGGTTATAAAATAACCCCATCTCCAACAGAACATGCCCCACAATTTCCATGATAATGTGGAACATTATATGAATGTTATTTTTCAATAATTTTAAAATATATCTCATTATAAATTTATTCATCTTTGATTTTCAAGACCGATGAGGAGTGGAGACTCCAGACCCACCATCAAACCATCTAATTCAGTTTTCATCAAAATTAACTTGATTTTTAAGTGGTAGAAAAATATAATCATCATTATTAGTAATAAAATTTACTAATGTTTTAATTCTTATTGTAATGACACAATCCACCCTCATATAAATGAATCATTATTGGAAGTTGATATTCAATAATATACTTTTCCCAAAAATACATATCTTTATATACAAAAATATTGAAAATCATATTGATATTATATTTTAATCCAAAATAAATTGTTCCAATAATTTGTATAAGGATAATATCAGTAGAAAACATATCAGAGTTTTTGGTTCACCTTGATAACATAAATATAATATAATAGTATGCACCAAATCTATTCGTGAACCAGTCAAGAAGACAAAACTCTAATTTTTATATAAAATCATTGAATAAAAATATTTTTCATAGTAATTCTTCAAATGATTAATTACTTATTATAATTTGGGTATAAATTATCTTTTAATAGTTTATTTCAATAATCTCTAAAAACTTTATTCAATATTTTTCTTGTGAAATAAATATACGATAACACTCTTAAGTGTTTTTCAAGCACACGATATATTTCATCTATCTAAATAATGATATCTCACTAATTTTATTCATTATAAAATGAAACTCCTCAAATTAACTTCATTCATTTACATTAATTATTATATTATCCACAAAAACAATAATAATAAGATATTCCTCTTTTTTATCATAGATTTATATTTACATTCAACTCCTTCCTTCATGTATTGAAGTGATTTAAAGAAAGTATAAAACTTGGAATAACATTCCCTTTTATATTACATTAACAACTATATAGAAATCTTTATCCATAAATCATATCCACCATCATCTCCACGAAATAATCCAATATAATTATCAATGTTGAATTCTTCCCTAATTTTACAACAAGGGTAAAGAAGCCTAAAATCCTTTGGGAATATATTTTAATGCCTTTTGTGGAGATATAAAAAAATATCCTAATAGTTTCAATCAGATGAATGGGTTGAACATTAACATTGAAGTCAGTTTTCCAACTTCGATTAGCCTTTTCTTGCATACATTGTCTTCCTTCTTATCACCTCTCCATTTTCATTTAATATTTTATGTATTAATGTTTTTATATAATTTTTTTTAATTAATATAGAGAATAAAGATTTTTATACGTAGATATTACATATTTGAAAATGAAAATTCCATAAATTACAAAAAACAAGCAAGGATACCATAATTATTTAGTAACATTGGTGACTAGGTACACATTATTCTTATACGGTGAAATATATAAAACATCACCCATTAAGATCTCCCATGTTTGTATTATTCCAAAAAAATACCATTATTAAAACCATTATTCATAACCCAAGGTGAGGAAACATAAGAAAGGGTGAGATTATATGCTTATTAAGGGTACGGAAGGGAGATACTTAAGCACAACATGAATATAGGGTTATGAAAAAATGAGCATTACATTTTAATACCATACCCATCATATCAACGATCTTAGTCTTGAGTCATTGAATAATGATTGGATGATCATATGACATAAATCGTTGTGGAATCTAGGAACATGTTCCATGAGAACATAACATTGGTATAAGACAAATATTTTGGGTATTAAAATAAACTTATGACATCAAAAACAGGTACGTATAGAAATTGGTTTAGTAAGTAAGTTAAGGATATTTAATCAATCCCCCACACAAACTCATGGACATGAAACTAGATCGATGAATAAATTTATATACACTAATGAAAATTCCATGCCTAAAAATGTGACCATGTATTTAGGTTGACACATTACATTTTAAACATATAATAAAGTTGAGACATAAAATTTTTAACAAGTAATAATGTTCACACATAAAATCGTGAACATGTAATTAGTATCACTCATAAAATATTTACTCATGAATTAACCATCACAACCTAATTAAGTGGATATAGAAATAGGTTTCACTTATCATATAATGAAAATAAATGAATGTTTGATGCTAGATCATAAAAAACATCATGTCAAACCCCATGAAAAATTGGGTTTCATTAACATTTCAACATATAAAAATATATGAAAAAATACATGTCTCATAATCATTTAATCAGTTCGTCCTATCATAAATCATGGAAAATGAAGTCTGTTTCTTAAGAATATTTATATTTCAAATCCCCTGGTAATGTGAAAAGTTTCATAAACATATTTCCTTGAATAAAATTCAATGAAATAATTATAATACAATCCTTACTTTATATACCTTAAAAATCTGTAAGTTACATCAACTTATTTCATCTTAAAGGAGAATTATTTAGAATATCTTGTAACACCTCCGGTTTGAGTTATGTGACCTTTTTTATGCATTATTATGTATTTAAATATCATGTAATGAGTTGAGAAGAGTTTTGGAGAGTTTGGAATGTTTTTGGATTAGTTGGGAGGGCGTTAAAGGGGTGCACGGTTTGAACACGGTTAGTGGAAACCATGCGGGTTTACCAGGAAACCATGTAGACCCGTGTTCTCAAGACAGTAGGAGTCGCACGGCGTGAGCAGGATTTTCCAAACCGTGCGAGGAAACCATGCGGACCCTGGATCTTGAGGATGTGGCGTGCGCATGGATATCGCACAGGTTTCCAAACTATGTGTGCTAACCGTGTGACCACATAAAGTTAGGGTTATAAGTTCCAGGCTCACTCGGGATTGCGCATTTCACTCATTTCTTCCACCCACTCGAGCCTCACTCGGTATTTTCAGTACTCAAGGGTTGGTGGGACTCTCCCACACGTTTTGGAAGCAATTCAAAGATATTTCAAGGTGGATTCAAGGTGATTTCTCCCGGGTAAGTCTCTCCTCTTATTTCTCTTACGTTTTCCTCTAGATCTACATCCCGATCTTTCTTGGTTTTCTAGATCTACACTTTTTGTGTGTAGATCTAGGGTTGGGTTTTCCTTGGATGCTAATATTAATTCTTGTAAATTTTACGGAAAGGGATCTAGTGAGTTTTCAGTGGTGCATTCACCGGTTTTGTGGTGTGGTGGCTTGTGGGTCATTTACTCAGGAACCGTAAAGGTAGGTGGTTTCTCTCTCAACCCTACTTGGTTAGAACTAGTGGTTCCTTGTTACAATTAATTTTCTGTGCTTTAAATTAATTGTGTTTTGATATGCGAAATTGGTCGAAAATCCCCTGGATGATGTTTTGGGGATTTTTAGGGAAAATAGGGTTTTGTGGTGAAATGCTTTTATTGTGGATTTTAAAATGGAGATTTTAAAATGGGATGCTATGGTTGATTTGTAAAATATGATTGATGGAAATGATATTCAATAAAAAGTATGTTTTTATTGAAATAGGGTTTGGCATGGAAAATGGTTTTCAATAAATTTTTGATTTATTAAAGTGGATTGTTATGCAATGGAAATGGTTGATTGCATATTGTTTTGACCTTGATGGATTTTATGCTTTGCTGAAATGTTGTGTTGAAATGTTTTGTTGATGTTGGGGGGATGTACCACTATAAACAGGTGATGGATATTGGTCGGAATAACCACTATGTGGGTAGTGTTCGGAAGTGCTTCTACTCATGAATGGGAGACTGAGTTCGGCGGAAGTCCCGCCGTTTTGATTGTTTTGGTGTGAATGGGTTAACGGGTTGGGCGGAAGTCACATTGTTTTGGTTGTTTGTTGTGCATTTCTTTGCAAGATGGAAGTTTTTGTGCTAACATATAAATGATGAAATGTTTTGTGGTATGTGTGGTTGTCATTCCTATGGTTTCTTGGGTTGGGTTTGATGGCTTGGTAAGAGCTTGGTTGGCTTTGGTAATGGTTTAACTTGTGATTATTTTATATAAAATATTTTATATAAATGTGGTAACAGTTTTATCCTAGTGTCATATATAGGGAAGTCATTTGGGGAAATCCTATTGAGTTTCATTACTCACCCCTGCATTGGCACGTTGGTGTTTTTGCAGATGTTGTATATTGTGACGTGGGAAAATGTAAGGCATATCCCTACTTTAGTGGAGCATTTTGATGTCTCGGTGGAGCATTGAGAATGGATCTTGGTGTGGAGCCGTGGTGGTGTAATTACTTTTAGTGTTTGTTGTTTAGTTTCCTCTTGTACTCTAATAAGGGTGGTTGTATTTGTTTTGATTTGTGTTGTGGAACAACTTGGTTGTCTTTTGGGAATGCATGGTTGGGTAATTGAATTGACATGCATCATATAGTAGCTATTAGTGGATGGTTTGGTTGGTTTTGTCTTGAGGGAAAATCGTTCCCCAACTTGATCTTGAAGCCCTCAGCATTTATTTCTAGCCTTTGGCATCTTGGTAACGTCTCCTAAGGCCAAGTATCCCTCACCACCTCCTCAATCCAATAAGGTTAGGGAGGGGTGTTACAAGTGGTATTCGTTTGTTTGGTCCTTTGGAGTTGATTCTCGGAATCGGTGTTGACATTCGTTGTCGTATACTTCTTGATTCGGGATGGTATCAAGTAGTAGGAATGTCAAAAAATGGAATTTATAGCATAAAAGGACGTATCTAATCCTTTTATGCGGAAATTCATGTTACCAGGGAGTTGGGTACATAAGTGTTTGGAGACACTTAGAGGCACTGGATATCTCATTGTCATGGGTGTAGCCAATGAGATGACCATGAAATGCATGGTAGAAATGACATCCCACTAGGATGCACATTTCATTGGGGTATAATTATATATGATGTGATAAGAATACGTGAATTTTTAATGTGAATAAATTGGTATTTTGAAAATGGATTGGTTTTCAAAATGGTGAAACATGGCACATGGGGAAAATGTGAACTGGTGGAAAGCCTTGTTGTGATAGTGTGGAGTAATGTGATTTGAAATGGGATTTCATGATTTCTATAGAAGTGAGATTCATGGTTGTTTGTTTTCTATTTATATAAATGGCACGGGGTAGCTATTGTAGAGACCAACCAGAGGAGGCTGATGAGAATGTGGTTGCACCTGAGCCTCAGGTGATCCAGCAGCTAGTACAAAGCATATTGTAAGCTTTCCATGCAGTGGGATGTGGAAAGAGAGTGGATGAACCAAGGAATGTGGATCATGCGGTTCAATTTCATAAGTTGAATCCACACATCTTTAGGGGTGATTCAGAGCCGCAAAGTGCAAAAACATGGTTCAATAGAATGAACAAGATCTTTGAGTTCTTGGGAATGTCGGTAGAGATAAAAGTGAAATTAGCCACGTATATGTTAGAAGATCATACCCTTCAGTGGTGTGAGTTTGTAGTCCAAGCAGGGATAGACCATGGTATGATGTGGGAAGGATTTCGGGAATTTTAAAACAAACAATTCTACCCACATACATTCATAATTCAGTGTATGACTGATTTCTTTAGTTTGAAGCAAGAGCTTCTGTTGGTGACAGAGTATGCATCTATGTTTATGAACGTAGTGCACTTTGCACCCGAGGAGGAGGGTAGCACGTCATTGAATGCAAGGATCTATGAAGTGGGATTAAGGCAAGAAATCCATTCAATGATAGTAGTACTGTGTATAGATTATTACATAAAGATGGTGAATAGAGCCTCGGTGGCTGAGTGGGATTTTTTGGGAGCTCCGGGTGGGGGATGCATAGTGGTACCCATGGGGAATAGTGGGAACTCTGAAAATGGGTTCAAGTGGAAGAGGGACACTTATTCCTAGGGTGGGAATATGGCATATAATCTAACAGAGAGATCAGTAAATCTTCCTCCGAAACCCCAGAGAAAGCAGGAATGTTTTCAGTGTGGTTCTACGAGCCATATCAAGCGTTATTGTACGGCATAACCTTGAGCTTGTCATAATTTTAAGCAGATGGTCCATCTGCAACGTTACTGTCAGAATGCTCCAAGGTCGGGTGCATCTGACACTCCTCAGGGATCGTAGACATCGTATAATTCGATGGGATGGGGGCAGCATCATACCCCTCATCGGCAGAGTAATGTGGGTTATGGTGATTCTCTGGATACCATGATTCCACAACAGAGCAATAAAGAGAAGAGTGTGGCAAGAAAACATGTGTTTGGAGATAAGCAGTTTGAGGTGGATGATCAGTCGGGACCATCCACGGTGCGAGGTACTATTCTTTTAAATTCTCCCTTGATGCATGTCTTGTTTGATACGGGTGAATCACACTCTTTTATTGTTGCACATGTGGTTTATTTGCTGGGTTTAGGGGTAGAAATGATGTCCTCCATTTTGAAACATGAAACTCCTCTAGGTCAAAAGGAGTGTCGAGACCTCTTCTGTAGAAAATGTTGTATCGTTGTGGGTGAGGATGGGATAGGGTGGAATTTATCAATGCTTGAGATGGATGGGGATGACGTAATCCTGGTAATGGATTGGTTGGTGTATTTTGAGGCCCACATCGATTGTGATGTGCAAACAGTGGATTTTACGACAAACGGTGGTGTTAGACATCTCTTTAGAGGATAGAGGCATGATAACCAGGGTGCAACGAGTTTATTGGCACCAGAAGTGGGTATGTTATCGTATCAGTTGGCATTGTTGTCATTGGTATCGGTAGAGTGTGTTGAGAAGAGTATTCTTCTGGCAGTGGTGGATCAGTTCATGGATGTTTTTCCTCAAGAATTCTCTGGGTTGCCTCCCATAAGATAATTGGAGTGCATGATTGATCTCCTTCTGGGGACCTGTCCTATCTCACTTCCAACTTATCGGATGGCACCAGCTGAATTGCGGGAATTGAAAATTCAGTTGGAAGTGTTAGAAAATAAAGGGTTTATCCGGCCTAGAATGTCTCCATTCCATTGGAATGAACAGTTCAAGAAGTTTTTTGAAGAGTTAAAGGGTCCTCTTACATCATCACCAATCATAGACCATGCATTGAAGGACTACCCAACACATGTGGTTGCGTATGGCTCATGACAGTTGAGAGTGCATGAGAATAAATACCCAACTAATGATTTGGAGTTCGTATCAGTGGTCGATACTTTGAAGGTATGGTGTCAGTATATCTTCTGTGAGAAATTCACAGTATATATAGATAATAAGAGCTTGAAAAACATTTTCTCGCTAAGGGATTTGAACTTGAGTCAAAGGAGAAGGATGAAATATCTCCAGATGTTTGATTTTGACTTAATCTATACACTGGGTAGGGGATAATTGGTGACAGATGCATTTATTAGAAAATCATATGCTCAAATGATGAAACAAGCATAAGACAAATGGTAGTTGATGTCGGTTATAGCCGATATGCGGTTGGAATGTGAGGACCAGGGTGATAGAACGGTCTTCATTCCAGTTTTTTTGATTCTTGACTTGGTTGGCCTGGTTATAGAGGTACCGATATCCAATTCTGAGTGTGTGACCATGGGGTCAAGACTCAATGGTGGGGAGACCATTGAGGGTTGGAAACTGAATGGAGATTCATTTTTGTGTTTTCTGAATCATATGGTTATACTAGTTTCTTGTAAGTATGATCTTCTTAGGTTGTATCATCATTCCAGGTGGGCTGTTCATCCTTGAATTCAGAAAATTTATAAAGCATTGAAAGTGCAGTTCTGTTTGGCTGGTATGAAAAAACAATTGTGGCTGAGTTTGTTTCGAGATGCATGACTTGTCAGTAGGAAAAGGTAGAGCATCCGAGGCCAGCAGGAATTTTGCAGTCTTTACCAATCCCTATTTGGAAGTGGGAGCAGATAGCGATGGATTTTGTCATAGGTATCCCAAGAATGGTCAAGAAGCATGAAACAATTTGGGTGATAGTGGATCAGCTAACGAAGTCGGCCCATTTCATTCCAATTCATGAATCTCATACATTGGAGGATCTATCCAAAATCTATATCTAGGAGTTGGTAAAGAGGCATGGTGTTACAGTTTTGATCATATCCGATAGAGCTCCGAAGGTTACATCTCATTTCTGGAAATCCTTACGGCAATCCCTTGGGACACAATTGACCATGAGTATGACATATCACCCTTAGAAGGATGGTCAATGTGATAGGACGATAAAAACTCTGGAGGATATGTTGCGGGCTTGTGTCATGGATTTTGGTGGCTCATGGGAGGAGCACTTGTCATTGGTTGAGTTCTCATACAATAAAAATTATCAGGCATCCATACAGATGGCTCCGTTTGAAGCATTTTATGGGCAACTGCGTCGTTCTCCACTATGTTGGGTGGAAACAGGTGAGTCTTCAATGGTTGGACCGAGCCTTGTCCAGGAGACCACGGAGAAGATCAAATTGATCATAAAATAAATAATGATGGCTCATATTCATCATAAATCATATGCGGATCAAGGTCGATGGTCATTGTCATTCTAGGTAATTGTCATGTGTTCTTGAGGATCTCTCCTCAGTTGGGACATCGTCAGTTTGGGATGCAGGGAAAGATCTCTCTGAGGTATATTGGGCCTTTTGAGATTCTTGAGTGGGTTGGTGGGGTGGATTTTCATTTGGCCATGACACCAAGGTTATGTGCGGTGCACAATGTGTTTCATCTGTCACAGTTGAAAATGTATCAACTAGATGATGACCATGTGATTCGATTGGATCATGTTGAGCTAGAACCGGATGCTTCGTTGGTGCACGTGCTAGTGTGGGTGGTGGATAGGCTAGAAAAACTATTTCATGGTAAAAGCATCAGTTTAGTTTGTGTTTTATGGAAGCATGGTTAGATTATAGAGGAGAGATGGGAACATGAGAAAGAGATGGTCGAGCAGTGGCCCGAGCACTTTCGGCAAAGGGCGGGGGGGGGGGGGCTTCACTACATTCTGAGGATGGAAAGTCCAATGGTGGGGAGAATGTAGCACCCCCGGTTTGAGGTATGTGACCTTTTTTAGTGGATTTTTATGTATTTAATGTGCATGTAATGAGTTGGGAAGAGGTTGGGAGAGTTTGGAATTGTTTTGGATGAGTTTGGAGGTCTTTAAAGGGGTGCACGGTTTGAGAACAGTTAGTGGAAACCTTGTGGGTCTCCCAGAAAACCATGGAGACCCTTGTTCTCAAGACAGTAGGCCTCGCACAGCTTGCACATGGTTTTCCAAACTGTGTAAGGAAACCGTCTGGACCCTAGCTCTCGAGGCAGTGGCGTGCGCATGGTTAGCGCACGGTTTTCCAAACCATGTGGGATAACCGTGCGACCAATTAAAGTTAGGGTTATATGTTCCGAGCTCACTCAGGATTCCCTCATTTCACTCCTCTCTTCCTCCAACTCGAGCCTCTCTCGGGATTTCCTATTCTCAAGGGTTGGTGGGTCTCTCCCACATGTTATGGAAGCGATTTGAAAGGATGTCGAGGTGGATTCAAGGTGATTTCTCCCGGATAAGTCTCTCCTCTTGTTTCTCTTGTGTTTTCCTCTAGATGTATATCCCTTTATTTCGTGGTTTTCTAGATCTAATTTTTTTCTGTAGATCTAGGGTTGGGATGCCTTGGATGTTAATATTATGGCTTTTTAATGTTACGAAAATGGATCTAGAGATGTTTTGGTGGTGCGTTCGCCAGTTTTGTGGTGCGATGGCTTGTCGGTCGTTTTCTCAAGAACCCTAAAGGTATCTGGCTTCTCTCTCGACTCCACATGGTTATAACTAGTGGTTCCTTGTTACAATTAATTTTTTGGGCTTGAAATTAATTATGATTTGATGTGAGAAATTTGTGGGAAATCCCTTGGGTGATGTTTGGGGGATTTTTGGGAAAAAGAGGGTTTTGTGGTGAAATGATTTTGGTGTGGATTTTAAAATGGAGATTTTAAAATGGGATGCTATGTTTTATTTGTGAAAATGATTGATGGAAAATGTTTTCAACAAAAAGGTTTTTTATTGAAATTGGTTTTGGAATGTGAAATGGTTTTTAATAAATTGGTGATTTATTGAAGTGAATTGTTATGCAATGGAAATTAGTTGATTTCATGTTGTTGTGACCTTGATGTGTTGTATTATTGGTTGAAATGTTGTGTTGAATTATTTTGTTGAAGTGGGTAGTAAGTCCCACTATAAATGGGTGATGGATAGTGGTCAGAAGAACCACTATGTGCGTAGTGGTCGGAAGTGCTGCTACTCGTGAAGGGGTGAACAAGTTGGGCGGAAGTCCCACCATTTTGATTGTTTTGGTGTGAATTGGAGAATGGGTTGGGTGGATGTACCACCATTTTGGTTGATTTTTGTGCATTTCATTGCAATATGGAAGTTGTTGTGGTACCGTATAAATGATGAAATGGTTTGTGGTATGTGTGGTTGTCTTTCCTTTAGTTGCCTGGGTTGTGTGTGATGGCTTGGTAAGATCATGGTTGGTTTATGGTAATTGTTTCACTTGTGATTATTTTATATAAACTATTTTATATAAATGTGCTAACGGTTCTATCCTAGTGGCGTGTGTAGGGAAGTCATTTGGGGAAATCCTACTGAGTTTTAGTACTCACCCCCTACTTTGGCATGTTGGTATCTTTGCAGATATCGTGACCTGGGCAAAGGTAAGGAATCTCCCTCCTTTGGTGGAGCATTGTGATGTCTTGTGTATCATGGATCTTGGAACATGGTGTGGAGCTGTGGTGGTGTCATGGATTGTAGTGTTTGTTGTTTAGCTTCTGCTTGTACTCTGATATGGACGGTTGTATTGGTTTTGAGTTGTGTTTTGGACCAACTTGGTTGTCTTTGTGGAATGCATGGTTGGGTAATTTAATTAACATGCATCATATAGTGGCTTTTAGTGGATGGTTGGGTTGGTTTTGTCTTAAGGGAAAATCGTTCCCCAACTTGATCTTGATGCCCTCGGCATTTAATACCAGCCTTTGGCATCTTCGGAACGTCACCTAAGGCCACGTAGCCCTCACCGCCTCCTCAAGCCAAAGAGGTAGGGCCGGGGTGTTACATATCTAATGGAACATTTCTTGAGGAAGATATTTTTTATTTAGAAATGGTTTTGGAAAACTAAAAAAATATTATTTTTATAAAAATACTTTCCATTTTATATAACCATGAAAAATTATAATGTAAATTTTAAATAATGTAATTTCCATAATGGGAGAAGATTCTACTAATTTCCCAAACACAAAAAACTGCTTCCTTTCACATTTATAATAAAATAAAATCATGCATTGTATTGAAAATAAAATGATGATTCCATTCAAACCATATTTTAAAAAAATGGACAATAATTACTTTAATAATTCTGAAAATATTTTTTCATTTCTTTATATAAATAATGGTTTTGTAGGAAAAATTCATTTCAACCGAGGAGATAAATAATAATGATCTTTTTTAAAAAAATCAATTTTTTATATAAAAATTAATGTAAAAATGGTATTATTAATTAGAATTATAGTAAATAAAAAATTTATAATAAAATGATGATAATTATTTATAGGTACATCATAGGATATATCATAGGAGACTTAGTCATGAATAATCTAGATAAACAGTAGGATTGTACGATAAATATATTACCACTTTCGATATCATAAAAATCATAAAACTCATGAATGATAAATACTCAAATGGATATTTAATACCCATATGGTTCAGTGTAATAATAATAATATACATTTATGGGCAGTTTATACTTGAAATAATGTAAATTAGTAGGGTATATGGAATGGCTTTCACAGTTGTAGAAAGTGAGAATGAAATCCATTCCCACTTTAATAATATGTTAAATCGTAATAAACAATAAATAATTACATAAAATTAAACCTAAAATATCATCAAAATGGGTATATTCACGAAATAACATGTGAAAGGTGTAGTTTATAAGCTCTATATAAGAAATGAGTTGGGTATTTTCATATGTATCCTAGAAATAAAAGTGAGACTAGAAATACATTACCTTATGCATAAAATTTCATCATTCACATTAGAACCTATTGATCAATAAATATGAGTTTATTATTCATATATTATAAAACAAAACATGTATATTAAAACTTTTATTATTTACTTATGACCACTCATTACCCATTTATAATCAATTTTTTGGTTTAAATTATGTTTCGTGTTATATCCACTTTTTATATCATATATGATATTATATGTTATTTGTGTACCTATTAATATGATCTTGGTACAATCATCTATAGAATAATAATAACTATATAATTATAATATTCAAACATTAATTATACTTTTACAACTAATTATGAACATTTTTTTCAGAAATAAAGAATTTTACAGTCATGGATATATTACGCCATTTGTACACATGAGTAATGTATGAATTTATCAACAACCATTATGAACAACGAGGTATGTAATATTTTATCATTAAATAATTATTATAATATAATATATAAAGTATTATATCTTTAAAAATACTTATTCATATCATCTATGTTATGTGCTGATGAGAAAAAAATAGCCACATCATTTTGTGAATGTGGTAGTCCACACGTACATGAACGAGGTTATCATACTTGTGTGAGTAACAATATAAGAAATTAAATCATATATTATATTTTAAAAATTATATATATGTAATTAATATCATAATTATATCATTTATACCATATATATTCATTAAAAATATCCATATTATCTTCCCTGTAAATAATTGGTGAAAAAAGAATCACATGACTTTGTGAGGTGGTATTCCAATGTAAATTGGAGAAAAATTTTCTTCTCCCCTAAGAAGTGCATAAGTGAAAAGGGTTTATATGATATAATTACAATAAATGTTTAATTATATTATAAAAATCAAATTAATACTTTATATCTTTCATCATACTGAACCTTGAGGGGTAGTAAGGAAAAAATGAATGACATCATTCCATAAGGCGGTAGTCCATCTTAAACATGAATGATGAATTCATAGCCCATTTTACAAAAGTGTGAATAATTTTAGGTAGTTAAAATAAAATAATATCAATATATTTAATAGATAACGATTATTATAAAATCATGTTTCCATAATAATTTAAAGTGATTGAGGAAGAAAAAAAATGCTCATTGAAGAGAATTACATCTTGTTAAGGTATTATCCTTAAGATTTTTCCAAAATCATTCATAAATTGAAATTAATACCAAAATAAAAATTATAAGTTTAGGGGAGTGAATATTGGTATTGATATGTGTATATATTTTCCAATACACTAGTTTTTTATAGTGTGAATTGTAGGGGAGATGAGGTGGCCTTTTATTCATATGGTGAGTGGAACACTTCATGTTATTTAAATGAAAAATGTGGAAACACATTTTTCTTGATGAATATGGGTAAAAAATAGATTATTATTGAGTATTATACATTTTAGGATTTAAATATGATCATATATTATATTTTAGAATATTTTTCTTGCCATTTAACACTTATCATTTTTTTTAGCCCATGTAAAATGATTTTTACCTTATACAAAATAATTATTTTTTATTTTCTTCACTATTCATTTTGGTCCAAAATTAGTATGAACTAATTACATAATAATAATTATCGTGATTAGAAATATTGAATCCATTTTAAAAAAATTAAATTAATAGAAATTAAAAAAAATCAATCCCGTAGATGTGAAGAGAAAGATGGTTTTAAAGGACATGTTTAATGGTTTTCAATATTTTTATATAATCATTAAATATAAAAAGATTCCAATTGACTAAATTGGATTAATATATATATTTATATATAATTTATCTATTTATTATTAAAGGAAATTTTGAATATATAACACACTTTTATATTATTTTAAATGAAAAGGATGGTTTAATTAATATTTAGTTCTTTTCTATTTAGAAAATTATTATTATTTTTAGACAATTATAAAAATTAACCATACTCCAAATATGATAGTACATGTTTTTTAAAAATATTATATTTCCAAAAAAAAATTCTTAAAGAGTCATTTTTCTAAAAAAAAATATGTTCAAAAAAGGCGACTGAACTCCTTCTTACAAAAAATCATTTTTTTAATCATTACATTTAAAATATTCTTATATCCTCTCAGGACACACAGAAGATAAATATAATAAATTTTTTTCAATATATAATATATAAATATAAATAAAAAAATTAACCATATTTTGTTTCTTTAATTTATTAAATATATAATATATAATTATATTTAAAATAGTATGACATGATTCACTTAAATATAATGATGCATGTAAAGGAAACATAAATCTGTGTTATGTGTAAATTAAAATATATCATATATTAAAATAACATGGAAAATAAATATCTCAAAAAATATCATCGTGTTATATTTGACCATACTTAAAATAAATTTCACCATTAAAATTCATATCGCTCATTAAAGATTACAATTTCAAAATTCGTTCAAAAAAACCGACATTGTAAATAGGGTTAATAAAAAATACTCTTCAAAAAGTGAATTGGATGTGCGAATGTCATATTTAAAACACATATTATATTTCAATATAGAATAACTTATCCGAGATGTGAAAACATGGATATAGAAGATAAATCTAACACCCAAAAAGTGTTGGAAAGTGATAGAGAACATTGACTAGAGAATGTCAACTAACTCAAATCCATAATCAAAGGATGAATTAAAAAGGTAACTTATAGCATAAATAATTATGATTATATTATCAAATTTTATTTCAATATATATTTCCTAATGTTGAATAATTCCTTTTCGATATATAATAAGAAAATTTTAATGTATAATTTCTTAATATTGTTTTTTATACAAAATGTTTCAACATTTGTTCATGCCTTGATAAAGTTAAAATTCCTCTATTACTCTATGTGAGGAATTTTTTAGATTTATGAATCTGTAAATAATAACCAAAAATTAATTAAAATTTATACCTTCCATTTATAGTTTAAAAATGATAACACAGGTTATCCAATATGGATAAATCAACAGTGATGTAATACGCTAACTATAAAACCTTATACAAAAATTAAGATAAAATGTTCCATAAATGAGTAACCTTAAAATTCTTAAAAAATAAATAATTTATAGTCATGGTCACTAAACTAATAAAAAACATAACATTAGTACAACATATATCACAATGTTTCTCTTTTTTATCACATACTAATTATATGAATACCATCATCAAGAATTCTCATGAAACATGGTAATGACTTGAATTATTATAAACCCATTTTGAAATAAATACATTTATCCTCATTGATTACATATAACAAGGATTATTGTATATATTATATAAATACCAAAATGATGTAATATTTACCAACGATAGCATAAACCAGATTTTTAACCAATCTTTAATTTGCTCGATGGTGATCAATACCATTCAATTTGATTATTCATATCCAATATCTATTTATCCAAACATCATTACCTCAATATCCTGAACATATTATGAGTATTCATCCCTTAATAATGTGCTTCCCATAAAATATTACATTTCAATTAAATCACTTTTCTAGGTAATCAGTGATATTCAAAATATTATTTCATATCCATAATGAAAAACATCAAAAGAAAAATCCTTCTATATTTTATCCTTAATATAAAAAAATTCATGAATTCTAATACAAAATCTACTATATCATCCCACTTAATTAAAAAACCTTTACCTAGGGTTCTGTATATTATTCCATAACACGATATGTTATTTTAGCCTCTTCATAATTCATAGAAAAACCATTAATCATACAAACATTCTGTTTCTCATCATGATATTTACCCTTAGGAAATCCACTTGTATAACTTCCATACATTCCCAATTCAAATCATACAATAGTTGATGATAACATAGGGAAAATTATTATCCAGTTTTCTTACCAAATACATAATTTTTCCATTTCAGTTACTTGATTTGTATCTTTATTTTCCATATTCGAATCATATTGTTTTTATTTATAATATATTCTTTTGAGTTATTCTCCCAATATTCGCAGTATATGATAATATAAATCTACTTTCATCTATTGTTTTCACTTCTCAAACTCTCATAAAACACTATAGTTATCTTTTTTTGTGACTATGAGAGTTGGTTACGGTGAATATTTTTAATCATGTTTCATGATAGATGATTATGCATAATATGTATATTGGTTACTCCATTCATAATACAATTTGGTTTCTCATTATAAAATTGTATGTCACATTCACTACTAACTTAGTACCCTCTCGTTCCCACCATGTGACAAAACCAAAAAGTATAGTGTGAAAAATGGTAATCATAATTTGAATCTAAAGAATCAAGAAAATCACTTATAGTATATATAAATCATGTCACATTAATTTTCATCTATGATACCTTATGTTTATACCAGGTCAGTTATAGTAATCATAAATTTAAATATCTCATGATGTTTTGTAATTGTTTTGTTAATTTTGAAAGAATATACCACAATATTATTAAATTAGGTGTAAAATAATTCTCATTTTCATACACCATGTGATGATAGATTAAAGATAAATGTTCCCTTTTCAGAGTTATTTCACCTAGGTACCTATTTGTTAGATCCACATCCACATGAATTATCCAGATAGTGATACAGTTTCTTGGAAACTAGCAACTCTATTCATTACCAAAATTCCTGTACATTTTAGTCATCTTTGACACATCCTTAATTTAATACATAGTGAAAACCCCAAACATATCCATAGAAATATAACAAGGGAAATAACTTTATTTTTCACATTATATTTTCCAATTAATCACTAAACCTTGATTATGATACCAACTATAACAACAGTGTATTTTCATACATAGATATTATATATATTTAGATTAATATTCAATACATTTTACAAACACACATATGAGGACCATAATTGTATTGTGTTTTTTTAGAAAGGTATAAAATATTATAATTTGGTGAAATATAACCAACATATTCCACAAATGAAATCCCCTTTAGTACTCATTGAAGACATACTGCACATAAAACCGTTCAATATAACATAGGGAATAGAAACATAATAAAGGGGGATCATAAATGATCAATTATGGGTGAAAAGAAAAATAAAAAATCATAACACGAACAGAAGTGTATGTGAACAAGATAATATCATTATAAAACAATACCCTATATATAAAACATCTTAATTTTGAGTCATGACATAAATATTGGATGTTCATTTTATATAAACCGTAATCAAATCAAAGAAAGTGACCCTTGAGAATTAAATAAATTCATAAGACTGAGATTTGATGAATACACATCATCATAAAACACTATGAACATGTAAAAATAGATTCAGTTTCACTCACTATCTTATGGAAATTAAATGAATCCATAACATTAAAATATATATGAAACTAATTCCATTAATAAATATATTGACAGAAAATATATGTCCATACACAACACTATGAACATGTAGTTAGGTTCATGAATAACATTGTGATCATATAATCAGTTTCATGCATAACATTTTAAACAAGTAATCATGTTCATTTATGACATTTTGAACATGTAATCCTATTCACACATAATGTATTTTCTACTAAGTTATCGATATTTACCCAATTAATTGGAGGGACATATAGGTCTCACCCATCACATAATTAAAATCATGTGTGTGTATTCCATAAGATTAAAAAACATTAATTATATGATGTCACGTGAAAGTAAATGGGTTTAATTAATATTTATTCATATCATAACATTTATAAAAGATACAGGTTTCATAATCATTTAAACAATACCTCAATGTATAAACAGTGGAAACAGAACTAGATTTCAAAAGAAATTGATCATAGTAAAATCCATGGTGGAGAAAATGGTTTTATAAATAGATTATCATAAAAACAATTATTTGAGAGAATAATAATGGTATCAAATGTTCACATCCTTGGAAAATAATAAGTAACCTCAATTTATATCCTTCTATATAGAGTATTCTTTTGAAATATCACATGTAACATTTCCTTAGGATAATAAATTTTCTTAAATTTTTTTTTTCAAAGTAAAAATTCTAAAAAAATATTGAAAATCATTTTATTTTATAATTTTATTCAAAATTTAAAAAGGATATTTAAAATAAAATTATTTAGATTGTGGTGATTAATTTCGTTCATTCCATTTTAGTTAAAACAAATATTCATTCCACATTTTCAATAGTCTAAATGGTAATTGTTTATAAAAAGGCATAAATCATCCTTATAAAAAAAATATAAACTATCAAACATAGTATAAATTTTACTTAATAAATTATTTTAATAATGGTAAAAAAAATTGATAACATTTTTAGAATAAATGGATATGGATGAAAAAGTTTTTTTGATTAAATAGATTAATAAATAAAATTTTTCATATTAAACATTATCTTTTTATAACAATTAAAAAATAGTGTATAATGTAAAAATTAATTGAAAATATCTTAAATAAACATATTTTAAGAAAAAAAATACAAATTAATTATAGGTAAATGAAAATATTTCATCACACGATACTTAATTATAAATAATCCTAAAAAATGATGAGATTTTAACATAAACCCATTGCCATTTTGGTGATAATTTTAAAAAATACCAAGTAAATAGAGATCCTAATATATATATTTAAAACCCATAATTTTCATGTTATGAATCATAATATAAATTCAAAGTATGCATATACACAACAAAAAAGAAATAGGTGGTGAATGTGACTGGTGTTCTAGAGTAACAAAAAAGTGAGAAACAAATCTTTACTGCTTTAGTAATATTTTGAATCATAATCTCATATAAATGTTAATAAAAAAAGAAATATTACATATTTTTATTATGAAGATATAAATTAAATAAAAATTGTACAGGTTTGTATATACTCCAAAAAAAGAAATTGGTTGTGTATTTTTAAAAGCCTATTACAAATAAAATATTGACTAAAATTGATTTCCCTTGTGACTCACCTTCCTTAGTACCTGTATGAACCTATTTTATTTAATTTATGATAATTATAAATATATTATATTAATATAATTATATATTTTACTATATATAATTTAATTATGACTATTAATTTCATATTTATTATTAATTTGATATTAAAATCATGTTTTTGGTAATAACTGTTTTATTTTTTATACATGTTTTGATTTGTTGTTTTTATTCATAATAATTTGATCTTGGTTCGAACATTTCCATAATAAAAAACATTAAATAATAATCATAAATTTACCTCAATTATAATATTAATATCAACCATGAAATAATATTATTTAGAAATGAAGTATGTTATGGTCATATAGATGGGTGACTGTATGTACGCATAAGTAACATTTCCGTTTTCTACGATCATTATGGAATAAAGGTAAATAATATTTCTTGTTTATAGAAATATAATAACATCTTAAATAAAATATTATTTCATTAAATAAACTTATAAGTATTATCCTTTTAGTGATGTGATTAACAGAGAGATTCACATCACTTTAAGAATGCAGTAGTCCACACATACACGAACGACGTTATCATCATTCTGTGATTGAAGTCATAAGAAATAAAATGAAATATTGTATTTTATTAATTATAAACAGTTCATTAACATAATAATTATATAAATTATGTAACATTTATTGGTTAAACATAACCTTATTAGATTCAATGAAATAAGATAGAGAAAAATGAATTATATCATATTCGGACGTAGTAGTCTGCCATACTCACAAGTGACGTTATCGTATCCCATATGAAATGGAATGTATATAATGTTATATGATATAATTAATAAATAGGTATAATTATTATATATATATATATATATTATATATAATTTTTATCCATCATCATAACCAACCATTAGAGGTGGTAATGGAAAACAAGAAGTACATCAGTTCGCAAGGTGGTAGTCTGCCAAACACATGAATGATGATTTCTTAACCTATTTGATGGAAGAGGTTTTAGTTTTATGTAATTAACATAATAGAAAAACATCTAGGTTTGTGTAATGTATATATTATATTATATAATCATGGTTTATTTATAATTAAATTTGGTGGAGGAATAAATTAAATTAAAACACTAGTTGAGGAATTTTGTATATTTTCATGGATTCCTCCTTTGGTTTGTCCCAGAAGCCTTCCTAGTTTGTATTAATTCAAAAAATAAGGATTATAAAATAAGATTAGGATTATTTTTATGTTATTTGTGATGTTATTTTTTGATCCGAAAGAGATTCAAAATGTAATGAGGACATGATATGGGGTGGCTATAAAAGTGTGGTGAGTGGAATAATTGTAATTGTTTGAAAAGAAAAAAGGTGTAACCACATTATTATCATGAAAAGGGAATAAAATCAAATATCCTAGAGAATTATAAATTATTTTGTCGATAATGTTCCAGAAAATAAATTTGATTAATGTGTTCAAGTAATTTTAACGTTTATATTTTTAGTTAATCCCCATGTAAACCATTTCCACCTTAACCACAATAAATAATTTTTACGTCTTTCCCTATTATTTTGAGTAAAAAATTAAAAAGAGCAAATTTTAGAATAAAATTAAATATTATTCCAAATATGGAATCAATTTTTTTAACTCGAAATAGAAAAAAGTGTAAAATTTTAATTTAAAATTAATCCATTAAACACAATGAGAAAGCATATTATCAATGAGAAAAAGTTCAAACATTAAAAAAGTTTTTATATAAAAAATCCATATAAAAATAATAATAATTAAATAAATTGTACTAAGAGATATATAATTGATCTAAATTTAAATTAAAAATAATTTTATGTACAACTTATCTTTATTAATATTTAAATGAAAATTTATTTTTCAATAAAATTTTGTATTTTCTCTATTCATAAAAACCTTAATATTTTCATATTATTAAAATAATATTCATATTATTATTTTTCGAATTATTATTTAAAAAATAAAAAATATTTTTTCCTATTAAATTTCTATAAAATTTAATAAATAGTTCTAAAATAAGTTTTCAAAAAAGAGAAAATAATAATTTTTTGAATATTATTGTTTTAAGTGAAAATTGGATTTCTTCTTATCTCTTATATAGAAAAACATAATATGAATGTTAAATATTTTATTTAATATATATTATATAAATGTAATTAAAATAATTCAGCAGAATTTGTATTTTAATTTATTGAGGTAAAACACTATTTTTCATAAGAAATAAATTTCCAGAAAAACATATCCATTATTTTAAAATAGTTTTTATATTAATTATTAATTATTTGGTAACCAAATAATTCATTTAAAAAAATGTGAATCCATATATTTTTATCTATAATATATTCTAATTCATACCATACATTCTAATTTCTATGTTATAACTAACGTATAGTAATATTTCAATAATATGACTTATTTCTTTTAAACACAATGGTGGGAGTAACAAAAGATATAATCAATTTCATATGTAATGAAAAATATCAAAAATATTAAATTCATTTTAAAATATTATATCAAAAAATATTATGGTTTTAAATTAATTTCATTTGGTGAAAACTCCATGGTATGAGTCTTCTTAATGTAATCCAATTCCACATTCAGATCATTAATCAACTCATGATGCTCAAAAACCTTTCTCACATCTCTTGGGATAACCTACAAAACAAATGATGTATGGGTTGTCTTCCTCCATGACACAAATGTTTGATATATTTTTTATTTATCTATAGTGAAATTAAATTCCTTGACCTTCTTCTATAACATTTTTTAATTTAAAAAAAATTGTTCTTTAACACTAAACAAGGGTGAATCAATATCTTCAAACATTGATTCATCAAAAAAACCCACTATTTTTATAAAAATAATCCCACATATCAATAAATATTACATCATCACCAACACTTCTAAATAATTATTCTAGATGTATAACATAATTTCTAGAGGCCTCAAAAACTCTTACATTTTTTATTATCCATAATAGTTTCTATTAATTAGATATTGAAATGTTATCCTCTAACATTTAGAGGACAACTATGGAATATATCTTCAGCTCCCTCTACAAATAATTTTTATAAATATCATATTTAACCATCATGCATGGGGACATAAAAATGTTTTCTATATTTGAAACACATATTGTTCTTGAAATATGTATTTTATGAACATGTATTAGAACTCGAGTGATTAAAACACAATATTGAATATTAACTGATAACAAAATAACCTCCATTTAGAATATTCAAGTTATGTATATCTACTCTAACAGGTTATAATAAATTTCCACAATTTTCATTATTATGTATTTATAAAACCATTTTTACGGGTATAAAGTGAAATTGATTTATGAAAAATACCTTGCTTTTTTAGGATATTCTATAAATTTAATATTTTTTTATTTAGCACTATAGTACAGTTGAAACATATTTTACAAGAAAATACTCCCTTTTGGAATATATATAAAAAAATTTAAATTTTTTTGGGCTTAAATGCATCCTTAATAAAAACTCCATTTTTTAAAATTGAATATAAATATAATAGTAATAAAATACATGTATCTGATATTCAATTTCATTCCCATAGGCTGAAAAATAAATGAATTAATTTCATTAAATGGGTGATATTCATGAATCACCACATTATTATTTTATGTCTTAATAATATAAACATTATTGAATGTATAATATATCCAACTTCATTCACTCTCCATTATATGTAAAAAATATACATTATATTCTTAGGTAATATTAGTCGAATTATATTATACAAGGTGGACAAATTATTGATCGTGTAATTTATTTCCCTTATTTTAGAACATGTATCATATATTTTCAACATCACCATGTTGAAAAAGGATCCTCATTTTTTATTCTATAATTATCAAACATCCACAGTTCATATCTTCATTAAACATTCATCCTTTAGAAAATAGTATTTCAATAATTAGAATTTTATGATGCACATAGAATGTAGTTTTTCAATTTAATACAAATAACATGTTTATAAATTTCTCCTTGTCCAATATAATGAATTTCTAACTAAATCCCATTTTCATGAATGATACTTCATTTTCATGTTTCCCCTATCCTTCATTCCACATCAGAATATGCTTTTTGTGTTTTATGTGTTGTATCATTTGTGATGAACATTCATTGTCCAAAAAAATTGATGATCCATTATGGATGTTGTATGATCCACTTCCATAACTAATATATTATTTATTAGTTTATTATTATTTGTTGATGAACCTAGATTATTGAAATCAATAAAAAAATTTGTAATAAGAATTTGTGACAATCATTAACATATTGAACTAGTTGTTCACACTTTTTTTTAATCTTCCTCGAATGATTAAAACATTTTGTAAAACTTTAAATAAAAAATATTCTTATAGTTTGTAAACAATTATTAATTAATAATACTTAATATCCCTTATAAAATCCCTTCTTGAAATTATATTTTCACATTTTTAGTTGTAATTGAAAAAATATATACTTATTATATGCTCTATGCCTAAAAAACCAACAATTTCAACAATATTATTATTTTCGACAAAAAACTATTTATTTTAAAATATTATTCACAAAATGTGAATCTATATATTAATTATAAAATTTTGATAAAATATATGAAAAATTATTATTTTTTACTCAATACACTCTCTTCTTGCCTAAAAATTTCAGATAACAATTTATAATAGTTTTATTATTTAATTTATAATATATTGATTATTTATATTTTTATGGATTTTCATTCATGTAAACAACTAGACTTTATAATCATCATTAAATAAATTATATTATCAACTAATCTTACAATTGAATATTTAAAAATATATTAAAATAAATTCTAATAGATTGTACTAAACATTTCCATGTGTTTCCATTCATTAATTAATTTCTTTTGAATAATATCATGTAATATCTACCTTTTATTAGCCTCCTATTCCTTGTAAATAATCAATTATATCATTTTAGTGATTATTTTAATATGTTATTATCCATGATTGATAAATTTTCCTTATTTTTATTATATAATTATTTCTTTTTCCAAATGAGTTTAAATATTTCATTAAATTATTTTTCTCCTTCTCCATTTCATTTTTTTTAATTTCATTATTTTAGTTCTTTATTTTACATGAACTCTCTTTATATATCTTCTCTAATTCAATCATTTCTCCAATCACCACTTGTGTTATCTTTATAATTCAATTTTTATATCATATTTTTTAATAAATTTTACAATATTTCCAAAAACCTCATTAGACACACAACTATAAAAGTTTTAGAAAATACAAAATATGATTATATTTGTGGATTTAAAGTAACTCTTACTCTTACACTTTGAATGAAAAATAATCAAAGAAAATTTTGATGTTTTATTCATCAATGAATTCCTCATCTTCTAATCCTCATCTTAACAATCATAATATTTATTCATTTTCATTATTTTTTTAAATTCCTAATATATCCACATTTTAAACGATTTATCAAATCATTTCACTGATACTTGTCAATTCTTCTTATCATAATTCATTAAAAATTGAAATTAATTTGTAAATATTCAATAAATATTTTTCCTCCTCATCAATCCAACTTCCACATTGCCAAATTATTTTATTTTTATCATTAATTTTAAATATTTAAATGATATCCTATTTATATAATCTTGTGAAACTATTTAAGAATCTAGGCCATCCTGTTTTGATACATTTTCATTGAACTGTTTGGTAATATGCATTGTATCATTTGAAAAAAACCCTTTAATATTCTAGTTAAAAAAACTATATTTTTTCTAACCATATCACTGAATTTTTTAAATTATCATAATATGATTCATTATATTGTATTTTAATATATTAATAAATTAAATCAAAAAATTATTAATTTTTTTCTTTCACCTTTTGATTTCATTAATAAATGATATCTAAAATCTCTTAAATTTACTTTTCTATTATAATCCCCATGACATTAATGAATTCATTTTTTAGTGATGATATGATTTCATTACAAGATGATCCATAATTATCAAATCTATTTTCATCAACCACTATTATCACTACATTTTTGACAAGAGTGGGATAGCCATTTGTTTAATATTTTTGAAAATAAAATCTAATAAATAAAAGGTATGGAAGATTTCATAATTTATATAAATTTTAATTCTTCCCATAAAACATCAAAATAATTCAGTTGTTCATTGAATTAATGTGATCCATCATAAACACTAATAATTTAAATAAACTAAAACTCAAAAATATAAGGACATTTTTAAAACATGAAATGGATATTTCATATTCCAAATAAACTAGCACCAATGATCTGATACTAGTTAAAATAACTAAAGAACTGATAAAAATTCATGAAATGGGGGATATTTATTGACCATTATTCCTCTTTTTTATTCCAAATAAGAAAATAATTCCTCACATATGAGAGTGAGTGACAAGAAGTGGCCCACAATTAACAAAATAATTCAAATGAGAAAAAAGCTAATAGAATAGTTAATTTAGAAAGTCCAAAACATAAAATTAATTGATACATTTTTGACATAATCTTCTAAAAAAAATTATCAAATAATACACGTGTTTCAATGTGCCAAGAATAAATTTGGGTGTGGAGATGTTATAGTAGTTGGTGTACTAGGTTTGAGTCCATCTGACAAGAGTGATCCCTCTTGCAAGCTAATTGGAGTCATGGATCATGGTGGGAAAGAAGTATCGTAGCCTCCAATTTGGAGGTAGATCTTTAATCATAATTGATTGGATCCACAAGACCAATCATAAAGTTCTTGTATAACATGGGAAATCTTATATCCATGTATTAAAAAAGGATAATTACATCAATACCACATTTGTAGAGTGTATACTTGAGGTTGGGACTATACTAATGGATGAACAACACTTCTCCTCTAAAGATCCCCTCATGTTGGGCTCGATCTTTTGGTAGAATACTATTCATGATGTACTCAATAAATTTATTTGTGCATTCCAGTGCATCATAGATTATTTTGGAACCTTAATATCCTAATGTGGAATAACTGGTAGTTAGTTGGTTAATCTACAACCTATCAGCATTATCTAAAACAATATGAATAAGGAACATCTAATGTGGAACATGAATTATTTGGTCACCCAGGTTAGGCTCTTAACGATAATGCATCTATAATAACCATGGTTCCATCTTGACAATTCTACGATAGAGGGACAAGAGTGAATTCTATATGAGAAGTGAAATAGGCCATTAGTTGGTTATTTTACTCCAAAAGGGGAAGTATCTCTTGATTTTCAATGAATTTATCTTGATTAATATGATTGATGATCAAATTAGGTTATTTATTCAAATGAATGTCTGGGAAATCAATATCTATGGACATCTCTAGACTAGTAATGATATAATGGCACTATGCCTCATTTTTTGTGTACTCTTGGATGGATATGTGGTACCAAAACGCTCTGGACCATTATTGTTATACCAATGGGTATGAAATGTCATAGAGGTATCCCCAAAGGTGAGTGTATTCCATTACTTGTAGTTTATGATTTTTGTATGATTGTTTTGTATTATGCTACCACATGGGGAATATCATCCATGTCATGCCTTGGATTTATGCCCTTATCCTTATGGTCCTCTATAAGGTTGTGTATGACCATGTTTAAGATAATAGTTTTTTGGAGGGGAATCCTAGTAATCAATGGATAGGTTTGGATATCATAAGATAGGGATATATTGGAGAATAATGTATTGTTCTTAGCCTCTTATCTACACATGGGAATATAATTATTCCATAATCTATCAATGTTGTATGAAGATATTAAAACAACTTTGTTGGAGGGTTTTACTGTATCTAAGTGACTCAGGGAACTAAGCCACTATGAGTACTACCAAATCAACCCTTCAACACTATTAATTGTTGTATTTGAGGATACCCTAGATTTTTATATGAAAAATGATGATGACGAAGCTAATAAATCATGTTCTAAATGTTCTGGTCGAAACACATTGAGCTACCCACTACAAGGGAAACCTGGGTGTCGATGATGGGAGTTTCTAGTTGCTAGAACACCCAATAAATCATATGTTTCTAGAACATCCAAAAGGACCTATTTATCAAAACCATATTCATAGATGGAAAATAATCTAATTGGTGGTAGATAAGAGATAGTTGGAATCATCAATGTGGAATTGTTTAGAAGCTATTTGGATAGAAGAGGACCCCCTATGTGAATTATTAATTCTTTGTAGGATAAAGAATCTCTAGGTAGTGGTACCAACCAAATCAACACATCCATATAGAACAAAGTACTTACCATTTATTCACGTGAAGGGGTGGAAGTACTCATTGGTGTCACAAGAGGGTGCTCACCATCTGGATTAGTTATAGAGACCCATACATGACGTACATCTACAGTACATTACTTTTTCTAAATACATAATACATAAAAAAATAGACACACAAGTACCATGATAGTTTGGTGTCTTTGGAAACTCGGAATATAATCTTCTAATCGTGGTGAATGATCTTCAACATCTCCCATAAATATATTCCCTTTTTTTATCTTACCTAAAACAATTCATTAAATCCTAGGGAAAATAAAACATAAAAAGGGTGGCCTAAAATGCTCAGTAATGGTAAACAATGATAACATAGAACAATCCATAAACATTTGAATAAAAAACATTAACATAAAATCTAAACATCAAAATAATGTGCAAAGACATAAATCTTGGGAGCACGTAAGGCGTAGATCATAATGGATCATCAATCATGATAAAATAGCATGGAAATAAAACATGTAATTATGGTTACCAGAAACAATTCTTTAAATCCTGGGGAAAATAAAACATAAAAAGGGTGTGATAAAATGCTCATTAAGGGTAAACAATGAGAACATAGAACAATCCATAAACATTTGAATAAAAAACATGAACATAAAATCTAAACATCAAAATCATGTGCAATGACATAAATCTTGGAAGTACGTAAGGCATAGACCATAATGGATCATAAATCATCAAAAAATATCATGGAAATAAAACTTGTAATTATGGAAAACCATTAATCACTTGTTATGATCTCCATAGTATCCAAGGAATTGCTACCAAGACCATCTTAGTGGACAAAGTCCCTTTCTGAATCGAGTTCACTCCTCGTTCCAATCCTGTATCACTGAACCAGATTAACATGCCATCCCAGCAATGTCTATCCAATGAGATATAAATCATTATCCAATGAATTAGAGGGATATATAGGTCCCACCCATCTCATAATGAAATCATTCTTATTTGTGGCACAAAATAAACATAAATCTTACAACATGACCCAAAGAATAAAATGGGTTTTATAAACATCAACCCTTCATAACATAATCCATATATAAAAAATGGATATAATTTCATCATAAAAAAATAAAACCATGTAAATATAGGGAAATTATACTTGATAAATGAAATTATTAAATAATTCCATCTTATATGGAAAATAGTCTTGACAAAACACATGAAATGAATTCCTGAGGAAAATATCATTTCTTATTCAAAATCATTTTCTTTTCTCAAAATGCCATGAAATTTCAAAGGAAATATATTTTAATTAAAATAATTATGAAATCTTGTAAAGATGATTCATGAAAATTAGGAGTCATGAAACCATAAATATCCATTCATTTCATATATGTTAAAAAACATTCTACTCGTACTTTTGTCAGAAAAGTCAAAAACTACCTCATATGGTAATCAAATGAAAGATTCCTTCCATACGATGTGGTAAAAGTGAAAAAAAGGGTAAAAATTACCTTAAATAGACCTGGATGAAATGTAAACATTTTATGAAAACATTTTGAGAACATATGGACATGGATAATAAACACAACCCTAGTAAATACTTAGGAATAATGAATCTCGGATAATAATGAGATTGGAATAATTAACACTTACCTTATGTACAATTTCTTCTGTATGTATCTGAGACTCCTGTATAGTGGGTTTAAAAATATTATTTACTTGTAACCAAAGAGTAATAATATTTAGGATATCATATATGATTCACTTACGACTTTATATTATATGTTCATTTGTCAATTCCATGTTAAAGCAGAATTTTGGATAAAATTGTTTCATTTATCATCCGTTTTTTTTCTTGTAATTATTGATATGATTACCTAGATCCTGATTACTTAATTATATAATATAAAACATGATTTATATATAATATATATTCATAATATACACATATATAATATATCGATAAATGGAAAGAAATACACCATTCATGGAGATGGTAGGTCGTACGTACACATGAACGCTGTTTTTCGTTTCCTTATTGAATTGAATGGAATTAAGTAGATGACATACATATATATATATACATAAATCCAGTACCATTATAATGTCATATATTTCATGATTACTTATTATATATAATTTATACTCATTCCTGAATTGTTAACATGGAAAATGAATCTAATCGTGTCATGGAGACAGTAATCTGTATGTACGCAGGAGTGATGATATCGTTGCAATATTTATTGAATGGGATTTGAGGGGATGATATAATATCTTAGAATCCGTATTATGTTATAATAATCATATATAGTTATTATTTATACCATTATACCCATTAATGTAAGGTGGTGTTGGAAAAACTGATTACACCACGACGTGGAGATGGTATTTCATACGTACGCACGCGCTGTGATTTAATTTTCCCTAGGATGGATAGATAGTGAAATAGGGTTGCTTCATATTTATAATAACATATTAGTATATAATTAATACTTATGTTATTACTTTATAATGAAACAAATAAAGAAGAGGAAGTAGAAGAAGAATGAAAGTTGAAAGAGCTGGTAGAAGAGATTACCTCTTCCTCGACGCACCACCTTTAAACTTCTTCTTAGGGCACTAGAGTTGGTAATTTGAGAAGAAAAAAACCTCTATGATTTAACTATAGAGTTTGAGAAGAAGAATTGGAAGGGTTTGGCCGATCTTCAAGGCTCAATAGGGTGTAAAGGGGTGAGGGAGGAGGTGCCCTTTTATAATGGAGGAGAGGGGCACCTTTGGAATGTGTGAAAATATTTCATTATTAAAAACATATATTCGGTTTCAAAAGGTACAAAAATCATTAAAGGTAAAGATAAAGGACCCATGGTCGAATTAAAATCATCCAATCAGAATTGGAATTGTTTTGGATAACATTTTAATCATTATAATCTTATTTATTTAAATTATTTATTAATGAGGTAAATACTGCATCATTATTGAGTCATAAATAATTTAATTTATTTTAGGTCTAAAAATTATAGAAAAACCCACCATGTAGGAAATAATTATATCTTTCTAATGAATATTTAGAGTCGAAATGATAATTTATATAACCCCATATAAAAATTAATTACTAAAAGATTTTTGTTAATGCTAATTTTGTCTTTAAATTAAATTAATTAACCCAAATTGTCATTATCACTACCAAGTGGCTCAATGGGGTCCCAAAATTGACCCAAGAATACCCATGGTCGGCCCCTACTCATCAAATAAGTTTACAAGAAGTGTTACTGTAATTTTGAATTATTATAATATTCTTTTAACCTTGAATTACCCTATTTACCTTTAACCGTAGTAAATAAAAGAAAAAAGTTACTATTCACCAAAAATTATTTTAATCTTATTGAACCACATTTTACTTATTTATAACAACCATGTTTGTCGGATTTTGGAAATTCAATTCACAGAAGTGGTGAAATTTCATTTAAATGAAACAGTAGGTTTTATAACTACCACTAAGTGATTTCACTATTCATCAAAAATTGGAATTTTCATAAAAATACAAAAAATTCAACCTAAACTATATTTGATATTCCAAATTCAAAAATGATGTTTATTTTTCCAAATTCAAAACACAGATGTGGAATTAAATAAATTTAAAAGTAATTCCCATTATCAAAACAAATAGCGTGTCTTTAAGAAACAATAACTATCAAAAGATCAACACTTGTTTATGTCCAATTTTTTAGGGATATTAATTCCAATTACCAACATTGGATTAAATGCTAAAAATATATTCTAATTACACTTTAAAACCAATTAATAAGATAATCTAACCATATAAATATTTGTGATGAAAAATGTTGTTTTTAAATAAAATATAGAGTGTTTTTTTTTTTCATTAAAAAAATAAAGTTATCAAAATAATATGAAAATTTTATCCAAATTAATTTTTTATATCCTGATTCCATAGAAGAATTTTATTTTGTCAAATTTATCTTATAAACACTTTAAAAAGTAGATTTAATTTGGGTGTGCCATCAAAAGGTGACAAAACTGCATTTTTTTGAAAAATACTTATTTTACAAGAAAAATTTATTTTGTTCTCATACCATAATCTAGAAAATGTGTAACATGAATAATAATGTTATCAGATCATGTGATAGAATGATAGGTCATTCTATCTGTTTCTATCACAAAAACTTTATCACAATTTATTATAAATACATAATTCTATCTATGCTGAGATTAATCATATATGGTTGCTCAAATGGACTTATACATTATATATAATAGAGAATAATAAAATAAATGTCATTTCTACTAACCAGGTACATCCTGTATTCCAATGGTAGGTGATAAAGGCCTATCGCACTTCAGTTTTGGGTTAGATTCCCGCATCCTTGTCCGACGCGATGGGTTGTCGCCCATACTACAGGTTGTCCTTTTTCTAAAACTATACTATTATAAAATAAAATGTTCTATCCTTAAACAATAATATCTGATGTCTAAATTAATATATTCCAATCTTTAGGTTTATCCAAAATACATCTGTCCAATCTCATAGTTTAAATAAAATGATTACTAGAAAGTTCATCTACCAATCATTGAATACAAACATTTATCACCCATATATCATAAGATATATATATCTTGTCGGTCACAATCCAAACATGTGAATTCATTAATCATGTATTCTCTTGAAAAATGAATACCCATTTACCCTTAGTGAAAACATGAATGCTGTCAAAATTTGACACTTTCCACATACCAAAATCCTAAACTTTCTATATACTCAAACCATGATATAACATTGTCCTTATATCAGTCAAGAGCTCATTTCATTTTTTTCATTATTGCTTCATTATGCACATATCATCTTCTATCCAAAAATATTTCAACCATTTTCATGCTTACTAGTGCAATATAATTAGTGAAAACCAATACATAGATATTCCAAAATTCCACGATTCCATAAATGAGATTCCATGATACTATTTTGAAATCCCATTATATAAACACTTAATCATTGCACAACATCATTGTTATACTCAACATCACAAATAGTGATCTCATGTGAATTCCCTTTATCCTTTGCCTTAAGAGGTTGCTCGCATTGATCATCATTAACCCCTGGATTAGGGTATTGATTAGAATAATGCCCCATTTCCTTGAACTTGATGCATTGAAGTTTCCGTGGTGCGTTCTCTGCAGCCTTTTCATTATTCACATCATTACTAACTCTTTTTCCATTACTTCGACTCTCATCTCCTCGATCACCTTCTTTTCCATACATAAAATTTTTTTATTCCCTTAAATACAATCTCCACCATGCTTCTTTCCACACTTTGAGCACAAAGAAACATTAAACTTCTATTCACCATTATTCTATAATTTCTCCTTGAACACTATATTTCATTTCTAGTCAAAACCAAGAGATAGATATGTAACACCAACTTTCATTTCTATACTGATAGCACAACACAAAATTTCACTATAGCTACTGAAGTATCTTATATCTAATGCCCTTCGAAGACTTGGTTTTAATCCACTGAATAATCGATCAAATTTAATTTCAGGTCGGATGGTAAAGTCAGATGCATACCGTGAAAGCCTTGTAAAATTCGCTTTGTATATACTAACAGATTCATCATCCTTTTTCTTAAGATCAATGAAATCCTTTTCCATCTTTTTTTGAAGAATACGATGGATGTACGTATTGAAAAATAAGTTCTTGAACTCATCCCATTGCATGGATTCAATTTCATCCCAGGGCCTCGTATTCTTAATTAGAGTCCACCATTGATATGCTTCACCTTCTAAAAGGTAAATAACCAGAATGAATTTTACATATTCCGAACTGTGAAGTATGGAAAATATCTTTTCAATGGTTCTGATCCATTGTTCAGCAACAAGTGGATCATAAGATCCACTGAAAGAAGGGGGATGTTGGCTCATGAAGGACTCAATAGAATATTGTTCCCTTCTCTTCTCATTTGGAAGTCCAAAATGATTAATAGCTTGTGTAAGTATAGCAATAATATTTTGAACTCCATCTCCTATAACAATGGTTTGTTCAGGAGTACAATCATTGCATTGTCTATTAAATTGATCAACATGGTTCCTTCGGGTTCGAGGCAGCATCGAAAACCAAAAATGAATATTGTTAGAGGCAAAAATCATGTTAGGGAAAACAACATAATAAAGGGGGATTAACTTCAATATATAACATCTTAGGGTTAATTATCAGATGGTTACCATAATTCTTGGACTATAACCTATACTTATACATAACCTTAGGTACATCCCTAGACATACCTTAAAAATATCTCTAGGGATCTCACATAAAGTTTCGCATCCCAGTTTCCAAAGGTTAACTAAAAATTTCATCTGATACAAACTGTAGAGACCCATACTTGACATATATGGACATTACATTACTTTTTCGGAATAATTAATACATAACATAAATATACACACAAGGAACATAAAAGATTATTGTCTTTGGAAAATCAGAATATAATCTTCTAATTGTGGTGAAAGATCTTCAACATCTTCCATAAATATATTCCCCGTTTTTTCTCTTACCTCAAACCTTTCATTAAATCCTAGGGAAAAGAAAACATAAAAAGGGTGAGCTCAAATTCTCAGTAAGGGTAAACATAGAGAACATAAAACAATCAATAAATATTTGAATAAAAAAACCTGAACATAAAATCTAAACATCAAAATCTTGATCAAAGACATAAATCGTGGAAGTATGTAAGGCATAGATCATAGTGGATCATCAATCATGATAAAAAAACATGGGAATAAATCATGTAATTGTGGAAAACCGTTAATCACATTTTATTATTTCCATAGTTTCCAAGGAATTGCTGCCAAGATCATTATTGTGGATAAAGTCGCTTTCGGGATTTAGTTCACTCCTCGTTCTAGTCCTGTATCACTGTACCGGATTAACATGATGTTCCATCCATGTATATCTTATTAGATATAAATATTTACCCATTTCATTAGTGGGAGATATAGGTCCCACCCATCTCATAATGAAATCATTCTTATGTGTTCCACAAAATAAACATAAATCTTACATCATAACCCATAGAATAAAATGGGTTTGATAAACATCATCCCATCATGACATAATCAATATTTAAAAAATCGATATCATTTCATCATAAAAAAAATCAATCAATTTAAATAATAGGGACATTATATTGGAGACATGACCATATTAAATAATTCCATCTTAGATGGAAAATAGTCTTGATAAAAAACTTGAAATGAATTATTGAGTAAAATATCCTTTCTTCTGCAAAATCATTTTCTTTTCTCAAAATGCCATGAAATATTAAATGAAATGGATTATGATTAAAATAATGATGAAATCATGTACAGGAAAATTAATGAAAATATATAGTTATGAAACTGTAAAAATCCATTCATGTCGTATAAGTTAGAGAACACATTCTTCTCGTACTTTTGTCAGAAAAGTCAAAAAGTACCTCGTATGGTAAACAAAAGAAAGATTCCTTCTACATGAGGTGGTGAAAGTCAAAAAAGGGTAAAAATTACTTTAAAAATACATGGAAGAAAAGTATAAATTTTATGAAGACATTTTGAGAACATATGGACATGGATAATAAACATAACCCTAGTAAATACTTACGAATAAACAATCTCGGATAAGAATGAGATTGGAATAATTATCCATTACCTTATGTCCAATTTCTTCTGTATGTGTCTGAGACGCCTATATAGTGGGTTTATAAATATTATTAAACTGTAATATAAGCATAATAATATCAATTATATCATATATGATTCACTTATGAATTTATATTATCCGTTCATTTGTCAATTCCATGTTAAAGCAGCGTTTTGGGTAAAATTGTTTCATTTATCGTCTGTGTATTGACTTGTAGTTATTAATTTTATTACATAGAACATGATTACATAATTTAAAAATATAAAACATGATTTATATATAATATATATTCAGAATATACATATATATAATAGATCTATAACTGGAAATAAATACACTGTTTATGGAGACGGTAGGTCGTACGTACGTATGAACACTGTTTTTCATTTCGTTATTAAATTGAATGGAATTAAGTAGATGACATACATGTATATATATATATATATACATAAATACATTACCATTATTATGTCAAATATTTTATGATTACTTATTATATATACTTTATAATCATTCTTGAATTGTTAACATGGAAAATGAATCTCATCGTGTCATGGAGACAGTAATCCGTATGTACGCACGAGTGATGATATCGTTGCAATATTTATTTAATGGAATATGATGGGATGATATAATATCTTAGAATCAGTATTATGTTATAATAGTCATATATAGTTATTATTTATACCATTATACCCATCCATGTAAGTTGGTGTTGGAAAAACTGATTACACCACGGTGTGGAGACGGTATTCCGTACGTACGCACGTGTGGTGATTTCGTTTTCTATAGGATGGATAGAAGGGTAAATAGGGTTATTTCATATTTTTAATAACATATAAGTATATAAGTAATACTTATGTTATTACTTTATAATGAAACAACTAAAGAAGAGGAAGTAGAAGAAGAAATAAACTTGAAAGAGTCGGTAGAAGAGATTACCTATTCCTCAACGCTCAAACTTTAAACTTCTTCTTAGGGAACTAGAGTTGGTCTTTTGAGAAGTCCTGAACCTCAATGATATAACTATACAGAATTATATTAGGAATTGGAAGGGGTTGGTCGAGCTTCAAGGCTCAAAAGGTTGTTAAGAGGAGAGGGAGGAGGTTCCCTTTTATAAGGGAGGAGAGGGCCACCGTTGGAATGTGTGAAAATATTACATTATTATAAACTTATCATCAGTTTCAAAAGTTCAGAAAATCATTAAATATGAATATAAGATGACTCATGGTCGAAATAAAATCATCCAATCAAAATTTTGGAATCTTTTGGATAATATTTTAATCATTATAATCTTATTAATTTAAATCATTTATTAATGAGGTAAATACTACATCATTATTGAGTCATAAATAATTTAATTTATTTGATGTCTAAAAATTATAGAAAAAAAAACATTTAGGAAATAATTTTAGCTTTCCAATGACTATTTATAATCGTAAACATAATTTATATAACCCCTTATAAAAATTAATTACTAAAATATTTTTGTTAATGTCAATTCTGTCTTTACATTAAATTAATTAATCCATATTGTCATTATCACTACCAAATGGCTCAATGGGGTCAGAAAATATACCCATTCATTCCCATGGTCTGCCACTACTCATCCAATAAGATTAGGACGAGTGTTAAGGTAATTTTGAATTATTATAATATTCTTTTAACCTTAAATTACCCTTTTTACCTTTAACCATAGTAAATAAAAGTCAAAAGTTAATATTCACCAAAAATTGTTTTCATCTTATTGAACCACATTTTACTTCTTGATAAAAACCATGTATTTCAGATTTTAAAAATTCAAATTACAGAAGTGGTAAAATTTCATTTAAATGAAAGAGTCAGTTTTTTATCTACCACTAAGTGGTTTCACTATTCATAAAAAATTAATGTTTTTCAGAAAAATACCTAAAATTCACTATAAGATATATTTTATATTCTGAATTCAAAAATGATGTATATTTTTATGAATTCAAAACATAGAAGTGGTATTAATTAATTCTAAAATTAATTCCCGTTATCAAAACAAATAGCGTGTTTTTATGAAACAATAACTATCAAAAGATCAGCACTTGTTTATGTCCATTTTCAAATTAAATTTAATTCCAATGAACAAAATTGGATTAAACGGTAAAAATATAATCTAATTACACTTTAAAAACAATTAAAATGAAAATATAACCATAAAAATTATCTCGATGAAAAAAAGTTGTTTTTAATTAAGAAAGAGCAAGTTTTTACTATTCATTAAAATTTGAAATTTATCAGAATAGTTTGAAAATTTTATCCAAATTATATTTTTATATCCTGATTCCAAAGAATAAATTTTTTTGTCAAATTGAACTTATAAACATTTAAAAACTATATTTAATGTGGGTGCTCCATCAAAATGCGGCAACACTACATTTTTTGAAAAATACTTATTTTACTCGAAAAAATCATTTTGTTCTCACACGATGCTCTAGAAAATTTTTAAGATGAATAATAATGTTATAAGATTCAAAATATAGTTAATACTATTAATAACGACTATTTCATAATAATATTATAACAATATATCGTTTTTTAGTGAAACTTGGTATTGCGTACTACAAACGCTATAAAGGAAGGTCGTGATTGTGTGTAATGCAAGCCAGGTAAAGGATGCATATAGTTAAATCTCTCTTTGTTGTTGAGTATAATATAATAAAATCTTATTTAATTTATACATTAAACAAAATCTATACTTAATGTTCCATAGAATAATTTCTACAAAACTAACTTGAAATTGTGTATAACACAAGCCAAGTATAGTGGTGTGTATACGGAAGGCTAATATGGTGTTGCGTATAGAACAAGAAAATTTTGGTGTAGTGTAAAACACAAGACATAAATGAAATTAAAAATAATAATTCTCATAAAATAATGGGTTGTTACATTAGTCGTCCCAGATCATAACATCTCTCTTATGTCATGGGAATAAGAAGAGAGGATTGGAAATGCGAGTAACACAGATTGATGCACTATAATCCTGTAAAAGGGGTCCAAAACTTCATGAACCAATTTATACCACAAAAATTCTCTTTGTATCATATATATATATAAAAATTTATGATGGATACCATAAAATATCAGTAACCTTATCTAGGATCATTCAATCATGGTGGAGATGAAATTATCGAGTCCTATCTACTATTGGAATCAGTTAGGACAACGAGGAAAACTACAACTTTTTTATTTCCCAGGTTTTTACATTTGAAAGAGATTATTTACTATTCTTCCATAGTATAGTTATTCAAGGATGTGTAACTCTTTTAAATGTGGATGGACATCCTGTTGGTGGTGGTTAATGTGGGGAGGACCTCCAAATGTTTTGGTCCGAGCATGAGGAGGGCCTTCATGCTGGTTGAAATGAGTATGGGGTGTACCTCTATGATGATCAATAGGAGTGTGGAGAGGACATCCATAATAAATGTTAATGGAGTAGGGATGACTTCTTAATTGGTGGGTTATGGTGCAAGTAGGACCTAAACAATACAAATCATTATCAAATATTATCCACTAACATCTTTTGATGGATCCTCTAATTAATAAACACATCCCAGTCTGTGTAAGACGTGGAAACGGTATAGATCTAAATTGGGTGAAGATGAGTCCATCAAGTACTATGGAAAAAATCTAAATGGATACACTATTTATGTCATGGGATTCAAGATCGATTTAATATGATTCCCCTTATAGGTAATTCTACTATGAATTCCCCTATAAATGGTGTCATGTGATTTGGACAATGGGTAGTGGAGCAAGGGTGAAGTACACTAGTTCAAGGGCCTAAAGGATTTATCATTAATGAATTGAAACTTCTTAGTGGGGTCACTCCTTGTAGGTTCCCATGAATTAGTAATGGATTAGGTGACACGTGCATCTCCACTATCCTCCTTATTGGGGAGTGGTTCATAGGATCACTCAAGGTTCAGACTCATGAAGTGTTTTGATGATGGAATAGGGTGTGGTTTCTCCTCGCATTACTTTTGGGGGAGGTAGTTCCGATGATACTTTGATGCCTCTTGTTCATAGTTGTCTATGTGTATTGTGAAAATGACCGGATTTTTTGTATTGGAGCATGAGGGAATCAATCAACCTTCATTGGATGATTTCTGAGGGTGATGTGGGTCATGGGTACCCTGGAGCTGAAGTCACTGATGATTTTGTACCAAAGATTATGTTATATATGGTTTTCAAATTAATTTTCCCTTTCCCAATAACCTCTATGTTCTTGGTTGTTGATTTATAGTAGCTTGAGTCTTTTATGGAATGTGGATTTAACATATAGTTTAGGTAAATGAAAAAGTGATTCCTTATTCCCCTGTAACCCCTACTATTCTGAAGATGGAGAGGTATCAACGATGATATAGTCACAGAACAAGGATAAAAAATTACTATCTACCCCAATCTATGGAGAGTTCTATATAGGGAATACTATTTTCATAGTGTGATTCGACTCTATATGATTGAATCTAGTTACACAAAAAACATCTAATTCTTCATTGAAGGCGTCACCTTTTTTATGATATGAGTTTCACATTGAGTTCACTATTTTTATTTATAATTATTTCATTGGGGACCGCCTACACATCAGTATATGATGCACATACGGGAATTATTATCTCCCTTCAATAAAAGTTTTCATTGTTGGAAAATTTTCATCACCTTTAATGATAATGTTTTATTGTTTATTGAATTGAATATATCGGATGTCAATTCCTCAATCTGTGTATTCCTTCTTAGAGCCTGTTTCCTACGGAGGGTCTTCATCAATGATTAATATCATGTTGGTGGAACTCATTCCTAGTAAAATAAATTTAGGTATGTCAGTTAATTACACTTCCTAACCATGTATATTAATCTTTAATCATGAAAGGGAATAAACATTTGATCATGAGAGTTGTCACTTTGGTCATCACTCAGAATGTTTGGATGCTTGGAACATGGGTAACATGTATTCAACTTCTTTGGCTGGAATATCATATGATGAATCTTATGGGGAGGAACCCAAAGAAATCCAATGTATATCATGAGTTAAGTATTCTAAATGAATAATTATTCTAATTATTTTTACATAAAGAGTCCAACACATAATCATGGGGAAGGTTTTTGGGTAATTACACTAGTTTTACATCCTTTATAGATGGATTAGACCGTCTAGTTATGATAGATCAGCTCCTCAGAACGACATCATGTGGATATGGGAAAATGGTTACTGTATTATGGGAACATGATTTTGTGGTCAATATTACCCTTTGGTGGAAAATCCTTGATTGTGGATCAGAACACCCCATGGAGGAAAATCCAAGAGGTGTGTCTCGATTTAGGAGCAACTATATAGTTTACCTTTATCGGAATGCCCCATCGATCTAGACTCAGAGTTCTGGATCAGAAAAAATCATTGAGGAAGATCAGAGAGGTGAATCCCAGGTGTAGAAGATGTCCGACCTGGATAGATAAACAATGGATCTGAATTCCCCATGTGGTGGATCTGAGAGGGGAATCCCTAGGTGAGAGTTCCTTTGTTTACTATTGATTTGGATTCAATATCTGGGAGACATCTTATGCATCACGGGTGGAGGACAATGGCCAAACCCATGGAGTTTGAATCCACTATTTAACTTCCTTTGACAAGATCAATCCAAATAGATTATCTTCTTGAGGAAAGGATACACATATCACAAAGTCTTAGTTGAAGAGGTATGGTATGTGGATTACAAGATTATGCATCGCTTCATAAGAGGATTTATCTTGGTTGGAGTAGTTTGGGGAATATGTCTTGAAGAATTCCATATGGGGACTCATATATAGTCATATCATACATGGGGAATCCTATATTCACATCGAAGGGTAAGACTATGGTTTTGTTCCTTGTTCTGGGCACAATGTTGTGATGTTTGACACTATATGACTCGGATGTAGAACTTGTTGTTTTACATCATGCAGATCGATCATGGGACGACACACACACAAAGGGAAACTGGTTCATACTGATTAGAAGATATGTCCTAAGTCAAATTTTCCATGATTAGGTCATTGTTTCCCTCCAAGATGACACTCTATAGGATTATGTGACCATTGTTCATGCATGTTTGGGAATCAAAAAATTGGAAATTATATGGTGGAGTGCCTAATAATAGGGTAAAAAAAGAGAGAGCCAGCATACCTTTTTTAGTCCTTGTGATTATGGGAAATGGTAATTAGAATACCTATTTTTTAGGAAAACAAGTAATGTAATTGATCAACTTGGATCACATGGAGTGTTATTTCGGGTCCCTAATGTTTTTGACTTAATGTTTTTTGTGTTGTATGTATGAGTTACATGAGTAGGTGTCTCTAGAACAGTGGTAGTCCATGGAGTATTTAAGGGAGGGTTCATACAATATTGATGTTGTGTATGGATTAGTGTTGCATACAAGAAAGGAATTTGTTCAAAACTATAGTACATTTATTGGTGTATCATTAAAATTAATTGACCATGGTATAAGTTATTTTTGATCCCATTAATGGTTTATCTTGCAATATTATCTTCCTTTAGTGTTCTGTGGTTTTTCAGGGATGAGGGGTAGTTGAGAACACAAGAGTGGCGTTGCATTTTTTCGGAGTGCGTCCCCAAAGAGGGGAGGGGTGAGAATCTATTTATTTCCAAAATCCTTATCAACATGTGTGAAATGCCTCAAACCTAGAGTGATTTTTACAAGTGGATTCTTCATTCACCATGGGAGATCAGCTATGAAAGATTCCCACCATAATGTCGCCTTTACTGTGCACAAAGGTTTAAAGTATGTAGAATTATATTATTTCATGAATCCATTATTTATTGAATGTCTCGACCTTGTAAATCTTAAATGCCTTAGGAAAATACTTAAAACCCCATGTAGACTTTGGTATGCACAGCCTTTTTATACGAATTGGGGTTCTTGTGTGCAACCCCATTGACTTTGATGCACCATTCACATTGTCCCTATAATGGTCTTTTGTGGTGTTCTACATGTTTTGTTCATCAGAAACATGACATTGGAGGATCTAGATGATATTTTGGGGAAAAAATGTTTTTGATATGAAAACATGTAATCTTGTACATAATAGATTAGAATGAAAAATATAAAAATATATCATAGGCAATACATTAATGAATGGAAACCCCAGTATAGGGTTCTAACCCATAGTGAAGAAGAAAATAAACATGGATATACAATCCAAAATCATAGAATTGATTACGTTGGTCTTTCGGTCATATATTTCATGGAATCATCATTTAGATCCAATAGAATCTCCAAAATGTAATAGGTGTCACTCTAGTTTGAGAGCCCATGCCACAAGAGTGAAATTTTGGGGTAAGAGGGAGAAAATAGGTATTAAATAAATTAACTATTTAATTATATACATCACACTATGTTGATAGATAGTTTGGACAACCATGTACCTAGACACGTTGGAATTGCTGGATGACATATTAGGTTTTATGGTTCGGCTACCCAAATTGGAAAATAATATCACAATATGGAAAATTATAATTTTCCATGTATTTTTGAGGCCATGGGGTTTAATCATGGTTTACACAAACCATATACCAACTATAAAGCCTCCCTAGGACAATTTATCAATAGAAATTATTTCCTCGGAAGGCCAAATGGTTTCCTCTAAAAACTAGATATCTATGTACTATCTACTACACCACTAAAAAATATTTGAAACTACAGAACCTATAAACACTCATCCTAGGAAATTTAATACCATGAATTATATTTTTAATTAGTAATTTCTATAAAATTGTGGGTGGGTGTTACATTATCCCCACCATTAGTATTTCCATCCCAATAAATAAAGATGTTTTCATTATTGTTGACATGTTATGATCATTTATCCATCATATCCTTATAGCTTTTAAATTTCCAAAATATATCCATCTTGTTGATATAATAACTATAAAAAATATAACCTTCTACCTAGAATTATATTTTAGTACCCATAAAAATATTCTAGATGTATGTAAACTTCAAATAATGATCCAATGGGATATGGTCCTAACTAATCAAATAGTTAGGATTTTCATGGTACTTTTTAAACAGATATACATGAAACACATTGTGAATAGAGGTGAGATTTGTTGGTTAGACAACTGATATAATGTATTAAAACATGATAATGAATATTTAAGTGTCTCATATATTACAGTGATAACTTCATTTTATTACCCAAAATATATTTCCCAGAACATGGAAATACTTGTAACAATATAAGGTACCCATTGAAAAAAGATATGGTCCAATGATTATGATTATATACCTATGTTTCATAGTGGTTTAAGTCTATGCCCATACATTTTTTTATCATCTGTATTTTATTTATATTATTTGGGTCATGGTTTAGTGTAATTAGTAATGATTAACCAGTTTATATTTTAAGAAATAATGACCAACATATAGGGAACTTTAATTATTAAAATGGAGAAATATTTTTCATCTCATGATAAATTTTATGGAATATGAACACTACTAATAGTAAAATTAATTCACATGAACTGAAAAATCTATACCATAGGACCTAATAATATATTTATATGGTTTGATTGTATTTTTGGAATAATAATATATTTATTGATTATATGTGGTGATAAAAATGAATTAGGTACCAATGGAATTTTTAAAATACGTCCAAAATTATATCTATAACTCTCTAGGTCATGATCCCAAGCTACATTAGAAAAAGTTAGTGTCTCATAGGAGCAATCATGTCATAAAAAATATTCTGGATTTAATTAACGACATCACAAGGTATGCAAACACAATTTTAAAAAACCATGTTTCAACCATGTGGGTGCTACTGGGTGATCCTAATGCATCATACTTTTGCTGTATTATTTAGAAAACAATGAAATGAATTTGTAAATTATAATTTTATAAGTATTTAAATGTTGTATTTTTTACAAAATGGTTTACTAAAAATGGTTAAATGTTGCGCATTCCAATGGGTCTCTTTAGAGACATTGGGTATCCTTGGTAAACCTCATGGAATTCCCTCACAGTGTTCTAACCATACACCCATTAAAAAATACATTAATTCATTAATCATTCAAAACCATCCTGAAATTAATCCCATGATCATTCATTCCATAATGTGTTGTAAAAAATATAAAACTACCTCAAATAGGGGGTGTTATACACAAATAATTATAACATAATTGGAGAGACAAAAAGATAATATATCTTTCAACGAATGTACACTTCTATCCATTACATGTTTGGATTATTCCTTTTCTAATTCATTAATAAAAAAATATTATTTAATAAAGTGGGTAAGAATATTATTCCATTTCAATATCTCTATTTCTTCTTTATCCCCATGATTCGATTTGGTTTTATGAACACTAATAAATATTATATTATGCTTAAAAATTATCCTATAATTCTTGATTCAATGGAAATATATTATTAAAATTAAAATTCTAATCAAAAAATACCGACAACTTATCTATAATTATTTAAATATTTAGAATCAAACATGAAATTTTATTCACCCTTATGTATGATTAATAGAAATAATGAATCTGGATGGAGGATCTATTGAAATTAATGATCCCTATAATGAAATCACTCAAATTATTTAATTCCCACATAACTACTTATTTTCATCCTTCATTACAGATTATATAGATATCATTTTGGTTCAAACACATTGAATTTATTTAATACTACTCTCAGAAAATCATGACCCAATGATCTATGAGAAAGTGGGATACAATTTCAGTTTATGTCTTAGATAATGATATCATGTTCCATGGTATAGTATTGAAAATTTTACTTCTAAAAAAATTATACATTCATCAATCCATTTTTAACACCATTAGGGAATCAAATTTCACTCCCTTAGTAGAAACCACTCAAACTTTTTAACACTTTTAAATATGATATAATTACATGGGTCATGACACAGTTGATCCCATTTTTAATTCCCAGTAAAATACAATTATTTTCAATATATTTTCATTTTTTAATTATTTGATCCATTTTATCCTTTTACTATGAAACCTCTAACATGGTATAGAAAAACTTCTTATTTTATATTATAAATTTAAAAACTAAAATAAATTTTCAAAAACATGTTTCAAATAATAATCAAATTATTTTTGTATGGGAACCATTCCATGTTTGGAACCTTCTACAACAAAATATAACATAAATTCACTTCAAACATATAAAATATAATGACCCATAATTTTTATACATTGATATCAAATCATTGTGAAAAAATATTCTTAACATTAAATAATGATCCATGATAGAATTCAATAAGCAATGTCCCTTTTTAAACATAGAATCATAAATAGTGGGTTCATAATAATTCTACATCATATCCCACATAGATTATCAAAACTAGAAACCATCTTCGAAATGAAATTCTCAATACCTTGCTTTATAAAGTGGCAAAAGGAAACAATAGAATGGGTGACATCAGAGGCTCTGTCTGTGTAAATAAGTGATTAAACTATAATTATACAACTATAACATGATTATAAGATAAAAAGAACATGAACATAACATATGAAAACAATATCCTTGATATCATAGATAATAAACTCATGTCGGGCATGAATCATGATAGTTCAATGACACGAATGATAAATTAACAATATAACACGATCCTTGAGAATCTAACATTAGAATAAATCATAGATTTATTGTTTAAAAAGAATCAAATAATGTATTTTCATTATTAGTCAAAAATCATTGTGAAAACTATCATAGGGGATTTAGTTTACTCTCCAAGTCATTGATTTAGTCAAGGTTCACTTCCAAGACTATCATACTGGGAAAAGTCTCATACTGAACTAGGTTCACTCCAAATTCGCATCATTTTTTCATATTAGATATTAATATTTAAACAATTTATTAGAGGGGAATATATGAACACCAATTACAAAAAGAAAGTGATAAAAATTTGTTCCCAAGATCATAAAAATATCATCATATTAGAATACATAAAAATAAATGTGTTTCAAAAAATATCATTATAACATAGCCCATGTAAATAAAAACAATTTCTATAAGCACTTCATCATTTCACCATATCAAAACCTATAGAAGAGTAACTAATCTCAAAAACATCTTTCCAAAAAAAATTATATACCATATAGAGAATGAATACTTATTGTAACATTGGATTATATCCATACCAAATATTATGTAACATTTAATGATGTCATATTTGATAAAATTGGTTCTGATAGACCACAAATGAAATTTTTTTGAGAAAAATTTTCATTCCACTATAAAAAAATCACAAAATATAAATATTTCCATAATATTATATAAAATATTTTATTTTAATATAAACTTGAAAAAATTAAAACTAATCATTAAACCATTGAGTGGTCATGATGATGTAAATTCATGTAAAATTAGTGCAGGATAAAACATATATTCTATTCACATTTTCTATAAAATAAAAAATTCATTTATTTGGAAAAAAAATAATATTAAATTCAAAACATTTTTAAAAAAAGTCAAAAATGTGTAAAAATTTCATAAAATATTTAATGGATAACAGTAAAAAATTTATTCATAACATAGTTAGCAATACATGCACAATGATGAAAATGGGTATTCAATAGAAGAGAGAAATAAAGTAATTTTTTCAAAAAATATTTTAAAAAAAATTGTAAATGAAGAGTGAAAATTGACATTAAAAACATGTAATTTAAATAAATAACTAGAATATGGGAAAATTCAAGAGTTATAAGAGTGTTATATTATCATATTTCATCACAGGAAATATAAACCTAAACAATTCCAATAAACAATGAGATTGAAATGTAAAACCATTATCATGTTTTTATAATTTTAATGATAAAACCATGCTATAAATAATATTATATAGATACTTATTACTGAAAAATTTCATTATATGTATTATAATGTTCATTAATTTTATCTATATACACCACATTACATAATCATGTGTTGTTTAATGGATGTGTCTAATAAAATAAATTTGAGATGAGAATCCCATACCACTTTGATTTTTTTTTCTTAAAACCCATCAATGGATAAAATAATAAGGAAAAAATGTTTTGATTAAATGAAATAGATGCATTATAAAAAAAAATTAAATAGGTAATTATATACACAACACAAGATAATTAACTATTGTATAAGGAATGTGTACCACATAATTTAAGGTGAGATATGAATCCTGTATATATATGATTTTGTCATGAATTACTATCCCAATATTAGAATGAAATCAAATGAATTTTTAAATATTATGTAAATATGTATATAAATCATATAAAATATCTAAGCATAATTTTATACACCACACATAAGAAAAAAAGAGAGAATATGGAATATGTCTCCCCGAAATAAAATAGAGATAAGAAATCCCTTACCTTTACTCATAAATTATTCCTTACATATTAGAAACTCATATATAATATATATAAATTTTTTATGAATATGCTATTGAACCAAAATAATATTTATAATTATATATAATATTTACTTATTCTAATTCATGACCATTTTATTAATAATTAATTTTTAAAATGATGTTTTGTGTAATAATGAATTATTTTTTATGTATATTTGTGTTTTCTATTTTATGGTCATTTTATTTTGATCGTGGTTTCATAATATCATTAATTATTAACTTGAAATAAATATAATATATATTCATATATATATTTATTTTCAATAATCCAATGACGTTAGAGATAGAAAATTAATTACACCATTCTAGGGGGTAGTAGGTTGTACATACGCATGAGCGATGTTTCCATTTTCTCAATTGATGAATAAAATTAATTTTAAAAAATATATTTACATCATATAATAATTTTTATTCAGTATTTTTCTAATTTTTTCAATAAACCACTCATTATTACATTCCATATTAATAATAAGTGAATAATGAATCACATTAGTTCACAAGCAATTTGTCTACTATACACACAAGCGACATTATTGTTTTCCAATGGAATAGAACATAAGAAGGCTAAAAATGATATGATAATTCAAAAATATAAATATTTAATTATTATATTATAAATATTTCAACTCCTTCATTAGATACATCATTGAGAGGTAGTGAAGGATAATGAATTTCATGGGTTTGTGAGGTAGTAGTCTGTTGTACAATCGATCAATGATTTTGTATCCTAATTTATAGAAGATGAGAGAGATGTTTGTAACTAAATTGAATTAATAAAATCATAGTATATGTTATATAAATAATTAATTGTATCACATTTTTTTAAGAATATTTTTATGACTTAATGGAATAAATAATATGAAAATGTGTGGTAATGCACAATATCACTTCTTTAGAGAACCCTGTTATGTTTACACCAAAATCGTTAATAGGTGGGTAAAATAATATAGAAATGGACTATTTGATGTGGTGATGTTATTAATAAATGTATATTGGTATTTATTTTGGTAAACATTGGTTTTTATAATTTTGATGTGGAAATGAGTGGCGTGGCCTAATTTAAATAGGGGAGAGGAAACATTTGGAATTTTTGAAAAAGAAAAGTTGTACCCACATATTAAACATTCACCAAGGTTATAAAAAAAATAATTCCAAATCCTTAGATGATATAATGTCTAATTATATCTATATAATTTTATTTTTAAATGTTTATTTGTCATTTTCCTCTTATCATTTTTTCTTACATCTAGTAAACTCAATTTTACTATAACCACAGTAATTAATTTTTAGTGATATTAATTTTAATATTGACCCAAAATAAATATTAAATTATTAAAAAAATTTAATTATTCTGATTAAAAATTTGGAATTAATTTTTCCAAATTCCATTAAATGAATTGGGAAAATTATATTGAAAATTAATCCATAAACACAATGAAATAGAGGTTTTCAAAAAAATATCAATATGTATTGAATGTTATAATATAAAATTTCAATTTAATATTGATTAAAAAAAATAATTGTTATAAATAAATATAATATTGTACTTGAAATACTTTTATAACAATCATAAAATAAAACTGACCTTTTAAAATCATTAAAAATATTATTTTTAATAAAAAATATTATTTATTTTATTATTCACTATAAAATCAATATTTTCAAAGTAATAAAAAAACAGAAAAATAATTTTCATATATATAATAAAAAAATGATTTTTTAAAGTATTTCTTCTAATTTTTAAAAATTTAATTTCCTTACATATTCATATAAATAATTAGTAATTAATTTATAGATGAATTTTATTTTCAATGTATATAAAGGCTTCACTAAATATCGCGTAATATTTTATCAATATTTTATATTTATATTCAAACATTATAATTATTTTTTAATAATTGGTTATTCAAATTAATACTACATGTTTAACCTCAAGGATTTAATGGCCATGTATAAATAATAACATAAATTTTTTATTAGCACATGAGCCTCATCCCAGTTTGTGAGGACTCATAAGTGCATCCAGGGGACCTGAGATCATATCCAAGAGGAGGCATAATTTCTGGATTACTGTAGCAGTAATGTAGATTTTATTGTACCATGTATGGTGTAGTACTGTAGCATGCACTTTAGTGGGAACTATAGCAGACACTGTTTTTCACTGTTGTAGCAAATACCTTTCCCCTGTTTGGGCCTTCTGGCCACCGATTTAGTACCTGAGGCCTTTAAGGCCATCGGGCCACCTAAGCCATTGGTCCAGTAAGGCTTTCATGCCATCTCAAGGCCTTCAGGCCACCATAAGTGCAGATGCAAACCAGACAAGCCTATGCATGAACATGATAGCCTTGTCGAATAGCCATGCAAAGGTGGAGAGATGATTCAAGATGAAGAGGCTGGGGAGGAGCAGTTATCTGTTGTTTTTCTTGGTAGTATGTAATGGTTTAATCCATAGGGTAGTTAATTCCTCTAAGGCCTACGAGCCATGTAATACATATGCCTACAAGCCCTATATGGGTTCCACCTCACCCCTTGAAAGGTCGACTTTCATTAAATCAATAAAAAATCAAGGCCTTCAGGACAGTATATGGAACAGAAATATTTTATTATGCATCATTAAAAATCATTGTTATGTGTATAAAAAATTGTCATTTCTTGGAATTTTTTTATAATTTTCAAGGATGTTACATTTTAAACCCATTATAAATAACTTCTTTTTATAAAATAAATACTCAAATGAAAACAAATTATGATTCTTCTTCCACTAATGTCAACATAACATTAATGATATTTTTCCACAAATTTCAAATTCATGATTACCTTAATGATTACCCACATAACATTTCTATTGACATTTTTCTTTTGTTAAGATATTTTGAATGGTTTTATCCTTTTCTTATAATTCTCAAGTCTAATCTAGTCCAAATATAATTAACTCACTAACTTTATTAAAAAATGTTGGTTAAATACATTTATTTATAAAAAGGGATTCATAATAACTCATTTCTATTGTTGGTTGAAATATATTTTTGGAAGAAAACACGAATAGAGTCAATTTGTTTCCCAATTACATTTGGAATCCATAGAACATGACTGGAGGATATCCCCAAGGGTTTTAATTTTTACCTTTAGATAACCATATATCATGGCATGATACAAAGTATTAGAAAAAAAATCGTTATCAATATATTAATGATGTTATTTCATGAACATACATGTTAATCTATAATCCCAACAAGATAAAATGGAATATGGCACACCCTGATAACCGATAACATCCATGATTTATATTACATATATTTTTTCAGAGTGAAATATTCTCTAAAGGTGATAAAGTGTGCTGAGTTTAGAATTTATCAAGTAAAACCCATATATTAATTTTCCACTTAGACCTTTTTATGGAGATCAATAAAGAAATTAGTGATGATGTTTTTTCATTCCAATTTTGGTATGGGTAATCGTTGTTTCAATCACTTAAGTTATTGTTTCTCAGTTGTAACTTGTTAATGTAATAGAAACTAATATAAAAAATATAAAATATATTTCATTTTTAAATCCCATTTAAATTACTAGATTAAATATATTTACATCATCATATATATGGGATATATAAAGAATGAATGATTAGGGTCCTTTTCTAATAGCAACTTCTGTATATCGGTTATGGTTGGAACACATACGTAGCTCTATAACTATATTTTTATATAATAATTAATTTTAAAATATGGAACATCTATCAACATATTTTATAGATCTACATAATCATTTAGTGACTCATTAATGTTCATTTATATAGATGGTCAGATAAATATTTATGAAAGATAATATATATCCCATTCCATAATGGTTTTAAGATCTATCATTTAGAAATCCATAAATATTAGATCATTTGTAATCCTTATAATGTTGAAATTAACAAGATCTTTAAATCCCTTAGCATTAGAGAACTTTTTCACTTTACTAGGGTCATAGTGTATTATGTAGTTATAATATTTAGTATGTTCCAACTATATTCCACAGAACATATTCAACTACTTCTATCTGTATATATTCTTAAAACAATTATAACCATTATTTATATAACACAATTCTCTGTGAAGATAATTAAACCATATATTTAATGTCAATATTATTGGGGATAAATCGAATTCAATAGTTGGGTAATTTTTCTCTAGAACCATTAAATTTTTTTGATACCAAAGCTATAACTATATAATATATAAATTCCAATGGTATCTATATGGTAAAACATAAGTTTCCAAAAACCACTTAAAATATATATATATATATCACAATATTTATACTAACTAATATTTCCTGAAGAATATTTGTAGGTATTTCACCATTATACCTCCTAGTTGTGGGTTCAATCCCCACATCCTTTCCAGATATGAAACATTTTCCCTTTTACTGAAAAAATATTAATACAATTCTTATAACGTCCAAACCGTTATATTGAACATGCATAAAAATAATGACAAAATTTAATGGTTTTATAAAATATTAAGGTTATAAATAAATTTAAACTTATTAAAATATCATTATTCCTAAAATAATACTTCTTGTTGAACCTAAAAGTATCATATAATTTATTCTAATAAAATGTTTCCCAAAATTCCATTAATCACATTAAAATCCCATAAAAAAGAACCATTAAATTATTTTACATTAATTTGAACATATAATCTCCCCTAAACTCGAAAAACTATGATAGAATTCATCAATCTATATTTAATCTTTTATGAAGTCATATATGCATCTGATATTATAAAAACCATCATATGATTCATGATTCTTATAAACAAAATACTATTTCTAAAATACTTTGACAACATAATTATGGAATCCAAGTAAATAAAAACATAAACTATTATACTAAATAATTAATCCATTAATAAGGCTTCATCATCATTCATTCCTTATTTAATTTTTCATTTCGAATTTCATGTAAATATATTCATCCTCAATAAAAAAATTGTTACTTCTATAATCTAGATGGTCCACTTCTTGATTTTCCCCCAAGGAAATCAATTTGAGAATTTCAAATATTTTCAACATTTAAAACATTATACCATTGGTGATGACTTATGGGACCAATAATTATAATCCTTTTTATTTGATAAACATTTCATCTTTCATTGTAAATTATTTACATTATTCCATAATTCTCTACACATAAAGAATCTTCTCATCCATTGTGACATTCCCTTATGTGATTCATCAAAAATTGAAAATAATGAGAAAATAATATTTTATTTCCTCCATGGTTTTAACTAACCATGAAATAATAAAACAAAATCATTATCATCATTTCTGAATCTTAGAGTTGATTAAGGTTCATGTTGTTAATAATATATTATGATAAGTAATTAGGAATAATAAAAACATCCTTCACTCTATTCATAAATCTATTTGGTTATGCATTAACATATTTTTTTATCACATTCAACATTATCCAATTTCAATATGGTTCTTCCCATAAACTAAAATAAAAAATAATTGATTGAGAAAAAATAATCATCATTGTAAATAACATAATAAATAAATAAATAAATAAATCAAAATTTGTATGTCTTGAATCATGACAAATTTCATTCATTCTATGAAACCATAGGTTTATCAAAGGTCACTCACATAGTTATTTAAATCATTTATGATGTTTTATAAGGTGTTTGTGAATTTCTTAAACATATCCCCCAATACTGTTAATCAATTTTTTAATCAAGATCCCATGTCCTACACTATGTGTTGATCGATATCATATGACTTTACCCTTTTCAGTGTTATTATCCATTGGTAAGAGTCTTCATGAGCCACATCAATTTTTAGTATAAAAAATGGGATATAATTTCCTAGAAACCACTCACTCATTCTTGTATAAAAATTCCATGTCATTTTCGGAAGCACTTACTTATCTGTGTACTTTTCCTTATAAATATCTGCAGACATATCCTTAGACATATCCATATGGTTCTCACTAGTGAATAATCATCCAAATATCAAATGGATTCAATAATCCTTTCCCAAATTAAAACAACAAGTACCCAAACCATTCATACATAGATATTTCATCTAAATATATGAATACTCATTACATAACATAATGATGCATGCTATAATCATATAGTTATTTTCCATTTAGAATGTTGGAAACATAAAAAACAATGTCATATGTGTAATACCTCATCCCCCACAAATATAACAAATACTATCATCCTTATTTAAAAATAATACATAATAACATAATTAATAATGTGGGGAAATGAAACATAAGAGTCGATGATCTTAGAGGCTTAGTAATTATAAACATGGGAGTTATTATTGATCATATAATAATTACATGAGAATAAGTGTATGATAAAATGATCATAAAAACTAAAAAACGTATCCTATATATCTTATATCATATTCATGAGTCATTGAATAAATATTGACAAGTCATTTAAAAATAATCGTAATGGAATCAAAGAATATGATCCATGAGAAATTTATTTTGGAATAAGGTGTAGACTTGGGGCATAAATATATGTATATAAAATCTTTTTATTATTAGTTAAGGATATTTCCAAAAACAATCATAGTGGAATGGGTCCATTTCATAATCCTTCGTAGTAGTCAATGTTCACTCACAAGTCTATCATATTCGATATTGTCCCTTATTTAACTAACTTCACTTCCCATTCCATTCATGTTTATATCATGGTATAACAATATCTACTGAATGTGTGTGAGTTAGATTAGGTCCCATACATCTTGTAATAAAAATCAAAATAATGTGGTAAAAATGATCATAAAAAAAATTTCATCTAACCACCCACAAAATGAAATTTGTTTCATTATTATTTTATCAGAGTATAACCCATGGATGTGATGAATGTTTGACAAACATTTCATCATTTCATCATAGACTAACCCATGAAACAGAACATGTTTGATAAAAATGATTTTTCTATTAACACATACCACCTCGATGATGAATATGGATGATAAGATAGGATTATATCCCAAAAAAGATTATATGACAAAAAATGGTGTTATCTTAGATATATAATGATTTTGAAACATCATATGTAACTTTTAATAATGAAAATTTCCATTATAATTCTAAAAAAATCACTAAAATTATAACATTTCCAAATTATAATATAAAATAGTTTTTAAAAAATAATATTTAACGGTTTCAATGGAATAATTAAATTATTTGGTTTTTGTAACAAATATAAATTTCATTAATATCATACGCATTAAAAAATGTTAATTTTAAAATTTTGACAAAATCCAATAAAGCATTATTAAGAAATTGAAAACTAGTTTCCGTTCCATACATTATTATGAATTCAAAAATGTGTAAAAATTTCATTAAAATTAATTTTAGAATAATAAAAACATTAATTAAAACATTTTATAGAAGATGGACATGGAAAAAAAAGGGTTTTGATCAAAGAGTGAATTTAATTTTATTTTCCTTCAATGAATTATTATGGAATATTGAGTAAAAAAGTATCTAAAATAAAAAATAATAATTTAATGAAATAGAAATAGGGGAATAATATTAATTGTTATCATTATATATAGAGCCTAAAATTTTATCATTGAAAATATAATCTTTAACAATCTCATTACGAAAATAGATTATAACACAAAACCATTAACACTTTGGTGTCATTGGAGTCATACGCCCCATGAATTCTATAAACATATATCGATATTTATATCCCATAATAATCATTATCAAGATAATAATAGACATTAATTTGTAGCATATACAACACACAATATAATAAAGTGTTGTATAAGGCTTGTGTCCCTCTGAAATAAAAGTCAGACTTGAATCCCTTACCAATTTAGAAAAATTTGAATCATAATACCCTGTAAATAATTACAGAAAAGTAAATCATAAATTTCCTTAAATTAAATATATCATTAATATAAAATGGTAAATTTAATTTATATACTTCTCATTAATGAAACAATTTTTGTACAAGGCATTTGTCCCATTGAAATAAAATTGAGCTGAGAATCCATTATAATGTTGGTAACCTTTAAATCATAAAAAACATGAAAAAATAACATAAATTAAACATTAAATATCATTTATATTTGTACATTAATTATATAAGATATCCATGGGGAAGTGTATACTCCCTAAAAAGATATTATTTGTGAATATGACATGTGTCTCCAAAAAATAAAAGAGATACTAGAAATCCATTACATTTAGACACAATTTCGTTAAAAAAATTTAAACCTAATATATAATAAATGTATGTTTATAATAAATAGATCAGATAATAATAATTATGTGTATTACACCATAATTAATTTAAATATTAGCTCTCACTACCTATTCATTTACAATTCCTTGTAAAAATCACATTATTGTTATTAACTGTTATGTTTTTCATGTTCGTTTTGGTTTGTAATTTTTAATTCTTTTATTTGGATCATCATTTCATAATATATGGAATTTAATAAATAATATCAATAAAATATAAATTCCGTATATATATATATTTATTTAAATAAATTATTATTTAATATTGAAAGGTAATTACCCTATTCATGGATATAGTAGGCCGTATGTATGCATGACAATTATTTCCATTTTCACAACGGATGAAATTAAGGAAAGTTAAATAAAATATTATCTTTAAATAATAATTTTCATTTTACTTATATAAACTTTTTTCATTAAATATTTCTATAATATATTTCATGAAAATATTAATTGTAGAAAAAAATCAAATCACATTGTGACGGGTAGTCTTTTGTACACACGAGAAAAATTATCATATTCCAATAGAATTGAAAGTAAAAAAGTAAAATGTGATATTATAATCAATAAAGTATAATGTATTCATAAAATAATATAATAATGTAAACTAAGTAATTATATCTAGCCATGAGAGTTGGGGATGAAATACAGATTACATTGATTCATAATGTGGTAGTCCACAGTTAACATGATAGATGATATTGCTTCCCAATTGATACAATATCAGAAAAATGTATGTTATTAAATTTACATAATTATATATATGTATATAGTATATATGAATGAAACAATATCATAACATTTTAAAATTATGATAAGTGGATAGTATAATAAATTAAACTAAAACACATGATTAAGGAGTATGCCTTCAATTTAGAGAACCCCATTAGGTTAACAAATAAAGTATTCATATGATGTTTTAAAAATAAAAATAATGAAACTATGACTTGGGTCGTATTTTAAGTAATTTATTTGGACATATATTTTGTGACCCAATGCGTTTTTAATGTGTTAAGAGGATGGGAGAGTTGGTGGCCCTTTAAAATTTTGGGAGGGGATATTCAATGAATTTTTTAAAATAAAAATGTGTAGTAACATAAACATTAAAAAATGATTCATAATGTGAAATTATTGAAACTTAGATGATAAAATAATTAATATTTCCATAAAATGTGATTTTTAAATGTTTATACATCATTTTACCCTTTATAATATTTATTTAACCCATGGTATCCCATTCTAACATTAAATGTGGTAATTAATCTATAATTTTATTACAATTTGTTTTGACAAAAAAGTTATTCTAAAAAGTTATCTAATATTAAATTTTTAATTCCAAATATGGAATCAATTTTTTCAAATTAATATCAGATAATTGGAATATTTTAAATTAAAATTAAACCCATATACATGATTAAAATGTGGTTCTCCCAAGAGAAATATTTCATAAGTTTAGAAATTTTTAATATCCAAATTCAATATGAAATTGATTTTAATTATATATTATATATAAATAAATATATATTTGATCTAATTACACTTTTAAAACCGTATTAAAATAAAATGGATATTGTAAATATATTAAATAAGAAGACGTGTTTTAATTAAAATCATTTTATTTTTTACTAATGATCAAATAATTATAATTTTTTGAAAAATAACAACAAATCATTCAATTATAAATTTGATTAATATATTTAAAAATTATTCTTCTTTTAAAATAATAATTTCTAATGTTTCAATAAAATTACATTTATTATTTTTTCAAAAAAATGAAAAAAAAATTATTTTTTAAAAATAAATGTATTTTTAGATTATATAAATGACTTACTAAAAATAATCATCACTTTTTCAAAAAGATTTATGTTTTAAAACATTTTAATTGATTTTTAATATATGGTATTTCAAATTTAGTCTTCCAGGTTAAATGACATGGTTATAATTTTCATGTCTAAATAATAATATAAATATTATAATATGGATTGTTAAAAAAATTTGTTTCATATAACAAAAGATATAGAAGAATTTGATAGAAAAAAATATTTTATAAAATTTCTTTTTGTTACATAAAAATACACATAAACATTATTCAATCTCATCCAATCAGTTCCAATCCATAGAATAAAATTCACAAAACATAAAAAAACTATATTACTTATATTTGAGTATCATACATATAATGGATAACATTTAAAATTTCATGAAAAAGGCAACACATTTCTCATTGTTAGCATTTCAACTATATCTATCAAAATACTAATTTGATAAACACCATTACATGATTTAATATTCTTCCACTTAATATATCATTTTTTAAAAAAATCCAGGCAAGGGTGAATTTCTGGTGTATTGTATTAGTACTGTAGCTGTACTATAGCAGTGGTGGAACTGTTGTAGTGGCCACACCGTAGTGATGGAGGGACTGACACAGGTATTGTAGTGGTGGTAGTACTATATCAGGAAAAGTAGCATAGTGGTTACTGTAGCAATACTGCTCACCGAGGGGACCTTTGGGCACAAAATGGGCTTCCAATCCTTGGATTCAGGCCACATGGCCTTGGGCATTCATGATATGTAGTGGGTCTCCCTCTACCTAGTCTAAAGAGGAATTTTCATTAAATAATAAATTGAAGATTTGACCCCAACCTTTAAAAATATATATATGTCTCAAATATTATTAAATGGTTATTCATATTTTCCAAAGGTAATGATTCATAAAAATCCCCATTGATATAGGTTTACAAGAGACATAGAATTTGAACCTTCATATATTGATGTATGACCAAAAAACATCTTGTGATTGAGTTAATCATGGTTTTTTGGGAATGTTTTTTATCATGTCATGAATTAAAATTTGTAATTAATGGAATTTTTATTCTATTTTATGAAGATTAGGGTGTCACCTTGATTCAATAATAAAGCGTAATTGTATTGTACATATTATTTTATTGATAGATTATGTTCTCAATTACTTTGATGAAATAAATAATATGAATATATTCAATTAGATTAGTTTATTTCAAATAATTAGAAACATATAATATATCCTATAACAGATAGACATGTTCTGTGTCTATCAGTCATTCAATGCCGTGGAAAAATATATTATTTAATCATTTTTATGTGGTATATGGGCATATTTTATAGTATCCATTTTCTGATAGAGATTTAAGAATGTTTGATCACTAATATAAAAAACATTATAAACGATTGATTAAAAATAATGTTTGTTAGAGGCCACTTGTTTCATATAAATGTAGATTTTAAAAGTCATATTTCTCAATTCAATAAATAATAATGAGGTCATACAATAGGTCTTAGAATAAGGAGGATATTTTGGTTCAAATTTTCTAAACAAAATATGGGAGAATATATATGATAATATTATATAGAGTTGATTGGATTGATTTTAAATGTATGATTATATTTATCCAAAATTAAATGAGGATTTATTATAATATTATACTTTTTAAAATATAATCAAAACCATTATCCACAATGTGGTTTTGGTGTCCAAGTCAAATTTTTTGTTATTCTATTTTTCCTAATACCATGTTATGGTGGATGTACAATGAATGATATTTTATATCCATTGTATAACAACATTACATTGAATATAAAATACATATAGATTTTTATAATATACATGATGACGTATAAAATGATTATTGAATTTTTTAAGGTGTTTAAAACTAACATGTTTTAATGAGTTATGGATGTAGAAAGTTATATCATTGAATTCAAATGTTTGTAAGTTTATAATATAAGAAACATAAGGACTATAATATGGACCACCATAATATAAATTATTTAAATAAATTATTTCATTGGTCTTCATTATATGTCATTGTGATTCATTCCTTCTAATCGAAAGATTTCTCAAATTACCTTCTCCTCAGTTTCCATTAAGAACGAGGTATTAACACACCCGTTAATGATAAGAGGTCCCACAAAAAATTTTGCTACTACTAGTGGCTGCTGGAGAAATTCCTATTTAAGAATCTATTAGTATATATTGAAAAATCTGGTCAAAATCATTATATGGGATGATTCATCATAGATATTGAGGTAGACTTAATTTTATGTATTTTATATTATTTAATTATGAATTTACCTATATGCTCTTGTTTACAGTTGTTTTCTTCCATTACATTGGGTAATAAATATATCTCTTAAAACCATTCATGCGTGTCCTAAACAAATTATATAATATATTACATATCTATGGACAAATGAAATTGACACTAAATCCTGTTTTAAAATGTATATTCTCAAAATTAAATTTGATTTAATTTCCCATCAATATGATAAAACACATATAACATTTAAGAACATATTTTTTCATAGAATAAATTAAAAATCATTAAAAAAATTTTAAGTAGATATTTATAAATAGACATTAACATAATTTTTCTACTTATATCATTTGAATTTAAAAAAAACTGTTATCTATGGTAGTGATAAATATGTTATTTGGAGTCTAATAGAACCTATTAGATTTTTGGTGAATAGTAACATACACTTAAGACTAATAATCTATATAGTCATATCACCCTTATGAATAGAGAATTTTTTTATTATTTTATTCTCCTAGGGATATAAGGTAATGAGAAGTTGGTTAACTTTTTGTGGTGTTAAAATTTGAGTTATTAAATATGAATTTTTATTATTGAATAAAATATGATATTATTTAAAAATTAAATTAATAATATTTAGAAAATTATATTCAAAAAATGAATTTCATTATTTAATTTTGAACCAAGAAAATTTCTGGGGATTATTTTTTAGGATTTATGAAAAATTGTTTAATTTTTCGTGAATAGTAAAAGTATTATTTTTTATGTTTTTGGTATGTTTAATGACATCATAATTATATAATAATTAATATAAAATTTTGGTTAACGTTTTGACAGTAAAATATGACATGATATGTCCTAATTGGATAATACCGTGGGAAAATACCAATGGTAAACTCATGGATTTGTGAAAAACACTAATGCGGTGTCCATTGAAATTAATAAAAAAACACCCTCTCATTTACTATAAATACCTACTCATTCCATCATTTTCATTCATTGATAACTCATAATAATAAATAATCTGGTAGTTTTACCTCCCTAGGAGACTTCCCTTGGTTTGTTCAATCCACTGAGGTCCCATCCTTCATGTTATAGGAGTTACTCTAGAAGTTATGTGAATCCACCACCCTTCTCATTTTTGAGATTTCATTTTATGTTATTCATTTTAATTTCAATGGAATTATTTTTTGATATTCCATTCCATTTCCCACAAACTATCCATATTATATATGAATGATTAGATTCCCATTTTTACTCATCAAAATATTTTATGAAATATTATGTGATGATGTTAGGCTGTCGAATTTTTGTAATGGATTTCTCGTCTTTTTTTAGAATCCTTTATTTTCTATTTCATTCATCACCCCCTTTTATAAAAATGTTATGATAACTCCAATACCGTACATGTACTTGTATATTGTTCTGATAATTTATTAATTCTTTATTATCTCTCATTTCTCATGCTTTTATACTAAAAATGAAAACAGCACCCAAGATGTGTTAATTAACCACATTCAAGGATGATGGATTTTCAATTTCTTCTATCGCCATCAATTTTGGTCATGAAACCATTTTTATAGTCAAAAAAATTATAATTTATGTATTATATTATAAATATGATTTTGGAATCATTTATTTTCCATCTTATTAATTTATAAAATAATATGAACTCATTGCGGTCGAAGAATCACCAAAATGACCTAATCAAATATCTTTCATGTTTTAATTTATGAACATCGTCATTTAATAAATAAAAATAATTAATGGAATAATAATTATTCAATGAATATTTAAATACCATTCCATTCCAATTCTGTAGTTTCACATCTAATCAACAAGAATTCACATCCTGAACCGATCATGGAAATCATGTAAAGAACACACCCAAAACAATGGAAGGAACACAATAATACAAATTAATGGAAAAATGGTTTAATTAAATGAACATATAAGATAATATAAACATGAATATGTTTCTTTAAGATATTAGTAACACTCTTTTAATGATTATAAATGTGGTTTAAATGAATTTTAATTAAGACCAACTTGAGGTAGGGGAATTCATAACCCGATTTCTATTCATTAGGTTAACATTATATCTCAATATTTATATGGTATTAAAATTATCTGTAAGGTGAATTTATTATATATAAAATTTAATTACTTGTTTTTATAATTTATATATATATTCCATCCACTATATTAAGTCTCACATTAGTTATATGATATTTATAAGGGACATTCCATTTAAAAACCTCTTTTGAAATTCCATTTTACGAAATTCAAAAGAAATTTTTTTATGAAATTGTTCATGTTGTATGATTGTGTTCTAATTCTTGTCAATTTTTTTTTGATGAAGGGTGGGACCAATATCTCCCACCAAATCATTAGGTATGTGTGTGTTGGATGTCATCTATATGGTTACTCCATATGTAACTATGATGGTTACACAAATTGTGAGGTATCTGTGAGAGTAACAAATTATAAGGAATCTAATACGGTTACAATATTATGTAATTAATACCCAAATATACCTTTATGGTTATATTTACATTATGTATGTTTTTTTGTAAATTTCATGTTTCACACTGTATGATTATATGGGTACGAGTATGTTTTTTAAAAATGATTCGTACATTACAACTATTTATGGCTTATTGTTTTATTCTCTTATTTTTATATCCTTTACTAATACTTTTGTGCTCATCCTGTATTCTAATTTTTTTCATAGTTAATAAGGATATTTAAGTAATGAAGGTATTTATGTTAAATTTTATGAATATTTTTCAAATAAATCAGGTTTTATTTAAAAATATTTTTATTTTGGATGATATGGATATTGTTTCTGTGGAATATACTATATATGAATGTGGAATGTTATGTATGTATATTATCCCAATTATATAAAACTCTAAACATGAATAGATCTTTAATTGTAAAGTAAATTATTTGTTGACTAAAATTCATGATTATGTAATGTTATAAGGTTGGGTCCTTATAGTCAGTATGAGAGGATGGTTTAGATATCATTATGGGTTATGATGATTATAATAGAATACCATAAATGATTTTTTACTCTTTAGTTAATTTAAAATGATATATAATTTAATTATTACCATGTCACTTAAACTAAGATATGTTTGTTCATAATTGTTTTCCACAGAAGAAACAGGGAAGCTGAAGAGGAGAGGCACCAAAATAAGATATCTGTCAGAATATGCATCCTAGAATGGTAGGGATTGGAACTGAACAATTTGTTATAGTAATGGGTCAGCTGACTCATGCAATTAATGTGGGTGAAATCCATGCTAGAGAAAAACCATAGGTTATACAAAGGAACATGATTATGTTGGAACATTTTATGAGACAAAACCCTCCCCCTTTCAATGGATCTTCTAACCCAGTAGTAGTTGAAGGATTGATTAAGTCCCTTGAAAAGTTAGTCGATGTAATGGGTTGCTTAGATAATCAAAATGTTTGTCATTCCATTTAGTGTTTTGAAGTTGAGTCTGATTAGTGGTGGATTGTGGTTCATCATTTTAGGGAAATGTGGAGATTTATGCCTTTCAGTGGGATAAATTTAAATATCTTTTCCTTGAAAAATATTTTCTTATGGTGGCGCAACAAAGGATGGATAAGTAATTCCTTTAATTGAATAAAACTAAGAAGATTTAGTGGATATTTATGAAGTTAACATAACCCAATAGGATATGTATTCTCAAAATAATTTTCTAGATCTTGATAGTAAAATAAGATTGTTTAACATTATATTAAGGACAAGGTATCGAAGGGCGTTGGCATCCCAGAATTCAAATTTAATGAGAAACATTTCTGAAGTGAGGAGATGGTAGAGATGGAGTTATTTAATCATCACATTCACATTGAAAATAAGGATAAGAATAGGACAAGATGGTAAGATATGGGAAAGAATCAACCAATGAAATCTGACATTAATAATTCAAAAAGCACCCTAAGGAATGCCTTACCAAAACTGGGAAGTGTTTTTGATGAGGAAATTTTGGTTATATGGACCATGATTTTAATAAAAATTTGATAATACTAATCCTAATAAGAAAACAGTTATGTGTTCTAAATTTGGAGAGATAGGTCATTATGAAAATGAATTCCCAAAGAGATATTTTAAGGATGAAAATAAGCCAGACTATAAGTAGAATGGTGTAGTGAGATCCATTGCAACCCTGAAATCAGATATAGGTCCATCCAATGAAGTTGTATTAGGTACTTCGTTTATAAAAAAACAAATTTCTTTATTTTTTGGATATTGGGTCTAAAAATTCCTTTATTTACAGTGAATTTTCTAGTAAATTTAAAATATCACCTCAAACAATGATACCAGAACATATTGTAAAAAACATGGGGATTTATTATAGAAATGGAAAATTATTATAATATTTATATTATGGTCTGTGGAAAGAAATTTCTTGAAAATATTGTTGTTTTTTATTAGTAGATATTTCTTCATTTTGGGAATGGATTGTCATTTCATTTATCATGCTAAGATCCCCTTTAGAGCTAAAGAAGTTATCCTCAGACAGATATTCATTTTGTATAATATAATGAACTCATAAAATTGATATCATATCAGGATGCTGGGAAACTATTGAATTATGAAAATGAAATTTATCTTGATCATATTTTTCAAAATAAGGGAACTGTTTAGATTAATGATATTATCGTGGTAAATCCATACATTTATATTTTTACTGATTAGTTACCTAGTGTCATACCAGATTGGGAAGTTGAATTCCCAATTGAAATAGTTCATAATGATAAGAAAATTTCAAAAACACCAAACCAAATGTATAATATGGAACATTTAGGATTGAAAAATTATTTACATTATTTTCATGATAAATGCTTCATTTATCCAAGAACATCACCATGGGGAGCTCCTATTTTTGTTAGTTGAAAAGAAATTTTGTTCCATGATACATTTATTTGTTTATAGATCCTTGAATAAAATCACTATTAAAATGAACTATCCTTTTCTTCACATTATTGAATTATTTTATCAGCTCCTAGGAGATTACTGCATTTCCATGATTGACTTGAGATCTGGATACCATTAGCTGAAGGTGAAGGAGTTCGACATCCCAAAAATACCTTTTCATACATCATATGGAAATTATGAACTTGTTGTTATGCCATTTGGGTTAACTAATTTACCTTACATATACAAGGATATTATGAATAGAATATTTCATGAGATATTGGATAAGTTTTTGGTTGTGTATATTAATGAGATTCATGTGTTTTATAAAAGTAAATACGTCAATGAAAACACATCTAATTAGTTTTTTTAAAACATTAATAGAAAAGAGACTGTAGGAAAATTCAGAAATTGTAATTTTTTTTGCAAAAGATTTCTCTTCTTGGTAGCATTGTTAATAAATATGGAATAATAGTTGATCATGCCAAAACAATAGTGGAAAAAGAATATCCAATACCTAAAAATGTTTTAGATATTAATATTTTTATTAGATTATCATGTTATTACTGATTATTTGTAAAGAACATTTCACAATTATCTAGCCTGTAAACTAAGTCGATGTAAAAAATGGTTAAGATTATTTGGATCGAAGAATGTGATGTTTGTTTTCAGGAACTGAAGAAGAAATTGGTGAATTATCTATTTTTGGACATGCCATCACAAAATAGTATGTTTTTCATCTAATGTGATGCTTAATTGAAGGGACTTATTTTCCTTTTGATATTGAATGATCTGGTAATTTATTATTCATTATGACAACTAAAACCTCATATGTTATATTATCTCACACATGATTTGGAATTGGAATCTATGGTTTTGGATTTGAAAATTTGAAGGCATCATTTATAATGATAAAAATTTCACATTTTTACTGAGCATAAAATACTATAGTATATATTCAATGACATATAATTAACAATGATTAAGGGAAGATGGCTTGAAATGACTATGGATTTTGGTTTCATGAATAATTTCCATATAGAAAAATAAAACTAAGTGATACATTCGATGTGTTGAAAACATTATACATCATTAACCATGATATGTTTGGAACTTGATCCCTAGATTAATGATTTGATAATGTTTTTCAGAGAAGTTGATATAGGAAATTCATCTATTGTGTTTCAGGGTTCATTGCAGTCATTTTTATCAGATTTAAATTAGAAAACACTGAAGGAAGATTGTGTGCTCCATAAAATGGATGAATTGGTTAAAATGGTTATGTTTCCAGAATTTAATCCTGCTATAGATTGCGTTTTATGATTTTGTAAATGGTTGGGTATGCCCTGTGATTCCTAGATGAAGAATGAATTGTTTTATGAAGATCATAGTCCTCCATTTTCTATTCAACCTGATAATAATAGGACATACAGAGACTTTCGAGAGTAATACTAGTAGGACAGAATGAAAAGGGATATTACTGATTTTACCATTAAATGTTTGACATGGAGACATGTTAATATAGACCTACAGTTTCCAATGGGGATGATTCATCCTTTTGTCGTACTAGAGTGGAAATTTGAGAATGTATCCGTGGATTTAGTGTTGGGACTACTAAATAATTCTCGGGAAAAAATTTGATTTCGGTTATTGTTGATTAGATGGCTAAATCTACACATTTTCTTTCTGTTCTATATACATTGACGTTGGATCATCTTTCTCAATAGTACCATAAACATATTGTCAGTTTACTTTTAATTCCTCTTTAATTTTTATATAGCTGCGATCCTAGGATAACTTTAATCTTTTCGAAAGGCCTTCAGAAGTCATTCGGAATATAACTATATTTTAGTATAGCATTTTAACCACAATCGGATGGGAATTCATAACAAAAAATTCATAATTTAGAGGATATTCTTCCATCATGTTCAATGGACTACCAGGGATTTTGGGATCAATATCATTCTTTACATTAGTTTTTATATAATAATAGTTTCCATTACAGTATTAATATGGAACCATTAAAGTGATTATATAGCAGGCGGTATAAACTCGAGATTTTTGGGATGATGTTGTGGAAAGGAATATGATGTGATAAGAATTAGGAAATGAAATGGCTATGAAGGGGAAGATGATTCAAAAACACATGAGTCCAGCTTAGAGAAGGAAAAAAAGATATACAGAAAACATGAGTAAAGACTTTTTTTGAGGAAGTTGATCATGTTTTTCTTATAATCTCTCTATGGAAAAGTGTTATGCATTTTGTTAAGAAAGGAATAAAAATTCCATGGTTCATTGGATATAATGAAATCCTAGAGAATGATAGTCCATTCTCTAGCTGAGTTTCTTTGCCTCCATGTTTATTTCTCGTACAAAATTTTGTTCATGTTTTGATGTTGAAAAAGTATGTTCCTGATTCATCTTTTGTTTTGAGCCTAGAAGAAGTTCTGCATAAAGAGAAGCATTCTTATAGAGAGAAACCAATCAGGATTATTTATTGAAGATAAAAAGTATTGAGGAATAATTTAATACACTATGTAATGGTTTTATAGAGGAACCACATCGTAGAATAAGTAACACGGGAATCATAAAATTTTATGTGGTAAATTTACCCTAACTTTTATACAAAATAAATAAAATTGAGGGGACTCAATTTCTAAAAAGTAGGGATAATGTAACACCCCATGTTTTTAAAATATAAATTCCACTACATGAAACATTCTTTAATGTAGATATTTATAACTCTCCTTTAAGCATAATTTTTAATCTTTTATGATGTGACATTTAAAAAATGGTCATCTACGGTTGTGATTTGTATGTTGTTTTGTGTATGATAGAAAAAACATTATTTTAATGGTGAATAGACTCGTACATTTATGAATAGTAATATGAACAGTAATATTACTCTTATGAATCATAAAATATATTATTTTTTTTTTCATAACGGTATAAGATAATTAGATGTCAATGAATTTTTCAAGGTGTTAAAAATTGATATATAATTTTAAAATTTTGGTTTTTTTAATAAATTAAGATTTTACATAAATATTAAATTATTAATATTTAGGAATCTATTTTCAGAAAATGGAGTTAATTTTTAAATTATTCACATAGAAAAATAGTTAGGGTGAATTTTTTGGTTTTTTCTAAAATACTCGAATTTTTTTGAATAGTAAAAATATAGTTTTGAGTTTTTAGTATGTTTAATGACATCATAATAATATAATAATTAAAATAAATTTTTTTCGAATTTTGTACAGTGAAATATGACATGAGGTGTCCCATGTGGCTACTACCATGGGAAAATACCTCGGTCAAGCCATTGGTTTGTTGAAAACCACTATTGAGATGTCCATTGAAATTAATAAAAAAAACTCCCTCTCAATTAATATAAAAAACCACACATTAAATAATTTTCATTAATTAAAAACTCATCATCCTTAATGATATGGTAGTTTTAACTCTATAAGGGTCATCTCAAGGTGTCCTCAAGCCCCTATGGTCCCAGCCATGATATTTTAGGAGTTACTCTATAATGTAAGGGAATCCACCACCCTTCTCTTTTTAAAGCATTCATTTTATGTTATTGTTTTTAATTTAAATTTGCTTATGTATGGATATGTCCTTACATATCCAATATAATGTAAATATTATGTAATAATTATGAGAGAACCATTTTCCCTCATCAATATATTTTATAAAATTTTATGTGAAGTCGTTTGGCTGTTGAGTTTTTTGTAATGGATTTCTTAACTTTTCTTTAACTATGAGATTCATTTTCCCTTTTTCGTTCCTCAACAACTTCCATAAAAATTATATGATAAATCCAATACCTTAATTGTATTGTATTTTTTTTGGTAATTTAATATTTCTTCATCATAACTTTTTTCTCATTCTTTTATTCTAAACATGAAAACACCATATGAGATTTCCTAATTTACAAATTCTAGGACGACAGGTTTTCAATTACTTTTACCATCATTAATTCTAGCCATGAAACCATTTTTATGGTTGAACATGATTATAATTTTTGTACTATATATTATATAATATTCTGGAATCATTTTATATACATGTTATTAATTTATAAAATAAAATGAGTTCATTATGATTGAAGAATCACCAAAATAACCTAAACAAATATCAATAATGATTTAACTTATGAATCAAACTCATTTCAGTATTCAAAATGATAAAAGGTATAATTTATGTTTCTGTAAATATTAAAATAACATTCCATTCACATTCTGAAGTTTCAATTTCAATCTATAATAATAACCATCATGAACCGATCAGGGGAATCATGTAAAAAATGAACCCAATTCAATGGAAGAAAGAAAATAATATCAATTAAAGGGAGAAATGATGTAATAAAAGGATAATATAAGGCGCTATAAACATTAATAAGCTTTTTAAATATATTAATAACACACTATTGACTATTATACAGATGGATTAAGTGAGTATGATGTAAGACAATCCCGAGGTAAGGGAATTCATAACCTGATTTCCATTCACTAGGTAGCAGTTCTATGTCATTATTTATAAGGTATTAACTTTTTAATATGAATTTAGTTTATATTATGTATATATTTGGGTTTTTATAGTGAATATACATATTCCATCCACACTATTAAGTCTCATATCAATTTTATGATATTTATAAGGGACGTTAATTTTAAAAACCTCTTTTAAAATTTGGTTTTATGACATTCAAAAGAAATTTTATGATTGTATTATGGTTATTGGGAATTTTTTATGATGAAGGTTACGACCTATATCTCCCTCCAATGTATTGGTTATGTTTATGTTAAAGGACAGTCAAATGGTTTTTCCATGTGTAACTGCGATGGATTCACAAATTGTACAGTAGCCATGAGGGGGTAAGACGATTATTTAGGTAATTAACAAAGATACATTCATGGTTTATTTACGTTCTATATGATTTGTGTAATTATCATGATTCATAATGTATGTTTTTGGGTATAGGTATATTTTTTTAAATGATTTCATACATTAAATGTATTCATGGACGAATTTACTCTTTCCCTTTTTTATATCCCTTATAAAGCATTTTGTTCTCATTCATTATTTTTAAATGATTTTCATAGATTATATGGATATTTTAGAAAATAAAGAAGCCATGTTAATTGTTATGATGATTTTTCATTGAAAACAAATTATATTTAAAATGTTTTAAATTTGGGATTATTTGGATACTATTTTTTGGTATTTAAACTTTAGGAATATGGTATGTTATTTATGTCTTATATCCCAAATCTATAAAACTCTAAAATTGAAAAGAACCACAATTTAAAAGGATATGATTTCTTGAAAATAATTCACGTTCATGTAATGTTATATGGTTGTTTCCTTATTTAAAAATATCATTGAACATTCTAAATCCACTTATCATTGAAAAACTGGTCAGATTTAATTCATGTTAAATTATTATCAATATTTATATTAAATTAACAAATAAAATTATTTTTAATTCAATAACCCACCCTTTATAAAAAATATAAAATGTATTACGTAATAATTTTATTATCCCTAAAATTTCTGTTGCAGTAGTATGTATTTATATATATATATATATTACATAAATAGTCTAAAATTTATGTTCTAATAAAACATTTTGACTAACAACTCTTCACCCTTCCTGATACTACTTAAATAAGGAATGTAACAATTATTATATGGTATTCAATCATAGTATAAATTGGAATATATCCCATCCAATTTTATACCCTCTTAATATCAGTCATCGAGAAATGATAATTTTAATTATATGATTTAAAATAATAACAAAACAAATTTATAATGATAAATAATCACATACTTCCCATTAACACCAAAATAGATAACTTTTCACTGACTATTTCAATTATAACATAAAAACAGACATATAATTGTAAATCTTGATATATCAAAATTAATAGTACCTTAAAATTAATTTTAACATCCACATTTAGTGAAATCCAATACACTAGTCAGCAATCACATTAAATTATTTTCAATTGAATAATAATTGTGAGATTATTTAATGTATAGCAGTCTATGTCTATCCATTAATATAATCATGGTTCAATTTTGTACAAAACTTTTTTACTTAAGAAAATCTCAACCCGCCTATTTTAAAAATAATTTTAATAAAAATTAATTGGTTTCAATTTAAAAGAAATTAATCTTGTGTATTCTAATTTAATAATTACCTCTAACATATCTCATTAAAAAATTTCAACTTTCATTTGTAAAAATGAAATAACTGAAAACATTATTAAAAAAGTCTAGCAAATAAACCACCAAAATCATATTTATATCCCTTCCATATAATTGTTTATATTTTCTAACACATTTTGAAAATGATCATACAAACACTATATAAAGGACCTAATATTTTAAATTTAATGTAACAATATCAAAACCCATGAAAAATAACATGTGCATTAAAAAATAAATGTTTCCACACTATAAATGCACTTGTCCATTTCAATTAATTTAATACAACATCTAATAAAATAATTCATAAAATGCACTTTTTAAACTATTAAATGGATTGTATTTCATCATTGAACCCAATCAGGTTATAGTAACACATTCCCTTTTTAATTTCATTTATATTAAATATTTAACTTTTCATTTTTAATATAATACCATTTAAATATCAAATAATAACCCACATATTAAAATAATTAACCAAACCCAAATCATGTTTTCTATAAATTCATTAAAAAATTGACTTATGTCATCATATATTAAGTTTTATATCATTTTAGATTTAATTAAATCTCTAAAACCTGCATTGAATAACCACACATTTAGGGGAACATATTATCAAATCAATAAATTTCATAATCTCATTTTCATTAAAACCTAAAAATAACAAAAATATTACATTATTACATTTAAAATCAAAACCAATTAAAAATCAATTTCATATTACTTTAATATATTCAAAATTAAAATGTATAAATGAAATACATATCCAAAATATGACACAAAAACAATCTAACATAATATATTTAAAATAAAATCAAACTATATTTATATATATTCTTTTTATGTTAAATTCGCATTCTAAAAAATTGATAAAATTTAATCTTAATGGATTGCAATATTAAATCAAGAAATTTTAACGAAATAAAATTTCTATCCTATTAAAATGAAAATATTTACATTAATTTTTTTATTTAAAATATGTTTCATTGAAATTATAAACATCTGGAGAAATCCAACATTAGTTAAATAAAATATTATTCATAATTTTCATCCTTCTCAAATCTCACTACCATTATATAACAACATGAGAAAAGGTTAATTAGAAAAAAATATATTATATTTCTCATTAAACAAATTTTTTATAAACCAATAAAATATGTATTTATAAATAATTATGGTATGATGATGTTATGTGAATCATGATATATAAATACAATATTATTCATTTGTTTCTATAGAACTGAATATTAGTGATGCAAAAGAGTATAGACTAATTGGATGAATGGACACACCACATTAACAAACTGACTAAAAATACTCTTTTATTATAAAAAACACTTTTAAGGGAAAATTGAGAAATCATGAAGTCCTGAGGGTATGCAACAAAACAATTCACATAGAATAAACTATAGGATCTGCCCCTCCAATCTGATGCACCTAACAAATTATTATGATGTTTATCTGGATTTTTTATTTTTTTCCCCAAATTCGTAAAAGTATATATAATTATTACCAAATCCATAATTCCCATACTCAAATCCAATATAATATTTTATTGTCCTAGCCAAGAATACTAACTCGATTCCTGATTCAAGAAAACATATGTCATCAAGAACATCACATGATCACTAGATACTCAAAACTTGTATCTTTGGTCATATAAATCAATTAGGGGTATTTTCTGATAAAAAACAATTCTTATTGTCATCAATTTAATAAAAATATATTTTGAGATATATATATATATATATATTAGATAATGATTCCCTATTTTTAAATTAATTTAACATGGGAATTTTTATTGATAAATTATATTTGTTAATCCTAATTGATGTTATAATATTTTTTTATAAATAATGGAAAAATTCATAAAAATAAAAATAGAGTGTATAGCAGATAATAAAAAGAATCTATGATTTTGGGATTTTTGAAAAAATAGGGTTTTCTAATGCAAATATAAATTGTGTATTTTAGAGACACTATGTTGCAGATGTGCTTGAGTATGTAATAAAAGATATATATAATTTAAAATGAATTTAACTAAATTATACAAGGAATTTTGTTGTGTCATAAATTATAAAATAATTTATGGAATGTCACTATATACATATTATTATTTATGAATATTTTTAATTGATGATCTATTATGAGAAACCACATAATGTTGATTTAAAACAATTATTTTTCAACAGATCATGATTTAATTATAGAAGATAAAGATTCCATAGTAATCTCAGTATTTTATAGTCAATTATATCTTGGATTGTAAATAATATATGGATATTTATAAAAAAAATTATAGAGAAGATATATGTTATTAAGATAATACAATATTACACTTTGTAAGGATCCTCTGAAAAAATATCACCATTTTATCTCTAAATATATTCATCAAAATGTGTTTTTAAGAAACTATTCCATGGTAATAATTATATATTAAATATGATTCATTCATATTTTTATGTCGGGTTTTTATTTTTACATAATATTTATTCACTTTACATGGGTTCTCTTGTCATTGTATCCCCATTTAATTCATGAATTAATCTTTTGTCAAATTATTCATGAATGATTCTAATTTTAATATATTAAATGTGATTTAAACATTTTTTATTGATTAATATTATATTAGATTTATTTATTCTTAGGCATATATTTTCTATGGATTCATACTTCAGTTTTAACATTTTAATAAACATTAGTGGCTAGTCCCATGATAGGAAAGGAATTCGGAGTAATAGAATCATTGCATAATTTTTTATTTAATCGTTTCACATATTTATTAATTAATAAATTTATTAATTCCTTATTCATATGTAATTATTGAATATTTATTTTATAAATAAATTTATTATGGGATGATATATATCGAAATTAATTGGACTAATCTATGATAAACTGTATGGTTTTTTATTTTTTGAAATATTTATGTAAATTAAAATATTTACAAATATTTATTTAATCTAATTATTAAATTTTCATTATGGAAAACTAATGGATTTTAAATTTAAGAAATTTATTATCATATAATTGCTCAAATATTAATAATTCAGTTGATATATAAATTAATAAGAAAGAACATATCTTACATAATATTTAAGGTTATTTGATTCAAAAAATTAGAATATAGTCTTTAGAATACTTTATATATTATAAATTGGATTTTTGGGTTTCCAATAAGTTAAAAAAAATATTAATTTTTTTATCCTCATGTGAACTATTATATAAATTCAATATGAAATTACTTAGTAGTTTAATTTAGCGTCATGAAAATAAATAAATTTTTTAACATTATCTAATTTGAGAAGAAACTATTAGTAATGTGCACTAAATCTACAAAGGGAAAGTGATGGTGTGTTTTTCATTATGGTATGTATAGAAGACCATGTTATAGTGAATTATTTTATGTCCGGGACATGTGAGTAGAATTTATCATTTTGTGTTAAAATTCTAGGTTTGGCCTTTATATTTCACTTAAACTATCATTTTTAGCTGATTCATCAAGTGATGATGAATCAATATGTTTGATTTACTAAGAAAGAAAATTTAAAAAATGAACAAACATTATGGAGATTAAAATATGGTTCATTGGGGTTTTAGTGTTTGATAATTTTTTGGAAATGAACTTTCAGTATGGTTAAATGATCTATATTAAAGGGGGTTGTGTATTTTAATATAGATATCTTTGGGCATTGTGGGAGGGAAGACGATTCCAAGATGTCAATACACCATAAAAAATTACTGAAATTGAGGCATAAAATAGTTTTCTTATTCTAAATTATTCTAATTATGTTTCTAAAATACATTATGTAGAGGGAGATACATCCCAAGTGTTACACGATTCCTAAATCCAAGAGAAATCCTATAATGAAGAAATAATTCCACTAATTTTTAGTTGTCCTTGTCAAATTTATGTCTATGATCGAAATCAAAATTAAATAAGGTACACAGTTATTTTATCATTTATATTCATCGATAATTGAAAGAGAAATTATGATTATTTTTGGGTTTTGTGATTATTTTTTTGTAGAGTTTAGGAAGATATACATCCATAAAAAACCCATTGATTCTATTGTATAGAATTTATTAACATTTATAATAACTTCTAAATAGATTATAAAAATGGTACATGAGAACATTTGGTCCCATAGTTAGATGCATTTCAGAACAGATATTTGTGTTTATGTTTTACCATATATGAAATATAAATATTCAAAACAAAAGATAATCATACATCATATTTCTTTAGTTTGAGTGAAATTAGTGTAGCATGTTTTAAATTTTTTATGAAAAACATAGATTCATTTTTATTTATGTTAATTAAATTTATAAAAGTCATTGTGTCTTGGAGGAAAAAATTGATTAGATATTAAATAGATTATTAACATCAAACCAGAAATTTTGAATAGGTGTATGTTATCCTAATAGAGATTCTCTAAAAATGTTGAGATTCCTCAAAAAGGAATGTCTAAATTGCAATTACCTCAATGTTGATTAGACCCAAAATGTATTATAGGGAAACCATTGTATATGGTATGACCATGGGGAAAAATATCTTGCTATTATGGAAAATATATGTTCTATTCCCATTAGAGGAGTTTTTCATGGGGAACAATAAACAGGTGTGATAAAAAAAATTAATTACTTTTTTTGAAAAATAATTGTTTTTTATATTTAACAAAAACAATCAGAACTATTAGGTCATAGAAATTTATTTCTGGATGTGATATATATTATAATTCAATTCATATGGATAAATAAGGATATATATATAAGATTTTATATTAATTTCTAAATATATAGTATATATAAATATAAATGGTTTATAATAGTTTCCTGATTTTGAAAAAAAATCATTTATATAAATTGTCTCATTATAAATAGAATGATTATTAATTGATAATAAATATATTTTGAAATCTCAAACCATTGTATAATAAGTTTTAGTTCATATTAAATCCATGTAAATGAAATTATGAAATGTTTATATTGAATAAAAATGATTTTTGGTATATACAATCCTAAATTATAAAGTCTTTATAAATACTTTAGGAATTACTAAAAAAGTTATCTCAGGTATAAATATATTATCTTTTCATACATTATTTTATTCCATAATTTACTATTCATGGATTTAATTTTTAATGTATTATTCAGTTTCATTGTGTTAAACTACTTCTTATGTAATTAACAATTTTTATAGAGATATTATGTTTGAACGTTATTTAGATTATGAGTACAATATCGATCAAGAAATCATGGGGTTGGATACTTGTCACTCCATGTTTACTATTAGAGGGAATATTGGATTCATATGATTCTAAAACATTACATGAATGAGTTTTATCTGCCTTGCGTATGGGATGAATTTTTATATTTTAAAATATTTGTGGAATATAATTTGGGATACTGACAGAAAAATTCAGTAATGTTAATAATTACACAAAAAAAGTTGATTTGGTGGAATAAATAGTAATTGAAAACTAATTCATTAAAAAAATTAAATAATGTTAATGAAATGGATGATATAATTTCGAGTGTTTAAAATATCCATTAAATTATAAATATTAGATTCATTCTAAAGAAAACGCTTATTAGGATCATCATCATTAAACCAAGTGGGTTTTGATATTGCACAGTTCCCCTAGGTTATCTTGATTAATGAATGAATGTAATGATGAAATGATAAGAGTAATATAATTTTCTTTTTTATTTTATTTTTGATACACATATCATATAAACACATAATATAGATAATATATGAATGATTTTATGATTATTACTATGGTGAATTGAATAAGGATTAGTCTTCCAAAGGACCTATGAGTCATATATTATATGACAGGTATAAGTACCAAACTAAATGGATAACGTTACATGGATCTTTTCAAAGTAAGGTCATTACTAAGTAAAATATTTACCTTTTACCATAATGAAAATGATGTATACTAAATGTGGTCATCATATTAATTACATAACAATTAATAGATGTCTATATTAATCAAATATAAAATGTGATAAAAATTGCATAAATATATTATGTTGTAGATAAAAAATAATTATAACAACTAAACAAGAATATAAGTTAAATATTGAAAAAAAATTAATTTAATTGAAGAAACTCCTTAGATTAAAATATTAAATTAATAATTATTATCAAGAAAAGAATGAATGTTACATTGATTGGAAAACACCCATCCTATAGAACCAATGGTAGTATCCACATGATAAAAAACCAATATAATTTTGATAATAATCACAAGGATTTACTGGATGTATTTACTCACATGACTGTGTACATGGATGTAATATTAATAAAAAAAATAATATTTTAATGAGTGAAATATGAAAACCCAACTTAAAAGTCACTAATAGGTAAAATTGTTGCCAGAGAGGTATAAGGTTTTGAGGGGATATTTCTATGAATGTTAAAAAAGGTACATCAGAGTCCACTCATATACTCTATATGATTGGATATTTCAATGGCATGATGATACAATGATTACTCAAAAATATTGACAATTCCATGAAATTCATTTTACATCTACTTATAGACGGATTAACAATGTTAATTAAGAATTTAATATTAATCTGATAAATAAATAATTGAATAAAATATTAGAATAATCATTCTATTTAATGGGGGCTATGAAAATGTGCCTTTAATTTATCCAAAATGGATTCTGATTTTACCATGTTGAATAACTATTAGAGAGAGTAATTTAGTTATTTTTATATTTTAACCTCAAATTGAACAAAAATCAAAATTCTCATATGATACATCATTATCTCATGTTTATCTACACGTAGTACAAGATGATTCAAAAATAAATTTTTTCATTTTCATGGTCAACCATATGAATTTACATCGTAATTGTGAGAGTTGTGATTTGGTTTCTACCTTGATGACTCAAATTACTTGTTTTAATCTATTATAGGGAGCCCAAATCTAAAATTTTATGATAAATCCAATTTTAAAAGAAATAAATTTCAATTTGAAATGAATTAATGAAAATTGAAAATATATTATAGCTATTTTAAAATATGGCTATGTTGAACAACCTGATTAACCAACATGAATATGGTTTAGTTATTGTGGAATCTAGAAGGCACTGCTTAAGAAGATGATTTTGTGTAAAATGACCAAATTTGTGACTATATTATGGTAATATTATATATGAAATATATGAAAATAATGTGGTTACTATATTATGATTTGGATGAGAAATATGGATTTGGAACAAATTATTTTTAAAATAGGGATTTTTTATACCTTAGTTCCACGATGATGGATTATCTATAAATAAATGATGGAACTCAAATTTCAGTGTGGATTATAAATTATTTTTGAATCCATGAGATAACATACAACACATTAAGGGGAGTTAATTTTTTTTGTTGTATAGAATAATATTGTTCCACATGTGATCCCAATTCACAAGGCACATAAGGTCATGGTTATTTAATTTTTATTGACATGAAAGACAAAATAATTCTTTCTTATTTTATGTTTTTATGGACTTATGCATAATTCATTACCTGATATTATTAAAAATAAAATTACATTATTGATAGGGGAAAGAAACTATTTTTCACCTAAGATTAAAAATATGAAAAAATATTTGGTGAACCTTGTCATTAACCAACCATGGATATTCTTTCTCATTAAATATCATATCATCACTTCATCATTATAAATATCTAACCTCACAAACCTGTGGAAAGAATAATTTTTTGATTAAGACTTTCTATCCACTAATTAACTAATCCTATCCGTGGTGTCGTATCCCTCTCGTGCTTATTAGTAGGCTTCAAGTAATTATTTAATATGTTTTAGGTAACTATTATTTTGGACTAAGAATACATTTATTACTATGATATTCTATGAAGGATATTTATAGACATTATTAGAAACATAAAAAAAATTGATTTCCAATGTTGGATAGAATGGTATTTCACCAATAGTGGGAGTAGAAGGCTTTACATCTTCATTATCATGTATTTAGTGTAATTTAAATCACCTAGAATTTAATAAATAGTGCTATTTTAAGGAAATACTATTCATTTCCTAAAAAAAGTAATGTAATATTCAATAAGAGAGGAAAAAATGCATTACATTACTGATTATTAGAGAATGAGTAAACTCATGTCTTCAGATTACAATTAGTTAATGGATTACGTACAAAAATGCATGATATCAATGTGGGAGATAAAAAAATCAATGATAAGTGGTTATAAAAACTTCAAGATCAATTTAACAATATCCAGAATGGAGAAAATGAAATGGAGATTTCTACTATATTTTTGTGAACAAATTGGGTTCTAAATTAAATGATGTGGTAATTTATTTGAACATTCTTCTATGGTGGGTTAATTGATTGAAAACATCTTGATAAATTCAATGTTAACAATTATTAAATATCGGATTAAAAAATAGATGATCAGATTATTATTAATATCAACAATTTCATGGATTTTTATTTTATGAGGAGAACACCTACCTTAAATAGGAAACAAATAAGACAATATGGTTGATTTTAAATCAATGAATTGAATGAAATAAATTTATAATTAGAACTAACTGAATGTTTATACTTATGTCAATTATATTGGAATTTATTTTTATGGATTTGTAACATTATTTTATAATGTCATGGAAAAATGAAAAGGTAAATGAAATGGTAGGATTATATTCATATTTTCCAATAAACAAAATATTTTCCATATTCAAACTCATAACCCTAATAAGAAATAATAATATGTGGATAATGACCAATAAAAAAACTAAATAACAATAGACAAAAAATATGTGGAATATGGATGTAATTTTTTAATGTCATTCAATGTTAAGGAAAATTCCATTAAATCCATGAATAAATACTTTCACTTAAATCAGGATTCTATATCGTCAGATGAAGAAAATAAAAGATAAAAAGAGGAATGAAAGGATAAATCCAAAATAACATCCATGACTAAATAAAATCATGACAAACAGTCACTGAGTAAGGATAAATAAATGAATATTAATTTCAAAAAAATATATATAAATTTTTCCTATAGGGGAACATATGATGTTACGGTATTATTTTAAATCATATATAGTTTTACCAACATATATCAATCTACTAATAAATTATTGGTAAAATCAACCCACTAAATGTTTTTTACATGTAAAAATTTCTGTTTTAATAATAATTATTACATTAGATAATATATTTTCTAAAAAATATTTATTAAAAAATTCATATGATAGATTTTTCAGATGATAACAATATTAAATAAATTTTCATTTCCATTAATAATATAATTAATTAAATTATTTTATTTTTTATTATAACTATTACTAATAATAATAATAATATATTTTTAAATTAAATTTTAAATGAAATATTGTGGGTTGGTATTGAATTATTTGTTCCAAAATTTTTATAATAAATTTATTAATCTACTTATAAAAATATATTTATTAGATAATAATTATAAAGTTAACATATATGATACTATTAAAAAAATTTCACATCATATAAAAATGAATATTCAAATATAAATTTAGAAATGTTTAAATTCAAATAAAAGATAAACATAAATACTGAACAAAGTAAAGCACATATAAACCTTTTAATACTACAATATACAATACATTAAACTCTATTAAACATCATTAAAACTATATTTCCCTCACATATCATGTTATATTTTCATGGTTCACATTGGAGGTTAGTTCCATATATGTAGTTCACCCACACAGTAATGAAATAGATATAGTTGTGATAATCTTCTACAGTAGTCTAACATTGGAAGAATAAAAAATTTATTCATAATTTTGGACATATGATAATGGGACAATCTTATCATCCTCACTCTGGTAACAAGGTCCCATTTCGTTAACTTGTGTGTGGAATTGTTTCATCCCCAATCTCTCACATGTTGTAAAGTTAATTTTCATATAAAATAAAAGGATGTAGATAATGTTAATATAAAATAAAATTATACATTGATTGATTAATTTAATATTTATTAAAACATGTTTAAGAACATAATTTAATATTTAATTCATTCTTAAATGTTAAAATGAACCAAAAAGAATTTATTCAGCTATTTTGTAATAAAATGTCCATTTTAAACATTTAAAACCTATACATTATATGACATAAAATAATATCGTCATCCAAACCACCATTATAATAAATCCTCAACTATTCAAACTATAGTTAATTTCAAAGGATTGATATAAAAATTTCAAATTGGTTCTATAAAAATTCAATAATGATATTTTGTAATCACTGCAAAAATATTAGGATTAAATCATGAAACTTTATATTGATATCTTTTCTAACTTTTCCAGAATATAAATATTTTTTTCTTTTCTAATCCATTTTTATTAAATTATTTGATATAAAATAAAAATAATACTACAAAAAAACACTTATATGGTAAATGAGTTACTGTTTAAATTCATTTAACCAATTCTCTATACTAAGAAGAAATAAAAATAAATAGTAAAAAGTAGCATAGGATAATGAATAAAAAACATAAAAGGATGATCAATAAAAAAACATATGATTTTAAGTATTCATAAAAAATAATTCTTAAATAAATTAATAATTGAAAATATATTTTTATCATTGATAGGTTAAAAAATAGGGAAATCCAACCATTTCATAACATTAGCACCATTATAAATTTAACTTGATGTGGAACCTGCAAAATAAAAGTTTTTTTGATTAGTTGAGTAAACATACTATTAAAGGAAATTCTATTTAATTCCAGCATCATATAAGACACACATAAATAGAATTAAATTCTATTTAATTTTTACATTATAAATGTTTTCAATTAAAATTAGTTGGTTAATCAAAATAAAATTGCATTAGATAATGAAAGTGTACTCATTCCTTCAATAAAAATTATTTTGTGTTCTTAATGAAATCAATATTCCATTTCTAGATTGAAAATAAAAAATATCAAAATAATTGCCATAAATATGGAGGAAAACAATATAGAAGATTTAACAATCTGAAAAAACACATCCTATCTATAAGAACTTGAATGTAATAGGAACCCAAAAAAATGTAAAACCACTGGATGGGTATAAGAACTAGATAAAGACTTAATAATGATGTAATGACACAATCCATGTTGTCAACACTAATAAATTATGTCTACACTAATAGTAGAAATAAATATTTGATTGTGAAATCTATTGATTAATTGAAATAAAAGATACACATATTATATTTTTTTACAAATATATAATGTAATATAAAATAACCTATTATATTTATTACCCTGAAATATCATAAATATTTCACAAATATCACCAAGTGATATTACAAATATATAACATATTACATATAATTATATATTAATCTCACACATAAGAGCACATATATAACACCTATATTACATAATATATAATAATATATTATATAGATTAAAAATATAACTCATATACATAGCCAATTAATGAATAGTGATGATTGATACATAGATAATTTTCATCAGATATTACCTGAATAATCTATCATTTATATTTCATTGATAATATATTTCAAATATTACATATATTTATATATTACAAAAATAAATATTACATGTATAAATTTTTGCAAATATTATATAGAAAATATATTAAATTGATTGCATTTATAAAATTTTACAATGAGTATGGAGATATCACATATATTGATATATTACAATCTTATATATTATCCATATAATATTTACAATGATTCTAATGATAATAAACAAGAGATATTACAAGGATAATCTATCAAATGGATTAAAAAACATCTATTAATTAATTTTAATCAATGATATGTAGACAATTATTGAATAGTAATCTTCTCTTGATAATGAATGTCTTCTAATATATAATATACAATGAATGAATGATACATAGATAATCAATGAATCATAATTTGTTAATGAATTATAGCGAATGAACTACATTGAATGATACTTTGATAATATTTTATAGATATTAAACAAATAATTTGTTATAGAGAGTTAATATGTAATTTATTAAATTTATTTCACAAATAATATGCCAATCAATTATTATGAATGACACACATATTTATATATTACACATTTATCACATAATATAAAATAATATATTATAGATGTTACATATATAACAGATATAGATTTTTTATTATATGTATTTCATATTTTACATTGATTCCAGATTTCACAAACAATACATATATTTCACATATAAATTTATTCAAATATTACATAGTGATTCTAGAAAACAAAGGTTATAAAAATAAAAAATTGGATTAAAATTTTGGAATTATTTTAAATTTCAATTCTTTTAGGTGAAATGATTATAAATTTCATTATATATTATAATAAAATAGAATCTAAATTATAAATTATGTTATCTATCTTTGTGATAAATTTAAGCAAGTATATATTACTAAAAGACAACACACAATATTTACATATACATCATTATATTAAATCATCATCGTTTTATTTTATTTTCCCAAAATGTTTTGGTCTAAAATAAAAATAAATGGGGAAAAAATAAATTATTGGAAAAATTTAACTAGAAAATTTAAGAGGTGTAAAATAATTAAACCCAAGGAATCCCATCTCACAACATTCACTACCTCAGTCGATATGGTTCTCATGCTCTGAAATCATGTAGTTCTTATTTTTAACTAACTAGTGGTGGAAGAAAATATGTAAAATTTTCAACCTCTCCCCAAGTGTGACTTACCCATATTTGGTCATTAATTTCTTATCAGTACCCATCAATAATAAAGGAAATCTATCCAGGGATTTTACCTAAGTAATTAAGTGACTTGTATAAAGTTATGGAATCCCTCTCAACCACAACTAGATATATATTCTTCTTCCAATATAAAATAAACCCTACGGGCATCACCATTACTTCTGTGTGGATGGAATACCTACTTGAAAAACATGGTGTGAATGAAAATATTATATCCTCCTAAGGATACAAAACCAAAACCCTACCCATCATGACACCTATACTATATGAAGAATCAGTATTGAGTATGGTACAATAATAATGGGGATTACATCGAATCTAGTGACCCTGTTTGGATCTCATGGTATTATAGATAGAGGTTATACCAATTATGAGTAGTTTGAGGGTAGGTTTGTATTATTATTTTTGAAGAGGTTGATAATATCGACCAAGAGATTTCTGGTTCTGATGATAATATATATCATGTGCATGAAATTTCATCGACCCTAGCTGAGTTCCAGGTCTACAGGATGCAATAATAGCCAAAAAGGTGTACTAGATATAATTATATTACACAAATTAAAATTCATAATTTCATAGTGTAAAGTATATTAAAAACTATTTCATTTAATTTGTAATCAAAATTCTAATCGACTATTTATTTATATATTGCACATATTATCATAGTAATTCGAGATTATAAAATAAATTTTTTTAATTATTATAATGGTTTTTGAAGAAAAAATGTAAATACTAAAAAATTAAGATTCATTATTGAAATAAAAGTGAATTCCTATAACAGGATCCTATCCTATTTCATTTGAAAATATTTTTTACAAAAATATTATTTTGAAATAATACACTAATTTCATCATTCCATGGTTGATCTATATAAATTTTATTATCTCTTTAGTGACTATATTTATTTTTCTTATGTTACATATTCTTATCTTTAGATATATTTTATTTATTTATTTTAATTTAATATAGATAAATTGTGAATAATAATAAAAAACACACAAAGGGCTAAAAGTATAATAATGATTTTATTGTCGCATAATTATATATGGAATTTTTTCTATATATCAATGAATAATTTTATTCATATATATATAAACTAAATCATGAATCTAAAAATTCAAAGGAATGATATGATTATAGTATATTGGTGATAGATGAAGGTCGAATATGGGAATAAATTACATGAAAACATATTTTGACATTGATTATAAATGTAACAATTATTTACCTGATAGATCATGATATAATTCATTATTTAATGGATTACATTATTGGAATTCTAGTATTGATTAGTAATTACTATTTAAAATATAATTATAATTATAATATTTAAATTTTTTATGTAATTATATATTGTTTGGATTAAATGTTGTTAGCTAAAATTAATAATATATTAAAGGGGTGAAAACCAATAAAAACATATATTTGAATTTTATATTTTTATATTTTATACATATAATAATGTTTTAATATAAGGATGTTTACTATGTTTGGTGTAGATTAATAGTGCTTGAAAAATAATGTTTAAATGGTTATTGAAATTAAATGATGGTGTTAATCTATAAAAAAATGATTTATTTTGAAAATGGTATTATAGAAATTATGAGCTACATGAGTAATGTGATAGGGTTTCATTATTAGAATATAATAGTTTTTCTTAACTAAACACAAATTATATAAAAATATAATGGGATAAAAACCTATAAAGGACGAAGAAACCTTTCATGTTTTTTATAATATTTTAGAGACTATAATTTATAATTTATTAATAAAAATTGATGATGTAGAATTTATTGGTTAAGGTATGAAAATATTCAAGAATGATATTCAAAAATTTTGAAAAATATATAAGAGTTTTAATTTTCACACTGTAGTCTTATTGGGAAACTTTATTGGAATTTTTTCTGGAACATTTTTACCCAAGAAATTTCAAATATTGTTATTTCAGAATATGAAAATAAACTATATAATATGATGGAGTTTTCCATTATATTTATGTCCTAGATTCACTACTAAAGGATGTTAGTAGTATTTCTTAAATACCTTCGAATATTTTATTAAAATAATTTCTAATAAATATGACCAAAAATAAGGATGATTTAGAATATACAATCTATGGAATGAGAACTATGGGTAATTTTCCAGTGATTCATGAAATAATAATAAATCTCCAGAAAAGGTATAATGATGATTTTAAAAATATCGTGAAAAAAATGAATAAAAATATGGAATTATATGATTTAAAAATTAATGAATATCATAAGGATATATAATGAAAAAAATTTCATCTATGTTATAGATTATCAAGTCAACATATTTAATTGTATAGTTATAGTATATATATAAAATGTACAACATTAATGAATCAAAACATAATTTCATTAATAAGGTAAATTGAATAATTTCATGCATTTGGAAATATTATATATTTTAAATAGGGTAATATTTTCTCACAAAAAATATAATAACATTAAATAAAGAAAATATTTGGGAAAATATCTAATTAAGATACAGTATAAATACTATTATAAATTAATCTGGAATGATTTTTTGAAATATATCATTAAAAATGAAATCAATATGTTAGTCATTATTCCAACGAAAATTTTCCACCAAATAATCAATATAATTGAAACGACAAAACAATATATACAGTTTTTATAATAGAAATTAATGAATCAGTTAATTTTTTAATAATTATTTGCTACGAAAAGAATATTTTGTTATATTTGTAACATGTGATAAATGAATGATTACTCATCGAATCAACTAACTCTATTAAATATTTAATATTTTAGTTATTATATTCATATGTAAAATTAAAATATAATATTTTTGGTTCATTTAATTAAATTAATTTAACTGATATAATAAAAAATTAATTCAATATCAATATGGGACAATGTATTTAGTTGAACCATGATTGACCAAGTTATTCAATATGAAAACTTATTATGGTTTATATGTGTGTGTTAAATGTAATTATTTTTTTTAATAAAGGTAAATGTTTTAATGGTATAATTTTTTTATTTTCACAACCCTATCATATGATTAAATCTATCATTCACTATGAACCATTGAATTTATCATGATCAAACTATCATCAATAAATTTAAATTCATTCAATATTATTCAACCCCTATCGATCATAGATTTCATATCATATAATTAATATTTCTCTATACATTTAAATTTTTAATCCAATATAATTTCCCATAGTCTATGAAATTAATCAAAATCATCCTCATACATGAAAAAATGGAATTGATGATAGAACCTGTGAACAGAGGTTACACCTTTACCCCATTAATGGAATGTCTCAAAAAAATACCATTCATAGAATTTATAAAATTTTCATGATTTTTTGGAATACATAATATTATTTGAATGGATCTATAATTTTATCTACTAGTGTTTTTTGGTTTATGTGCTTCCATAAACTATTGAAAGGTGAAATAATTTCCATTTAATGATAAAATAAAAAATATCTAGTTTTTACTTGATAAATATGTTGCTTCAGTTACAATATGATGGTTTGGAGATGAGGGTAATGTATATTTTTCTTATCTTTTCACATCCACCCAAGTATGTAATCAATCCAGTGGTCCTCATAATCACACATGGGAAAATTAAAATTAATAATAATAATCATTATATATTTTTAAATATCCAATATAGTTTCATTTGGTTTAATAGAACCTTTCATTCCATTATGCTTGATAAATATTAACACTAAACAAATAACCGACCCATATAAAAATTTATTAAAAAAATTCTCTTTTTAAACTTTTATTACAAATATTCTGATTATAGTATAAAAGGATGTTATTTCTAGAAAAAAATAACACAAAAATACAAGATTAATTTAAACCTAAAAAATAATAATATAGAACTTATTCTCATGTAAATTTTTGAATGAAAAAATAATACAATTTTATAATTATTTGAAATGTTTTGATAATAATCACATTAGAACTGTATATTCAATATTTTTTATGATAACTTGATATGATGATAAAAAATATTATAATATGAAATGTTCAAATGAGTTTTATTATATTTGGGAAAATATATAATCAGTTTCATCATTATAAGAAACATGAAGGAAAAATAGTTGGATAAACTATTTATATACTTAAAAAACATTCAATTAATATGGTTTCTTATCCCTCTAATCCTTTAAAAAAATATCATTAGAACTATGAATAAAATATAATAAATAAGGAATTATGAAACCATTGTGTTGAAGGAACAAAATATGAAAATATGGGAGTATTTAAACATACGGATCACCAATGACATTTTGATAAATCCATCATAATTTAAAAATATTATTTTAACATTACTAATAAATTATTTAAAACATGATCCATGATAATAAAACATGAATTATTTGGCCAAAAAATATTTCATTACTCTGAAATAAATTTATATCGAATTAAAAAATATGGATGATATTATATATAAATAAATAATTAATTATTCTAGGTATCCAAAAAACCAATATGTCAATTTTTTAATTCTATGTCAACATTTATTTTAATTAGAAGAAATTTACATAACTGATGTACTAAATGTGATCCATTGATTTCATGGAACATATCGATATAAAACCATCAACAAATTGAATTCGAATAAACTTAATGGATAAAATTAATATAAATAATGTGAAATAGAAAATATAACCTTTATCAATATTCCATTTGAAAATCGTCTAGGATATAATTTTACATGAACTATTAAGACAAAACCATGATTAGGTTATATATTCTACAATTTCCTAAAATGTAAAAGTCTTCAAAAAAATTTATGGAATTCATTGTGATAAATATAATTTTTTTGTTATTGTTGACAAAATGAGGATTACATTAATTTAAATTTCAATGTATGTAGTTATTTTATAGGAGTTTCATATATATACACTATATAATCCTCTACATTAAAACGTAACAAGATAGAGATTTGGGCATCATGAAATATGGAAACGACAAATTATTCATTTGATGCCCAGTTTATTTCACATTTTACAATTGATTAATTCCATACATGATATTAAATCACTCAATTATAACATAATATAAAAATATTTAATGAAGAGAAAGATCAATGTGGGAAAAGTCCAAAATTTAGACTCACTCTTCTATCATGAATAAGTGTTTTCAATATATTATAATTTTTTACTAAGCCTATCAATATTAATTAGAAATTAGAAAAATGTCTATAATATGAAATTACACAACATATCTTTACAATATAATTTCTAATACAACATGGTGTTATAAATACTTGTATTAAAATAAAAATAAGAATTATGATAAAATAATTTATAACAAGATATTGTTAATAATTAATTCCCTAACCTAAAGGTAATGATGTGGTGAAGTAAAAAGTAACTTTCTTTATAGAATAATTCGAGGATATAGTGGCATCATTAAGAAGTTGGTGTTGTTGGAGATATAATGAATTAAGACTCAAGAGGGGGGATTTAGATATTTAATATTTAATATATTAAAACTAACCTTTTTAGGATAAGACTTATTCCAATAATTTCATTATCACAAACCTATAGAAAATATAAATGGATATAAAATAAATAATAGAAAAATATATTTATAGTGGTTTGATAATTATAAATCCACTAGTTCCCTCCACAAAAAATCTTTTCACGAGTTTGGTTATTTTCATCAGGCCATTCCTTTTACTAGGGTCTATCAGTACTTTTACATGTACTGAATGACTTTGTGAAATTAGTTTAATTTTGTTACAACAACAATAATATATTTTATCTGATAACTGACATGTATTTTAAAAAATAAAATTCAAGTTTCTTTTTTGGATCATTTTAAAAGAAGAGGGAAATTTGTTTATTTATAGATTGGGCGCATATATGAAATGTTAAAGTAATATAAGGAAGAAATATCCTCAAAGATATGATATTAATGAATTTTTTCTTGAGAAGATTATTCTTAGAAAACATAGGATGATCAAGATAGAACGACTATTGATCATGAATTTACATATTTTATTCTGGAAAAATTGAGCAATGCAAATGATATTTGATTGGTAAAGAAAGTGTTCGTAGAATTGTTCAAGAGCTTATGTTCGTAGTTATTTAATTTATTCCACACTTGAGAGCTTGCTGAAATTCATTAAAAGAATCTATTTTTTATTTAAATGTAATAAATCCTTATAATATATAATTGGAGTTTTATTATTTTTTTCATTTTTTAAGAAATACCGTGGTAATATTAGTATCCCTTAAATTAACATTGTACATGTTTTCATTCATGTTAAATTCATCGCAATATACTATTTTTTACTATAAAAGGATATTCAATAATTAAGGAATTCTATGTAACATGAAATCTCATTGAATGTATTCAAAATGAAATAAATACCATGTTGTGGAATGATGTAATCAATTTCAGATCACCACATAGCTAAATTATAAACATTTTAAATCACATAGCCTATTATATCATCATTTATGTTCTTCACATAACAAATTTTTTTACATATCCAATTTTCTTCACATAGAAAAATTCATTTAGATAGGCTATTTACTCATGTAACAGAATTCTTATGTAGTTGAATTCAAATAAATAGTGATATAGAATCACTTAACTAATTTCACAATGTATGAAAATCCTGTAACTGATTACTCAATGTAACTAATTAATGTATATGATTGATTCATATAGCTTATTTCAAACATCAGGGATTCATTAATGAAAAAATTTCAATGTAGAAAATTCCATGAAATAATAGTTTCACATAGGTTAATTATTTCACATATGTGATACATGTATCCAAAATGTCAAAGTATAAGAATCTCCACATGACTAACTTTTGTGGAAAATTATTTACCAGACATATGATAATTTTCAACAACCATAGAATTATAGATTTCAACAAAGTAAGAAAAAATGATGCTAAAACCTAGTGAACACGCAAAATGAAAAAAAAATTAATATCATATGATAAGGATTTCATTTCATCAAATCCTAAAGTACATTTGATATTTTGGAAAAACATTAGTAATCAAAAAATATCTCGATATTTATAAACACAATACCCATTAGATAATAAAAATGATATTTTAATAGTTTTATACAAAACATTACACAAAAATTAATAATATATAAAAATTTTAAAATATTTGTTTATTATAAATTTTTCCCCTTTCAATAAATACCTCTCTCCAATTTTATGAATCATTCGGTGAAATTATCCACCAAAAATGAAATTAAAAATTATAGTTAAAAATAATGTAAAAACTATTAATATACACATATTGGAATGAACTATTAATGTATAATTCTAAAACAATAATATAAAATATGGAATTTATGGAATTTATTAATGAAAATAATGAAATGGAACACATTAAAGGAAAATAATTTTTGATAAAAAAAATCTAACGATATTAATAACATTAAATGAGTATAACCAATGAAAAACACAAGAAATGTATAATGATAAATTTCGTTAATTGTGAATTTTTGTGAAAATATAAATTCACTCAAAAAGAATAAATACATAAATACATCACATTACATTGATGAACTAGTCTTTTTAAAAGTTTCATACAGAGAAGGTGGAATTGGGTGGAGGTAACATAAAATTAAAATACGTTTTAGAGGTAATTGGAGGGTCCATTGTAGGTTGAATTACTTCCTTCCTTATCTCACTAATAGATAAAAAAATTTATACAAAAGAATATTTTACAAATGGATGCAAGATATGTTGACTGAGTATCCATTCAAGATTACCTATAGCTATAATCATATCATAAGAGGCAATAACTACAAAAGGATCATTTAATTGGGTGTCGAATGATGAGGTTCCCTCATTAAATAGACCAATATGTATAAAAGGATCGACCTCGGATTTATCACTCTTATAGATTGGGTCTCAATCATACACCACATAAATTCAGATTTTTATACCGGTAAAAAGAATCTAGAACTGAAGGGATTATAGTTAATAATCCTATTGGACTATACAATTAATATGTACACATACCTATTTTCATGATGATATCAAGCTTGAGAAATCAAAAATAATTATGGATTCTTATAAATGTATTTGAGTAAAAAGAGGAAATATTATTTATCCAAAACACATATAAGGATTCAATATTTCCTAAAGAATATCATGGAGGATTACTATATAAGGGAGAACTATTAGTCAAAAATAGGCCAGATTGAAATATAAATAACTAATTCATCATAATGTTGTCCATAGATCCCAACATATTGATCACAATTGCAGTTATATATTATACCTTATTATCCATGTTATCAATCTAATAAATTGAAATTTATACAATTTATTTCACAACACAAGGTTGTGGAGGAGTCATAGGGCCACTAGCATGGAAATAAGTTGTCTCTGTAGAAATTTGAACTGGTACAATATGTGCATGTGTAATCAGTTATTTATGAGGAATATGTATTAGTGGCCTGTATACAAAACAAAATTACATTCCTATAGTAGAAACTAGTATATATTGAGATTTTAATGATTCTAAGGGGATTGCTCATTTACATATTCAGTTTTCATACCATATACTTATAAACATTGTAAAAACAGTTAACATACATTGATAATTTCTAGAAACAAGATATATATACCTAAAAAACCATCCCTCGAATGTCACTAGAAGGATCCATAATCTCATTCAAATTTATATAAAATTATTCATAATATCACCCAATTTCATTTAAGTACATGTATGTTCTAATAAAATGCTTCCTAATAGATTATCTGGTATAATAGATCACAGCTAAGTGGACTTCCTTCAAATATTTCATCACCACATATATAGACCCATCACACTAATTATATAGAATGTGAGAAGTCATAGATGTAATATATGAAAGTATCATATCAATTATATTCTTAAAAATCTACAACAATTAGGGATACAATGTTAATATATGTTGAGGACTAAAACATCCCAATGAACATAAACGAGCATATCATTACACTTTATAAAGTGTGATATATATCCTACAAATCTATCTGAAAGGACATTATTTCAAAAATACAATCTTGAGATATACCACATTTAACCATTGGATGATTATGGAACATGTCTTCTGGACATGAAATAATGTCACCATTCTCATTGAACTATGAAATTGAAAGATATGAAACATTCAAACATATTACTAGAGATTTCATCTTCTTAGTGAATTTTATACTTTTCTCATTATTAGTTTGCATTATTGGTTGGATAGTTTAAATATTCTTGTCCAAATATGTTTTGAGAACCATTACCCTAAAAAATGTGTCAATATATTATTTTGAATGAATAAACCAATACTATTTATGATCTCATTATTTTAGGAAATTATCTCCCATCTCAATTCATTATAATATTCTGAGATATTAGAAAGCATAGTTAATCGGGAAATTACATAGCATTGAATTTCAGAAATATCCAAACTCTTACACGTAAATATGGAATTCTCATGCTGAAGATGAGGTAATGGAATTAGTGTTGTATGAGAAGGGTCAACAGTCTCTATAATCCCATCATCATCACTATCTCCACCAGTAGGTGATTAAGTATGAATTGGATCCCTTAAATCAAAAAATATCCCTACTAAAATTGTTCCAACCATTGTCAAACTAAACTAGAATTCCTTCTCACTGGGACAATAAATAATTTCATCCATCTCAACTGATAAAACTAGTATAGCCTTCACATTTATATTGATCGATAGAGTGTCAGATATTTGATTGAATTGGAACCCAAGATTAATTAAAAAATATTTCACCTCATTGAAAAATAGGACACAAAACTTCATTTATTTAAAAGAATTCCCAACCATGGAAATAAATTCAAAAATTTAACATCAACTAAATATTTTTCTACCAAATCATATTGACGTCTTTCCAAGTGATAAATATGTATAGTGAACCACTTTCGATTCCATTATTATAAGAGACAAAACATCCATTATCACCATGCTTTTATTTTATGATGGTTGATATGTCAGTTGTAGGTTAAGAGAATATTGATAGATTTCTAGTGATGGTTCCATTTTTGGAGGAAGAAAAGAATATAAAAGATAAAATGATTATGGGATGAATTGAGATTATGCCACATAACTGGTAACAAAAAATCATGAATACACAATTTTATTTGAGTTAATTATAACTAAATCGAAATAAAATAAAATATAAACTGAAAGAACATAAATTATTTTCTTAAAAAACTAGAATTAATATAAAGATAACATAAGAATAATAATTTATAATAAATTTAAAAACTATTAATTATTTTAATAGAAACAATTTTAAAAAATGTTACAACATATACTAATTTATATTCAAATAAACCAAATTATATTTTTTATAAAATCCAAATGATCATAGGAAAATAGAATGGTAAAAATATATTATAACTAATACTTATTATAGATAAAGAGAATATTAAAATCAACTTTCTCCATGATCTTACAGGGAATGATTCAATAAATCTATAGAAATCATTTTAGAATCATATATCATGTTATTTAAAATGTTGAGGACACTATTATTATCACATTTGATTGATAATTAATTATAATTTTACCCCAAATCCATTATGGCGTCTTTCATCCATAAAATGTGTGAAACAAAACTACCAATATCAATATATTGTTCTTAAGTAGTAGATAATCCAAGTGTCTATTGTTTCATACCAGACTAGCGTACTAGATATGTAACATCCCATGAAAATAATGAAAATGAAATTTTCATATTTATTAATATTATTTAATTAAATATTAATTCTATTTTAAAAGGGATTCTATATTCAATGGAGTACCTAACATGAAACAATGGGTTTCTCCTAAGTCTTATGTTACACCCAATGTAGAGTCATACTGAAAAATAATAATATAATATTATTTTAAATGGTAGTTAATGCCTCACCATTGTAATGGAGGGAATATATAGAACAAACTATAATATGGTTATACAAGATAGATAATGTTTTTTTACATTTATCCAATAAATTTTACTTTATATAAATTTGAATGAAAGTAATTTTAAGCATAAATACTCAAATAATATTTAAAAGGTTGATTTACCACATTTTCATAGAATACCCTTTTTAAATCTAGTTTTGGTCACTTTTATATTTTCTATTTGAGAAATTAAAATTATTTTTTAGAGTCAGGAAAAAAATCTAACTTTGGGTAAATCTTTTTGTATTTTTCTGATAAAGATCCTTTTTATGTATAGTAAAAAATTGTGCATTTTAATCCAAATCATCTCTTTAATTAAATTTATTTATATGGATAGATTATATTTTAATGGTTTTAAAGTGTAATTAGATTATATTTTATTTATATACTCCAATTATGGTCATTGGAAATAATTTCACATTGAAATTCGACATAAACAATTATTAATATTTTGATAATTATAATTTTTATAAAAAGGCTTTTTGTTTTGACAACATGAATTAATTTTAAATAAATTAATGAAACATATATGTTTTTAATTTGATAAAATTTACATCATTTTTGAATTCTCAATATAAAATATATATTAGGCTGAATGTTTGATATTTTTCTGAAAACCCTCAACTTTTGATGAATAGTTAAAACAAAGAGTAATTGTTAAAAAACAGAAATTTTCATTTAAATGAAATTTTACAATTTCATTTAATTTATTTATGATAATAAACAATATGTGGTTGTTATCAGTTAGTAAAACGTGGTTCAATAATATGAGAATATTTTTTGGTGAATTGTAACTTTTCACTTTTATTTACGGTAGTTAAAGGTAAATAGGGAAATTCAAAGAAAAAATAATATTATAATAATATAAAATTTCCTTAACACTTGTCCTAACATTATTGGATGAGTAATGAACGACCAAGAAAATCATTGGGTAAGAATTTTGGCCTTTGAAATACCGTTTTGTATGATAATGAAATTAATAACTTTTTAATTATAGTGAAATTAAAAATATCATAAACATGTATTTTTTTCTAAAACAATTTTGATTTTGGGTTATTTAATTGACATATTTTACTATAAATATTCATTATAAATTTAAAAATGTTTCCTAAAACATGGTATTTTATTTATAATTTTTAGACATCCAAAAAAAATTATTTATGACACAATAATGATGCTGTGTTTACCTCATTAAGGAATGATTTTAATAAATAAGATTTTAAATATTACAACAATAACCAATACTGGTCAAATTATATTTGGGTGAATTTATTTCAAACAATATTCATCTTATCTTCATCTGTAATATGTTTTGGAATTTTAGAAAAAGAGATTCTTTATATAATAAAATAATATTTTCAAACTATCCCAAAGAGCCCCTCCTCCCCCTTGTAAAAATCCCTCACTTCTAACCCATTACTCAAAACTCTCAAGCCCATAGGATCATCCAACATCTGCCCAAATAAGCTACCAATATCCCTCTCTTACACCTATAATACATACCTTATTAAGAATTCACTTCAAGAAATCCTTTTTGTTCAAACCAAAGGGAGATACCCGATTTAAAGATAATGTCTTCTCTTAAGTTATTTTGTTTTATTTTAATTCTAGAACCCATTAAAATCATTTTATTACATTATATTATAACAAAACAATTATCCTCAATATAATTGGTTGTTTCTATAATATGTATTCGAACTAAACATACACACACCTTAGTATAATAGGTAAAGAACGTATTGTTTCTTTGGACGGCGAACTACTGCCTCACGAAACAATGATTGTTCAATCCTCTTCTACCATCTCATATGACGGCCATTATGATGGAACTGTATTTATATGTGATTTATATTATATTTATACTATCAATATACTTCATTTTTTTAGTAATATCATACCATTATGGTATCCATAATGGGTAAACGCGATAATTTATTTTGAGGAAGTGCGGACTACCACCTCCTCAAAGTGATTTGACACGTTTATGCCATAAATAGAACTTATAAAGTATGTATATAATTTAATTATATACGATATCATACTGTAATTATAATATACCTATTTATAATTATGTTTCCATTCAATTAAATAGTAAACAGAAATCAAAGCAGGCTTCATGCGCACGTATGGCTTACCATCTCTATGGACGGTGCATTTCATTTCTTTTCACCAAATTTTATGTAATATTATAAATAAAAAATATATACAGGATATATATGATATATATGATGTCTAAATCAAGAATATAATCTGTGGGAAATGGAATTTTGACCACATAAACAACTTGTAATAATAAGATGTTAATTGTTTATTGAAGTACCAAATATCAACAAAATGACCATTATTAACAAAAATGGCCGCATATTATTTCTAACATGGTAATAAGTGAGATAAAAGGCATAATATACATGAAAAAAGTTCTTATACAACTATAAATTGTCTTTAGTATATTATTCAGGATATTAAAGAACGAATGGTCCAGTCAGACACATGGTAAAGGTTTTATCATCTCACTTTTAATTCTATGAGATTCCCATTGATCACCACTTATTTATTGCATGTGGTGTATTTTGTTCTCCAATTTGATATATATTATCATTATTCTCTTTATATTCAAGGTATTATCCAATTAATTTGGTTGTAATTATCTTTTGGACATATGACTCGATTGATTACAACGAGTTAAGGGGTTTTCATCTCACTTTTATTCTAAAGAGATTCATGATATATTTTCCAATATTTACTTTTGTGTGGTGAATGAACAACCCATGATTGTATTTTTTTTGTGTAATATGATTTAATTTATAGGTATTTATATCTTCATTGTATGAACCTTCTTTAATATGGATTATGTTTCATAAGATACAAAATTGGTACGGGAACCTTTCACCCTCCTCTTCGAGTCATAGACTTATTTTATGTTATTTTTCAATTATCAAAGGTAGGGATATGTTCTTCTATGTCCATATTGTTGTTGATTTTTTTCCAATATGATTAGTGATCCTTTTATCTCTCATTAACTCATTTTCAGAATTCTTATGTGACTCCATTAGGCCATCCAATATCTATAAGGGATCTTCTTAACCCAAATTCTGTTCTCTGTGTTAAACATTTACTTCTTGCTTATTTCATGATATGATTTTGTTTGAATGAACTCAGATTGTTTTATACATAATATCCATTTATATTGGGTGTATATTTATTTTTCACACAAAATTATTCCATTTATTTATCCTTAACCTTAGTATATGATCTTTGCAAGAGACATTGTCTCAATTTACATTCAATTGAGACTTATTTTCTTTATACACCAATTCAATTTTATATGGTGTATAAATTGGCCTTTGACAAATTGTATCATGAATCTCTATATTTTCATGACATTTAAATCTTTGATTAATGTTATTACTTAATTATTTGTATTCATATGTCTTTTATTTTGTTATAATTTATTTAAAAAAAATATCATTATTAATGTTCTAATGATTTATTGTTCTAAATAGTTCTAATTAATGTACATGATTTCAAAATATTTTTTAGTATTTATATATATGGAAATTAATTTATTCAAATGATAATTAATTTAAATGTTTTAATGTGCCATGGGACACATTGATTCAAAAATCTATCTATTAAATGTTTTAAATGGTTTTTGAAAATGGATTGAAAAAGAATTGATTATGTCGATATCTTGAAATAATATATTATGGAAATTCTATCCCTCCATTATGCTTGTTTTATGTGTTATGACTACATTTTTGTTCTTCTACATTGTTTATGAATACAGGTAGTTCCCTAATAATCCTAGGGTGGGTGATCCCGAGATATCACTACAATGCACTAGGTAATATGATAGAGGGAAACACTAATGTTTCTCTTAAGAGATTTAGGGAAGATACTATTATGGGTATTACAAACGTAACCACCTATGTAGTTTGTAAAGATACAACTTAATATGTTATATATGCCATAAGTTACCATTATGATTTATGATTTTGGTGTGTTATTCATAAATTATATGATTTCATTATGAATGTTATGATTAAAAAGTCTGGTTTAATTTTTTTTTTATTGATGGGATAATGATTTCATTCCTTATATGACAACCCTTACTTAGATTTTTATGCTCGTCCAATGTTTTCATATTTTCTTCCCCAGACATAAAGATGAATAGGGAAAGGGATGTGATCAAGGAAAAGTCATTCTATCTGAAACATGGAACTATACAAGTTTTTTTAAGAGCGATTATTTTATGAAAAAATTGATACTTAGAAGACGTTTCTACAATGTAATTTTTGAGATTTAGTAGTTATTGACTATTTCTCTAATGATCTAAACCCGAAAATATTCTCAGTATGAACTATTAATTTTATTCAAAATTATGTAATGATTATGGCCAGTTCCTTATAGTTGGTATAAAAGGTCTGTTTAGATAACTTTTGAGTTTAGGGTGTTATTTAAGCATAAGTGACATAACCATAATGTTTAGCATAATAGAGATATTCATGGTTATTTTAGATGTGATAAAAGGTTATAACATTTTGGGGTTCAAAATGAAATTTATTAGATAACTTTTGAAGATAAAATATGTTATGGTTATTTTTGAGTTATTTTTCTATTTTTTGGTAATTTTATGAATTGTATAGTTTTTGAAAAAGTATAATATGTAGACCATGTGACAACCCATCATATCATACAAAGATATGGGAATCGAACCCCAAACCGAAGTGAGATTATTATTTATCACCTACCACATGACTACGTGAAGTCCCTGGTTAGTATGACTAATTTCATTTAATTAAATGATTTTATGGAACAAGAATATGTTTATTTGGGATATTAGGTTTTATCGAATGGACATATTAAAAATAAGAAAATTATTTTGGTAATTATGTGATAAATTTTATTTTGGATGACATTTTCTCTTTCGAGAACACTATATGCTTATGGAAAATGTGTGATTTAATTAATAGAGTAATGATTGAAATATTATTTATAAAGAATAAATTTTTTTTGTAGGCATATGTTGATTAGGGTTATTTATGGAAATGATTAAACTATCATAGAGAATATTTGATTAGGTTAATTATACATCAGTATGAGTGTTTAAGAATAGTTGATGATTTTGGAGATAAATATTAGAATTTACTTTGGTAGTCTATGTTGTTAAATCCTTCTGCGTTTTGGGATTCAATCATTGTTCAGATTATTTTGAATAATTTTACGGAAAATTGTATATTGAATGGTCTTTCATGAATTTTGGGTACATTTTGTTGTAATTTGGAGATTAAGAGTAGTATTTCTTTTTATAAAGGATAATCCTTTTGTAAATTATTTGATCTAATACTATCCAATTTTATTGGTTAATGTATAAAGATAAGGGAAATATATGGTTCATATTTTGTTAATCAGGTTATTCCCTAGAAGTAGATTCTATAAATTTTAATTTGACCAAGTCATCTTGAATACTCATCGTTTGGAGAAAAGATTAGTTTATGGTTGAAATTTTGTAAATGATGAAAGTATACTGGTCAATTAATTAAGTTTACTTATTTTCTTATTCAATATTTTAAATAAATTCCCCAACATCATGAAAAGGTACTTAAAACAAAAATGTATTCCATTTATATTTCCTACTAGGAAACCAATGACCATTTAACCCATCACAAATTAGTGTTTTTCTTATTGTAAACTTTATCCTAATCATATTTTCTATCGCTATACATCATAACATGATACATAGTTACTCCTCCATATCAATATTTTCATGAAATATAGGTATGGGATATCTTGGGTGACCATTGTACATATATTCATTTCTTTTAAAGTGATATTTTTATTTACTCTTACTCTGATTTCAGACATTCAATGAAGTTTACAGGACCACGTTTAAAATTGTGAGGATTCAATTTCCAAATGGTAGGAAGGATGTAATATCCTTGGAAAATAAAGAATATGAAATTTCCATTTTTATTAATATTTTTTAATTAAATATTAATTTTATTTCAAATTGGATGATATATTCAATGGTGTACCTGACCCGCAATAATTAGTTTCTCTAAAGTCTTATTTTGCAAAAAATTCTGAATCATACCGATAAAATTTTATATTAATATTTTAAATAGTGGTTAACACCTAGCCATTATAATGGTGGGAATGAACAGAACTAACTTGAATTTGATTATACATGTTAGTTAAATGTTTTTAAATTTATCCGATAAAAGATAAAGGCTTAAATTGTGAATGAATCTATTTTTAAGTATAAATACTCTAATATTTTTGTAAATGCATATTTACCACCTTTGGATAGTAAACCCTCAAAAAATCTAGTTTTGGTCACTTTTATATGTTGTATTTGAAAAAATAACATTCTTCTTTAGAATTGGGACATCAAAATATAATTTGGGTAAATTTGTTTCTATTATTCTTATAATGTTCATTTCTTAATGAGTAGTAGAAAATACAACATTTTAATTAAAAAATACTTTTTATTCCAAATTATTTATATGGTTTGATTATATTTTATTCTTTTTAAATTTTAATTAGATTATATTTTTACAATTTAATCCTTTTTTGTTCATTGGATGTAATTTCTCATTGAAATTTGACATAAACCAGTGTCAATCTTTTAATAGTTATTATTTCATAAAAAACTCATTTTTGTTTTAACAAAGAGAATTAATTTTTAATTAATTAAAGAAACTTCTATGTTTTGAATTTGGTAAAATAGACATCATTTTGTAATTCATAACATCAAATACAGTTTAGGATGAATTTTTTGTATTTGTCAGAAAACCTTTAATTTTTGATGAATAGAGAAAACACTGAATAGCAGTAAAGAACTAATATTATCATTAAAATAAAACTTTACAACTTTTGTGAATTGAATTTCAAAAATCCTACATACATGTATTTTATCAGTATGTAAAATGTTTTGTTCAATAATATGAAACTAATTAAGGGAGAATAATAACTTTTTTCTTTTATTTATCGCGGTTAAATGTAAATAGGTGTATTCAAGGTAAAAATAAAATTATAATAATATAAAATTACCTTAACATGTGTACTAACCTCATTTGATGATTAATGTCTGACCAATAAAATCTTTGGGTAAGACTTTTGGACTTTTCTATCCATTACGATAAGATAATGACTTTAATAACTATTTATTTAAAATAAAAATAAAAATATCATAAACACGGATTATTTGGATAAAAACATTTAATGTGGGTTATATAATTTATATTTTTGACTATAAATACTCTTTATAAAGATAAAAATATTTCCTACATCAATGTATTTTATTTATAATTTTTAGAAATCATATTAATAATACTATTTATGACAAAATAATGATGCAGTGTTTACTTCATTAATGAATGATTTAAATAAATAAGATTATAAAAATTAAAAAAATATCCAAAACCCCTAAAATTCTAATTGGAATATTTTACATAGAAAAATATTCTTATTATATTGAACTTTATAAATTTTGGACATTTTGAAACTGAAAATCATTCTATAATAAAATAATATTCTCAATCATTCCAAAAGAGCCCCTACTCCCCCTTATAAAATGGACTCACCTATAACCCATTACTCACACCACTTAATTCCATTGGATTATCCATAGTATTCAAAAATAAGCTTTAAATATAATTCTCTTACACATATAACCCCACCTTAGGTAGAAGGCACATCCTTTTGGATCAAAAAAATGGGAGTTACTCGATTTAAAGGTAGCATCTTCTCTTAAGTTCATTTATTTTATTTTACTTCTCCAAACCCTTAAAATATTGTTATTGAATTATTTTATAAAAACAATTGTATCATAAATATATTACGTTGTTTTCGTGATAATGATTCAAACTACACTTACACACACCTCTGTCTAATGGGTATAGAACATACTGTTTCTGTGGACGGCGAACTACTGCCTCACAAAACAATGATTGTTCAATATTCTTCTACCACCTCTTATTGTGGAAATTATTATGGAAGTATATTTATATTTGATATATATAATATTTATATTGTCTTTATATTTCAGTTTTCTCATTTATAGAATACCTTTATGATTTGATTAATTGGTAAACTGGATAATTTCATTTGAGGAAGTGTGGACTACCACGCCCTCAAAGTGATATGATTCGTTTATTCCATACATGGAACATATAAAAATGTGAAGTTAATTAAAATATATATGATATTATAATGGAATTATAATATACTTGTTTATCATTATGTTTTCATTCCAATAAATTTGATATAGAAATGAAAGTGGTGTTCACGCGTACCTACGGCTTGCCGTCTCCAGTAACAGTGCATTTCATTTCATATAATTAAATGTTATGTAATTTTATAAATAAACACATATAATCGATATATATGATATATATGATATCTAAATCATGAATATCATTCTGTAGATAATGGAATTTGGACCACATGAACAACTTGTAATTATAATATGTTCATTTTTGACTCAAGTACCAAATATCATCAAAATAACCATTATTAACTTAAATAATTACATAATGTTTATAAAACATTAAAAATTATATAAAAGGAATAATAAGGTCAAATTTTTTTTAATCAAGTAGAAATTATCTTATTTTTGTTATTTATGAGATTAAATAATGAATGGGTCAATTCAGACATGAGGTAAGGGGTTTATCATCACACATTTAATTCCGTGAGATTTCCATTATTCGCCAATTATTTATTAATTTTGGTGTATTTTTACTACAATTTGATATATATTATAATTATTATCTTTATATTAATCGTATTTAGTGATTCATTTTGTTGTTTTTAACTTTTAGTCATACAACTCGACTGATTAGAACATGGTAAAGGGTTCTCATCTCACTATTATTCCCATGAGATTCATGCTATATTTTCCACTATTTCCTGTTGTGTGGTGTATTTAGATCCCATGATTTTATTCATTATGTAATGTACTTCAATTTATGGGTATTTACATCTTCATTGTATGACCCTTCTTTAATATGGCATATGTTTCATAAGTTACCAAATCTATAAGGGAACCTTTCACACTCCTCTTCTAGTCAAAGACTTCTTTTATGTTATTTTTAAATTATCAAATGTTGTGAGATGTTCTTCTATATACTTATTTCTATAAATTTTATTTTAAAATCATGAGAGACCCTTTTCTCTCTAATATACTCATTTTTTTAATTTTAATGAGACTTTTTTAGGTCATCGAATTTCTATAAGTGGTCTTCAAAACCCAGTTTCCATTATTGGTGTTAAACATCATCTTCTTGATTATGTCATGCTATGAATATGTGTGAATTAAATATGATAGTTTTACACTTCATATACATTTATATTGGGTGTATTCTTATTTTTCACAAATAATTATGTCATTTATTTTCCCTTAATATATGGATATGATCTTTTCAAGGGAGTTTGTCTCAATTTACAAGCCATTGAGACTTAATTGTTGTTATAAACCAATTCAATACTATATGGTGTATTTACTTCACTTTGACATATTATATCATGGATCTCTTTATTCTCATGATATTATATGCATTTATTAATGTAATTCCCTAATTATTTTTACTCAAGTGGTACTCATTTTGTTAAAAACTCTTAAACTAAAATATCGTTTTAAATGTTTTAAAGATTTATTCTAAAAAATATTTCTCATTAATGTCCTTGTTCTGAAAATTATTTTTAGGATTTATTTACATAGACATTAATGTTTTCTAAAGATAATTCATTTTAATGTTTCAAAGTGGAATGTGAATCTTTGATTCAAAATTATCATTATTAAATGTTTTGAAAGGTTTTTGAAAATGGTTTGATAAAGAATTTATTATAAAAATTTCTTGAATTAATATATTTTGGAAATTATACCTTTTATTTCGGCATGTTTTATGTGTTATTACTAAATTATAGTTCTTTATAATTGTTTATGAATAATGGTGGTTCCGTGATAAACATATGGCGGGTGAGCCCGAGATAGCTCTCCAATGAATTGGGTAATGTGACTCAGGTAACCATTAATTTTTCTCCAAAGTGATTTAGGGAATATACTCTGATGGGTATTCCAAATGTATGACCCTACGTAGCTGTGAAATCTAAAATATAATTATGTTATGTATGCCATATGTTTCCGTTTTTATTTATGATTTCTGCATGTTGTTCAGAAATATTATGATTTTATAATGAAAAGGGTTTTATGTTATTAAGGGACACCTAGTACTGAGGTCAGCCAAGTTCTCCTTCTCCTTCCTGGGTATGAACTATAGTTGATTCTAGATGATGGATTTCCCCCCTTCCTAGTAGAGGGAGGAGGGATGTTTCCTTGGCTCCACTGCCCCCGGCGTCGCATGTGTCATTTGTTCCATTTTCAAACCCTAATTATCTTTTGTACTTCCCATCGATTTCCCTAAGCCCAAAAGTTCCAGATCTTCATCCTGGGGTCCACCATCATTTAATTTCCTCATTGTAATACTCTACCACATCGATCTTCCTAGATTTGACCATGGTTACTCGATTTTCTCTTCTAAGACCTTCCATTGATGAGTTTGATGACTTTTTGTTCAGTGATTGGGATCTAAAGGAACATGTGGTTGTAGGGATTCTTGATAATCATCACCTGATGATTTAATTTGGCTAAGAAGAAGACTTAATCCGCGCCTGGTCCAAAGCTTCCCACCAATGAAACAGATGCAATTTTTTCCTTCTCTGATGGTCATTTGATCTCTATATGAATTGGGATCCTCCTTCAGTAGTGACCTGGAAATGTATGCCTCATATTCCATTTCCTTTTCAAAATCCTTCAATTATCTGTATGCTAGGGAACCTGGTTAGTCGTTTCCTTTGCTCGGATGCTCTCACATCTTCAATGATTCGCCCAATGAATCCTCATCTTTGGGTTGAGGTGGATGCCTCCAAGCCATCGGTCGACTAGATTTGGATTGCTGCTGGAAAGGATTTCCAATGGAGGCAAGATGTTGTATATGAAAATTGGGCTGATTACTGCTCAATTTGTTGTCATTTGGGTCATTTGGTTGGTCACATTCATCCTGGAGGCTGAAGTAGGAGGTCAGCTATTTCGGTGAAGAGTCCTGGTGGGGTTTCTTGTCAAGGACAGTCGTGTCCTGATGTAGCTAAGCATGGAAATGTTGTTCGATTGGGTGATTCATATCTGGGAAGGCCGACACGAGCTCCTATTAATCCATCTATTGTTATGGTGTTTGATAGATTGAATCATGATATCTGACTGCATAATGGTGTGGATCAGATTATTAAGGATGAGGCTGGTCCTGGTACAGGAATTGGAGGCAATTTTGCAGCGCTTGCTTCTTCAGGGGAGGTGTTGCAGCATGGTAAAAATCTTGTTGTTCAGTTTTCTGTAGGAAGGGTTGATAGTGATCTGATCAAAGCCGGTGATGCTGAGAAAAGGGGGGGAGATGGATTTGAGCTCAGTTGAAGGGAATGCTCATGATGCACTTCCTATAGGAAAGACCCTTAATCTATGGGCTGGTCCTGATACTAGAATTGGTGGTATGTTGGGAGCGCCTGCTAGTTTAGGGTATGTATCGAAGCATGGGGAAAACCATTCTAATCAAGATGATGTAGAAAGGAAGGATAGTGGGATGATCAAATTTGGTGACACTGAGCAGAGGGGGGAGAGCTTTCTTTGAGTTCAGTTGATGGGAAAGGTCACGATGAACCCCCTATTTAACCAGCTATTAAGGATTATCAGTTGTAGTTGACTTGTAATTGTGTTTTACATATCACAATTGATACATGCAACTGATTTTAGGAATTGGGTCTTGATGAGATGAATGGGTGTCCTCAAATGAAGGAAGGACACAACATGCAGTTTGTTAAAGAGGATGTTTTGAGGGAGGACCTGGATGTTGGTAATGTTTTTGTGGCATCTCCATGGTATTTGGATATGATTGATATCAATGGAAAATTTGAACAGAACTGGTCCCTGACCGATGCTTTCCAAAAGGTGGAAATTTCTAGAATATAGGGAGATGTCTCAGACAGTGATAAAGAAAATATTTTTGATTTGGCCATACCTTCCTTTAGTGGTTTTGTCAAGGATGTGAAGAAAATATCTAGAAATGAGGAACCTCCCAAAGTTAAATGTAGAAAGAGGATGGTTTATTCTGACATGCCAAAGCCAGTGTCAACTAGTTCCACTATTATGAAATCCTCTAAGGAGTTTTTATCCTTATGGAAATTGAATCTCAAAAGGAAGTATGCGAAGGTCTCGAAGCACTATGACAGCTCTGAATGGGAATCAACTACCAAAAAGGAAGTTATATATCATGTGTGTGGGGAGGGGTATGACTTTTATGACATGTAACTTTTTTTCATTCTTGTTGATCTTGTTTAATGTATGTTTCCTTTCTTAATAATTTGTTAGAGGACTTACCTCTGACTGATCTTTTCTGGTATGATTTTATAATGAATGTTATGAATGAAAATTATACTTTCATTGATGTGTATTTATTGATGGGCTATTGTTTTCTTTCCTTATTTTATAACCCTTACGAAGATACTTATGCTCATCCCATATTTTGAAATGTTTTTCATAGGACTTAATGATGAATAGGGTCGAGGATTAGATCAAGGAAAATTCAAGCTATCTAAAACATTGAACTATACAAGTTAATTTTTTAAGGGTTTTTATTTTATGAAAAATATAGAAATTATACAGAAGTGTTTACTTTGTAATTTTTGAGATGTAATAGTTATGGCCTAATTATCTAAGGTCTTAATCCCAAAAAGATCTTCAATGTCAATTATTTACATAATTCAAGATTATGTAATGTTTAAGGATGGATATTTTTATGATATTTATAATGAGATTTGAATGTTACTAAACTAATATTTCATATACAATTTACAATCACAAATGTAGGCATATGAATATGAAGATAAATTGAAATTACAAGATTTTGTAAAAATTTAAGGAAACATATTTTTTCCTTTTAAATAACATAAAATTAAATTAGAATGTTTTAAACGATATTCCATAGGTCTTTATTGAAATATATCATATATGAATAATGTAAACATAATATATCATCTAATAGTTTTCAAATATAATTATCACTAATTTATTTCTATATACATCAGTTTATAAACTTTTTTCCTAACTTCATCCAAGATAATATATTCATTAGAACACATAGGGTTTGTATGTACATTACCACATTCATTTTCATATCATTTATGTAGATCAAGTATATATTTTCTTTAATTTATCACATTCCTAAAGTATTTTTGATAAATCAATAACCCAAGGAAATAATTTAACACACCCAACATGCACATTTAAAATTTCTTCTTCCTGATTTTTGAAAATTAATTACATAATATTTTACATAAAGAACCAAAAATCTCATCATCCATACATATCTAAAATAAAAAATATCAATATTTAATGTTTTTATAAATTGAGTATGATTTTTAACTCACACTGAAAACCCAATAAATAAAATTAATGAATATAAACATCCATTCCAGGCTATATGTTCTCGATTTTGGCCATAAAGAGAATTGGTATGTTTAAAAAATAAATTAAGAAAATGGGGATTTCCTAAAACAATTGGTTATTCAACATTAATAGCCTCTATAAGAAAACCATTTAGTAAATAAGATTTTACACCCATATGGTATAATTTTAAAATCATGTGTGTTTCATAGGCCAGGATAATCCAAATAGATTAAATTATTATTATGGTTTAAAATGAATATTAATAATATATACCTTCATATTTATTATATCATGTAGAAAATAGGAATATAATCATTCATTAGGATCACCCCGTGATCATCTTTATTATTTATAGAAACCCATTTGGTACCTATAACTAGATAGGTATAGAGTCTATCAAATAATTCACATAACGTATTTTTGTAGAATATATTTAACTTGTCTTTCATTGAAAATAGACATCTTCCACCTACTAAGACATAATATATTGTATTAGGTTGTTATTGAGTTAAAAGGTAAAATTTTATATAATATTTCTAACACTCTTTATATTTTTAATCTCTTCATATAAACATTTAATGACTTTTTATATGGTTTCATTATTATGTTATCTAGAATTTCATGGAGGCACACATTCTTGATCACAAGTACACATTCATATAGGGTTACAATAAGGAAAATATATTTAAAAATCATAATCCTTTTTATTATTAAATATATTTTACGTCCATATTATTTCAGAAGAATCATTTATAACACCAAATTGATCAATTTTGTTATCAGAAGGATCAAATTCATTAAAAATTACATGATTTTTTCCTTAAACCATCATTGACCTTTTCCTTAAAATTATATATGGATTGGATGTATTATATTTTCTAAAGATTATTTCCTCATCATCAGGGTGATCTAATTTACCAATATTATCCTTGGTGTTTCTAATATAAATCTTACATCCAAAATTTTAATGCATGGAACATTGATTTTTTTATTCAATATCTCATAGTGTTTTTCCATTAATATGGGTCTTATTACAACTCGTTTTATGACATATCATGTGTTATTTATAGATTCATCCCAAAAATGACTAGGAATGTTATATTCATATAACATTGTTCTATAAATTTCATGTAATGTATTATTCCTTATTTCAAAAAAAACCATTCAATATAGGTTTCCCATGTGAATAAACAATATTAATGATACCATGTATTTAACTTTTTGAAATGAATTGGTAGTTTTCAAATTCACCTTTATGGCCTCTTCAGAATGATATAAATTTGGCATATTTCACATTTTGAACAAAATTAAAAACTCATATAAAAATAGTGTGGGATTCAATTTTCATACTAGAAAAATAATACCCATGTATATCTATAAAAATTATTAACTATCGAAAATGAATAACATTTTATTCATAGTCATTCAATTCTTGATGGTACAAATAAATACATATGAATATGTTTTAGGGGTTTAGAAGTAGAATCCTATTTAACTGGTTTAAAATTTCACTATTGTTTTTTACCCATTTTTGATGATTCAAACATGTATTTTATTTAGTTAAACAAGATGAATATATTAAAAAAATATGTTTAGACAATTTTCACAATGAATAAAAATTATAAAATCCCAGTCATCTATGAAAAATCCAAGATTAATTTATTCCATTATTTTTTCAATTCATGGTTTCTATATTTAATAAGATAATATCTAGTGTATATAAAATTTATATTTTAGGTGATTTTAATTTCATAATTTTATAACTAAAAAATGACTATGCATTATTTAAGAAATCAATAGAATAACCTTCATAAATGTATTGTCAAATACTTATAAAATTTTTCTTCAATACTTACACACAATGTACATTGTTGAAATGGAATGGGTTTTCAATACCACTCAATAAAACATCCATAATCATACCATTATATTTTCCAAGAAATGGTGCATAGCCTTCATCAAAAAAAATTAAGTATTAGTAATAATAGAATACTCCAATCATGTGTCTTGAGTAGCTACTCTCCAAATATAATTTTACATTAGTTATATTTCTCCATATTCCTTTAAAATATAACACAGTAAAGAAATTATTTTATTACACATATTTTCTTTAATCTATATATATATGAAACATACGATTTGGAAAACAAAATATATTTTATATTATATTGGAAATCCATCACTCACTTTTACAAAAAAATTGATGACCTACATTATATTATTACAAAAAATAGTATTTTCAAAATAAAATTAGTGACATTGTTTCCTAATTATCCACACTAGAAACAATAATCATTAGAGTGGTTCTTGATTATAATATTGGAATTAGGATTTTATTTAAATCATTGGATTTTCACCTAGGCTTACTATTCCAAATTTATTTTTATGAGCCTTATTTTTATGATTTTGACTAAAGTATTATAACTTTATGGGGAAATGATTTCTGTATCATTGAGGGCAAGAATATCATTTTTTGATTTTTCAATATTATTATCATATTTAATATCTAATGCAGTATAATTTTCCATATTAGTTTTAAAATAAAAATTTTTTTATTTGATTCCACTTTTTCAATAACATAATCATCGTAAATATTTTTAAGAGTTTTATTTACCTTTTTCAAATATTTAAACATATTTTCCTGCATGTTTCAATAATAATTTAATTACTCAATAGAGAAATATTTGTTTGTAGATACAGAATATTAATTATAAGAATAATATGAAGTGTGTTCCATAAATCACCTGTTGTATTGCTGATTAGAATGGCCAGCTTCTAATTTTAATGATTTAACATCACTAGAATCTTTAGAGTAACTACAAGTTTCTATCATGTTCTTCTTAGGTTTCATCTTGTATCAATATATTTCTATGAACATTTTTTCTAACTTCTTATTATATTTTAATTTGGATATTCTACATTGATGTGTAAAATATTCATTCAATCATAAAATATTAAATATATTGTGTTTCTATTAGGTTTTTTTAAAAAATTGAAAGGTTTCTTGAAACCTCTATCATTTTTACAAATATTTTTTATCGTTCTTTCAACGAGTGAAATATCGCCATCTAAAATAGAAATATTTAATTCCATTTCATATAATGACTCATAAATTTCAATTTATTTTTCTTTACATGTAGTATTTTGTAGTTGAGCCTTTTGTGGATATTTTATTCATATTAACTAATATACAATATCGGAAATAAGATTAAATCTCATATTCATGCATCATAATATTTACAATCTGATCATTTATTTTAACAATTTCCAACTTTATATTTCTTAATTACAATAGATATTCAACTCTTTATTGGTTGTAGAAATTAGATCAGTTTCATGTCCTTGTCATGTTCAGAAATAGGTTCCCCTATTGCTTAAACATAGTTTAAAACTTTTGTAACTCTCCCAGTTAACTAAGTAATTCTATCACCTTCAATGATTTTGAATCTCTCAAACATGAACATGGATGTTATATATTTTAGTGATAAAATATTTTCTACAACTTCATAAGAAACCACTATTGTAGTCCACATTTCATTATCTATTTGACATTGTTAAACTTAGTTAAACTCATTAAGACCTAGACCACATATTATAATAATAATTTATTTATATTTTAAGTCATTAATGGTTTAAATATTAGAATCCCATGATTTAGGTATTGTTTTTGGAATCTCATATGTTATAAATCCTTTAAGGAAAACCATTAGTTCATTGTACATTATATATAATATCTTCTACACATTCCATCAATGAAAATTATTAAAATTAATGAAAGAAGATATTAACATTGAAAAAAATTATATATGGTTAATTATAGTATCCATTTTCATGATTATATTTATACAATAAGCTCTGAATGTTGAGAACTCAAATGTCACAAACTCTGATAAAATGTTTTGTCTCCGATTGACATTAGTGATGATTTTTAGTTGATGAATTTAGTTCATTAAAATGACTTCAATTAAAAAACCACCCTATTTAGGATAATACAACTTCTGATTATTTCATTAACAGTAGATAACATTATAAATTAATATTCTAAAAAATACCAAATATAGAGATTTATAGTGTTTTTTGGAATAAAAATACCCTAATCCACTCCACCAACAATATTCTCCTTGTGTTTGATGATTTTCCCAAGAAGAACAATTTTTATAGGGTCTTATAGTCCTTTTTTCCATTATCATCATGACAAAGTGAAAGTAGAGGACATATGGTACAATAGTATTAGTATCTTTTAACTAGGTTCCAAAAAATATTTAATAAATAATATCCTTCAAGGTTATTTTTCCATGAACCATTACAATGAATGATTGAAAATAGTATTTTTATGGATTGAGATCTAGTTGTAAAATAAAACAAAATAAAAAAATATATTTTAATAAAATATGATAATAATGAATTTAATCTTGAGAATAGTCTTAATAAATAATAGAAAGGATGATTGATATAATATATAATTAGATCTTAATTATTTTTTATCAATTCAAGTCAAAACATAAAAACACATAAGATCGTTACGGGAGAGTGTATTCAAAATACCTTATTCCAATACTAAAAAATAATTTTTATTATGTTTCTAATGAGATTAATATTTCAGGATATAATTTTATTCTAAAATTAATTTTTACCAAAAAAACTCAATGTGCTGGAATGAGTGACTTTTAGTTCAAATGTCTCGCTACCAGAATGTCTAGTAGTCATACATGACTCACTATAAAATCAAATGTATTAACATCATAATGATCCACCACTATAATGATTAGATTATTGATTGACATACCGCCAGAATTGGATCACCATCATATTTGAGTCATTATTAGTTCAAATGACACATCTTTAGACTGAATCAGTACTAGATATTTGTTTCTACCACAATGATTCAAAACCAAATTTCCTTTCATATATTTTCCTATATTTAATTAAATTATTCAAATGGAAATATTAAAATAAATCAAAGGGTTATTTTTTTATTATTTTTTAACAACTTTAGGATTTCATTAAATATAATGTCATGGTTAGTACAAGGATCCATATGATCTAGATGATTATTCTTCAATGAATTCAGGTAATGCTTTATGTTTTTCCAAAGACTACCTTGTGTATGTAAGGTCAAGGGGTACACATCCTAGTGAATTATATAATGATCATCATAAGGGATATTATATGAGACAATCCTATTGATATTCTACAATAAAAAAGTGGAACTCATTGAAGATCAATATCCTTTACAATAGTTAGAAAAGAGAACCATCTTATCCTCTATTTTAATATAGCTTTTAGTTAAATATTATGATATCCATACTAAGACACATTTGAGAAAACTTGAGAATATAAAGAACTATAGACCATACAAAATAAACTTTTAAATATCATATTTATTTATCTTCCTATTTTATTATTTTAAATTATATAAGTGTGTGGTATGTTATTTTTATAAAAAATACTGACTCCTATTTTTTCATGTTTAGGGTCCAAGCCGAATATTATTATTAAATAAAAGAACTATTTTTTCTAATTTAGTAGATGGGGACCCATTACATATCCCATAGGCCCAAGGGCATGAATTCCCAAAATCAAGGCCCGAAATCCCTCTTTTTGACCCAAAGGTCCCTTTGGAGAATAATACGTATACTGTAACTGGGATACTACAGTACATGCTACAGTACAAGTGCCAATAATGTTACTACTACAGTACCTCCACCGCTATAGTTTCACCAATTCTACTTTCCTCCTCTACTAACGTATTGTTATAGTTCCCTACTACAATTCTAATATAGTACTCGAATAAATCGTCCATGTTCATATTCAATCTTGGGTCATTTGGATGGGAAGTAGAAGCCTTCAACACTTGGGTACATGCATGTTGGTACACACTGACTCCTATGGTTGAACTAGACAATACTGAATATTTTATTCTATCAATTTTTAAAAGAATACCAAAAGATGTTGTGGAAGAGGTCTATGTTTCTTTAGAGTTGTTTTTCTTCCCATGGTATTTACAGAATTGGTAATTGGATTTCTTGGATAGTTATATGATGTTTTCTTATACTCGATTCATGTTGGTTGTGAGATTATACTTATATAATATTCTTCTCATCAGGTGATCTCCATGTGGAGGGGATTAGGTCTCAGCTATAGACTGAACCCCTTTTTTATTCAAGTATTTTATTTTGTTTATTTTTCATCACTATAAAACATCAATTTTTATTTCCTTTTAATATAAAAATACAAATATTCCAATGATAATTATTATTAAATAGTGTTTATTTAATGAACTTCTTAGTTAAATTATTTCCAAAAGTTTTTATAATTTCTAATATTGTTTAAATTGAGTAATAATAAAGAATTGATAAATATTTTAAAAGATTAGAAATATATTAAACAATCTTGTTTAAATTGGTGAATTTGTTTTCAAATGGGGTATTTTATTTTATCTTTTTTAAACGAAATTTTTATTTTGTGCATAGTTCTTCCCTCCCCCTCTTGAGTCTCTCACTCCCACCTACATTTGGCATCAATAATATTTTAACTATCTTTCATATATGATTTTTTTTAATTTTTATGTATATAATATTCAATTCAGTTATATATTAAGTCATTTTGGATTATAGACATAAGGGTTATGATACATAATGAACACCTTTCATTAATTCCACTAATGTTTCTTAGTGGAAAATCAGGATGAAAATTTATATTGATAGAATGGGAATTGAAATTTAGAATTCATTTATAGAAATCATTAAATAACTAAAGAGGCATATAATAAAAATGTTTGTTCTATTAATTTTTTATATAGTATTTGGGTGTTTAATAATTCAAATGTATATCATCATGAAAAACTAATTATTAAATTTGGGACACATTAACTATTTCCCATTAGTTATCATCTAATGGTAAGTAAATGACATTTAATACGTATAAAAATTAATGAGATAATTTGAAAATGAAACATGATGATCTCATTTAAATCATATATATCATGTTTAATGATATCATCAATAAAATTCACTCTATGGGAAATCATATATCTGATAAATAACAAGTAATGTGACAATAGGGGTGTCTTTTAGAAAGATGGAGAGGAAACATAGTCTCAATTAGAGAACCAAGTGATATAAGAAAATTTTATGTTCGGGATTTGAATCGAATATTGATTATGTGTGAGGAATAAAATAATTTTAATATTGAAGTGGATGATGAACCATAAAAGAATATTATTATCATTCAGGTTTAGTACATCAATAAAATAAAGAATGTTCAAAATGATAGTTTGAGTGATGAATAATCAACTATTAATAATGGTGATGAGATAGAGCATCTAGACAGAATATTTAAAAAAAATTACAAGGTAAATAAGTCCCTTAGGTAAAAAAGATCCAAAAGTAAATATGAAAATATAGGAAACTGGAAGATGGATTATAGGATAGATGACACATCAAATTAAATATTGTGCTCTAAATGTAAAAGGGTATGACATATCAAATATGGCTCTCATAAAATGATATAAAATATATAAATAATATAATAATTATATTATTTTAATGAATATATGAAAGTTACAAGGATTGCCTTTGAGGATAGTACATGTGGTTCAGAAACTACCCTAGAGGACAAGCATGATTAAGCTAACATGTGTTTCCTAAAAAATGCATCTCAGGTATCCAATTTTTTGTCTATATCTCCAACACAGATTCCTAATCATTTTTTAGAACAAAATAATGATGAATAATTTGATGAGAACATTTCTACTGAATAGATTTTCTAATATTATAACATTTTAGAAGATGAATTCAATAATATTAGGGATAAATACCAAATACTAAAGAAACTACATGCTTCAACAGTTAATTTTAAATATGACCATAATACTGAAAAATATAAAATTGATCAGTTGATAAAAGATAATAAATAATTTAAACTTCTAATGAACCACTAAAAATATATCTAGATTGGTTTTCTAAAGGTATAAAAAAATATTATTCATATATGTAGAAAATAGACATCCCCTAAATATATTATAAAATTAGGTTATCAACCTAGACATATATGAATTATCATTAATAGTTTCATTTCTAGTTCCAAATCTAGAAAACATTCTACTAGTATTTAATCTACTAGTCCCATAAATGTCATTATTTCAAAAAGATTAAAATATACTTATAGTAATCCAATTATGAAAATATCAGTGCATAAAGGATTCATTAGTAACATTTCTGGAAGCAAGAATATTTTCATACAATAATAATTTTTGTGTAAAATTGTTTCTATAGAGAACCTACTTGATAAGAGCCAGTGGGAACCCATTGTACCTAGATAATGGAAATTCTAGAAACATTACAAGGCATTATTCCAAATCTCAAAAAAAAATTAATATTATGTGGTGGACATTTCATTTTAGGTGACAATACCCAAGGTAACATAATTATCCTTCTTCGAATCAGTAATCCAAACCATTTATTAATTTCTAGAGTAATAATTTTGATGGTTTAAATTAAAATATTTATATAATCGCATAGTTAATTGATGTTGAATTTTTTATGAAATTTAATAATAATTCTTCTAATGTCTTTAATTCTAATAATTATTTATTATTCATTGGTTTGATAAATTATAATGTTTATACGGATAATTTATAGTCATCCTTTTCTAAATATATTACTTGCAAATATTTTATTAATATGGATTCATAGATTTGTAATAGGAGAATAAAAAATTACTATATTCAAATACATAGATAGTAAAATTATAAGGGTTATTCATATTTCTACGTAAACCTGATTTCCTAAATGATAAACTTCCAAACCCATATCAAAAAGGGAAACCACAAAAGATTTATTTCAAATGAATGTATGTAGTTTGAACTTCTGAACCCCTAGAGTGGATTCAAATGGGTTTTTATAACATCTAGAGTTGTTAGTCTAAAATGGAAGTATTATGTTTATATACTTGTAGATGACATTTGTAGGTGTATTTTTGTATTCATTCTAGCTAACAAAAGTGAATAATGTTCATATTTTACCATGTATGATAAATTGATATAAAATCTTAGTAGACATAGGATTAAAACCATAAGAAGTGATAATTGATATGATTTTGAAAATAAGGCTTTAAATATTTCTATTGATAGTAAGGATATGATACTAAACATTATTTTCCTAGGACCCCATAGAAGAATGGTCTTCTTGAAATAACATATAAAACACTTCATGAAATTACCAGGACTATGATTAATGAGAATAACCATTCTACTTATTTTTTTGGAAGAGGCTATAAATGAATCCTTTTATATAATCAGTAACTTTTTAATTAGTCCTCTATTAAATAAAACCCCATATGAACGATCGAATAGTATAAATCCATTGGTTAACTACATTACAAAATTTCAGATATAACTAATTTATTCTTAACACAATGGAAAATCTTTAAAAGATTTTTTCCAATACTGATGAATGAATTTACATTGGGTTTTAAATATATACTAAATTTTATAGTGTGTTTAATAAAATAAGCATGACTAAGGACTAGTAAGTTCATATAATGTTAGATGAAATATATCCACATTTACATAAGAACCCTTTTTGAAATCTTGTGAGTTACATTTCAACCTCAAAAATCAATTCCAAATATTTTAAAAATTCTATGAATGAAGTTGAAAATTCATCCAAATCTAAGGATCATTCAGAAAGAAAACTACGACCTATAAATGATCATGATATTTCCATCTAATCTATTCCTATATATGTTAAGACTCTTAAATACCATCCTATATATTTTATAGTTGGATACCTAGATAGAGGTGCACAAACTTGTTCTTTTCTAAAAAACTAGGTTATTTATCATACATTATTGTCACATCTTGAAACAAATAACATCAATGATGAAACCAATGATGAATTATTGGGGGTGTAAATTAACAAGTAAATTAATTAATTTTATGGGAATACTACTTGGGAACATGTAGTTAGACCTATATAATCTCTCACTAATGGTACTAAATTGGTATTTAGAAATAAGGTTGATGAATCTTGGGTTGTATTGAAGAATACAGCTTGATTGTTTACACAGTGATATATTAAATAATAGGGAATTGACTATGATGAAACCATATCAAAAGTGGATAGATAATAATCAATTAGAATACTACTTTCATAAGAAGTACATTTTTTATTTGAAAAACTATCAAAAAGATTAGAAAGGTTAATTATTAAATTTCCATATTTTTGAGAATTTTTTTATTAAACAATACCATTTATTTCCAAATCCTCAATTTCCATGTCATGATCACTAATTAACAAAATATTTATATGGTTTAATATAGGATACAATAATTTGGTATGACAGACTCATCTTTTTTAAAATTTCCCATGTTTTTCCAACATGCATTGATTATCATAAACATTTGTAAAATAGAATTTCCAATGATAATTTGGTATTTCTAAATAGTGTCGATGATATCACATTTTTATCTTATATAAATTATTTGTATACTGAATCTAAAAATGTGAATAAACTGAATTTGAAATGACCCATGTGGGTGACATTAAATTCCATCTTGATGTTCAAAATTTTCAAAATAAAGGAGGAATTAGTTAAAATTAATTTATATATAGTAATTATATTCTAAATGTTTTTGGTAGGGATAACACATACATTAGTGACCCATCCATGAGTACCACATATAATATGGATCATGATGCCTCTAAGAAGCCAGTCTATCAAAGAGGTTATATAGGTATGATTGGGGTTTTTCTTCACATAACTGCTAGATGACCTGAGATAATGTTTAATGTGTGTATGTGTTCCCATTTTAAAGAAAAACCAACATAGTCTTGTTTTCATACTATTAAAATGATATTAAAATACCTCATACATATAACAAATTTTGGACTATTCAATCCTAGATTAAATGAATTAGAAATAGTGAGTTATTCATATTCTTATTTTGGTAGTTTCATGTTAGATTGAAAAACATCATCTAGAACATGTCATATTATTGTAAAATGCACAAGTATATTAGTTAAGTAATAAGAGAAATTCAGTAGACTGATCAACTAATGATGTTTAGTCTGTAATGCTTGACAAACTATTAAGGGTGATCCACTATTTGAAAGCCACTATTGGAATGTAAAAATTGGATATTCAACATTGGATAGTCACCATTGGTGAGTAACTATTGGTGATTCACTGTTGGTGAGTCATTAATGGTGAATCACCATTGTCAAGTCACCATTGGCGAGTCACTGTTGGAGAGTCACCATTGGAGGAGTAACTATTAAAATAGTCACTAATATTTATTTCAAAGTGTTTCTAATGTTACTAATTTTCATTATTAAATTTTTATTCAATTGAATAATTTTATTTATTATATTTTATAATTTCGACTCCCTAAAAGGTAAATCAGGTATAAATTTTTGAAATTGATTCACTCTCGCTCAAACTTTCTCCACATAAGTTGTTCCAAATTTCAATTATCTGTCAAACTTAAGCATTCTCATGTCCATGCTTGATCCCACTATTTCACTAAAATGGTATGAGTTATGTTCATTTTAATGTCATCAACTAATGAATGGATTACTATGAAGAAGAAGAAGTGAGAATTGTGTCGAGCTATTATTGAATCAGGTAAAACACATTCTAACAATTGGATTGTGGTTATCGATAAATAAGTACATGTATACAATATTAATCTGGAAATTCAATAGATCTATGGGTGATCTATTACCATGGATGGGTAGAATGGTTTTCTAGAAATGGACCAAAATTATATCATTGGATTGTTCAACAATTTTATCAGTACGATAAGTTCAATTTTTTCTACATGAATGATTTTATTCGTAGCTTGATTGATGATAATTATTTTATATTCTCTTCAAAATAATGGAAAATTTATTAAAATTTCCACATAGAAGTGTTTTTCAAGAGTAAAATGGTTTTATATCTAGTGACATTGAATAATTTAGTTTTAAAAATTATTACTTACAGCTGAAAGGAGATATTAATTTTAGGATGCCTACTTCTATTTTGTGGGATAGTGAATGAAAATATATATTTTTGGTTTATCCATAATTATTTATGTCAAAAAAATGGTAATTATATAATTCATGATATTAGGATGTGTACTTAAAATTATTTCTAAAATGATGGGATACAACTAACATTTGCAGATACATAATTATAAATAGAATGGAAATGTGTATGCCTTCGTCCAGATCCAATTATTTTTTTTATCTAATGTAAATATTAGCCATATTGGAAACCATATTTGTTAATTAGGAAATAGGGGAACTTTAAGTCAATAGAGGTGGGTTATTTACAACAATGGTCATATATATATGGATGAGGGTGAGATGAATCCCTTGGATGAAAATGTTGGTTAGAGATAAGGATAATATCAACAATGAAATAATTCCAATAGATCGTCCTACAAAACACAAGAACCATGTGTATCCTTTCATAGAGTTAGATGTGATAGTATAGTATTCATCAAACAAACAGGATGTTATTGCAGGTATTGATTAAGAGGTGGATACCTCAGTTGATGAGGTATGTGACCTTGTAATTCAAAAGAGCCATTCTATTTCAATTGGTGTAGCTGGTCCACCATTTTCTCTCTCTACTATAGAAAGTATCTTAAGCGAGAGAGATGAAAATGGTGATGAGATATAGGTTTCTGGTTATTATTGGATTTATAGTTCTTATTCTAAATCAACTATAGTGATTATGGATGTCTTTGATAAGGAAAATGGAGAAATTGTTAATGGTGAGAATGTAGATTATGATTAGGATAGTGATGATGGAGGAACTAATCATTATGATGGTTCTAATTATAATTTGATTTAATAACATCATCCATACCTTTCATTTTTTGATGTGTTGTTTAGTTCTATGGAGTGACTTGGTTCAGTTTGATCTGAGTTCTTGGAAAGAATAGTTGTAGAAAACCCATTATGTGATGCTACATCGGGTTGAAAGGAGACCAGAGTATCTTTTAAGGTGGATAAATCTTCTACTTCTATCATATTTGACCATATTGATGAAAAACAAGATCATATTTTTCATTTTTGTTATGCCTCCCACTAGAGTGGAAGTGGATTCACATGATGTCAATGATAAATTCCTAGGATATGGTCCACTCAGTTTAGGCTCTTTAGGTTCCATGGAGGTTGGGGAAGATATTAAAGTGAATAATTATTCTCAAAATGATCCGGTAATAGCATAGGATGATGTGTCCTTTAACATGGATCCTACACTATGTATTAAAGAGCTTAGTCTTTCTTATGATGATTCAAATTATTATATGAGTATTCCACCAAAGGATGGTAGACCTGCTGTCTGTGATTGAGATGTATCATATACATCATGACCATTGGTTAAATAGATTTATCAAAATGGCGAGTTTCAGTCCTTCCTTACACTTATTTGGAGATCATATCCTATAGATCACACTTTTCCTAGAGTTGTGACACATACCACTACTATTTTCCATAAAATATTGTTTCTATAGTAGATTTGGATGCTATTAGAGAGAGTGAGAGATTCATTAGTGATTCAATTTTGTTTTTTGTTCATTGGAACCTTTTGATACTCATCTTAGTTAGGAGGATGTTAAACATTTTTTTGTGTTGGTTGTAAACTATTTCTACATGAAGATAAATTTTCATATTCTGTAAGTGGAAATTTGGCACTAATTGTTGGCTAGTGGGATGGATGCCTTGAGTCTAGATATGGAGGAGATGAGAACATTCTTTACTGCATTTTTGGAATCCATAATAGAGAAGTAAGAGAGTATACCAACACTAGATTATACATGTTCTAATCCACTTTCAAAATATTTCATTTGATTACATGTTGATCATGTATCGAGTTAGGGAAGATATTCATTTTATTTTTGGAAGATACTCATGATACTGATTGGTATAATCTATGGTAGATTCATGAACACATTGACCACACTTATAGACATAGAATTAAATGATCAAAATAATCCCTATGTGATTTGGAAACCATCAATTATTACATTAAAAATTATTTTATATGGTTTATACCAAACATGACATTAATTCCCATTTCATTTTTTTACTAATTATCTATGGATGTCTCCTTTCAATAGGGAATTCAATGAAATTGTTGGCTGGTGGAATGTTTTGGATCCACTACACTAAATTTCCATGGAGGAAAAGAAATATTTCATTAGATCATTATAGTGAGGAAAAAACTTTATTTTATATTATTTCAATATTATTTAACCATTCTTGTATATATCTGGTACAATTTTGGTTTCTCTTGAAGTAGTTCCCATGTATCCCTTCAAATAATCTCCTTCTTCTAACCCTCTACATCCTTAATACTAGCCCATTAAAATGCCTATATATTATTTTCATCACTATCACATAACTATTTCTTGTTACATAAATTCATAATCCCAAAGGTGGAAATTGTACTACCATATTTATAAGCAATCACACTTTTATTCTAATATTCATTGCATAGAAATTTATTTTTATTTGATACCCCTTTTTCTTTCATTCACCTTTTATACCAAATTATGTTACTTTTATACTGTATTGACCAATGATTCTTATTATATTATTCCAAATTTATATATCCATTTATATGTTACCATTGATACCTAGTTTAGTATTAGATACCCTTATTCTTTGAATGTCATTATTTTAGTCATTGTAACCGTATTTATTTGGATGTAATTTTTTACTGCATATTATTTGTTTAAATTATATCCATGGAAACAATCATTTTTGGATTCTATTTTCTTTACCTTTTCAACCATAATTACAGTTTTCATTGATATCACATTAATTAATTTTTGATCCAAAAATTATTTATATATCCAAAATTACATTTGAAATGATAAGTAGATTATAAACCTTTAAATTTATCTCTTAAAACATATGATTATACAACTCATGGTTTATAAGAACTCCATTTTTTATCATTAAATGGGTGATTTGTTGTTTATTATTTTAATTCCCAAAAATCTTGTATATTATGGTTCTAATTAAATTACTATTTTATGATAGCAATTTATTTTTAACTAAAATTTGATGATTTTCTAGAGAGTTATTGGAATTATTCACCATTAGTTCAACTAAGTCACCACTATATAAGATTCACCACCATACATGACTTAGCACTAGCCATGTGTCACCTTCAAACATATCCCCCAATAGAATTGACTCCCTATTAGATCAAATTCCTATCTACAAGGCATGACTCACCATTAGTTAAACTTTATCTCTACTAGAATGTGTTTCAACTATTATGGATTACAACCAAAATTAGATTCCATTATAATAAATTATCTCCATACCATAGCCACCAAAATAAATGATTTACCATTAGTTTAAATGATTCGTTTATATACTTAACTCATGCAAGATATGAGACTCCACCAGAATGATTAACTGATAGAAGATCTTCTATTATTATTCCACATATATTTAATTAAATGAATCCAACAACAATATTTATCAAATTAATGAAAGGAATAATTTTTTGATTACATTATTAACCATGTAGGAGATTCATTAAAGAAAAAATCATAGTATGTTAAAGGATCCTGAAGATTTGGATGATTATTCCTCAACATATTCATGCAAAGCTTTATATTTTAGAGACGACTCATTCATGAACATGAGGTCATGGGTTGTGGGTATTTTTTAATACTAGAAGGGTCATCAACTAATATATTACTTGTTTTAGTCATACTAATATTTATCATTGAAGAAGTTGAAATAATTAACAATAAAGATCATTTCCCATAGTCAAAAAAGATAAACTCATGATGCTCTCATTTACAGAAACATTTTGATAAATAGATTGAGCTCCTCACCAAGACACATTTGAGGAAACTCGTGCATATGAAGGAACATTGACCATGTGACATTACCTTTTATATATATTATTTCATTATTATTGTTTTGTTTTATTTTATATCTTAGTAGTGTGTTGTATTATTTATTTATTAACCCACACTTACTCTAAATCTATATCCTAAAAATACTATACATTATCTATAATAACATTTTACCTACATGCCCATGGTTGTTTTGAAAGAGGTTATTATCTGGAATGAGTTTTTTTCTTCAAATGTTTATTGTGAAAGAGGACTTGATTTTTCATGGACATCTTGTAAGCGGTTTTTTGTATACTCATCTCGGTTGTGATTTAGATTAGAGTAATCTAATCTTCGTAGAAGCATGTGATTACCATGGGGAGGAAATTACTTCTTTGAAGGATATTTTACCCATTATTTTATTCTAATGTTCAGTATTTTTTTATTTTCTTCACTTTAATTTTAAGAATTTTATTTTATTTCATCTCCAAAAATCATGTACATTCATAGTTTGTCTTAATTAGTGTGTATATAATGATCTATCTGAGTAAATTGATTTCAAATTTTAAATTAATATATATTATTGTTTTTAATAAGTACCAATAAATATTCAAGAGACATTATAAAATGGAAAATTTTATTAAATTAATCTTTTTATTAATTAGGATAATTTTTAAATTGGGGGATTATTTTATTTTTTTAACAAGTAGATTTATGTGTACTCAATTCACACCCCCTCTTCAGTGACACATGCTAAAAAATAGTCAGTGTTGTTAAAATAAATATGGTACATATAATCATTTTAATATACTTTATTTTAAACATTAGAGCTCCCAGAAATTCATTCAAAACATGTCTTTTAAACGAAAAGTATAGATCCATAAAATCTAGGATTGATATTTTATGTTCAGATATCCTTTTAATGGAAATAAATAATAAATAGTGATAAACACTAAATTATCCTTGGAATATATTCCATTCATGGTACTTTATACTTTTATAAATCATTTTTATTTTAAAAAGTTAAATTAACAATTAATGTATACATGAATGAATTAAATCTTAATAAAGATCTCTAATAATAAAAATCACAAAAATTAAAAAAAATTAGAAGATTTTAAATCACCCTATATACAAATTATATATATTGGAATTCATGTATAAAAAATAATTAAATTTTTTATTCTTCATATATGTGATTTATTTTGAATTCCCAATTAACTTCAAGTAACCATATAGATTTACAGTTGGTATATACCTAAATAACTAAATTCGAACATAGCCACATTTAATTATGTTTCAATTTCGAATCACATTTCCAAATTTCCTATTCATCTAGAACATGATTATAATTACCCAAATTCGATTAATATAGATGATTTATCTACATATTAAATTTCTCATTTAGGCGATTCATTGTTGTTACTGATTTATATGTAACCAATTCCTTGATGTAGCCATTTCACATTGGCGAATCAATCACATTTCTAAAATATCTATATAGCTATTTATCCATGAATCTATAAGAATAATATACATCATTTACCATATATACGAAAATATTCATCAAATTATCCGAGATTGTACTTTTCATCTAAATTATCTAAAATAATGATAAATCATGATAATCCCACTTAACGAATAACTACATTTCTAACATATAATGGTTATTTGAGATCATATAAACCCTAAAGTACGTGGGATTTATTTTAACAAAATTACTAGAATAATTTGTTAGTGATAATGATATAAGTACATGAAACCGAGAACGTGGAGGAGGAAATGATTTTGGGAAAGTATGATGTGGACCTTGGGAGGTCGGATAATGAGTGAGAAGGGGTGGTGGTCAAGATATATTGAGAGATTTTCTTAGTTTTATGGTTGGTATTGTAGAGGGGGGTATAAAAATTGTACTGGATTTATTAAGTGTAGGTATTTTTAGTGATGTAACAAAGATGATTGGATTATCGAAATTGAGTGATGATACATAAGGTTCAACTGACCTTGTTTCCTATGAGATTAAAAAAATTAAAATTATTAAAAAATTAATTTCTTCATTATAAATAAATTAATATAATTTTGATGGTAAAAGGTATATTTTTAATAGATTTATATATCAATATTATTGAATATTTATTATTTTGAGATAATATATTACTCTATAATTATGATATAATTTGTAATAACTATTATATTAATTATTAATATATTCATGTGTTGGTAAAATAATTTTTCATCAATCTAAATTTGTAAATTATTAATCTATTCATAAAATACTATGTTGTGTTAAACTATTAATATCAATATATATTTTCATGTTAGAACAAAATTTGGTACCTAAAATTAATAACACCAAAATTTAATACATTTTATTTATTTATTTTTGTCCGATGTATATATTACATATTATTATATTTTTTTTGTGGAAATGACTTTTGTCATATTTTCTATAATAAATAAATATTGAGAAAACACTAGTGAATATTTAATTTTGGATGGAACTATTAATGTGTTTAATTGAAAATAAAAATATTGAGAGAGAATAATGTTTTAATATTTAAAAATTTAGTTTTTTTTTGAAACTCTTATGTTGAATCAAATTCTAAATAATTTTTATGGTGAAAGTGTATGTTTGGAGAAATATGGGAGATCATAATTCAATACATGAAAATAGTGATAAAAATATTTAGGTAATTATAGAAAATCATATAGAAACAGATAAAGAGGTAAGTGATCTCGAGGTAATGTTGGTTGATTGTAAAATTTCATTAAATATGACTCATATTGAGTTTAAAATTTCTATTATTATAGTATCTAAGATAATTAATTTAGTGGAGGAATTTTATAATTCAAATAGGAATATAATATATTTTCTAATGATTCTTGAAATATCATTTTGGTCATTCATTATTGGAACCCAGGTGTGGCATCCATAACCAACAAGTTACATATGTAGTTTCATCCCTAAAGTTAGTGAAAAAAATCCCTGATACATTCAACGAGGATTATAATATTTACAAATGTTAAAATGTGTGGGGATAAAAAAACATAAGTCAAGACTATAGGAATAGACAAGGTAACAATAAAAACTCATAGAATAGGTATATTGTAAACAAGATACGTATATAAAATTAAATGAAAAAATGGGAAATTTATTATGAATCTATTTATTATGAAAGTATATTGTTACTTAAAGGGTTATGTTGGTGTTTTATTGTTTATGAATGACAATAATAAATGTATTTGAACAATTTTTCACTTCCCTAATTAAATAAATAGTAACAATCGATGGGGGTTCTACATGACATTATTAAAGGAAAGATGATTCTTCATCTTAAAGTGATAGTATATTTGGGAATAAATATCATCAGGAAACAAACAATAGGTATGAACTGTTCAGACACAACACTAACAAGTGTATCACTATGTGTAACACCCCGAGATTTTATGAAAAATATTCATTTTAATTTCATTAATGTTTTTTATTGTACGCTACACCAAAAAGATCTTGCACAACACGCAACCTTGACTTGACTTTCCTTACACGCAATCACGACCTTCCTCGATAGCGTGTGTAGTACGCAATTCCGAGTTTCACTAAACAACGATATGCTATTATTAAAACTAGCCGTTATGAATAGTAATAACCACTTTTTGAAAATTTGTAAATTTTATTTTTCAAAGTGGACTTCATTTTTGGATTCGGAATATCGAAATTAGCTTAGGATGAAATTTTGGTACTTTACGAATAACTTTCATCTTCTGATGAATAGTGAAAATTACTAAATTTTAATTAAAAACAACATTTTTAATTGAAATAATTAATTGTGATAAATTATTAATTTTAGTGGTTTTAAAATATATTTAGAATATATTTTTACAATTTAATTCAATGTTGGTCATTGGATGTAATTTCACATTTAAACCAGTTATAAACAAGTTTCAATCTTTTGATAGTTATTATCTCTTAAAAACACGCTATTTGTTTTGACGACGGGAATTAATTTTTAAATTAGTTAATGCAACTGATATGTTTTGAATTTGGTAAAATAGATATCATTTTTGAGTTCATAATATCAAATATAGATTAGGCCTAATTTTTGGTATTATTCTGGAAACTTTCATTTTTTGATGAATAGTGAAACAACTAAGTGGTAGTTAAAAAATGAATTTTTCATAAAACATAATTTTACCGCTTCTGTGAGTGAAATTTCAAAAATCCGAGAGACACGGTTGATGATAGTAAGTAAAATGTGGTTCAATGAGATGAAAATAAATTTTAGTAAATAGTAACTTTTTACTTTTTTTACCACAGTTAAAAGTAAATAGGGTAATTAAGGGTAAAAATGATATTATTATTACCCTAACACATGTCATAATTATATTGGATAAGTTTAATTCGAACAAAAACAACCTTAGGAATAAAATATGACCATTTAGGCCCACATGGATTAGATTAGGACATTTATTATTAATTTATTTAAAGAATGGTTAAAATAGTTAAAATCAAAGTTTAATAAATAAATCATTTTTAATATGGGGTTATACCTAAGATAAATTCGACTATAAAAATTCATTACAAAGCTAAAAATATTTCCTATATAATTGTATTTTATTTTTAATTTTTAGGAATTAAATAATTTAATTTATTTATGACACAACAATGATGCCGAAATTATCTTATTAATGAAAGATTGACATAATTGATGTTATAAATACCCAAATAAATATAATTTGAGACTTTTTATGAATTAAAATTATTTTATAGGTTAATATGACATGTTATTGTTGATTTAATTAACTTTTTTCGAACTAATAATTCTGTTATTATTTTCAAAAAAATCTATTCCAAAATAGTTTCAAAATTGACATAAAATAGTTTTTAAAACAAATACTATATTAGTAATTGTTATTTTATTCTTAAAAATCTAAGGATCAGCGAAATGACTTAGATATGGTTATATATATTAATAATAAACAACTTGGGGTTCGTTTGGATTCTTATAGTATGTTTATTGACCTTATATTGTAAGAACACAAGAAGACACGGTAAAAGTAAAATTATTTAACTTAATGTTAAATCTAAATGATAAGGTTAAAATAGGAACCTAAACTAGTCTAAATTATATTTTATGAGAGTATTTAGACCCATCCCCACCTTAGCTTAGAAATAAATCAATTTGGAGATATTTAAAACCGAACTTGACTTTATAATAAAATAATATATTTAGTTATTCCAAAGGTGCCCCTCTCCTCCCTTATAAAAGGGCACCTCCTCCCACTCTTCCTCACACCACATTGATCCTTCAATCTCGGCCAAACCCTGCAAAATTATCTTCTACACTTACCTATAAACATCCTAGAGGTTCTGGTCTTCCTCAAAGTCCAATTTTAGTACCCTAAGAGAAGGACTCAAAGAGGCGCTTCAAAGAAGAGGTAATGTCTGTTACCGATTCTTTCAACTTTATTTCTTCTTCCACTTCTTCTTCTTAGGTTGTTTCATTATGAAGTAATAACATAAGTATAACTCATATACTGATATGTTATTATAAGTATGAAACAACCCTATTTCACCATCTATCCATCCTACAGAAAATGAAATCACCGCGCATGCGTACTTACAGAATACCGTCTCCACGCCATGGTGTAATCTATTTTCCACCACCACCTTACTTGGATGGGTATAATGGTGTAAATAATAACTATATTTGATTATTTTAAAGTGATATTGATTCTTAAATAGTATAAATACACTAAAATATAATTCAATGATCATGAGAACGATATCATCGCTCGTGCGTACGTACGGACTACCGTCTCCACGACGCGATGAGATTAATTCTCCACGTTAACCATTCATGAATTATTATAAAGTATATATAATAAGTAGTCATAAAATATATGATATAATAAAACTACTGGATTTGTGTATATATATATTTATGTCATCTTCTTAATTCCACTCAATTCAATAAGGAAACGAAAACAGCGTTAATGCGTACGTAAGACCTACCGTCTCCATGAACGGTGTATTTCATTCCATTTATCAATCCATTATATATATATGTATATTGTTAATATATATTATATATAAATCATGTTTTATATTCTGGAATTAATTAATCATGATCTATGTAATCATATGAATAATTACAAGTTAAAACACGAACAACAAATGAGACGCTTTTACCCAAAACGCTACTTTAACATGAATTTACAAAAGAACGGGTAATATAAAGTCATAAGTGAACCATATATGATATAATAACAATGAATATGATTTTTAATAATTCAATGAAATTATTTAAATCATTATACAGGATGTTCAGACACTTACGAAGCAAATCAGACCTAAGGTAAGGGAAATATCACAATCTCATTTTTATCTGAGATTGTTTATACTTTAGTATTTACTAGGGTGTATTTTATCATCCACATCCATGTTTCCTGAATATTTAATATTATTTCCATCCACCTACAATTGTTTAAATCTAATTTTACCCTTTGGTGAGTTTTTAGTAAAGAATATTAAAGGAATCATTTGTCATTTTTCATACGAGGTACTTTTTGACTTTTCTAAAAAAAGTACCAGAAGAATGTTTTTTTAACATATACAGCATGAATGGATTTTGAAAAAATTATTTCCAAGAAACATCCTTTATAAGTTTTCAAGGTTATTTTTAATCAATTTCTTTTAGTTTAACATTTTATGACATGTTAATAAAGGAAAACTTTTTTGAAGTAGAAAGGATATTTTCCTCAAGAATGGAGTTCAAGAGTTTTATCAAAATTATTTTCCATCTAAGATAATATAGGGTTCTATTTATATCCCTTTTATTACATTGATTTGATTATGTTGTGATGGAATTATTTTTATGAATTCCTTTATCTTATATGAATTCTTTTATGATGTCACGATGTTTAAGATTCCCATTTTTATTACATGGGTTATGCAATGATGTATGATTTATGATTTTGTGGAAAACATAAGAATCGTATCCTTATGAGATGGGTGGGACCTATATCTCCCTCAAATGCATTGGATAAAGATTTTATCTCTCATGAGATAGACATGGCTGGAACGGTATGTTATACTGGTTCAGTGAAACAGGACTGAAACGAGGGTGACTCGGTTCAGAAAGGGAATTTGTCCACTAAGATAGTATTGGCAATTAGTCTTGACTAATAAGAGATGATTCTTTATGATTATGTGTGTATTACACAAAGTTTCATGTTATAAGTTATGATTATTGGGATTTCATTTCCCTACTAGGATTTATCCCATGTTATGAAATTATGCTCTATTTTGTAGGTTAAGATTTCCAAAATGTTATGTTCTTATGAATATGATATGATTGATATTTCTTTTCTTTACCCTTACTGAGCATTTGAGCTCACCATTTTATGTTTTCTTTTCCCCGGGATATAAAGAAAGTTTTTAGGTAAAAAAAAGGAAGATCTTTATGGGAGATGTTGAAGATCTTTCACCACGATTAGAAGATTATATTCCGAGTTTCCAAAGACACTAAACTATTACGATCCTTGTGTGTGTGTTATTGTTATGTACTAAGTATTCCTAAAAAGTAATGTATTGTCCATGTACGTTATGCTTCGGGTCTCTACAGTTGGTATCAAAGGAACGGTTTAGTCATCCTTTGGAAACTAGGATGCGAGAACTTTATTGAGATTCCTAGATATATTTCTAAGGTATGTCTAGGGATGTATCTAAGGATAAGTATACGTATAGTTTATAGTCCTAGAATTGCGCTAACGATCATAGAATTTTACCTAAGATGTTAGATATTATGGGTACTCCCCCTTTTATTATGTTGTTTTCACTAGCATGATTTTTGCTTCCCACACTATTCATTTTGGGTTTTAGACAATGGCTGGAACCCGAAGGAACCTTGTTGATCAATGCAATGGACAATGAAATGATTTTCCTCCTGAACAATCAGATGTTATGGGAGATGGAGTGAAAAATCTTATTGCTATACTTACACAAGCTATGAATCATTCTAGACTTCCAAATGAGCAGAGAAGGGAACAATATTCTATTGAGTCTTTCATGAGGCAATGTCCACATTCTTTTAGTGGGTCTTCTGATCCACTTATTCCTGAACAATGGATCATTACCACTGAAATGATATTTTCAGTTCTTCAATGTTCTAAACATGATAAAGTCATCTTAGCAGTATATCATTTGGAAGGTGATGCTGATCAATGGTGGAATCTTATCAAGAATACGAGGTCAAGAGATGAAATTGAGTCCATGGAATAGGAGAGTTCAAGATCTTATTTTTCAATAATTACTTCCCTCGTATTCTTAGAACAAAGATGGAGAAGGAGTTTCCTGAACTAAAGCAAAAGGATGATGAATCTGTTGGTATATACGAAGCGAATTTTACAAGGCTTGCAAGGTATGCATATGGATTTATCATCCAACCTGAAAGTAAAGTTGATCGATTTTTCAGTGGCTTAAAACCAAATCTTAGAAGGGCATTAGCTATAAGAGACTTCAGTAGCTATGAAGAAATTGTTCGTTGTGCTATTAAGGTAGAAATGGATGTTGGTGTTACTTATCTATCTTATAGTTTTGACAAGAAACGAAAGATGGAGTTCAAGGAGAAATCTCAGAATAATGGTGAAAAGAATATGAATGTTTCCTTATGCTCAATGTGTGGAAAGAAGCATGGTGGAGATTGTCTTAAAGGGACAAGAAAATGTTTCAAATGTGGAAAGGAAGGTCATCGGTCATTTGAATGCCGCAATAATGGGAAGACGATGTCTAATGATGCAAACAAAGGAAGGGATACACATAATGAACCTACTACACTTCAATGCTTCAAGTGCAAGGAAATGGGGAATTATGCTAATAAATTCCCTAAACCAAGGGTTAGTGATGATCGACATGAGCAACCACTTAAGGAAAAGGACAAAGGGAAGTCACATGAGATCACCATTGGAGATGTTGAATATGACAATGATGTGGTGGAATGATTAAGTGTTTATGTAATGGGATTCTAGAATAATGTTGTATATAGTATCGTGGAATATTGGAATATTTATGTATTGGTCTATTGTGGTTTTCAATAATTCTATGGCATCGGTAACCATGAAAAGTGATTGAAATATTTTTGGAAAGCAGATGATATGCACATAATGAAGGGATAAAGAGAATCTAATATTTTTTATAGTATTCATGAGCTCATGATTGATATAAGGACTTAGTGATATCATGGTTTGAGTATATAGAATTTTGAGGATTTTGGTATGTGGAAAGTGTTAACTTTTAACTGCATTCATGTTTTCACTAAGGTTCAATGGGTATTCAAGAGAACATATGATTAAGGCTTTGAATGTTTGGAATGTGACCAACAAGACATATTTTATGATATATGGGGGTCAACAATGGTATTAAATCTCAGGTAATCATTTTCACTATATTATGAGAATGGACTGTAGTATTATGGATAAGCCTAAAGATTGGAATGGATTATGTTGGACATAAGTTAGTATTGTTTAAGGATATATGTTTTTTTCAATATTATTGATGGGATGTTATAGTAATATAGTTTTAGAAAAAGGACAACCTGCAGGACGGGCGACAGCCCATCACGTCAGACAAGGTCGTAGGAATCGAACCCACAACTGAAGTGCGACTGGCCTTTATCGCCTACCACTGGCCTACAGGAAGTCCCTGGTTAGTAGAAACTAGTATTATTTTATTACGCGGTATGATATATGAAGTATAAGTTCAATTTTGAAATCATATACGATTAACCTCACCATAGATGGAAATTGTTCAAAGCACGAACATGAGTGAAATTGTACCAAAATCATGTAAGTATTTCTTTTAATTCATCAACTTTAGGGAAACGATCTTGAAAACCAAAAATGTTTTCCTAGTGCTCTTATATCTGATGAATCAGATGGTACCTTATATTGTCACAAATTTATGGCTTTGTGATTGCTGGCTTTTCCATAGACATGCTCTCTACCACTTTCCATCAGAACATGATGATTAGATTTCTCTTCCATATCCATATTTTCACCTATGTGGAAACCTAGTGATTAGTTTATTTGGGTAACCGTTATGTTTCATACTTTTTTTATTAATATTCGTTTTGGTATTCCTTTTTACGATGTGGGTTTCTATCAAAGAAAATTTCGAATAGTAAACCATTTATAACCCCGACGAATTTCGAGGGCGAAATTCATTTTAAGGGGGGAAGAATGTAACACCGCGAGATTTTATGAAAAATATTCTTTTTAATTTCATTAATGACTTGTGTTGTACGCTACACCAAAATGAGCTTGCACAACACGCATCCTTGACTTGCCTTGCCTTAAACGCAATCACGACCTTCCTCGATAGCGTGTGTAGTTCGCAATACCGAGTTTCACTAAACAACGATATGCTATTATTAAAACTAGCCGTTATGAATAGTAATAACCACTTTTTGAAATTTTGTAAATTTTATTTTTCAAAATGGGCTTCATTTTTGGATTTGGAATATCGATATTAGCTTAGGGTGAAATTTTGGTACTTTTGAAAAACTTTCATATTCTGATGAATAGTTAAAATTACTAAATTTTAATTAAAAACAACTTTTGTAATTGAAATAATTAGTAGTGATAAATTATTTATTTGAGTGGTTTTAAAGTATATTTAGAATATATTTTTACAATTGAATACAATGTTGTTCATTGGATGTAATTTCACATTTAAACCAGTTATAAACAAGTTTCAATCTTTTGAAAGTTATTATCTCTTAAAAACACGATATTTGTTTTGATGACGGGAATTAATTTTTAAATTAGTTAATGCAACTGATATTTTTTGAATTTGGTAAAATATAAATCGTTTTTGATTTCATAATATCAAATATATCTTAGGCCTAATTTTTGGTATTTTTCTGGAAACTTTCATTTTTTGATGAATAGTGAAACCACTAAGTGGTAGTTAAAAAAATGAATTTTTCATAAAACTTAATATTACCGCTTCTGTGAGTGGAATTTCAAAAATACGAGAGACACGATTGATGTTAGTAAGTAAAATGTGGTTCAATGAGATGAAAATAATTTTTGGTGAATAGTAACTTTTTACTTTTTTTTACCACGGTTAAAAGTAAATAGGGTAATTAAGGGTAAAAATGATATTATTATTACCCTAACACATGTCCTAATTCTATTGGATAAGTTTAATTCGACCAAAAACAACCTTAGGAATAAAATATGACCATTTAGGCCCACTTGGATTAGATTAGGACATTTATTATTAATTTATTTAAAGAAGGGTTAAAATAGTTAAAATCAAAGTTTAATAACTAAATCATTTTTATTATGGGGTATTACATACGATACATTTGACTATAAATATTCATTAGAAAGCTATAAAGATTTCCTACATAATGGTATTTTATTTGGAATTTTTAGACATTAAATATGTCAATTTATTTATGACACAACGATGATGAAGAAATTATCTTATTAATGAAATATTGACATAATTGATATTATAAATACCAAAATAAATATAATTTGAGACTTTCTATGGATTCCAATAATTTTATATGTTACTATGACATGTTAGTGTTGATTAAATTAACTTTTTTCTAACTAATAATTCTGTTATGAATTTCACAAAAATCAATTACTAAATAGTGTCAAAATTGACATAAAATAGTTTTTAAAACAAATATTATATTAGTAATTGTTATTTTATTCCTAAAAATATAAGGTTCGTCCAAATGACTTAAATACGGTTATATATATTAATAATAAAAAACTTGGGGTTCTTTTGGCTTCATATAGTATGTTTATTAACCTTATAGTGTAAGAAGACAAGAAGACACAGTAAAAGTAAAATTATTTAACTTAATGTTAAATCTAAATGATAAGGTTAAAATATTAACCTAAACTAGTCTAAATTCTATTGGATGAGAGGATTTCGACCCATCCCCACCTTATCTTAGAAATAAATCAATTTGGAGCTATTTAAAACCGAACATTACTTTAAAATAAAATAATATTTTTAGTTATTCCGAAGGTGCCCCTCTCCTCCGTTATAAAAGGGAACCTCCTCCCTCTCCTCCTCACACCACATTTAGCCTTCAAGCTCGGCCAAAACCTGAAAAATTATCTTCTACACTTCACTAGAAACATCCTAGAGGTCCTGGTCTTCCTCAAAGACCAATTTTAGTACCCTAAGAGAAGGACTCAAAGAGGCACTTCAAAGAAGAGGTAATGTCCGTTACCGATTCTTTCAACTTTATTTCTTCATCCACTTATTCTTCATAGGTTGTTACATTATTAAGTAATAACATCAGTATCAATAATATACTGATATGTTATTATAATTATGAAACAACCCTATTTCACCATCTATCCATCCTACAGAAAATGAAATCACTGTGCGTGCGTACGTACGGAATACCATCTCCACGCCGTGGTGTAATCTATTTTCCACCACCACATTACTTGGATGGGTATAATGGTGTAAATAATAACTATATATGATTATTGTAAGGTGATATTGATTCTTAAATAGTAAAAATACACTAAAATACAATTCAACTATCATGAGAACTATATCATCGCTCGTGCGTACGTACGGACTACCGTCTCCACGACGAGATGAGATTCATTCTCCACGTTAACCATTAATGTATGATTATAAATTATATATAATAAGTAGTCATGAAATATATGACACAATAATACTACTGGATTTATTTATATATATATTTATGTCATCTTCTTAATTCCACTCAATTCAATAAGGAAACGAAAACGGCGTTCATGCGTACGTACGGCCTACCGTCTCCATGAACGGTGTATTTCATTCCATTTATAAATCCATTATATATATGTATATTCTGAATATATATTATATATAAATCATGTTTTATATTATGGAATTAATTAATCATGATATAAGTAATCATATGAATAATTACAAGTTAAAACACGAACGAAAAATGAGACGCATTTACCCAAAATGCCACTTTAACATTAATTTACAGAAAACGGGTAATATAAAGTCATAAGTGAACCATATATGATATAATAACAATGAATATGATTCTGTAATAAGTCAATGACATTATTTAAATCATTATACAGGAGGTTCAGACACTTACGAAGCAAATTAGACCTAAGGTAAGGGAAATATCACAATCTAATTTTTATCCGAGATTATTTATAATTTAGTATTTACTGGGGTGTATTTTATCATCCACATCCATGTTTCCTGAATATTTAATATTATTTTCATCCACCTAAAATTGTTTAAATCCAATTTTACCCTACAGTGAGTTTTTAGTAAAGAATATGAAAGGAATCTTTGTCGTTTTTCGTACGAGGTACTTTTTGACTTTTCCGATAAAAGTACGAGAAGAATGTTTTTTTAACTTATACAGCATGAATGGATTTTAAAAACATTATTTCCAAGAAGCATCCTTTACAAGTTTTCAAGTTTATTTTTAATCAACTTCTTTTAGTTTAAAATCGTATGACATGTTAATAAAGGAAAACGTTTTTGAAGTAGAAAGGATATTTTCCTCAAGAATGGAGTTCAAGTGTTTTATCAAAATTATTTTCCATCTAAGATAATATAGGGTTCTGTTTATATCCCTTTTATTAAATTTATTTGATTATGTTGTGATGTAATTATTTTTATGAATTCCTTTATCTTATATGAATTTTTTGATGATGTCACGATGTTTAAGATTCCCATTTTTATTACATGCGTTATGCAATGATGTATGATTTATGATTTTGTGGCACACATAATAATGGTATCATTATGAGATGGGTGGGACTTATATATCCCTCCAATGCATTGTATAATGATTTTATACCTCATGAGATAGACATGGCTGGAATGGTAGGTTATACCGGTTTAGTGAAACAGGAATGAAACGAGGGTGACTCGGTTCAGAAAGGGACTTTGTCCACTAAGATAGTCTTGGCAATGAGTCTTGACTAATAAGAAATGATTCTTTGTGATTATGTGTGTATGCCAGAAAGTTTCATGTTATATGTTATGATTATTTGGATTTCATTTCACTACTATGATTTATCCCATGTTATGAAATTATGCTCTCTTTTGCATGTTAAGATTTCCAAAATGTTATGTTCTTATGAATATGATGTGATTGATATTTCTTTTGTTTACCCTTAGTGAGCATATGAGCTCACCCTTTTATGTTTTCTTTTCCCCAGGATATAAAGAATGGTTTTAGATAAAAAAAGGAAGATCTTTATGGGAGATGTTGAAGATCTTTCACCACGATTAGAAGATTATATTCCGAGTTTCCAAAGACACTAAACTATTAAGATCCTTGTGTGTGTGTTTTTGTTATGTACAAATTATTCCGCAAAAGTAATGTAATGTCCATGTACGTTAAGCTTCAGGTCTCTACACTATGCTAGTTGTGAAATTAAATTGAAGGGAAAATTAGATATCCTTCAACCAATGGCATAATCAGGACTATGAATTTTTGGTTAAGGTCTCTACTAAATATATAAAATGATATAGTCCATAGATACTCGATAATAGTTTTTATAACATATAACTAGAAACAAGAATGTCTTAATATTTTATAATTATGATGTGGGGGTAGTTACTATGCATAGTGATGGATCACATAATGTAAAATGAATCATAATTGTAGTAATTTTTGAGGTAAATATTGAATCATATAACATTTTTATTATTGATGGGTAAATAAAATTCTACTAGGGGTCTCATATTTCTAAAAACAAAGATTAAGTGAGATTTCAAATTAAGTTATTTTTTAGGATGTAGTATGATAACATAATATTGATAATGGGATGGTGAAAAAATTGAAATCAAATCCATATATCCATTGATTAAGATAATTTTTTGTGTCACACATTAATATAGTAAGAACCCATAGAATATTATACATAATATTTTTGAGGTGTGTGACTGAAAAATTTATTTTATTTTCAAATCATGGAGTCTTAGAAATAATATATCAAAAAAATATTACTTTTATTCCATGCATAATAATTGGTGATAATTTGAATTTCCAATATAAATTGTTCTTTATAAGAGGAATTTGATGCTCTGGATACATAAATAATACAGTATTTACCATATGAGTGGTAACATAAATTATCTCACCTAGTTTTACTAGTCTCTAAAAATCATAGGAGAATTAATTAATTAAATTAAATTATGGAATAAATCAAGAAGAAAATAAAAACAAATATTTATGTATCATTATATTCTATTACAGTGGTTAGTAGAAAAAAGTATACCATAAGATTAAGGATGTCTGGGAGATCATGGGAACTAAAATGATCCATAGAACTGAAGAATGAAGTTCTTCATTGAGAATCACCTATGAAGCTGGTGCATACGATGACATTTCTAATGATTGATCTAAACATTGGTGTATGGGTTGTCATTTTTTAATTCCTTCTCATTATTTTTTATTTTAAGACAAGGAAATTTAATATTTTACATTTATTTACTGTAACACTGGGACCCCATGAATTTTAAATTTTTATTATTATATTATTATTCTCTACACTATGTTCTTCATAAATGTTAATTTGTCCACAAAATAATAGGGAATTGACTTCACAATGAGTGCTATTAATTTATCTATTTAATTCAACCTTTAATTCCCTTATTATTTCATCATGAATTATTAATTATCCTTCACTATGGATGGTGGTAAGAAAAATCATCATTTGGATCAAAAATATATCAATATCTGTAACAGTGACTGATTGATTTTGGTTAGTAGGAAAATATTGAGTCTTATTGGTGGATCAATAAAATGTATAGGATCATAGGGGATTTTTCATGTGGTATCCTAATGGATAGTTTTGAATGAGGTTACAGAGTTTGGTGAAAAGCTATTTGTTTCTTATTTCTAGGGAATTCTAAATAGAAAGTGACCATAAAAGGCTTCGTAGTGGTTGAAATAACCACAAAAAGTGATTCAAGTGCCAATGGTGGTGAGAACATCAATAACTATATGTTTCTAAATAAAATTGGTTTTCTATGGCTAGTTTTATCAATCACATGACATTTATTCGTTAAAACACACATCATATGCCTCCCTCTAATGCTATAGGGCGATATTTGAATTTGATCCACTTTTCATGTGACTCAGTGTCACATTATATGTAGTATAAATAGTAATTACATTGAGTTACTTCTATATATCTAGGATTATGTCAAGAATATCATTGGATTAACAGACCATGTACCATTATAGACATTACATTAATAAAAAAATGGATATGATCATTATATCAAGGATACCTAAAATAAAAAATAGTCAGTACTAAAACCATGGTAACAAAGAATATACCAAGGCCCCTACAAGGCAATGGTTATAAAGGTGAATCTTTAGTACACCCATTATTATCACACACCATATACACTATCTCATATGCATTTTTTCTTGACTTGGACACACCATATTTGTTGTAACACAAGACTAAAGGATGAAATATGGTTATAAACTATCTAACCATATAGTGTATGTAGTTTACTATTACCATCATTGTGGAACCACATTTATCATTTACCAAATCTTTTTTATGCGCACATGAGTTTTCCATCCTTAGAATTCATTCATATAAAATTATATTGAACTCCAATTTTACATAAAATGTGATATCTAAATGTATAAATGTAGTTTATTCTCAATATATTTATAGGGTCATTGACATGGATAAAAGAAATGATCATATCATACATGGGGTTATGGACTCCCCTTGTATTGTGTTTATGATGTACTATGAGTCCCCTATAAAACTAATATTGTTAAAAACTCAACTAAACATGGATTATAGGTACTATATGTATGGTATCGACAACTAACCCATCCAAAAATATCTAATTTTTGGGATATAGGTCTTCTACAAATTTGTGTATCATACATAATTAATATTTATTCTTCGGTGTGGCAGAGGTCCCCCAATATAATTTTTATGAGTTGTTGTTGGTTATTATTCTGGATGATTTTGTTTCTTTAGATGCTACCTATGCTTATTCAACTATAGTTATGTTGTGAAAAGATGATATATCTACTTTTTTCATGGGATCTATTTTTTATTCCTATTTATGTTTACATATTCTCTTACATTATATCCTTCATAGTTTCGATCTAACTAGTCTTATTTTCATTACTTTATTGTTTTCATGGATTCCTATTTCATGTTTATATACTCACCCCTTTATGGGGTTTTACCAAAAAAATTCAGGTATTATTATGATGATGTCCACATCAGTTATAATTTTACTATTTTTGGAGTTGGGGGAGAATATTACTACATAGAGGTAACAATATTCGACAATGTTAACATTAAGAGACAATTCATTGATGATATCACTTCATCTCAGTTGCATTAGGTTGGTTTTTATTATGTTTCATTGGTATATATATTCCATTTTAATATTATGCTTTATACACTAATTAGTATTTTATGGATCGTAATAGTTTTTATACAAATTATATATAGATATTGGTTTTAATGGAAAGTCTTGTAATATTATTCCATATATGGAAAAGGGTGATTATATATATGTGTATTGGGATAAAGCCTCTAATTTTGAGGAATATAAATGCATCATGATTATAACCATTCATAGTAAAATTGGAGTTGGGTTGGGGGTGGAAAAAAATTGACTTACTAAAAACCTAGGTAAGGTTCTTGTTGGCCCAAAATTTTAAAAGTGGTATTATAGTGGGGTTTTCATCATGAAGGAGTTTATAATTATGTGTCATGTAATATGGGTTTTAAAATTTAGTGCGACTATTTCATGAGTTTTTTAGTTTTTATTTCATACCAGGGAATACATTTCTATTTTTATGCTAATGGATACATTCACAAGGACTCTAAAAACATGCTTTTGATTTCAGATCCTTATGGAATTGGTTAAAGGGAACAAGTAAATGTTACCTAAATCATATCGGAACAGGTTATTGATATCCATTTCAATGTCATGTCACATACATAGATATTAATTAATAATACAGGTTCAAAATTTCAATTATTGGATACCAATATATAGATAGCTAGTTATAATTATAATGTTGAATCATGAGGTGAATATTTAAGTGATTGGGCCTCCATTTAATTTTTAGTGAGTAACATAAATAATATTTATGTAACACATCATGGGATTCTTAAACAAATTGTATGGAGTTTAGTACCTCTAGTAATTGTGTAGCATGTAGACCCACATACATTGTAGAATGTTTTCTTTCATCCACATTAATAAAAAAATTTAATTGGGAAGGATTAGGATTCGTGTAGGATGGTTCACTACATTTAATCTTGTGACATGGAAACCCCCTCTTCCTAGTTTACCCTAATCATTTAGCACCCATGTAATGGAATTAGGTTATAGTGTGGGTGTTCCACCTGAATTTTACATTCATCAATCACATGGTAGTTCTATTATATTACATTATAAATGGAGCATATATTCAATGTTGGAAATTTATAATTGAATATCATGATAATGAAAATCATTAATTTTCGATGTTTTAGTTCCTTCTCCAGGAAAGTACAACCTAGATATGTTGAGTTTTTTGTATCTATAATTTTATTTATATATAAAAATGAATCTTGTTTTTATAGACTATGAATCTATTTTCATTAACATCTTGAGGTAGTGTCTCAAATTTAAATGCAATAATTATCATTGAGGATAGAACAATGAACATTGACTCCATAAATTCATTTCATCTAGTATTTATTCCCTCTAAATCCCCCATACATTGGGGTATTGGGGGGATCCCAAGTGATTGATATATTTTAGGTAAATGGAGAGCAGGTAACAGTTTTTGGTCATCGTCATCCAAGACATACATCATCAGCCACAGTCAAATGATGAAATGTGTTAAGCTGATGAAACTATAGACATATATATGGATGGTTTAAGTCCTTAGGATAATATTATAAATATTTTTATGTAATATTTTCACAAATAGAATAATATATTTTCTATGAATATAATGGATGAATTAATTTGGATTGTTACTATATGAACAGATGTGTAGTAGTTTGTTATCTAGTTGTGGATGAAACTATATGGGAAAAGAATTGGAATGATTACTTTAAACCTAAAGGCTTGCAAAATTTCCCACTGGGATTTTTCTATGATATATGAGATGAAAATTCACTTCAAATAGGTGATATATGTATAAATGACTATGATTCACTTATGCCACCCCACCCTCATAAATTATAAACCAAGATCAGATATATATCAGTTGGGGACTGAAACAAATATTGATGGTTGTGGACAATTTCTAAGAAGTGCATATATTTTTTCAATATATTACTTTTGTATCCTCTACAAAATAATTCATACACATAGATAAATTAAAAATAGATTTCATTATGTTAAATCTCTACTTTTAGATATATAGATTATGGAAGATTCCAAATCCCCAACACTGTGACTAGAGACTCTAATTGGAAGTGATCACATACTCACCTACATCTAATGATGATGTGAGTTTGTATTTGACAAAAAATATTTATCTCATCATTCACAATTGAGATAATGAAACTGTATGACTTCATACTTCTTCTGAAATGGTGTTTCACATTTTTGTCCTAGATAAATAACTATCATTAACGATTGATATTTTCTAAGAATAGATTTATTGATATTTTACCTTATGGCTGATTGAGACCATTAGTCGAGATTATATAGGCCTATGTGTTGATGGTTATAATTTATAATGCATATTATGGTGATTTTTCCTCAAAGTGTATTATATGACTTTGATGGTCCAATTCCTACCCATTCAAATGAGTATGTGGACATCGTTCCCAAATATATTTCCAGATTTCCCTCTCGTAATGATATCAAATTATATAATGATATACACACTAAGACCATAAGGATATTTAATTCAATATCAATATTACTTAGGTAATTGAAGGTGTTGTTAGAGGGCCTTATAGAGAAGGGTTTCATTAGAACCATGGTGTAAATATATTGGTATCATGTGATGTTCCTTAAGAATTTAGATGTTTGATTTATGATTTATATAATCTACCACATCATAAATCAAGTGAAAATCAACCATATGTATCTCTTGAAAAGAATCCATGAATAATTAGAATAGTTTAATAGTTTTATGTTGTTCCATAAGAATGATCTAAATTTTAGAAATTTCAATCATCATGTTTGTGAGGTTTATATCTTAATGATTTATTTATGATATCTTAATTTCCATTGTGATTATTTAGTGATACCCATAGATGTGATGCATTACTTAACTATGTTCATAGACATCAGGATCCATACATTTCATCAATTCATGGATTGTTTTGTATTAGTGTTCATCAATTATAACCTTCTCTACTCATCATCATCGAACCATAATTATGTCCCTCAGATAATTTTTCAGGATCTTCTTTAAGAGAATCATCTCTAAGGAATTCTCTCTATGTTTTAGTTTTTTTTAGAATTCCACATTATGGGTAATCTATTCCAAAATGATGGTGAAGATGTGAAACTAGAAAATATAGATGAAATTAATTTTTGGGGGAAAAGAATATGTTTTTTATGGGTAGAGTTTCTTTAGAATGGTAGGATTCATCAGTGGATTCATTGAATTTTTATAATGAATTAAAACTTGAAAGAATTACCTTATCTGAAAATTGTATCACATCATTTAGTCTAACTGATTACTGATAGATTTTGAGTATATGAAATAGTGATTAATGAGTGCATCTATTCCAAGGTTGTCAGTGGATGGTGTTGAGTATGTTTTGATATATGATTATTATATGGTTATACATTCTTATGTGCTGATGAGATGAATGTGGTGATTGAATTTTGGAAAATTTTGGTGATTCCTCATGAAAGGAACTATATTAAATATTATTTATAAATTTAGGTGGTAGTATTATCCTTGAAAATATATATACATTTCCTTTTTTTTATGTAGTTCATATAATAAATAGGCCAAATGATTCTCAAGTGAATAGTTACATAGAGTTATTATAAATTGAGGTATTGGTAATCAATGAAGTTACTAGAAGACTATAACTTCGTGATTAACATTAATTATGGTTGTTTATGACTTCCACTTCATGTATCAGGATAAATGGATAGAGGAGACCTTAAGATAATAGATTCGATGCGGATATCAATAGTGGAATATGGAGATGTGGTATATCATAAATCAATGATGGTGTCCTGCCCAACTTCATTAATATGTGAGTGAAGATCTATTTGGAGACATTAATTATATATTTTTTCATTATTGGGTTTCCCTTAGAGATGTACCAATATACTTTTGGAAGATATGGAGTATATATTCCTCTTATTAAGATTTAATGTGAGTGTAATCATACAAAATACTATGTTATTGATGGTTTAATATACCTTACACTCAGTGGTACATATGGAGGGTCATATTTTCACTTTTAGGTCTAGGTAGTTGAGGTTACATTAGAATATCCCCCTAATGTATGATATTGAGTTAAAATTAATGTTCTATAACTTAATATGGTGAAGGAATTATATTTTTAATACATGGATTATGGTATTTACTAATAACAGGATCATGAAATTTATTTTCACATATTATGAGTTATAACATAAATAGTAGTGACGGGTTTAGTACCTATAGCATTTTGATATTGATCTGATTTAAAATAATAATAATTGGATTATAATTTTATATTTACAATGCCTGAAATATTATGATCAATATTTCTGGGAATCTAGTAGATAGTGGAAAATTTTACACCTCTCTATTAAGATAGTTATTTTTTTAGTTGTATAATTTTGAAATGACCATTACATACATGTCTATCACTTCCTCACTCCCCAATAGGTTGAAGGTAAATAACCCATTATATTCATATTATTTTGTGACGGGGAACAATATCTATATTGGGAAATGACAATCTGATTTGACTATTGACTATGATATAGTCATTTACATCTATGGTTGTAGTGTAATCTCTATTATTTCACAAGAAAAAACAATGGGGGACTCACATGTCTCATGATTGATTGTTCACTAGGGTTTAACTAATATTAACAATGAAAATAATTGGAAATATTAGAAGATCTAACAAAAAAATTACATAGAGTGACTTCTCACATAATATGTCACCTACTAGAATGTGAAGGTTGAGAACCAGTGGTTAACTATTATCCATCATTCATTACCCATTCATTAGGGAATCTGAATTGATGTGACAAGGAATTAAAGGATGTGTTTTCCAAGGACACCCAAAGAAGTGATGAGGTTTGGGTTGTTTTGGGAAGGATAAGTATGTTTCTATTTTTTCCTATATGAGATTCCTTCTCCATTGATGAGCTGAAAATATATAGGTTTTTTAGATATGGAACCTTTATTGGGTATATCAAAGAATTATTTTTGACCAGGATTCATTTTTGAATTATAATTCAAGTGATGGTTTTAGAATACGGTTAATACTTGGGTGTATTAGAGCACAAATTTCAACCCAATACATATATATATTTTTATCATACTGAATATATATTATAGTAAAGTTTTTATTCAAGTGTAATAAATTTTATATTTTCATGGTAGAGTCACAAAATTCCTGATAAATTAATTTATAACAATAGTTATATAAATTAAACTATTATATTTTACTATTAAGACTAATATTTTAGGAAATATTAATGACTTCTATATGTCATAGATTCTAGTAACTCCATCCTTACTAGATGAAGTCCCATAGAGGATAAAAAAAATCCTATACTATTGATCAAAATGTATTTGGAGACTACTAAAAGTTGTAAGATATTAGATAACAACCACTGATTCTATCAAATACTATTCATGGTGGGAGATTTATTATTCCATTCAGTTTCACCTATATTTGTGAATTAATATATTTTTATGTAGGGGATATTCTCATTGGGTTTCTTGGGTTCATTTATGATCGTTAAAGGAATAAATTCGACAATTTATAGGTTATCACATCCTCAGTATGTTACTGATGTGAATGAAGTGTTTCATGAATTATATATTTAATCATAACATCATTACCCTTCCAATGTGATAATAAAATATGATATCTAGATAGATATTTATGTGTCATTTATGGATCATCTAGTTCAAATATTAGACTGGAGAAATGAGACTTTTTTGTAAAATATTGTCTCCTGAGTATGAGTCATGTAACATGACTATAATATTCAAGAGGAGATAAGGGATCAAAAATAAAACTTGTGCATACAATATCTAGAGTTATTCACCAATGAGGCCTAGGTATTTTTGAGATATACCATATATATGAGAATATATACTGTGGGTAAATAGAAACATAATGTTGACCAATATAGGTATATATCAATGAATAGTGATCATGATAGACTAGTTTTAATTAGTGCACCATCTGATCTATTTGTTTCCATAGATTATTGTTGACTCGTGCATGTTGATTCCATGAGTAATGATTGGTGGAGTACTATCTAGTGTATGTAAATATCATCGATGTATATCATCCAAATACAGAGAATCATATATTGTTCCATCACTACAGTTTATGGGATCAAACATAAGGGGATTTCTCTAACAAATAAAAGCATTTCTAGAAAGAACCCTAAGTAGGAAGCAACTATAAACCAATTATTCCAAGGTGACTTGGTGGAATAAATGTGGGGAATCCCAAATTAACTCTTCATGTGTTTTTTTATTTCATAGCATGAGGATTTTATAGGTATGTAATTTCATCGAGTAGGGTATAATAAAGTGGAATTGAATGAAAGGAAAATATTCTTGGATACTAGGATTTGGTTTATTTGGAATGCTAGAAAAAAAGCCAATTATAATTGTTCTTCTAGTTTTCATTTGGATTTGGTGGCCAAGACTCATATCCTAGTATTTGATCTAAGGATACTTCTCAATAAATGGGAAAATCACCTACATTGATATTGATTTGAGTGATTATGAGTCATGTCTCTTTATCTATGGGCCATATATTTTGGGAATATGGATGAAATGGGATCCCCTCCCAAATAGATGACTCTATATAAATATAGATGTTTTGTATAGTCATGGACTCGTGAAGTGGGGTGGGAGTTATAGAATCCAATGATTTGGTGGTTCTTTCCTTTTCTATATCATTTTTCTATAGTGATTCCCTTCTTGTGGAAGGATTAATTCGCTTAAAATGGAAAAGGTGTACCTTGATTCGAATATTATTCTAGAGTTTCATGAAGCTAATTATTTGATTATTCCTGACTCCCCCCATGGGAATATTTCTACTACATGGTGCATTGTTTTTTGAATATGGAGATCCAATATACTTAATGGAAACTGGGTGTAGGTGATGCACACATGGATGGAATGTTGTAAAGTGGAAAATTTCCTCCAATATTGGGGTAACTAGAATTACCTTTTACATCATTATATGTATTTTTATTTTCCTTCTACTTGTGCTTATATTTTTAAGGGTGATCTACATGGGCCACAATACAATCTATAACACCCTATAATTTTAATGTAAAAACTTGATATTCAATAGTTTGTATGACATGCAAAACCAAACATAGGAAGAAGTATAAACACTCATGCATTTATGTTATATTAAATATTTGTTATATTTTATACCTTTCAGTTCACTCATTACTCTTTTATCTTGCGTGTCGAACAATAAATACTTCATTCAACATCTTTTGTTACACATAATATAATTTTTTACCAAAAAACAATATATATTGAATTTATTTTTTAATATAATAAGATACAGAAAGTCCATTGAATTTATGGTGATATATTGGAAGAAATAATTCATAATTATATTATTCTATTAATTGATTAACAACTAAATATAAATTAATATCATAAAAAATTGATTAAATAAGATATGTATATATAAAACACATTTCTATTGGTTAAAATTTATTTTATGAATATAATTAAATTAATTAATATTAATAGAGGATATTAATTAATACTATATGTTATATATTCAGTAAAATAATTTTTCCTGCATCTAATATGTTTTAAGGAATATGATAAAAATAAACCGTATATTTTTCATAAGATAAAATATTTATATAAATGCACTTTTAATAATTTTTTACGTAGAACATATTTTAAATCCAATATTTTAAATTTTATAAAATTGACAAGTAAAAATAAAAATAAAGTTTTATCAAATAAATTCAAATTTATCATTTGTTTTATTTTTGTTATTTTTCTTGGAAGTTTCATTTTTGATGAATAGTTAAAAATATTATATTTAAAATGAAAACTAACTTTTCACATCAATAATTATTAATGAAAAATTATATTTTTAATTCAGTTTAAAGTCACATTATATAAATGATATATTAATTAATACAATTTAATTCTTTATAATCAGTTTCACTTAGAAATTTGAGATAAAAAATTAGCCATCCATTGTAAATTGGTTCTTAAAAAACATACATTGTCATCTTATATTTGATATTTGTTTTAATTTAATTTTTTAAAAGTAGGTTATTTTAATTTGAAAAAATTTATTCCATAATGGAAATAATAATTTTTTATTATCTCTATTAATGTAAAATTTGTTTTTGACCAAAAATATTTGTGAATTTGTTTAAAATTAATTAAATCGATTAAGTGAAAAAGTAACCCAAAGAAAGACTAAACCTTAATATTCTAACCCCAAATGAACTAGAAATTTGAAAAAAATAAATTTTATGATGTTATTTAGTCTTAATAATATATTGTTTTTAGAATTAGGACCTTTATTATATCTAATTTATGTGTGAAAAATATGAGTGGAATTTCATTTTCATATATTTAAAAGAATACAACTCCTCCTCTACTATAAAAAGGAACTCACCCCTCCCCCTTATTCGCACATATAAAGACATTATTCTCGACAAAAATATACTAAAATAATCTCCAAATATCCCTCCCCTCAACCTACTATATTACCATTGGAATTTAATCCAATTAAGGATGCCCTCTATTGCAACCCAAGATGAGTTACACAATGAAGAGGAAACATCCTTCCTCATGCTCTTTTATTTTATTTTCATTATCCACCACATAAAATCCATTTATTACATTCTTAAATAAAAACATAGATATTCAAAAAATACATATATTTTTTTATATTATGTACTTGAGATACACTTATCATGATATGGGTAACTATATTGTCATTCATGTACGATGAAGAACCGCCGTGTGAAATGATGATTGTCACTTTTTAATTTACCAACTCTCATGGTAGGAATTATAATCCAAAACCTATTTTTATAATATATAAATGATATTTTAAATTTATTTATTTGTATATCATTTTTTAAAATACATTCCTTTATTCATTACATTTTGTGTAAATACGATTACTTATTTGTTGATGTGCGGTCTACCGCCTCCTCAAAGCAATCTAATATGATAAAACATTATAGGGAATGTATTAAGGAAGGATCTAATTAATAATATGTGAAATAAATGAAATATATATATACATATAGGATATTATTAAAAAAAAGCAAATTTATTTAAAAAAATGTAATTTTATTTATTACCATTTTCACACTCTATAAAAGGTGATAACATCATTCGTGGATGTGTAGACTAGAACCACCTCTACATGATGTGATTCCATTTATATAAATATGATTCTATATATAATTATACAAGATTAAGAATATGTTATTTATGAAATATGTTTCTTTATGGAATTTTAAATTGTCACTTACCTTCCTTCCATGTTGATCATTTAAAAATCGGAATGTTACTCATTCATATTTATGACCTACCATCTCCATGATTGTAACTTTGGTTCATTTTTTATAACCATATGTAATGATTTTTTTTAAAATTTTATATTATTTATAAATATGATAATTATTTCATTATTAATATTTTGGATATGTTTATATATTTATCACTTTGATCATTGTTGACCTACCAAATTCATTTTTGACACATAAATCGAATATGGTCATAATACCCAACAAAAACATAATTGTTTAAGAATTTGGTTACAAAAATTATAATTAGTGAAGTAAAATAAATGATAAAAATAAAAATGTTTCAAATAATGTAATTAATTAATATATGTTTATTATTTTGAAGGATAAAGACACGCATGACAAGTTAGAATTAGGGTAAGATATTTCGTCTCAATTTACATTTCACTGAGACTTATTTATTGTTATGCACTAAATCACATTTATATAGTTTATATACTAAATTTTGACATGTTATATCATGAATGTAATTATTCTCAAGAAATTATAGGTTTCCTCTAATATATGATTATGATGTTTCAATGCAGTAAGGGAAACTTTGTAATGTTTAAAGATTGTTTTTCATCAAGATAGTTTTATTGTTGTTTTAGTACTATTTCCATTCCAAAATGACAACAACCCTTATTGTTGTATATCCTACACTGAGGAATTATTGATTAATTCATATTATTGATTAAATAAAAATATTTTACATGGAATTTGCAATTATTTAAATTGATTACTCGATATTAGTAATTTTATAGCTATATATTGATGATTAGGGATGAGAATCTATATATCCAATCAATGCATCGAAAAGATCACATGAGACATTTTAGTTGTACCAATAAAATAGGTTTTACATTCGTTTTTATGTGGTCTACATGGTAGATCCTGAATGTAGAGGTTTTCATGTTCTAGGGACATGATGTCAAATAATTATTATTTTTCGTTATAGATATTTCAATTATTATTTTCATTATACTTGAAGCTTCTATATGAAAACAATTTATGGATTCAATTAATTTTATGTTTATTGATTAAATGGAATGCATTTTAATTTCATATATTTCAATAGAAATTATGGTTTATAATTTTTTTCAATGGAATGTGTAATCAGTTATTAACTTTTCGGGTTATTTAGTTATCATAAATTCATCATTTCTTCTATATTACTTTACCTTACTAAGATTTTGTGCCCACCCATATTATCATTCCTTTTCACAAGTTATGAAGTGGAGTCATTTGATTAAGATTCAAGGATTCTGTTTTTTTACTTATGTTATGCTTTATTTTATTTTTCATAATTGTTATAGATATCATGTATGTGTTATGGAATACAGAAATAATAAATGTTTCATTATTTCAGATTTGATTCCTTGTAATCACTCCAATGTAATAATGTAATGCACTGGCTCTAGGCTTTTGGTGTTGTGGAATTACTGCTGGTCTCAAGTTAATTTGACTAGAAACTATTGAAAATATATTTATAAAACATAGATTATGTATCATAACAATATTATAAAACATTAAGGATATGTCTTGAAGGCATCCTATAATCCTAGTAAGGAATAGATTTTGTGGGTTGTCGTAAAATACATATTTATCATGATAGTACATGTGGACATGGTTTTGGCATAGATTTACATAGGGGTAGAAACATTTAGAAGGTGTATCGTGCCTGACATGAGCGTTAACTGTTACTTGAAAATGGTTATTACTACACACATGATTTGAAACTCCAGGGGGATACGATTATGATAATTTTTATTTTCATTAAAAATAATTATGTTGTATTTGAAAGTAAATATATCAACCAAGAATTCATGTTTAGTCTTTTGAGATTATCTATGCATAAAATTGTCAATATATCTTAATTATCTTGTCTTATTTAGATTTATAAATTGTTCATAAATTTTTTAGATAATATGGTATATGAAATTATTTAGAAATGGAACCTTAAAGTTTGATGTGTTTAAAGACTTATGGAAAATGTAGAAGATTACCTACTGATAATTTCAATGTATATAGTTTTGTAACTGTGAATGATATGGATATATTAGGTAAGATTAATTAAGTTGTGATAGATAAAAATTCCCAGATAGAGGAAAAAGTTTCACAACAAGATTATCCGATGTTGGATAACTTGATGCAATATATTCCCTTATCACCTTGTGTGACTACTAGTCTAATGGAAGTTATGAAATGGATTATGTATTTAGAGATTATATTTATGGAAATAAGATGTGGTGAAACAGAAAATGTTATAGTTGTGGTGTATTATCTCAATAGTGATGCTGATCAATGGTGGTAATTGATCCAAAATACTAAGGTTGAAGAAGATATATAACTCAATAATAGTATAATTTCAAAAGATAAATTCATCACTAAATTCTTATGTTGTGATAAAAAAATTTAAATGAAGATAAAATTACCTTTCTTAATGAAAAAAATAGTGTATTAAAAATTATGATGATACCATTACAATGTTTTACCGGTATGATATATATTATATACACAACATGAAAGGAAATATTGGCCACTAAATTTATAGTCTTATGTCCAATCTCAAAAGGGTTCTGATTTTTAATATTTTTCAACATATAAATTGATGGTTTTATGTGATAGCAAGATAGAGAAAGAATTATCCTAGGTTTATTGATTCAATGAGAAGAAATTGAATTAGATACAGTAATATAAAATAATATATAAATAAAAAAGTGAAATAAGAATTGTTCGCACAAGTGATAACAATGGAATGAATCACCATAATAAATGGTTGAAAGATTGGGATTTTTTACATGTGTTTAGAAAAAGGTCACTAGAAAGAAGAATTTAAAGTGATAAAGGAAAACACATCTCTTTAGTTTAATAACTATTTGGAGATGGGGTTCTATGAAAATAAATTCTACAAGAATCAAGGTAATATTCTCCATATGAAGATAAGGGTTAAAGGTCAAGAATATGTTATTGAAATAATTAATGTGCAATAATTAATGTACATATGTATTTGGATATATGAAATATATTTTAAAATTATTTTATTTACATTTTTCTCATCATATGAATTATGAAATATATAAGGATTGTACTTAGTACATTTTTATTAATTATTTGAGAAAATATGATGAATGGTACCATAAAAAATAATTCAGAAGAATGTTATTGTTTTTGTAAAATACATGGGTGATAGAAATATATGCATTAATGTGTTCCTAATATTAATATAATGTTGTTTGGATAATGAAATTAAAGATAATACATGATGAACGTGTTGTCATGAACAATATGTGATTCATAAAGAGTTACTTCATGTTGGTTGAAGGCAAATGATATGTTCATTTTGAAGATTTTGTGACCTTAAATCTAATGTGATGGGTCAAAATAAAACTGTTAATGATGATATTTAGACAAAATTTTAGAGGTTAATATATTACATGACAATATGTTGAATCATGTGGTATGAAATGAAGTATAAATGGTACAAGTCATAACCAAAGGATGATGATTTTTTATGAAATATAAACTTATATTTACTAATATTCTTATGAGTGAAATAATTAATTAAATAATGAAAAATGGTATTGAAATAAAAATATTGTAATATGGTCATCATTTTTTATGATATCAATAAAAGTTCCACAAAAATAATTCATGGATTTATGGACATTACCTTTCAGATGAACATGTTATCAATCACTCTCCATTAGAACATTATAATTTTATTTTTCTTCTAATTTGTTGTTTTCACTAATGTTCCCAATTTTAAAAGCCAATTAGGTTGTAATCGTTTCATTAACATTCCTTAATAAAAATATTTGTAATTCGACGAACCAAGTTATCCTGATTCTGTGCATTATTAAATAACATTGTAATGATAGAAGGAATCATGTCCTGAATGACCAGTCAGTTTTGTTGTCTTGGAAGTACTAAATACATATATAAGTTTTACATTTTATCATGAAATAAAAAACAACAAAATTGTGTCCCCATTGAACACTCTAATATCTATTAGCCTATTCCTATAGGTTAATCATAATATACTTCCTCGCATCACAGGAATAATAAAACATAGAAAGTGGTGATCTCATATTCTTATTAAGAACAATAATATAGAGGAAACTATCATATATAAGTATAATGATTAACGGATATTTATAACACTAATAAAAAATCCACATAAACGTAATCTTCATCATAATATGGAAAAGATAAATCAAATAATTTCATTTACTTATTCACATAGATATTCTAGTAGTTGAATAATCACATGTAATGTCAATATCCTATATCATAATGACAGAATGCATAATGTCGGACATCATGATCACATAAGCAAGGCCTTGTGCTAAGGCTACAAATAATATTTGGTCAACGACTTGTGACCTGACAATAGTTTTTCACATTAGACCTACCGATGCATCAAGAAGCTATAACAGTCTCTACCCATCACTTCTGAGGTCCAATGCATTCCTCATATGAAAATTTTGAACTATAAAATAATCATTCATATTAAAACTAGCATATCAAATGTTAATACTTTAAGTATAAAAAATGAATTGTATAAAAATATCACAACCATGGACAAAAATATCATAAATCCTTTAAAACAGTAGTGAATATTATATCATAATAAAACAACTTCAAACAAGTGTAAAATCCATCAATGGATATTGAAAAAGATGAAATCAAAATTATTTGAGAGAAATATCCTTTTCTATTTTGAAATAATTTAAAAGTCAAATAATTATAAAAGAAAACATTTCTTTTGAAAATATTTTTATAATCGTATAATTGATTATTTAAAAGTTTTATAATGGTGCAAAACAGTCGATCCCACCATAAAAGTTAAAAAACATTCTTACCATACTTTGTCAAAAAGGTCATAAAGTACTTTATTTGTAAAATGATGGAAAGATCCATTTATAAACATTTTATAAAAAATAAAACATGAGTATAAATGACTTCAACCCAAATTGTATGAAATAGTAAAAAAAATTGAAATAAATTTTTATGAAACATAGATGTGGTTGATAAAGAAGTCTCGGTGGACACTTACATATAAATAACATCATATAATTAAATAGATTGTAAAATTATCCCTTACAATATAGTTTTCCATGATCGTGGTATGATGACCTCCTATATAATTTTTAAATCATTGTTATGAAATTATTCGAGAACCACATTCATAATTATGATAACATATACGATCTTCTAACATTGCTTTGTTAACAATATTTCTGTGGTATCATTATTTCGGGTGATAACTAATTCACATTACATTATATGTTTTGTTTCATATTTCATGTTTATTATGGATAGAATGTATTTTATTCATATCCAGAAATATATTATGTTAGTAAAAATAATTTTTAACCATAAAATGATAATCATTCTTGAATTATTATGATGGGGAATGAATCTCATCACGTTCATGGATACGGTAAGTCGTACAAACGCACGTGCGATGATATCATTTTATCGACGGTGAAGTAATATGTAAGTGGATGATATATTACTATTTAAAAAAATTAGACTCATTATTATACACATCCCAGCAATGATGTGTTGAATAACAAATTACACCATGACATGGAGACGGTAAGCCGTACATACACACAGATGGTGACATTGTCATTCATAGGTTGGATAGAATTATGAATATGGTTTTACCATATTTATAATAACATCATAGTATGTATAAGGTATTGTAAGAATTATTTTTGTATCGAATTTGTCACATACATGAAATATTTTAAAGGCATTTGTCATTTATTTTCCATCCATTCATTATTTTGGGGTTTCCCAAGTTTTATAGAGGAATGGGTGAGTTTTAATGAATTGGGAAAAATCGTGGGACTAATAAATTTTCGTTCCTCAACATTTTTCAGCCATTCCAATTCCTAAATTTTGTACCCTGACATGTTAACACCACCATTGCAATTTCGAGCCTTTAAAAATCCATAACAAATGTGAATATGGGTTTTTATTTAAGGGATTGGGCCTACCCGGAAGCCAAATTCCAGTTTTAAAAATCAAAATTGTTTAATTAATAATATATTAAATTTTAATTCTTTTTTGGTGATTAAAACTCTCACCCAAGACCATTGAACACATACACACGCCCAACCTCTCTTCCCCCTATTTGGAGCTCTTCATCATTGCGATTTAGTGCATAAATTTTTAGGTTTTCTAAAATCGACCGGATTTGAGGAGGTAAGTTCATTCCATCATAACTCTCTCAATTCATACTACTTTTCCTCCATTATAATTCCTCAATGACCTCCTCACCCTTATTCAAACCGCCCTTGACGTTTTTACTATTTTAAATTTCATCTACTTGTGTATTTGGGTCGAGTATTCAAGATCCCACAAGTAAGTGGGTCTCTTCCATTCCACGGTCAAATTGCTTAGGGTTTCATTCTATTTGATTGGGGGTTATTCTGTTTTCCTTGAAGTACCAAATAACCAGAAGGTAGGGTTTAGAACCTAGGGTTTAACCTAGGGTTTTCATGGTCCAATTTGTGGTTTTAGGTTTGTTCTAATCCTCTGTTGGTGCATTGGTGGTGTGACTTGATTTCTGCAGGTTGATTCAACAGTTTCCCTTACATTGGAAGGTGATTACACCTTGTATGAAATCCTTGTGATATAGATACCATGTTTATTATGTTTTCAGTTTTATACCATTGATTTGGTGCTGAAAAATTTGGTTTTAGTGGTGTTTGTAATGCATGTGAATTTTAAGGGCCAATTTCATGTGAAATTTATTTTTTTATATAAATATTTTATTGGTTGATTAAGGTCTACCGTTTAATTATTTAGTTGAAATTATTTACCTTTATTAGGGATGAAATTAATTTTTTAGATGTTATTATTAATTGGTGTTTGTTGAGAAATTGGATTTGGTGACATTTGTTAAGAAAACGGTTTTTCAGTACTAATTTGGTGTTGAATTGGGTGTTTTATGTGGGTATTCTATGTGATTCTTATTGGGATTGTTTTATAACTCATTTAATGAGTTTAAATAAATGTTTAGGGTGTGTTGGATTCTTTTTTGATAAATATGAGTATGAATATAGTGTTCATGTGGGGTTTTCAGAGAGTCTTGGGTGCAAAAAAAGAATGATTTGGGGAAGTTGTTTTATTGAAACTGAAAGTGTTTTGTTTTGTGTTTTAAATGGTATAAAATTTTTGTAGCAACTGTCCAGATTATATAGGATCATTAGTTGTGTTTTATATGAAATTGGATATATATATCATTCTGAAATTGTTTTATCTCAAAGGGGGATGCCCGGGTACCTAGGTGGGGCGGATGTGTACTAGTACGACAAGTGGACCAGATGGGTTTTATCACTGTTTCACCTAGAATTTTGAATAAAAAAACTCTATATAAGTGATGTGGATTTTTATTGGGGACCACTAGGATATGGGTATGTTCCTTACTAGTGGCTCGTGCATGAGAATTGATTTTACTATGGTTACATTACACTGAAGAGTGAGGTACATGGGGCCCGAGACTATCTAGTGACTAGGGGTGTTCCCGATTTTGTTACTCATTGTGTTTGTGGAATTTTACCATGTATTGGGGTGTTTTGGAAGTACATTAAATTAGATAACATATCTATTTAAAAGTGTGAACATTCTGAAAACTTTTTCATGAAAACGTTTTTCAATTGAAAGTTGCATTTCTTGGATTTTATCACTGCTTTTCTTTGCATATTAAACCTGCTTGATTTTTCACATAGTATTGCAAGATATATGGAATAATTGGGTGGTATCATATTTGGATTAGTCTCACACCCTAATTAAACCCCATGTGTGTAAGTCTACTTGTTTTTTTTAACTGAGGTAATGAAAAGGGTAAGGGTGATGGTGGTTCAGGGTGTTAGTCCCCATCCTTGTGGTGGAGTTATAGAGATGGTTGGGGGTGATGACCCCATTTATGTGGAGTCCATCAGGATATTTTGTTTTTGTTTCATTTTGTGTTTGATCCTTTTGTATCTATATGAACTTATGTATTTTTTTCTGGATTTTTGTAGAAACCCTGCTGGTATGAATTTTTTCAGATTCATTTTATCAAATATTATTTATGCTTTATGTAAAAATATTTGGGTAAATCGTTCCCAAACAAAGATAATTGATACTTGGGAACTTGTTCCAGCCAATGTGGATAGGGAATGCCCTTCTGGCATTGTCACGGGCTGGGTTTTCTATTGGTATTGGTGGTGACCAGATTCAGTTTGTGACAAAATGGAATCAGAGGGGGTTAATGTTTTTGGGTTATATTTCTATTTTGGTATGAGTCGGGATAGACATGAGCTAGGATATTCGGGGCTCGAGGTTTTGGATGTGACTAGGGTTCCCTGCCCACACCTCTCGTTGTAAACCTTGATTTACAAGGGGACGATGGAATTTACGAATTAACGTCACTTCCACGTGAGACGTGTGGGCTGTAGAACACACGTGGACATCGATCGGTGGTGGAGTAGTTGTTTCTTTTATTACTGTAATGTGTTTAAATTATTTATACATTATGTATTTGATAAAAAATTTCAAAATTTTGGTATTGATTATTGTTTTGTGACTGTTTCATTTTGTAGAAACATTCCTCTCTGGAAAGCTCCCACGCACCCACAGGAGGAAGCTGGAGATAGTTCTCCCACACCGATTGATCAGATGCTAGTCGAGGCAGTGGTCCAAGCTATCCAAGATCTGGGATAGGGACCAAATCCTGTTCCTATTCCGGCTAGGGCAGAATTGACAAGTCCTAGAGAAGAAAAATCTCAGGAGTTTTTGAAAAACAAGACTCATACCTTTTGATGAATCTCAGAACCCTATGAAGAAGAGGAATGGCTCGAGACGATCGAGCATATGTTTGAGTTCTTGGAAAAACCCGAGGAGCTCAAGTTGATGTTTTCCTCATTTCTACTGGAGGGTCTTTGCCGTAAGTGGTTGGAGTGAGTGCTTCAGACTATGAAGAATGGTCAGATGTGTTGGGGATATTTCAAGGCTATCTTCAATGAACACTACTGCTAGGAGGTGTTGACTTATTCTTGGTCTAGAGAGCTCATGGAACTTGTTCAAGGGAATCTATCTATGATTGAGTACACCAACCTTTTCATTGAGTTGGTTCGGTATGCTCCTAAATTTGGCCTTAATGAGCAGGTAAAGGCCTAGAGGTTGTAGAAAGGCTTCCTACCAGATATATACTCTCAGGTGATTTTGATTAAGCTGAGGACCTATACCGAGGTCGTTTATCGAGCGTGCATGGTGAAGATTGATAGGAAATGTAGGGATGGTTTCTAAGCTTTAGTATCAGCAGTGGGAAGTGGCAGCTCCCTAGAGAATAAAAGTAAGCAAGATGATTATATGAAGAAAGTCAGAGGTAGTTCAGGGCACTCTTCCTGGCAGTTTTTATCTGCGGCTTCTGATGCGAGATCAGTCATGTGCCACTAGTGTGGGAAGCCCAAGCTCAAATGACCATCATTTCAACTTCCTCTGAAACCTTGTTACTGGTGTGGATGTATGGGGTATTTATAGTGTTTCTTTAGTGTGGCACCTCCAATTTTGAGTGGGGTTGGGTTAGTGGCTTCAAAAGGAGTTCCAACACAGTCCGAGACATCGAGGACTAGGGGATCTCGATTTGGAAGCCATGGTGGTAGGGCTGGGTCATCTTCAGGGCAGAGCCTGTTCAGGGCACAACCACAGACTAGAAATAATCCTCTTGTAGATACTGTACATTTTCATGAAGTGGATCAGGAACCAGTAAGATCAGAGGTGGGACCATTCACTTTTCAAGGTACCATTCTGATCACATCTTCTATAGCTACTGCTCTTTGAGATACTGGTGCCTTTATTTCATTTATTTCTGCCTGTTTTTTAGACATGGTGAATTTTCAAACTGGGTTGATGTCTTTTTCGATGGATTTTGTGACATCGCTAGGAATGAAGAAGTATTGGGGTCTCAGATGCCCATTGTGTGCGCTTTCTGTGTCAGGGGTCAATATGGAGTGGGGAATCTTGGTCGTAGATATGGACACTATTGACTTCATTCATGGGATGGATTATCTAGTGCACTTCTCAGCACATATCGATTGCTACAGGAGGAGAGTGAGTTTCACGACACCTGATGGGAGTCGTCATGTTTTTCGGGGACAATGGGATCCTCTGTCAGGCCGCGTAGGGCCTCCACTCCAATATTAGGGATGTATTAACTTCAAATTATTGTCATTCTTTCTAGTGTATTATGATATTTCCCCCTGAGGTGCACTATATCATGTAGTGAATGAGTATCCGGAGGTATTCCCAGATGATTTCTCAGGTTTTCCCCTAAAGCGGGATGTGGAGTCTTCGATTGATTTGGCACTGGGAATATATCAAATATTTATTCCCTCTAATCGAATGGCCACCTCCGAGCTAAGGGAATTAAATATACAGCTGGACGACTTAGAATCCAATGTATTCATTCACCCAAACATCACTCCTTTGGCCGCCCCTATGTTATTCACGAAAAAGGATGACTGATCCCTCTGGTTGTTCATTGACTAATGAAAGGTGAATAAGGCAAAAACAAAGAACAAATACCCTTTTCCTAGAATAGATAATTTTTTATATCAGTTGAAGATGGAAAAGTGGTTTACAAAACTAGACATGCATTCTCGTTATCACCAGCTTAGGGTGAAGGAGTCAAATATCCCTTAGAAAGCCATCTGAAGAAGGTACGACCAGTTTGAGTATTTTGTCATGCCCTTATGATTGACCAATGCTCCAGTTGTCATTATAGCACTCATGAATAGGGTGTTTCATCAGTATATTTATTCCATTGTTGTGGTGTTCATGGATATCATTCAGTTAAACTCTGGCTCTGAGGAGGAACACAAACATCTCTTGAGGATCATTTTGGGTACATTGCGGTATCACCGCCTCTTTGAAAAGTTGTCAAAGTGCACTTTTTGGATCAGGGAAGGGAGATTTATAGGGAATGTGTTCATTGATCAGGGGGTTTCTGTGGAGCATTAGATGTTTAGTGTGGTTGTGTCATGGGAGTAGCCGAGGAATGTGTTTGAGATCATGAGTTTCATTGGCCTGGATGGTTATTACAGGTGATTAATTCAGGATTTCTCTCAGCTTTCCTCACTGATGACTGCGCTCACCAGAAAATGGGTGATGTTTGTATGGGGTCCAGAATATCAAGCATCGTTTGAGGATATGAATAGGTGGTTGAATACCACCACCATGCTGATTTTGACTGAGGCCAGGAAGGGGTATGTGGTCTACTATGATGCTTCAGGTATGAGTCTTCGGTGCGTGCTTATGCAGGATGATCATGTGGGGGCGTATGACTCTCGCTAACTCCAGCCACATGAAATTAATTACCACATCCATGACATGGAGTTAGTGGTGGTGATTCATTCTTTGAAGACACGATGTCACTACTTATTTGGGGAGAAGTTTGTGGTCTACTTTGATCACAAAAACCTAACCTATATCTTCTCACATAAGGACCTCAACTTGAGGCAGTGTCGCTGGATCGAGTACAACCAGGGGTTTGAAATTGGCATTTTCTGTACCCCAGGCAAGGATAATGTGTTGGTCGACTCTTTGAGAAGAAGAGTTCCAGTACATGCCTTAAGGATGTCTAGTGATGAGTGGACATTGATGGGGCTATTTTCTCATATGCATGTAGAGACCGGGGAGCACATTGGAGGGGCATTCCTGGTGAAAGTCCAATTGACTCCTTATCAATTGGAGTTAATTCAGTGGGAACATCCTAGGGATGAGCTTTTTCAGTGGTCGAAGCAGTTTCTTCAGGGTGGGGTGACATCCTCTGATTGGTCGTCATATCCTGAGGGAATCTTGTGCTTCAAGGGCTATTCAGTAGTGCCGTTATCTCTGTGAAAGGTGGTGATGAAGGATAGCCACTATTCTCATTGGGCAGTCCATCTGGGTGCCACTAATATGTATTATGATGTTTGTTTGCAGTTTTGGTGGCCCGGTATGAGATGGGACATAGCAGACATTGTGTCGAGATTCTACACAATCCAGCAGGATAAGGCAGAGCACCAAAGGCCCTCTAGTTTTCCCTAACCACTACCCATTCCTACCAAGATGTGGGATGAGGTTTCCATGGTCTTTATTGTTAGATTACCTCATACTAATTGGGGTAATAATTCCCTTTGGGTGGTGATTGATCAACTGACCAAATCACCCCACTTCATTCTGATAGATGATACATCTAAATTGGATGAATTGGGCCATTTGATTCTGCAGGAAGTTGTGAGACTCTATGGCATACCATCAGTAGTTGTCTCAGATAGAGACTCTCACTTCAAATATTAATTTTGGGAAGGTCTTCCGAAGGCCTTGGGGTCTCGGATTAATATCAGCACAACATACCACCCTCATACAGATGGACAGACAGAGTGGACGAATCAGATTTTCGAGGACATGCTTCCTGCATGTGTCTTGGATTTTGGAGGTTCTTGGGATAAACATTTGGGGATTGATGATTTATCATATAATAATAGTTACCAATCCTCCATTCTAATGGCTCCTTTTGAGGCACTCTATGGTAGGCCTTGTCGGTCCCTCTAAGCTGGACTGAGGTAGGTGAGACCTCACTGTTGGGGTCGAGTCTGGTATAAGAGACGTCTGAGAAGGTCAAGTTGATTAGGAAGAACTTATTGATAGCTCAAAGTCATCATAAATCTTATGATGGCCGGAAGCGTTGAGACCTAGAGTTTTCTATGGGTGATAGGGTAATCTTGAAATTGGCCCCTCGTTTGGGCCATCACCAATTGGGGAAGCAAGGTTAGCTGATGTCGTGGTATGCTAGGCATGTTGAGATCACCAAGCATATTGGAAATGTGTCATACATGTTAGCTTTTCCTTCTCATAAGACATCCATCCATGATGTCTTCCATGTCTCCCAGTTAAATAAATACAACCTCGATCCATCCCATGTGCTAAGTTGGGAAAAACTAGAGCTAGAGCATGACTTGTCTATTATTGAGCGGCTGTTTCAAATAGTGGAATCCCAAGAGAAGGTGCTTTGATGGAAGTCCATTCCATTGGTTCAGGTTTGTTTACAGCATGGTAATGATACACATGAGACCTGGGAGCTGAAGTTATGAACTGAGGAAGAGTATATGTTCCTGTTTTCTAATGAAACATCAGGTTGAATTTTTAGGATGGAATGCTTTCATGGTGGGGGAATTGTCACATAAATGAAATAATTTAAAGTTATTTTTCTTTTATTTTCCATTGATGCTTTGTTTTGTGGTTTTCCCAAGATTTTATAGAGAAATTTGGGAGTTTAAATGAATTGGGCCAAACCGTGAGGCCAATTCCATATTTAAAAATATATTTTGTTTCTTTTATAACATTTTCATTTTTTAAGATTTTTTATCTATTCTAATTCCTAAATGGCCTCCCCTGACTTCTTAACACAAACATTGAAATTTGGAGCCTTTATAAATCAATAACCAATGATTATATGGGTGTTTAATTAAGGTATTGGGCATGTCCAGAAGCCCAAGATTACATTAAAAAATCAAATATATTTAATTGATAGCTTATTCAATTATAATTATTTTTCGTTGATTCAAACTCTCACGCAATACCATTAAACCCAGCCACGTGCCCAACCTCTCTCCCCCCTCTTTAGAACTCTTCTTCATCGAGATTGAGTGACAATCATCATAGGGTTTCTAAAATAGGGGAGATTTGAGGAGGTAAGTTCTTTCCATCATAACTCTATTAATTCTTACTCTTTTTCCTCCATTCCAGTTCCTAAATGACCTAATCAACCTCACTAAAACCTCCCGTTATGTCTTTACTATTTTAAATTTCATATAAGATTGTATTAGGTGAGATTATTCAAGATTCTTCATGTAAGTGAGTCTATTCATTCCTTTTTCAAATTTCTTAGGGTCTTATTCAATTTGATTTGGGTTTCTTCACTTTTCCTTGAAGTAACAAATATCCAAGAGGTATGGTTTAGAACATAGAGTTTACCCATGTGTTTTATTGGTCCAAATTGGTGATTTTACTTTTGTTCTACGCCTCTCTTGGTGCGTTGGTGGTGCGTCCTGATTTCCGCACATTGATTCAAGGGTTTCCATTACATTGGTAGGTGATTACACTTTTTATGAAATACTTGTGATGTAGATACTCTGTTTATTATGTTTCCATGTTTAACCCATTCATTTTGCACTACAACGATTTTGTTTAGTGGTTTTTTTAATGAAATTGAATTTTTAGGGCCAATTTCAAGTAAAATTTGTTTTTTATATATATCATTTATTGGTTGATTAAGGGTGGAATTTTAATTATTTAGTTGTAATTATTGAACTATATTAGGTCCAAAAATAATTTTTTAAATGTTATTGTTCTTTGGTGGTTTCTACAAAATTGGTTTGGGTGAATTTTGTTAAGATAACTGTTTTTGAGTTCCAATTTGGTGTTGAATTGGGTGTTTTACATTGGTATTCTAAATTATGCGTATTGGGATTGGTTTATAACTCAAGTGATTATTTTAAAGAAATATTTAGGGTGTGTTGGATTCTGTTTTTTTTATTATGTGTATTAATATGGTGTTCATGTTGGGTTTTAAAAGTGTTTTGGGTGAAAAACAAGGAATGATTTGGAGAAGTTGTTTTATTAAAACTCAAAGTGTTTTTGTGTGTGTTTTAAATGGTATAAAATTTTTTTTTCTAATGTTATAAGTATATGTGAACATTATTGGTTTTTTATATGAAAATGAATATATGTATCATTTTGAAATTGTTTGAGCACAAATGGGGAATCCTTGGAACCTAGGTGGGGCGGATGTGTACTAGTATGGCTAGTGGACTGGATGGGTTGTATCCTTCATTCACTTGGAATTTGGATAATGAAAACTCTAACTAAACTATGAGGATTATTAATGGGAACAACTTGGTTATGGGTATGTTCCCTACTATTGGCTCGTGCTAGAGAATAGATTTTACTACGATTACATTACACCGAGGTATGTGGTACATGTGGCCCGAGACTATCTAGTGCCTCGGGGTGTTCCCAATTTTTTTTCTCAATGTGTTTGTGGAATTTTATCATGTATTTTTTCAGTACATTACAGTATATAAATTATCTATTTAAATGTGTGAACATTATGAAAACTTTAGAGTTTATTTTTTTTTCAATTGAAAGTTGCATTTCTTTGATTTTATCACTATTTTTCTTTGCGTATTAAAACTTCTTTCTTTTCCACATTGTATTGCCTAATATGTGGAATAATTGGGTGGTATCCTATTGGGATTAGAATAAAACCCCACTTACACCACTTGGTTGTATGTAGACTTGGTTATGATTGACTCAAGTAAAGGAAAGGATAAGGGTGATGGTGGTTCAGGGTGTTAGTCCCCATCCTTGGGGCGGAGTTGTGGAGACGACTTGGGGGTGTTGAACCCTTGTCATGTGGAGTCCATGGGGGTGTATTTTTTATTTTTCATTGTGTATTTGGACCTTTTTTATTTTATTTGAAGTTATTTATTCAGTTTTGGATTTTTATATAAACCTTGCTGGTATAATTTATTTTCAGATTCATTTTATCAAATATTTCTGATGTTTTATGTATACATATTTGGGTAAATCATTCCCAAACCAAGATAAATGATACTCGGGCACTTGTGCCAGCCCGTGGGGATAGGGAACACCGTATGGTCCTTGTCATGGGATGGGTTTTGTGCTTTTATTGGTGGTTACTGGATTCGGTTCATGGAATAAACAACAAATAAAATGGAAGTGGAAGAAGAAAAGAAATTCGAAAGAGGGGATAAAATTATTACCTCTTATTCGAGCGCTTCCTTTTGATTTAATCCAAAGTTATTATTAGGTTTGAACATGATCAATGTAATGCATCTAGGTTTCAATTAGGGTAGTTGGGAGGATATTATACCCAAGGGTGGCCGAGCCAAATGGATTTGGAGGTGTGATTTTGGGAGAAGGGGAAGAATACTTTTTTAAGAGAGGTGAGGGTCACATTTAGAGAAGCTTGAAATATTATTTCATTTTACAATCATCAACTGGTTATAATGGATCAAAAATTATTTATTTCATCGCTATGGTCGGCCGGAGTGGAAAAATTCTCAACCAACAGGTTTTAGTCCAGTTTAGGCCACCATATTAACCTTATCTTTTAGATATAACTATTAGTTAAAAATATTAACTTTTACATTGTATTCTTTTGTTATTATAATAAATGGTAAATTAACATACTTTATCAAGTCATGTGAACCCAAAGTGGTTCATTTTGATATATATAACCTTTTCTATGTCCATTGGAAAAACCATAGATTTTTAGAAATATTATATCAATTAATAATATAGTATTTGTTATAAAAACACATTTATGTCAATGTTGACATTATTTATTATTTGGTTTTCCTAAATGTCATAAAAACTATATCACTCTGAAAATTTTTATTTAATCAACCTTAATATATCATATTAACATATAAATTTTTTGAAATAAATCAAAAGTCTCAATTTAATATTATATTAATATTTATCATATCAATTATTTTAATCGTTATATAATAATGTAATTATTGCATCATCAATGTGTCATATATAAATTTAATTATATAATGTCAAAAAATTATAAGAAAATCCATTATGTAGGAAATATTTTTATATTTCTAATGAATATTTATAGTCCAATTTATCTTATGTATAACCTCATATTAAAAATGATTTTGTCAATAAACCTTGAATTTTATACATTTAACTCTTATTTAAATAAAACATTAATAAATTTCCTAATCAAATCCCAGCGGACCAAAAGAGTCATATTTTATTCCTAATGTTGATTTTAGTCGAAATACACTTATCCAATAGAATTAGGACATATGTTAGTGTAAATAGACTATCATTTTTTACTTTAATTACCTAGTTTACTTTTAACCGTGGTAAATAAAATTCAAAAATTAATATTCACCAAAAATTATTTTCATCCTATTGAACCAAAATTTACTTACAGATGTCAACCGTGTCTCTCAATTTTATGAAATTCAATTCACAGAAGTTGTGAAATTATGTTTTATTCAAATTTTGAAATGTGCCTAGAATATAGGTAAAAGATATTAAAAAATTTAATTAAATTATATACATCAAATATTATTATAAAATGACTCCAGTGTATTACATTGAACTAATATTAGAAATATGAATATATATTGACAATAAAATAAATTTAAATAAAAGTTAGTTTTAAACATTAATGTAGTGTTATTCACTATTCATTAAACATTGAATGTTTTCTAAAAAATACCAAAAATTAACCCTATGCTAATATTGATATTCTGAATCCAAAAATTATTTCCATTTTAAAAAATAATATTTATAAAATTTAAAAAAGTGGGTATTACTATTCACAACATCTCGTTTGAATGGTTGTGGTGTACTGGAACTTGAAGATGCATACAACGCAAGATATTGCATTATTCAAAGGAAAACGTACTATGGAAGCATGAGGTGTTAAATTCTTCCCTCATTAAAATAATTTCATCCTCAAAATTTCTAGAATATTACGACATAAAATCATTTGGGTGGTTCTTCATCATATGTTCCTCGAGATCCCTAGTTGCCTCTTCTATTTTATGGTTTCTCCATAGAACCTTTATCAAATGAGTAGCCCGGTTTCTCAACTAATATTCTATAGTATCATGAATTGATTCATGCTCTTCATAATAAGGAAAATCCGGTTCCAATTATATTTCTTCATAGGTGAGTAAATGCATTGGGTCAAGCTTGTATTTCCTCAACAGTGATACATGGAACACATCATGAACTTTGGATAGACATGGAGGCATTTCAAAATGGTAAGATACAACTCCAATTCCTTCTTGAATTTTGAATAGTCCGATGTACCTAGAAATTAATTTACACTTCATACTGAATTGTACAACAACCTTCCAGTGAGATACATTCAAGAAAACATGATCTCCTGCTTGAAATTAAAAAACCATCCTTCAGTTATCGACATATCTATTTTTCCCACATTGATCTGCTTTGATGTAGGTTCTGATAATCATAACCTTTTCCATTGTTTCCACTACATGTTTTGGGATTATTAGTTTTATTTCACCAACATCATCCCAACAAGTTGGTCTGCATCATCTCTTTCCATATAACGCTTCATTTGGTGTCATAAGAATACTTGAATGGATGTTTTTTATATAGTCAAAATCTACAAGAGGTAAATATTAATCCCACATAAATTGAAAGTCACGTGAGCAAGATCACAACATCTCTATTATGTTTTGAATAGTATTTTGTGATTTTCCATCAGTTGGAGGGTTGTAGGTAGTTCCCAAATGATATTCAGTATCCATGGATGTTTTAAGACTTTTCTAAAATCATTATGTGATATGCGGATCACAATCAGAAACAATAGATAGGTTTACTCCCTGAATTCTTAAAAATTCATTAATATATAGTCATGCAAAATGTTCAAGTGGTAAATCTTCTTTTATTGCAAATAAAATTTAATGACATGGTATGATGGTCCACGATGACCCATATAGCATCATTTCTTCTATGAATATTTGATAGCCCCATGAATAAGTCCATTGTAATATCATCCCATTTCCACATAGGTATATGAAGAGGTTGCATGACTCCTCCAGGATGATTCCTTATTTCCTTAACATATTGAAAACCCATACTTTTGGACACAAATTCAGCAATCTCCTTCTTTATTTCTCCAACCAAATATGTGACATTAAATCTCTACACATCTTAGTGCTACCAAGGTGTATAGAGAAATTTGAGCTATGAGCATCATCCAACAATCCCCTTTTTAGATCAGTTATGTCAGGAACACAAATTCACTTCCAAAATTTTAAAATACCATTTTCATATACCAAGTTGATCAATCTCCCATAATTCATAATATAAATTTTCTTTTGAAACTCTTCATAATCAGTCTGAGTACTTTCTATTATATCTATTAATGATGGTTTGGAAACCATTTGAAAACATATTGATATTTTACATTCAATGAGTACTCCCATATACATCATTTCTATATCCATGAACATATGATCCCTTTCAACTCTCATCTATTTCAAAACACTATGATCCTTTCTGCTAAAAGTATCTACAAACATTTTTTCCTTCATAGGGTGGTAGTGTATGGTGTAATCGTACCATTGAGTATTTCAAGACATATTATTTGCCTCATGTTGAGTTCTCATTGTAAAAAAATACCCATTAAACCCTAATGATCAGTATATATCTCACATTTTTCACCATAGAGATAGTGTCTCCATATCTAAAATGAAAATAATACAAATTCGAACTCAAGATCAAGAGTGCGATAGTTTTGTTCATGAATTTTTAGCTGTAGTGATGAAAATGAAATAAGTCCATCATTCAGCATAAGGACAGAACCAAATCCTTTCATTGAAGAATCACTATAAATAAAAAACCCATCATTCCCCAATGGTAGAATCAAGATAAAAGTGTTGAATAATCTCCTATTCAGATTTTCAAAAGAGTATTCACACTCTTTTGTCTAAACAAATTTAACTCCATTACGTGTGAGCATAGTTATGGGGTTATCCAATCAAGAAAAATCATGGACAAAATTTCAATAATAACATGATAAACCAAAAACCCGCATACCTCAGTTATACTCATCGGTGTTGGTAATTCTTGTATTGATATTTTCCTAGAAGGATAAATATAGATTGCAACTTTAGAGACAATATGGCCACGAAATGAAATCTATTGAAGCCATAATTCACTCTTTCTAAACATTCCATATAATTAATTTATTCTAAAGGTTTTCTGAATAGTGTGAAAGTGGTTTTCAGGATCTTCATAGATTTTTTATTATACCAAGATATTATCAATAAATACTGTGAAAGAGTCATTACGATGTTCCATGAATACTCTATGCATTAGATCCATAAAAATAGAGGTTTCATTAGTTAATCCAAAAGGCATTACTGTAAACTCGTAATTCCCATACCTATTAAGAGATGCTATCTTCGGAATTTCTTCCTTAATCACACACAACTGATGATATCCTGATTGAAGGTCAATCATGGAGAAATATCTAGCTCCATGAAGTTGATCAAATAAATCATTAATGTGAGGTAGTGGATAATTGTTCATTATTGTTAAAGATTTTATCGCCCTGTATTCAGTGCACAACCTCATGAATCCATCATACTTCTTAAAAATAATAATAGGGGGTCCCCATAGAGAACCACTAGGGAGAAAAAATCCCTTATTACTCAATTCCTAGATTTGTTTCTTCAGTTCCACTAATTCCACGGTGGCAATTCTATAAGGTGTCTTCGATATGGGCCTTGATCTAGGATTTAAATTAATTGATAACTCAAGTACTCATTCTGGAGGATGTATAGGTAAATAATCTGGAAACAAATCAACATATTCATTCACAATAGGTACATCCTCACTTTGAACATTCCATTCCTCACAAATAGATATTTCATCCTCTTCCTCCACAATAATTGAATTTAGTAGTGGTAGAGAGGTTGGATCTAGATGAGAATCATATGTTGACATTCCTTCTCTAAAGATAAGTTACTTCTTATCATCATCGATAATTGTAACATCCTTCAACTTAAAATAAATTTTTACATCGTCATCTGAAATCCAATCCATACTGAGGATAAAATAAATTCAATTATGTGTATGATGATGAGATCATGAGATAAATCCCATTTATATGCCATAATGGGAACTGATTCGCATAACAAAGTTGAATTGATACATCCATTTTTAGTTTTGACTAACAACTACCCTGTTAAATCAAATTGTAAATATCTAATTTTTATGAAAACTTCAAAGATATGAAACAATGCGATGATCTAGAATCAAATAAATCATTTGCTAAATATGAAAAAACCATTAAATTTTCTTCCACCACGTCACTTGGAGCTTCAACCTCCGCAGTAGTGATAGCATAAGAATGGACCTTCCTCCTTGTCCTTTTCTATGGTAAATATCCATGGCACTTAGCACATTAATATTCATGATTCCATAATTCCCTACAATTTTAGCATTCAACATTGACAGCCTTTTTTTCCATTGTAATCCCGAGCTTGGTGGCCTTTTTTACCACACTTATAATAGAATTCCATTCCTTTCAAGTAATTTCAAGGGTGTTTATTCCCACATTTACAGTAGTATGGAATTTAAAACGTCCTCTTATTCCCCTTATTTCCATTTCTAGAGAGTTTAGAAGATCTCTTCTTCTGTTTCTTTTCATTAAATTTATTTGACATAAAGAATTGTTTTTCTATCTTGATAGCACATGAGACAATATCTTCATATGATGAGAATGATGGTGAGAGTAATTCTTGATGGAGAAATGTTTTTAACCCATAAAATAATTGTTAAATATTACTCCTTGGGCTAGTTATATAATCTATTACATGTATTGCATACCTTGTAATGTTAGCCACATACTTTGTGACATTCTCATCCTCTTTTTTCCTTTGACTCAAAAATTTTCTTTCTATAACTGCTTGATGGTCATGAGGAAAGTATTTTTCTCAGAAAAAGTTATTTAAACTACCTCCATTTCATATTTTATACTTTTCATCCTCCGTTGTGTTTTGAATTAATGAACGCCATTTATCTGCATCTCTCATGAGGTGATAAACATCCATGATAACTTTTCCATTTAGCAACACCCCAAAAAATGACAAATTTTCTCTAAAAAATTATCCATTACTCAACTACAAATGGATTTGTAGTATCATTAAATGTTGGTGGTTTTTACCTCATGAAGAAGTATAACATTGATCCTCCATATTGTGGATCAGGGTGCTCCATATGGGTAAGGTTATTATTCATAAACTAAGTGAGTTGTCCCAGTATAAATATAAGATGTTCAGAACGGATTACATCACCAGCTCTACTATAATTATCTTCTGTATGAGTTAAATACCTACATGGATTACTTTCATTGATATGGTTTTCATTCCTTCAACTTGGTTCCATTTCTATACAATGGAATACAATAGATTAGTTTATGAATCAAAATAAATAAATCCAAACTAGTAAAATACATAATAAAAATTTAACCTTTTAGGCTTATAATCCATAATCATTAAAAAAATGATTCTTAGAGGATTTATTTACTTGTAAATCCTTCATAATGGTTTGTCAATAAAATGTGAATTATCCAAAGCATATCTCCCAGGAGTGTAACAAACCAATGTTTTTCAATGGAAATTCCCTTCTTATATTTATGTCCTAAAATAACATGAAAACAAAACATAATGAGCAAATAAGTGATAAATGACCTTTAAACATAATTTTGTCACTTTTGTGTTTGGAATTTTAAAAATCTGACATAAACAGTTGTGCTCAAGATGATTTTTGGAGTCTAATGAAACAAAAATAATTTTTGGTGAATAGTGACATACCCTTATGAATAGTATCGTACCCTTATGAATAGTAATATGACACTTATGAATAGTAAATCATCCACATAATATTAAAATTACCTATGAATAATTAAATAAAATTTAGACATCTTAGAATGTGACAATTTGACCGTAGTAAACGTTTTGGTATTTTGTAAGTCATAAATAATTAATTATAATTAATTAATTAATTTAAAAGAATATTTATTTCCATAAAATGTATTCATAATTTATTTAATCAATTTATTATATTTTTTAGATAATTTTATAAGAACCTACGTAATTTTTGAAAGCACTATAAAATCAGTTTTAATTTTAAAAACTGTTTTTTAAGTAAATTATGTTTTTAATTAAATAGAAATTTAATAATATTTAGGAAATTATTTTTGAAAAATGTAATTCATTATTTTATTCTACACATAAAAAAATTGTTGGAATAAATTTTTGGATTTCTCTTAGATACTTTAATTTCCGATGAATAGTGAAATACCGTAATTTACAAAATAAGCTAAATAAGCTAATTATATGGTCAGATGTGATGTTCTGCTGATGTAAGCCTACTTGGTTCTGGATTACATTATAAATTTAGTATTCTTGGTCGTCCAAGACTCACTATTCTTTGTCTTAGGGAAATTAATAATCTAATGAATTTTATATTATGGAAACCCCTCTCCCCTCAACTATAAAAGCCAACCTTCACACCCTCATTTACTCACACCTCTCAAGCTCCAAGCCTTCTCTAAACACTTCCCAAAAACCTTCATGTGCCCACCCCCCATGTCCAATATCTGCTGGTCTCATAAAAATACAAATCTTAGGCCCTTAAAGAGGTTGTCAAGAGGAGGATTCTAGAAGTAATTTCCCTCCCTCTTCTGCTTTAATTTCCTTTCATGTTCAAGTTCTTTTCTTGATCTCACCCCACCTATCATCATCCAAATTGAGTTTTAACTCCATTATTATACATATATTTTAATTTTATGATTATAATTGGATATTATATCATCCAAACCCCTTTCCCTCTTCGTTTTATTTTTTAAAAGGGAACGTTGTTCGTGAGGTCATAATTTTTCACCTTCAAGAACGACATGCTTTCTTCTTCCATTTCTACCTTCATATCTGGTCATGAAACAATTTATATGGTTGAACCACATCCTATTACATGTATTATGTCCTATTTAATGTTCTGGAACGAACTTATGACCATATTACTAATTCATAAGTTAAAACAAGTTTGTTGTGATCGAAAACCACCCAAATTAACCCAAATAATCATCATTTAATTCATATCTAATTATTAATTCACATGGATCTAATTTAATTCATTATAAGATCATTAAAACTCCTATAATATCATTAATAACATTTTATATCAGTTCTGGATGTTTAATCATGTTCTACCAAAAAATCATTTTAAGAATACAAGTGAACCACTCAAGAAAACCATGAAAACAAACATTCCCGAATTATGTTTTTAAACTCTATAAGTCATCCAAAGGAACAAAATATGACATAATGAAACCTGAATGAAATATATTAATGTAAAAATGGTTATGGATTTCTAATTAATGAATATAAGGTCATTATACCAGACATTAATGAGAAGGAAGCATTCAGGTACAAGGTAAGGGGAAATCTCGAACCCAATTTTCTTCCACCGGGTTCTTCCTCTTTCACTCCATTTTTGATATGGTTACTCCTATAAAAGAATTTTTTCATATTATTATTTAATTTTTTGGGATAAAAATGTTTTCCACTTTTTTTTTATGTTAAAAAAAATTATTTCCAATGAACTCTTCTTTTAAGATCACAGCTTTTACTTCTCACTCAAAGTTGATGGTTCTTGTATCAAGTATGTTATTCCCCCTTTGTTTTGGGAACCCAATGTTTATGAATGTGTTATTATGATATGAAACCCATTCCTTTCAATTGAGTTATTTAGGTTAATTATTGATAAATTTTCTATGTGTCATGCATGTTAATGATAATGTTATGATGTGACAAGTGTGCCCGGAATTATATAGCACAATATGAATGTTTCATTGTGATGGGAGTGCCCGGAATTATACAGAACTCCAATGCATTGGGTAAAGTGATGAATCTCATGAGTACATATGAAATTATGTGTGAACAATATTCTAGCTTGGTTCACAAGTATGTGTGGTAGTTAACCACTAATACATGATGTTTCATTTTTATGCAATGCCGCATTTCAACTATTTTATTTATGCTCCTCTCATGTTCATGATTTTTTGTCTATGACATGATTATGCTCACCCCATGATATATTGTTCTTATCAATCCTCTTACTGGGTTTCTAGCTCACCCCTTTTGATGTATATCCTCAGGTGGATACATGTACTAAGGAGATGACAAGTGCCAATAAGAATTTTGATAAGAAGAAATTAAATAAATGTTTATTCTTGATATTGTATTTGCTATGTGTGGTCCTAGTTTACCCAAGACACTAAACCATTGGATACTCTATGTGTAACACTATCATGTTTTTATCTTTTAAATGATATAATAGTAATGTATTAAAAGTCAGGGATGCTATAGTTGGTATCAGAGGAAATGTTTAGTTAATTTGAGAATTAGGATTAGTGAACCCTAGAGAAAACCTCTAGTATGAGATTAAGTAAAAATATGCACACAAGAATATTTACCTAGGGATCCCATATGTTATTCTTTTAGTATAAATAGTTCAAATGAATAATTTATGTCTTCATGACATGATTACTTATTCTTTTTTCTAACCTTTTCTATTTTAGAAAATGGTGGGAACTAGGAGAAAACAGGCTAATAACTCATGCGAGGGCCAGGGAAAGGATTTCCCGAATGACATCCCTAATGATTTTGGAGGTGGAGTTCAAAACATCATGGCGCTTCTTACCCAATTATCTCATGTTATGAATAATAACCATAATAATGGGGAATGTCCTCCTTCACCAAAGAGGGAGCAACTAGCTATTGAATGTTTTATGTGACAACAACCACAGACGTTTTGTTGATCTTTGGATCCATTAATTGCGGAATAGTTGGTCAACTCCATGGAGAAGACCATTTTTGTGCATCACTGTTCTAAGACGTAGAAGGTGACTCTATCCGTTTATTGTCTAGATGGAGAAGCTGATAAATGGTGGGCTTTGATTAAGAACACCATGCCAAGGGAGGAAATTGAAGAGATGGATTGGGAAGGCTTTAAGATAATGTTTTGTAATAAGTATCTCTAGTTAAATCTTCGCTTGAAGATAGAGAGAGAATTCATAGAGCTCAAGCAAAAAGAAAGAGAATCTGTCACAACCTATGAAGCAAATTTCACAAGGCTCACATGGTACACTTTGGGTTTGTTATCAACAATGATAGCAAAATTGATAGATTCATTAGTTGATTAAAACCACACCTTTGAAAGGCTCTTGAAATTCGAGACTTTGGGAGTTATGAAGAAATTTTTCGGTGTTCTCTCAAAGTGGATATGGAGTTTTGAGAATGGTCCCATGGATATGGTGATACGAAACAAAACATGGAGTTTCAAGCTGGAGGATATAATGATAAAGGTGGGAAGAAAATTCAATGACCCACATGCCAAAAATGTGGGAAGTTGTACCATGGGAACTACCTCAAAGAGACAGGGAAATGCTTCAAGTGTGAGAAAGAAGAACACCATGCTCAAGAGAGTCAAAAAGACACAAAAATGAAGGAGAATGTAGCCGATTAATGGATAGAACAACTCATGGTTCAATGCTACAATTGTAAGGAGCTAGGGAACTATGCAAACTAGTGCACTAAACCTTGAGTTCTAAAGGGTAATCAGCGTTAGCAGCCACCAATGCCAAAGGAACAAGGGAAGGATTATTCCATCACTACTACAGAGGCAGAGCATGATAATGAAGTCGTACATGGTACACTTCCTATTCACTCATGAATGGAAAAAATCATATTTGATTCTGTTTCTACGCATTCCTCTATATCTTGAATGTTTTCTAGAACTATAAAATCAAAGCCTCGAAATCTTGATATAGAGATACCTGTAAAAACACCATGTGGTGCATTCATTGCAACCCAAGTGTTTGAATCTTCTCATGTTGACGTATGTGGGATGATTCTTCTGGAAAATCTCTTAATACTTCCTTTGGTGGAATTTGACGCTATAATGGGAATATAATAGCTCTTGTTATATAGAATGCATATAAACTATCGGGAAATGGAAATATATTTTCATATTTTGAACCATCACATTCTCCTCTACAAATGCAAGGAATTTCATGAATCTCCTTTGAAAAATCCTTCAATGGTGTGGGTGTTGATTCCCTATGAAGAAGCATACCTCACCAAAATGGTTGAGTCGATGGAAAGTTCCAACCTTGAGTAAATGCCCATCGTGAGGGAATACGTCAATGTATTTCATGAAGAGTTTCCCAGAATTCCCCCGGATCATGAGGTAGAGTTTTCTATTGTACTCATACCCAGAGTTACTCCAATCTCGAAGTGCCCCTATAGGATGGCTCCTATCGAACTGGATGAGTTAATGAAGTAGCTGCAAGAGCATATGGACAAAGGGTTCATACGCTATAGTGCACCACCATGGGGTGCACCAGTACTCATTGTGAAGAAGAATGATGGAACAATGCGGTTGTGTATCGATTATCGGGAACTCAGCAAGATCACCATAAAGAAAAAGTATCATCTCCCTAGGATTGATGACTTGTTTGATCTATTAATAACAGATCAATACTTCTCAAAGGTGGATCTTTGTTAAAGAGATCATCAGGTAAAGGTTAAGATGGAAGATTTTCAGAAGTCTACCTTCCGTATAAGGTATAGACACTATGAGTTTTTTGGTGATGCCCTTCGGACTTACTAATTCCCCTGAAATCTTTATAGATTTTATGAATAGAGTCTTTAGACATTACCTCACCAAATTTTTGGAAGTTTTTATTGATGATATTCTCATTTACTCCAAGAGAAAAGAAGGAAAATGAAGAAAATATATGACTTGTGTTGGAGACGTTGATAAAGGAGAAGTTGAACGCCAAGTTTAGCATATGTGACTTTTGGATGAATCATGTAACATTCTTGGGACATGTGATCCCAAGTGAGGGAATTTATGTGGATCCTTCAATGGAAAAGGCAATTGAGGAATGGCCCAGGCCCTCTAGTGTCACAAAAATTCATAGTTTTCTTGGATTAGATGGGTACTACCGAAATTTTGTAAGAAACTTCTCATGATTGTCAAGCCCTCTAACTAAGTTAACAAGGAATGAGGTAAAGTATATATGGACAGAAGAATGTGAGGGATTCTTTAAGGAGATAAAGAGGAGGATGACCACTACACCTATACTCACACTACCAAAAAGTGGAGAATGTTTTGTGAAATACACTTATTCTTAAAAGAAATGATTAGGTTGTGTACTCATGGAAAATTATAATGTGATAGCCTACGCCTCACAACAGTTGAAGATCCATGAGCAGAGCTACTCGACGCATGATCTAGAGCTGGCATCTGTGATTTTTTCTTTGAAAATCTGGCGGCACTACCCTTATGGCGATAATTTTGACATATACGCCGACCACAAGATCCTAATGTATATATTCACAGAAAATGAGCTCAACATGCATCAAAGGAGATGGTTAGATCCAATCAAGGATTACAATTGCTCTATTCACAATCATACTGGAAAGGTGAACGAGGTAGATGATTCTCTAAGTAGAAATGAACCTTCTACTCTATCCATGTTGTGGATTGAGAAAAACCATATATTCTTGGATATGTAAATAATGGATTTGGAAATCATAAGGTGAGGGGATACATCCTACCTTTCCCAAATGATTTCGCAACTATCCATCCAAGAAGAAGATTAAGTAAACACAAAGGGATGATGTGGGGATATAAAAGAGGGTGAATGCAGTATATGAAGGGAAGCTTTAAGAGTTCTATATCGACGATGATGGTGTGATTTGGTTTGGAACATGGCTTTGTGTACCTTCATCACATGGGATAACAAAGGAACTATTGGATAATGCACATAGCTCAACACTCTATATCCATACTTGGGGTACCAAGATGTACTGTGATCTCCAAGAACACTTCTGGTAGGATAACATGAAGAAGGAGATTGCGGAATATATATCAAGGTGCTTGGTATGTCAGAAAGTTAAAGTTGAGTGACAAAAGTCAAAGGTTATGATGCAGCCACTGCCTATACCCATGTGGAAATGGGAAAATGTTACAATGGAATTTGTCACAGGTATCCCAAAGACATCAAAGGGATATAATGTGATATGGGTTGTGGTTGACTGACTCACCATGACTGCCCATATTATCACAATTTGGGAAGACTTCTCACTTGAACAGCTTGCAAATATATATGTGAAGGATGTGGTGAAATTGTACGGTGTTCCACTCTCAATTGTCTCTGGCCATGATCAAAGGCTCACATCTAAGTTATATAGTATCCTTCAACATGATTTGATTACTGAATTAAATTTCAGCATGACCTATCACCCCCAAACTGATGGCCAGTCTGAAAGGACTATTCATATGCTTGAAGATATGCTAAGAGCCTACTCTCTTGAATTAAAAGGTGGTTGGGATCAGCATCTCCCATTGGTTGAGTTCTCATGAAACAATAGCTTCCACTCGAGTATTCATATAGCTCCATATGAAGCTCTGTATGGAAAGAGATGTAGAACTCCAACCTATTGGGATGATGTCTGAGAAAGAAAGCTACATGGACCTGTTCTTGTTCAAGAGATGACCGAGAAGGTTCTAGTCATCCAGAGACACATCAATGCTGCTTAAAGGTGGAAAAAGAGCTAAGCTAACAACCATCGAAGGGTCATGGAGTTCTATGATGGAGATAAATTCTTCCTTCGAATATCTCCATGGAAGAGAGTCATGCGATTTTGGAAGAAAGTGATTTTAAGACCAAGGTATATTGGCCCCTTTGAGATCCTTGACCGCATAGGAACCGTGGCTTATCATCTAGCACTTCCACAAAATATGGCTCAAGTTCAGTATCTGTTTCATGTATCACTACTGAGGAAGTACATACCAGAACCCTCACATGTACTAAACTCGAAGGTGGTGTAGTTGGAAGATGAGCTCTCCTATGAAGAGCAACAAGTAAAGATTCCGGATCGGAGATATAAGGTTCTACAAAAGAAAACAACCCATATTGTCAAAGTGTTGGGGAGGAACCATAAGTTTGAGGAAGAAACATGGGAACCAGAAGAGGCAATGAAGGAGAAGTACCCTCACCTGTTTTTGTATAGTGAAATTTCGGGGGCGAAATTTCTTAAGGGGAGAAGAATGTATGCAACACCACGAGATTTTATGAAAAACATTCTTTTTAATTTCATTAATGCCTTGTGCTGTACGCTACACCAAAAGGAGCTTGCACAACACGCATCATTGACTTTCCTTGCATTACACCCAATCATGACCTTCCTCGATAGCGTGTGTAGTATGCAATACAGAGTTTCACTAAACGAGAAATTATTATAATATTACAATGAACTAGCCGTTATGAATAGTAATACCCACTTTTTGAAATTTTATAAATTTTATCTTTCAAAATGGACTTCATTTTTGGATTCAGAATATTGAAATTAGATTAGGGTGAAATTTTGGTACTTTTCGGATAACTTTCATTTTCTGATGAATAGTGAAAATTACTAAATTTTAATTAAAAACAACCTTTTTAATCGAAATAATTAATAGGGATAAATTATTAATTTGAGTGGTTTTAAAGTATATTTAGAATATATTTTTACAATTTCATAGAATGTTGGTCATTGGATGTAATATCACCTTTAAACTAGACATAAACAAGTGTCAATCTTTTGATAGTTATTATCTCTTAAGAACACGCTATTTGTTTTGACGACAGGAATTAATTTTTAAATTAATTAATGCAACTGATATGTTTTGAATTTGGTAAAATAGAAGTCATTTTTGAGTTCATAATACCAAATATATCTTAGACCTAATTTTTGGTATTTTTCTGGAAACTTTCATTTTTTGATGATAAAGTGAAACCACTAAGTGGTAGTTAAAAAAATGAATTTTTCATAAAACTTAAATTTACAGATTCTGTGAGTGGAATTTCGAAAATCCGAGAGACATTTTTAATATCAAGGACTAAAATGTGGTTCAATGAGATGAAAATAATTTTGGGTGAATGGTAACTTTTTACTTTTGTTTCACGGTTAAAAGTAAATAGGGTAATTAAGGGTAAAAATGATATTATTATTACCCTAAAACATGTCCTAATTGTATTGGATAAGATTAATTTGGCCAAAAACAACCTTAGGAATAAAATATGACCATTTAGGACCACTTGGATTAGATTAGGACATTTATTATTAATTTATTTAAATAAGGGTTAAAATAGTTAAAATCATAGTTTGATAACTAAATGATATTTAATATAGGGTTATACATAAGATAAATTCGAATATAAATATGAATTATAAATATAAAACGATTTCCTACATAATGGTATTTTATTTGTAATTTTTAGACTTAAAATAATTTAATTTATTTATGACACAATGATGATGCAGTAATTATCTTATTAATGAAATATTGACATAATTGATGTTATAAATACCAAAGTAAATGTAATTTTAGAGTTTTTATAAATTAAAATAATTTTATATGTTAATATGACATGTTAGTATCGATTTCATTAACTTTTTTCGAACTAATAATTCTGTTATGATTTTCACAAAAATCAATTACCAAATAGTGTCAAAATTTACATAAAATAGTTTTTAAAACAAATATTATATTATTAATTGTTATTATATTCCTAAAAATATAAGGTTCATAAATATACTTATATCATGATAGTTTTATCATTAATGGACCACTTGGGGGTCACTTGGATGTATATGCTAACTTTATTAGCTATATAATATAAAAATACAAAGTGACATGGTAAATGTCAATCTAATTAACTAAGAGTTAAAACTAAAAGATAAGGTTAATATAATGACCTAAACTTGTCTAAATTATATAGGATTAGATGATTTCGAACCATCCCCATCTTAGCATCGAAATAAATCAATTTGGAGAAATTAAAAACTGAATATGACTTTATAATAAAATAATAGTTTTAGTTATTCCAAAGGTGCCCCTCTCCTCCCTTATAAAAGGGAACCTCCTCCCTCTCTTCCTCACACCAATTTGAGCCTTCAAGCTCGGCCAAACCCTGCCAAATTCACTTCTCCACATCCCTAGAAACATCCTATATGTCCTGGTCTTCTTCAAAAACCAATTTTTGTGCCCTAAAATAACGTCTCAAAGAGGCGTTTCAAAGAAGAGGTAATGTCTGTTACCAATTCTTTCAACTTTATTTCTTCTTCCACTTCTTCTTCTTTAGTTGTTTCATTATGAAGTAATAAAATCAATGTCACTCATATACTTATATGTTATTATAAGTATGAAACAACCATATTTCACCATCATTCCATCCTACGGAAAATGAAATCACAGCACGTGCGTACGTACGGAATACCGTCTCCACGATGTGATGCGACTCGTTCTACATGATCTTCATTGAATAATGATTATATAAATGAATTTAATGAATTAATATGATATAAATTACACTAATAAAATTCTTAAAATGAGGTATCTATAGCCTAAAAAAATTAGAATTTATTCGACAAAACACGCATAAGAACAAAAAGTAATAAACACCCGAATGACAAGTAACAATGAAATATTACTAATAAGAAGCTAAGAATATGACAATATATGATATCATAAAAATAATTATGATTGTGTAATAAGTCAATAACATTATTTAAATCATTATACAAAAGTTTCGCACAGTTACAAAGCAAATCGGACCTAAGGTAAGGGAAAACATCACAATCTCATTTTTATGCGAGATTGTTTATACTTTTGTATTTATTATGGTGTATTTTATCATCCACATCCATGTTTCCTCAATATGTAATATTATTTATATCCTCATACAATTGTTTAAATCCAATTTTACCCTTCGGTGAGTTTTTAGGAAATTATATGAATGGAATCTTTTGTCGTTTTTCGTACGAGGTACTTTTTGACTTTTCTGAAAAAAGTACGAGAATAATGTATTTTTTAACTTATACGGCACGAACGGATTTTTACGGTTTTCTAAAGCCTTATTTTCATGAATCTTCCTCAAAAATATTTCATGACTATTTTCAACAAAATCCTTTTCATTTGAAATTTCATGACATTTTGTGAAAAGAGAATGATTTTGAAGAAGAAAGGATATTTTCCTCAAGAATTCATTTCAAGTGTTTTACCAAAACCATTTTTCATCTAAGATGAAATTATTTCATATGTGTATGTTTCAAGTATCATGTCTCTATGATTTACATGGTTTCAATTTTCTTATTATGAAATGATATCCATTTCTTTTATAGGGATTATGTGATTATGGGATGATGTTTATGAAAACCATTTTATTTATTGGGTTTTTATATATGATGTATGTTTATTTTGTGGCAAAAGTAAGAATTATTTAATTATGAGATGGGTGGGACCTATATATCCCTCCAATGCATTGGGTAAGGATTTTATTTCTCATGATATAGTCATGGCTAGAATGACAAGTTAAACATGTTCAGTGAAACAGGACTGAAACGAGGACTGAACTCGGTTCAGAAATGGACTTTGTCCACTAATATAGTCTTGGCAATGAGTCTTGACTAATAATAAATGATTCTATGTGATTATGTGTGTATGACACAAAGTTTCTTGTTTTATGTTATGATTATTTGGATTACATTTCACTACTATGATTTATCACATGTTATGAAATTATGATCTCTTTTGCAGGTTAAGATTTCCTAAAGTTATGTTCTTATGTATATGATGTGATTGATATTTCTTTTGTTTACCCTTATTGAGAATTTGAGCTCACCCTTTTGTATGTTTTATTTCCCCAGGTCAGGAAGAAGGTTATTAAGTAGGATATGACAAAAAGGGACTCTAGATATGATGAAATAAATGGGAGGCAAAGTAGATTCTTTATGAACCAGTTGTTTATATTTCCCAGTTTCTAAAGACTCTATACCTATACGGTCCTTTCATGGTATTGTTATATGTTTTAATAAGTTTGCTTCAATTATGAAGTAATAACAATGTCTGTAAAGTATGGGTCTTTATAGTTGGTATCAGAGGAAAGGTTTAGACATCCTTTGGAAACTAGGCTGCGAGAGCTTTAGTGAGATCCCTAGAGATATTTCTAAGGTATGTCTAGTGATGTCCCTAAGGTTAAGTATAATTATAGGTTATAGTCCTAGAATTACAGTAACGATCGTAGAATTAATCCTAAGATGTTTGATATTGAAGGTACTCCCCCTTTATTATGTTGTTTTCCTTAGAACGATTTTTTCCTCTCACACTATTCTTTTGGGGTTTTAAACGATGGCTGGAGCCCGAAGGAACCATGTTGATCAATGTAATAGACAATGCAATGATTCTCCTCCTGAATAAAGAAATGTTATGGGAGATGTGGTGAAAAATCTTATTGCTATACTTACACAAGCTATGAATCATTCTGGACTTCCAAATGAGCAGATAAGGGAACAATATTCTATTGAGTCCTGCATTAGGCAACGTCCACCTTCTTTCAGTGGGTCTTCTGATCCACTTGTTTATGAAAAATGGATTAGTACCACTAAAAAGATATTTTCAGTTATTCAATGTTCTGAACATGATAAATTCATCTTAGCAGTATATCGTTTGGAAGTTGAAGCTGATCAATGGTGGATTCTTATCAAGAATACGAGGAAAAGAGATGAAATTGAGTCTATGGAATGGGATGAGTTCAAGAACTTATTTTTCAATAAGTACATCCCTCGTATTTTTCAAAAAAAGTTGGAGAAAGAGTTTCTTGAACTAAAGAAAAAGGATGTTCAATCTGTTGGTGTATACGAAGAGAATTTTACAAGGCTTTCACGGAATGAATCTAGCTTTATCATCCCACCTGAAAGTAAATTTGATCGATTCTTTAGTGGCTTAAAACAAAATATTCGAAGGGAATTAGCTATAAGAGGCTTCAGTAGCTATGAAGAAATTGTGTGTTCTGCTATCAAGGTAGAAATTGAAGTTGTTGTTACTTATCCATCTCATAGTTTTGAAATGAAACAAAAGATGTATTTCAAGGAGAAATATTAGAATAATGGTGAAAAAAATGTGAATTTTCCTTATGGTCAAAGTGTGGAAAGAAGCATGGTGGATATTGTCATTAATGGACTAGAAAATGTTTTATGTGTGGAAAAGAAGGTCATCGGGTAGCTGAGTGTCAAAGTAATGGAAAAAGGGTTTCTAATTATGTGAATAAAGAAATGACCGCAGAGAACGCACCAACAACACTTCAATGCTTCAAGTGCAAGGAAATGGGGATTATGATAATAAATGCCCTAATCCAAGGGTTAGTGATGATCGACATGAGAAACCACTTAAGGCAAAGCAAAAAAGGGAAGTCACATGCGATCACTATTGGCGATGTTGAATATGACAACGATTTGGTGGAATGATTAAGTGTTTATAAAATGGGATTCCAAAATAATGATGAATATAGTATCGTGGAATATTTCAATATTTATGTATTGGTCTATTGTGGTTTTCAATAATTTTAGGGTACCAGTAACCATGGAATGTTATTGAGTTATTTTTGGAAAAAAGATGATATGCGCATAATGATGGGAAAACGTGAAAATGAAATGTTTGGCAGTATTCAAGAGCTCATGACTGATATAAGTAAATAGTTAGATCATGGTTTGAGGTTTTGGTATGTGAAAAGAGTTAACTTTTTACAGCACTCATGTTTTCACTATGATTCAATGGGTATTCATTTTTTCAGGAGAATACATGATTAGGGCCTTCAAATGTTTGGAATGTGGCCAATAAGACATATCTCATGATATATGGGGATCAACGATGGTATTAACCTGCTGCTTGTATGAACTCTTTTCTAATAGTTTTCACTAAAATATGAGATTGGACAACAGTATTTTGGATAAGCCTAAAGATTGGAATGGATTGTGTTAGACATAAGTTAGTATTTTTTAAGGATAAAAGTTTTTTCGATATTATTTATGGGATGTTATAGTAATGTAGTTTTAGAAAAAGGACAACCTGCAGGATGGGCGACATCCCATCGCGTCGGACAAGGCTGTGGGAATCGAACCCACAACCGAAGTGTGACTGGCCTTTATCGCCTACCACTGGCCTACAGGAAGTCCCTATTTAGTAGAAACTAGTTTTATTATATTAAGCAGTATGATATATAAAGTATAAGTCAATTTTAGGAACCATATATGATTAATCTTACTATATATGGACTTATGTATTTTTTATATCTTTTATAGCCTTTTGCTTGAGACAGATGGAATGACCCATCATTCTATCACATGATCTGCTAAGACATCATGAATAAAAAATTCAACTTCATTTCATTATGATGTGAAGTGGAAATTGTCCAAAGAATGACCAACGCTGAGACTGTACCAAAATCACAAAAGTATTTCTTCTAATTCAAATTTATTCAACTTTAGGCAAATGATCTTGAAAACCAAAAAAGTTGTCCAAGTGCTCTTATATCCGATTAATCAGATGGTACCTTAGATCGTCAAAAATTTATGGCTTTGTGATTTTTGGCCTTTTCATATCCATGTTCTCTACCACTCTCCATCATAACATTATGGTTATATATTTCTTCCATATCCATATTTTCACCTATGATCTCCTACATGGAAACCTAGTGATGAGTTAATTTGGGTAACCGTTACGTTTCATACATTAGTTTTTAAAGCCAAGTTTTAGTATTCCTTTTTACGATGTGGGTTTCAATTAATGAAACTTTCGAGTAGTATACCATTTATAACCCCGATGAATTTCGAGGGAAAAATTCATTTTAAGTGGGGTAGAATGTAACACCCCGAAATTTTAAAAAAAACATTCTTTTTAATTTCATTAAAGTATTGTTTTGTATGCTACACCAAAAGGAGCATGCACAACATGCATCCTTGACTTTCCTTGCATTACACGCAGTCGCATCCTTCCTCGATAGCGTGTGTAGTACGCAATACCGAGTTTCATAAAACGAGATATTATTATAATATTATTATGAACTGGCCGTTATGAATAGTAATTCCCACTTTTTTAAATTTTATAAATTCTATCTTTCAAAATGGACTTCATTTTTGGATTCGGAATATCAAAATTAGCTTAGGGTGAAATTTTGGTACATTTTGGATAACTTTCATTTTCTGATGAATACTGAAAATTACTAAATTTTAATTAAAAACAACCTTTTTAATTGAAATAATTAATAGTGATAAATTATTATTTTGAGTGGTTTTAAAGTATAATTAGAATATATTTTTAAAATTTAATACAATGGTGGTCATTGGATGTAATTTCACATTTAAACCAGACATAAACAAGTGTCAATCTTTTGATAGTTATTATCTCTTAAGAACACACTATTTGTTTTGACGACGAGAATTAATTTTTAAATTAATTAATGCAACTGATATGTTTTTAATTTGGTAAAATAGACATCATTTTTCAGTTCATAATATCAAATATATATTAGCCCTAATTTTTGGTATTTTTCTGGAAACTTTCATTTTTTTATGAATAGTGAAACCACTAAGTGGTAGTTAAAAAAAATGAATTTTTCATAAAACATAATTTTACCGCTTCTGTGAGTGGAATTTTGGAAATCCGAGAGACAAAGTTAATATTAAATACTAAAATATGGTTCAATAGGATGAAAATAATTTTTTTTGAATGGTAACTTTTTACTATTTTTTACCACGGTTAAAAGTAAATAGGGTAATTAAGGGTAAAAATGATATTATTATTACCTAACACATGTCCTAATTCTATTTTATAAGTGTAATTCTGCCAAAACAAACCTTATGAATGAAATATGACCATTTAGGCCCACTTATATTAGATTAGGACATTTATTATTAATTTATTTAAATAGGGGTTAAAATAATTAAAATCAAAGTTTAATAAGTAAATCATTTTTAATATAGGGTTATACATAAGATAAATTGGACTATAAATATGAATTAGAAAGATAAAACTATTTCCTACATAATGTTATTTTATTTGTAATTTTTAGACATAATATAATTTAATTTATTTATGACACAATGATGATGCATTAATTATCTTATTAATGAAATATTGACATAATTGATGTTATAAATACCCAAATAAATGTAATTTGACACTTTTTTATAAATTAAAATAATTTTATACGTTAATATGACATGTTAGTATCGATTTAATTAACTTTTTGTGAACTAATAATTCTATTATGATTTTCACAAAAATCAGTTACCAAATAGTGTCAAAATTGACATAAATTAGTTTTTAAAACAAATATTATCTTGTTAATTTTTATTATATTCTTCAAAATCAAAGGTTCCGAAAGATACATATATAATGATAGGTGTATCATTAATGGACCACTTGGGGGTCGCTTGGAATATATGGTAACTTTATTAGCTATATAATATAAAAATACAAAGTGACATGGTAAATGTCAATCTATTTAACTAAGAGTTAAAACTAAATGTTAAGGTTAAAATAATGATCTAAACTTGTCTAAATTCTATTGTATGAGAGTATTTTGACCCAGCCCCACCTTAGATTCGAAATAAATCAATTTGGAGCTATTAAAAACTGCATATGACTTTATAATAGAAAAAAAAATTGTTATTCCAAAGGTGCCCCTCTCCTCCCTTATAAAAGGGAACCTCCTCCCTCTCTTCCTCACACCACTATGAGCCTTCAATCTCGGTCAAACCCTGAAAAATTCTCTTATCCGCTTTCCTAGAAACATCCTAGAAGTACTGTTATTCTTCAAAGTCCAATTTTAGTGCCCTAAAAGGAGGTCTCAAAGAGGCGCTTCAAAGAAGAGGTAATGTCCGTTACCGATTCTTTCAACATTATTTCTTCTTCCACTTCTTCTTCTTTAGTTATTTCATTATGAAGTAATAACATAAGTATCACTCATATACTGATATGTTATTATATGTTTGAAACAACCATATTTCACTATCATTCCATCCTATGGAAAATGAAATCACCCCGCGTGCGTACGTACGGAATACCGTCTCCACGCCGTGGTGTAAACTATTTTCCACCACCACCTTACTTGGATGGGTATAATGATGTAAATAATGACTATATATGATTATTTTAAATTGATATTGATTCTGAAATTGTATACATACACTCCAATACAATTCCATGATCATGGGAACGATATCATCACTCGTGCGTATATACGGAATACCGTCTCCACGATGTGTTGTGACTCGTTCTACATGATCTTCATTGAATAATGATTATATAAATGAATTTATTGAATAAATATGATATATATTACACTAATACCATTCTGGAAATGAGGTATCTATATCCTAAAAAGGAAAATAAGAATTTATTCGACAAAACACGCATAAGAACAAAAAGTAATATACACCCGAATAATAAGTAACAATGAAATATTAATAATAAGAAGCTAAGAATATGACAATATATGTTATCATAACAATAATTATAATTATTTAATAATTCAATAACATTATTTAAATCATTATACAAGGGGTTCGTACACTTACGAAGAAAATCGGATCTAAGGTAAGGGAAAATATCACAATCTCATTTTTATCCGAGATTGTTTATACTTTGGTATTTACTGGGGTGTTTTTTATCATCCACATCCATGATTCCTCAATATTTAATATTATTTATATCCTCCTACAATTTTTTAAATCCAATTTTACCCTTCGTTGAGTTTTTAGTAAAAGATGTGAAAGGAATCTTTTGTCGTTTTTCGTACGAGGTACTTTTTGACTTTTCCAGCAAAAGTACGAGAAGAATGTTTTTTAAACTTATACGGAACAAACGGACTTTTATAGTTTTATAAAGCCTTATTTTCATGAATCTTCCTCCAAAATATTTCATGAATATTCTCAACAAAATCCTTTTCTTTTAAAATTTCAACCTATTTTGTGAAAAGAGAATGATTTTTATGAAGAAAGGATATTTTCCTCAAGAATTCATTTCAAGTGTTTTATCAAAACCATTTTTCATCTAAGATGACATTATTTCATATGTGTATGTTTCAAGTATGATGTCTCTATGATTTACATGGTTTCACTTTTCTTATTATGAAATGATATCCATTTCTTTTATAGGGATTATGTGATGATGGGATGATGTTTATGAAACCCAATTTATTTATTGGGTTTTTATAAATGATGTATGTTTATTTTGTGGCACAAGTAAGAATGATTTCATTATGAGATGGGTGGACCTATATCTCCCACCAATTCATTTGGTAAAGATTTATATCTCATGATAGAGACATGGCTAGAACAGCAGGTTAAACCGGTTCAATGAAACATGACTGAAACGAGGAGTGAACTCGGTTCAAAAGTGGACTTTGTCCACTAAGATAGTCCTGGAAATGAGTCTAGGCTAATAAGAAATGATTCACTATGATTAAGTGTGTATTAAACAAAGTTTCATGTTTTAAGTTATGATTATTGGGATTACATTTCACAACTATGATTTATCCCATGCTATGAAATTATAATCTCTTTTGCATGTTATGATTTCCAAAAGTTATGTTCTTATGTATATGATGGTATTGATATTTTTTTTACCCTTATTGAGAATTTGAGCTCACCCTTTTTTATGTTTTATTTACCCAGGTCAAGGAGATGGTTATTAAGTAGGAAATGCCAAAAAGGGACTCTAGATATGATGAAATTAATATGAGGCAAAGTAGATGCTTTATGAACCAGTTGTTTATGTTTCTCAGTTTCTAAAGAATATATACCTATATGGTCCTTTCCTAATTTTTTAATATGTTGTAATAAGTGTACTTCAATTCTGAAGTAATAATAATGTATGTAAAGTATGCGACGTTATAATTTAACTTCCCAATGTTTTTCAATGGAAATTACATTCTTTTATTTTTGTCATAAAATAACATGAAAACAAAACATAACGAACTACTAAGTGATAAATGACCTTTAAACAAAAATTTGTCACTTTTGTGTTTGAATTTTAAAATTCTGACATACACGGTTGTGCTCAAGTTGATTTTTGGAGTCTGATGAAAAATCAAATTTGTCACTAGTTACCTAACCTTATGAATAGTAATGTACCCATATGAATAGTAATATGACCGTTATGAATAGTAAATCATCCAACATAAGAGTAACATTATCTATAAATTATTAAATAAAATTTATAAATCCCATAAAGTGACAATTTGACCATAGTAAACCTTTTGGTATTTTGTAAGTCATAAATAATTAATTATAAATAATTAATTAATTTAAAAGAATATTAATCTCCCTAAAATGTGTTCATAAATTATTTAATCAATGTATTGTAGTTTTTAGATAATTTTATAAGACCCTACGTAATTATTGAAAGAAATATAAAATCAGTTTTAATTTTAAAAACTGTTTTTTAAGTAAATTATGATTTTAATTAAATATTAAATTAATAATAATTAGGAAATTATTCTTGAATAATGGACTTCATTTTTGGATTATACACATCGAAAAATGGTTGTGCTAAATTTTTTGGATTTTTCTGAGATACTTGAATTTTTTATGAATAGTGAAATACTGTAATTTACAAAATATGCTAAATAAGCTAATTATAGGGTCATATGTGATGTTCTTCTGATGTAATCCCACTTGGTTCGGGACTAAATTATAAATTTACTATTCTTGGTCGTTCAAGACTCACTATTTGTAGAGACCCGAAACTTGATGTACATGGACATTACATTACTTTTGTGGAATACTTAGTACATAACAAAAATACACACACAAGGATTGTAATAGTTTAGTCTCTTTGGAAACTCGGAATATAATCTTCTAATCGTGGTGAAAGATCTTTAACATCTCCCATAAAGATCTTCCTTTTTTTACCTAAAACCTTTCTTTATATCCTGGGGAAAAGAAAACATAAAAGGGTAAGCTCAAATGCATAGTAAGGGTAAAAAAAAGAAATATCAATCACATCATCTTCATAAGAACATAACATTTTGGAAATCTTAACATGCAAAAGAGAGCATAATTTCATAACATGGGATAAATCATAGTAGTGAAATGAAATCCCAATAATCATAACTTAAAACATGAAAGTTTGTGGCATACTCTCATAATCATAGAGAATCATATCTTATTAGTCAAGACTCATTGCCAAGACTATATTAGTGGACAAAGTCTCTTTCTGAACCGAGTCACCCTCGTTTAGTCCTGTTTCACTGAACCGGTATAACCTACCGTTCCAGCAATGTCAATCTCATTAGATATAAAATCATTACCCAATGCATTGGAGGGAGATATAGGTCCCACCCATCTCATAATGATACCATTCTTATGTGTGCCACAAAATCATAAATCATACATCATTTCATAACCCATGTAATAAAAATGGGAATCTTAAACATCGTGACATCATAAAACAATTCATATAAGATAAAGGAATTCATAAACATAATTCCATCACAACATAGTCAAATCAATGTAAAAATAGGGATAGAAACAGAACCCTTTATTATATTAGATGGAAAATAATTTTGATAAAACACTTGAACTTCATTCTTGAGGAAAATATCCTTTCTACTTCAAAAACATTTTTCCTTTCTTAACATGTCATAAAATTTTAAAGTAAAAGAAGTTGATTAAAAATAAACTTGAAAAATTTTAAAGGTTACTTCTTGGAAATAATTTTTTAAAAATCCATTCATGCCGTATAAGTTAAAATAAACATTCTTCGTACTTTTGTCGGAAAAGTCAAAAAGTACCTCTTACGGAAAATGAAAAAATATTCCTTTCATATCTTTTACTAAAAACTCACCGAAGGCTAAAATTGGATATAAAATATTGTAGAAGGATATAAATATTACATATTGAGGAAACATGGATGTGGATGATAAATATTCCCCAGTAAATTATGAAGTATAAACAATCTCAGATAAAAATTGAGATTTGCGAGATTTTCCCTTACCTTAGGTCCGATTTTCTTCGTAGGTGTCCAAACCTCCTCTTCTTTGAAGTGCTTCTTTGAGAACTCCTTTTCGGGAACTAAAATGGGTCTTTCAAGAAGACCAGAACCTCTAGGATATTTCTAGGGAAGTGGAGAAGAGAATTTGGCAGGGGTCGGCCGAGCTTGAAGGCGCAAAGTTGTGTGAGGAAGAGAGGGAGGAGGTGCCCTTTTATAAGGGAGGAGAGGGGATCCTTTGAAAAAACTAAAAATATTATTTTATTATAAAGTCAAGTTCGGTTTTAAATAGCTCTAAATTGATTTATTTCGAGGCTAAGGTGGGTATGGGTCGAAATCCTCTCATCCAATATAATTTAGACAAGTTTAGGTTCCTATTTTAACCTTATCATTTAGATTTAACATTAAGTTAAATAATTTTACTTTTACCATGTCTTCTTGTTTTCGTACACTATAAGGTTAATAAACATACTATAAGAAGTCAAAAGAACCCCAAGTTGTTTATTATTAATATATATAACCTTATCTATGTCATTTGGCCGAACCTTAGATTTTTAAGAATAAAATAACAATTAATAATATAATATTTATTTTAAAAACGATTTTATGTCAATTTTGACACTATTTAGTAATTGATTTTTGTGAAAATCATAACAGAATGATAAGTTCGAACAAAGTTAATTAAATCAATACTAAAATGTCATATTAACCTAGAAAATTAGTGGAATTCATAAATAGACTCATATTATATTTATTTGGGTATTTATAACATTAATTATGTCAATATTTCATTAATAAGATAATTACTGCATCATCATTGTGTCATAAATAAATTAAATTATTTAATATCTAGAAATTACAAATAAAATACCATTATGTAGGAAATCGTTTTATCTTTCTATTTAATATTTATAGTCGAATTTATCTTATGTATAACCCCATATTAAAAATATTTTAGTAAATATACTTTGATTTTAACTCTTTTAACCCTTCTTTAAATAAATTAATAATAAATGTCCTAATCTAATCCATGTGGGCCTAAATGGTCATCTTTTATTCCTATGTTTGTTTTTGGTCGAATTACACTTGTCCAATAGAATTAGGACATGTTTTAGGGTAATAATAATATCATTTCTACCCTTAATTACCCTATTTTCTTTTAACCGTGGTAAAAAATAGTAAAAAGTTACTATTCACCAAAAAATTATTTTCATCTCATTGAACCATATTTTACTTACTGACATCAACCGTGTCTCTCGGATTTTTGAAATTCCACTCACAGAAGCGGTAAAATTAAGTTTTATGAACAATTCAGTTTTTTTAACTACCACTTAGTGGTTTCACTATTCATCAAAAATTGAAAGTTTTCAGAAAAATACAAAAAATTAGGCCTAAGCTATATTTGATATTATGAACTCAAAAATGATGTCTATTTTACCAAATTCAAAACATATCAGTTGCATTAACTTATTTAAAAAGTAATTCCCGTCGTCAAAACAAATAGCGTGTTTTTAAGAGATAATAACTATCAAAAGATTGAAACTTGTTTATAACTGGTTTAAATGTGAAATTACATCCAATGACCATCATTGTATTAAATTGTAAAAACATATTCTAAATATACATTAAAACCACTAAAATTAATAATTTATCACTATTAATTATTTTGATTGAAAATTTTGTTTTTAATTAAAATTTAGTAATTTCCACTATTCATAAAAATATGAAAGTTATCCGAAAATTACCAAAATTTCACTCTAAGCTAATTTCGATATTCTGAATCCAGAAATGAAGTCCATTTTGAAAAATAAAATTTACAAAACTTCAAAAAGTGGTTATTACTATTCATAACTGCTAGTTTTAATAATATTTTAATAGCATATCGTTGTTTAGTGAAACTCGGTATTGCGTACTACACACGCTATCAAGGAAGGTCTCGATTGTGTGTAATGAAAGTCAATTTAAGGATGCGTGTTGTGCAAGATCCTTTTGGTGTAGCGTACAACACAAGACATTAATGAAATTAATAAGAATATTTTTCATAAAATCTCGGGGTGTTACATTCTACCCCCCTTATAATGAATTTCTCCCTCGAAATTCGTCGGGGTTATAAATGGTTTAATATTAGAAAGATTATTTAATCGAAACCCACATCGTAAAATGTAATACCAAAACCAATTTTTAAAAACAAATTTATGAAACGTAACGGTTACCCAAATAAACTAATCACTGGGTTTCCACATAGGTGAAAATATGGATATGGAAGAGAAATCTAACCATCATGTTCTGATGGAGAGTGGTAGAGAACATGGCTATGGAAAAGCTAGAAATCACAAAGCCATAAATTTGTGATGATCTAGGGTACCATCTGATTCATGAGATATAATATCACTAGGACAACATTTTTGGTTTTCAAGATCATTTCCCTAAAGTTGATGAAATTGGAATTAGAAGAAATAATTTCCTGATTTTGGTATAGTCTCACCCTTTGTCATTCTTTGGACAATTTCCACTTCATCTCTTAAAGAAATGAAGTTGAATTTTTCATTCGTGATGTGTTAGCATATCATGTGATAGAATGATGGGTCATTCCATCTCTTTCAAACAATAGGTTAGCAAAAGTTATAAGTCCATCTTATGGTTAATCGTATATGGTTCCAAAAATGAACTTATACTTCATATATCATACCGCTTAATAAAATAAAACTAGTTTCTACAAACCAGGGACTTCCTGTAGGCCAGTGGTAGGCGATAAAGGCCAGTCGCACTTTGGTTGTGGGTTGGATTCCCACAGCCTTGTCCGACACGATGTGATGTTGTCCGTCCTGCAGGTTGTCCATTTTCTAAAACTATATTACTATAACATCCCATCAATAATATCGAAAAAACTTCGATCCTTACACAATACTAACTTATGTCCAACATAATCCATTCCAATCTTTAGGCTTATCCATAATACTTCAGTCCACTCTCATAACATAGTGAAAACGATTACCATAGATTTAATACCATCTTTGATCCCCATATATCATAAGATAGGTTTTGTTGGTCACATTCCAAACATTAAAAGTCCTTAATCATGTATTTTATTGAATACCCATTAAAACTTAGTGAAAACATGAATGCAGTTAAAAGTTAACACCTTCCACATACCAAAATCCTCACAATTATATATACTCAAACCATGATATCACTTAGTCCCTATATCAATCTTGAGCTCATGAATACTGTCAAATATTTCATTTTCTCGTTTTCACTTCATTATGCGCATATCATTCTATTTCCAAAATTATCTCAATCACTTTCCATGGTTACTGGTACCATAAAATTATTGAAAACCACAATAGACCAATACATAAATATTCCAATATTTCACGATAGTATATACAACACTATTTTGGAATCCCATTACATAAACAATTAATCATTCCACCACATCGTTGTCATATTCAACATCGCCAATAGTGATCGCATGTGACTTCCCTTTGTCTTTTTCCTTAAGTGGTTGCTCATGTTGATCATCACTAACCCTTGGATTAGGGCATTTATTAGCATAATGCCCCATTTCCTTGCACTTGAAGCATTGAAGTGTTGTTGGTGTGTTCTCTGCAGTCATTGCTTTATTCACATCATTAGAAACCCTTTTTCCATTACTTTGACACTCAGCTGCTCGATGACCTTCTTTTCCACACTTAAAACATTTTCTTGTCCCTTTAAGACAATCTCCACCATGCTTCTTTCCACACTTTGAGCATAAGGAAACATTCATCTTCTTTTCACCATTATTCTGAGATTTCTCCTTGAACGCCATCATTCGTTTCTTGTCAAAACCATGATATGGATATGTAACACCAACTTCAATTTCTACCTTGATAGAACAACGCACAATTTCTTCATAGCTACTGAAGCCTCTTATAGTTAATGCCCTTCGAAGACTTGGTTTTAAGCCACTGAAAAATCGATCAACTTTACTTTCAGGTTGGATGATAATGCCAGATGCATACCTTGAAAGTCTTGTATAATTCACTTCGTATATACCAACAGATTCATCATCCTTCTACTTCAGCTCAAGAAACTCCTTTTCCATCTTTGTTCGAAGAATACGAGGGAAGTACTTACTGAAAAACAAGTTATTGAACTCGTCCCATTCCATGGACTCAATTTCATCTCTTGGCCTCGTATTCTTGATAAGATTCCCCCATTGATCATCTTTACCTTCCAAATGATATATTGCTATGATGAATTTATCATGTTTAGAACATTGAAGAACTGAAAATATCTTTTCAGTGGTACGGATCCATTGTTCAGCAACAAGTGGATCGGAAGGCCCACTGAAAGAAGGTGGACGTTTCCTCATGAAGGACTCAATAGAATATTGTTCCCTTCTCTGCTCATTTGGAAGTCCAGAATGATTCATATCTTGTGTAAGTATAACAATAAGATTTTTCACTCCATCTCCCATAACACTTATTTTTTCGGGAGGACAACCATTGCATTGTCCATTACATTGATCAACACGGTTCCTTCGGGCTCCAACCATCGTCTAAAACCCAAAAAGAATAGTGTGAGTGGCAAAAATCATGCTAGGGAAAACAACATAATAATTGGGTAGTACCCTCAATATCTAACATCTTATGTTAAATTCTAATATCGTTAGAGCAATTCTAGACCTATAACCTATACTTATACTTAACGTTAGAGACATCCCTAGACATACCTTAGAAATATCTCTAGGGATCTCACTAAAGTTCTCGCATCCTAGTTTCCAATGGTTCACTAAACCTTTCCTCTGATACCAACTGTAGAGACCCGAAACTTGACGTACATGGACATTACATTACTTTTGCGGAATACATAGTACATAAAAAAAATACACACACAAGGATCGTAATAGTTTAGTCTCTTTGTAAACTCAGAATATAATCTTCTAATCATGGTGAAAGATCATCAACATCTCCCATAAAGATCTTCATTTTTTTACCTAAAACCATTCTTTATATCCTGGGGAAAAGAAAACATAAAAGGGTGAGCTCAAATCCTCAGTAAGGGTAAAAAAAATAAATATCAATCACATCATATTCATAAGAACATAACATTTTGGAAATCTTAACCTGCAAAAGAGAGCATAATTTCATAACATGGGATAAATCTTAGTAGTGAAATGAAATCCCAATAATCATAACTTAAAACATGAAACTTTGTAGCATACACACATAATCGTAGAGAATCATATCTTATTAGTCAAGACTCATTGCCAAGACTATCTTAGTGGACAAAGTCCCTTTCTGAACCGAGTCACCCTCGTTTCAGTCCTGTTTCACTGAACCGGTATAACCTACCGTTCCAGCCATGTCTATCTCATTAGATATAAAATCTTCACCCAATGCATTGGAGGGAGATATAGGTCCCACCCATCTCATAATGATACCATTCTTATGTGTGCCACAAAATCATAAATCATACATCATTTCATAACCCATGTAATAAAAATTGGAATCTTAAACATTGTGACATCATAAAACAAATCATATAAGATAAAAGAATTCATAAACATAATTCCATCACAACATAGTCAAATCAATGTAAAAATAGGGATAGAAACATAACCCTTTATTATCTTAGATGGAAAATAATTTTGATAAAACACTTGAACTTCATTCTTGAGGAAAATATCCTTTCTACTTCAAAAACATTTTTCGTTTCTTAACATGTGATACAATTTTAAACTAAAAGAAGTTGATTAAAAATAAACTTGAAAACTTTTAAATGAAGATTCATGGAAATAATTTTTTAAAAATCCATTCATGTCGTATAAGTTAAAAAAACATTCTTTGTACTTTTGTCAGAAAAGTCATAAAGTACCTCATACAAAAAATGACAAAAGATTCCTTTCATATCCTTTACTAAAAACTCATCGAAATGGATATATACTATTGTAGAAGGATATAAATATTAAATATTGAGGAAACATGGATGTGGATGATAAATATTCCCCAGTAAATTATGAAGTATAAACAATCTCTGATAAAAATTGAGATTTGCGAGATTTTCCCTTACCTTAGGTCCGATTTTCTTCGTAGGTGTCCGAACCTCCTCTTCTTTGAAGTGCTTCTTTGAGACCTCATTTTAGGGCACTAAAATGGGTCTTTAAAGAAGACCAGAACCTCTAGGATGTTTCTAGGGAAGTGGAGAAGAGAATTTGGCAGGGGTTGGCCGAGCTTGAAGGCTCAAAGTTGTGTGAGGAAGAGAGGGAGGAGGTGCCCTTTTATAAGGGAGGAGAGGGGCTCCTTTGGAAAAACTAAAAATATTATTTTATTATAAAGTAAAGTTCGGTTTTAAATAGATCCATATTGATTTATTTCGAGGCTAAGGTGGGTATGGGTCTACATCCTCTCATCCAATAGAATTTAGACAAGTTTAGGTTCCTATTTTGACCTTATCATTTAGATTTAACATTAAGTTAAATAATTTTACTTTTACCGTGTCTTCTTGTGTTCTTACACTATAAGGTTAATAAACATACTATAAGAAGCCAAACGAACCCCAAGATGTTTATTATTAATATATATAACCTTATCTATGACATTTGGCCGAACCTTATATTTTTAGGAATAAAATAACAATTAATAATATAATATTTGTTTTAAAAACTATTTTATGTCAATTTTGACAATATTTAGTAATTGATTTTTGTGAAAATTATAACAGAATGATAAGTTCGAAAAAAGTTAATTAAATCAATACTAACATTTCATATTAACCTATAAAATTAGTGTAATTCATAAAAAGTCTCAAATTATATTTATTTGGGTATTTATAACATCAATTATGTCAATATTTCATTAATAAGATAATTACTACATCATCGTTGTGTCATAAATAAATTAAATTATATAATGTCTAAAAATTAAAAATAAAATACCATTATGTAGCCAATCTTTTTATCATTCTAAATAATATTTATAGTCGAATTTAGGTTATGTATAACCACATATTAAAAATGTTTTAGTAAATATACTTTGATTTTAACTCTTTTAACCCTTCTTTAAATAAATGTATAATAAATGACCTAATCTAATACAAGTGGGCCTAAATGGACATATTTTATTCCTAAGTTTGTTTTTGGTCGAATTACACTTGTCCTATAGAATTAGGACATGTGTTAGGGTAATAATAATATCATTTCTACCCTTAATTACCCTATTTACTTTTAACTGTGGTAAAAAAAAGTAAAAAGTTACTATTCCCCAAAAAATTATTTTCATCTCATTGAACCACATTTTACTTATTGACATCAACCGTGTTTCTAGAATTTTTGAAATTCCACTCACAGAAGCGGTAAAATTATGTTTTATGAACAATTCAGTATTTTTAACTACCACTTAGTGGTTTCACTATTCATCAAAAATTGAAAGTTTTCAGAAAAATACAAAAAATTAGGCCTGAGCTATATTTGTTATTATGAACTCAAAAATGATGTCTATTTTTCCAAATTCAAAAATATCAGTTGCATTAACTAATTAAAAAATTAATTCTCGTCGTCAAAACAAATAGCATGTTTTTAAGAGATAATAAATATCAAAAGATTGGAACTTGTTTATAACTGGTTTAAATGTGAAATTACATCCAATGACCATCATTGTATTAAATTGTATAAAAAAATTCTAAATATACTTTAAAACCACTAAAATTAATAATTTATCACTATTAATTATTTTGATTGAAAAATTTGTTTTTAATTAAAATTTAGTGATTTCTACTATTCATCAAAATATGAAAGTTATCCGAAAATTACCAAAATTTCACCCTAAGCTAATTTCGATATTCCAAATCCAAAAAATGAAGTCCATTTTGAAAAATAAAATTTACAAAATTTCAAAAAGTGGTTATTACTATTCATATCGGCTAGTTTTAATAATATTTTAATAGCATATCGTTGTTTAGTGAAACTCGGTATTGCGTACTACACACGCTATCAAGGAAGGTCTCGATTGCATGTAATGAAAGGAAAGTCAAGGATATGTGTTGTGCAAGCTCCTTTTGGTGTAGCGTACAACACAAGACATTAATTAAATTAAAAAGAATATGTTTCATAAAATCTCGGGGTGTTACATTCTACCCCCCTTAAAATGAATTTCGCCCTTGAAATTCGTCGAGGTGTAAATGGTTTACTATTAGAAAGTTTCTTTAATCGAAACACACATCATAAAAAGGAATACCAAAACCAATATTTAAAAACAAAAGTATGAAACGTAACGGTTACCCGAATAAACTAATCATTGGGTTTCCACATAGGTGAAAATATGGATATGGAAGAGAAATCTAACCGTCATGTTCTGATGGAGAGTGGTAGAGAACATGGTTATAGAAAAGATAGCAATCACAAAGCCATAAATTTGTGATGATCTAGGGTACCATCTGATTAATCAGATATAACTTCACTAGGACAACATTTTTGGTTTTCAAGATCATTTCCCTAAAGTTAATGAAATTGGAATTAGAAGAAATACTTTCATGATTTTGGTATAGTCTCACTGTTTGTCGTTCATTGGACAATTTCCACTTCATCTCTTATAGAAATGAAGTTGAATTTGTCATTCGTGATGTGTTAGCATATCATGTGACAGAATGATGGGTCATTCCATCTCTTTCAAACAAATGGTTAGCAAAAGTTATAAGTCCATCTTATGGTTAATCGTATATGGTTCCAAAAATGAACTTATAATTCATATATCATACCTCTTAATAAAATAAAACTAGTTTCTACTAACCAGAGACTTCTTGTAGGCCAGTGGTAGGCGATAAAGGCGAGTCGCACTTTGGTTGTGTGTTCGATTCCCACAGCCTTGTCTGACGCGATGGGATGTCGCTCGTCCTGCAGGTTGTCCTTTTTCTAAAGCTATATTACTATAACATCCCATCAATAATATCGAAAAAACTTTGATCCATAAACAATACTAACTTATGTCTAACATAATCCATTCTAATCTTTAGGCTTATCCATAATAATACAGTCCACTCTCATAACATAGTGAAAACGACTACCATAGATGTAATACCATCGTTGATCCCCATATATCATAAGATATGTTTTGTTGGTCACATTCCAAACATTCAAAGTCCTTAATCATGTATTCTCTTGAATACCCATTTAAACATAGTGAAAACATGAATGCAGTTAAAAGTGAACACCTTCTACATACCAAAATCCTCAAAATTATATATACTCAAACCATGATATCACTTAGTCCTTATATCAATCATGAGCTCATTAATACTGTCAAATATTTCAATTTCTCGTTTTCCCTTCATTATGCGCATATCATTATTTTTCCAAAAATATCTCAATCACTTTCCATGGTTACTGGTACCATAAAATTATTGAAAACCACAATAGACCAATACATAAATATTCCAATATTCCACGATACTATATACAACACTATTTTGGAATCCCATTACATAAACAATTAATCATTCCACCAAATCGTTGTCATATTCAACATCGCCAATAGTGATCGCATGTGACTTCCCTTTTTTTTCTTTGCCTTAAGTGGTTGCTCATGTTGATCATCACTAACCCTTGGATTGGGGAATTTATTAGCATAATGCCCCATTTCCTTGCAGTTTAAGCATTGAAGTGTTGGTGGTGCGTTCTCTGCAGTCTTTGCTTTATTCACATCATTAGAAACCCTTTTTGCATTACATCGACACTCAGCTGCTCGATGACCTTCCTTTCCACACATAAAACATTTTCTAGTCCCTTTAATACAATCTCCACCATGCTTCTTTCCACACTTTGAGCATAAGGAAACATTCATCTTCTTTTCACCATTATTCTGAGATTTCTCCTTGAACTCCATCTTTCGTTTCTTGTCAAAACCATGAGATGGATATGTAACACCAACTTCCATTTCTACCTTGATAGCACAATGCACAATTTATTCATAGCTACTGAAGTCTCTTATAGCTAATTCCCTTCGAAGACTTGGTTTTAAGCCACTGAAAAATCAATCAACTTTACTTTCAAGTTGGATGATAATGCCAGATGCATACCTTGCAAGTCTTGTAAAATTTGCTTCATATATACCAACATATTCATCATCCTTCTACTTCAGCTCAAGAAACTCTTTTTCCATCTTTGTTCTAAGAATACGGGGGAAGTACTTACTGAAAAACAAGTTCTTGAACTCGTCCCATTCCATGGACTCAATTTCATCTCTTGGCCTCGTATTTTTGATAACATTCCCCCATTGATCATCTTCACCTTCCAAATGATATACTGCTAAGATGACTTTATCATGTTCAGAACATTGAAGAACTGAAAATATCTTTTCAGTGGTACTGATCCATTGTTCAGCAACAAGTGGATCAGAAGACCCACTAAAAGAAGGTGGGCGTTGCCTCATGAAGGACTCAATAGAATATTGTTCCCTTCTCTACTCATTTGGAAGTCCAGAATGATTCATAGCTTGTGTAAGTATAGCAATAAGATTTTGCACTCCATCTCCCATAACACTTGTTTGTTCAGGAGGAAAATCATTGCATTTTCCATTACATTGATCAACACGGTTCCTTCGGGCTCCATCCATCGTCTAAAACCCAAAAAGAATAGTGTGAGAGGCAAAAATCATGCTAGGGAAAACAACATAATAATGGGGGAGTACCCTCAATATCTAACATCTTAGGTTAAATTCTAATATCGTTAGCGCAATTCTAGGACTATAACCTATACGTATACTTAACCTTAGAGACATCCCTAGACATACCTTAGAAATATCTCTAGGGATCTCACTAAAGTTCTCGCATCATAGTTTCCAAAGGTTGACTAAACCTTTCCCTTGATACCAACTATAGAAACCCGAAACATGACGTACATGGACATTACATTACTTTTGCGGAATACTTTATACATAACAAAAATACACACACAAGGATCGTAATAGTTTAGTCTCTTTGGAAACTCAGAATATAATCTTCTAATCGTGGTGAAAGATCTTCAAAATCTCCCATAAATATTTTCCTTTTTTACCTAAAACCTTTCATTATATCCTGGGGAAAAGAAAACATAAAAGGGTGATCTCAAATGCTCAGTAAGGGTAAAAAAAAGAAATATCAATCACATCATATTCATAAGAACATAACATTTTGGAAATCTTAACCTGCAAAAGAGAGCATAATTTCATAACATGGGATAAATCATAGTAGTGAAATGAAATCCCAATAATCATAACTTAAAACATGAAACTTTGTGGAATACACACATAATCATAGAGAATCATATCTTATTAGTCAAGACTCATTGCCAAGACTATCTTAGTGGACAAAGTCCCTTTCTGAACCAAGTCACCCTCGTTTCAGTCCTGTTTCACTGAATCGATATAACCTACCGTTCCAGCCATGTCTATCTCATTAGAAATAAAATCTTTACCCAATGCATTGGAGGGAGATATAGGTCCCACCCATATCATAATTATACCATTCTTATGTGTGCCACAAAATCATACATCATACATCATTTCATAACCCATGTAATAAAAATTGGAATCCTAAACATCGTGACATCATAAAACAATTCATATAAGATAAAAGAATTCATATACATAATTCCATCACAACATAGTCAAATCAATGTAAAAATAGGGATAGAAACAGAATCATTTATTATCTTAGATGGAAAATAATTTTGATAAAACACTTGAACTTCATTCTTGAGGAAAATATCCTTTCTACTTCAAAAACATTTTTCCTTTCTTAACATGTGATACAATTTTAAACTAAAAAATTTGATTAAAAATGAACTTGAAAACATTTAAAGGAAGCTTCTTGGAAATAATTTTTTAAAAATCCATTCATGACGTATAAGTTAAAAAAACATTCTTCGTACTTTTTTCGGAAAAGTCATAAAGTACCTCGTACGAAAAATGACAAAAGATTCCTTTCATATCCTTTATTAAACACTCATCGAAGGGTAAAATTGGATATAAACTATTGTATAAGGATATAAATATTAAATATTGAGGAAACATGGATGTGGATGATAAATATTCCCCAGTAAATTATGAAGTATAAACAATCTCGGATAAAAATTGAGATTTGCAAGATTTTCCCTTAGCTTAGGTCTGATTTTTTTCGTAGGTGTCTGAACCTCCTCTTCTTTGAAGTGATTCTTTGAGACCTTCTTTTAGGGCACTAAAATGGGTCTTTGAAGAAGAAAAAAACCTCTAGGATATTTCTAGGTAAGTGGAGAAGAGAATTTGGTAGGGTTTTGCAGAGCTTGACGGCTCAAAGTTGTGTGAGGAATAGAGGGAGGAGGTTCCCTTTTATAAGGGAGGAGAGGGGCTCCTTTGGAAAAACTAAAAATATTATTTTATTATAAAGTCAAGTTCGGTTTTAAATAGCTCCAAATTGATTTATTTTGAGGCTAATGTGGGGATGGGTCGAAATCCTCTCATCCAATAGAATTTAGAAAAGTTTAGGTTCCTATTTTAACCTTATCATTTAGATTTAACATTAAGTTTAATAATTTTACTTTTACCGTGTCTTTTTGTGTTCTTACACTATAAGGTTAATAAACTTACTATAAGAAGCCGAACGAACCCCAAGTTGTTTATTATTAATTTATATAACCTTATCTAAGTCATTTGGCCGAACCTTATATTTTTAGGAATAAAATAACAATTAATAATATAATATTTATTTTAAAAACTATTTTATGTCAATTTTGACACTATTTAGTAATTGATTTTTGTGAAAATTATAACAGAATAATAAGTTCGAACAGAGTTAATTAAATCAATACTAACATGTCATATTAACCTAGAAAATTAGTGGAATTCATAAAAAGTCTCAAATTATATTTACTTGGGTATTTATAACATCAATTATGTCAATATTTCATTAATAAGATAATTACTACATCATCGTTGTGTCATAAATAAATTAAATTATTTAATGTCTAAAAATTACAAATAAAATACCATTATGTAGAACATATTTTTATCTTTCTTAATAATATTTATAGTCGAATTTATCTTATGTATAACACCATATTAAAAATGTTTTAGTAAATATACTTTGATTTTAACTCTTTTAACCCTTCTTTAAATAAATTAATATTAAATGTCCTAATCTAATCCAAGTGTGCCTAAATGGTCATATTTTATTCCTAAGATTGTTTTTGGTCGAATTACACTTGTTCTATAAAATTAGGACATGTGTTAGGGTAATAATAATATCATTTCTACCCTTAATTACCCTATTTACTTTTAACCGTGGTAAAAAAAAGTTAAAAGTTACTATTCACCAAAAATTTATTTCCATCTCATTGAACCACATTTTACTTACTGACATCAACTGTGTCTCTCGGAATTTTGAAATTCCACTCACAGAAGCGGAAAAATTAAGTTTTATGAACAATTCAGTTTTTTAACTACCACTTAGTGGTTTCACTATTCATCAAAAATTGAAGGTTTTCAGAAAAATACAAAAAATTAGGCCTAAGCTATATTTGATATTATGAACTCAAAAATGATGTCTATTTTACCAAATTCAAAACATATCAGTTGTATTATCTAATTAAAAAATTAATTCCCGTTGTCAAAACAAATAGCATGTTTTTAAGAGATAATAACTATCAAAAGATTGAAACTTTTTTATAACTGGTTTAAATGTGAAATTACATCCAATGGCCATCATTGTATTAAATTGTAAAAACATATTAAAAATATACTTTAAAACCACTAAAATTAATAATTTATCACTATTAATTATTTCGATTGAAAAAGTTGTTTTTAATTAAAATTTAGTAATTTCCACTATTCATCAAAATATGAATGTTATCCAAAAATTACCAAAATTTCACCCTAAGCTAATTTCGATATTCTGAATCCAAAAATGAAGTCCATTTTGAATAATAAAATTTACAAAATTTCAAAAAGAGGTTATTACTATTCATATCGGCTAGTTTTAATAATATTCTAATAGCATATCGTTGTTTAGTGAAACTCGGTATTGCGTACTACACACGCTATCAAGGAAGGTCTCGATTACATGTAATGAAAGGAAAGTCAAGGATGCATGTTGTGCAAGATCCTTTTGGTGTAGCGTACAACACAAGACATTAATGAAATTAAAAAGAATATTTTTCATAAAATCCCGGGGTGTTACATTCTACCCCCCTTAAAATGAATTTCGCACTCGAAATTTGTCGGGGTTATAAATGGTTTACTATTAGAAAGTTTCATTAATCGAAACCCACATCGTAAAAAGGAATACCAAAACCAATCTTTAAAAACAAAAGTATGAAACGTAATGGTTACCCAAATAAACTAATCACTGGGTTTCCAGATAGGTGAAAATATGGATATGGAAGAGAAATCTAACCATCATGTTCTGATGGAGAGTGGTAGAGAACATGTATATGGAAAAGCTAGCAATCACAAAGCCATAAATTTGTGATGATCTAGGGTACCATCTGATTCATCAAATATAAGATCACTAGGACAACATTTTTGGTTTTCAAGATCATTTCCCTAAAGTTGATGAAATTGGAATTAGAAGAAATACTTTGGTGATTTTGGTATAGTATCACCGTTTGCCGTTATTTGGACAATTTCCACTTTATCTCTTATAGAAATGAAGTTGAATTTGTCATTCGTGATGTGTTAGCATATCATGTGAAAGAATGATGGGTCATTCCATCTCTTTCAAACAAATGGTTAGCAAAAGTTATAAGTCCATCTTATGGTTAATCGTATATGGTTCCAAAAATGAACTTATACTTCATATATCATACCCCTTAATAAAATAAAACTAGTTTCTACTAACCAGGGACTTCATGTAGGCCATTGGTAGGCGATAAAGGCCAGTCGCACTTTGGTTGTGTGTTCGATTCCCACAGCCTTGTCTGACGCGATGGGATGTCACTCGTCCTGCAGGTTGTCCTTTTTCTAAAGCTATATTACTATAACATCCCTTCAATAATATCGAAAAAACATCGATCCTTAAACAATACTAACTTATGTCCAACATAATCCATTCTAATATTTAGGCTTATCCATAATACTGCAGTCCACTCTCATAACATAGTGAAAACGACTACCATAGATTTAATACCATCGTTGATCCCCATATATCATAAGATATGTTTTGTTGGTCACATGCCAAACATTCAAAGTCCTTAATCATGTATTCTCTTGAATACCCATTTAAACTTAGTGAAAACATGAATGCAGTTAAAAGTGAACACCTTCTACGTACCAAAATCCTCAAAATTATATATACTCAAACCATGATATCACATAGTCCTTATATCAATCATGAGCCCATTAATACTGTCAAATATTTCAATTTCTCGTTTTCCCTTCATTATGCGCATATCATTCTTTTTCCAAAAATATCTCAATCACATTCCATGGTTACTGGTACCATAAAATTATTGAAAACCACAATAGACCAATACATAAATATTCCAGTATTCCACGATACTATATACAACACTATTTTGGAATCCCATTACATAAACAATTAATCATTCCACCACATCATTGTCATATTCAACATCGTCAATAGTGATCACATGTGACTTCCCTTTTTCCTTTGCCTTAAGTGGTTTCTCATGTTGATCATCACTAACCCTTGGATTGGGGCATTTATTAGCATAATGCCCCATTTCCTTGCACTTGAAGCATTGAAGTGTTGGTGGTGCGTTCTCTGCAGTCTTTGCTTTATTCACATCATTAGAAACCCTTTTTCCATTACTTCGACACTCAGCTGCTCGATGACCTTCCTTTCCACACATAAAACAGTTTCTAGTCCCTTTAATACAATCTCCACCATGATTCTTTCCACACTTTGAGCATAAGGAAACATTCATCTTCTTTTCACCATTATTCTGAGATTTCTCCTTGAACTCCATCTTTTGTTTCTTGTCAAAACCATGAGATGGATATGTAACACCAACTTCCATTTCTACCTTGATAGCACAATGCACAATTTATTCATAGCTACTGATGTCTCTTATAGCTAATTCCCTTAGATGACTTGGTTTTAAGCCACTGAAAAATCAATCAACTTTACTTTCAGGTTGGATGATAATGCCAGATGCATACCTTGCAAGTCTTGTAAAATTCGCTTCATATATACCAACAGATTCATCATCCTTCTACTTCAGCTCAAGAAACTCCTTTTCCATCATTGTTCTAAGAATACGGGGGAAGTACTTACTGAAAAAAAAGTTCTTGAACTCGTCCCATTCCATGGACTCAATTTCATCTCTTGGCCTCGTATTTTTTATAAGATTCCCCCATTGATCATCTTCACCTTCCAAATGATATAATGCTAAGATGACTTTATCATGTTCAGAACATTGAAGAACTGAAAATATCATTTCAGTGGTACTGATCCATTGTTCAGCAACAAGTGGATCGGAAGACCCACTAAAAGAAGGTGGGCGTTGCCTCATGAAGGACTCAATAGAATATTGTTCCCTTCTCTACTCATTTGGAAGTCCAGAATGATTCATATCTTGTGTAAGTATAGCAATAAGATTTTTCACTCCATCTCCCATAACACTTGTTTGTTCAGGAGGAAAATCATTTCATTTTCTATTACATTGATCAACACGGTTCCTTCGGGCTCCAGCCATCGTCTAAAACCCAAAAAGAATAGTGTGAGAGGCAAAAATCATGCTAGGGAAAACAACATAATAATGGGGGAGTACCCTAAATATCTAACATCTTAGGTTAAATTCTAATATCGTTAGCGCAATTCTAGGACTATAACCTATACGTATACTTAACCTTAGAGACATCCCTAGACATACCTTAGAAATATCTCCAGGGATCTCACTAAAGTTCTCGCATCCTAGTTTCCAAAGGTTGACTAAACCTTTCCTCTGATACCAACGATAGAAACCCGAAAAATGACGTACATGGACATTACATTACTTTTGCGGAATACTTTGTACATAACAAAAATACACACACAAGGATCGTAATAGTTTAGTCTCTTTGGAAACTCAGAATATAATCTTCTAATCGTGGTGAAAGATCTTCAAAATCTCCCATAAAGATCTTCCTTTTTTACCTAAAACCTTTCATTATATCCTGGGGAAAAGAAAACATAAAAGGGTGAGCTCAAATGCTATGTAAGGGTAAAAAAAAGAAATATCAATCACATCATATTCATAAGAACATAACATTTTGGAAATCTTAACCTGCAAAAGAGAGCATAATTTCATAACATGGGATAAATCATAGTAGTGAAATGAAATCCGAATAATCATAACATAAAACATGAAACTTTGTGGCATACACACATAATCATAGAGAATCATATCTTATTAGTCAAGATTCATTTCCAAGACTATCTTAGTGGACAAAGTCCCTTTCTGTACCAAGTCACCCTCGTTTCAGTCCTATTTCACTGAATCGATATAACCTACCGTTCCAGCCATGTCTATCTCATTAGAAATAAAATCTTTACCCAATGCATTGGAGGGAGATATAGGTCCCACCCATCTCATAATGATACCATTCTTATGTGTGCCAGAAAATCATAAATCATACATCATTTCATAACCCATGTAATAAAAATTGGAATCCTAAACATCGTGACATCATAAAACAATTCATATAAGATAAAAGAATTCATATACATAATTCCATAACAACATAGTCAAATCAATGTAAAAATAGGGATAGAAAAAGAATCATTTATTATCTTAGATGGAAAATAATTTTGATAAAACACTTGAACTTCATTCTTGAGGAAAATATCCTTTCTACTTCAAAAACATTTTTTCCTTTCTTAACATGTGATACAATTTTAAACTAAAAAAGTTGATTAAAAATAAACTTGAAAACATTTAAAGGAAGCTTCGTGGAAATAATTTTTTAAAAATCCATTCATGACGTATAAGTTAAAAAAACATTCTTCGTACTTTTTTCAGAAAAGTCGTAAAGTACCTCGTACGAAAAATGACAAAAGATTCCTTTCATATCCTTTACTAAACACTCATCGAAGGGTAAAATTGGATATAAACTATTGTAGAAGGATATAAATATTACATATTTAGGAAACATGGATGTGGATGATAAATATTCCCCAGTAAATTATGAAGTATAAACAATCTCGGATAAAAATTGAGATTTGCGAGATTTGCCCTTACCTTAGGTCTGATTTTTTTCGTAGGTGTCTGAACCTCCTCTTCTTTGAAGTGCTTATTTGAGACCTTATTTTAGGGCAATAAAATGGGTTTTTGAAGAAGAACAGAACCTCTAGGATGTTTCTTGGGAAGTGGAGAAGAGAATTTGGTAGGGTTTTGTAGAGCTTGAAGGCTCAAAGTTGTGTGAGGAATAGAGGGAGGAGGTTCCCTTTTATAAGGGAGGAGCGGGGCTCCTTTGAAAAAACTAAAAATATTATTTTATTATAAAGTCAAGTTCGGTTTTAAATAGATCCAAATTGATTTATTTCGAGGCTAATGTGGGGATGGGTCGAAATCATCTCATCCAATAGAATTTAGAAAAGTTTAGGTTCCTATTTTAACCTTATCATTTATATTTAACATTAAGTTTAATAATTTTACTTTTACCGTGTCTTTTTGTGTTCTTACACTATAAGGTTAATAAACTTACTATAAGAAGCCAAAAGAACCCCAAGTTGTTTATTATTAATTTATATAACCTTATCTAAGTCATTTGGCCGAACCTTAGATTTTTAGGAATAAAATAACAATTAATAATATAATATTTGTTTTAAAAACTATTTTATGTCAATTTTGACACTATTTAGTAATTGATTTTTGTGAAAATCATAACAGAATGATAAGTTCGAACAGAGTTAATTAAATCAATACTAACATGTCATATTAACCTAGAAAATTATTGTAATTCATAAAAAGTCTCAAATTATATTTACTTGGGTATTTATAACATCAATTATGTCAATATTTCATTAATAAGATAATTACTACATCATCGTTGTGTCATAAATAAATTAAATTATTTAATGTCTAAAAATTACAAATAAAATACCATTATGTAGAAAATCTTTTTATCTTTCTTAATAATATTTATAGTCGAATTTATCTTATGTATAACACCATATTAAAAATGTTTTAGTAAATATACTTTGATTTTAACTCTTTTAACCCTTCTTTAAATAAATTAATAATAAATGTCCTAATCTAATCCAAGTGGGCCTAAATGGTCATATTTTATTCCTAAGATTGTTTTTGGTCGAATTACACTTGTTCTATAAAATTAGGACATGTGTTAGGGTAATAATAATATCATTTCTACCCTTAATTACCCTATTTACTTTTAACCGTGGTAAAAAAAAGTTAAAAGTTACTATTCACCAAAAATTTATTTCCATCTCATTGAACCACATTTTACATACTGACATCAACTGTGTCTCTCGGAATTTTGAAATTCCACTCACAGAAGCGGTAAATTTAAGTTTTATGAACAATTCAGTTTTTTAACTACCACTTAGTGGTTTCACTATTCATCAAAAATTGAAGGTTTTCAGAAAAATACAAAAAATTAGGCCTAAGCTATATTTGATATTATGAACTCAAAAATGATGTCTATTTTACCAAATTCAAAACATATCAGTTGTATTAACTAATTAAAAAATAAATTCATGTCGTCAAAACAAATAGCGTGTTTTTAAGAGATAATAACTATCAAAAGATTGAAACTTTTTTATAACTGGTTTAAATGTGAAATTACATCCAATGACCATCATTGTATTAAATTGTAAAAACATATTCAAAATATACTTTAAAAGCACTAAAATTAATAATTTATCACTATTAATTATTTCGATTGAAAAAGTTGTTTTTAATTAAAATTTAGTAATTTCCACTATTCATCAAAATATGAAAGTTATCCGAAAATTACCAAAATTTCACCCTAAGCTAATTTCGATATTCTGAATCCAAAAATGAAGTCCATTTTGAATAATAAAATTTAAAAAATTTCAAAAAGTGGTTATTACTATTCATGTCGGCTAGTTTTAATAATATTTTAATAGCATATCGTTGTTTAGTGAAACTCGGTATTGCGTACTACACACGCTATCAAGGAAGGTCTCGATTACGTGTAATGAAAGGCAAGTCAAGGATGCATGTTGTGAAAGCTCCTTTTGATGTAGCGTACAACACAAGACATTAATGAAATTAAAAAGAATATTTTTCATAAAATCCCGGGGTGTTACATTCTACCCCCCTTAAAATGAATTTCGCACTCGAAATTTGTCGGGGTTATAAATGGTTTACTATTAGAAAGTTTCATTAATCGAAACCCACATCGTAAAAAGGAATACCAAAACCAATCTTTAAAAACAAAAGTATGAAACGTAATGGTTACCCAAATAAACTAATCACTGGGTTTCCACATAGGTGAAAATATGGATATGGAAGTGAAATCTAACCATCATGTTCTGATGGAGAGTGGTAGAGAACATGTCTATGGAAAAGCTAGCAATCACAAAGCCATAAATTTGTGATGATCTAGGGTACCATATGATTCATCAAATATAAGATCACTAGGACAACATTTTTGGTTTTCAAGATCATTTCCCTAAAGTTGATGAAATTGGAATTAGAAGAAATACTTTGGTGATTTTGGTATAGTATCACCGTTTGTCGTTATTTGGACAATTTCCACTTTATCTCTTATAGAAATGAAGTTGAATTTGTCATTCGTGATGTGTTAGCATATCATGTGAAAGAATGATGGGTCATTCCATCTCTTTCAAACAAATGGTTAGAAAAAGTTATAAGTCCATCTTATGGTTAATCGTATATGGTTCCAAAAATGAACTTATACTTCATATATCATACCTCTTAATAAAATAAAACTAGTTTCTACTAACCAGGGACTTCTTGTAGGCCAGTGGTAGGCGATAAAGGCCCGTCGCACTTTGGTTATGTGTTCGATTCCCACAGCCTTGTCTGACGCGATGGGATGTCGCTCGTCCTGCAGGTTGTCCTTTTTCTAAAGCTATATTACTATAACATCCCATCAATAATATCGAAAAAACTTCGATCCTTAATCAATACTAACTTATGTCCAACATAATCCATTCTAATCTTTAGGCTTATCCATAATACTGCAGTCCACTCTCATAACATAGTGAAAACGACTACCATAGATTTAATACCATCGTTGATCCCCATATATCATAAGATATGTTTTTTTGGTCACATTCCAAACATTCAATGTCCTTAATCATGTATTCTCTTGAATACCCATTTAAACATAGTAAAAACATGAATGCAGTTAAAAGTGAAAACCTTCTACATACCAAAATCCTCAAAATTATATATACTCAAACCATGATATCACTTAGTCCTTATATCAATCATGAGCTCATTAATACTGTCAAATATTTCAATTTCTCGTTTTCCCTTCATTATGCGCATATCATTCTTTTTCCAAAAATATCTCAATCACTTTCCATGGTTACTGGTACCATAAAATTATTGAAAACCACAATATACCAATACATAAATATTCCAATATTCCATGATACTATATACAACACTATTTTGGAATCCCATTACATAAACAATTAATCATTCCACCACATCGTTGTCATATTCAACATCGCCAATAGTGATCGCATGTGACTTCCCTTTTTCCTTTGCCTTAAGTGGTTGCTCATGTTGATCATCACTAACCCTTGGATTGGGGCATTTATTAGCATAATGCCCTATTTCCTTGCACTTGAAGCATTGAAGTGTTGGTGGTGCGTTCTCTGCAGTCTTTGCTTTATTCACATCATTAGAAACCCTTTTTCCATTACATCGACACTCAGCTGCTCGATGACCTTCCTTTCCACACATAAAACATTTTCTAGTCCCTTTAATACAATCTCCACCATGCTTCTTTCCACACTTTGAACATAAGGAAACATTCATCTTCTTTTCACCATTATTCTGAGATTTCTCCTTGAACTCCATCTTTCGTTTCATGTCAAAACCATGAGATGGATATGTAACACCAACTTCCATTTCTACCTTGATAGCACAATGCACAATTTATTCATATCTACTGAAGTCTCTTATAGCTAATTCCCTTCGAAGACTTGGTTTTAAGCCACTAAAAAATCAATCAACTTTACTTTCAGGTTGGATGATAATGCCAGATGCATACCTTGCAAGTCTTGTAAAATTCGCTTCGTATATACCAACAGATTCATCATCCTTCTACTTCAGCTCAAGAAACTCCTTTTCCATCTTTGTTCTAAGAATACGGGGGAAGTACTTACTGAAAAACAAGTTCTTGAACTCGTCCCATTCCATGGACTCAATTTCATCTCTTGGCCTCGTATTTTTGATAAGATTCCCCCATTGATCATCTTCACCTTCCAAATGATATACTGCTAAGATGACTTTATCATGTTCAGAACATTGAAGAACTGAAAATATCTTTTCAGTGGTACTGATCCATTGTTCAGCAACAAGTGGATCGGAAGACCCACTAATAGAGGGTGGGTGTTGCCTCATGAAGGACTCAATAGAATATTGTTCCCTTCTCTACTCATTTGGAACTCCAGAACTATTCATAGCTTGTGTAGGTATAGCAATAAGATTTTGCACTCCATCTCCCATAACACTTGTTTGTTCAGGAGGAAAATCATTGCATTTTTCATTACATTTATCAACACGGTTCCTTCGGGCTCCGGCCATCGTCTAAAACCCAAAAAGAATAGTGTGAGAGACAAAAATCATGCTAGGGAAAACAATATAATAATGGGGGAGAACCCTCAATATCTAACATCTTAGGTTAAATTCTAATATCGTTAGCGCAATTCTAGTACTATAACCTATACGTATACTTAACCTTAGATACATCCCTAGACATACCTTAGAAATATCTCTAGGGATCTCACTAAAGTTCTCACATCCTATTTTCCAAAGGTTGACTAAACCTTTCCTCTGATACCAACTATAGAAACCCGAAACATGACGTACATGGACATTACATTACTTTTGCGGAATACTTTGTACATAACAAAAATACACACACAAGGATCGTAATAATTTAGTCTCTTTGGAAACACAGAATATAATCTTCTAATCGTGGTGAAAGATCTTCAAAATCGTCCATAAAGATCTTCCTTTTTTACCTAAAACCTTTCATTATATCCTGGGGAAAAGAAAACATAAAAGGGTGAGCTCAAATGCTCAGTAAGGGTAAAAAAAAGAAATATCAATCACATCATATTCATAAGAACATAACATTTTGGAAATCATAACCTGCAAAAGAGAGCATAATTTCATAACATGGGATAAATCATAGTAGTGAAATGAAATCCCAATAATCATAACTTAAAACATGAAACTTTGTGGAATACACACATAATCATAGAGAATCATATCTTATTAGTCAAGACTCATTGCCAAGACTATCTTAGTGGACAAAGTCCCTTTCTGAACCAAGTCACCCTCGTTTCAGTCATGTTTCACTGAATCGATATAACCTACCGTTCCAGCCATGTCTATCTCATTAGAAATAAAATCTATACCCAATGCATTGGAGGGAGATATAGGTCCCACCCATCTCATAATGATACCATTCTTATGTGTGCCACAAAATCATAAATCATACATCATTTCATAACCCATGTAATAAAAATTGGAATCCTAAACATCGCGACATCATAAAACAATTCATATAAGATAAAAGAATTCATATACATAATTCCATCACAACATAGTCAAATCAATGTAAAAATAGGGATAGAAACAGAATAATTTATTATATTAGATGGAAAATAATTTTGATAAAACACTTGAACTTTATTCTTGAGGAAAATATCCTTTCTACTTCAAGAACATTTTTCCTTTCTTAACATGTGATACAATTTTAAACTAAAAAAGTTGATTAAAAATAAACTTGAAAACATTTAAAGGAAGATTCTTGGAAATAATTTTTTAAAAATCCATTCATGACGTATAAGTTAAAAAAACATTCTTCATACTTTTTTCGGAAAATTCATAAAGTACCTCGTACGAAAAATGACAAAAGATTCCTTTCATATCCTTTAATAAACACTCATCGAAGGGTAAAATTGGATATAAAATATTGTAGAAGGATATAAATATTACATATTGAGGAAACATGGATGTGGATGATAAATATTCCCCAGTAAATTATGAAGTATAAACAATCTCGGATAAAAATTGAGATTTGCGAGATTTGCCCTTACCTTAGGTCTGATTTTTTTCGTAGGTGTCCGAACCTCCTCTTCTTTGAAGTTCTTCTTTGAGACCTTCTTTTAGGGCACTAAAATGGGTCTTTGAAGAAGAACAGAACCTCTAGGATGTTTCTAGGGAAGTGGAGAAGAGAATTTGGTAGGGTTTTGCAGAGCGTGAAGGCTCAAAGTTGTGTGAGGAATAGAGGGAGGAGGTTGCCTTTTATAAGGGAGGAGAGGGGCTCCTTTGGAAAAACTAAAAATATTATTTTATTATAAAGTCAAGTTCGGTTTTAAATAGCTCCAAATTGATTTATTTCGAGGATAATGTGGGGATGGGTCGAAATCCTCTCATCCAATAGAATTTAGAAAAGTTTAGGTTCCTATTTTAACCTTATCATTTAGATTTAACATTAAGTTTAATAATTTTACTTTTACCGTGTCTTTTTGTGTTCTTACACTATAAGGTTAATAAACTTACTATAAGAAGCCAAACGAACCCCAAGTTGTTTATTATTAATTTATATAACCTTATCTAAGTCATTTGGCCGAACATTAGATTTTTAGGAATAAAATAACAATTAATAATATAATATTTGTTTTAAAAACTATTTTATGTCAATTTTGACACTATTTAGTAATTGATTTTTGTGAAAAGCATAACAGAATGATAAGTTCGAACAGAGTTAATTAAATCAATACTAACATGCCATATTAACCTAGAAAATTAGTTGAATTCATAAAAAGTCTCAAATTATATTTACTTGGGTATTTATAACATCAATTATGTCAATATTTCATTAATAAGATAATTACTACATCATCGTTGTGTCATAAATAAATTAAATTATTTAATGTCTAAAAATTACAAATAAAATACCATTATGTAGAAAATCTTTTTATCTTTTTTAATAATATTTATAGTCGAATTTAGCTTATGTATAACACCATATTAAAAATGTGTTAGTAAATATACTTTGATTTTAACTCTTTTAAACCTTCTTTAAATAAATTAATAATAAATGTCCTAATCTAATCCAAGTGGGCCTAAATGGTCATATTTTATTCCTAAGATTGTTTTTGGTTGAATTACACTTGTTCTATAAAATTAGGACATGTGTTAGGGTAATAATAATATCATTTCTACCCTTAATTACCCTATTTACTTTTAACCGGGGTAAAAAAAAGTTAAAAGTTACTATTCACCAAAAATTTATTTCCATCTCATTGAACCACATTTTACTTACTGACATCAACCGTGTCTCTCGGAATTTTGAAATTCCACTCACAGAAGCGGTAAAATTAAGTTTTATGAACAATTCAGTTTTTTAACTACCACTTAGTGGTTTCACTATTCATCAAAAATTGAAGGTTTTCAAAAAAATACAAAAAATTAGGCCTAAGATATATTTGATATTATGAACTCAAAAATGATGTCTATTTTACCAAATTCTAAACATATCAGTTGTATTAACAAATTAAAAAATAAATTCCCGTCGTCAAAACAAATAGCGTGTTTTTAAGAGATAATAACTATCAAAAGATTGAAACTTTTTTATAACTGGTTTAAATGTGAAATTACATCCAATGACCATCATTGTATTAAATTGTAAAAACATATTCAACATATACTTTAAAACCACTAAAATTAATAATTTATCACTATTAATTATTTCGATTGAAAAATTTGTTTTTAATTAAAATTTAGTAATTTCCACTATTCATCAAAATATGAAAGTTATCCGAAAATTACCAAAATTTCACCCTAAGCTAATTTCGATATTCTGAATCCAAAAAATGAAGTCCATTTTGAATAATAAAATTTACAAAATTTCAAAAAGTGGTTATTACTATTCATATCGGCTAGTTTTAATAATATTTTAATAGCATATCGTTGTTTAGTGAAACTCGGTATTGCGTACTACACACGCTATCAAGGAAGGTCTCGATTACGTGTAATGAAAGGCAAGTTAAGGATGCGTGTTGTGCAAGCTCCTTTTGGTGTAGCGTACAACACAAGACATTAATGAAATTAAAAAGATTATTTTTCATAAAATCCCGGGGTGTTACATTCTACCCCCCTTAAAATGAATTTCGCACTAGAAATTTGTCGGGGTTATAAATGGTTTACTATTAGAAAGTTTCATTAATCGAAACCCACATCGTAAAAAGGAATACAAAAACCAATCTTTAAAAACAAAAGTATGAAACGTAATGGTCACCCAAATAAACTAATCACTGGGTTTCCACATAGGTGAAAATATGGATATGGAAGAGAAATCTAACCATCATGTTCTGATGGAGAGTGGTAGAGAACATGTCTATGGAAAAGCTAGCAATCACAAAGCTATAAATTTGTGATGATCTAGGGTACCATCTGATTCATCAAATATAAGATCACTAGGACAACATTTTTGGTTTTCAAGATCATTTCCCTAAAGTTGATGAAATTGGAATTAGAAGAAATACTTTCGTGATTTTGGTATAGTATCACCATTTGCCGTTATTTGGACAATTTCCACTTTATCTCTTATATAAATGAAGTTGAATTTGTCATTCGTGATGTGTTAGCATATCATGTGAAAGAATGATGGGTCATTCCATCTCTTTCAAACAAAAGGTTAGAAAAAGTTATAAGTCCATCTTATGGTTAATCGTATATTGTTCCAAAAATGAACTTATACTTCATATATCATACCGCTTAATAAAATAAAACTAGTTTCTACTAACCAGGGACTTCCTGTAGGCCAGTGGTAGGCGATAAAGGCCAGTCGCACTTTGGTTGTGGGTTCGATTCCCACAGCCTTGTCCGACGCGATGGGCTGTCGCCCGTCCTGCAGGTTGTCATTTTTCTAAAGCTATATTACTATAACATCCCATCAATAATATCGAAAAAACTTCGATCCTTAAACAATACTAACATATGTCTAACATAATCAATTCCAATCTTTAGGCGTATCCATAATACTGTAGTCCACTCTCAAAACATAGTGAAAACGATTACGAGAAATTTAATACCATCATTGATCCCCATATATCATAAGATATGTTTTTTTGGTCACATTCCAAACATTCAAAGTCCGTAATCATGTATTCTCTTTAATACCCATTGAACCTTAGTGAAAACATGAATGCAGTTAAAAGTTAACACCTTCCACATACCAAATTCCTCAAAATTCTATATATTCAAACCATGATATCACTTAGTCCTTATATCAATCATGAGCTCATGAATACTGTCAAATATTTCATTTTCTCGTTTTCCCTTCATTATGCACATATCATTCTTTTTCCAAAAATATCTCAATCACTTTCCATGGTTACTGGTACCATAAAATTATTGAAAACCACAATAGACCAATACATAAATATTCCAATATTCCACGATACTATATACAACACTATTTTGGAATCCCATTACATAAACAATTAATCATTCCACCACATCATTTACATATTCAACATCGCCAATAGTGATCACATGTGACTTCCCTTTGTCCATTGCCTTAAGTGGTTTCTCATGTTGATCATCACTAACCCTTGTATTAGGGCATTTATTAGCATGATGCCCCATTTACTTGCACTTGAAGCATTGAAGTGTTGGTGGTGCGTTCTCTACAGTCTTTGCTTTATTGAAATCATCAGAAACCCTTTTTCCATTACTTCGACACTCAGCTGCTCGATGACCTTCTTTTCCACACTTAAAACATTTTCTAGTCCCTTTATGACAATCTCCACCATGCTTTTTTCCACACTTTGAGCATAAGGAAACATTCATCTTCTTTTCACCATTATTATGAGATTTCTCCTTGAACTCCATCTTTAGTTTCTTGTCAAAACCATGAGATGGATATGTTACACCAACTTCCATTTCTACCTTGATAGAACAAAGCACAATTTCTTCTTAGCTACTGAAGTCTCTTATAGCTAATGCCCTTCGAAGACTTGGGTTTAAGCCACTAAAAAATCGATCAACTTTACTTTCAGGTTGGATGATAATGCCAGATGCATACCTTGCAATCTTGTAAAATTCGCTTCGTATATACCAACCGATTCATCATCCTTCTCCTTCAGCTCAAGAAACTCCTTTTCCATCTTTTTTCGAAGAATACGAGGGAAGTACTTACTGAAAAACAAGTTCTTGAACTCGTCCCATTCCATGGACTCAATTTCATCTCTTGGCCTCGTATTCTTGATAAGATTCCAGCATTGATCAGCATCACCTTCCAAACGATATACTGCTAAGAAGACATTATCATGTTCAGAACATTGAAGATCTGAAAATATCTTTTCATTGGTACTGATCCATTGCTCAGCAACAAGTGGATCAAAATACCCATTGAAAGAAGGTGGACGTTGCCTCATGAAGGACTCAATAGAATATTGTTCCATTCTCTTCTCATTTGGAAGTCCAGAATGATTCATAGCTTGTGTAAGTATAGAAATAATATTTTTCACTCCACCTCCCATAACACTAGTTTTTTCAGGAGGACAATCATTTCATTGTCCATTACATTGATCAACACGGTTCCTTCGGGCTCCATCCATCGTCTAAAACCCAAAAAGAATAGTGTGAGAGGCAAAAATCATGCTAGGGAAAACAACATAATAATGGGGGAGTACCCTCAATATCTAACATCTTAGGTTAAATTCTATGATCGTTAGCGCAATTTTAGGACTATAACCTATACGTATACTAAACCTTAGAGACATCCATAGACATACCTTAGATATATCTCTAGGGATCTCACTAATGTTCTCGCATCCTAGTTTCCAAAGGTTGACTAAACCTTTCCTTTGATACCAACTATAGAGACCCGAAACATGACGTACATGGACATTACATTACCTTTGCGGAATACTTAGTACATAACAAAAATACACACATAAGGATCATAATAGTATAGTGTCTTTGGAAACTCAGAATATAATCTTCTAATCGTGGTGAAAGATCTTCAACATCTCCCTTAAAGATCTTCCTTTTTACCTAAAACCTTTCTTTATATCCTGGGGAAAAGAAAACATAAAAGGGTGAGCTCAAATTCTCAGTAAGGGTAAAATAAATAAATATCAATCACTTCATATTCATAAGAACATAACATTTTGGAAATCTTAACCTGCAAAAGAGAGCATAATTTCATAACATGGGATAAATCTTAGTAGTGAAATGAAATCCCAATAATCATAACATAAAACATGAAACATTGTGTCATACAGACATAATCATAGAGAATCATATCTTATTAGTCAAGACCCATTACCAAGACTATCTTAGTGGACAAAGTCCATTTCTGAACCGAGTCACCCTCGTTTCAGTCCTGTTTCACTGAACCGGTATAACCTACCGTTCCAGCCATGTCTATCTCATGAGATATAAAATCTTTACCCAATTCATTGGAGGGAGATATAGGTTCCACCCATCTCATAATGATACCATTATTATGTGTGCCAAAAAAGCAAAAATCATACATCATTTCATAACCCATGTAATAAAAATGGGAATCTTAAACATCGTGACATCATAAAACAATTCATATAAGATAAAGGAATTCATAAACATAATTCCATCGCAACATAGTAAAATCAATGTAAATATATAGATAGAAATAGAACCCTTTATTTTCTTAGATGGAAAATAATTTTGATATAACACTTGAACTTCATTCTTGAGGAAAATATCCTTTCTACTTCAAAAACATTTTTCTTTTCTTAACATGTCATACAATTTTAAACTAAAAGAAGTTGATTAAAAATAAACTTGAAAACTTTTAAAGGAATCTTCTTGGAAATAATTTTTTAAAAATCCATTCATGCCGTATAAGTTAAAAAAACATTCTTCATACTTTTGTCGGAAAAGTCATAAAGTACCTCGTACGAAAAATGACAAAAGATTCATTTCATATCCTTTACTAAAAACTCACCGAAGGGTAAAATTTGATATAAACTATTGTAGAAGGATATAAATATTACATAATTAGGAAACATGGATGTGGATGATAAATATTCCCCAGTAAATTATGAAGTATAAACAATCTCGGATAAAAATTTAGATTTGTGAGATTTTCCCTTACCTTAGGTCCGATTTTCTTCGTAGGTGTCCGAACCTCCTCTTCTTTGAAGTGCTCCATTGAGACCTCCTTTTAGTGCACTAAAATGGGTCTTTGAATAAGACCACAACCTCTAGGATGTTTCTAGGGAAGTGGAGAAGAGAATTTGGCAGGGGTTGGCCGATCTTGAAGGCTCAATGTTGTGTGAGGAAGAGAGGGAGGAGGTGCCCTTTTATAAGGGAGGAGAGGGGCTCCTTTGGAAAAACTAAAAATATTATTCTATTATAAAGTCATGTTCGGTTTTAAATATCTCAAAATTGATTTATTTCGAGGCTAAGGTGGGTATGGGTCAAAATCATCTCATCCAATAGAATTTAGAAAAGTTTAGGTTCCTATTTTAACCTTATCATTTAGATTTAACATTATGTTAAATAATTTTACTTTTACCGTGTCTTCTTGTGTTCTTACACTATAAGGTTAATAAACTTACTATAAGAATCCAAAAGAACCCCAAGTTGTTTATTATTAATATATATAACCGTATCTAAGTCATTTGGCCGAACCTTAGATTTTTAGGAATAAAATAACAATTAATAATATAATATTGCTTTTAAAAACTATTTTATGTCAATTTTGACACTATTTAGTAATTGATTTTTGTGAAAATTATAAAAGAATGATAAGTTCAAAAAGAGTTAATTAAATAAATACTAACATCTCATATTAACCTAGAAAATTATTGTAATTCATAAAAAGTCTCAAATTATATTTATTTGGGTATTTATAACATCAATTATGTCAATATTTCATTAATAATATAATTACTGCATCATCGTTGTGTCATAAATAAATTAAATTTTATAATGTCTAAAAATTACAAATAAAATACCATTATGTAGGAAATAGTTTTATCTTTCTAATGAATATTTATAGTCGAATTTATTTTATGTATAACCCCATATTAAACATGTTTTACTAAATATACTTTGATTTTAACTCTTTTAACCCTTCTTTAAATAAATTAATAATAAATGTCCTAATCTGATCCAAGTGGGCCTAAATGGTCATATTTTATTCCTAAGTTTGTTTTTGGTCGAATTACACTTGTCCAATAGAATTAGGACATGTTTTAGGGTAAAAATAATAACATTTCTACCCTTAATTACCCTATTTACTTTTAACCGTGGTAAAAAAAAGTAAAAAGTTACTATTCACCAAAAAATTATTTTCATCTCATTGAATCACATTTTATTTACTGACATCAACCGTGTCTCTTGGATTTTTGAAATTCCACTCACAGAAGCGGTAAAATTATGTTTTATGAACAATTCAGTTTTTTTAACTACCACTTAGTGGTTTCACTATTCATCAAAAATTGAATGTTTTCAGAAACATACCAAAAATTATGCCTAATCTATATATGATATTATGAACTCAAAAATGTTGTCTATTTTACCAAATTCAAAATATATCAGTTTCATTAACTAATTTAAAAATTAATTTCCATCGTCAAAACAAATAGCGTGTTTTTATGAGATAATAACAATCAAAAAATTGAAACTTGTTTATAACTGGTTTAAATGTGAAATTACATCCAATGACCATCATTGTATTAAATTGTAAAAACATATTCTAAATATATCTTAAAACAACTAAAATTAATAATTTATCACTATTAATTATTTTGATTGAAAAATTTGTTTTTAATTAAAATTTAGTAATTTCCACTATTCATCAAAATATGAATGTTATTCGAAAATTACCAAAATTTCACCCTAAGCTAATTTCGATATTCCGAATCCAAAAATGAAGTCCACTTTGAAAAATAAAATTTACCAAATTTCAAAAAGTGGTTATTACTATTCATAACGGCTAGTTTTAATAATATTTTAATAGCATATCGTTGTTTAGGGAAACTCAGTATTGCGTACTACACATGCTATCAAGGAAGGTCGTGATTGCGTGTAATGAAAGGCAAGTCAAGGATGCGTGTTGTGCAAGCTCCTTTTGGTGTAGCGTACAACACAAGACATTAATGAAATTAAAAAGAATATTTTTCATAAAATCTTGGGGTGTTACATTATTCCTTGTCTTAGGGGAAATTAATAATCTAATGAATTTTATATTAAGGAAACCCCTCTCCCCTAAACTATAAAAGACACCATTCACACCCTCATTTCCTCACACCTCTCAAACTCCAAGAATTCTCTAAAATCTTCCCAAACACCTTCCCTATCCCCTCCCCCATTTACATGATCTTATGGTCTTATCCAAAGAACAATCTTATGCTCTTAAGGAGGTTCTCAAAAGGAAGATTCTAGAGGTATTTTCCCTCCCTCTTCTCCTTTAATTTCATTTCACGTTGATGTTCATTTCTTGACCTCTCCCCACCTATCTTCATCCAAATTGTGTGGTAACTCTAGTATTATATATATACTATAATTTTATGCTTCTAATTTTTATAATATATCATTCAACCCCCTCTCCCTCTTCCTTTCATTTTATTAAAGAGAACGTTGTTCGTGAGGTGTTAATTTGTCACCTTCAAGAACAACATGCTTTCTTCTTCCATTTATACCTTCATATCTGATCAAAAAACCATTTTTATTGATTAACCAGAACATGTTATATGTATTATGTCATATTTAAAGTTATATAACAAATTTATGACCATATTAATAAGTGATAAGTTAAAACAAGTTCGTTGTGATCGAAAAACTGCCCAAATTAACCCAAATAATCAACATTTAATTATTATCTAATGATTCATCCACATGGATATAAATTTATTCATTATAAGATTATTAAAACTCCTCTAATATCATTAATAACATTTAATATCAGTTTTGGATCTTTACTCATGTTCTACCCAACCATCAATTGAAGAATACAAGTGAACCACTCAAGAAAACCATGAAAACAAACATTCTTAAATAATATTTTCAAACTCTATAAGTCATACAAAGGAAAATAATATGACATAATGAAAACAGAATTAATCCTATTAATGTACACATGCTTCTGGATTTCTATTTAATGAATATAATGTCACTATACAGGACATTAAAGGGAAGGAAGAATTCGGGTACAAGGTAAGGGGAAAGCTCAAACCCAATTTCCTTCCATCGGGTTCTTCCTCTTGCACTCCATTTTTGTATTGTTACTCCTATAAAATAATGTTTTCATCATTTTCGTTCCATTTCTGGGATATACATGTATTCCAATATTTTTTATGTTAAAAAAAATATTTTCAAAAAGAACTATTCTTTTAAGATCATACATTTTACTTCTCACTCAAAGTTGATGGTTCTTGTTTCAATTATATTATTCCCTATTTGTTTTGGGAACCCAATGTTAATAAATGTCTTCTTATGTGATGAAACCCATTGTTTTCCATGGGTTATTTATGTTCATTATTGATATATGTTCTATGTGGCATGCTTTTTAATGATAATGTTATGATGTGGCGGGTGAGTCCTGAATTATACAGATCTCTATTGCATTGGGTAATGTGATAAATCTCATGTGTAAATGTAAAATGATGAGTGAACAAGATTCTAGATTGGTTCACAAGTATGTGTGGTAGTTAACCACTATGACATGATGTTTCATTTTTATGCATTGGCACATTTCAAGTCTTTTATTTATTCTCCTCTCATGTTCATGATCTTTTTTCTATGACATGATTTTGCTCACCCCATGATATATTATACTTATCTATCATCTTACTAGGATTCTATCTCACGCCTTTTGATGTATATCCTCAGGTGGCTATATGTAATAAAGATAGGAAAAGTTCCATTAAGAATATAGAGAAGAATAAATTAAATAAATGTTTATTCATGATATTGTATTTGTTATGTGTGGTCCTACTTTGCCCAAGACACTAATCCTTTGGATCCTCTATATGTAATACTATTATGTTGATTATCTTTGAAATGATGTAATAGTATTGTATGAAAGGGTTGGAATGATATAAGGAGTGTCATAACCCAGAGTGTAACAAGGATTATTGTTGTGTACTAGGATACCCTAGGTCATGCCTCAAACTCCTTGTCAGTGTTTTCACTCCTAGGTAAATCTTTCTCAAAGCCTCTTCTACCTACTCGTATCTTGACAGGGATATATTGGTTGGAAAATTAACAAAATCAATAAATTACCCATATTCTAGAATGTTATTATATACTAATTCAAAAAGTATATCTTATGGAAAAGTTCTCTAATCAGAGTTTTTCTAAACCTAGTTTCCAAGGTTTTAACTAAAAATCCTCTAAAAAAAACTGTAATGCCCCGACCCTAGTTACCCAGAGACTATGAATTTTTAGATAACATTGTGATGATACAAGGAATCTTGTCCCGAGAGACTGATCAGTTTAGTAGAATTGGTATTACTACATACATACATAAGTTTTACATTACATCATTAAATAAAAAACTACATTCTGTCCCCTTTGAACACTCTTATATCCCTTAGCCAATTATTCCATGTAAATCTTAATATACACCTTTTTATCTATGGAAATATAATACCTAGAAAGGGGTGAGCTCAGATATACATTAGGGTAAAAATATAGAGGAAACTAATATACAAAAGCATAATCATTTAAAGAAATGTATAAGACTAAAACAAAAGGAATTTAAACATAAAATTCATCTTAATATGGAAAATATAAATCAAATAATTAAATTTACTTATTCACATGGATATTATTCTAGTCGAATAATCACATGAAATATCAGTATCCAATTTCATAATGATTGAACGCATAATTCCGGACATCATAACAGCATAGTCAATGTCTCATGCCAATAATAAAAATAAGATTTTGTCGAGCCCTTGTGCCAAGACACTAGTTTGTCTCATGAGACATACCGATGCATTGGGGAGCTATAGCAGGCTCCACATGTCACTACGTTCAATGCATTTCTCATATGAAAATGTTGAAACATAACATAAATATTCTTATTAAAACTAGTATATGAAATGTTAATACTTTTACCATAAACCATTAATTATATATAATAACATATCCATGGTCAAACATATCAAAAAAACATCAATAAAATACCAAAGATTTTTTATAATAAATCAACTTCAAACAAGTGAAAAATTCAACAAAGGATGATGACATATATTAAGTCAATGCTATTTGATAGGAATATCTATTTCTATTTTGAAATAATTAAAATGTCAAATATTTATAAAAGAATACATTTATTTTGAAAATATTATTATAAACTCGTAATGGAAGCTTCAAAGGATTTATAACAGCGGAAAATAGTCTCACCAGCCGTATAAGTTAAAAAAAATTCTTACCTTAATTTATGGAAATGGTCATAAAGTACCTTATTTGGAAAAAGATGGAAGGATGTCGTTCTAATCATTTTATAAAAAACAAAAAATGATATAAATGAATTTATCACAAAATCAATGAAATAGTATAAATTTTTTGAAATACACTTTTATAAAATATGGATATGGAAGATAATGATGTCCCAGTATATAATTATGTATAAACAACCTCATATAAGTAAAGAGATTGTAAAACTAACACATACATAGTAATTTCCTTGAAGTGGGTATGTTAACCTCCTTTATAATAGTTAAATAATTGTTATAAAATTATTCAAGAGCCACATGAATAAATATGATATCTTATATGATCTTCTAATATTTCATTATTAATATTATTTCAGTAGTATCATTATTTGAGGTGTTAATGGATTCGTTTTCTATTATATGTTATGTTACGTAAGTAATGTTTGTTATGGATATGATGTATTTTACTCATATCCAAAATGATATTAAGTTATTATACATTATTTTTAATCATAAAATGAAAATTATTCTTGAATGATTATGATAGGGTATGAATCTCATTGCGTTCATGGAGACGATAATTCATATGTACGTACGAGTGACAATATAATTCTATTGATGGAGAAATAATATGTATATTGATGGTATATCATATATAAATCACCCTTAAAATTTTTTATTCATTATTTAAATCAATTATACCACTTTTATAGCCTTCCAAATAATGAAATGTTCAGTAAGAAACTACACCGCGATGTAGAGACGGTAAGCCGTATGTAGGCACATATGGTGACTTTGTAATTTATAGGATTGATAGAATGGTTAATATGGTTTTACCATATTTATAATAACATCACAATAAGTATAAGGTACTACATATATTACTATGGTATGTAAACAACAAAGAAATAGGATGTGGGAAAAGAAAAGAACTTTTAAATATGTGATGAAATTATTACCTCTTCTTCGGGTGCTTCCTTTTTATTTCATCACAAGGGCTTCTTAGGATGGAATATGAACAAATTAAGGCCTCTAGGATAATTTTCGGGTAGTTGGGAGGATATTATATCAATAGTTGGCTGAGAAAAATGGATTTGGATTTTGGATTTTGAGAGAAGTTAATGTTCCTTTTTATAAGAGAAATGAGGGTCACTTTAGGAAAATCATGAAATATTTTTTGTTACACAATCATATTCGGTTGATAATGTCTCCAAAAGAATTTATTTTCAGGATAAGGTGGATATGTGTCTAAAAAATCTCAACCCATATGTTTTAGATAGGTTTAGGTCACCATATTAACCTTATCATTTAGATTTAATTGTTAGTTAAATAGTGTTACTTTTACCATCATTTCTTATATTATTATAATAAATGGTTAGTAAAAAATGTATAAAAAGGAAAGAGAAACCCAAGTGGTTCATTATTCATATATATAACCTTATCTATATCATTTTACTGATCCTTAGATTTTTAGTAATATTGTATCAATAAATAATATAGTATTTTTTTTAACTCATTTGTGTCAATTTTGACACTATTTAGTATTTGGGTTTTTTGAAAGTCATAAAAAATTTATCACTTCGAAAAAAATTATTTAATCATCCGAAAAATGTCATATTATACAATAAAATTATTGTAATAAATCAAAATTCACAATTTAAACGTATATTAATATTTTTAATATCAATTATTTTAATGTTTCTATAATAATGTAATAACTGCATCATTTTTGTGTCATAAATAAATTTAATTATTTAATATAAAAATTAAAAATAAAATAAAATTATGTATAAAATCGTTTTATCATTTTAATTCATATTTATAGTTTAGTTTTTCTTATTTATAACCCAATAATAAAAATGTTTTAATTGTTAAACCTTGAATTTAACACTTTTAACACTTCTTTAAATAAAATAATTATAAATGTGATAATCTAATCCAAGTGGTCCAAAAGGATCATATTTTATTCCTACATTTAATTTTGGTCGAAATACACATATCCAATAGAATTAGGGAACTTGTTAGGGTAATCATAATATCATTTTTACATTTAGTTACCCTATTTACTTTTAATCGTGGAATATAGAATTCAAAACTTACTATTCAACTAAAATAATTTTCATCCTATTGAACCAAATTTTACATATAGAAGTCAACATTGTATCTCTTATTTTTGAAATCAAATTCATTGATGTGGTAAAATTACATTTTATGAAAATTTTTAAATGTGCCTAGAAGGTGGGTTAAATATGTTTAAAAATTCCATAAACTTTTATACACCTAATCATATTATAAAATGACTTCAATGAATTGCATTGAAATTATATATGTATTATTTATTTATTTTAACTTCAAAATAAATTTTAATATATACAATAATTATTTAAATAAAATTCGATTTTAAACAATAATGTAGGGTTTTTAACTATTCCTCAAAATTGAATGTTTTCAAAACAATTCAAAAAATTCAGCCAAAGCTAATTTTGATATTCTGAATCAAAAAATGAAGTACATTTTAAAAAATAAAATTTATTAAATTTTAAAAAATGGGTAATATTATTCATAACGACTTGATTGATTGGTCGTGGTGTGCTGGAACTAGAAGTTGTGTACATCGCAAGCTTTTGCATTATTAAAAGGGAAATGTACCATTGAATCCTGGGATCATACAATATATTTTATTAACCCTATTAAAAATGCTCGTTTAAAAAAATATTATATTCAAATACAAATATCTTAATTACAAATATCAATAAAAAATTGTGGAGACACAATTTAATTATGGTGGGGAGGTTGTATCAAATGTAAATTATAAATTATGAACATTATATTCGATAGAATATATGATACACAACAGAAAAAGTAAAAAGAAATATAACATCTAGAGGATTTATATTATAATTAATATTTAATATATTCTATATCTTTCAATGAACTCAATACTATGTTTTCATTCATCATACCCAACAAAGACTTCATTCAATGACTTCAGTTACACACAAGACCACGTTTTACAGAACAAAAATATTTTAAGATATTATCATTTAATATAATTAGATAAAATGTAGTCTTTAAATTAATGGTTATAAATTATATTAGGTAAATTATAAATATATTTTTGAATTTATTAGTTAGAATCTAAATAGAAATGAACATAAAAAATGGAATAGATTAAAAATGTTTATATAAAGAACTAATTGTATGCTTACTAATGTGTTTTATTCTAATAAATTAAATTAATGACTATCACTGAGTAATATTAATGAAATATTTTTTTTTAATATTTAATAAAATATTTTTTACAGTGATCTAATATATTTTATAAGCCTAAGAAAACAACAATCACAATATTATGCATAAAAACTATATTATTATAAATGAAATATTTCTTCTTTGTAATGGAAAACCTATATTGAATCAAATTTTTGGAAGTTTAATATTTTTAATATCTCAAAAAATGCATCATTTTAATAATTTTAATGTCAAAATTATATTAGATTGATTTTTTTGGTATTTTTCTATGTAGTTTCATCTTTGGATTAGTAGTCAATTATAATGAGTTTTAGTTGAAAACATTGTTTTTCATCAATAATTTATATGGTTAAATTATATTTTAAATATTATTTAGTGTGATAATATAAAAATTATATATATAATATTCAAATATATATCATAATAACAAATTCCACTTTTCAATTATTTATATAAACATAAGAATCTTTTGAACATTTTTACATTAAAACCCAGCATTTCCATCTTGTTTGTAGGATTTATTTTAAATTAATTTATTCCACTTATATTGTTGGAATTTGGAAAAATTAATTATATATTTTAAAAAATTAAAAATAATGTTGTATAATATGTTTAAATTATTTTTTCACCAAAATTATAAGTGAAAGTGATTAAAATTAATTACAGAGACTAAAAGAAAAATTTGTTTACTTAATGACTAAACCATAATCTTAATGACCATAATTAAATAGAAACTATTAAAAAATAAATTTTATTTTCATATATTTTAACTTATCCTTGCTTCGACTGAAATTATAACCTAATTGGATCCATTATACAGTGAAACTTTTTGGGTGGAAATACTTTATAAAAAATTAACAAAAATATATCCCCTCTACAATAAAAAAGAACACACCAATCCCCCAAATTCACACCTCTCAAGATATTTGCATTAAAATAAACCTAATCAAATAAGATTAAAAATCTCTAATCTCATCATATTTTCCTTACTTATTTATTAAATCCCACAATGTTGGCGGTTTGGTGTAATCTAGGAGGTGTTACCCAAATAAGAGTTAATATCCTTCCACCAAGATCTTTTTTTTATTTTCATTATCCACCCCTAATATAATCATATTCCATGATTCAATAATGAAATAATTGTAATAAATATTAAAAATTTATTTTATGGTTTTTATTGACACTTATCCACACATACGTCAAATGGGTAATGGACTTACCATTCAGGTGCGGTGAACTACTGCATCATGAAATGCTAATTGTTCATATTTCATTAACATACACTCATGAATAAAATTTTGATGGAAAAACTATTTTTATATGTTATATATGATATTTATAGTTTTCTTATAATATTTTTTAATATTTATTTAACACATAACTCTTTTATTTTGATTTTTTGTAAAAACTATAACATTATTTGTGGACGTTTGGACTATCCCAACCTCAAAACGATGTGATATGTTCAGACATTATATGTAATGTATTTATGATGGTTTCAATTAAATAAATTTGAAAAAATGAAATCAATATGATTTTCATTATGTAATTAATTTTTTATAAATATAATAAATTTTTATTTCCTTTTTACAATCATAAAAAGGTGATATTGTCGTTTGTGGATGTGTGGACTACCACCTCCTCAACGTGATGCGATTCCTTTTAAATGACAAGATTTATATATATAATCATATTATTTTAAAAAAAGTGGTATTTATGATATAATTTTCATTATTGAAATATATAATTTCCCTTATTTTCTTTCTATATTGATCATTGTCTAATGGGAAAATTAATTGTGTGTACGTACGACCTACCATCTCCCTGATTATAACATTGCATCATTTTTCATGACCAACTTACATGATTGGTTTTTAATGTAATAGTTTTTTATAAATATGTTAATTATTTTGATTATTATTAATTTTAATATGTTTTTATAATGAACCCTTTGACCATAGATAAAATAACGAAGACATTTTTGACCCATAAACCGAATATGGTCAAAACACCCAACAAAAACATTATTCTTAATTTAGTTTTTCGAAAAAAATTAAAGTGATGAATATAATAAAAAACATGATTTTTTATGGAGAAATAAAACAATTAACATAAATTAATTATTTATGAACATAAATCTACATGTTATAAATCATATATAAGGTAAGGGATTTCATCTCAATTTACATTAAATCAAGACATATTTGTTGTTATTCACCAAATCACTATAATATGGTGGATATACATCTTTTTGACATATTATATCGTGCATATCATTATTATAATGATATTATATGGTTAATTTAATGTTATTCCCTTATATGTATTATAATTTAAAGTTTAGAATTTGGTATGGGACATGTTTGAATGTTTAAAAATTAATTTTCGACAAGAATTTTTTAATGATATTTAAATAGTATTTCTATTCAACAACATCAACAACCCTTATTGTTACATTTCCCCCACTAAGGAATTATTGATAAATATATATTATTTATTCTATACATATATTTGATAAGACATACTGTTGTTATTTAAATCAATTACTCAATATGAGGAATGATTTTGAGAAATAGTGACTGGTAGGGAAAATACTTTATATATACCCACAATACATAGATAGGTTCTCATGAGAAAACTTAAATGGAAAAAATAAATAGGTTTCGACAAATAATTTTAGATTATTTCAAGGATATATATTAATATTAAAGGATTTAATGTTCTTGGGACATGATTTCGAGTAATTAAGAATGTCCTTCATTGATATTTAATTTATCACTGGTATTATCCATGACATTTTCAAATCATAAAATGTATTGATGTGTTTCATTATTATTTTATTAACTAAATAAATCGCGTTTCAATTTCATGCATTTCCATATTAATTATGACATCCCTTATTATTTTAGTGTAATGTGTTACTAGTTATTAATATTCCATGATGATATATATTCATTAATTCATTATTTTTTATTATTTATATACCTTTACTATTCATTTAAGCTCACCGTTAATAGGTTTCCTTTATATAGGATATGAAGAGGAATCAGTTTATTATGTTTCAAGGATGCTTAGTTTTTACTTATGATATGCTTTATTTTCATTTCCCAATATATTATTGGTATCATGCATGTTATATTTCTTTCCAAAACTACTAAACAGTTACATAATTTGGAATTTTATTCCTTTTAATCTTTCTATTATAATAAATTATTTTATTAGCTATTGGATTTTTGGGTTGGGGTGTTACATGATCAACCACGTTAAACATTTAGGACTCATTGTGGTTGTTTTTAAAAAATAAATTTTATAATTGTTGAAGCTGAGAAAATAGATGTGTTAACAGATGTCTATAATTTATTATAGGATTTACCTCATGATGGGGATAGAAATTCCCAATATGGTGTTTGTCACATCAAAATGGGTAAAATCACAACATGATGAGGGTTGATTAGCATCTCTTCATACCAAAACATGGTTTGGTTGTGTAATGATTAGTGATTCCATGTGATTCAATGTATATAGTATTGGGAGAATTAATTCCCTGACCTAGAGAATTATGGAATTGAGAGGAATATATATGAAAAAATATACCTTGAATAAGGAGACCATATATTGTCCAAGGGTGTTGTTTCATGGTTTTGGGCCTATGGGAGACTAAATTGTTGCAATTTCCCAAAGACCATGTGGTATCCAAAAGAATATCATCATAGTGGAGACTATATATGATTAACACATTAATACATGTTTGGGTTGAACATGAAATACCCTTGGTCACCATTCTAGGATGTTTCCCACATATGATTAAATATCTTACATTAGGTGAGGTTCATTTTGAATCCTTCTGGTCTGTTCTATGAGGTTCTTTCTGAGTGGTATGCTTCATAGGGTGACATGTGAAGTGTTTGTCATACTAATATGGGAATTTTCTGTAGTGGTTCCAAATATTTAGAGGTTATTTTGTAATTGGATAAATATAAGGTTTTTTTATTCTATTTATATTACATCTTCCATTCCTTGAACAAATGTTTCATTACTTGGGGTGATCTAATCTTTTGTTTCACTATGACTGTAATGGTTTTTCAACAACAAAAGTACTTGGTAGTTTTTACAATAAAAAAATTTATAAAATGTTTTCAACATTAATTATTATCAAATTATATCTTATTAATTTATTTTATTGTCATACATTAATATTTCATCCCTCTATATTCCTTTCATTTTTATGGGATATCTCATTCAATCTTATATAGTTTATAATTTTTGTCGTTATATTTTACCATTTTTGGTGATTATACATATCCCCTTGTGATATTTTAGTATTTATCTCTTTATTTATATGGATTAGTCTAGTTTAGGTCATTTATGAATAGTTTTTTTTGGTTTTATCTAGTTTCTTGATTTATTTATTTTTTGAATGATTCAGCCATTGATATCAAATAGAAATATTTTTTCAGGCATTAGGTAGGTGGGTGATATGTTATCCCTAAGGTATAAAATTATTCTGTTCTTTGATAGTGATGTGTTTTCATGATAATAAAATTTGTTATAGACCTCAATAATAATTAAATTCATTCAAACATTATTTAATTTTGTGAAATCCTTATCCTATCTATAATCTTTCGATTGAATATTATATATAGTATACCCATACCAACCATTTCAGTCATTACACGTGATAATACAATGATAAATGATAATGGTAACTCAAGTGGATCTCTTAATATATTTTTTATCTTGAGATACATATGTAGATACCTGTTATGATCTATATATTGAGAATGTGTTGTAATCATTGAATGGAAATTTAACAACCCATACATAAACAACCCATAATAGAGAGCATAAAATAATTTATTAAATAGTATTAAATTCCCTGGATATCATATAAATAGTTTTTTGTATAATTAATAAATATATTACATAAAAATGTTCACACTTATTTTCACTGTATATTTTTTTACACATAGAAAATATGTTTATAAACATAATCACTATTTTCATTTATGAAAAATTTTCACTATTGAAGAAAACTAATTAATATTAAATGATTTAACTATCTATTTTCTTTACATGAAGCCATTTATTAGAGAAACATTTAAAAAACAGATGCATCAGCTAAATATTATGAAGTATTATAAAAAAATGAAATTCATTAGACAATTAAAAATTATTAAAATCCAAAAGGAATTTTACCATTTCAAAGTAATTAAATTTGAACATAAATAATAATTTACCATCTAATAAATTAAAAAACATTTCAAAAATTGTTTCCTAAAATATTTTTTCAGAAATTATAACGGAAAATTCATAATGATGCAGTTTCTTGGGTATAATATAAGAACTCATGAAAATTTTTCCTTAAAAAACATCATCCACTATTAATTGGGAATAATATTTCATTTTATCATAAGGCCATTTACTTAAGACATAAAAAACTATGTGCTATAAAATTAATTGAAATAATGGAAAAATTATACATTAATATTAGGAATATATTCTCATATCAATCTTATTATCATTCACACTAGAAAACTTCAATGGAGTAACCTACCTGGTTATTTCAAATGGGAATCCTTTGAAGAATGTATCATTAGCTAAAGAAGTGGAATGATATATCTGAAGAAAATATAATAATATATAATTTAAAGGAACCATAAAATTCATAAAAACAAATGGGATTTCAATTTCATCATAAAACAAAAAAACATTATTTTTTATCCATAAGAATAAGAACATATAGTTATCCCATAAATATAAAATGAAAATTCTATTTTCCATGATGATTATTTAAATTTAAAAAAATCCAACAAAAAATGTTAAATGAATATAAATTTTAAAACCTTTAAAATTTCAATTTAATGTTCGTATTGAAGAATGATCACTATTATTATAAAGGATGGTCATTCGGTAAACATTAAAAAATATTTTAATACTTTTTTAGTGAATGTCCACACTGACATAGAAAATTAAAGGACTAAATTTTTAATTATATTTAAATAAATTCCTATATAGTTGAAATGAAATATGATAATAATTTTTCAAATGATATGGAAATTATTCAACCCATATAAATAACATGGATGTTGAAAAAAAAGAGTTTAATATAAGGTTTAAATGAAAATTCCCTTACCTAAAGTCTTAACCTACCATGTATGTTTTTACATGAGGAAATAATAATCCTTTATTAATTATTCACATTTTAAAAAACTTTTTTCAAGTTAAATACCTTATTTTGAAATCTTTTATACCATTTATTATTATGATTTATTTCACTACTATGATAGTGAAGATTTGGTCTGACTTTTTTTAGTCGCTCGATCCAAAATAGATGTAGTGTGTTGAATATGGTAAAATGGGACATAAAATAGTCCTAATAACATTCCATAATACTGATCAGGTCATAAAAATAATATTTCTTATTTAATTAACATTTAGGACTATCCCTATTAGGAGGTGATATAAATTGAACACTCAATTCATTTTGGTGATATTCTGTATGTGCTCACGGGCAACACGTTCAAATTCTAATGGATGGAAAGGAAAGAAGTTAGAATGTTGTTTATAATTATAGAATAATAATTTTTCTATAAAAATCATTTTTATCCATTCAATAAATATTTATATTTATCCATGTGAGGTGGTGATGAAATATGGAAATTTTCATTCATAGATGTTGTATATTTCTTGTATACATAGACAACCTCTTCATTTTTCGATGGATGTAAAGAAGGTCGAGAATGGTTGTTCCATCAACAGAGTAATGTTTTATTATAATAATTATAATAATAATAATTTCATTAATTTAATTATATTATAGTATACATTTAAACATTTTGGGAAGATATAAACCTGAAAGAAGTTTGTTAGAACAAATATATCCTCCTTGTAAAACCGCTTTTTTTAAGAACCCTTTATGACAATTTGATTGGTCTTTTGGGAAGACAAAAACCAATAATATTGTTATAATGGATTTGGTTTTTAAATTAAGAATATCTTTACCATGATTTAGTTCCTAAATTGTGTGTAGAAGTAGTAGGGCGGGGTGGGGAGTGGTACAGATGTGTATACTCATAACATTAAAATAATATAAATTTCAGTATCATGGCCAAGTGGATTGATAAAAAATGAAATTTTAATGTATGATAGGAGTGATTGAAATCCCTTTATCCTATAAAATTTTAGATATTATTTTCTGAGATTTTTTACCTTATCATTTATTTTTAGCACAGTTTTACATTTACCAAGGTGAAAATTATTTATAATGGTAGTAACATTTTTTCCAAAAAAGGAAATGAATCATATTATCTAATTTGTGTGTGATGATCCAAAATATTTATGTCATTATCAAATCATTGTTTTGTCATTAATGTGGAAGTATATCTAAAAAAGATATTTTCTATATATTAAATGAATCCATAGAATTCGTTTAAAAGAATTTAGTAAATATATTTAATTTTAAATAAAAAAATTCATAAATTCATAAATTCCATTTGAATATAGAAAATCTATTTAGGAACATTACTAAGACTGGAAAAGTATTTATTACTAATGTTTATTTGGATTTAAAATTCTTCCCCCTTAATGAATTTTTTATATTGAAATTATTTTATTAATAGAAATGTGGTGATATTTTTTATTATCTCCTTTTAAGATTCCCATGATTCTTCATTAATCACGTGTTCTTCAAAAAAACATTAATAGCCGGAGTTTCCTTGCCCCATAACACCAACTCTATAAAATGAAGAATCTAAAATAGATTTTTCTCATAATAATTTTTCTACTCTAACTAAGAAAATACATGTATTAGATAATGTGTTGAATTAGGTATATATTTCAATAACAAAGGAACATGAAACACATCATATAATAATGAAAACTCACAACTAACAAAAAATATTAAGAAAATGAACCCAGTTTGTGTAGTTTTTAATGTGGTCTAATAAACCATAGACATAATTTTTTATTCTTTTGAAATTCATTATACATTTTCGATTGAAATTTTTTTTGAAAAACATGGTCTCATAACTTTTGAAAAAGATATGTCTTATAATTATCAACATATATATACATCAATATTATATTTTTTTAAATATGGAAAAAATTTATTTTTACCTTTTACACCTTCTATATTAATAATTTTGGTACAACCAATATTACCTCCATGAATTAATCCCAACATATTAGAGTGTAATTTTTTATTAAGTCCTCAAAATTTTAAATATGTACACTAAATGGTAAACTATGTTTTAGATAGGTGATTACATTCCCAAAAATATCAATTATTATTAATTGGATAAATAAAATTAAACAATTCAGAAAGTGGAATTTTTTAAAAAATTTAAATTTAAGATTATATGACCAAGTGATGCAGATGGTGAATCATTTGATTTATAGCCTATCTTCCACCAATTTACCCTATAGAATAAAATGGATATGGATATGGTCGGATCCAAATATAAAGAGAAACCACTCTATCCAACTAGTTTTGAGGTTCTTTGAGATTTATTTTACACTATTAAAAACCACCTGAACAGTAATGGTAGATTCACATTTGAGGAAATTGATGGACCATTAATATCTCCATAAAAAGGAGACCAAATTGAGAGAATTAATAATTTAAGGTTCAATGAAATATTTTATTCCAAATGTTCCATAGAATCATTAGATAATCAATCCATTATGATCCAGGTAGATTCATCCACAACCTGAAGGACCATAGTTTTCTTATGATCAACTAACAATAAAATGGCATGGTCCTCTCCTATCCATTCAATTTTTGAAATTTGGGGTTTGATATTTTCTAAGAGTTTATGGAGACTTATTCTCAAAAAATTTCCAAATTTCCATTTATGTGGATAGCCTTTCCAATATATTGTAATTTCCATTTCCAAAAATTCAAAAATATTGTTTCAGAAATGGTGATTCAAGAAACCGTGAGTCAAGACACTAAGACCGAAATGGTGTATCAGAAATGCCATGTAAGAATCAGTGAATTATAATTAATGAGTAAAAAATGGTGATTCAGAAATTGTGTGTCCAAAACAATTAGATTGAAATGATATCATGACTAGTGTTTCCAGAATGGTGTCTTTTCCTTTTTTAAATTTCTAGTTTTTCCAAGATTCATACAGTTTCATCCATTATGAATCTCATTTGATGTAAAATTCCTTTAATGATTTTTAAGGGATTTAAGGATGATTAAAATCCTGTAAATCCTATCTTAATTTTCCAAATGTTTGGGAATCCTTTACATCGGTCAAAACACAAGACCATTGATAGATCCAATCATAATGGAAAATACAACTTATCTTACACTGATGATCTATTAAATCTTATAAATGTATGAGATATCTTTCTCCATTGTTATTTCTTCTAATTATATGGTAAGAAATTCTCAAACATTTCCCTCCTTCCCATAGGAGTCATGCATAGTTCCATAGCCTTGGATCGTCTCTTCCCTGGAGTTTCATCCTTCTACATGGGTGGGCCCCAAATTTGGGGGAAATCCGGAATTGTTGTTCAATATTTAATATATGGTATGTTCTACCACTATTCTTATGGGTTCCTAAATATTTTTTCTCCCACTAATCCAATAAATTATTATGTAATGTGTTCTCTATTTTCCTAATGTACCTCCTTGGGTAGTTGTTTATTGTAGTAGTGTCTCTTCACCCTTGGGTGGATTTAGTCTTCAATGTGAGGTGATCGTGATCCTCTATGTCGGCATGTTCTCATGCCAAGACTACTGGAGAACTTTTAAAGTATAATAATTGTGGCTTCTCCATTCTATTTACATCTAGTAGTAGAGATAGAATGTTTTATCCCACTGGATGACAATGTAATTGACCTGATAAATATATAAACTGGATTAAAGAATTGGTATTGATTATATGTGGTCTGATCTAGATTTTTTGGATATTGTGTTATCTATTACATGTTGTTTAGCATTTTTTTCTTTATGGAAAGTGGAAATGAACATAAACATGGATTAATTGATTATTAATTATCCATATATTAATAGGGATTTCAGTTAATCCAGCTGTTTTTGAAATTGATGTTCATCAGAATGATGTAGATGTTAATGTTTAATTAAATTTGTTGATAAAAAAGGGGAATTTTGATGGTTTATTATAATGAATCAGTTAATTCAATATGGATTAATGAAATGGTTTTTGTTAAAGGATAATTACTGCTAGGGTTATGGGTTACCCTCTTCCATGTAATGGAGAAGTGCCATATGCATTTGATCTGTGAGTACTCATTATGTGTGAAGGATAAATTCCATGATTAGTCTAATATCCAAGTTTCATTATTCATTCCTAATAATTGTTATATGATTTGATCTTAGTTAACTATTGTGATTTTTAGGGTAGGGAGGTCCAATGTCAGTGGTGGAATTGATTCCTAGAGTGGTAAGATGCATTGGTTTATGCATGTGCGTGTTAGGGAGGACATCAAAGATGATGGAACGAGTTGAAGCTAGGCCTACTGTAGATATGAATATTTTTATTACTAAATATGAATTTGTTTTACCTAAATTAAAATTTTCTCTGCTTGAGGAATATGGTCTTTCTTACCATCCTTACAAAAGAGGCAAAAACACCAAGGGTATTTCGTGTTCTTTTTGTTTTTAGATTCATGACGATGGATGGGCATGTACTATATCTATTGGTGGAAATGAATATATGGGTGGTTCATCAACTCACCATGTTGAGATCCTTATGATTTGAAGCTTATTATGCATTCGTAGAATACCTATTGTTATGAAAATTGTGAATTCTGTTAATAAAATATTGAATAAATGATGTTAACCCATGGGGTTGGATCATTTTTGTATGAAATGGTGAGGATAAAATTTAAATAAATTACCACCTTGGATGGAATACTAATGAAATATAATTTTGAATTATAATGGTTTATTAATGGTTAAATAATTATTTAAGGTAAATTGAAACCCATAAAAGGGATTAAGTAATATAATTTTTCACATTAAATGGTTGGGTGATTATAAGATACCTTGTCTTAGCAATGAAAGCCAGGAGTCTGAGAGATGTTCGCTACATCTGAGACTAATTCTAGTAAATTCCAATAGTGTGGTTGTGATCTATTTTATATTATGTAATTGAAGGGTTTTGGTTCACTACTCAACCCTGTTAGTTAGGGAAACTAACAACCTGGCCATTCTAAGCCCTGTGGGTGTTTTCACAAAAACTATTTTCAGAGGATAGATGGATGACTACCCCCTTTGGCCCCACTCTCTTATATAACAAGTTATTGTGATTGTAGGTTCATCAGTTAGTTATCCCCTTATTGGTGTGTAAAAATATGTATTGGCTTATGGTTATTCAAACACATATATTCTGCATAGTGTTTTCTATCAACTACTATAGTTTTAATGTGTATATTTTGTGATATCGTGAGGATCCTTAATCAACATATAGGATATAATGGATTAAGGTATAATACCCAATGTGTGATACACATTCTGTGATCCATGGTGTCTCTTTGAAACTAACATGATTCATTGGGTATGTGGGTGTAATTGTTGTACTGCATGAGGCTAATTTTGTGGGGCTATACCTAGTTGTCTGCTAGCCGGCCTATTTAGAGACATATTCATTGAACATGCAACATTGGGGAAATACAGAAAACTATTGGGGAAGTGGTAGTAGGGTACCCATGATGTTATTATTATAACATATTCCAATGTATGTGATACTTGGTCAGAGTTTTCATGGTGAGGATGGGATCCCAATATACATATTTCAGTGGTGAGTTTTTTTTCTGGTCAATTGGAGTTGCTTGGTGATCGGGAAGGTTACTACTACCTTGTTGTTGTAGTAAATGTTTGTGCTTCAAAGTCGCATCCATTTTACATTATTCTGGTATGTGAAGTATTTCATTTTAGTATTAGTAGTTTTTCATGAAATCAAACACGTTTACATGGGTTTATTTTATATTACTCTCAGAGATGGAGTTGGTAGGTGTTTGTTATATCTTAATAATTTTCATGTCCTCCCTTAAGGGACAATTCCTCCCATCTATGGGTTTATTATACCCTTAGTGAGAGTCTCATACCAAGGGCTAACTTGAGGTGGGAATCAGGTGTCACTATGTCCCTTATAACATTACCAGCCTAGGAGTGGTATAGTTTGGGGCAGGGTCATGAATGGGAGGTATTAGTGGACTGGTGGAGGTATATGATTGTGTTTGGAGTTAGTAATAGTTTAGGATTCATTGGTTGGTATGAAAATTGTGTTAACTAAGTTTTACAAGCACTATAAACACTTGAGACTAGTTGAGACATAGGTATTTTTAGACCCCTATGATATGAGGCATAGAACTGTACGTTTACAGTGGATAATAAATTTGATGATACTGGTTGTAGGATACAGACCAAGGAATGGATCATGCATCACTCATTATTTCACTAGTGTTTTAATGGATATCCATAGGATATGTTATCCTAAAATGAATAAAATAAATAATTATGTAATGATAACATCATCCTTATTCCATTTTTATGAGCTCCAATTGTTTGTTCTTCTGATGGTATGGATCTAGGTCGACATCTTCGTCATGTTTTTTTACAATATTTCTTTTAGGATATTCCATATTATCTCCATAGGGTTGTGGTTGACAATGACCACACTTAGAGGATGACAATCTGAGAGTTTTAGCACCAGAGTCTGCAGAAGTATGATGACTATGTTTCAGATGCCATCACAGAAGACTGGTGGGAAGAGGTTGAGATAGATTTATATTTGATCCATGCTCATAAGGATCACTAGGTTTAGTTGGATGTGATGATGCTATGTGTGGAATTGAGGGAATGGTTTTTCTTGTTCCTTTGGGTTCACGTGGAGTCGAAGATCTCATGGGAGATGTTCTGAGAGTAGTTTAGATGCATGTTTATTTATTCATCCACTAAATATTCTAGTTTCCATGATTTGTTTACCATTTAGAATGGATGATCCTAAGTGAGAGAGTTTGAGATCCATTTCAGGAACCTTATGCAATATACTTTGGATGTATTACCAAATGAGGAGGGGCAGTGTGAGGCATTTGGCAGAGGCTTTGCAACCAGAGATCTAGTGTTAGGTCACCTAGATTATAATGATGTCATATCTCAAGGTTATATAAAGGGAATAGTTTATTGATAAGGAACTGAAGAGAACAATATATTAAAGAGAGGTGATATGTTATGATTCCTCGTGATGTAGATATGTCGTACAATGTTCTCAGTTTTTAGGATAAAAGAGTTTCTTTTTGGTTGGGGGTAGGTCACAACCACGATCATATCATTTCTCCTGGGGTGGTGGTTCTTAAGACTGTGTAAGGGGATTAGGTTCATTATTTTCTTATGGAGGATGAGTTCATCAAAAGTGATAGTGTTCTACCTTTAATAGTAGTCAGCTTGTGTCAGGTGTTCTGCTCTAGGTTTTTTGTTGAGGTATTTCCATTGAATGCAATAGTAATAATTTGTACCAGTAGTAGATCATCAATGAATAGATGGGGAATTCATATCAAAGCCTTGGTAGGCTCCCCATATTCATAGAGAAGATCAGGGATATTGTGGTGGTGATCCTCATGATTAGAGTGGTTATGGAGTAGTTATTGGTAATATCAATTCTTTAGGTTTTCTAGCTCCAGGTGAGCCAAACATTGTTTAAGGTACCCTTTAATTATTTTCTACAAGGATGTATGCCTTTTTTGACTCTAGATAAATACACTCCTTCTTAAGACCATTGATTGTCCCGGATTTTGGAATTTAGGTAGATCGGGTTAATGTTCCTTTGGCATTGACTATGAATGTTGGAGGTCAATATGACATGTTTGATGTATGTAGAGATTGTGAGCATGTGTCGGGGTAGCACATACCTTGGGATGATATTCTATGTTTAGGGATATAACCATATGATTTTATCCTTGGAATGGATTGGTTGTATTCAGTGTATGCTGTTTTGGATTGATTTAGGTGACAAGTTTTGTTTTTTGAAGATGATGGAGATTCAACCGTATTTGATAGCGGGTGAGACCCTCAGATGTTTCAGGGGATCTTTCCTTCATTGTCATCCTTAATTTTTGATCTAATGTTGAGTTCATTGGAGGTTCATTGGTCGATGTTTTCAGGGGTTCAAAAATATTACCCAAATTTCTTTCCAAAACTATTTGTTTTATTACCCCCTCGATGGAAGGTTGAGTTTAGGATCAAGCTATATCCATTCGTGTCTCATAACTCTATGTTCCCATATAGGATGGAACCATCAGAGTTGTGGGAGCTGCATATACCACATGATGGTCTATTACGATGTGGTTTGTTTATTCTATAATATCTCAATGTGGTGCACCAATTTCATTCATGAATAAGGATGATGGAAGTTTGCAGTTGTGAATATTCCATGGCCTTTCAAGATTTTATATGAGGTTCATAGCTAATTTCTCTCAGTTTGTGGCTCCTCTGACATCGTTGACTTAGAAGGACCAAGTATTCGTGTGGACTAATCATTATCTAATAGGTCCAGATTATCTAAAAGGGATGTTGTTAAGGGATCCATTTCTTTTTCTACCAGTAGAAGGAGTTCATTATGAAATTTTTTGTGATGCTTCATGTTTTAGGTTTGTATTTGTTTTGATGCAGTAGAGATCAATCGTTTCATATGGGTCTCATAATTTGGGCCCCCATGAATCTAAATATTACCACCATGATCTAACATTGGTGGTAGTGGTGTTTTCCCTAATTTTGTAGAGACATTACCTCATCGGTAAGCACATTTTGTTTTCACTGATCATAGGATCTTGTTGAATGTTTTCTCCAAGTGTGACACGAACATGAGACAATGATGGTGGATGTAGTTTTTATAGGGTTAGGAATTTGAAATTTTATATACACCTAGAAAGGGGAATACTGTGTGGGATGAGATGTGTAGGAAGTCATGTAGTGATGTAGAGTGTGTGTGTAGTGATTTTGAATGCTGATGGGATAACTTTTAGCATTACATCTAGATATTGTATATTTTGGGGGGCATAGATTTTATTTTTAAAATGATGGTGATGTAATCTCTGTTGAAGAAAGTAGAAGAGTCATTTTTGGGGGATCATTACATGGAGTTATAGAGAGATCAAGTTGTTTGTGGAGATTCCACAGATGGTTCGTCTGAAGATGGAAATAATTGAGTTGTATAAGAGAAGTATATTTTTTCATTTAGATATGTGGGATATCATTCTTAGGGAGTTAAATAGTGTGCCTTTAGCAGTATATCCTTGAGTGAAGAAGATGTAATGAGCCTTGAGGAATATGTTTTGGTGGCCTGGATTGAAGAGTGTAGTTGCAGAGTTTGTGTTTGGATGCTTTATCTTTTTTAAGGTGATGGTTGAGCACTGTGTTCCTATTGGTTATCTCCAACCTTTATATTTTCCATAGTGAATGTGGGTGAAAAAATTGATGGATTTGTTACCAGTTTACCTCAATATCATGAAGAATGTGACTCTCTATGTGTCTTGGTGGATCATTTGATATATTCTGCAAATTTTATATCGATCTAGGAGTTGGTCATAGTGGTTGTTTTGACAAGACAATATCTAGGAGAGGTGGGGAGACATCACAGAGTCCACATGGATATCATTTCTTATATAGATCATCATTTTAGCTCCAAGGTGTGAAGAGGTCTCCAACATTATTTTGGTTATTAATTAAACCTTATAACTACTTTTCATCGGTAAAAGGATGGTCAGATCAAGAAAACCATACACAATCTTGAAGACATGTTGCACTCTTATGTACTTGATTTTGGATGTTCATGGATGATTCACCTTCCCTTGGTTAGGTTATCTTATAACAATAATTTTCACTCCACCATTAAAATGGCATCATTTGAATCCTTGTATGGATGACCTTTCTGTTCCCTATTGTTCTAGACTCGGGTCAGAGAGTCAACGCATCTCATGAGGGAACCAGTACAGAATACGACAGAGATGGTTCAGGTTATTCATCGAAGGAACAAGGTAGTTCTAGACAGATATAAGTCCTATGATGACCATAGGATGACCCCTATAGAGTTCTATTTCAAGGATAACATGTTTCTGAAGGTGACTCCCCATCACGGGAAATTATGTTTTGGTCGTGGGAGTAAGCTTCCTCCCTGGATTATTGGTCATTTTGAGGTGTTGGCTCCTGTTGGAGTCATGGAATATCTGGTGGAACTTCGCCTTTATATGAGTTAGATACCCAATGTTCTTCATGTTTCAATTCTCTATCATTATCTTCATGATGACCCTCACATCCTTGATTGGGGTGAGATCAATGTTGATGATGAAGGGACCGTCGAGGAGTGTCCCATAAGGATCAACAACCGAAATGATAAGGGGTTGTGAGGGTGTTTTATCACTTTGTTCATGTCTTTTGGCAGTACAATTTTGTGGAGAAGAGTACCTAGGAATGTGAGTTGCAGACACACACTCAATACCCTGAGCTATTTGTTGTTTAACTTTTTATTATAAAGGTGTTCATTTTGTGGATTTAGAACATTTCTTTTTTTGATATGGCTTTATATTTTTTCTTATTGCATCATTCTCTCTATTGATTGTTATCTCCCCCATGAGATTGTTTGGAGATGGTTTTGTTTGTCACATGGTTTCATGTGATTTTTTTGAAGTGGTTGAGTTCCTTTAGTAGAAATATTCTCAAGAGGTATCATGAAGGGTGGTTTCTTAGAATTCATTTTCGGTTGGGGTTGGTTTTGAATTATCCTAGATTGGAATGTTTTAAGGAGAATATGATGTAATCTCCTAGAACACTCTGGTATATTACGTTAAAAAACTTTTCTATTGGAGGTGTTCTAGGAGGTAAAGTTGATGTATCCACAATACTTTGCCAAATTTATAGTTATATGAATAGTGTTTCTAAATCTATTTTATTTCGTTTTATAAATTTTCATAAATGGTGAGTCAGAAATGGTGAATTAGAACCATTGAGTTAGAAATGATGAGTCAGAAATAGTGAGTTAGAACGGTGAGTCATAGATTGTGAGTCAAAAATGCCGAGTTAGAAATTGTGAGTTGGAAATAGTGAGTCCGAAATGGTGAGTCTGAACCAGAGAGTCAAAAATGTGAGTCAGAAATAGTTTCATGAATAGTGTCTCCAAAACAATGTCATTTCCACTATAAAATTGCCAAAAAAAATTCCAATATTCCAATATTTTCCCCTAATTATGTTTCCTTTGACAAAAAATTCATTCAAAGTATTTTTTAAAGAAATTTCAGGCTGATTGGAGTACCATAACTCATATATGAATTTTCATAGTGGTCAGGAAGTCGTTACATGGTCATAATTCATGATCTTTGATAGATCCGATCTTAATGGAAAATACATTGTATCTTAAAATGATGATCCATTAAATTTTTAAAGGAAATTTATATCATTCCCTATTGTTCATCATTTCTTTTCCCTATTTCGATATGATTAATGTTTCCTTCCTTCATGTAGAAGTCTTGCACAGTGTCTTAGACTTGGATAATGTCTTCCCAAGAGTTTCATCCTACTTCATCCACACCCCTTATTTCAGTACGATCAGGAATTGCTGATCCATATTTAATATAAGGTATGTTCTACCACTAATCTTCTTGTTTCCTAGATAGTTTTTTTTTGGTGTCTCATTTTCCTTGTTATGGAATATGTTCTATAAGTTTCTAATAGATCTTCTGGGAGTTTTGGTTATTGTGATGCTGTGTCTTTGTCTTCGGTTGGATGTATTCTTCCTAGATAGGTGATCGTGATCCATGGTGTTGGAATGTTATCATAAAAAAACATTGTAACACTTTTTATGTAGGGGGTTCGTGGATTCTCTGTTATATTTACATGTAGTAGTAGAGTTAGCATGTTCTATCCCACAAAAACCCATTGGAATTAACATAAAAATATATGAATGAGATTAATGAATTAGTATCGATCAAGGTTTGTTGCTTCTTGATCTTCTAGGAAGTGTGATATATATTTCTTTCTATTTATCATTTTTTTCATTATATAAATTGGTAAATAATGAAAACTAGGATAAATTTTATATTATTTGGACAACAATTATGAGGCATGTAAATGAACTGGGTTGTTTTAAATATTATATTAATCATATTGATATACATGTGCCTATTTAATTAAATTGGTTTATAATCCAATGGAATTATGATGCATGTTTATAATTAATCGGTTAATTAAAGATATATTAAAACAACTTTTTTGTTAATTGATAATCCTTGGTAGGGTTCTAATTTAACCTCTTACTGGTAAAGGCCAAGAGCCTTATGACTTGGTGCAATTATCCCTCTGTTTGTGTTAAGGTTGAATTCCTTGTTTGGCGCAAGAGTCCAGTTACATTATTGTTTTTGAGATTATTGTGATATTATGTGAGATTGGATGACTATTATGATATGTGGGGGAGGACCAGTGGTAATGGAAGCAGTTGATGGCAAGAGTGGTGAGATGAATTGGTTTATGCATTTTGTTATCGGGGAGGACACTAGAGATGACAGAACAAGTTGAAGTTGGTCTTACCATTGATATGACATATTTTGTTGAATATAATTCTTTATTATCTACTTTAAATTCCACACTTTATGAGGCATATGACCTTTCATACCTTCTTTTGGAAAGAGATGAAGACATGTGGGTTAAGCCACAAGCTTTCCATGTTTAGATTATTTAGGATGGATGAGTATATGCTCAAGGTATATGTGTCAATGACTCGACGGGAAGTTCATCAACTCATTATATTGATCCCATTGTGTTTGGAAGTTTAGCATGATTTGTTATAATACCTGGAATTTGGAAAAGTGTTAACTATTTAAATAGATGACTAGATAAATGATGTTAACCCATGGGTTTGTAGTATGTAGGGAAGTAATGGTGAGGTTATAATTTAAAGTAATGGTGGATCTTTGTGGTAATGCTAATGAAATGTAATGTGGAATGATAATGGATAAATAATTAATTAATGTAATTTTATTCTGATAAAAAGTGATAAAGTAATATAATGTATCTCTATAAATGGTTGTGTGCTTATAGAATACATAGTCTAATTAGTGAAAGTGAGGAGTCTGAGAGATGTTAGTTTCAGTTGACTGTAAGATTGTGTTATTCCCATAGATAGGTTTTGGGATATAGTGTATTCCATATATTATGTGTTTCTATATGATACTCTACCATACCGGTTAGAGAAAATAACATCCAAATGATTCGGGTACCATGAGGGTGTTTTAAACAACATTTTGGTGGGATGATAAATTGCTGACTACCCCCTTTGGCCCTTTCCTATTCTCATCATAGTTATTCTGCTGCTAGGCACATCTGTAATTTTTTCTAATATATGTCTGTAGAGGGCTGTAATGGCTTGTGGTTTTTCACACACAATAATTATGGATATGGTTTATTATTTTCTATTATGGGTGGAACCTATATAGGCTACGATGGCATGAGGATCCTTACTCAGTGTATGGTATACAATGCCTTCAGGAATAATACATGTCATATGATACATGTTATGTGAGTTGTGGTGGCTCAAGTAAAATACCAAATTAATTTGGTTATGTGGGTGTAGTGGCTATGTTGCATGAGGTGCATGTTGTTGTGTTACGCCTAGATGTCTGTGGGAAATTCTTTTTGGACAGAGATGCTCAAAAAGTGTGATTTTGGGGAAAAGAGGAAAACTAGTGGGGAAGTGGTGGCATGTTACCCTTGATTTTCTTATTATATTATTTATTCATTTATGCGATACATGGTGAGAGTAGACAAGGTTAGGCTAGGAATTTAGCATACCTATTCCTGTGAAAAAGATAGTTCATGTCACTTGGATAATGTTGGGGATCAAGTAGGTCACTGCTAGCATGGGGATATTGGACTTATTTTAGTTTTTTTGTCGCTACCATTTTATATTCTTCTGGTACTTGTAGTCTTACCTTTAAGTTCTAGTAGTTTTTGGATGACATTACACATGTGTACTAGGGTGTATGATATATTTCATTCTGAGATGTTGTTGTTTAATGTTTGAATTATCTATCTCATTCATGTGTGTTCTCTTATATGGTTATTCCTACCATTTATGGGTTTATTATACACTCCGTTGTAATTTCCAACATGGGGCCTACTGGAGGAAGGAATATGTTTAACTATCTCCCTTCTCACATTGTTGACCTAGGAGATGTACACTTTATGGAGAGGGGTTGTGATAGCCAATGTTAATGATTATCCATCTTGGATGAGGTATTTATTGACAATATAAAATGTACCCCTCATTTGGATGAAATTTCAAGAAACTCCCAGCTGATATAGAATTAAGAAGTCTTGAATGGAGTTATTGAAAATCCACATTGTAGTGAACTATCCTATGTGATAGTAGTATTGATTTTCACCAAATCTGTATGAATTTTATGGTGGTATGGTTAAAATAATAGTGTTTTTCTAATATGATATATTGTGTATCAATGAAACTGATGCATAAATGAATATGTTCATAATTAGTAGTAATAAATCATCATATATACAATGTAAGAAATGATATCAATTGGAATCAATATCCAACAACTAGATTTAAAAACATCATAAATATCCTTCAATAGGGGAGAAGTAGTTTCACAACATAAGAATAGGTGGTTGGAATCCTCTCTATGTAGATTAAAAATACAACATCTAGAGAATAGTAAAATTACAAAGGATTTGTGAAAAACATTAGTATGAACCCTATTATGATCAATCCTTCAGACTATAGTAAATTGAGAAGTCTTAATCTAATTATTATCAAATATTTTCATCCAGGTGAATTTTTAGTTGATACCAATAAAGGTTTGATGAAAAAAACCATAGAATCAGAAATACCATTTCTAGAAGGTTTGGAGACTAGGCAATAATCTACAGGATAAAAAATAATCTTTAACCCAAATGCTGATATTATTTGGAATATCCATTATGGGAGAATACACAAATTCTTTAATAGATATTGTGTGTCATTTTATAATTGTTGTAAATCAATAATGGAATTAAGAGGAGATCTAATACAATTATCAAGAAAATAAAATTGGAGAAGTCTCTTTGTTAATGATCGATATGAAATGAGACATAATGCAACAAAATTAAATGTGGATTTCTAACCACATTGAGGAGTCCAAATAGTGTAGATTGCCACTCTTCATCTTTTCATGAAATATGGTGCTACAAAATTCAGATCCATGATATCATTAATTATTAGTTTCTAAATATAATTTTCCAATAAAAAATCATTAAATAATTTGATATTCTTGATTCCAAAGCCACTATTACAACAAGGTTTAAAACATTTTACAAATTTATTTGTAATTAATATTCATTCAATATTACTTCTCCTTTATTTTATTAATTAAGACTTTAAGGTTTTTATAAAACACAAGATGCCATTTATAAACCATAAACGAATATATATGTTTAGAATCAATGATGGATTAATCATTGAAAAACCGTTTAGCAATATATATGGAATTCCCATTCTAAGAAAAATGCACATTATTTATCTGATATACAATTATAGAAAATCAAAATACATTTAGTCCTTTCCAAAAATATAAATTCACCAATATAGGTGTAGATAAATGACCCCACTTTGTTGTCCAAAGCATTCTTGATATGAATTTTTCTAGTTACCTGAATCATTTTCACAAATAATTAATTGATTTATTTCATTTTACAACATGAAATGAAACATCTTTATAATGAGATAAGATAGTCTTAAGATTTGTAATATTTCATTTCCCTCTTTAATTTATAGAATAATGACATATTCATAAAGGATATTAGAAGGTACAACCATATTTAATGAAGTAAAAAATGACCTTATGTTTAACTAGGTCCATCAAATGCATGATGAGCTTTCATAAATAATAATCAGAAATGTTGAAATCAATGAATGATTTGCAGTCACTGCTTAAAACCCCAATTGATCATGTTTAATATTTTTTTAGATAACCATTAACGATAAACTAAGCCTTAAGATATCTAAAAGTGTTTTAATTCTATTATCAATAATTTCATTAAAACCAAAACAATGAAAACCCCTATATTTGAAGCTCTAATACATATTATCATAAGACTATCTAATATCATGTTTAATAGAAATTAAACCTTCTCTATTAGATTATTAAGTGAATTTATTCACTCAAAAGATGGGTATATCCAATCGTGAATGGTTCTAAATTTACCAAAATAAAACTGATTCGAAGAGACAACATTGTTTCTAATTGTGTCAAATATATTAGCAAGAAGCATGGTGATAATATTTTATATGGTTTTGATGAGATATGTAGGTATGAAAATGTATATCTATGAGGAATTATCAATATTATGAATAAATTAAATTAATATTTCAGTAGGACCACAATGTATAATTCCCTTGGGGAGATATATGAATCACATTTGAACACATCATTTTGGATGAAATCCCAATAATGGTCAAAAAATGAATTGGAAAAACAATTAGGACCATGATAACTATGTGGCTTTAATCTATGTACCGCATCATTGATTTCGAAATAAATAGGGACACAAATAAGGAATTAAAATTATTCATTTCTAATAATGTATGGAATATAAATAGTAATAAGATATTTATTTAGATTAATCTCAATGATGATATTGTTAAAATAAGAAGCCATATGATTAGAGAGGCATTCCTCATTATCAATAACATTTCTTCTATCCTAGAGTAAGGTAAAATGTCTAAAATAATACCCATCTATTTAGAGAAAAATGTAAAACATTGTACTTATATCACCATATTATAGACAGTTATCATTGAAAATCACCTTTTGATGTTCATACTAGATAGAGTGAGGAGATTTTAACTTTGTAGTAATCTCTATATCCTAATAAACAATAGAAACAAAATCAGAATTGGCAGAAGAATATTACTTCTTATTCTTATTGGATTCAAGAGAGGAAATATCTTTTTTCAAATTTTTTTGGATGTAACTCTCCACCAACCCTTAGGTTTTATCATCATGTGTTTTATCTTTAGGATACAAGAAAAATTACCATTTCAATAGTTTCTATAATTCCCAGCCTCCTTACAATATTTCTAGAATCATGGTTGGAGGACTATTCATTATTAAATATAAAAGGGAGTATATGTATTTGGATTTTAATGGAAAGGATGACCAATAAGAGATGATGATCAATATTTATTCTTGCAATGATTATTCTTGAAACAATATCCCATATATAAATGGAATTCTCACTGATATTAGTATAGTAAAGATTACAAAAAAAATTCAATTGCAATGTCTTATATTACAAATGTATTTAGATAAAAAATACTCTCAATCATAATATTACATTCAATACTGGATTTAAACTACCTTCTTGAGATGTTAGAATGAGATGGACCCTTATTTTAACTAGTACATAGAATATACTTTAATTAAATATTATGAAAATGAAAAAAATTAGTAAAATGGTCATCAATAACATAAATCATATTATTACCTTGAGTTGTTTTGATTATATAACTAAAAAATCCATGGATATATTTTTTCATTTCAATTCATGTAATGGAAATGTATTAAATATACCATTGAATAGTATTGAATCAGTTTTCTCTAGTTCATAAGTCAAAAATTTCATTGTAAATTTTCCAATATCATTTATCATTCCTCACCACCAAAAATAATCAAAAAGGTATCAAGATATATTTATATTTTTAGGAAGAATAGCATGCTGAGAGATGTGAGTTTCCCTTAACCTTTCAATTAACAACTAAAAATCACACGATACATCTATCCTCATTCAAAAATACATAACACATTCTATATCATTATAAAAATAATGCAAAATTCATTTCTCAAACAAATCAATTCTTCTTTAGAATCTATGGTCTTCATTCTAAGACATTCAAATTCTCTATAAAAATGATGTTTGTATTTATATAAGGAAAAAATATAAAAGGTTTCTAGATACATAACATCCAATTCCATATTCATTAAAAAATTAACTATTAGATCATGTTATAAAAATTCAATGGTACATGTTTCATTATCATTTCTACTCAAATCAACCACTACCTTTCTTGCTCTACCCAATTTATAGTGAATTGTATACTAATTATTGATTTTTTATTCCAACCATCTTATGTAATAAAGTTTATGTCTTTATGAATAAATTTATATTATAGATGTTTGTTATTAATAAAAAATCAAATTTCTCCTCATATCTATGATGTCTCATAATTTTTAGAGAAGAACTTTCAATTTCCCTATTGAATAATTTCTTTTGAAAATTCGTCTCATGAGATATCAATTAGAATGATGACGACTCAATTATGCAACCATCATGCATCAAAACTCAATAATAGTACCCCAATAAAAATAACTATAAATAAAAATGAAAATATATATGTTTTAATGATAAAATTTTCCAATTGAACAGTATACTATTTAATTATCAAAAACTATTTTCAAATTTTATTTACCAAATGAATCTAACTCTCTTTTGAGTTAGCTCGGTTCTTGTGGATTTCTAAATAATAATCTTTTTCATAAATTATATATAATAACCAACTAGTCTAAGAAAAAGATGGTTTTTTGATACATTATAAATAATTTTCCATGATTACACTACTTGAGGCTTAGTCAGGTCAACATTTACACCATGATTAGTCCAAATATGTTGATGGAACGAAATATTATGTAACTAAAAATCTCATTTAAAAAAAATATATGTATTTATTCTAATTTTTGGAATTTATCAAAATACATATACTCTAATCAATGATCATGAATATTTTTAGAATATATGAATTATATCATCAATAATGAGTGCTTTAAATTTATCCCAAAACTAATGGAAAAAACCAGTCCTAAGATCCCAAAAAAATTGAATTTGTTAACCCAAAGGCCCTGACCAATAACTCATAATGCTTATACTTTTTCTGAAATTCTATCCCCAGAATATATTCTCCCATTAATTTTGGATGATGGCATCTATGCCTAAAGATAATATTTTTTAAAAATAGATCCTTAGATTGAAAAACTAATTCATAAATAAGAGGAAAAATATACATATTCTTAATTGATATGTATTACTGGGACCAATAATTAATATATAGAGTCATATAACAATCCTTTTATTTTATAATAAAAAAGGAACATCACAAGGAGGTGTTCTTGGAATAATGAAACCCTGGTTAGGAAACTCTTTTAATTACTAATATAATTCTAATTTCTCAATCAAATCCATTTAATATTGGTTTTTTAATTTTATATATAATTTGTAAATAATTCAATTGTAAATTAGACATCTCAACATGGATTAATATAATGAAGATAATCAATAATTTTATCCACATATTCATTTACCACAATCACATCACAAATTTCAATGCCTTCATTATTTTCAAGGATATTATCAAGATAAATTTCTCTTCAAAATTTATCAAATTCTATTCTTCATGATATATTTTAATAGGTTTAACTCATAATTATTTTTGAATTAAAAGTCATTATAAAAATTTAATATATCATACTTTACAATATAAAATATGAAGCTATATAGAAATTTAATATATACCCAAAATAACAATAGTATATTCGCTCGTAATGTTAAAAATATTTTTAGTAAAATTCATTCTATATATTATAATAAAAAAATTTAAAAATATTGTTTAATTTAACACATTCATTAATATTTTTTACAAAAATTATTTTCTTTATTTCTCAACGTGACATTTTTATTTTACTAGAAAATTTCATTGAGATTTAAGAATGTTTAAATCATGAATCCAAAGGATATTGAAAAATTTTGACTAAAAAAATAATTTACCTCATAAAAAATCACTTGATGCTACATATATTTTCAAGGGAGAAGAAAATGATTATTGCATAGCCTTCTTCATATAAAATTAATTATTTACACCCTTCATATGTATCAATCAACACAAATTTCACAAATGTAACATATCTTTCGAAATTGAAACACTTTAAAGTCATATTTTCATTGTAGGTCTTACCGTTATCATCTATCATTTTATTACAGTCATGATCCTTAAGTCCTAAGATATCATAATTTAAAACTTTCTAGATCTCATAATAAATTTAATATAACTATTTTTATGATACCTATCATAATAATTATGTTTAATTATTTTACATTATGATTCATCAATGGAATCTTATTCATTGTGTTCCACATAGACTGATTCTTATAATTATTTTTATAAAAGTATTAAAACATTATCTCATTCATTTCATCACAACAAAAAATATCCACATAAATTCATAAATCATGAGTAATGAATTCCATTAATATACATATATTAAATAATTTTTTAAAGGTATTAATATAATCATCATGTTCTATAATAAAACATGGTTTATACTAGGAAAATATGGTAAAATTTCATTCACATCTCGAAACTAAATCATCCCCCTTTTAAATTATCTATAATAGTTTATTTTTCATTTTATGTCAAACTACATTAAAAAAATTCCCTAGTAAAATATCCTAAATGATTATCCATTTCTTGTTATAAATCCAAAATTTTCTGTGGAATTCAGAATTAGATAATACCACAAACCAGCATCACCATCAAAATGATAAATATCAGGTGTTTTCATATAATACTATAAATACCCAAAAACATGAAATGTATTTTTAAAAGCATCATAAAATTCATTAATTTCTACTAGATATAATGCTTCATCCTTGTTTTGAGGCTGATATTTTTTGAAAATGTTTACTATTTATGTTTTCCTCTATCTAATTTTTTTTATACCTTAAATGGTGACAACTATTAATTTCCATGATTAACATAAATAAATCATCCATAAAATTATCAACTTTAACACTAATAATTCATGGTTCTCGGTTTGGAAGTACATGAACCACTTATTTTCTCTTGATCTCATTCACCATGTTTCCTCAATTTAAATCCATACTAAAATATAAATTATGTTGTGTCCCACCATTGAATCCACATTGTGGTACCTTTAGATGGTGGCAATGAGACCTTAACAATGCATCTGCATACGCAAAAGGTTGTCGACTAGCAGTGAGGTTTTAGGGTGTGACTTTGAGGAGAATATAACCACATATATTAGAGTGAGAAAATTAATAAAAAAATATAATAAATATATAGAAACATATAACAAATCAATAATTCCAGTATACCACTATAGAAGAAAAATTAATGATAGATAGATTACATTAGAATAGTAGTAATAATAAAATCATCATAACTAAAAAATTATTTCTAAATAAATAATAGATGAAAAATAAAATTTTTTCATGATTCTATATTTATATACTAAATAATGGAAAAAATAAAATATAATTATATATATATACTATACTCTACAACAAAAATACAAGAAAATGTCAAAAATAGCTACTACTAGCATCATGAGAATAGGTTCGGTCCTCTACACTTGTTCCCTATCGTTGTATAGTAAATCAAGAATCATAAGATGGATGTTTCGATATATATATATATATATATATATATATATATATATATATAAACATGAAGTCTACTTGGATACCAAATGTGAACCATGAATATTGTGAGATATACTCAGTAAGACCCCACCAACAATATCTGGATCAAAATATTTCATGGCATATAAAAAGTGATGTTTTCCAATATAATTAAATAAATTTATTAAATAAATAACTAAATAGAAACTTTGGATATGCTTCCGAATAGGAAACCCATATGAATATACCTAATTCAAACAAAAATGAGTGTCTCCAAATAAGTGTAAGAAACAAATGTATGAAATTTTGTAAGGGATAATATAAATATTATGCCATAGGATAAAGATTCTCTTTGAATTTAATTTGGATTAGCAAACACATACTTGGAGTTTCATGCCCAATTGATTTTTTTAATTTCATTTACTTTTTAATGAATTATTATGAATCACTGAGAGTTGGTTGTAGTTGATACCAAGGAGAATCAATTTTTTCACTCTAGGGGATCTATATATGTCCAATTCCATGGCAGTCTATCACAGGTGATGCATGAATGATATTCCAGGTGTCACTCTAGTCATGTTGGGAAAATATCATGAACTAACTTTAGAGTTCGTACCTGGTATTGTATGTTGGGTTAAAACTCTCTCTCATGGCATGGTATAACCATTATTCCCTCGATTTTATCCACAGGTTCCCCCCTAGGGAAGCAATGTCTCTTTTCTATATGTAAAATGGAAAATGCACGGTGATCCCATCCTAATCATAGAAAATGACACCCATAGTGCATATCCAATTTCATCAAAAAATAAAAATAAATCTCAATTGGAACATGAAATGGATCCTTAAGTTGTAACCCCCTGTATCACTATCAGAACATAGGTGAAATAATCATTTGGGTACCAATAACATGCAATTTAACAATCCAAACATTTTTAAAATAATTATCATGTTGGGAAATGGCTATTTATTAGGTAAACATATTTGTTATAAAGGGTTGTGCCTAACATAGGGTCTAAAATTTCATTTTATCCAAAACATTTTGTTAAGGAATTAACTACATGGAAATAATGCTAAAAGGGTGTTTAAAAATTTTCCAAAAAGGAGAAACATGTCCCCAAAAGTATCTCACAAACATCTATGTGGAATACGTCAAAACATCATCCCATTATGTTGATTCACCACTTTCTAGGGTCCCACGATGCATTATTAAGTATTCAATAGTTTTTATCTAACAATTTTGATGTGTTTTTGGAGGGGTAACGTGTGTAGAACAATGGAAATGGTTATATAATTAAGTGAAACATAGGAAACTTATCTAGAAAACCTCTCTTTGGATTGTTTTAATTCCCTCATCCAACATCATCATTATAATTGATCTGTAGTGATAGTATCCAGATAAATCGTCGAATTCCATAGAAATTATAAAAATAGGTTTCACCTATATATTGAAAATATTGGAAAAATAATGTAGAATATTACAAACATGAGTGTATAAATATCATTGATATTTCTGATGGATCTGATGATGATATATTTTTAGCTCATTTGAAGGATATACATTAAACCATTGAGAGGTTGGAGGATAGTTCAAGGGAGTATAAATGTAGATTTCATCCACTAGAAGAAAAATAGGAAGAAAAGGTTTAAAACATTCATTACTTTGAGGGAAAATATATAAATTTACCCAAATTTATTTGGGCACACTATTATAAAAATTTTCCACCAACCATGTTCCATTTCATTTCCCAAGGAGGACCCTCACATGAGCTAGCCACACAATTAGTTTAACCATCCATATCCTGTTAAAAATATTTGTGAAACATATCTATGACAAAATATATAGAAGTATAGGTGTCTTGAAATGGATATAGGGAAACCATGCAGACTCTATCAGCCTATGGTATCAAGTCATAGTTTTAGAAAAACCATACAGGTTGGGCCCCATGATTTCCCTTAACCATTTAGCCAAATCTCTATCAAATTATTGGGATCCATGATCCAAAAAATACCCAAACCCCCATGAAACAACTATTAACCCTTTAGTTAATGTTTCTAGTGACATACTGATAAATTTAAACCAATGTACAATGATCTATACGTAAAATAAAATATACTACATTAAAACCTCCCTTCCCCAAGGGAACTCCTTCCAAGGTTTCCATTCTGAGGGTGGTAAAACATCGATAGAGAAGTGTTTTCGTCACTACCCACATAACATGGCCTCCCACTCCTAGGTCATGCCTTAAACTCTCCAGTTCTTCTATATCACCTGAACTATACAAACACCCTTCCTCATATATTCATCATGTCATGATCGATGATACATATTATATATTCCCAGAAGGAGGCATCTACCTCCACATCTTTGTCATTAGGTGAAAAATTGATAATTCTCCACATGGTAACGAATAATCTATGATATATAGAAGATTTTATGGATGGAATCATATCTATTTAGTACCTAAAAACTATAGGGTATCATCCAGAAACTCCCTAAAATCTCAAAAATGACTGATGTAATGAGTTTATGACATTCCATTTTTTTAACTCATCTATTACTTGACTTTGGAGAAACCTCTAGAAATGCCGGATGTCCAACCTCAACCTATAGGGTTCGATGGTGACAATCAATATAAGACATCTCTATTGAATAATTTGTATCTATACACTTCTAAATAAGATGTGTTTCCTCTTATGTCTCTTGGACAACACTAGGACCTAGTAGTGATTCCTCACCTTCCTCTAACATGGATAGAGGTAAATGAAATAACCTATTGTAAAGGGCATAATGCTGATCCATCTGAATCATTGCATAAAATATTTTTTTTTGTAAAACTCAATATTTGGTTTTTTATTTTCCCATAAACCTTTTAGATCAATGATACATTCCCAAAACATGTCCCCCAACACCTAAATTGGCCTCTTAGACTACCCGTCAGTCTATGGGTGATTTGTTCTACTCAAGATCACCTGTGAACCTAGTTCCTTCTACAACCCTTGAAAGAACCATTAGGTAAAAAAAATTTCCTTTTATGATATTATAAAATATTTTTCACCATAAGGTTGAATAATCTCTAAGATATATAACCACCCAAAATATTAACTATGATTCTATCCTGTATTGGAAGGAAGTGTGTAACCTTGGTCAACCTATAGATGATCACCCATATTTCATTTATTAGTTAAGGGGATCTCTTCAAGCCTAAAAGATATTCTTTGGGGATGTAATTCTATTTAAAATCAATAACGGATATAGTTAGTAAATATTAAACATGTCGTTGTTGCTCAGTCTTTACCATCTAATAGGTGAAGCATATAGTAACAAAAACTACTACCAACCTCTTCAAACCCAGCCCCCAATACTGACTAAAAACATCTCAGTACATCTTTTAAAAATGACGTGAACTTCCCTAACCATGGAATGATATTCCTTCATTAAACCTTCTCTTCATGTTTATGGAAACAAAAAATACCCATAGAAGATTAGGATATCATTCTTATCTCCATACTAATAGGGAGGTGGGTTATCTCCTTTGATTCTCTTCATTAAGAGGAGTCCCTTAGAATTAGATAAATTCTTCATTTGGATCTATTTTTAAAGGGAGTATTTCACATCCATAGCTACTAAAATAAGTTTCTTATATTTTCTATGAACATACAGATGCATCTCAGAAATTAGAACCATTATCTTCCACTCAAAACTAGCCTTTTGGATGATATGTGTCTGAGTCTTCTAGTTCAAGGATCTGTTTGAATCAATTCCCTTATCTTTTGTCTATGAAATATCAAGGTTGAAAAATTTATGGTATTCAACCCATATGCATTTCCCCATATTCAATTATTTCTTTGTGAATATTCATTTGAGGATTTTGTGATCCATGAAAATAATGAATTTCTTACATAATTAGTAGTGCCTCCAATGGTGTAAGGCATTATTCACAACTATTATCATGATATTTTTCATAGGGTAGTTTCAATTGTGAGTTATTATATGTATGGACCTATATTCTACAACCAAATAATGATGAATAAACATTACTCTTATCCTGATTCTTGTTGTGTCAAAGTAAACATTATATATTCCCCTTGGATTCAGTAAAATCAAGATTGACACTAAATTCTGTCTCCACCATGACTCATAAAAAAGATATCTCACTTACATCATTCTAGTAGTTATTGACACCCTTCATGTTCAATACCATAAGTGGTGCTTCCAAGTGTGAGGTATCTTCTATGAATAACCTTTAATATCCACCCAATCAAATGAATCTATATATTTAGAACACATTAATGTGTTAATTCAAGGGTACCACAATTCCCACCTTCTCACGGTCAACAAATAAGCCTTCTTAAGATATGAAATGACCCATGATGTGAAACCTGTAGATCTGAAAGTGGAATTTAATGAGCATTGTGTATTGTTGGATCTATCTCATTTTATTTATAATAAGATAAATAAGGCTAGAACAATCATGTATGGTTGGAGAATAAAACATGATTTTATCTATAAATAACAACATAAATGAATCATAAAATTGGTTGAAGATGCAATTTATCTAACCTATAAATAAATTATTCATGTTCATATGGCCGAACTACATAACTAGATAATAATACATTCCATAACTACTTTGTAATGATAAGTATTTAATTTATACATGAACTAGATTGTATCCTGATAAAAAATCAATATTGGAGATAATTTCCTCTCCTCAGAGCTGGTTTAAGATGTCATTTATACAAGGTAGTGGATATCAGTTGTTTACAATAATTGAGTTCAAAAGTTGTAATCCATGTAAAAATGATGGAAGTATCTATAGTCCTTGTCTAAAGTATTGGTGAACCCTTTTTTAGCATGCAGTTTCACAAAAATCATTAGCCTCAAGATCGTTTTTCTAAGTATTGTGTTATTTGGAGCTCAATATGTGTTATCCTATAGGGAGTAGTGGAAACTGGTTTCATACCAATAATAATATTGATAGTGAAATCCCACCCCCTTTATCTTGAGGTAGTATATAGAATCTTTTTGGTTTTCATCTATAAAAAAATCCAAAATATGAGGGAATTCCACAACATTCCTTAAATGGTCTTTCATAATGAGACTCACTAATGGGGATATCATCCTTTATAAACCCTAATGCAGAGGTAGAGCTGGGCCGATCTAGATATCCCATTCTCCCAGTAAAATATACATGTTTCCACCAGGTGATGTGAATGAAAATAATCAGGGATAACAATCAATATGGTCATGATAGGGGACTAGAATGTGTATATTTTTATGATATCAAATCTAGAAAACAAGACGATAAATAAGTTCACCAAAAAATGGTACCCACCTATATGAAGGGGGGACTCCCAGCACTGGTGTTAATTATCTGATAAGTTGACTAGCTATGTTTTAAGACCAATAACACCACATTATTTCTGATTTTCAATTTTCAAACATTGTATAGTTGAATTAGATAAAAAAGAGTGTGATTTTCCTATTTCAAACAAGGAAACTATAAAGTAGATGATACAAGAGTAATACATATAACCATTTATTTCCCTATAATATTCACCTCAAGCATCACCATTGATGTATAGATACAGTCCAAATAGAGGCCCTTAGATGAATCCTAACTAGACTGTATAGGACCACTATGGAATTGAAGAATATATGAATCCTGAATACTATCACCTTCACCACATCCTCATCCAATTTGACCTGTAAAATACCAATTCTAAACCTGGCATAGTCTATTTGATCTGGATCATAAAATTGGTGTTGATATAGATCCATATTAAATAGGAATTGGAAAAACAATTAGTTGAAAATATGTCTGTGACTCACATTCCCATAAGAACAACACCTGATGTGGTTCGTCTTACAAATTGTCTTCTTATAGCCTATCATACAACATTAGTGAAACACCATATATCTATCTGTATGTTCCACATTTTTGGTAATAACCCATTGGCCCCCTCGAACCAATGATTTCTGCCATTGTATTAACATCTTCCCAACCTAGATGTTGGACCACCCCAGATCATACTCTATAATTGCCTCAGCTTCAGCTCAGGGATGAGAGATAGATTTCAATATTTGAAAACGTTTTTAGTCTAAAAATTTTCACATACAATTTGATTTGATTAGTGATCCCAACATTGAATCACCTCATAGTATCCTACTCGGCGCTGATCAAAGTTAGGGGAAAACACTATAATTTCATGAAGAATGATTAATAATCCAACCCAACTTGTAACATTTCTAATATCCTTGAAATCAAGACCACAATATCTTTTTTCGTTCTATTGGATTAAAAAGGTAAAATAAATCTATCTAGAACTCATCCTAGATCATTCCTTGATGTCTACTATCCTGTGTACGGTTATCCCATCAATACATAGCAGAGTCTCATAACATATAATTAATGAGATTTACCCTTATCTCTTGAGGAATATATATTTTTTAAATGATGGAAAACATGGCATCTATCCGGGGCCCTATATCCGAAGGTCTTCTACCCTAAAAATGATGGAGTATGTTACTAATAGGACTCAAGGTTCAACTATGACTAGGTCAGGTTGGGTAGAGGGTCACCATGTATTGACTACCTGAAACAAAATAATCTATCACTGAATTGAGCATAGGTGGCCAAGGGAAGATCTGTATGAGGTGACTTGGATGTAACCATGGGTGGTATAACTAGTTTCTCAGGGCCTTCCACCTCTACAATGGTCTCTTAACAACTCTCTTAAAAAAGGACATGATGAATTCATAGTGGAATATATCTATAATTTCCATGTGATCTCAACATATTTTATTTATAACAGATGGGGAAAAGTGATAAAGTGATGAACACACAAATTTCATTCCTATGAACTACTCAAACCACGTAGCATGCTCTTTAAACTAGGTCATGATGATAGAAAGGTCCAAGAAGGATCATGAGACATCACCTGATGCATAATATTAGGTTGGGTAATGGTCAAGGTCTCATATCACCCATATAAGAGGACCATTTAATATTAAATGTCATATTTCATTTAAATATATAATTATTTATGTATTCAAATATCTTTAAATGGTGGAATAAGATGTATGAACATATCCAATTTGTAAGGTCCCATAAATAGTTTAAATTGGATTGTGGAATAAACATAATCCTAACCATGATAAATTCCTACCCAGGGAACCAATGGTCCGTCACCCAACATTCTATAATTGTCTACTTATAGTGTCTCCATTAACTAATCGATGAAAACATTGTTAGTTTAAGGTGGAAAATTTTTGTGTCAATTATGATTTCCTTGTCCTGTAAGGAATTTTATAACATTTATATGTATATAAAAACAATCCAAAATTAATATGTGAAAGGAAAATCCTGATGAATGTATATATGGAATGGAATAATTCATGATATTTTAATTCATAAGGTTCCTAGTATGAGATAATATTTTTTCCATATGCCACCATATAATTTTTTCATGGTTGAAGAACCCATAATAAAAACATAAATAGTAGAAATGAAAAAAACAACTGCATCACATAATGGATAAATCCAGGAAATTGTAATAAGCACAACAAGTAATAGAATTTATCCATCCTATTTAATTTTGGATTCCCCAATATTTGGTTTTGAAACTCTCTGTAACTAGATCATTACCAAATTACAATATCCTACCTTCTTATCTAATACAAAAATATTAATAAAAAAGTAAACATAATATCCAATGCAAAATTTTAGTATCTTTACCGAAATTCCACTTGGACGTGCCTTGAGATGGTGACCATAACACCTCATGTGTCCCTGCCATTATTTCATAGGATTCCGACTATAAGTGAGGGACCATGTAGTTTGTATTGGGAGACTATGCCCTCATAGTTACAATATTGTCAAGTAGAAAAAACATATAATAAATAGAAAATATAGAAACTAAGTAAACAGGACTAGTAACCCAGCATAGTGGAATTATTAATCACCGACACAAAACAGTAGAATAATAAAAAAAACCAAGCATCATAACTGAACAACTAAATTTGAAAAAAAAATTGATACCTAATATAGTTGATATTAATGTTGTCATGTTTCTATAAATGATAAAATAAAACAATATTTTACATTTCAATAATATACCATATGCTACAAATAAATAAATAAATTTCCAATTGTAGCTATTACTATAATTGGAAGCATAGCCTTGGTCATATTCTCCCACACTCCATCATAGTATTAGAAATTGAGCATCAAAATATAAATAATTCACATTATTTATACCTAGAATCATGAATACCACATGGGTACCAATGTAGTTCCATGTACAATGTGTCATATACTCTGTAGGTAATGAAAAATAGTGTCTAGATCATACCATTTTATGCAATATAAAATGATCATTGTAACAAAATAAGAATGTGAGTTTTTGAAATAAATAACAAAATAGACACTTAGGATCTGGTTACTCATTGATAATTCATCTGACTTTGACTGATTTTTACAAACTTGAGTATCTATGACCAAGATAATGTTTTAGATGTAATAAATTTGGTAAGGGATGATATAAATAATTTTAAAATTATGTATAATCCCCAATAATGTCATTTTTTTGGCGAATGTTTCACATGTGTTTCAATTCCTTATGTTAATTATTTAGTTTAATTAAGATTTTTTATATATTATTTAGAATACACTTCATCCCATCCATGTTAATCATTAGGTAATATCACTTATTGATCTATGGAGACTTAATAAGTCCGATGTCATGGGTGTATGTCTTAGGTGACCCATGATTAAGATTAAAAGTGTCACTAATAGAATGGTGTGAAGATAACATGAAATAACCTTTGAGTTCATCTTTTTCATCACATGTATTGGTCCATGTCTCTGTCGTGTAATGGTATAACCATCATTCCACTAAGCCCTTCCATATGTTTCCCTTATGGAACTAATGTCACTCGTCTAAAGGTAAAATGAAAAAATCACACTGACCTCATCCCTTGCATAGTTAGTGTCTCCCACAACATATTTACAATTTCATAAACAACTAATAATAATGAATGAAGGACTCTTATAAGGGAGATTTAATTGGAACCCCTTTATTTCACCCTCACCACTATGGCGAAGTCATGATTTGTAGATGAAGAACATGTTATTTAGAAATGGACACATTTACTACCAGATTATTGTATTTGGAAATTATTTTTTAGGAAAACCAATTATATTTTGATTGGTAGGGCCTATCTTTTTGGATGCCATTAAGTTTTATAAAAAATATTAATTCAAGGAATTATCATTAAAGAGACACCCTAAAGGGATGTTTAGACAATTAATACATGGGAAATTTGGACGATCACAACCATTTGGGAAATATACATCAATGAAATAAATCCACAAGGTTGATTATCCCTATAATAGGATATAACCACTCATTAATGGGAATTAAATTTTATTTATTTACAATTTTTAAGAATATATGGAAGAGACAAATGTCTAGCACAATAGTAAATGTTATTGACGGTGAAAAAACAAAGGTAAATGATTAAGAACACCTAACATAGTGTCATCAACCATAATCATTTGAATTAATTACAAATAAGTGTTATCATAGAATTAATCATATTTCATGAAAATATGTGAAATGTGTGTCAACTGAATAGTGAATCAAATAGAAAAGACGAAAAATGTATTAAAGTTGAATGTAGATCTTACCTTACGATTTATAATGGATCAAACGATGTGAAATTTTTATCTCTTAGGAAAGAGATATCTTAAAACTAATGAGAGGTTGGAGTAGAGTTTAAGGGAGGAGAAAGGTGGAGTTCATACACAGGAAGAGAAATAGGAAGAAGCATGGTAAAAACCTTAATTACATTAATGGAAATAATGGAATATAACCTGAATTGATAGGGGATAATATTTTGGCCTCATGGTTGGCCAAACTGTGTTCCAACCATGTGCATTAACACTGCCCGAGGAGGAATCTCACATAGTTCAAGCACTTGGTTTTGATTAACTATAAGCAGCCCTGGAAAAATATAATTTCCACTTGTTTAAGAGTAGTTTCCTGGGAATGAAGGCCTATGTGCATGTTTTCCTAGAAACCACATAGATACTTTCTCCCAAACGCCTCAAGCCGCATGGTTAGAGAAACTATGTCGGCTTCACTAAACAATTTTTCTTAGCCTTGAAGCCTAGCCTTCTTCTTCACATTTTAGGGATCTATGCTCTAAAAAACCCTAAAACCCCTAAGGCCTCCATGAAATTATTAGGAAATGTTTCTAGGGATAAAAAACGATTTTAATAAAAAAAACCAATAATCTATAAATAATGGAAATATGGTAAGTAACACATTAAATAAATTAATAATTATAAAAAAACTAAAAGGAAATATAAAGGAAATATAGAAATAATTTAATATTCTTAATTAGTTTTTTATCAACATTGAAACCTCTAATTTCATATACACCTTGCGTTAATACCAATTATAACATACCACACAAAAAATTCACATAATAATGAATTTTTCTTCATGTATGGAATGTTATTATATTCTCATGATAGTTTAGGTTTAGAGTTCTAAATAATTACTCAAAAGATTACACAAAAAAATTTCAGGTTACAAAAACTACGATTTTTTACAACTAAAAAAAATTATAGGTTAAATCCAATTGATCCATGAATGTTTTTATCCATTAAATAATATTATATAATACTTAATGATTTAACAATTTTTTTATCATTCACATCATTAGGAAATATCAAAAACATTTACAAATTTAGTATATGCACAAAAATCTCATTATGGGTTACAAAAAGAATAAAAACTCATTAGTATATTGAAAAAAGGAAAATATATATGGGATTTTTCTAATTTTAAATAATAATCGTTAATCCAAATTAATAATTTATTTAATTAGGAAATCCAATTCATTTCCAAATTCTTGTTATAATTTTTTTGTAAAAGATAATAAATGAAAAATTCAAAATCATTGAAGTTACATGGGAGAAATGTGATAATTCATGAAAAAATATCAGTGATTTGTTTTCACTGTTAAAATGGTAACAACATTCCATTAATAAATAACTCATTTTAATTACTCTTTAAATAAAAATATTAAAATAAAACTCTTAGAAACAATTTTAAAACATTGCATGAATCTGTGTACATCAATGTCATATCACTCTTAAGGTCAAAATTATAAGAACAGATAAATTTGAATAAACTACGTAGTTAATTCCAATGTGTCTAATTTGGGGAGAATTTCATTATCCAATTAATTATAAACTTATGAAAGAAATAATAATTATAGTATTTTTATGGGTTCTTATAAATCAAAATTTATAATCCCAGGTTTGATACAGTGATAGTGGGAATTCAAATGATTGTAGATAAGAAAGTGTTATTTATGTGTTTTCAATTGTTTTGTGGGATCAGTATGTTCTAGATATGGTGAAATAAAATTATTAAGTACGAAATTGATTAGATATATATTAAATATTAGATATAGTTGTAGTTCTATGGATATTGTAACACCCAGATATTTTATGAGAAGAATATTTTTTTATGACTTATGTTATACGTAACATCAAAGGAATATTTCACTGCACACAACACTAGCTTGGCGTGCGTTACACACAATCACGACCTTCCTCAATAGAGTGTGTAGTACGCAATACCGAGTTTCACTAAAGAGAGATATATTATTATAATATTATAAACTAGCCGTTATGAATAGTATTAACTGAATTTTGATTTTTATAACATTATTATTCATCTTACATATTTTCTAGAACATGGTATGTGAACAAATAAATTTTGCAGGTAAAAGAAGTATTTTAAAAAAAATGCATTTTTGCCTCCTTTTGATGGCTCACTCACTTTAAATCTAGTTTTTGACATGTTTATAAGTTAAATTTGACAAAATATAATTCTTCTATGGAATCAAGATATAAAAATTTACTTTGGATAAAATTTTCATATTATTCTGATAACTTTCATATTTTAATGAATAGTAAAAACACTCTATATTTTAAATAAAAACAACATTTTTCATCACAAAAATTTTTATGTTTAAATTATAATATTGAATGGTTTTAAATTATAAAAGGAATATATTTTTTCGAGTTAATAAAATTTATGGCATTATAATTAATTTTACATTAAATTCATAGGTAAAAAGTTTTCAATCTTTGGCAATGTTTTAACTTTTAAAACCCATTTTCTTTACAACGAGATTATTTTTAAATTAATTACTGAAACTTCTATATTTTGAATTTCAAAAAATGTATTCCATATTAGGATCTAGTGGGTCTATAATAAGTTAATATGTTTTTTTTGATATTATGAATAGTAACTACGATAATTTTTATTTACTGCAGTTAAAGGTAAATCATGTAAATAAGGGTACAAATAAGATTATAAAATTACCCTAACAACTAAAAAAATTATATTGGATGACTAAAAGTCAACAAGTATCACCTAAGGGTCAGAATAAATTAATTTTATAGTCTTTGGACGATTAAAATAATTTATATATTATAAAAACCAAATAAAGTGACAACGTGTCACTCTCTTAAATCTTATAAGTATAATAATTTTAATTTAGTGATAAACTTCATGAAACATAGAACATGAATATTATCCAGAAAAATAATAAAATTATCTACATCATATGAATTTATTTATAATTTTTAGGGATTAAATAATTATCATTAATTATGATACAATAGTGATGGTGAAATTATTTTATTATTTGAAATATCAAATAAATGATTTTAAAAGTATTAAAATATATATTATATTAACTATTTAATGTCCTCCACTAATTTTATAAATACAAATAGCATGTTATGAATCTATTATATATTTTTTTCCAACATATCTTCTGTATATATTTTATTTTATCTCAAATAAATAAATAGTGTCAAAATTGACACTATTGTTAATTTATAGAAATTACATATTATAAAATTGATTAAAAATCACAAATATATTTAAACATTATAAATTAAAATTTATATGGTCTAAAATGTAATAAATTTTACAGTTATGTACAATTCAAAACATATAAGTAATTATTTATAATGATTTAAATTTTAGAATATTATTACCACAAATAAAATTAAATAGATTATATAAGGATAAATCATGTTGATAATGTTTATATTCAATTCAAAACTTGTATAAATTTTATTTGCTGATTATATTACAAACCTATCTTATCTAATCGTCGAATATGAGTCATTTTTGGAGGTTTTTATGTGGGGTTGGAATTTATTATAATTTAATATTTCTTATAATTCCAAAGGTGGCCCTCTACACCCTTATAAAAAGGAACCTCCTCCCTCTCCTCCTCACAGCACTTTGATCCTTCATGCTTGGCCAAACCCTATCAGTGTTTCTTCTCCACTAAAATACAAGTAACCTAGACATCCTGGTATTCTTCAATGACCAATCATAGTGATCTAAGAGGAGGTTTCAAAGAGGCTTGTCGAAGAAGAGGTAATATCTGTTACCAATTCTTTCAAATTTATTTCTTCTTCTACTTCTTATTCTTTAGTTGTTTCATTATGAATTAATAACATCAGTATCACTCATATACTGATATATTATTATAAATATGAAACAACCCTATTTCACCTTCTATCTATCCTACGGAAAATGAAATCACTGCGCGTGCGTACGTATGGAATACCGTCTCCACGCCATGGTGTAATCTGTTTTCCACCACCACCTTACTTGGATGGGTATAATGGTGTAAAGAATAACTATATATTATTATTTTAAAATGATATTTATTCTGAAATAGTATACATACACTTAAATATAATTACATGATCATGGGAATGATATCATCGCTCGTGCGTACGTACGGCCTACCGTCTCCATGATGTGATGCGACTTGTTCTACATGATCTTCATTAAATAATGATTATATAAATGAATTGAATGAGTGAATATGATATATATTATAGTAATACCATTCTTTAAATGAGGTATCTAAAACCTAAAAAGATGAATACGAATTTATTCGACAAAACACACATAAGAACGTAAAGTTATAAACACCCGAATAATAAGTAGCAATGAAATATTACAAATAAGAATCTAAGAATAATAGCATATATGATGTCATAACAATGATTATGATTCTGGAATAATTCAATTACATTATTTAAATCATTATACAGGAGGTTTGGACATGTACAAAGCAAATCGGACCTAAGGTAAGGGAAAATCTCGTAATCTCATTTTTATCTGAGATTGTTTATACATCAGGATTTACTAGGGAATACTTATCAGCCACATCAATGATTCCTCAATATGTAATATTATTCCTATCCTCCTAAAATTGTTTAAATCCAATTTTACCAATTGGAATGTTTTTAGTAAATGATATAAATGGAATCTTTTTTCGTTTTTAGTACGAGGTATTTTTTGACTTTTTCGGCCAAAGTACGAGAAGAATTTTTTCTTAACTTATACGACATGAATGAATTTTTATGATTTCATAAAACATTATTTCCATGAATAATATTTTACAAGTTTCCATGATTAATATTAATCAACTTCTTTTAGATTAAAATTGGATGACATGTTAAGAAAGGAAAAATGTTTTCGAAGTAGAAAGGAGATTTTCCTCATGAATGGAGTCCAAGTGTTTTATCAAAATTTCATTCCATCTAAGATAATATAGGGTTATATTTCTATCCCTATTTTTAAATTGATTTGATTATGTTATGATCGAATTGTTTTTATGATGTCCTTTTATGGATTATGTTATGACGACATGATGTTTAAGAATCCCATTTTTATTACATGGGTTATGTTATGATGTATGATTTATGATTTTGTGGCACACATAATCGTGGTTTCATATTGAGATGGGTGGGACCAATATATCCCTCCAATGCATTGGGTAGAAAATTTATATTATGAGATAGACATGGCTGGAATGGAAAGTTAATCCGGTTCAGTGATATATGACTGGAACGAGGAGTGAGCTCGGTTCAGTAATGGACTTTGTCCATTATGATAGCCATGGAAATGAGTCTTGTATAAAATGAAATTATATTCTATGATTATGTGTGGATTCCACAATGTTTCATGTTTTAATTTATGGTTATTGGGATTAAATTTCACCACTTTGATTTATCTCATGTTATGATATTACGATCTCTTGTACAGGTTAAGATATTCAAAATGTAATCTTCATATGAACATTATATGATTGATATTTCTTTTGTTTACCCTTACTGAGTATTTATGCTCAACCTTTTGTATGTTTTCTTTTCCCCAAGTCAGGAAGAAGGGTATTATGTACGATATTTCAAAAAGGGACTCTAGATATATTGAAAAAAATCGGAGACAATGTAGATGATTTATGAACCATTTGTTTATGTTTTCCAGTTTCTAAAGACATTATACCTATATGGTTATTTCATGGTTTTGTTCTATGTTGTAATAAGTATGCTTCAAATATAAAGTAATAACCATGTATGTAGAGTATGGTTCATTATAGATATCCCATTATTACCTATTACTTCATTATTATTTTTTAAAATTTATAGCCTTTCTTTAATCAATTGAGACCTCATTGATCTTTCATACTACATAGTTTATTCATAATAAGAGAAATTAAGTTATAATTTAATTTCCTAATCTAACCAATACAACTGATTTGCTATATCTAATAACCCCTAGATCAAAATAATTATAAAAATCATGTACAATTAATAATTACTATGTGTTTTTGGTGTGAAAAGTATATTTTTAAAATAATAATTAAAATTCCCAGAGAAAAGTAGTACACATAAATTATATAAAAATAAAATAATTCCATAAAATTGAATAAAATAATTAATCATGAAAATATAAATTCATTAATAAGGTAAAGTCAGTCTCATTGGTTTAACCATTATTGACCTCATGTGTCATCAACAGAGACATTATATTAAAAAGATAAAAACATTGTAAATATATTTTTATTTATCATCTCGATTGAAATGTTCAGGTTGAATCCCCTTAAAATATTGAATACTCCCCTTCTCATAGATGTATTTTTGTTCCTTTACCAATTCAACACATTTGAGAAATTCAACTTATTTAATGCATATCTCATTTTTCTCTAATTTTCACCACACTTACAGCTCGGGGGTTGCAATTGACGAAACAGTGTATTTTGAAACATCCTACTATTTATTGAAAAAATGCTAGTACATCCTTTTTATCCATCATAGATTATTGCTACATGGTAACTTAAGAGATTATTCCTAATTTTGTTTATAAATAAATAAAAATTCATTTATTTCTGGTCAATTTATTCAATTTTCAGATTTTTTGGGTTACAATCATCTATGGAAAATATCTATATATGTCATAGATTGATAGTTCGGGGGTGAAGTATCACCATCACTTCTACACTATTTAACTATTGTTAAATAAATCAAATCTAATCCATATTTAATTTCATAATATATAGAAATTCAAAATTACAAATTCATCAATAATTTGAAGTATCATACCACATTTAATGTAATCGACTATATTATCATCAATTTTTTCATGAGTTTTGTTTCTAGGATTTTAAATATCATGGAAATCCAAGAAACAATAATTTTAACATATGGATCTTCTAAAATATCTATCATCTAAGCTACCTCTCCAAGGTTCCTTTTCATACATCAAAGTTACTTCCCAAATTGATTTTCGGTATATCCTCTACCCCTTCTATATATATGTTCATAATTACAAAAATATTTAAATTAAATTTCCAAATAATAAATTATTTTTTTCTAGTTATATTTATGAAAATAATTTATTTAGTTACTATTTGTGAAGCATCCATCCATCCAATGTTAATTTTTATTATAAATAAGGATACATGAACCCCAAACCAACAACAAACAAAAGAAACAAAAAACCTTGATAGGATTTAATTGATGATGGATGAGGGAATCCCCTCTAATCCGATTAACCCCATTGGAATTCTGAGAAGTGATATCATGCAGCCAAACTGGAGCATTTCCAGGAACCTCAATCAAAGCATGATGTTCCACCTCGTGATTCCCCTCATGTCAGGAATGCATGATATAAAATCCATTTTTGATCTAGCCGTTTCACTTTCTAATAGGGTAGTTAATCGACCATGGAAGGGGAGATTGTCATTTAGAGCATCATGAAGGATATTCGATTCTATTTCAACCTCTAATAAAGGTATACCCCTCTAATCGTAGAGGATAATACCCATGAGCACATCCTTGGATTCGGCCCGCATAGTGGAACCATCTCCCATGCTAGAGGAGAAGGCCGTGTGGACCGACCTCTGAGAGTCTCAGACCACCGCTCCCCTATGAAGAACCCTCGTCCTACAAGACTCATTGGTATTCATCTTAAGGCCTCTATAAGGGGGAATTCACCTCACCCAGTGGCCAAATTTTCTTTTTTTTTGACCTCCTTCCACCATGACTATGGGGTATAATCCACTGAAAGGATGGGGCATTCCTCAAACCACCAATTAGATGAGCCCATTAAAGGAGACAGATCTAGGTCTTGATGATAATGTCCATAACAGACGAATGAATACCATCATGCCTCCAGTTATTCTTTGTCTTCCAAATTTTCCAACACCCTGCCATAAGGATCATGAGGTGCTCCCTCTTCTCTAAGCCTCTATCTCCCGAGAAGTTGAACTATCTAATCAAGAATAGAAGATCCTCCATGTTTTTGGAATGAGGACCCATGTACTACCCAAAGAAACTCCACACTACACATGGCCATTCACCCTTGTAGAAGAGGTGGTCAACACTTTCCCCTTTGTGATCTTTACCACTGGGGAACCAGGAAGCAAAGGGGATCCCATAGTGTATGATGTTATCATTACAAGGGTTTGGTTACCTAGATTTGAGATAATCATTTATGTTTATTCATGATATGATTTTGGTCCGACTATGATGTTTTAAATTTAAAACCACTTCCCTATTTATATATTTAGAACATTCATGTTAATAGTGATAACATCAATAAAAAGTCATTGAATTATAATAATTTTGAAACAAATTTAATCCCTTCAAGATAAGATTTTATTTTCATCTGTGAATTAATGTAATAAATATTTTAATTTCCTATACTAAAACATTGAAATTTTTTAAAAATTGATGATAACATCGTGATAAATTTAATTATTGACACATAAAAAAATATTTGGAATCAATTTAATTTATTTTAATCATAGACAAATGTATAAAGATAGAAAAACTATTTTGTAATTTAAAAACTATTTTAGTTTTTCTCTCACCCATCGTTATCTTTTAATAAACTTTAATAAATTTTAATATGAATTTTCAGGGAAATTAAATATAAAATCAATAAGTTGTTAGACTAGTTTTAAGGAAATATAAAACATTGGGAAGCTTCTTCAATGGAAGTAGTGAGGATATTTGAATATATCTCAAGTTACTATTAATATTATTAATGATGTTTTTTTAAAACATTTCCATTCATTCTAAAGGGTTTATGTGATTCAAATAATATGATTTCAACTAAATAAAATGGATAGGTATTAGTTACTATATAAGGTTTATTACACATTGAATGAAAATTTCCATATATTTTCATCATCATATATGAGAATATAATATTTTTATCTTTGCATGAATGATTCATTTTTTACTAATTCTATCCTGGATAACTATGGATTTTTCTTTGTTTATTATGGATTTATCATAAGATAATCTATATAGCCCCAATTTTCTAATCAAATACTGATTAATTTTTACTTCATTATTTATTGACTCCAAGTTCACTCTCTATAAGTCCTACTGTACATTTTATTACAACTCATTAGGATTGGGATATGTTGTTAAATAAAAAATTATCTAAGGGTATGTAACTAAATGGGTTTTTAAGGAAATCATTTATGCCCAAAATTTATATGATAGATTCTTATGTATCCTTCCCATGTAGGTTTCCCCAATTTTTCTAAATTCCACAAGATTTATTTACTTCATACCTCAGCATTCCAACTTATTTTAAGGTTTAATTTAGTAATATAGTAACTCAAAATATTCATATATAGATATCATATATTAATTTATGTATATTCATTTCATAATAGAATGATCCACACCATAACTATAAATTGTTAGTGTTTTTTGAATCATGTATACATAAAAAAATTGGTTCCTCAAATATCTACATCATCTCCAAAATAGATCTTCATAACTATCAACCTTCTTAGAAACATCATTCTTAAAATTATACTTCATATACTGGGGAAAATAGAACATAATAAAGGGTAATCATAGATTTTTTGTAAGGGTTAATAAGGGAGAATGAAATATAACATGATTATATGTGTCTAAAAATGTGATGAAAACATTTGGGAACTTTAAATTGTTTATAATTGCTAATAATCTTGATTAATGACAAAAATAATATAATTTTGTAAATAATTAATCAAAAATGAATCAAGTAACATGAGCTCTTGGACAAAAACATTAGAATAAGACATAATATTATTTCATATATAAAAGAATATAATATCATTAAAATAGTAAAAAATAATTTCTACTATTTATATCATATTATATTGGGATTACTCTCCACCTAACATTTCTAATCAATCATTACTTCCAAGATTATCATTGTGGACAGAGTCCCGTACTGAACATTTTTCACTCCCTATTCCAGTCTTATTTATCTCATGAGATATCCATCATTACTCAATGTACTATAGGATTATATATGTACATTACCACCATTAAAATAATTAATATAATACATATTTCTTCCCTACAATAAAATAATTCATCATATCATGACTTATGACAAAGAAAAATACATTATAAACATTTTATAATAGAATAACCCATAGAAATGGAACAAAACTCATAAAAAATTCATCATAATTATAACCCATAGTAATAAATAATAAGGATGATTTCCTTAGATTATATCCCCAATACATCAAGTTAATATCAAGTATATTAGTATAAAATAAAAACCATTTAAAAGAGAACTTAGATCATATCATGGGGAAAATACTATTTCACATTTAATTCACTTATTTAGAATCTCATAATTTGATAATTTTTAATCATAAAGTTGCTTTGAAAAGTACATTGGAAAATGTTAATGGGAGAATCAAATAATTGATAGTTTATTGTGGTGGTAAAATCCATTTATGTTGTATAAGTTAAGATAAAACATTCTTTTCATGCATTTGTAAAAAAGTAAAAAAGAACCTCAATCAGAATACAATTATAAATTTACATTTATAGCATTTTGTAAAAAATATAAACATGGGTGAAAATGAATAAAAATAGTCTCCGTAGAATAGTAATGAAATATTGATTTTTTTGAAAACATTGATACCAGAAAGAATTTATTTTTAATCGAAGAGAGAAATAATGTCAATTTTCCATAGAAATATTATTTACATCATTTAGTATTATAAATAGAGAAAAATTAAAAGGGAAATATTCTTCTAAACAATAAAAATAGGAAAATAGAATTCATGATTTTTTTAGAGTTGGATTATAAAATTTCTCTCTTAAAAAAAGTAATTATAAACAACCCCAATAAACAATGAGTTTGTAACATAAAACTCTTACTGCATTGAAATCATAAGAATAGTAATACCCAAGAAATAATAACACCAAATAAAACATTATTTACCTGAATAATAAGTATAATAATGATATCACATGATTAATTTATGTGTATAAATATTAAAAATGAAGATAATTTCATGACATATCATATGTAACCTAGGAGATAAATTAAGATGATAAAATCATACATGGGGTTCCACCAACATTGAAATCACTCAAAACCCAAATATTATTAATTTAAATTTGTTATCATTTTTTCTTATAATCATGTACATAATTATATTATCATATATGATCCCATGATATCATTTCAATAACCATTTATCATTAATTATTTATAAAAATTTTCATTTCCAGTTGTTAACTATTTTATTTATCATGAGTATTTTACTTCAGTAGTTTTAATCACTATATATTTATCATGGTTAAACAATATATATAATGTTAATAGTTATATAAATATCATATATATTCATTATATAACAATATATTTAAATACATCCATCAAATATAGATATTGAAAAATGAATTACACTGTTCCTAGAGACAGATGGCCATACGTTCCAATAAACATTGATTTCACATTTTGTTAGTTCAAATGAAAGAAAGGTAAATAATAACACAAATTTTTTGGATAATTATTTTATAATTTATATCCAATATATTAATTTAATATATTCGTATTATCATGCTAGTAAAACAAAAATTAGAAAAAAAATCACATCGCTTAATGATGGTGATAATCAACACGTTTGAATGAGAGATGTTATTGCTTTACAATAGATTATAAGATAGGAAGGTGGATGTGTTTTTATAATTAAATATATATGATTATTTCATTGGTATCATATATATAAATTAAACATATCATATTAATCATCCTTGAGGGGTGTCCTTTTATATGTGACGAAGTGGAAAAACATTGTATTTCTAAAACGATTAAAATATAAAAAATTATTTCTAAATAAAAATTTATCCAAATGGCCATGAATTTGATGTGATACGATATAGGGTTTAAATAAAATCATAAAAATAAATTTATAATAGTTTTGGGTTAATTAAAAAATATATATTTTATTCATAAATTGGTAATTTCTTAACCACAACCGTAATAAAACCCATTTTAACCATAATGTGTTAATTATGTTATAATACATAGATATGTTACACATAAAGGGACCATGGATGATTTATTTTACCATATTCTATTCACATAGACAATGAAAAAATATATATGCTTATATAATCTTTTAATAAAATATTATCTACTATAAATTGTCATTAATGTCAATTTCTAAACTATTACCATTGTTTAAGTTTAATGACACAAATAAAATATGAAATTAGAGTCTATTCAAGTAAAAAACCAATAATTTGACATATTTATTTATAAAATTATTGTAGTACTATAACTCACTCATATTATATTACATTATAAAATTTTAATTCATTTATTTTATTTTCCTATTAATTTCATTGATATTATTTTAGTGTTAAACATTAATTTAAGGAAATTGAATAATGAATATAAATTATATATATATCACCATCATTAGTATTATTTCATTATTCACAATATTAATATTAATATTCCTTCTTATACTTTTTTCCCAATATAAAAATCAAGGAGATATTAAAAAGTAAGCGAGTGTCATTTTGTAACATTCATTTAATTAAATATTATATATGTAATTTTCACAAAAAAATGGCCACTTAAACAATTATATTATAAATATATTTCTACAGATTTCAATTTAACTTCTTTAAATATGAATTTAGAATAAAAATGGTGACTTTGACATTTATTTTAAACCTATATTAACAGCATTTACCCATTATTATGGTTATATATTATACCATGGTAGCTATTTATTACACCTAAAATTAAAAGGGACCTATTTAACAAATATAAACATCTATATTTTGAATATGGAATCATTTTATCACATTAAATATCAATAAGTGTAAGAAATTGATTTTAAAATTAGTTTGAAAAGACGATGAAAATCATTTTTAGAAAAAAAAAATTGAACCATAAGATTTGATTTATTATTATCCCATGAATAGAAAAAGTATTAGTTTAATGCCAAAACACATTATTTAATATATAATATAATAATTTCATTAAATCTATTAACCATTAATGATGAATTTAATTTATTAATACAAGAACTCAATGAACATATAAAAATATTTTTTTTTGAAAATTACTTTTTATATATAAAATTTTTTTATACTAAATTCTGAAATAAGATGTATTATAGTGAAAATAATTCATTTATTTAAAATTCAATGGAATTATATGAATTTCAAACCATATTAAAATAAAATGAAACTTTTTTACAATCTTAGAATAAAAATAAATTCTTCAATAAAAATCTGTGTTTTCACAACTCTCTAAATAATTTATATTTTTATATAAATAATCAAAATTACACATAATCTTATATAATTATTATTATTTAAAAAATAGTTTAATATAGGATTTTTAAAAAAAATTAATATATAAAATATAATATTTTTATCATAAAAATCATTTTTTTTATAAATATAATTTTGATGAATAAGATAACATTACCAAAAGTTAACACTCATTTCAAAATAATTAATCTCTAAATTTTTTTTGTGTGGATCCATTATATATAGACATATATATATATATATAGCATAATTTTTTAATACTATTGATACACACTAATTCAATTACTAGGGTATAATGATAATATTTCATGGTTTGTCTAAGATTAGTTGTGGGTATCTTGTATGGTCTCGAATATAGCGCTGCTTTGAAATCATATGGTGTTACATTGAATAAAAATAAAAACAATTTACTCCCCAGAACTTTTAATTGTTCTCGTTAATCCTGGGATTTACTTTTAAGGATTCTTTTTTATGACAAAAAACATCATAAAAATGATTAAAAACTATCTCTTGAAAAGAGGGAAATAGATATATGAAGGTATTTGGAATTAGTAAAATCAATTTTCTATAATGTTGATCATTAGTCAGAAGTGAAAATATTGAAATGAATGTAAATCATAATGTGAGGAAAATTATTGTGTGAGATAGAGAACTTTTATAAAGTGAAAGTAGATGATTTTGAGATAGTTAAAGACCACACAACAATAAATTTATTAGGTTTGAAAAGACAGTAAATTCATTAGAGTCTACTGTAATAGGTCAAAATTTTGGTTCAATATCATTTCCATGACTTATGGAATTATATTAACACATAGTATATTAATATAAGGAAATAAATTTACATAAAAAACATAATATTATCCTCAATTTAATTTATACAACAATTGATTCTATTACACCAATCAATGTGTATTCCAAATGATTTTTTCATGCATGAATAAGTAAAATGAGGATCTAATTGATAAAAATAAAATTAATATATTATTCATATAAATAGGAATTAATTGAAATGAAATAAATCTATTCACATGGTAATATAATTCCAAAAAATAATTCATTCAGTATATAACTAAATACAACATTAATGTAATGACCCAGTGTTTTTAAATGTAACTAATATTCATATAAATATTTTAATTAATCACATTAAATATCAAAAAATTTAAGAAATATGTGAAATGTTACCATTAAATATAGGTTTTTACTTTATGTGATTTGAATTTCGAAAATATGACATACACAATTGCGATCAGTAAGTTAATTGGAATCAAATATGACCAACATAATTTTTTGTTAATAGTAACATACCCCTATTAGTAGAAATTTTACCGTAATGATAAGTAACACATTATAATTAATAGTATCCTTAACTAAGATATTATATAAATATGATTCATGTTGGAATACAATATACCTAGATATTTGAATTAGAAAATAAATATTCTAAAATTTTTATTTTTTTGATTAAATTGTGATTTTAATTAAAAATTTAATTAATAATATTTAAAAAATTATTTTTTCAAAATTGATTTAATTTTTGCATTCAATATTTCAACAAATGGCTCCGGTTAATTTTTAGTATTTTTAAAAAATTCATGAATTTTTTATGAATAGTAAAATACAATAATTTTCGATAAATGATAAATAATTGATTCATTGAGTCAATGATGGAGATCTGCTAATGTAAAACCAGTTATTTCAAAATAACATGCAATTATTACTATTTTACTTCATGGAATCATAACAATTTCCTAACTAATAGAAAAAATAAATACTAAGGATTATAATATTATGAAAACCCTCCTCACCTTTACTATAAATACCATCTATCCTTACCTCTTCTCTTCACTCCTATCTATCCTCATTATTTGACTATATTAATAAAACAATTTCCACTAAATCTCCCTCCCGACATACAACATCCCTTGGTATCCTAATGTTACAAAATTCATCTACCCTTAAGAGGCTCTCAAGGAAGATTGATTCAAGAGGTAAAAACCTCTTTTCAATTCCTCAATATTCAATTCAAGTTCTTTTGTTTAATTTTAAATCCTTTCCTCTCCACATCAAAATGATATGATAACATCAGAACCATACATTTAATATAATTTTTTTATGATAATGGAATAATTTATTTTTATCTCTCCTTCACTATTCTTTTATATTGGTAGTAAAGACCTCATTTGATATGTGTTAATTTACCACATTCAAGGACGCAGGGTTTTCAATTTCCATTATCATCTTAAATTCAGGTCATGAAACCATTTTCATTGTTTAACCATACCATAATTTATTTATTATGACTCATATATGGTTCTGTAATCCTTTTCTACATATTGTTTTGGATTATAAAAAAACATCTTCATTGTGGCCAAAAACCGCCAATTAACCAAAAATGTTTTCACTAACATTTTATATAATGAATCAACCTCACTCAATGTAAAAAAATTAAATTTGAAACCACATAATATCCTGGATGTTCACTAATTTTATATAACATAAATTATTAACAACCACTTTCATTATACATGTTTATCTGAACATAAATATAAGTGATCAGATTATTAAAACCAAGTAAGTAAATAGACCCGAACAATGAAGTTGATTCTCTAAATCAAACAAAATGAACATAAATGAACTTAAAAATTTTATAAGATCTATTTTAAATATAAACTATGTTCTAGAATTAATAGTTAAATTACCTAAATTTATTATTTATTCAATTATGTTTTTGAAAAGATCACCCTCAGATTTAAGGTAAGGGATCCTCTACATTTCAATTTTATTTAATATTGGCCTTTATATTATTCAATATAATTTGTTTTTACTAGTGATGGGGTATGATTATCCACCTCCCCCAATCTATAATTTTCATTCATAAAAGATTATAAATCCCTTTCTCGCTTATTAATCCCACTAATGTACACCTGATACCATGCTGATATTCTATAAGGGATTCCACCAGAACTACCATTATTCCTTTAGGTTTCTCTCTCTTTCTTTTTACCCAAAAGATGTTATCTTTTTATTTTATGTAAAAATTCTAATTATTTTTTATATTCTCCAAACTCATGTTTCGTGGTCTATTCTTCATTTTCTTTTGGGGATGTACATGATTTCATCTGATTTCCTCCTCGATACAACCCGATAAGAAAACTTGTTCTGAGGGATCTTCCCAAATTATTACCCAATTTCAAGTGAAATCTATATTCTATTTTAAGACACCATTGTATTTATAAAATAATTATTTATATTTTGAATACCTTCATGATTTTCTTCAGGTTTTCTATAAATTATTCATCCCTTTTCTATTTTAAAGGATCTATATTATTTTCCATAAAACCGCTCAAAAAGTTTTTTTATGTTAAACTTTCTTGAAATGATTTCATACAAGTGGTCACTTCTACATTAAATCACATAACATTATAAATTATTATTTTCCCTTATTAATTTCCATGCATATTTTAGTTTCTTTCATTCAAGGACACTTTTATGAAATGACCATGTGTTATGCCTCATGACATGAATGTGGAACCCAATTCTATCCATGGGCAAACCCTTATGATTATGTAAGATTTATTATATATGATTATTTTTTTGGAAAAAATATTCATTAAAAGATATGATGGGTGTTCCCTGATAGAATTCCAATTCACTATGTAATGTTATGTATCAAGAGATGATTTGTGTGATGGTATTGGAAGATATCCTTAGCTTGGGCTAATATGTTAAGCGATCATGGCAGTTTGCATTACTCGTATTAATTCCATGTTTTCTATTTCTACCACATTAGAATGACTCCATGTTTTTAAGATTCCTTATTTATATGTTATGATTCCATATGTTACATCCCTTTTTATGTCTTTATGTTATGCCTTCTAACCCATGTTCATCAGCATTATTCATATGTATATTCCCTTGTAGGGATTTTTAGGTCATCCCTTTGTTCATGTGATCCCCATGGTACCCTATGAAAATGTAAGGGCTCAGAAGATGTTATGATCTCTTAATGAAGACTATATAAGGATATGTTATATTATGATCAATGAGTTTCTGTTCTATATACCTAGTATCTAAATACACGAGACTTTATGATCCCTGGCTTATACTATGATGTATAATTATGCTTAAAATCGTGTTATGTTATGTGAAAAGGATTGGGTCTTTATAGATGGTATCAGTGGATTGTATAGTTATTTTTAGATATTAGATGTAGATCACTTTAGTCAGAACCTTAATGATGCGACAAAGTATATGAAAATATCCCTATATTTTGGTAAGTATAGAGTATGTGGTTTATCACGAAAATACATAACTATATGGATACAAACTAGAAGAGAAGCTCTGATAAAAATGTACCAATTAGTCAAAACTCATTCAAGGTGTTTCGAGCCTCACTTGGGGAGTCTTAGTAAATGAAAACGGGCCTTGTGGCACTCATGGATTGATGCTGTTGGGGGATATTCTTTGGTAAAATAATGAGCATAGTAGAAACAATTATTAATGGAATAAAAAATACACTTAGAATATATGACATGAAATAGATTGATGATAACCTATATTTTTACCTAAGGAATAACATTTTAAGCTATAATTCTTTAAAAGTTTATCCTTTTAAGTTTGAAGGTTAATTTTTTTGTTCTATAAATATGTTATAAATTCCTCTAATTTTATGTTCTTTTTTATAGTTAATGGTAGGAAATAGATGAACAGGTTCCAACAATCAATGTGATATAGAATGTGAATATTTCCATAAGGATATGCCAGATAAGATGGTAATGGGTGCTCAAAACACCATGACAGTACTTGCTAAGCTAGCTCAAGTTATGAATAATAGAATGAATCATGTGTAAAACCATACTCCAATATGGAAATATCAGTTTTATGTAAAATCCTTTAGGCAGAAAATATATCCCATGTTTAGTAGATCATCTGATCCCCTCCTCGAAGAACAATGTTTTAACTACACTGAAAATATGTTATCCATTCAACAGTGATCAGAAGATGATAATGTTGTACTAGCGGTCTATCATTTTGATGAAGATATTCATCAGTGGTGTACACTTATCCAGAATACAATGTCCCCAGAGGAAATTTCAACAATGGATTTAGAGGAATTCGAGAGGTTGTTTTTGAAAAAATATTTTACTTCAACCCTATGTCTCAAGATATAAAGATAGATCCTCAGACTCAATCATAAGGATGATGAGTCCATCAGATCATAAAAATAAAACATTACAAGGCATTCAAGGACTGCCTATTGGTTTTTCATGAACACTGAAAGTATGATGGATCACTTATTTAGAGGACTAATGGAGTGTATACTGAGAGTGTAGGCTATTTGAGACTGTGATAGTTATAAGGATATTGTATGTTGTGAAATGAAGGTAAAAATGGTGATTGAAAACACTTAGTGGTCTCGTGGTCCTTGTGATAAAAAGAATACCACGTGTTGTTAAAAAAAATTCCTAGAAAGGAAAGAATCCCAAATAACCCACTTGTAAATGTTGTGGGAAGATGCATGCTGGGAAATTTCTAAAGGGAACCAGGAATTGCTTAAAATGTGGAATGATGGGACATATAGAAAAGAACAAATGAACGGATATGTAAAATCCCACTAATGTGTAATGGGAGAGGAATTTTCAGATCAATGATCTACCAGTGTTGTAGTGTTACAACATATAGGACCCTGGATATTATGCAAACAATTTCCCTAAACCAAGGGTGGTCAGACGAAATCAACAACTGCCTCCATGGAAACAAGGATGTGCTTATCCTGTCACTACTACTGAAGATAATCCAGAAAACAATGTGGTGAAAAGTAATCTAGTAATTCATTCATTAATAGTGATGGTAGTATTTGATTTTGTTTCGTCACATTCTTTCTTATCGTGCAGTTTTAGTAGAACAATTCAAACACCACCTCAAAACTTTGAGGATATGTTATCTATGAGAACATATAATTGGAAAATTATTGCATATAAGGTTTGTAACTCCTCCACTGTTAATGTCTATGGATTGAAACTTCCATGAAAATATTGTCATACATCCCTTAGTGGAGTTTGATGCTATCATGGGCTTGGATTGGATGACTTTATATAATGACAACATCAACTATCGGGAAAGGTATATCACTCTTCACATCTCAAATCAACCTCCAATTATATACATATATAAATAGGATGATTAATATCTTTTAGAATCATCTTCTCATGAGGGGATATTGCAGCCTTATAGGCATGCATATATATCTCAACTGATTGAGACAAATTAGAGAATCATGCTTGAATACTTACACATCATGAGGGATTACACATATGTATTCCCTAAAGAGTTGTCTTGTTTTCCTCCTAATCAAGAGGTTGTGTTCTAAAATGAACTTATTCCTATATATCTACATATTTTAAAGACAACTTATAGAATGGGAAACATAGAATAGGAAGAGATAATGAATCTCTTACAAGAGAATTTGGGAAAATGTTTTATAAAACTGATTGCTTCACAATGGGGTGTGCCAGTCCTCTTCATCAAGAAGAAGAATGGTTCAATGGGAATCTACATTGATTATTGTGCACTCAATAAAATCATAATAAAGAACACATATCCCCAACAAAATATTGATGACTTGTTTGATCTGCTTCGTGGGGCCAGTTATTTCTCTTTGGTGGACCTTCAGTCTGTATATCACCAATTTAAGGTGAAGAAGGAATGTAATCCCAAGTATTCTTTTTGAATGATGTACGGACACTATGTGTTCATTGTGATGCCCTTTAGACTCACTAATACTATATAAATATTCATATATTTAATTAATAAAGTCATTAACGATTACATATACAAATTTGTGTTAGTCATTATCGATGACATTATGATATACTTCAAGAGAACAGAGGAACATGGGGAGAATTTGAATACTATGTTAAATAATTCATGAAGGGAGAAGATGTATGAAATGTACAGTATATTTGAGTTTTGTATGGAGGAAGTATCATTTTTGGGGCATGATATCACTAGCAATGGGATATCCTTTTACCCTCCCAAGGCAAAGGCAGTTAATGAGTGACCCTGGCCAACATTAATAACAATGGTCATCAACCTTTTGGGTCTTGATGGGTATTAGCAATGATTTCTGAAGAACATTTCACAATTATAAAACCAAATGACGAATATGACATGGAAAGAAGTAATTTTTAACTGGAATCATGAATGTGAAAATTTTATCAAGGATATGAAAAAGAGGCTTCTCACATTTCAAGTACTCACACCCCCAACAAGTGGAGAAATATTTGTTGTGTACATAGATGCATCAAAGATGGGATTAAGTTGTGTGATAATTAAAAATGATAATGTTATATCTTATGCCTAAAGGAAACTAAAAATATATGAGAAAAAGTATCTTAGGCATGATCTAGAACTGATAGTAGTGATTATTGCATTAAAAATATTGGGACAATATCTCTATTGGGAGAAATGTGAGACATATACTGACCACAAGAGTCACTAATATATATTCACACAAAAATAGCTTAATATGTTCTTGTGGAGGTGGAAATATCTCATCAAGGATTATGACTACTCAATCCAGTACCACAACGATAAGGAAAATTATGTGTTTGATTCTCAATGTATAAAGGATCATACATATTTATCAAATATGTCAATTGAAATGTATCTGATCATCATCAATTTTGAAAGGATGTTCATGTTAATCATTATAGGAGGAACACCAACAATCTTTTAACAATGTATTTCTCAATCATCATAGAAGTCGAAAATAATGGATTCTCCAAGAAAAGATGTGTAAATTTAGAAACGGGTTCAAGCTATCAGAAATGGTAAATCCTCAGTGTTCATTATTGATGAAGATGGAGTTTTAAGATTTGGGTTTTGATTAAGTATACAGTATGATCTAGAGATAAAGAAGGATATTTTTAATGACACACATAACTCAAACTTCTATATCCACCCTGGGAGAACAATGATGTATTGTGGTCTCGAGGAAAATATTTGGTTGGAGAATATGAAAAGAGAGATTTTTGAGTGTACATGAAAGTGCTTGGTATGTCATCATGTCAATGATGAGTGGAAAATTTATAAGGGGATTATGCAACCACTACACGTAACAACATGAATGTGGTTGAACATTAACATGGACTTTTTCACTGGATATCGGAGGAAATCTATATGAAACAATTCTATATGTGTTTTTTTGGATCATCTTACAAAAACAACTAACTTTATCACAATTCGAGAGGAATTATCATTAGATCATCTTTCATGGATTTATATCAAGGAGGTGGTAATGATACATGGTGTACCACTACTTATTTTATTTGATTGTGATCTGAGATTCCCCTTAATGTTTTGGAAAATTCTCTAACATGATCAAAGCATAGAACTAAACTACAGTATGACCTATCATACTCAAACTAATTTCCAATCTGAGTAAACTATTCAGAAATTGTAAGATATGATGAGAGAATGTTCTATGGACATCAAAGAAAGATGGGGCCAATATCTTCCACTAGATGAATACTCTTACAATAAAATTTTCCACTAGAGAATATAAATGGAACCATATAAATACCTTTATGGTAAAAGGTTATGAACACCAACATGTTGGGATGATGATAGTGAGCGTAAGCTACTAGAAACTAAAATGGTCAAAGAAATGGTGGAGATGGTGAAAACCATTACGTAGCATATCAATGTAGACAAAATATAACACAAGATTTATGAAAACAATAATCGATGAGACATTGAGATCAATGTTGGAGACATGTTATTTCTACACATATCTTAATGGAATATGTTCACGAGGTTTAGAAATAAAGGGAAGTCATGACCCTGGTACATCAGCCAGTTCAAAATTGTTGATCATGTCAGGGTTGTGGCCTATCAACTACAAAATCCACATTCAATGGAAAAATGAAAATATTTTTTTAATTTATAACTTTTATGGAAGTACATAGCATATCCTTCACATGTACTCTCTTTAGTGGTTGTATAGTTAGAGGATGATCATTCTTATGAGGAGCTGCCAGTGTAGATCATGGATTGGAGAGATAACAATCTATGTAATAAGATTAATCACCTGGCCAATGTAATGTGGTGGATCCATATATGTAAAGATGAAACTTTGGAACTAGGAGAGATAAATAAATAAATGTACCCACACATATTAATGTCTTAGAATGTAAAACTAAATCTCAGAGATGAAATTTGATGGGGGATAATATAATGACCAAATGTTTTTCAATGAAAATTCCTCTCTTTTAAATATGTAATATAATCACATTAAATCACAACCCAAAGAAATACTATGTGAAATGGGACCATTTAACATAATTTTTTCACTTCTGTGATTTGAATTTTGAAAATCAAACATACCCGGTTGCGAACAGTAAGTTATTAGAAGTCAAATATAACCAAATTAATTTTTTTTGAATAGAAACATACCACTATTAATAGTAATGTTACCCTTATAAATAGTGAGGAAATATAATGAATGATAACCATAACTATAGTAGTATATAAACATGATTCATGTGGGAGTACGATATACCTATATCTTGGAATAAGAAAATAAATGTTTTAAATTGTAATTTTTCGAGTAAATTGTTTTTTAAATTACAATTTAGAACAATAATATTTATATATTAAATTTTTAAAAATGGATTTATTTTTGGATTAAAAACATAAATATATTGTTACGGTGAATATTTTTAATTTTATTAAAAGTACTTGAATTTTTATGAATAGTAAAATACGATAATTTACGATAAATTCTAAATAATGGGTTTATTGAGACATTAATTATGATATGTTGATGTAAGCCCTAATAGTTTTAACTCAAATGAACTTATTACAATTTGTTTTCATAGAATCATCACTATTTATAGTCTCATGGAAAAATAATAATCTAATTATTATAATATTATAAAACCCCCCTCTCATCCACTATAAATACTACCCCTACTTACCTCTTCTATTCACTCCTACAAAGCCTTGTACCATATCTATATTCTATTGAATATATCCTCAAGATCCCTCACCACTTCTAATATACCTTGGTCTCATAAAATGACCAAATCCACTCCCTTTATGAGTCCATCAAGGATGATTTATTCAAGAGGTAAATTCCAGTTTTCTGTTTTGTAACTTTATTTTCAAGTTCTTTTGTTTACTTTTCTATCCTTACCAATACTTATCCAATTTTATTGACAACTAATATAACATAGATGTATGTTAATTTTATTATTATAATATAATAATTTATTATTATCTCTCTCCCTATATAATTTTATTTTGTTAGTAAATACAGCATCAAATATGTGTTAATTTAAATCATTCTTGGACGATGGATTTTCAATTTCAATCATCATCTTAAATTCTATTCATGAAACAATTTTTATTGTGGAACCAGACCATAATATATGTATTATTCCACATCTATGGTTCTTGATTCATTTTTTACCCTTGTTTTTACTTATTAAACAAAAACATTCAATGTGTCCAAAAACCGCCATTTAACCCAAAATGTTATCAGTAAATTTATATATAATGAATCGACATCACTCCATTTAACAAAATTAAATTTACAAAAATGTAATCTATTGAATGTTAACTAATGTCATATAACATAAATTCTTGAATACCGCATTCATTATACAAGTTTATCTGAAAATGAATATAAGTGAACCGATCATTAAACCAAGTAAGCCAACAGACCTGAACAATGAAATTAAACCACTTAACCAATAAAAATGGTTATAAATGAACTTTAAAATGTTATAATAAATATTTTACATATATAATTTGTTCTGGTATTATTAATTAATGAACCTAATTCGATAATTCAGGTCATTATGTTCATGAAATGATCACCATAGGATTTAAGGTAAGGGATCCTCCCCAATTCACTTTTATTCCAGATTGTACTCTATGTTATGCCATTTACTGTGTAATTACAAGTGATAGGTTATGATTAATCCCCTAACTAATATTTTCATCAGGATATATAAAATTTTAGAAATCTATTTCTCTCTCATTAATTACTCTTATGTATACCTGATATCGTGCTGATATTATATAAAGGATTCCACGCGAGCCTCCTTTATTCCTTTTCATTTCTCAATATATCATTTTATCAAAATGAATTTGTATTTTATTTTTATGTAAAAATATTAAATAATTTTTATTTGATAAAAAATCATGTTTCAATGTCTATACCTTATTCTCTTTCGGGGATATTCTAATTTTTTATTGATTCCCTCGTCAATACTACCAGATAAGAAAACCTATTTTGAGGAAAATTCTAGAATTCTTACCTATATTCATGTTCACTATATAATATATTTTAATCCACCATTTTCATTATAGAATTATTATTTTCATTTTAAAAGCCTTCCAGGTTCTCTTCTCATATATTATAAATAATTTTTCTCTTTTATATATTAAAGGCTCTATAGTATTTTCCTAGAACAGCTCAAAAATGTTTTTATGCTAAAAGTTAATGAATAATTTTCTTACATGTGGTAACTTATACTTAAACTCACATACCATGATATATTCTAATTTTATCATATGAATTTCCATGTGTATTTAGTTCCTTCATTTCATCGAAACATTAATGATACGAACATTTTTATACATTATGACATGATTGTGGAACCGAAATCTTTTCTTTGATAAACCTCATGATTATATAGGATTTATTATGTATGATTATTTATGTAGAGAAAATATAAATGATATGATAATATGGGTGTGCCTATATAGAACTATAATACATTGGGTAATGATAAGTCTCATGAGATGTTATGTGCGATGGTCTTGGTAGTTAACCGTGGCTTTTACTACTATGTGAAACAAACTTGGAGGTTAGCCTTGACTCGTACTAAATTTATGTTTTATGATTCTTCAACATTAGTATGACTCCACTATTATTTGATTCATTGTTTATATGAAATGATTCTATATGTTACATAAATTTTTAGGTCATCTTGTTATTCTTTCTATCCTATGTTCAAAAGAGTTATTCTTATGTTTATTCACTTGCTGGTCTTTTTTGACCATCATTTTGTTCATGTGATCCCCATGTTACCCTATGAAGATGTAAGAGATCAATGGATGTTAGGATCTCTTTATAAAGTCTAAATAAATAGATGTTATATTTATTTCCATGTTTTCAGTTTTATTACCTAGTCTCCAAATACCACAGACTTTACAATTCATGGCTTGTACTCTGATGTATAATAATGCTTATAATTTGGTAATGTTTTGTGAAAAGGATAGAGTCACTAAAAATAATATTGAGTGTCACAACAATAAAAACCAAATTTCTTTTTTGTATTTTTTCAAATATTACTTTTCAGATTACTATATGTTCAAAACCCAAATATTTGAGGGTCATGATTCACATAATCATCAAATATCAATGTATATTTTTCCCCTAAAACTATTCCAAGAAATTTATATTCCCTAATCATATATTTTCATTGTTTTTCTGATCATTCCAAAAAATAACCGGACTCATAACTAGATACATTAAAAGAATATATTCTTCTAAAATAAAAAACAACCTTTACCCCTATTGAAAAACCAATCTTATAAATAGTATTTTCATTTACCTTTCTCAAAAAACAAAACTAAAATAAAGATAATTTCATTATGATAAATAAATTAAATGTCAAAATAGATAGAAAAACATGTAGGATAGTCATAGGTGATGAAACCTTTTCACCCTTTAGTTGGGGGTCAAGACCCCACTGACTTTAATAATGTGAAATTTTCTACTTTTTACTAAAAATATAAGAATATGATTATTATAATTTCCGTTGAAATGGATGAACATAATTAAAAATAACATTATTCATCAAAGACTATATAATATTTAAATATCATCTATACATTTAAATGATTAAAAGTAAATTATTCACAAATAGTACTTCATTTTAAAACTAAGGGTTACATGTAAATTATACCAATAAAAGATCCCCCAAAATTTCATTAATAACATTATCATTCTGTTACATTAAACCTAAAAATTAGTGTTTAAGGAATTTAAATTATGATCAACCTCAAACATATAATTTTATTATTATATCCATACAATTTATATTAACCTCACCTAAAAAATATATTCATTTTTAAATTAATACAGTACTTATTCGTAAAAGGAAATTAATGACTATTAAATATATTAAAAAAATAAAAACTTCCAATAATGATATTTAAATATATCCTAAATCACATTTTCCTAAAATCAGTAGAAAATTTTAGGTCATATATAAAATACCATTAATATCCATCAACTTTTAATCCAAGAAATGTTATCACTTTACCCAAAAATAACTTTTCTTCATTATCAAAACCATTCATCATTTGTTTTAATATCTGAAAGTATAAATATTTTGTAAAAATCCATTGATGTTTCACAATTTATATATCAAAAAATATTGTTGATATTATAATTTAAATCCAATACCCAAACAATCTAATAATTTTACATCAAATATTGACTTATTGAAGGTCCATTCAAGGTCATGTATTTAAACATTGTATTTGGGTGCTAGCTTATGTATTGGATATCGTCCCAACACATGATATATTGAACTATAAAGGGTACCTTAGTGTGGAATTCGTTTTAATCTAAAGATACCTTAATTTTAATATTGAAATAAATTCCTATATTCCATTATTTTATACATAGAAACCTTATTCCAAATACTTTTAAACATTTCGGGTAGTTATTCATCACACATTTATAACAAGTCGTATACTAAATAATATTCCATGTATAGTCTTAATGAAACTTGTTCATTCTCTCATTATGTGTTTTAAGAAAATCACTCACAAAGATTTTTTTTAATAATATAATTGGATAGATTATTATTAGTTTCCCTAAAGATTAACATCCCTTCTATTATTTCATTTGTTTACTCATTAAGACAATCCTTCCACTATCTGTAAGTGTTCACCCGAATCCTCTTGGCCCAATCCATTGACTAAAAGTAAAACTCATAGTATGAGGAACAATTTTAATTGTGATGAATCCTAAAAATTCATTTTGATGGTGTATATATAATTAAAAATTATTTTATATCTATAACACCTTAGTTTTACCCTAGTTCATCCATTATAATGAACAAAACATTAGGATGTTTTCATATTAATATACTTACCCCTAGGGTTCTCTATATATTTTTCATATCATAGTTTCCAAATGTTCAATATACCTCACACTAATACCAAATAAGGACCCACACATTTAAAACATAGATATCAAAATTTAATGGATTATTATTGATTTCAATACTTAATGATTCAAACCAAATCTACCAGGTTTCAATTTTCTTAGAAACATTGATACATAAATCATTAGTTGATAAAATATCCACATCGTCTCCCATATTGTACAATATTACTAATACCTTTCTTATAATTATCATATTAAAAAAATTAAATATCATTTGAAAAAGAGAACATAATATAGGGTGACATGATGTATTAGTTAAGGATAACTAAATGAGATAGCAATATAAAATGGTCAAAAAGGTATGAGAACATGGTTATAAAATTTGAACACCACACTCTGTATATAAAAGATCTTAATATTAAGTCGTGGAATAATTATTGGATGTTAATAAGGAATGAATCCCCATGGAATAATATAAGTTTATCCAATGTATTTTAACACATTCATAATACATATGATTGTGTATTTCACATAGTAATAGAAATTGATTTCCATAGTATTCATGTATCAAGTCCAAGACTATCATAGTGGATTTGGTTCACTCCCTAATCTGTCATAGAAATCAAGGTTCACTCGTAGTAATGATTTAGTGTACAATGAACCATACTAAACTACATTCACACCCCATTCTATTCATAATTACCTCATGATATATCTAACATTACACAATATTTTGGAGGCCTATATAATTCTATGTTAACCCAAGACTATAAAATTGTAATCTTATAAATTTTAACATCATATTAGTCATTTCATATACAAGTGTCCATTAAAAAATTTAATTTATAGGCTCAGGTGAAAATAGTGGAATTCAATAATCCAATGAGAATTTAGTTACAAAATAAGGACATTTTGAATTTAATTTAATGAAGATTAACTTAATTTATGTTTTACAAAGGTGATAAATGTTACCATGACTACTATTCAAAATACATAATTAATGTAACCTATTTACCAGATATAATCCTTTTAATTATGATTATATAATTAATTTTATCAAAATAGATACATATTGGTGGTATAAATTAAATTTAAAATAAGTGTACAAATATAATGAAAAGAAATTTTTTATAAAAATTAGTAATTCCAGCATAAAACTAGACATGAACTTATCTCATGAATTTTGAAAAAATAAGATGATTGTTAAAACATTTTATTGAATATATAATATACATATTTCATTGAAATCATTCCTTAATAATATTAAATTAAGTTTTTATGATAAAAAAATATTGTGCTGATAAAAAAAATTCTTTATAAAATTTAATTTTTTAAATATAATATTGTTGTTAAACAAAATTATATAATAACATGGATTCTAGTAAACGTAAATATATTATTTAAATTTCAATATAACTAATTTTTGTTTGAAATAATTTTTTTAAAAATGAAAATTCTACATTCTTTAGAAAAATACAATTTCCAATAAATATTAGTATTCTCACTATTCATAGGAAAATATTACTTTTTAAAAAAAATCCTAGAGGATAACCATAAGTTAATATTATTATATTGATTTAAAATTTAATAATTTTATAAATTAATATTATTAAATCATTCAATAATAAAATATAGTATTTTTATTAAATCAAATTATTTTTGAAGTTAATGTATTTTTGAAGCATAAAATGAAATTATTAAAATGGAAAGATTATTTCCTAAGAATTAATCAATATATTTTTATTCATTAGGTACATTATATAAAATTTTCATAATGTGTCTAATCGAATTAATACCTTCCAATTCAACATCTAGGTATTAATGACAATATTTCTTAGTTTGTTTAGGCTTGGTGTTGTCTATCTTTTTTCATTCAAACATAGTTTTCTTTTAATATATCAAGGTTCAACACTTATAGGGAAATTTTTGGAATATATATATCCTCATAAGTATTTTTATATACTTTTTTACTATGTTCACTAATTACTGATTGAGGCAGTCCTAACCTATGTAAATGATTTATCTTAAAAACACAATGGAAAAATTGTATAATTAATTATAATTTCCTTTCCTTCATCCATTTAAAAACATATGATACTTCTAGAAGATTATAATAAATTCCAATGAATAAAAAAATGGGACCATTAAATATAATCCTAAAAATTAATACATTTCATAGAAAATTAATGTTTATCCATTTATTTCCATTCCTTTAGTGATTTGACTGGTAAGATAAATGTGTTGAGATGCTTTAAATAATTAATGAGAGTCATTAAGGATTTTATTATTGATAAATATATATTCTAAAATAGTTCAGGTTGATCTTTGATGATAAAAATGTCTTTAATATAAATTTTTATTAACAAATGAATGTTAAAAATTAACCAATTCTTTATGGATTAATCCAATAATTATCTATTTAATAAATTTTTTCAATAAATAAGTATCCTCTCAAACATATAAAATTTAATTAGAATTTAATTTAGCTTCATGATTTATAGTAATGAAGGGGGTAACATTTATGTGTCCACCAGGGGACCTGGGTAACATTGTGAAACTACTCTCCATGGAAAGATTCTACCACATCAGTTTATGTTAATGGTTATACAATAGTTTTTAATTTAAAATGTAGAAGTTATCTTCCACTAAATATACATATCCCCTTTTCCATTAATCTCTAAATAAAATTCTAGTTGAAGAATCATCTATCTCACTAACCATATCTTAGCATAAAATTCATGATCAAATATCAAGGTATAGGATGTTTAGAATAAATAACTACCTTACATCATAAAAAAAATTTCAATTATTTTATAAGGAAACAAAAATTAACAAAAAGTCATTCTATTTTTTTTAATTAATTTGGTGAAATAAGGGGTCTATGAATTTTATTCTATCACTTTTAAATGTCCACAAAATTTATGGGATGGTAGAGCTCCAACTGTTGTGGTTAATGAGTCACAAAATCTATGAAAGGGGATTTTCTTGTTAAGAGGAAAGATTATAATGACTGTAGTAATTCTTCAATTATGAATTTGAACATCTACTTGGTAAGTATCATCACTCCCAAACATACATTAATTTTTTATAATGTTAGTCATGGTTGGAGTAATGTTTCTAAAATTATTTATAGATATTCTATGAAAAAAATAATAGACCAAAAAATATCTTATGTGTCTCATAGTGGTCAGATAAGGTCGTGCATGATTTTTTTAAACTGTCACCCTATAAATTTCAAACCCATATATTGAGATTATGTTCCCTAATACATTACCATTCCCCACTATGAAATTGAATATTCAATATTTCAAAACTAAATTCTTGTTAATTATTTTTTAAATTTTTTTCCTAGACTTCCAACACATGATTCAAACCATGAACCATAGACCGTAAAATCATCAATTATCCCTCAAGGATACTCTCAACATTTTCATAAAATATACTTAAAGAAAAAAGTTTAAAATTACCTCTGAAATTACATAATCCTAATGGTATTCTTTAGTATGGAAATGTACCAAATTTATATGTTAATGTAGTTTTTTACTAGTATCCCTGAGATATGGGTACCAGAACATATCCAAAAAAATCATCAAGGAAACAGTACTCAACCTTTCATACAAGAACTATCATATATTTGGTCTATAAATGGAATAGGGAATTGGTATTTTTACATCACATGAAAATATAATATATAATCAATACAAACACACCACCCATTCCGGATCATTGTGGTATCTAACACATTATACCATTTTTGTGAAATATTGAAATGAAATTTTCATAGGTACAACATTAATAGTAATCACCCAATGGGAATATAGGATGTGGTAATTATTAAAAATCATAAATTCCTAAAAACAATTTTTTTACAAATTCCATGAGGATTCAGATTAGTTTCCTATAATATTTTTCTCACAAATATAGATTTCAATTCTAAAAAAATATGTTGCACAACGGTTATAATTAAAATACACTGAATATGTTATAATGACACAAATATTCTAATAATTTTTTATTCTATAATTTATAATTGTTATAACTATCGAATATGATTTTTTTGGTAATTATCACTTATATATTCTCAATATTTTTGGGAAGAAATATTTCAATATTATTTATTATAAAATTAATTAGAATTCACGTGGGATTTCTAATGATGATTTATAATCAGTGTTATTTAAACCTGAAACCTCCATATATACTATATAATAATTCGTAATATTTTTGAGTAAATTGATAAATTATATCTCACTAACTCCTTAAAAATATTCATTATAGAAAATTTATTATTGATTAAGTGAATTTGGAAAAATAGAATCTTTAGAGAAATTTTGTGATTATAAATCTAATATAAATTTTATTATCTCATGAATCATTTAAAATTATTTTTTAGAGAAATAATAAATTATAGAATGGTTTGGTGAAAATTATAATATTAATAATGGGGATATTACATTGAATCCAAAATTCTAAATATAACTACCTGCACTCCAAAATCAAATGATATTTTAAATTCGCTAATATTTATTATTGTTATAGTAGTTTTAAGTAATGTACTACCAAGGATGATAATGGAATGAGATATAATTATTTATCATTCAATAATATGGAAATTAAAATTACTAGGTAATAACAATACATTCAATATTTCCATGAAATAATCTAGAACCTACAAATTGAAAAGAAATAATCCACAAAACCAGATGTATTACCACTTACATGTGTTTGATATCTCCTGTATTTTGGGAAAAAGATATATTTTATAGAATTACAATAATTTATGTTCCCAAATCATACAGATCACTTGAAAATGTGACTTAGACAATTTCACAATATATAGTTAATATACCCAAATCCAGACTTTTCCAACGTAATGATATATTTATAACGATAGATATATTTATACCAAATATTTATTCCAACGAACATGCTGTTTCATTTTCCTAGTTCACATAAATTTCAGAAAACATATAAACCCTGGTATTTTGTGGATGAATATCAATACAGGGATTTTGATATCTATTGTTTTAAATGGTTATATGACCTTTTTTTGTAATAATTTTTTGCTGGTTTGTTTGGTTTTTTTTACAATTAACGGGATAGAAATTTATCGTTCATTTAGGAATTATATATTTTTTTAATTAACCATGAATATTTTCATAACTAATGTCTCCTTAGGTTCACCCTCTTTAGGGTCTATTTTGAATAAAAATTATACATGGTCTACCATTATTCAACATCCAGATTTATAGATTTTTGGTATTTTGTGTCTAGTATTTTATTTAGAACATATATTGAAAAATTCAATTTCTTGAACTTTATTGTAGTAATTAGATTGGGTATCAAAAGAATAGAAATGTTGGAAAAATGTGGGGGTGTAGAAGGTGTGTTGAACTAAAAACTGTTCAATGTTAAATATATCACTAATGAAGTTATCCCATAAATATTATTCCCATGTAATGAAGACATAGAAACTTTTACCTCAAAAACTCCTAGAGAATTTCATCCGGGGATAAATCATTGTGAAATCTAATCTATTATATCACTTACTTTATTAGGGGACAAAAAGATTAATGATCATTCATAAGAAAATTCATGTTGGTTCATGTCATTTTAAAACAATAATCTGTAATATAATAACAGAATTAGATGATATTTAAATGTATTTTCATGTATGATTTGTTAAAAACACTTTTATCACTACAAAAAATAATGAAAATTACCGTACTTTCTTTTTTGGTTACATATATTCCCTTCCTCAACAAGGTACACCTTCAGGAAGTAAAAACCCTGTTGAAAAACTAAATCTATAGTTCATCCTTATTGGTGAATTATCTAGGATATATTTTATATATTTCCTCTTTAATGGATAATGCATATGATAAATGGATACTACTTATAGTTGACCTGTTATTTATATCCTCTTGGTTTCAAAATAATGAAAAATTTAACAAACTATCTCAATTTTTTGTTAGGATTCTCTTCGGTAAATCCATGTAACTTTGGTAGTATTTAGATTATTACTTTTTATGGTTGTATTAATTTTGGATATTTTATTATTAAATATGAATACTATTATAGAAATTATTCTCGAATAACTCTCTTATGGTATTACATAATAGATAATGGTCTTCATCAATGTTATTACTACCTAATTTAATAATTGTGAAAGAATATAAATAGGATATAGTTTAATTCAATGATGTAGTGAATAAGTCCAATTAATATTATTTAACAGTATTCACGGTGGTCTGAACATGAAATGTTCATGTATCTGAATATTTATAAATTAATATAAAAATAAAACAGAACACATACCTCCAAATAAATGTAAATAGTTTGTTTAGTACCATGTATTGGGACCCGAAAAAATTAAAAACCTAATATTAATGTACTAATAGTGATACTCGTGTTATCTAATAAGAGGGATGTGTTCTGTGTGTATTTTTTTATTGAGTGGCTCCAATTTCTACTAAATATTGGGAACATAATTTATTGAATATTAAACTTAGTTTTTTTAATTCATTTTTTATGATAGCGGACTAACCTAGGATACCTCATTTCACATATTTCAAATCATTATTCTTTTTTAACTCTAATATACTTTCTCTAATCAGTCGACATTTCACTAATCCCATATAATTATTAGTTTTAAATTAATTAGTGATATTAACTAGTCACATACCTCCAAAATATCACTTAGCATAGTGATTGATTACTTCTCCCCTAAATAAACCCACTCCTCACAATCGTTGATATTGAAGTATTATTCGGTGTCTTTTATGTGTATAAATGATTGTGAGAAGTATAATTTAAATGAATAAGGAAATTGAAACATATTAACTTCTATAATAATAAAAATATTTTAAATAAGTAAATATAATATACTTAATCATGAAAATATGATTTCATTAACCTAGGAAGGGGAGTATCAATATGTCATGACCCAACCCTTCATGGATAGGTCCAAAAATACTAAATCCCCCCTATAATAGGTTAGGGTATGGGGACTAGTACTAAGAAGGAATATCACATAGATAAGAGACCTTTTACCATAGTACATTTACACACACACGGTCACAAACATATTGATGTAAAAATGACGATATATAAAAAGATAGAAACAAAAATATATTCATATAACTATCCCAAAAATATATTAAAAAATATGTACATAAATATTAAAAATAGATAAAAACACTTAGAACAAAAGAAAACTATAAAATCGTCCAACTAACTTAGAAGGATGGGATCACTATAAAATTAAAATATCAGAACACTCATCATCCAAGCTCTAGTAAACACTTCAGTTAGTCTGGACCACAATTCACTATATGCGTAAACTCCTCTTGGTCCTTAGTCGAATGACAATTGGTCTGAAAAAGACACAACATGTACATGAAAATCCCATGCAGTTGTGAGTCTAATAATAATCATTAGGTTCCCAAAAACCCCAAATGAAAAAGGAGAAAAAAGGTAATAGTCTTCTTGACCTATACAGAGGGAACCAAATCAAGAGAGAAACTTTGTCGTGAATCATACAAGGATATAGATGACAATTCAGATCCATACACAAAATTTTCCAACCCATAGACATGATAACATTGTAATGGATATAACAAATCACCCATATATACTTTTCTTTGTATTCATGTATTAGTTGGATGTGACCACATAACCAATGATGAGATTTTACTCAAGGTTCTAAAGGTGAAACGAAAACCCAGATAACACATTACACGATCATAGTTATCCTAGATGTCACCCACATGAGAGATATAATCAATTGATAACCACCCATAGGTTAAAAATATACTAACCAGCAATAGAGGTCATGTCATCTCTAACAAGTGCCACGTGCAAGGCTATAAGAACCCAAGTCAAGAGGCTCACCACTCACCATTGAACACAGTTGATGGGGAACTACCCCAGACAATGAACCGTGTGCATCCTCTCTAATGAGATAATAGTGGGACTAAAACATCTCCACATCCCTGATGATTAGAAAGTACTATCTTCTAATAATAACCATTAAACCTCTATCTCTCTTATATGGAGTATACTACACCTCATACCATCAAGGGAGAACTAACTCCTAACTAAGTATCCCATTTAACAAGAGGTGAGTCTAGTGCATAGTATCTTTACTGAACATGTGAGGGAGAATTTACTCCAATGGAGGACTAGCTTCATGCTACTACCAAGAGATAGGGGCGTAATACCCCCTTTGTGGGGACCCAGACCCTAGTCCAATAGGGTAGCACTACTCAGTAGGTATAATACCGGAACCCTGATATGATAGGGGGTGACACTTTATTAGATCAATTACTATTGGGGATTTTGGAATGTAACACTATAGAGGATTACTAACCCCACGATTGAGGTCCCACCCCTGGTATGAAAAGAGAGTACCAACTCAATCAAAACAACACATACTAAGGAATAACTCCCCAGTATGATAGAGAATATATACCACCATGGATATAGGAAACCCACACAATCCTGATAGTTTTCTGCACACTCTATATATACATCATATTTGGAAGACCTGTGACCGTTCACTATAGGAGAGTACCAACTCAATGGATAATGGATTTGCACTTTTCCATTAAGAAATTAATTACTCAATCCGGCCAACATGTACAGTGGTCCCGCGACATGGTATGAGAATATAGCACTATGTTAAATTTTAGAATGACACAGGGAACCCAATCCATAATCATTTGGGGGAGTAACATCCCCAAATAACAACCCAATTGTTAAATTACACACACCCATGATGTGGTGAGTCCAATCTCTACCAAAGATGATAGGTAAAGGAAACCCATTCTCTGATACTATAGTGGAATACCAATCCCACTATCTCACTTTGACAACCCTACTGATCATCACCATCATTTAAGCATTGTTACACAATAATAATCCTTATAACAAGCCACATCGAATCGGGATGGCCTCCATAGAGGCCAAAATATTAGTACACAAAGAATACCACTCAGGTTAGGCTACTCCAAATTAATAATTAATGTTCTATAGAAGGTGATACAGAAGGAAGAATATATCACGATGATCTCAAAGGGGTATATGATCTTCACTATGGTCTATATTGTGTGTGAACACGCCAGATCACCAAAATTTCAATCCTTTCTACTTAATTTTCAAACCCATGTCGTGGTATATTGTTTGTATTGCCTATAAACAATAGTTTCCTCTTCGCATGGCCATTTTCCATCTTCTTCCTCTACACAGACCAACCTATCATTGACCATACACATCTCTTATCACATAGAACATAGTTAATTTAGTATAAATGACCATCATCACTTCTAATTTTTTTGTTTCCATGTATCGAACCCAATATCCATGTACATTGGTCATGTACTATTACATGACCTTGTACATTTACATGGTTATCCTAATCCATTTCCCAAAGCCACATGACAGGGGGTCACTACATAATGTGTAACTCCAGTACACTATTTTTATACACCAAAATTAATCTTCCTCGAATATGAAGAGCTAAAAGACGTGTCTCAATAGACTAAATTCCATTAAGTAAGAAATATTAGTCTTAAATTACCAAGAAAATTTTCTAATCATCTTTTTTTACCCTAAAATATACTGATCCACCTAGGAGGGGTCTCTAGTAATTGTAATTGGGATTTACAACCATAAAAACAAATAATGAAGGGGAATGGTAAAAAACATTAAGAAAAACCTCGAAGAAGAAACAATCAATGGTTCAGTGTAGAACGACCCATAAATCATGTGTTTCCTTAATATTGTGATGATCAACACCAATATCTCAAATCAACTGATCCTCATTTCATTGATTTGGCTCGGCATACATCTGTTTCCAAAGTGTAGGGTAGACGATGAAGTTATCTCTATGTGTTGTGCTCAAAACAAGGTATGGGGGAATAATTAGGTTATATTTTAATTAAAATTTCATTTATATAATTAATCCATGACATAACTCCCCCCACCAACTCACCTCTATCAAAATTTTACCACCATAGACTGCTTTACATTATTCTTAGGGTAAACATGATGTTCAGCAGACTACCGCAACATAAAATTTCCGATCTGAGACTGTAATTAGAAGTTATTCCATGTTTCAAGAGAAAATTCATTAGTGTGATAAAATATATTTAATATTTCTGAAATCACTATGGAGAGGCTCTCTTGACTATGGAATCCAGCATTTACTTAACATCTGGCTTGATACATATTGTTAGGACTATTCCAAAGTGTTATAGGTCAAAAACCATGTCACTAAATTCAACCGACATTCAAGTATTTTTCCCCCAAAATAGAATTCCTAGGAATAAGGGATGAAACAAGATCTCCTCTAGAACTCCAATGCCAATGAGCACACCATGGGTTCTCGTGATGCTTCCAAGCACACACTTAGGGAAACCAGTATGGCCAAAATAAACTAAATTACTACACAATAAAGGTAAAATTGTGATTTTTATATGGTACAACACCTCGCTAACCAAATTGAGATACCGACGAATCCCCACTGTATAAATCCAAACATTGATGAACTTTAATAAAAAATCATCCTGAATCTTATGTTCAATATTTATTTCAAACACACATGTGTACTAAAAAAATAGTGATGCTTATTTTTAAACACCAGGTCATAGAATGCACTTTGTCTATGAACCTCCATCTATAACACATCACACCCAAACCAATATAAGAATAAACCTCTTCAAACACATGGGGATCAACACAGTGAGTTGATAAACTACATGTTTTATATATTCCACCTATAGTACGAGATTTTACTAGTCCAACCCCGAAAACATAAACCTAGAAATCATGTGGAATACCCCGCACATGTTTTCCTCTCATGAAAGGATAGTAACCCAATTATGAAACACCACCACACCCACTAGTGGAATCCCAACTGAGTATGGATTGCAAGAAACCATACCACACTATATAAGCATCACATTGTCTAACTTTTCTATTATGATCCCTAAACTAGTGTTTACTAGTATAAAGGGTCAAGTAGAAAAGTTCTACTTGAAATGTTAGGATGTAATTAGAAAATATAGCACACAAAATACCCTTGTGAAAACAATTCTACAAAACTAATTCGTCATTCTGTGACACTAATCTATTTGTTTAGCACTAACAGGCTCTCCTAGTTTCATTTGTTTCAAAAAATAATTCCTCAATGGGTAAAGTGTCCCTATTTATCATGGGTCCAAAGTTATGTCAAACTGCACCATGTCCCTCCTCTATAATTTCTACAACAATGATGAATCCAAGAACATGAGGGTAATAAAAAAACAAAAAGGGCTTCCCAAACTCTCACATTGGGTCTTACCAGACCTCCTATTTTTAAACCACCAACATTTCAATTGTCCCAAAACACACAAGTCTATGGTATTCATTCACCACACCTCGATACTATGTATAATTGGAGGAACAAACTCAACTACTATTTTTTAATTGTGTAATAAAAACGAATCACTGTAGGGAATAACCCCTCCTTCTCATGATTTCAAATCGATGTATAACAACACCAAGATAGGGTTACACCGACGACATGCTTCACAATGGTTAATCCTCAAACATGAAGTTCAAAGAAATGTTTAATTTGTAAAAGTGTCTAAAAATTATTATTATAGAATGTATAAAGTGCATTGGGTATACCCATATTGATCCTCTAATATATTACCTCAAGGGACTCTATGGACGGTTTCTATCCTCACATGCGTTCTCCCTCAACCTAATCCAGGTATGCACCACCAAGGTGTGTTGGTGGAAGAAAATAAAGATAAATTCACAACTTGATGTTATACAAAATAGTATACCACAAACTCTATCTTTTAGAACTCACATATCCAAACACTACATCTACCATGGTTGTTAGCTAACCGGATCCCTCTCAGTTGCACAATGGGTTGGAAAATCCCTCGTTAGATTTCCCCATCCATCTAAAGTCTAATACCACCTGTCATGTGGCTAACCTTATCCCCTATGCTTCTCCTACGCTATTGAAAAAAATAATGATCATATGTTTGGTTATGCATTTTACAATATGATGAATTCGTAAATCTTCTGATAGATTTTGCAGATGCCTCAACAATGAAACTAACGTTATAGCCCACATCTCTTTATCCCTATCTCAAGAATATCGCTACATGAAAATCTCTCCATAGTACCCCTGCATAAGAGGGAATACATAATGAGACCAAAAAATCTATGATTTATTTTCATAGGACCTTCTCAATGGTTTTATCTATGACGAATGGGTCTCGAACCATAAACATAGAGTAACTATAATAGTCTGAGAACCTTGCCAACTACTCCACAAATGTCATTCTACCCTACAAAATGTGAAAAAAAAACTAGATACAACCTAAACTCGGCATGTCTAGGAAAAAATCATCCTTGAAGATTCTCTTGAGCACTAACAATTTCAGTCTTCCCTCATAATGGGACTGCATCACAAAACCCCACCATCACCCCCACTGAATGATGTTGAATGCTACTATGAGGACCACCATATAATTTTGAGGTTTCCTCAAGAGGTGTAAAACAAACATTAGTACCTCAACCCATTCAATAGCTACATGGGGGTCTAGGTCACCCTGGTATTTAAGAGTTCACTACCTCTATAAATCATGTAACACACTGAACCTTTTCACATCATTAGCCTGAACTACAGATATGACCATTTACTCAATGAGTTGTGGATCAATAGGATTACCACCCTGAGTATATTCTCAGATCTAGGTGCCTACATTGATTACTCATCAGGTGGTGGATCATAACCACATTCCCACCATGTAACCCTGATTGGATATCATCATGGTGGTTTCCTAAAACAATATTAACATGAACCGTGATAAAATAGTATATATGGGGATCTGGCAAAAGAAGAAAAAAGGATAAATAAAACCTATTATTATATGATGCTTGTAAAATTATTTCCCTATGAGTAGTTTCCTAATGTGAATAGAACAAATGTAGGTTATTAGAGTCCATTTGAATGAATATTTCAGCAACCACACCCACATTTGAACATTTATAATTATAGATGAACTCAAAACACCCGAGCAGTACTTCTATGATACCCTAACCAAGATCATGATACAATGGTCCCATAGTGGAGCTGCTCCATTACCATTCATTCGTGACCAATCCCAATGGGGCCCGAGATGCGTCTTCACAAGCCTACCTCCAATAGGCTAGGGGCTGGCGACTAGTGCTATGAATGAATATATCATTGATGGGTATCCATTTCCTAGAGTACATATACACACACACACACACACCCAATAACTATAGGAATAAAAAATGAATATATATAAAAATTTGGATATTAAATATCATGAAATCATATATCCCAAACTAGAGTAAAACAGAATTGTTGAATTCACAAAATGGAAAAACAAATTCCCACAAATATAAAACTCTAAAAGCATCCAACCTGCTCAGATAGATGGGATCACTGTCAAATGAAACTACTATAACTCTCCTTAGAACAGATCTGATAAACACCTTAGTCGGCCAAGATCACTATGTTTTGCCTTTATTGGGTCCTAAGGGGGCTTTTTCGAATGTCCTTTGGTCTTCACAATACACAACACATGCGGTAAAATCCTATGGAGGTATGATATTAAGAGAACTCATTAGGTTCCCCAAAAACTAAAAATAAAAGGGATAAATAATAATGAAGTATTATGCTTGAACTAACTAGAGGGGACCCAATAAAAGGATAAACTCAATCTCAATCCATCCTTGACTATTCATGACAAGTCATCTAATACCACAAGGGCTGTCAACCTACACGCATGAAAACAAAAAAAAAGGACTCCCAAAAAACCATGATATACTCTTCTCAGACTCCATGTTTCATTTGGTTCTGAAGCCATAGCTACGGAAATGATTTTACACGACGCTCTAATGGTGGAACCAAAACAAGTATAACAAACTCCATGAGATCATCCATCAAAGATGGAACCCATCCAATAGATAAGCTCCCTAAAAAAATCATTGGGTAAACCTATAGAGACCAACACAAGAGGTCCATTCACCACTAACATACATCATGTAAAATGATATAAGAACCCAATCAGAGAGGCCCACCCCTCAACACTTCCCATTGTTAAGGATGAACTACTCCAGATTATGCACCCCATGAATCCTCTCTAATGACAGAAAAAGGGTCCTTCACCTCAGAACATCCCTGTAGTCAATTGATATCTTACTCCTAAACTAAACCATAAATCCTCTATTTCTCTTATATGGAGTGAACCACACACCATTCCATCGAAGAAACACAAATTACTAACCAGGTATGACACATAACTTGTGGAGAGGCCCACTCCACTTAACATTACACAATAGCTGGGGCATCACTGACTCCAATGGAGGACCCACTCCCAAATACTGCTCAAAGAGAGGGGAGTAAAAATCCAAATACTAGGACTCAGTCCATGGTTGAATAAGGAAGTAGTAATTAGAAGATAGAGGAACCTCACATAGTTATTATAGGGTAGTACCACTCTATCATCTCAAATAATAATGTGTGTCATGCACCATCACACAACATGGGAGTTTCGAACCTAGGCAAGAGGACTCAAATCATCGTAAAATAGGAGAGTACCAACACCAATAAAACATCACATATGGTGGAATTGTACCCTGGTATGATAGAGGTGTTCGGACTACATGGATATTCGAAATTCTCCCTAACATGATTGGGGAGTAACAACTCAATCAATATGTCACATTTAGAGGATCTATGACCTGACAGGAAAGGAGTGTACCAACACCAAAGATAGGGGACCCTCACCTTCATAAAACATGGGAGTAACTACTCTATCTAGCGAAAGGTTATGGAGGCTCTGTTCCATTATATGATAAGTGAGCACTATCTACAACAATAAAAAGACATGGTGAGCCCATTCCTTGATCTATTAGGGGATTGAAAACTCTAAATGAACTAAAAAAATGTAAAATAACCCATGCCCTTGAATTGGAGTGTCCCATATCTTCCAATGAATGGAGGTATGGGAAACTCAACCCCTGATATAATAGGGGAGTACCAGCCTAAAAATCTCTTTTATGAACCCCACCAATTTTCTACATCAGTTAATCACTACTAAATAATAATTGATCATGAAAAAAACAATATCATATCTCATAGGCCATTATTGTGGCCACCATCGTTTTCTATGGGAAAAAACACTCCAGATAGGCTGCATTCAAGCATGAATATGTGTTCAAAAGAAGGATATATGGATGGTAGAAGATATCAAGACGATATCAAAGGATTACATGATGTGCGATGGGGTCCACACCACATGTAAACCTATCCACAAAGTTGGCCTTGTATTCCATACACATGATTTTCCAACCTATTTAGGGATATAAGGCATGTACAGCATGTACATGGTGTGTTCTAGTTCACCAAGCCCCTGTCCAGGTTCTTCCTCTACCCAGACTAGCCAACCATGTCCTATATACACAGTGTATCCTATGCAACATCATGTGCTCGGGATAAATGTACATGTGCCCTTTTATTTTTCCTATGTCCTTATACCAGACCCTCTTTCTATGTACTTTGGACATGTGTTTCTACACATCCATGTACTTTTCCAAAAATAAACTAATCCATGTCACATGGAAACATGACATAGGGTGACTAAACATAGTATAAGACTACCACACATCATGTAGAACACAAGTTATTCTTACCTAAATAAGAAGAGAATCAATATGTGTCTCACTAGACTATACACCATGTAGATGGTTATTATAGTCAGGAATTATCATAAAAAAATTTCTATTCCTTTCAGTTTTCCCCAAAAAATAAATACCAACCTAGTAGGGATCTCGAGAAATTTTAATTGTGATATACATCTTTAATATAATTCAGAACAAATGCAGTGATACCGAAAGTCAAAACTACCTACCTCATGGGTGAAAAGACAATGCATCAGGTGTGGAAAAATTCAAAAATCATGATTCACCCCAATCCTAGGATGATAAGTGATAAGAATTGAAATTGGTAGCACCTCTTTGCATTGATTTGGCTCAATTTACATCCAACCATAAATGGGTGATGAGTTGATAAAAGAGACTCTATGTGGTTTTCCCCCAATGCATGAGGGGAAGAATAATTGTGTGTCATTTTAATTAAATTATCATTTAATTGATTAATCCACCACATAACACCCCTCTGAATCACCTCTAACAGAAACTAATAGTACAGACATATTTAGGTCGTTCCTAGGGAAGACATGTAACTTTAAACACAACTATGCACTTAGAATTCTTATCTGAGACTCCACTTGAGTGTTGTTTCATGTATTAAGGGAAACTGTGCACATGTGAAAAAATATATTTAACACTATTCAAATCACAACTTTGAGGAACTCTGGACTTAATAATCCTATGTCGACATAGTGCATGAATTCAGAAATATTCATAAGAATATTTCAAAGACTTATAGTTCAAATCCTATATCACTACACTTTGGATTGACCACTAATGTATTAGATTTACATCATTAAAGTCATTATACCGAATTGAAAAAAGATTGAATGATATTAGTAGCTCCTATATCAATCGAACATTAGTGGTATTAGGCCCTTTCATTGAATGAATAGTTTTATTTTCAAAGAATTTATTATAGGTTCCATGATTAGTTCAGAAACTTTGATAAACTCCTCATACAGTGTTTTCAACTCCTTCTTCGATAATTTCCATCCATCATCACATGTCATATGTTTTGATCAAGGAACCAAGAAAACTAAAATATTTATTTTCATACTCAACACTCCCAAACAATTGAATTCTTCTTTTCTATCTATAATAAACCCCACATTAGTTCTAGTTATATTCTTACTGATTTTCTCAATTAGGGAAATTATGGATTTTGTTGATTTTAGAATGAGTTATTCTACTTTTAATTGTTCAAATTATAATCCACCAACTATAAATTTTGATAATTACTATATCAAACATTTGGTGGAGAAATGGCTCCATCACATGGTATATTGAACCATAAATTCTTGGTCTACACATGTTGAAAATTATTTTTTTCAAAAGCTAAAAATCCAATGGAATATTGGATTGGTGATTTATTAGAAAAAATATATTGTTTATTGTGATGCATGGTCTGCTCGAATCAATATGTTCTGTTATAGAATATTTACCTTGTAAAATTGAATAGTAGTTAAATATATAGTCCATCAACATGTGATATATTTTTAAAAAAAATTGGATAGATATTCACATATGTTAACATCATTATTTTTTGAAATTTTAGCATAGTTGATTGGATTTAATGGTTGATTGAGGATTTTGAAAAATATCAACATAGTCAATCATATGGAATAGTTGATTGGGGATTTACCTATGACCACTTATGTTTATGGATGATTATATTCCTCATGGTCAATCATGTTTTAAAATTGCATAATATTTTTCGAGTTCGATATACACAAAATAATATATAATAAAATGTAGTATTTGTTCAACAAACTAAAAATTTATACAATGAAAATTAAAATATAATGGAAATACTATTATTAATTAAAATATAAAACCAAAATCATTTCATGACATCATAATTAATCCCATAAAATGAATATACAAATAAAACATGTTTTAATCCCATTATAATTGTATATATATTTCTCAATTTATTTAATATGAATTATTTTCTCAGTTTTTATCTGGATTATGGGTTAATAAACATTGAAAAGTATCACAAATTAAGAAAAATATTATTGAATCACCCACCTGTCATCCTATATAATCCCTAAAAAAATAAAAAAATAAAAATTTTATTTCACATTAATTATAAAAATATAACAATATTCTTCTGAAACGAAAATCATGGTCACATAATGTAATCCCATAAAAGTAAAAATGAATTTTCATTTTGTTTTGTAAATCTTTAAAATAAAAAAAACCAAACATTGAGAATTTGATTGAAATTGTAAAACCATGTAAAAATAAGGACGAACAATTATAATGATGAATTTATATGATGTATGGAAAATGATTTCAGGTTGAATATGTTTAAAAATATTCGTTTCACCACATTATATAAAATGTCCAAACTGGACTTTATAGAAAATGTTAAAAAGGTTCATTTTTTCAGATAGTTAATAACCATCAATGATATTTATATTTAGATATAAAAATAATTTTATTATTGGTATTATCATTCTTTATACCACACAAATAATATTTATATTGAATATAATGATTTTAATACTTCTAAAATAAGGATTTGAAGAAAAATATCTATCCTCTTGTCCTAACTCACCACGTACGTCATTTACTTTCTAGTATAATAGAAATTTATTAATTATTTACTTTTTTAAAAATATTATTAATGTTTTTTACTATACCATTATCTCATTAATTTAATTTTTAATCATATTTAATTTAATTACTAAATAAATTGTGTTAATGTTGGATGTTTCTAGGTTGTTATGACCATCATAAATTTAGTGAGTCGAATGGGGTAAAAGATTTCATAATATGGTTAAATTATCATTTTTATATGATATTAATTATATAAAAATAATATTTATTAATTAAATATATTTATATAACCATTCATGTAATATGGTGATGAAAAAAGAAACACTTAATTATTGGGGGAAATATTCTACATATACATTGGAGAAATGTATTCAACTTCCATTATATAGATTGAAAAGAAAGAATATAATTTTTTGTCATTACAGGAACATAATAATGTCATAAATATAATTATTCTTCTTTTAATTAATAATTATTACCATCTATTATATGAAATATTGATAAATAAAATCCTTTTTCCAAGGATGTGGTAGTCTGTATGTATAGATGTAAAAAATTTATTTCTCAATAGATTGAAATATTGTAGAGAATGATTGTTCCATCAAAAATGTAATATATTATTAATATAATTATACTTATTTAATTTTGATAATGAGTTTATCAAATATTATGATAATTTTTAATATGAAATACACTTGAAAGATCTTGGTAAGATGAAATACCACTTTCTCAGATAACCGCTTTTTTAAAAATAGCTTCATGATTAATAGATCTATCCATTGGGAAGAAAAAACCCATAAAAATGTATATGGATATTGATTGGTTATTTAGTAACCTATTGGTTGAGATAAATATCACTAATTATACGAATATTTAAGGGTTGCATGAGTCCTTTTATAGTTGAGAGGTGTGCCACACATGTAAATATTCGAAATATTAAATTCATATTAATGTAACTATCAATATCAAATGACACCAAACAATTTCAAATTATAATATAGTATATAATAGTTCCAAATAAACACCTAAAGTAAAATTAATGATATAATATTTATATATTATTGGAAGAATATGTTATCTATAATCCATAAAAATCATTTATACCCTTGTGGTGGTGAAAGCATTGACCTTTGTAACATAATTTTATGACCAAAAATAAAATATAAATTAATAAATAATTTTTTAATTATTATCCTGAATATTTAATACATTTTATATGATTCAATTTAATGATTATTTAAAATATATTTTTAATATATATACACAAAACTCAATAAAAATGATTTTTATAAAAAAATATTTTTTAAGCATAACGATGTATTTATAATAAATTATATTACATTATTAATATCCATACAATTTATTGGATTATTGTTAATATAAAAATAGTTTTATGACATTAAATCTAATCCAAAGTTCAATTTAACATTTTCATTTATTAATATCAGAAACGGAAAAAAATAGTTCATCTATTAGATTAAAACATCCCTCATGTTAGAACATGTCAAACATAGGTTTAAAATACATAACATATTAAGATGATTTTTTAAAGAATTAATTATATATGTTTTTAAGAATTTTTTTTTATTTTTTATCCAATCTTATAAAACAATGATAAAATAAAAGTGTTAATATTTGTAAAAATGTAATTTTCACTCTACACCTAAAACTAATTTATTTAAGAAACCCCCCTAAAATTATTCTTAATAAAAATATTACATGAAAAATTAAAAAATAATTATTTCATTAAAATAAAATATTAAAATTATAAAATTTAATTTTTATATAAATAAATATAATTCACATAATAAAATTTAATAGGACTATTTATTTTTCATCAAAAAAATTATATAAATTTATTACATGGACTCTGAGTCTATAAAATCATATTTAAAACAACAATATGACATGTAATCTATTTAAAATTAAAGTTAATTTGGTTTTAAAGTGAAATTTGGTTTCTCTATGTGACTATTTTTTGGGAATGTTATTGATTATGTGACTAATTTAGTAAGACAGACTATGAGTTTAGGTTGGGAATTTTCATACCCCTAAAAAATTAAATGTTATTATTTTTAATTTGACTTGTTTTATATTTATAATTAATTTTTAAATAAAAGTGCTTCTGTTATATGAATATGTTATGAAACATAATTTTTATCTCATATTGATTAAGATATCTCTTTTATGGAATAGAGAAACTATTTATGGGTTGTGACTTTATCCTTTCTAAATATATATTATTGTTATAGGTTTGGTGCCTATCCAAATAGTGTTATAAAGTGTTTAGCAATTAGGCCCATACCGGAAGAGAGTATATAAAGTTATTTATGGGTTCTGTGATTATCTTATAAGATATATAGGGGTTGAGGGATGGGTACTTATCCAAGAAATGGTGTGATTGATATTATATTAAAGAATACAATTTTGGAACATATAAAAACATTTTGTATAGTTATGTACCATATTTAGATATTTCATGGAATTTTTTGAAGCATGTATTACCAATCCTAACAGTCACTATGGAACCCATAAAACGATGATGATTTTTATAGTAATATATTTTGAGCACATCAGCATGTACACTATTTGGAATATATATATATATAGGATTTCCATTGGTGGTGTACTATAACATTATACCGACAACCTTCTTAATCCACCTTGGGAATTTAAGATGAATTCTTTATTAAATTTTTTCCAAAGGGAAATTGATATATGATTTATGGTTGAGCAAGGTAGAAGAATATAGTTTGTGAAATTGGAAATGGGAAGTAATTGAGAATTTTTTTTCAGTTATCTCCATATTTTTTACATTTGGTTTATTTTTATACCTTGTTTATATGATTTTCCCTAGGTGGAGAATAGTTATTTGTATGCTCAATACCTTTAATGTTCAATTTTTTAATTTTTTATAATATTTATTTACGTATTTGTATATTGGAATCTGTTTGTTATAATAATTTATTACAGTTTAATTTTCATGGTTTTTATTATTTATTCTAAAACAATTATTTATAGATACCTAATCTATGTTGAATTTTCTATCAATGTTACTCGTATACCATTTTACTTGTCAAATGTAACCCCCAATGACTATATAATACATTCCATTTAGAATATATTCCATTTTTTAACTCTATTGCTCTATATGATACACCAATTTATTATTTTACTACACACCATACTAATATTAGCTTTTGATGCACATACCACTATGTTGTATTGTGTTACACACAACACCGAGTTCATTTGATATCATGTGTTATACACAAGGCCGAGTTTACCAAATTACAATATACAATTAATATTATTAATTAATAGGATAGTTATCAATTTGTAATTTTAATAACATTTATTAAAATTATTAACTAAATATTTAAATTACTTTTTACAAATGTTTATAAAATTCTATTGTGTTACAAAGTATTATATAATACAATAAAAATGATATTTTTTTATATGAAAACTATTTTATGAAACCAAAGGATTTTTCTATTAACAAATTAAATTATATACTATTAGTGAATTATAATAATGAAATATATATAGATATATTAATTATTATATAAAATTATTTTTACACTCTTTGAATATGTTTTATAGGCATAAGAAAATAATAGACCCAATTTTATAATAAAAGGATGTATTTTTTAAAAGGTAGTCTTACCTCATTTCATTGGCACAGTTAATATGAAACTAAATTTTGAAATTTTTTTAAATTCTATATGGAAAATAAAAAAAATTGAAAGAGAAATTTCAGAATTAAATTAGGTCGAATTTTTGGTATTTTTTGGAAATATTTATTTTTTGGATGAATAGTTAAAATTATTAATATTAATTGACAACTGACTTTTGTATAAATAATTAATAAATTTGAATTATATTTTGAATTTGTTTTGAAGTCACATTTTATTAATTATAAAAACTGTAATACAATTAATTTCATTTGTTACATTTTTATGTTGAATTTAGATACATAAACTCTTTGATCCTTTGAAAATTTCTCATTAGAAAACAACATTCCCATCCCGTAAACAGGGTTAATTTGAAAATTATATTTTCCACTAAAGTGGTTGGAATTTTAAAATATAGATTACATATTTTTGAATAATAATATTTTATAATTTATGTTATGTTAATGTTATTTTGTTGCATAATATATTAATGAAATAAATTAAAATTTTAGTGATTAAGGTGAAATGAGTTTACTTAATGGCTAAACATTAATCTTATATTTCGAAATGACCAATATAATTTTTAAATACCTGTGTAATGAATATATTTATACCATATAATATATTTTACATAATTTGTAACATTATTGGAGGCAAATGTTGTAAGGGAGATCTCCCAATAGTGCTTACCCTTTTATATTTACAAGAATGTCACTCCACTTCCACTATAAAAATGCACTCAACCCCTCACTTATTCCAAAATATCAATCTAATTGTCTAATAAAACCCCTAAAAAATAATCTCCCAACACCCCTCTTATAATCATAAAATCCAATCATTTTTTAGAAAACTAATCATGGAAGAATTTTCATTTAAACGGAAAGGACTTACCCTAAAGGAATTAATGTTATTCAACAAGCACTTTTGGTCTATTTAATTATCAAAAACATAAGATACACTGATATATTGATTATAATTGACACATGCCTATCTTAGTGCATGTAAAAAAAATTAATTCCTAAGTTAAAATGTAGTAATTTGGTTGACCTAGGAAGTCTCCAAAAGAGGACTGCACACAAAATGGGATGTCACTTTAAAACAGGGATAAAAATGTTGTGCTTTTTAACGGAAATTTGAAATTCAAATGATTGAAAAACTATGAAATTAAAAGGGTGATTAGGTTGGGGTTGGTTTCCTAATTGTAATGTTATCCTTATTTAATTAAATTCAACCCTCTTTTTCTTAGTTGTTTAAAATGAGTTTCCACAATCGTTTCCTCTCTGTTCCTTGGTGAAATTATGATGGTGAGAGAAAACCTTACTAAGATGTCGGTTTGGTCAACTCTCCTTCTATGTGTAAAATAGTTTTATTGAATATCATTAATTGAAATGGGCAATCCCCAATCAGTTTTTTTATCCCAAACAATTAAGAACATTCACTACACCTTTTACACGTGCTGACGATCGTCGAGTACTTCACCACTAATTCCTGATTAATTCCATCGTATATAAACCAAAAATTAGTGGAGGGAGATTATGATTATTTTACCAAGGAAAAAATCAATAACTGAATTAATATTCAAGAACAATATCACTCGATAATAAAATCCACTATAAGAAATTGAAAACAACATTGAAGAAGAAAGAAACTTATGCAATTGCATCCAAGAACTCAAGCATTACAATGTAGAAACCCAACCTTTACCCAATCACTCCAAAAGTTTACCCCAAAATTGTAATGGTAATCAAGATTAATGGGGAAGAATATGGAATTATTAAACTATGAAAAAGAAAATAAATAAAAAAATAAAGCCGAAATGTTCTCCTTCTTGGTGTCCTAGAAGAAATGGGATGGAGAATGAAATTCTTTTAGAGGGTGGAGCTCTTCTCCTTTTATAGCTTGAATTATTCCCCCAGTTGTTGATGTGCTTTATCCCCATTAAATTACATCTTCACGTGTTGATACCTTCTTTAATTTTGTTAATAATTGTCCTGGCTGTGTCCCCGAAATATCTCAGCAGATTTGGACATGTATTCCGAGAGTTATGGCCTCTTTCCTCTCATAAATTATTTGTTCCATTCGTACTCGCCAAATCGTAAACCTCTAGATTAGTGTGATTTAATGACCCCATAAAAGGCCAATTCTTTTGGCCCATCCTTCATAAAATATTCTCCAAAACTCATTTCTCCTCCAACCACCGAATATCAAAACATTGGAGCCCACCATGGATGAGTTATAGAGACCACACCAAAACTATGCAGAACTACAAACAGTTTTTTTGAGCAACTTGTGAGCTTCTTTTTAGCATCAATATGGCGGATTCAGCTTTTAGTCCAAAAATAGTAAATGAATCCATGGATGTTTGGAATCTGGAAAAAAAGAATTTTGCAATTTGAATCAGTGTAGATAATGTTATGGCCAAACGACGGAAATAATTTAAAATTGTTAAAAATCCAAAATGGCCATTTTTTACTTTTCAGCTCAAAATAACACCAATATCATAAAAGTAAAACAATTCATCTTAAAGGAACACATGTATGGGTTTAAAACATTGACACTCAATATAAATTAATTGAAAATATATTCTCTTTTAATAAAATAACACAAATATCCTCTATATGTTGATATTTTGTTATATTATATATATTCTCTTCTTTTTCACACACTTCCAACAAATGGGTTACGCTATCACAGTTCTTGTGTATGAAATATTACATCCTCACAAACTGATGATGTTTTTTCTTCCATTACCAACATTAAATATATGGACATAGTATTAAAAATCAATTATTTTTTAACTAAGTTAATAATTAACATTGAGTATCTTTTTAGGGTTAAATAATTAGAGAATTATATCATAACTTATACATAACAAAGTGAATATTAGATGTTGAAACAACTACTTAGTATAAATTTTTTTCTAAAATAAAAACTCTTAAAAGAAAAGAAACATGTTTAGATCCATGTTTTAAATATAATTAATTGTCCATGATCCCATCCATGACCTTATTCCACGTTATGTGCTTTGAGAAAAATTTCAACAACATGGGTTGAACATAAAAAGCTCAGTAAGGGATAAATGAAAAAGGAAAACTCATAGTTTTTCAAAAAAAACATTTAAACCATTAATACATTATAATAAGAAATAATGGTCACCTTTATAAAGTATTAAATAATCTTTACAATATCAAATCTTATTTCTTAATCTTTTTTGACCAAAATATTACCATAAAACCCATATAATGCACAAATACCATATATAAGGTAAACAAGGTACATAATCATACATATATGGAAAAACCATATGACCGACTTCTATTACCAATGATTTGGAGGTTATAATGTAACCACACATCCTTGGTTTATCACAGAACCACCCATAATTTTTTTTATCACATATCCACCAGTCAAATTTCCTTGTACCATTATATTATCATCAAACATAAAAGAGTGCAAATATCAACATTTCAGACATAAAATTTCAATTTCAATCACAAGAAATAATATCTAGATACTGAAATAGTTAATCCAATTTGAAAAAAAAAATTCAATACCATAATAGGTTAAAAGGGTATATGGTATGTTTTTTCCATTAAATAATATCACTGCGTCCAATGAAAGCCAAATATCAAATAATGCTCGTAGCGATGGAAAGGTTTTTGTCACCGCGTATGTTAAAAAACACTACTTTTAATGTTTTGTAAAATGATTCATAGAAATGAGATTTCCTTTGATTGAATGTAAATTTCAAAGGGGTTTATTATAAAACATTTAATAGAAAGTGGTGTATATTATCAAAATAAATTTTTGGATGGCATTATAAGTATCAAAATAAATTTATTTTAATATTTATAATCTCATTTCTTTAAAAACATTATTGACGAGGTAATCACTACATCATCATTGTGTCATACATAAATTTATTTATTTGATGTCTAAAAATTATAAATAGAGTGCCATCATGTAGGAAAGATATTTACATTTCTAACACTATTTATATTCAATGATATCACGCATATAACCATATATAAAATTTTTATTAGTAAAGGACACATATTTAGGTTATATTTTCCTTAACAATAAATTAAAAGCTATAAAATGTAATTTTAAAATACAAGGGGCTCCACTGTGTCATAAAATTGAGACAAGTATTCCCATGGTTGGAAATATCTCAACAAATAGTGTTAGGAATGGTGTTAGGGTAATTTATTAATATTATAATATTATTTATTACCCTTATTTACCGTATTTACTATTCATCCTAGGTAATGAATACAAATACTAAAGTTACTATTTATAATGTCTAAAAATAAAAGTTATCACATAGCACAATTTAGACCTCTTGATTATAAATGTGGAATCCATTTATCCAAATACAAAACACATATGTTTCAGAAATTAATTTAATATTAATTCCAATTATCAAAAATAATATGTGTTTTAAAAAGTAAAAACTATCAAAAGATTGACATGTGTTTATGTCCAGTTTCAAAGTGAAATTACTTACAATGACCAATATTATATTAAATTATACAAATGTAATCATGTTACACATTAAAAAATTTAAAAGTACAATCAAATAATATAAATAAATTATATGAAAAGAAAATTTTGACTTAAAATGAAGTATTTTGAACTATTCATTAAAAATTTATTTTATCATAAAAATACCAAAAAATTTATCGAAAGTTAATTTTTATGTAACTTTATAATGATGATGTGTATTTTTTTGAAATGCAATATATAAAAGTGAAAAAAACTATATTTTAAAAGGGTTAGTCATCAAAATGAGATAAATTGATCATTTCATGAATATTAAAATATATCATGCTTAAAATCATATTCATTCTTATTTTAAGACTTTGAATTTTTTGGGTAAATGTAAAAAAAATTAACAAATATATTTAATTATAATATTTTGAGAGATATTAATTCCCACAAATACAAAAACTAGGTGTTAATTACCATAATAATGTAATATTATTATTTTTTAGTATATATCAATGTTGTGTGAAACGTAAGATTTTAGAGAAACCCATTGTTTCATGTAGAGTAAGCTTTCGAAAAAGCATCCCCTTTACCGTTAAATTAATTTTTTATTTATAACTAATAATTGAAATTAAAAATTATTATTCTATAAAAACTAGGGTCATTACATTAAAGGTTTGGAATAATGATGTATTTATAATTAATGTATTTTATATATGATATCTATAATTTATTTCTTCTTATGGAATTATTGTATAAGATATTCCACCAAACATTGTTTTTGTGGGAATATGATAACATCTTTTGTGAGCATATGGATTATTTCCACCTCAAAGAGATGTAATTTTTTTACACATTACATGGAATATATAAAAGATGGATTTAATTAAAATATGTTATAAATATATAATTGTTATGATACTAGAATTATTATATAGATATATATTATTTAATTTTATTTTAATAAATATGATAATAAAACGGAAGAATTATTCATTCATATTGATGGCCAATAATCATTATGAACGGTGCATTAAATACCCTATATAATTTTTTTTGGTTATTATAAATAAAAATTTGTATAATATATATGATATATGAATCTTTTGATATGTTATTTATATAATGAAATAATGATCCAATTAAGGGTGAAAATGACAATTCAAAACATACATAAAAAATTTTAATTGACAACTACAATTAAATAATGAATGATTAGTAACTAATGGGTGATAATATATTTTTAAATAAAAATATATGATTTTATACCAATTATTTTGGTTCTGTAATAAATTAGTAGCATGCTTAAAACCCTTATCAGGGATGTCAAGGAATGATAAACTAAAAGGACGTGTATGGTACAAGGATTTCAAATCAGATTTTTATTTATGAGAGACTTATGACATATCCACCTCTCATTAACCTTATATGATGTATATATATCACCTTTGAAATTTAATATAATGAATAATTCATTATGAATGGTATCTGGATTTTCAATTAGAATTATATCATCAATGGGGGTTGAAGTAAACCTTTCCAAGTGCTAAATAATTATCAAAACTCAATTCCTTTTAATTGAGTAATATTACATTCTCATTGTTTTTAATATCATATTTTAAATTGTAAAATTCCATTGAATATATATTAATCTATCTGAACTTATTTATTGGGATTTATTTTTGATTCACATAATCAATTCATTTATTAATTCTGTATTTAATATTATGTTAATTTTAAGGATTAATTTCATAATCTCATTCTAATATAGATGGTTTATTATTGAATTCAAAATATATAAAATTACCTAATAATTGTTAAATAAAACATTTCTTTTTTATCCTCTAGTTATTAGTGATATTTTAATGTAATAATACCATTTTTTACTCCCTCAAATATAAAATATTTTATAATTTTTTTTTCGGAAAAACTGATGTAACATTCCATATAAATAAAGAATATGACATTTTAATATTTATTAATATCTGTTAATTAAGTATTATTTTTTACATTAACGGGGATTCGATGTTAGAGGGCATGCTTGATATGCAACAATTGGTTTCTTTGAAATCATACGTTGCACACAACCCTAAGTCATTCTAAACAATAATAATACAATTTTATTATTTTAAATGGTAGTTAACTACTAGACATTTTATTGGCATGAATAAACAGAACTAACAATATTATGATTAAACATGTTTGTGAAATGTTTTTAGATTTATCCAATAAAAATTAGAAGCTTAAAATGAGAATGAATCCAATTTAAGCTTAAATGCTAAAATATTTTTTTAAAATGTATTTTTACCACATTTTGATGGAAACCCCTTTTTAAATCAAGTTTCTGCACTATTATATATTCTATTTGAAAAATTAAAATTATTCATTAGAATCAAGACATAAAAATTTATTTTGGATGATATTTTGGTATTTTTCTTATAAATCTCATTATTAATGAATTATGAAAAATATTGCATTTTAATTCAAAACTGTCTTTTAACAAATTTATTTATATGGTTAGATTATCTTTATAATAGGTTTTAATGTTCAATTAGAAAATATTTTTAAAATGTAATCAATTTTTTTGAATGTCTGTAATTTCATTTTGAAATTGAACATAATCATGTGTTAATATTTTGATAGTTATTATTTCATAAAACCACCTTTTTGGTTTTGGTTACAGAAATTTTTTTTTAATTAATTTCAGAAACTTCTGTGTTTTGAATTTTGAAAAATTGGATTCCATATTTAGAATCATTTGGTAAAAATTTTATAAATAGTTAAATTATATTTTTAGACATTATGAATAGTAACTTAATTAAATATTTTATATACCATTGTTAAAAAGTAAATCTGGTAAATAAGGGTAAAAATAATAATAAATTTTTGTAACACATGTCCTAATCCTATTGGAAGATTCATGTCTAACCATGGGCATCCTTTCGTCGATTATGGAACCACATTGAGCCACTTGTTAGTGAAAATGACATTTTATAAAAATTAAGTTAATGTTAATGAAAAAAGATACACAAACTTATATATTTTTGTAAAAAATATTACATGTGGTTTTTAATTTATAGTTTCATATATAAATAGTAATTATAATGATAAAAGGATTTCTTACATCATTGAATTTTAATTATAAATTTTTGACATCAGATAAATAAATTTATTTATGACATAATAATGATGCAATTATTATGTCATTAATGAATGTTTTAAATAAATGAGATTATAATTATTAAAATACATTTATTTTGAAACATTTTATGCCATCCATAAATTTATGTAGGATTATGACACGTTATATTTGAATTAATTATGTTTTTCTGAATTGATTATGTTTTAATGGATTATTAAAATGTCATGACATGAATATTTTAAAAATTGAAATAAATGAGTTTTTAAATCAATTATTATTATATTAAATGATAAAATACTCCTAAATATCAAAAATTCATCCAAATAACATATATAATGTAAAAATTTTCATTAATAATCCATTTAGGGTAGCTAATATTTTACAGTAAATATATTAACCGTATTGTATAAATATATAATAAGATATGGTAAAAGTTACAAATGATTAACAATGGGTTAAATAAAAATATATGGATTAATAATATAACGACCCATACTTTACATACATTGTTAATACTTCAAAATTGAAGCATACTTATTACAACATATTACAAAACCATGAAAGGACCCTATAGGTATAGTGTCTTTAGAAACTTGGAAACATAAACAACTGGTTCATAAATCATCTACATTATCTCCCATTTATTTCATCATATCTATAGTCCCTTTTGGCATATCTTACTTAATAACCTTCTTCCTGGCCTGGGGAAAGAAAACATACAAAAGGGTGAGCTAAAATGGTCAGTAAGGGTAAACAAAATAAATATCAATCACATCATATACATAAGCGCATAACTTTTGGAAATCTTATCCTGCAAAAGATATCATAATTCCATAACATGGAATAAATCATGGCAGTGAAATGTAATAACAATAATCATAACATAAAACATGAAACTTTGTGGCATACACACATAATCATAGAGAATCATTTCGTGTTAGTCAAGACTCATTCCCAATACTATCTTAGTGGACAAAGTCCATTTCTAAACCGAGTCACTCTCGTTTCAGTCCTGTTTCACTGAACCGGTATAACCTACCGTTCCAGCCATGTCTATCTCATGAGATATAAAATCTTTACCCAATGCATTGGAGGGAGATATAGGTCCCACCCATCTCATAATGATACCATTATTATGTGTGCCACAAAATCATAAATCATACATCATTGCATAACCCATGTAATTCAAATGGGAATCTTCAACATCATGACATCATAAAACAATTCATATACGATAATGGAATTCATAAAAGTAATTACATCACAACATAATCAAATCAATGTAATAATAGGGATAAAAACAGAACCCTTTATTATCTTAGATGGAAAATAATTTTGATAAAACACTTGAACTCCATTCTTGAGTAAAATATCCTTTCTTCTTCAAAATCATTTTTCATTTCTTAAAATGTCATACAACATTAAACTAAAAGAAGTTGATTAAAAATAATCATGAAAACTTGTAAATGATGCTTTTGGAAATAATGTTTTAAAAATCGATTCATGTAGTATAAGTTAAAAAAACATTCTTCGTACTTTTGTCGGAAAAGTCAAAAAGTACCTCGTACGAAAAATGTCAAAAGATTCCTTTCATTTCTTTTACTAAAAACTCACCGAAGGGTAAAAATGGATTTATAAAATTTTAGGTGGATGGAAATAATATTACACATTGATTAAACATGGATGTGGATGATAAAATACACCCTAGTAAATACCAAATTATAATCAATCTTGGATAAAAATGAGATTGTGATATTTCCCTTGCCTTAAGTCTGATTTGCTTCGTAAGTGTCCGAACCTCCTGTATAATGATTTAAATAATGTCATTGACTTATTACAGAATCATATTCATTGTTATGATATCATATTTTGTTCACTTATGACTTTATATTACCCGTTCTTTTGTAATTTCCATGTTAAAGAGCGTTTTGGGTAAAATTGTTTCATTTGTCGTCCGTGTTTTGACTTGTAATTATTCATATGATTACTTAGATCATGATTACTTAATTCCAGAATATAAAACATGATTTATATATATATATATATATATTCAGAATATACATATATATAATAAATTAGTAAATGGAAAGAAATACACCAATCATGGAGACGGTAGGCCGTACGTACGCATGAACGCTGTTTTCGTTTCCTTATTGAGTTGAACAGAATTAAGTAGATGACATACATATATATACACATAAATCCAGTATCATTATTATGTCATATATTTCATGATTACTTAATATATATTCTTTATAATCATTCAAGAATGGTTAAAGTGGAGAATGAATCTCATCGCGTCGTGGAGACGGTATTCCGTACGTACGCACGAGTGATGATATCGTTCCTATGATCGTGTAATTGTATTGGAGTGTATGTATACTATTTCAGAATCAGTATCACTTTATAATAGTAATATATAGTCATTATTTACACCATTATACCCATCCAAGTAAGGTGGTGGTGGAAAATAGATTACACCACGGCGTGGAGACGGTATTCCGTACGTACGCACGCGCGGTGATTTCTTCTTCCGCAGGATGGATAGATGGTGAAATATGGTTGTTTCATACTTATAATAACATATCATAATTTGAGTGATAATGATGTTATTACTTCATAATTAAACAACCTAATAAGAAGAAGTGGAAGAAGAAATAAAGGTGAAAGAATCGGTAACGGAAATTACCTATTCATTAAAGCGCCTCTTTGAGACCTCCTCTTAGGGCACTAAAATTGGTCTTTGAGGAAGAACAGAACCTCTAGGATGTTTCTAAGTAAGTGGAGAAGATAATTTTCCAGGTTTTCTCCGAGCTTGAAGGCTCAAAGTTGTGTGAGGAAGAGAGGGAGGAGGTTCCCTTTGATAAGGGAGGAGAGGGGCACCTTTGGAATAACTAAAAATATTATTTTATTATAAAGTAAAGTTCGGTTTTAAATAGCTCAAAATTGATTTATTTCGAGGCTAAGGTGGGTATGGGTCGAAATACTCTCATCAAATAGAATTTAGACATGTTTAGGTTCCTATTTTAACCTTATCATTTAGATTTAACATTAAGTTAAATAATTTTACTTTTACCGTGTCTTCTTGTGTTCTTACACTATAAGGTTAATAAACTTATTATAACAAGACAAACGAACCCCAAACCGTTTATTATTAATATATATAACCTTATCTAAGTCCTTTGGCCGAACCTTAGATTTTTAGGAATAAAATAACAATTAATAATATAATATTTGTTTTAGAAACTATTTTATGTCAATTTTGACAGTATTTAGTAATTGATTTTTCTGAAAATCATAACAGAATGATTAGTTCGAAAAAAAGTTTATTTAAACTATAATAACATGTCATATTAACCTAGAAAATTAGTTTAATTCATAAAAAGTCTCAGATTATATTTATTTGGGTATTTATAACATCAATTATGTCAATATTTCATTAATAAGATAATTAATGCATCATCGTTGTGTCATAAATAAATTAAATTATTTAATGTCTAAAAATTAAAAATTAAATACCATTATGTAGGAAAACTTTTTATCTTTCTAATGAATATTTATATTCGAATTTATATTATGTATATCCCTATATTAAAAATGATTTAGTTATTAAACTTTGATTTTAACTATTTTAACCCTTCTTTAAATAAATTAATAATAAATGTCCTAATCTAATCCAAGTGGGCCTAAATGGTCATATTTTATTCCTAAGTTTGTTTTTGGTCGAATTACACTTGTCCAATAGAATTAGGACATGTGTTAGGGTAATAATAATACCATTTTTACCCTTAATTACCCTATTTACTTTTAACCGTGGTAAAAAAAGTAAAAAGTTACTATTCACCAAAAAATTATTTTCATCTCATTGAACCACATTTTATTTACTGACATAAACTGTGTCTCTCGTATTTTCGAAATTCCACTCACAGAAGCGGTAAAATTATGTTTTATGAAAAATTTAGTTTTTTAACTACCACTTAGTGGTTTCACTATTCATCAAAAAATGAAAGTTTCCAGAAAAATACCAAAAATTAGATCTAAGCTATATTTGATATTATGAATTCAAAAATGATGTCTATTTTATCAAATTCAAAACATATGAGTTGCATTAATTAATTTAAAAATTACTTCCCGTCGTCAAAACAAATACCGTGTTCTTAAGAGATAATAACTATCAAAAGATTGACACTTGTTTATCACTGGTTTAAATATGAAATTACATCCAATGACGAACATTGTATTAAATTGTAAAAATATATTCTAAATATATTTTAAAACCACTCAAATTAATAATTTATCAATATTAATTATTTCGATTAAAAAAATTGTTTTTAATTATAATTTAGTAATTTTCACTATTCATCAGAATATGAAAGTTATCCGAAAAGTACCAAAATATCACCTTAGGCTAAATTAGATACTCCGAATCCAAAAATGAATTCCATTTTGAGAGCTAAAGTTTCTAAAATTTTAAAAGGTGGTTATTACTATTCATAACGGCTAGTTTTAATAATATTTTAATAGCATATCGTTGTTTAATGAATCTCGGTATTGCGTACTACACACGCTATCGAGGAAGGTCGTGATTGCGTGTAATGCAAGGCAAGTCAAGGATGTGTGTTGAGCAAGCTCCTTTTAGTTTAGCGTACAACACAAGACATTAATGAAATTAAAAAGAATATTTTTCCTAAAATCTCGGGGTGTTACATTCTACCCCCATTAAAATGAATTTCGCCGTCGAAATTCATCGGGGTTATAAATGGTTTACTATTAGAAAGTTTCCTTGATAGGAACCCACATCGTAAAAAGGAATACCAAAACTAATCTTTAAAAACAAAAGTATGAAACTTAACGGTTACCCAAATAAACTAATCATTGGGATTCCACATAGGTGAAAATATGGATATGGGAGAGAAATCTAACCATCATGATCTGATGGAGAGTGGTAGAGAACATGGCTATGGAAAATCCAGCAATCACAAAGACATAAATTTGTGATGATCTAGGGTACCATCTGATTCATCAGATATAAGAGCACTATGACAACATTTTTTGTTTTTAAGATCATTTCCCTAAAGTTGATGAAATTGGAATTAGAAGAATTACTTTCGTGATTTTGGTATAGTCTCACTGTTTATCGTTCTTTGGACAATTTACACTTCATCTCTTAAAGAAATGAAGTTGATTTTGTCATTCGTGATGTGTTAGCAGATCATTTGATAGAATGATGGGTCATTCCATCTGTCTCAAACAAAAGGTTAGAAAAGTTATCAAAAAATACATAAGTCTATCTACAGTGATATTAATCCTATATAGTTACTAAAATGAACTTATACTTCATATATCATACCGCTTAATAAAATAAAACTAGTTTCCACTAACCAGGGACTTTTTGTAGGCCAGTGGTAGGCGATAAAGGCCAGTCGCACTTCGGTTGAGGGTTCAATTCCCATGGCCTTGTCCGGCGCGATGGGTTGTCGCTCATCCTGCAGGTTGTCCTTTTTCTAAAACTATATTACTATAACATCCCATCAATAATATCGAAAAAACTTCTATCCTTAAACAATACTAACTTATGTCCAACATAATCAATTCTAGTCTTTAGGCTTATCCATAATAGTGCAGTCCATTCTCATAATATAGTGAAAATGATTACCAGAGATTTAATACCATCGTTGATACCCATATATCATAAGATATGTCTTGTTGGTCACATTTCAAACATTCAAAGGCCTTAATCATGTTTTCTCTTGAATACCCATTGAACCATAGTGAAAACTTGAATGAAGTTAAAAGTTAACACTTTTCACATACCAAAATCCTCAAAATTCTATATACTCAAACCATGATATCACTTAGTCCTTATATCAATCATGAGCTCATGAATATTGTTAAACATTTTGTTTTCTCGTTTTCCCTTCATTATGCTCATATCATCTTATTTCCAAAAATATATCAATCACATTGAATACCACATTAGACCAATACATAAATATTCCAATACTTTATGATACAACATTATTTTGAAATCCCATTACATAAACACTTAATCATTCCACCACATCGCTGTGATATTCAACATCGCCAATAGTGATCGCATGTGACTTCCCTTTGTCCTTTCCCTTAAGCAGTTGCTCATGTCGATCATCACTAACCCTTGGATTAGGGCATTTGTTAGCATAATGCCCCATTTCCTTGCACTTGAAGCATTGAAGTGTTGGTGGTGCGTTCTATGCAGTGTTTTCTTTATTCACATCATTAGAAACCCTTTTTTCCATTACTTCGACACTCATCTGCTCGATGACCTTCTTTTCCACACTTAAAACATTTTCTAGTCCCTTTAAGACAATCTCCGCCATGCTTCTTTCCACACTTTGTGCATAAGGAAACATTCATCTCCTTTTCACCATTATTTTGAGATTCCTCCTTGAACTCCATCTTTCGTTTCTTGTCAAAACTATGAGATGGATAAGTAACACCAACATCCATTTCTACTTTGATAGTACAACACACAATTTCTTCATAGCTATTGAAGTCTCTTATAGCTAATTCCCTTCGAAGACTTGGTTTTAAGCCACTGAAAAATCGGTCAACTTTACTTTCAGGTTGGATGATAATGCCAGATTCATACCTTGAAATTCTTGTAAAATTCCCTTTGTATATACCAACAGATTCATCATCCTTCTTCTTTATCTCAAGAAAGTCATTTTCCATCTTTGTTAGAAGAATACGAGGGAAGTACTTACTGAAAAACAAGTTCTTGAAGTCGTCCCATTCCATGGACTCAATTTCATCTCTTGGCCTCGTATTCTTGATAAGATTCCACCATTGATCAGCTTCACCTTCCAAACGATATACTGCTAAGATGACTTTATCATGCTCAGAACATTGAAGAACTGAAAATATCTTTTCAGTGGTACTGATCCATTGTTCAGCAACAAGTGGATCAGAAGACCCACTGAAAGAAGGTGGGCGTTGACTCATGAAGGACTCAATAGAATATTGTTCCCTTCTCTGCTCATTTGGAAGTCCAGAATGATTCATAGCTTGTGTAAGTATATCAATAAGATTTTTCACTCCATCTCCCATAACATTTGTTTGTTCAGGAGGGCATTCATTGCATTGTCCATTGCATTGATCAACACGGTTCCTTCGGGTTCCAGCCATCGTCTAAAGCCCAAAAAGAATAGTGTGAGAGGCAAAAATCATGCTAGGGAAAACAACATAATAAAGGGGGAGTACCTTTAATATGTAACATATTAGGTTTAATTATATAATCGTTAGCGTAATTCTAGTACTATAACCTATACGTATACTTAACCTTAGGGACATCCCTAGACATACCTTATAAATATCTCTAGGGATCTCACTAACGTTTTCGCATCCTAGTTTCCAAAGGTTGACTAATCCTTTCCTCTGATACCAACTATAACGACCCATACTATACATACATTGTTAATACTTCAAAATTGAAGCATACTTATTACAACATATAACAAAACCATGAAAGGACCGTATAGGTATAGTGTCTTTAGAAACTGGGAAACATAAACAACTGGTTCATAAAACGTCTACACTGTCTCCCATCTATTTCATCATATCTATAGTCCCTTTTGGCATATCATACTTAATAACCTTCTTCCTGACCTAGGGAAAGAAAACATACAAAAGGGTGAGCTAAAATTCTCAGTAAAGGTAATTAAAAGAAATATCAATCACATCATATACAGAAGCGCATAACTTTTGGAAATCTTAACCTGCAAAAGAGATCATAATTTCATAAAATTGAATAAATCATGGTAGTGAAATGTAATAACAATAATCATAAATTAAAACATGAAAGATTGTGTCATACACACATAATCATATAGAATCATTTCTTGTTAGTCAAGACTCATTTCCAAGACTATCTTAGTGGACAAAGTCCATTTCTGAACTGAGTCACCCTCGTTTCAGTCCTGTTTCACTGAACCGGTATAACCTACCATTCCAGCCATTTCTATCTCATGAGATATAAAATCATTACCCAATGCATTGGAGGGAGATATAGGTCCCACACATCTCATAATGATACCATTCTTATGTGTGCCACAAAATCATAAATCATACATCATTTCATAACCCATGTAATACAAATGGGAATCTTAAACATCATGAAATCATAAAACAATTCATATAAGATAAAGGAATTCATAAAAATAATTCCATCACAACATAATCAAATCAATGTAATAATAGGGATAAAAACAGAACCCTTTAATATCCTAGATGGAAAATAATTTTGATAAAACACTTGAACTCCATTCTTGAGGAAAATATCCTTTCTTCTTCAAAAACATTTTTCCTTTCTTAAAATGTCATACAGCTTTAAACTAAAAGAATTTGATTAAAAATAAACTTGAAAACTTGTAAAGGATGCTTCTTGGAAATAATGTTTTAAAAATCCATTCATGTCGTATAAGTTAAAAAAACATTCTTCGTACTTTTGTCAGAAAATTCAAAAAGTAACTCGTACGAAAAATGACAGAAGATTCCTTCCATTTCTTTTACTAAAAACTCACTGAAGGGTAAAAATGGATTTAAACAATTTTAGGTGTATTTAAATAATATTACATAGTGATGAAACTTGGATGTGGATGATAAAATAAACCCCAGTAAATACCAAAGTATAAACAGTCTCGGATAAAAATGAGATTGTGATATTTTCGTTACCTTAGGTCTGATTTGCTTCGTAAGTGTCTGAACCACCTGTATAATGATTTGAATAATGTCATTTACTTATTAAATAATCATATTCATTGTTTTCATATCATATATGGTTCACATATGACTTTATATTACCCTTTCTTTTGTTAATTCCATGTTAAAGAGCGTTTTTGGTAAAATTGTTTCATTTTTCGTCCGTGTTTTGATTTGTAATTATTCATATGATTACTCTGATCATGATTAATTAATTCCAGATTATAAAAAATTATTTAAATATATATATATTCAGAATATACATATATATAATAAATCAGTAAATGGAAAGAAATACACCGTTCATGGAGACGGTAGGCCATACGTACGCATGAATGCTGTTTTCGTTTCATTATTGAGTTGAACAGAATTAAGTAGATGACATACATATATATACACATAAATACAGTATCATTATTATGTCATATATTTCATGATTACTTGTTATATATACTTTATAATCATTCATGAATGGTTAAAGTGGAGAATGAATCTCATCGCGTCCTGGAGACGGTATTTCGTACGTACGCACGAGTGGTGATATCGTTCCTATGATCATGTAATTGTATTGGAGTGTATGTATACTATTTCAGAATCAGTAACACTTTTTAATAGTCATATATATTCATTATTTACACCATTATACCCATCCATGTAAGGTGGTGGTGGAAAATAGATTACACCACGGCGTGGAGATGGTATTCCGTACGTACGCACGCGCGGTGATTTCTTTTTCCATAGGATGGATAGATGGTGAACTAGGGTTGTTTCATACTTATAATAACATATCAGTATATGAGTGATACTGATGTTATTAATTCATAATTAAACAACCTAAGAAGAAGAACTGGAAGAAGAAATAATTGTGAAAGAATCGGTAAGGGAAATTACCTCTTCTTTGAAGCGCCTCTTTGAGACCTCCTCTTAGGGCACTAAAATTGGTCTTTGAGGAAGACCAAAACCTCTAGGATGTTTCTAGGGAAGTGGAGAAGAGACTTTGGCAGGGTTTTCCCGAGCTTGAAGGCTCAAATTTGTGTTAGGAAGATAGGGAGGAGGTGCCCTTTTATAAGGGAGGAGAGGGGCTCCTTTGGAATAACTAAAAAATTATTTTATTATAAAGTCATGTTCGGTTTTAAATATCTCCAAATTGATTTATTTCGAGGCTAAGGTGGGGATGGGTCGAAATCCTCTCATCGAATAGAATTTAGACAAGTTTAGGTTCCTATTTTAACCTTATCATTTAGATTTAACATTAAGATAAATAATTTAACTTTTACCGTGTCTTCTTGTGTTCTTAACCTATAAGGTTAATAAACATACTATAACAAGACAAAATAACCCCAAGTAGTTTATTATTAATATATATAACATTATCTAAGTCATTTGGCCGAACCTTAGATTTTTAGGAATAAAATAACAATTAATAATATAATATTTGTTTTAAAAACTATTTTATCTCAATTTTGACACTATTTAGTAATTAATTTTTGTGAATATCATAACAAAATGATTAGTTCGAAAAAAGTTAATTTAAACTATACTAACATGTCATATTAACCTATAAAATTAGTTTAATTCATAAAAAGTCTCAAATTATATTTATTTGGGTATTTATAACATCAATTATGTCAATATTTCATTAATAAGATAATTACTGCATCATCGTTGTGTCATTAATAAATTAAATTATTTAATGTCTAAAAATTACAAATAAATTACCATTATGTAGGAAAACGTTTTATATTTCTAATTAATATTTATAGTCGAATTTATCTTATGTATAACCCTATATTAAAAATGATTTACTTATTAAACATTGATTTTAACTATTATAACACTTCTTCAAATAAATTAATAAAAAATGTCCTAATCTAAACCAAGTGGGCCTAAATGGTCATATTTTATTCCTAAGGTTGTTTTTGGTCGAATTAAACTTGTCCAATAGAATAAGACATGTGTTAGGGTAATAATAATATCATTTTTAACCTCAATTACCCTATTTACTTTTAACTGTGGCAAACAAAAGTAAAAAGTTACTATTCACCAAAAAATTATTTTCATCTCATTGAAGAACATTTTACTTACTGACATCAACTGTGTCTCTCGAATTTTCGAAATTCCACTCACAGAAGCGGTAAAATTAAGTTTTATGAAAAAATCAGTTTTTTAACTACCACTTAGTGGTTTCACTATTCATCAAAAATGAAAGTTTCCAGAAAAATTCCAAAAATTAGATCTAAGCTATATTTGATATTATGAATTCAAAAATGATGTCTATTTTATCAAATTCAAAACATATTAGTTGCATTAATTAATTTAAAAATTAATTTCCGTCATCAAAACAAATAGCATGTTCTTAAGAGATAATAACTATCAAAAGATTAACACTTGTTTATGACTGGTTTAAATGTGAAATTACATCCAATGAAGAAGATTGTATTAAATTGTAAAAATATATTCTAAATATACTTTAAAACCACTCAAATTAATAATTTGTCACTATTAATTATTTCGATTAAAAAAATTATTTTTAATTATAATTCAGTAATTTTCACTATTCATCAGAATATGAAAGTTATCCGAAAAGTACCAAAATTTCACCTTAGGCTAAATTCGATACTCCGAATCCAAAAATGAAGTCCATTTTGAGAGCTAAAATTTCTAAAATTTTAAAAGGTGGTTAATAATATTCATAACGGCTAGTTTTAATAATATTTTAATAGCATATCGTTGTTTAATGAAACTCGGTATTGCGTACTACACATGCTATCGAGGAAGGTCGTGATTGCGTGTAGTGCAAGGAAAGTCAAGGATGTGTGTTGAGAAAGCTCCTTTTGGTGTATCGTACAACACAAGACATTAATGAAATTAAAAAGAATATTTTTCATAAAATCTCGGGGTGTTACATTCTACCCCCCTTAAAATGAATTTCGCCGTCAAAAGTCGTCGGGGTTATAAATGGTTTACTATTTGAAAGTTTCTTTGATAGAAACCCACATCATAAAAAGGAATACCAAAACTAATATTTAAAAACAAAAGTATGAAACTTAACGATTACCCAAATAATCTAATCACTGGGTTTCCACATAGGTGAAAATATGGATATGGGAGAGAAATATAACCATCATGTTCTAATGGAGAGTGGTAGAGAACATGGATATGGAAAAGCCAGCAATCACAAAGCCATAAATTTGTGATGATCTAGGGTACCATCTAATTCATCAGATATAAGAGCACTAGGACAACATTTTTGATTTTTAAGATCATTTCCCTAAAGTTGATGAAATTGGAATTAGAAGAAATACTTTCGTGATTTTGGTATAGTCTCACCGTTTTTTGTTCTTTGTACAATTTCCACTTTATCTCTTAAAGAAAAGAAGTTGAATTTTTTATTCGTGATGTGTTAGCTGATCATGTGATAGAATGATGGGTCATTCCATCTGTCTCAAACAAAAGGTTAGAAAAGTTATCAAAAAATATATAAGTCAATCTATTGTGAGATTAATCCTATATAGTTACTAAAATGAACTTATACTTCATATATCATACCGCTTAATAAAATAAAACTAGTTTCCACTAACCATGGACTTCCTGTAGGCCAGTGGTAGGCGATAAAGGCTAGTCGCATTTCGGTTGAGGGTTTGATTCCCATGGCCTTGTCCGACGTGATGGGTTGTCGCTCGTCCTGCACGTTTTCCTTTTTCTAAAACTATATTACTATAACATCCCATCAATAATATCGAAAAAACTTATATCCTTAAACAATACTAACTTATGTCCAACATAATCCATTCTAGTTTTTAGGCTTATCCATAATACTGCAGTCCATTCTCATAATATAGTGAAAATGATTACAAGAGATTTAATACCATTGTTGATCCCCATATATCATAAGATATGTCATGTTGGTCACATTCCAAACATTCAAAGGCCTTCATCATGTATTCTCTTGAATACCCATTGAACCATAGTGAATACTTGAATGCATTTAAAAGATAACACTTTTCACATACCAATATCCTCAAAATTCTATATAATCAAACCATGATATCACTTAGTCCTTATATCAATCATGAGCTCATGAATACTGTTAAACATTTCGTTTTCTCGTTTTCCCTTCATTATGCGCATATCATCTTATTTCCAAAAATATCTCAATCACATTGAATACCACATTATACCAATACATAAATATTACAATACATTATGATACAACATTATTTTGGAATCCCATTAAATAAACACTTAATCATTCCACCACATCGTTGTCATATTCAACATCGCCAATAGTGATCGCATGTGACTTCCCTTTGTCATTTTCCTTAAGGGTTGCTCATGTCGATCATCACTAACCCTTGTATTAGGGAATTTATTAGAATAATGCCTCATTTCCTTTCACTTGAAGCATTGAAGTGTTGGTGGTGCATTCTCTGCAGTTTTTTCTTTATTCACATCATTAGAAACCCTTTTCGCATTACTTCGACACTCAGCTGCTCGATGACCTTCTTTTCCACACTTAACACATTTTCTAGTCCCTTTAAGACAATCTCCACCATGCTTATTTCCACACTTTGTGCATAAGGAAACATTCCTCTTCTTTTCACCATTATTTTGAGATTTCTCCTTGAACTTTATCTTTCGTTTCTTGTCAAAACTACGAGGTGGATAAGTAACACCAACTTCCATTTCTACCTTGATAGCACAACACACAATTTCTTCATAGCTATTGAAGTCTCTTATAGCTAATGCCCTTCGAAGACTTGGTTTTAAGCCACTGAAAAATCGATCAACTTTACTTTCAGGTTGGATGATAATGCCAGATGCATACCTTGAAAGTCTTGTAAAATTCGCTTCGTATATACCAACAGATTCATCATCCTTCTGCTTCAGCTCAAGAAACTCCTTTTCCATCTTTGTTCGAAGAATACAAGGGAAGTACATACTGAAAAAAAAGTTCTTGAACTTTTCCCATTCCATGGACTCAATTTCATCTCTTGGCCTCGTATTCTTGATAAGATTCCACCATTGATCAGCTTCACCTTCCAAACGATATACTGCTAAGATGACTTTATCATTCTAGGAACATTGAAGAACTGAAAATATCTTCTCAGTGGTATTGATCCATTGTTCAGCAACAAGTGGATCAGAAGACCCACTGAAAGAAGGTGGACGTTGCCTCATGAAGGACTCAATAAAATATTGATCCCTTATCTGCTCATTTGGAAGTCCAGAATGATTCATAGATTGTGTAAGTTTAGCAATAAGATTTTTCACTCCATCTCCCATAACATTTGTTTATTCAAGAGGGAAATCATTGCAATTTCCATTGCATTGATCAACATGGTTCCTTCGGGTTATAGCCATCATCTAAAACCAAAAAAGAATAGTGTGAGAGGAAAAAATCATGCTAGGGAAAACAAAATAATAAAGGGGGAGTACCTTCAATATCTAACATCTTAGGTTTAATTCTATGATCGTTAGCGTAATTCTAGTACTATAACCTATATGTATACTTAACCTTAGGGACATCCCTATACATACCTTAGAAATATCTCTAGGGATCTCACTAACGTTTTCGCATCCTAGTTTCCAAAGGTTGACTAAACCTTTCCTCTGATACCAACTGTAGAGACCCGAAGCTTGACGTACATTGACATTACATTACATTTGTGGAATACTTAGTACATAACAAAAACACACACACAAGGATCGTAATAGTTTAGTGTCCTTGGAAACTCAAAATATAATCTTCTAATCCTGGTGAAATATCTTCAACATCTCCCATAAAGATCTTCCTTTATTTTTTTATACCTAAAACCTTTCTTTATATCTTTCGGAAAAGAAAACATAAAAGGGTGAGCTCAAATGCTCATTAAGGTAAACAAAATAAATATCAATCACATCATATACATATGCACATAACTTTTGGAAATCTTAACCTGTAAAAGAGATCATAATTTCATAACCTGGGATAACCCATGGCAGTGAAATGTAATCACAATAATCATAACTTAAAACATTAAACTTTGTGACATACACACATAATCATAGAGAATCATTTCTTGTTAGTCAAGACTCATTGCTAAGACTATCTTAGTATACAAAGTCCATTTCTGAACCGAGTCACCCTTGTTTCAGTCCTGTTTCACTGAACCGGTATAACCTACCGTTCCAGCCATGTCTATCTCATGAGATATAAAATCTTTACTCAATGCATTGGAGGGAGATATAGGTCCCACCCATCTCATAATGATACCATTCTTATGTGTGCCACAAAATCATAAATCATACATCATTGCATAACCCATGTAATACAAATGGGAATCTTAAACATCATGACATCATAAAACAATTCATATACGATAAAGTAATTCATAAAAATAATTCCATCACAAAATAATAAAATAAATGTAATAATAGGGATAAAAATAAAACCCTTTATTATCTTAGATGGAAAATAATTTTGATAAAACACTTGAACTCCATTCTTGATGAAAATATCCTTTCTTCTTCAAAAACATTTTTCCTTTCATAAAATGTCATATAACTTTAATCTAAAAGAAGTTGATTAAAAATAAAATTGAAAACTTGTAAAGGATTCTTCTTGGAAATAATGTTTTAAAAATCCATTCATGTAGTATAAGTTAAAAAAACATTCTACGTACTTTTGTCGGAAAATTCAAAAAGTACCTCGTACGAAAAACGACATAAGATTCCTTTCATTTCTTTTACTAAAAACTCACCGAAGGGTAAAAATGGACTCAAACAATTGTAGGTGGATGGAAATAATATTACATATTTATGAAACAAGGATGTGGATGATAAAATACACCCCAGTAAATACCAAATTATAAACAATCTCGGATAAAAATGAGATTGTGATATTTCCCTTACCTTAGGTCCGATTTGCTTCGTAAGTGTCCAAACCTCTTGTATAATGATTTAAATAATGTCATTGACTTATTACAGAATCATATTCATTGTTATTATATCATATATGGTTCACTTATGACTTTATATTACCCGTTCTTTTGTAAATTCCATGCTAAAGAGCATTTTGGGTAAAATTGATTCATTTGTCGTCCGTGTTTTTACTTGTAATTATTAATATGATTACTTAGATCATGATTACTTAATTCCAGAATATAAAACATGATTTATATATATATATTCAGAATATACATATATATAATAAATCAGAAAATGGAATGAAATACACCGTTCATGGAGACGGTAGGTCGTACGTACGCATGAACGCTGTTTTCGTTTCCTTATTGAGTTGAACGGAATTAAGTAGATGACATACATATATATACACATAAATACAGTATCATTATTATGTCATATATTTCATGATTACTTATTATATATACTTTGTAATCATTCATGAATGGTTAAAGTGGAGAATGAATCTCATCGCGTCGTGGAGACGGTATTCTGTACGTACGCACGAGTGATGATATCATTCCTATGATCATGTAATTGTATTGGAGTGTATGTATACTATTTCAGACTCAGTCTCACTTTATAATAGTCATATATAGTCATTATTTACACCATTATACCCATCCAAGTAAGGTGGTGGTGGAAAATAGATTACACCACAGCGTGGAGACGGTATTCCGTACGTACGCACGCGCGGTGATTTCTTTTTCCGTAGGATGGATAGATGGTGAAATAGGGTTGTTTCATACATATAATAACATATAAGTATATTAGTGATACTTATGTAATTACTTCATAATGAAACAACCTAAGAAGAAGAAGTGGAAGAAGAAATAAATGTGAAAGAATCGGTAACGGAATTTACCTCTTCTTTGAAGCGCCTCATTGAGACCTCCTCTTAGGGCACTAAAATTGGTCATTGAGGAAGACCAGAACCTCTAAGATGTTTCTATGGAAGTGGAGAAGAGAATTGGGTAGGGGTTGGCCGTGCTTTAAGGCTCAATGTTGTGTGAGGAAGAGAGGGAGGAGGTGCCCTTTTATAAGGGAGGAGAGGGGCACCTTTGGAATAACAAAAATATTATTTTATTATAAAGTCATGTTCGGTTTTAAATAGCTCCAAATTAATTTATTTCGAGTCTAAGGTGGGGATGGGTCGAAATCCTCTCATCCAATATTATTTAGACAGGTTTAGGTTCCTATTTTAACCTTATCATTTTGATTTAACATTAAGTTAAATAGTTTTACTTTTACCATGTCTTCTTGTGTTCTAACACTATAAGGTTAATAAACTTACTATAACAAGCCAAACGAACCCCAAGTTGTTTATTATTAATATATATAACCTTAGATAAGTCATTTTGCCGATCCTTAGATTTTTAGGAAAAAATAACAATTAATAATATAATATTTGTTTTAAAAACTATTTTATGTCAATTTTGACACTATTTAGTAATTAATTTTTGTGAAAATCATAACAGAATGATTAGTTCGAAAAAAGTTAATTTAAACTATACTAACATGTCATATTGACCTATAAAATTAGTGGAATTCATAAAAAGTCTAAAATTATATTTATTTGGGTATTTATAACATCAATTATGTCAATATTTCATTAATAAGATAATTACTGCATCATCGTTGTGTCATAAATAAATTAACTTATTTAATGTCTAAAAATTACAAACAAAATACCATTATGTATGAAAACTTTTTATCTTTCTAATGAATATTTATAGTCTAATTTATCTTATGTATAACACTATATTAAAAATTATTTACTTATTAAACTTTGATTTTAACTATTTTAACCCTTCTTTAAATAAATTAATAATAAATGTCCTAATCTAATCCAAGTGGGCCTAAATGGTCATATTTTATTCCTAAGGTTGTTTTTGGTCGAATTACACTGGTCCAATAGAATTAGGACATTTTTTACGGTAATAATAATATCATTTTTACCCTTAATTACCCTATTTACTTTTAACCATGGTAAAAAAAAGTAAAAAGTTACTATTCACCAAAAAATTATTTTCATCTCATTGAACCACATTTTACTTACTGACATCAACTGTGTCTCTCGGATTTTTGAAATTCCACTCACAAAAGTGGTAAAATTAAGTTTTATGAAAAAATCAGTTTTTTAACTACCACTTAGTGGTTTCACTATTCATCAAAAAATGAAAGTTTCCAGAAAAATACCAAAAATTAGATCTAAGCTATATTTGATATTATGAATTCAAAAATGATGTATATTTTATCAAATTCAAAACATATCACTTTCATTAATTAATTTAAAAATTTATTCCCACCGTCAAAACAAATAGCGTGTTCTTAAGAGATAATAACTATCAAAAGATTGACACTTGTTTATGACTGGTTTAAATGTGAAATTACATCCAATGACGAACATTGTATTAAATTGTAAATATATATTCTAAATATACTTTAAAACCACTAAAATTAATAATTTATCACTATTAATTATTTCGATTAAAAAAATTGTTTTTAATTATAATTTAGTAATTTTCACTATTCATCAGAATATGAAAGTTATTCGAAAAGTACCAAAATTTCACCTTAGGCTAAATTCGATACTCCGAATCCAAAAATGAAGTCCATTTTGAGAGCTAAAATTTCTAATATTTTAAAAGGTGGTTATTACTAGTCATAATGGCTAGTTTTAATAATATTTTAATAGCATATCGTTGTTTAATGAAACTCGGTATTGCGTACTACACACGCTATCGAGGATGGTCGTGATTGCGTGTAATGCAAGGAAAGTCAAGGATGTGTGTTGAGCAAGCTCCTTTTGGTGTAGCATACAACACAAGACATTAATGAAATTAAAAAAGAATATTTTTCATAAAATCTCGGGGTGTTACACATAAATTATCTGAAGTATATCGAATTCATATTTTATGTTTTTATTTCAACATATATGAACCTTGTATTTTAATTAAATAATTTTTGGACCTTTGGAAACTGAAAATAATTTTATTATAAAATAATAAGTACTAAGGTTTCTAAAGAGCCCCTCCCCCATTTTATAAAATGCACCCAGCTCTAACCCATTACTCACAGCTCTCAAGCCCCTTGGCTCACCAACATCGACCCAAATAAGATGAAAAAATTATCCTTTCCAGTTAGAAGCCTTACTTTGGGCCACATGAATTTCAATATATCCTTTTGGTTCAAGCCAATGGTATTTACTCGATTTTAAGGTGGTTAAAGAATAAACGAGTCATGTATGACAAGAGATAAGGGAAATGGTATCAATCTCCTACCATTGAGGCAAACATTGATTTATATATGAAATGCTTTAATATGGTGTATAAACCCCTCTAACATTTAATTTCAATAAAATGGATTCTTTTCTCTATGAATTATTTTACTAAATGATAAAAATAATGTTCATTTTTAACGTATGCGGTGACAAGGACCTTTCCACCGTCGCGAGAATTATTTCATATTTGGCTTCCTCAATAATCCTAAAACTTTTTAAAAGAATATAAATACCATATAATATTTTTATGTATTTTGTTATTGAAAATGGTTTTGAGAATAAATTTTTTATATCAATTCCTTGACATGATATATTGTGATTGCAATGTGGAAATGTTATCTTTTTTTATGTTTGATTCATGTGTTATGATTTTTTTATGGTTCTTGAAATTTATTGATGTATATAGGTTGTTCTATGATAAAACTAGGATGGTTGAGCACAAGATAGCTCTCTATTGCATTGGATAATGTGACAGAGGTAAACGTTATGGTTTCACCATAGAGATTTTGGGAATATACTATGATGATTAATCAAAATGTAACTCCCTATATAGATGTGAAAGCTATAATGTAATTATGTTATAGATTTCAAAAGTTACATTTATGATTTATTATTTCTATGTGTTATTAATACATATTATGATTTCATGTGGTTTGTTAACGAGATTATGTTTTTTGTGTATTGATGGACTAATGTTTTCATTCTTTATTTTATAAAACATACTGAGCATTTTATGTTCATCGCATGTTTTGGAAATGTTTTACATAGGTTATAAGGAAGGTTAAGAGAAGGTAATAAATAAAAGAAGATTAATATCCTGAAAATAATTAATATTTTCTTTTAACAATATTTATTTTATGATAAATGTATACTTAGTAGATGTGTCAGCTTGTAATATTCATGTTTTAATATATATGTTATGACCTAATTCTCTAAATCATTAAACTTTAAAAGATTCTCAAAGTGAATTATTATCTTAATTCAATATTATGTAATGTTTTTAAGGCTAGGTCATTGCAGTTGGTATCAGAGGTCAGTTTAGACAACTTTAGGAGTTAGGATATTGTTAAATTAATATACATAAATTAATTTATTCTAAGATTAAAATTATATAATATTTACAAATTACCATTATAGTTCACCTATGATATTTCTGTATTTAGAAATCTTTTTCATAGAGGAAACATGATATCTCTACTGGGATGAAATATAGAGGGAAATGACCTTCCAAATCCACATCTTATGATTGTTAGTATAAGAATTGAAAAGTTTTTTGTGGAGATGGCTATGTTGACACAAGTGATTAATGGTGTTTGATTTTATTGATGATATTTTGGTATATTATACAAGTAAATAGGATCATGAAATTCACTTTAGGGTTGTCCTAAAAACATTAAATGAAAATAAACATTATGAGAAATTCAAAAAGTGTGTATTTTGTTTACAAAAAATTTCATTCCTTAGTAATATTATTTCAAAAAATGTCATAACGATTGATCCCGATAAGACAAAAGATATTAAATAATAGACAAAACACACTAATAAAACATAGATCCATAGTTTTATTGGTGTTGAAAGAGATTACCGAAGTATTTTTGAAATGTTTTCATAGTTATCTAGCCCACTGACTATGTTAACTAGAAAAGGTGTTATGCTAAATTGGAGAAATGAATGTGATGATTTTTTTCAGGAATTGAAAATATAATTGGTGAATTTTCTAGTTTTGGAACTGCCTACCAGAAATTGTGAGTTTTTTACATACAGTGACCCTTCATTGAAATGTCTTGTCTTTTTTCTAATGTAGAATGATCAGGTATTTACATATGTTTCACGTCAGTTGAAACCTTATAATTTAAATTACCCTACACATGATTTGGAATTATCTTGTGTTGTTCTTGCTTTAAAATTTTTGAGGCATCTTCTATATTGACTAAAATTTGAAATATATACATACCATAACTTTTTGAAGTATATATTCAATCATAATTAATTTAACATGTGATATAGTATATGGCTACAATTGATCAATGATTATGATTCCACGATTCATTACCATCCGGGAAAGGAAAATAAAGTACCAGACGATTTGAGTCTAAAAATTAATGCTACAGTAACCATGATTCATTTAAACAAGAAATAATTTTATTAATGATTCAATGGGATTTGGAATAGAAGTTGATGGTGTAAGAGATTCCTCTATTTTGTTTCCGGTGTTAATGAAATCATCTCTATCAGATAGAATTAAGAAAACACAGAAGGAAGATAGTTAGTTGTTGAAAAAGGTAGAGTTGGTTCATAATTTTATGTTAAATGAATTTAACATCGATAAATATTTTGTTTTGAGGTTTGGGAAGAAATTATATGTTCCTTGTGATTCAAAATTAAAGAAAGAGTTTTTATTTGTAGCACCTAGTACTATATTTTTAGTTCATCCATGAAGTACTGTGATTTACAGTGATCATTCAGAGTATTATTGGTGCGATTGAATGAAAGGAGATATTGCTGGCATTATTGTGAAGTGTTTGACTTTACAATAGGTTAAAGAAGAGTGATAGCTACAGAAGGGGATGCTTCATCTTTTACCAGTGCGCGAGTGGAAATTGGAAAATATTTCCACGGACTTCATTGTGGGATTATGGAAGACATATAAAGGATAAAATGAAATATGGGTTGTTGTTGATCGATTGACAATATATGCTCATTTCATTCCTATTCGAGGTATTGTATCTATAGATCAACATTCTCGGTTGTATGTTAAATAGATAGTCAGGTTTCATGGAGTTCCCCTATATATATTAGATGATCGTGATCCTGGGATTACTTCAAACATTTTTAAAGGCCTTAAGAAGTCTTTGGGTATTGAATTAAATTTTAGTATACCTCTTAATCATCATTAATATAGGCATTCAAAAATAACAATTCAAAAATTCAATGATATGCTACATCCATAATCAATGCTTTACTAGGGAAGATGGGACCAACATCTTTCATTGGATGAATTTTCTTATTGTAACAGTTTCAATTACAAAAATAAAAATGTCTCCATTTGAGGCATTATATGAAAAGTGGTGTCAAACTCTAGCTCTTTGGGATGAAGTAGGTGAAAATATGTTAATGTGACCAGAATTGGTGGAAGAGATTTAAGAAAAAGTTCTTGTTGATTCAGAAGCACATGAGAACTATTTAGAGTTGGTGTAAACGTTTTACAGATAAGAGAAGTATGATCTTTCATTTGAGGAAGGTGATCATGTATTTCACAAAGTTTCTCCATGGAAATGTGTGATGTGTTGTAGTCGGAGGGGAAACATATGTCTAAGTTTCATTGGACCGTATGAAATCTGGGAGAATGTTGGGTTAGTTGCCTACAGATTATCATTAACTCCATGTTTATCCCAAGTACAAATGTTTTCCATGTTTCAATGTTGAGAAATTATATGTTGGATCTATCACAAGTTTTGTGTCTAGGTGTAGTTCACTTAAAATTGAATCTTTTGTTAATAGGAACAACCTGTATATATTCTTGAATATAGAGAGAAAGTGTTGTGAAAGAAATCAATATGTCTGGTAATGTTTAGTTGAAAAACCATATGGTTGATGACGTAATGTGGGAATCTAAAAATTCTACGAGGGATAAATACAACAACTTATTTTATAAGTGAATAAAACCGTGAGGATGCACTTTCAAAAAGGGGGAATAATGTAACATCCTAGGTAAATAATGAATATGAAATTTGAATATTTAATAATATTGGTGAATTAAAAATTAATTTTACATTTAAGGGGATTCAATTTTCGATGGAGTACCTAATATGCAACAACAGATCTCTTTGAAATCATACATTTCACACAACATTGAGTCATAATAAAAAATAGTAATATAATATTATTATTTTAAATGGTAGTTAACACCTAGATGTTTTATTGGAGGGAATGAACATAACTAACCATATTATGATTATACATGTTTTTCAAATGTTTTTACATTTATCAAATGAAATTTGTATGCATAAAATGAGAATAAATCTATTTTAAAAATAAATACTCTAATATTTTTTAAAATATAGTTTTATAAAATTTTGATTGGGAACCATTTTTAAATATTGTATTTATTAATTTTATATTTTTTATTTGAGAAAATATAATTTTTCATTATAATCAGGACATAAAAATTTACTTTGGATTGAATTTTGGCATTTTTCTAATAAAGGTCATTTTAATGAATAATGAAAAATACTAGATTTTTATTCATAAATGCCATATATTCTAATTTATTTATATGTTAAGATTACCTTTTTAATTTTTTTGAATATGTAATTAGATTATATTATGACCATTTTATCCAACCTTGGTCATTGTACATATTTTCAATTTCAAATTGAACATAAAAAAGAATAAATATTTTGATAGTTATTGTTTCTTTAAAACACTCTTTTTTTATGTTGATAACATGAATTAATTTTAAACTAATTTATGCATCTTATATATTTGGAATTTGGAAAAATGGATTACATATTTGGAATCAGGAGGTCCAAATTGTGTAAATATATAAATTTTATTTTTAGACATTATGAATAGTTTAATCAGTCATATTTCATTTACCATTGTTGAAGGGTAAATTTGGTAAATAAGGGTAATTATAATATTATAATAATTTTAAATTCCCTTAACACATGTCCTTATCCTATTGGATGATACATTTCTGACCATTTATATCCATGGGTTAATTTTGGGACCCCATGGAGGCAGTTTTATGTGAAAATGACATTTTGTAAAAATTAATTTAGTATTAAGAAAAATGTAACATAAACATATATCTTTTAGTAAAACAATTTTTATATGGGGTTATATAAGTTAAAATTTCATATATATATATACATTATAATGATAAAAAAATATTTTCTACATCATGGGTGTTTATGTATAATTTTTAGACACCAGATAAATTCATTTATTTGTGACACAATGATGATGTAATGATTACCTCATTAATGAATGTTTAAAATAAATTAGATTATAAATATGAAAATAAATTTATTTTGAAGCTTTTTATTCCATCCATGAATTTGAATAATTATTATGAATAAATATTATTAAATTAATGAAATTTTTTCGAATTGATCATGTTTTTAGGGATTTTTAAAAATTCATGATATGAATAGTATGAAAATAGATATAAATGAGTTTTTAAATCAATTAATATTTTATTAATTGATTAAATAGTCCTAAAAATCTATGATTCAGAAAAATGACATATATAATGTTAAAAATGTCTTTAATGTTCCATTTTGGGTCTCTTGTAATTTTATAGAAAATATATCAACCATATAAAATGAATACATAAGAGGACATTGTAAAAGTTAAATTTGATTAACAAAGGGTTAAATAAAAATGGAATGGATTAACAATTATCTAAAACCTATTCAATTCTTTTTCTATGGGTTTAGTTGGACATAAATTCAACATATCTTCAAATAAAATTTGTTTCTATCCTTTTGAAACCAAAAAATAATTTTATAATAAAATAATACATTCAAACTATCCAAAATAGACCCTCCTACCTCTTATAAGAGGCAACCACCTCTAACCCATTACTCACACCTCTCAAGACCTTTTGCTCAACCAAACTCTACCTCAATAATATCCCAAAATCCCTCTATTCTACCTAGAATCATTAATTTGGAAGGAAGGCATTTTAATAAAGCCTTTTGGTTCAAACCAATGGGTGTTTCCCGATTTAAAGGATATTAAAGAATACACGAGTCATGTTGGACATATGGTAAGGGAAATCAACTCAGTCTCCTTTCATTGAGGCATACATTAAGTTATACACAACTTGCTATTATGTAGTTTATAAACCCCTTTACCATTTACTTTTATTAACGGGGATATTTTCTCAATGAATCATTTTACGAAAAAAACAAAATGAATGTTTATTTTAAACGTACAAGGTGACAATGTCATTTCTTACTCAGTGAGAATTATTTAATATTTGGATTTCATAACAAGATATAATGTTTTTAAAATAATAATAAATACCATATACTCTTTATAAATATTTTGATATTGAAAATGGTTTTGAGAAGGCATTTGATTATTTCAAAATCTTGAAATGATATATAGTGATAGAAATGGGGAAATGTAATCTTTGTATTATGTTTCTGTAATGTGTTTTTATTATGTTACAATTCATGGGATTTTTTTGTGTATATGGGTGGTTCGATGATAAATCTCGGGTGTGTGAAACTGAGATAGCTCTCTACTACATTGGGTAGAATGACTGTGGTAAACGTTAATGTTTCTCCTTAGAGATTTTGTGAATATACTATGATGGGTATTCAAAATGTAACTCACTATGTAGATATGAAGGATACATCTTAAGTATGTTATAGATTCCACAAGTTATTTTTATGATTTATGCTTTTTATATTTATTCATAAATCATATGATTTCATGATGTGTGTTAAAGATATTATGTTTTGTGTGTATTGATGGAGTAGTTTTTTCATTCCTTATTTTATAACCCTTACTAGGATTTTTATGATTATCACATGTTTTTGAAATTTTTTTCACAACGTATAAGGAAGGGTAAGAGAAATAAAGTATTCAGGAAGATTTATATCTATAAAGGAATTCTAATTTTCTTTTGAGTGTTTTTATTTTATGAAAAAAATGAATACTGAGAAGAAGTGTCTACATGTAATATTGAAGTTTTTATATATATTTTATAAACTAATTCTATAAATCTCTAAACCTGAGAAGATACTCAATGTGAACTATTAACTTAATTCAAGATTAGGTAATGTTTTTATGGTCGGGGCCTTATTCTTGACTTCATTGATCATTTCATTCGATGTTTTGTTTTCCATCAAAATCATGTTTGGTAAAATGAATTTCAAAAATATTTTCCAATATTTTAAAATTATATATTAAATGGTTTTAATACTACTATGATTAAAATACGTTTTCAAAGTAATCTTCTTTTCACCTTCAGAAAAAATAAATTTTCAAAATATTTACCAGGAAAATGGATGATAATTTTACATTATTAGGAATTACCAATCTTTATTTCATTGAATATTATATTTCAATTTAAAAAATTTCATTTTAATGAAAATATTTTAAATGTTATTTTCAAAGATAAATATTCTTCAAAAATAAAAGGATTTTTTTTCAAAAATATTTTAAAGATCTTTTTATTTTATTTATATTCATCAATGACAACAACTATTTTTCTTACTCTACGGGGTAAATGTAATTTTGATACAATCTTAATTATTTCTTACAAAGAATAAGGATTATTTTGACTGAGTATAATAGTAACATTTAGTTCATTTAATCATTTTTTTATTCATTATCTTCCACATGAATTATTCACTTCTCGTTGATTATCAAACATTAAATTTTCAGTAAATATACACATTATTTATCATGGATAAATTTATTGACTAAACGCAATAAAATATCAATATACAGTGTGTACCTAAAATTTATTCATTTAACTATGAAATGTTTATCAATGTGTATCTTATAATAAATATAAAAATTTTATAAGGAACATTTTTCATGAATTAAATCGATTATTTGATATTTGGGAAATGCATTGGAAATACACAACATGTGTGGGGAATAGTTATAGATTGCCACTTGATGTATCATTAGTCTCATGGTATGAGTTTGTTGGATAGACATAGTAGTTACTCCACCCAGCATGTTTTAAATTTTCTTGTGAAAGGCCTTGACAGTAAAGGTATCATGTACCTATGAATCAAGGTGTCTAATAATTATGCATTTCCATTATTGATAATAAATTTAATATTATTATTATCCAGGAGATTTAGAATATGAAAAATTATATGTATGCATTTAATTGTAATTTAATTCATTAAATGGAATGTGTATTATGATTTTTACCCTCCCATATTGGTTATGAATTATCTAGTTATTTAAATGGCATGTGTATTCAGTTACTTTCCATTTCTTATTTTTTACACACTCCCTCACAATTTATTGAATACATGTCTTGTATATTCAGTTATATCATTTACATATTGATTATTATTAATGAATAAGTACTTTTTATATTGTAATTAACCCTTACTAAGCATCTAAGCTCACACTTATTTTTTTCCATTCAACAAGAATTCAATAAGTGTACTCAAAATGATGTGCATGGATATTCTAAGTTGGAATAAATCTATTCTTGAAATAATATATATTGACATTAAATTATGAATTTGAAATACAAGACTCATTTATATATATGTTTTACCAATACTATTAAACTCTTTTGTTCCGTGGGATTTTATTTGATGTATTTGTCGAAATATATGGTAGTATAAATCAGCTTCCAGATTACTAGGTTCAGGGCACTATAGTTGGAATCAAATGTATTTTAGAAGAAAACAATAGAACTAGATTTTGGAAAACAAATATTAGAGAAAAAAACCATACGATTGAAATTATGGAATAGTATATAAGAACATATTAATGATTTGGTAAGATTTAGATTAAGGATTATCATAAGGTCTAATGATTAATCACCTCTTTATAGGGTTTATATTATTGGAGTCCCCCAAGACTACGAATATTTTTTATGAAATTTATGGAAAAATTACTCATTAGTTTAGTATTTCATTATGTAGATAAGATATTTGGTAATAAATTCCATTATATTTTTGATACATGAGTTTAATGTTATTGAAAATATTTAGTGTTACTATGATTATTAATGAAATTGTAATAATATTCATATATTATTATTATGCATTAAATTTATTTTGTTGAGAATGACAGTGAGAAGGTTATTTAATATGAAAATATTAAGGATACCCCTTATTATTATTTTTGGAAATAACATTAGTTTGTTTTTTTAATGGAAACATATAAGATGGTGGGGATTGAACCCATGATCTATGGAAAATAAGGGTTTTATGCCTACCATTGGACTATGTAATGTCCTAGATAATATGTTATTGTTTATAGTTACTGAATTTTACAAATATATATAAATGGTGATCCAATAGAACTAATTTTTGTTTAAGATATTTATCAATTAACCAAATTGGGGTTTGAAAATATTTAGTGATATAAGAAATGAATTTTCACCATTTCATGTATCTTACCATCTATTTAAAAGTGAATTTTATAACTCTAGGAAGAAAATTTTTTTTGGGTATTCCATTCATGATATAGGGGATGAACTAGAAGTAGACCCAAGAAAAACCAAAGGATTAAATTATTTTTATATAAAAATATCATATAAGTATCATTAATTATATTATTAGGTAGTAAAATAATTACTCAAAAATAAGAAAATAATACTGAAATAAAATTTAAACCTAATACCTTCATTTTTGTTAGAGAGACATTCATTTAAATCATAAAATTCTTATATAATTGATTCACTCACCTTTACATTGGTCATTAATTTTCTTTGAACAATGACCACAATCACTCTGCATAAATATTTACTGTTTTCCTCTATGTCCATATCATTACATTCCACTAATGTTCTCCTATATAGAATCCTAGTCCTTTGACATTTATAATTACTTATCACTATAATTAAGAGGATGTTTAAGTAACCCTATTTTGCATGTGGTTTTTAATAAAATAGTATTTTCTAATATCAAACACTCAATTTTCTTGTTCTTGTTTGAATTTCAAGGATTCAATTTTTTTAATCTTAATAGAATGTAACACCCCAAGAAGTTACAATATTTTCAATTTAAAATATCATTAATCTTCTTACTATATTTCCTTATATGCAAAACATATTTATATTTCTCTGAAAAAAATATATGATTAGCATATTGTACATGAAGCAGTATATTGGTTTGTGTTACACATAATACTATGTTCCTTCGATAGACTGTGTTACATAAAAGATTGATTTTTACATATCTCCAATATTTTATTAATTTTATTATTTAATCTAATATTTATCAACAAGTTGTTGAAATGTACATTATGAATAAGATTATATAAAATTTGAAAATATTGTTTACATATGTTTACATAGGGTTACATAATTCATTGGTGATAGAAATTAATATTAAATCCAATTGAATATAAATGAAATTTTTTTATATGAAGTATATTCTATTCAAACAAATGATCACTTTATTATTAAACAAAATTAATTAAAATTTGTAAAGATAATAATAAAATAAATAATTTATATATTAAATAAAATATTTTATATATTCATCTTATATAATTTATAGTCATAATATTAGAACCAAGCAGATTTAATGCATAAAAATCATTATTTTTCTAGATGGATTTTTACCGCCTTTTAATGGTGAACCTATTATAAAACTAAAATATAACAGTTTTTAAAATTATATATTAAAAAATAAAGAAAATAAAAATTTTAATTGTAAAATTAATATAGAGTTATCTTGTAGAATTTTTAGGTAATATATCATTTTTTGATGAAAGGTGAATAATACTAAATTTTAATAGAAAACTACCCTCTGATTAAATTATTTATTAGGTTAAATTATATTTTAAAGTCGTTTAAAAGTAAAATTATATGAATTATACTTCTATTAAAGAAAATTATAATATTTTAATCATTTTTATATTGAATTTTGATTCAATAAATTATTTTACTTTTGAACATTTTCACATTAAAAACCGGGTTTTCCATCCTATATATGGGATTAATTTTAAATTAATTTTTACCACTTATAGTAGTGAAATGATGGAAAATGGATACCATATTTTGAATAATAATAATAAAATATAATTTCCTTTAAGGTAAAATTTGTTTTTTACAAAAAAAATAAGTGAAATTAATTAAAATTAATTAAAATGATTTTGGTTAAAGTTATGTTACATAGTGGTTATTCATTAAACGTAGTAGGCCAAATGAACTATAATCTTTTCCTAAATAGATTTTTTAGAATTATTTGAAAAAAACCTTCATTTTATTAATTGGGGTTCATTATTGGTGAGAAATTAGGTAAGGGAGACATCCTATTAGTGTTTAACCTTTTATAATCACAACAATGTCACCCCTCTACACTATAAAAAAGGAAATCAACCCCTCAATTATTCACAACTCTCAAGCCCTTTGGATCATCAAAAAACCCAAAAAAATAAGATACCAAAACTATAAAGTCATACTATAAGCCTCACATTTCGTTCAAATCAAACCAAATATGTCCATTGCTATAAACCAAAATGTATTGCCTGAAAAATAGGTAATGTTCATTGATGAGCATGTTTTTATTATTTATTTTCCCACCAATTAAATTTTTATTACATATTTATTATATAATAACATAATTATTATAAAGAAACTACTATATTTTTATGTTAATTTTATGACTTAAAATCTCACACACATCCACAAAATGGGACACAATTATTGTTTGGCTGTACGGTGGACCACTAACTCACTAACTTATGTGGTTTATTCTTCCATTACCACCATTCAGGGTTTGGAATAATTACAGATTTATCATATATATATTATATAAATTATATTTTTAAAATATTTATGATTCTATAATTATTATATACTTTTTATGTTCATTCATTCCATTTCCTGGGAATATGATAATATCATTTGTGGACGTGTGGACTACCGCCTCCTCAAAGAGATGTGATTCGTTCACAACATTAATATAATTTATTATTGATGATTTTTTTAAAATATAATTTCTAAATATAAAATTAGTATTATAATTTAGTTATTATATATATATATATATATAATTCATTAATTTCATGTTCAATAAATATTATACGAAAATGGAAATATCATTCATGCATACATATGCCCTTCAGTCCCCATGAACGCTGCATTACATTTCCAATATCAGACTTTTATGGACTACAATAAATAAATTTCTACTAAATATATATGATATTTACAACATATTGTTTCACGAACCTCCTTCGCCAAAAAAAGGGAAAGGTTATCAGATTGTCATTCCCTTCATTCTTTATGTTGAAGGAGAGATAATGACCCCCGAAACCCGCATTCAATAGGTCCCGGAGTAGAGACCCACACAAAGGGTATAAGATCACCCACTAAATGTAAGGCATTAGACTTTTTCTTTTCAATAGGATCGGGAGATAAGATAGTAAATCCCACAACAGAAAACTGAAAGTGAAAAAATGACTAAAGATAAACCATTCCTATATAAATGTTCAAAGGTAAAAGATACAAGTGGCAAAGCCCCAAAGGTAAAAACAATACCAAGAAAAGAAAAGCAGCAACAGTAACTGTCCCAAAGTTCATGCGCTAGTATGGTCCCATGCGATCCCAGAATTCCTACTGGAAATCTGAAAGTAGTTTTATATATGCAGGGTGAGCATACAGGTATACTCAGTAGGGAAAACTAAACACTCTTGTGCACAAGTGGGGAGACATAATAATTCCCTGTGATGAAAGGGATAACCAAGAACCTAACAAGGAAACTAACCACCCAAGACTCACCAAGGTACACTCCCCAAATAACACAAATCAAGTAATAAATAGTAATAGAACATCGATGTTTGGGTACCCCGTGCCACTTTCCCATTGGTTATTGAAGACATCCTACTCGTCGAACCAATCCAGCCATTCTCACCGCAGTCCCACTGCCACTCCCCGCCCGCACACACCTGGGTCATATCCTCATGCAGTCCCACTACCAAACCCTACCCACAAACACCTGGGCCACAACTGTCTCGTGCAACCACGCCTGGAAACACCTAGTCTAGAACAACCACCGCCACGCCCGAAGACACCTGGGCTAGAAGATCCACTGCCACACCCGAGGACACCAGGGCCTCATCCCGAAGACACATGGGAAACCACCTAACCACACACAACTAGTCCAACCACCACACCACACTTTCCAAAGATTCTTGGGCTAATAATGGACTTCAAACCATCACAGCCTGCCCAAAGATACTTGGGCTATCTGGGAAAGGGAGCAGAAAGGAGTTAATAACCAGCCACTAATAGAAGTGATGGGAAAAAACCCTCCCCCATGAAAGGGGGTTGTTTGGAACTTAGTGCTCAACTTGGGTGGGGCATGAATAAGAAACAAAAAAACTACATGTATATGTATAGGTAAGAAGCACTCACCGAAATCTAGGTTTTTATTTAGTCAGCCTAAAGAACCCAATCACTACCCATGACCAAGTCACGACTCACGCCCAAACCAAAACCCATTTGTCCCATCCTTGTTTCATGTTCAGTAATAATGTTTAAATAAGTTTCTGCGCCTACTTAGGCATCTAGAAAGCATAAGAACAAGCCAAGGAAAGAGTACAGTCAAACATCATCTTAAACATTCACACCCGGTTCGATTGTAAAGTCACAACAACAAAAGGGAAAAGTGAGATCCCTTGAAGTACTAAAACCAAAAGAAACCCCAAGATACAGCCCCATGTCCCCAGGATCCCGAAGCCAATGTTTTATCAACAATAGAGGATTCCTCCCAAATTCGTGATATAATCAAGTAACCACATGGCCCCAAAAATTCACAACCAGTGAAACACTAACAACAGGGGATCACATCCCCTCCCACACCACCCAACAATCAGCCCGTGAAGGAGAAAAAATCAAACCACTACAACCAAAGCAAAGCAGTCCCAAGCCGGTATTTTTAGATTTAGATGATTTAATACACTCCATGATTCCAATTCCATTTTACATTAACCGGGGTTATCATAGAAAAGTATTGATCCTGGTACTTTCAATTTTTTTTTCTGATGTACGTAATTAACCAAATTAATTTACACAGCAAGGGTTCACAACCACAATACAATCCACTTAAACATCACCAGAGGTAAGGGTTCGTTAGTGCACAGATAAAGACCACCAATGGCCGTGATTTTCAGTAGGTGTAAGCCTGCACAGTTCAAAAATCTTTAATCATGGAAGATCATAAAACAAAGAAGCATCATCGATCACACCCCTCCCCCTTCATTCTTTAGAATCCGTTTATCATCTTCATTAAGGTTTGGTTCATCCAATTCTATAGAATCAAAAGCATGCCCACCCCGCAAGATACACATAAATGATAGATGAAGATGAAACCCCTACTTGAAAGATCAACGATTAATGTTTTTCTCCATGCCCTAGGAACATGGGATGTGCATCTAGCAGGGCTCCCACATATGTGCACCGCTTTCCTTGGTAACAAAGGACTTCAAACACACAAGGAAGAAGAGAGAAGTCGGACAAAAGGAAGAAGGGGGAGAATAACTTCTTCTGCGATATATAGATAAAATCCCATTGTTACGGAATAAGAAATTGAATGTCTTGGAAGTCAGATTCTGTTTACTCCACACGGTTGGGTGGTTACCCACGACTGGATTAATTGTTATTTAATAGGAAGGTTTCTCATGATTTTTACATATTAATTATGGCTTAAAAACCTCCTTGAAACGGTTCTAATGTTAAAAATGGCATAATAGTTGGGTTAAGGGGAAGGCTGTAGGAGAAAAACCTGCCAATGCTGGGTGACACTGATTGGTCTCACCGATCAGTCGCACTGATGGGTCCCACCGATCGATCGTGCCGGTCGGTCGTGTCGATCGGTCGTGCTAATCGGTCACGCTGATCGGTCTCGCCGATCGGTCGTGCCAATAATTGGAAAAGGACGGAGTCATGAGGGTATTGGTCATTACATTATATACCTCTCAAACTATTCTCACCCTCGAGAATCAAAACCCATAAGGAAATAGATGGTCCAGACAACCACCTCTAAAGATACCTCTCAGGAGTGAATCTCATTGTAAACTAAAAACACCTCCCTCTCAAGAACCAAGCAACATACCATGTCAAACTACCTAGTCATGTGGGTTGGGGAGTCTCTTCTCCCATGTCAAGATACTATTTGCTTTGGGCGGCATTGACTCACCCAAACGGGTTTAATCGCATCCACCTTAATGAATCTTGATTAGGGGTCGGGTCCTCCCCTCCCCATATCCATGAAATTTCACACATATTCAGAGGAAAGAAAAACCACATATCCCATAGACAAGATGGTAAAATTCTCCTCCACAACATGTATAAATAGAATAGTACAAAACTTAAAACAACTCTAGGTACTGGGCACGCATCTGTGCTTCCCTCTCCCACGTACTCTCCTCAAGCCCTCCATGTCTCCATAACACACGAACCAATGGAATGGTTCGCCCATGAATCACCTTCTCCTCACGATCCTCGATCATCACTGGTCTTTCCACAAAGGTCACGTCGTCCTCGATGTGTAGCTCTCCCCAGTCGAGGACGTGTGAATCGTCATGAAGATACCGACAGAGCTGGGACACATGGAAGACGTCATGTATCCTCAGTAGACATGGTGGTAACGCTGGCTGATAAGCCACTTCGCCGACCCTCCGAAACACTTCGAAGGGTCTGATGAACCTGGGAGAAAGCTTACTCCCCTTGACTAACCTCCATTGTCCACGTTGAGGGGAGACCTTCAAGAACACATGGTCTCCAGCCTCAAACTCCAAGGGATTTCTCCTAGTATCAGCATATGACTTTTGTCAGTCCTGGGTCGCCTTCATTCTTTCCCGTATAAGCAGAACCTTCTTAGTCATGCTTAGCACCTCCTCTGTTCCAAGGATGCCCGCCTCTCCGACTTCGGTCCAACACACAGGTGAGTGGCATGGCCTCCCGTACAAGGCTTAAAATGGAGAAATACCAATGGTGGAGTGATAGCTATTATTGTAGGTGAACTCTATCAAAGGTAAGTGTCACACCCACAATCCTCCTTAGTCCAGAACACATTCCTGCATTATATCCTCCATGGTCTGGATGGTTCGCTCTATCTGTCCTTCTGTCTGGGGATGGAAAGAAGTGCTAAGACATAGTCGGGTGCCAAAAGCATGATGCAATCCTCTACAGACTCATGAGGTAAAGTGTGCATCCCTGTCTGAGACTATGGAAATCAGAACTCCATGCAACCACACTACCTCATCCACATACTTCTATGTTAGAGCGTCCACTCCACTCGACTCCTTAATCGCCAGGAAGTGAGCCAACTTCGACAAACTATCCACTACTACCCAGATGGCATCGCAGCCTCCTTCAACTATGGGTATTCCCATGATGAAATCCATCGAGATTTCATCCCACTTCCACTCGGGAACATTTAAAGGTTTCAACAACACGCCTTGAAAACGGTGCTTAGCCTTCACGTGCTGACACAGTAGGCACTTGGCCACAAACTCTGCCACTACCCGCTTTACTTTGGGCCACAAAAACTATCTCTTCAGACCCTGGTACATCTTGGAAACTCCCGGGTGCAGTGCAAGGGGTGAGTTGTGAAACTCACTAAGTACTTGGCCACGCATCGCCTCGGGAACAAACTAATTTTCTCGAAAAAACATTCAGTGCTGACCATCCTCCATACACCCTTCCGGAGCATTTCCCTGGTCAACTCTGTCACACATCACATCACATTATGAGTCTTCCCATTGATACTCCTCCACCTAACGTAACAGAGAAGACTATAATTTCATCAGATACAGGCAACCCCTACAGCTATCCGTCCTCGCATCCAGGTGCAAGGCAGCCAACTCCTCCATTTCCTTCCATGTCTTTGACGACTCTCGGAATGCATCCTTCTGCGACTTCTTGCTCAAGGAATTAGACACCATGTTTCTTTTCCCTAAGGTGTAAGAAATCTCGAAATCGTAATCCTGGAAGAACTCCATCCACCTTTGATGCTGTAAGTTTAGGTCCCACTAGGAGAAGATATATCTCATGCTTTTGTGATCCATGAAGACCACAAAGCATTCTCCGATGAGGTAATTTCTCCACAACTTTAGAGCGAACATGAATGCTGCATGCTCCAGATCATGGGTGCCATAATTACGCTCAGGAGGGCGTAGCTACCTAGACCCTTAGAAGATCATCCCATGCCGCTGCATAAACACACATCTGAGGCCCTACCGTGAAGCATCATAGAACACCTCATACGCCGCCCCTTATTCTGGTAGTCTCAGCACTGGGGAACTAACCAATTTCTCCTTTAGATAGTTGAAGGCTACCTCCCACTGCTTTCCCCGTACGAAAAACTGGTCCTTCTTGGTCAAGGTTGTCAATGGTGCTACAACTTGAGAGAAGTTGGGTACAAACCTCCGATAGTAACCATCCAACCTAATGAAACTATGAACCTATGCCACTTTCTTGGGTTCTTCCCAAGAAACAACCGCCTCAACCTTTGATGGGTCCACAGCTACCCCCGAATCGGACACTATGGGCCCTAGGAAGTGTACTTCTCGCGTCTAGAACTTTCATTTTGAAAACATCCCATAAAGCTGGTGCTATCTGAGGAACCCTAAAACCGTCCTCAGATGATCTGTGTGGTCCTCCTCTGATCTTGAATAGATCAGGATATATTCGATGACCCTGACTACGAACCGGTCCAGATACTCCTAGAAGACGGAGTCCATAAGTCCCATGAACACATCTGGGGCATTCATAACACCAAAAGGCATGACCACGAACTCAAAGTTCCCATATCTACACATGAAGTCCGTCTTTGCTAAGTCTCTCTCCATTACCCTCAACTGGTGGTATCCGGACCGTAGGTCGATCTTCGAGAATCATCCTTCCCCCTTCAGCTGGTCGAAAAGATCGTCTATCTTTGGAAGAGGGAAGCGATTCTTGATCGTCACCTGATTCAGCCTCCTGTAGTCTATGCACAACCTGAGTCCACCATCTACCTTCTTTGGGAACAAGACTAGAGCATCCCACGGTGACACAATTGGTCGAACATACCCCCTCTTCATCATATCATCAATATGAATCCACAACACCCATAGCTCTGAAGGTGCCATCCAGTATGGATCCATCAAAATTGGATGGGCACCGGGCTGGAAGTCTATCCCAAACTCGATATCACGTAGAGGGGGTAGAGTCGTTACCTCCTCCGGAAAGATGACCATAAACTCTCTGATGATTCCTGGAACCTCCACCATCTCATCATCTACTCGCTCTACTGACAGCTCGGCTAATAAAGAGAGGACGAGTTCCTATCGCCTACTTCCCTCCTGACTGCCCCACTCACCGATGAATGTAACATGCCAGCCAACCAAGTCTGAGAACACAACCCTTCTTAGAAAGCAGTCGATGAAGGCACACATAGAGAACAACCAGTCGATGCCTAGAATGAAATCGTATGGTTGTATCTGTAGCAGTAGTAAATCCGTGACAAAATGATGTGTCCCTATCATCATTTTTCATCCTCGACACACTAATAACATGTCGGTAGGACCTCTAACTGGTGTTCTCAGCACCAGGGGCACGGAAGTCTCTCGACATCTAGATCCAAAGCCCAGGCTAGACTGGGAGAAACGAAGGAGTGCAAAGCTCAGGTATCGAACAAGGCATAAGCAAGGGTTCTAAACAAACTGATCGTACCTCGAACGAACTGTGGTCCTACTGGGACTACTACCTCCATGGTGTGCAACTTCCCATGCCCAGCTTCTCTGCCTCTCTGTTGTCGGCCACCTCCCCGACCACACCCTGGTCGAGGTCCTTAAGGATCGCCCTGAGGTCAGCATCCTCCTGCAACGTCTTCTCTTGGAGGAGCGGGAGCTTGCTGCCCTTATTGCTACTACTGGAAGGTCCTAGAAGGAAGCTACTGCTGGGGAGGTTACTGGTCCTATCCACCACCGCCGTACTGTACTCGGTCCGGGCACTGATTTTGAAGATGTTCATGGCTCCCAAAGATGAAGAACCTCAGTCTTGGGCCTGAAAGGAAAGGTGGAGAACTGGGGGAGCGGAACTAGAACTGATGTGGCATGCTCCCTGCTGGTCGGAACCGAGAGGGTCCTGATGCTGGTGGTCAGGTGCTGATAGCCTTCCCCTTAGATGATCCCTACTGGATCCCCTCTCGTGATACACCTCTAAGAGTGTGCATACTCTCCACCACTTCGGCCATCCTCTGGACCTCCATGTATGTCGGCAGGGTGAAGGGGGTAACAACGTACTAGAGGGACGGTCGGAGCGCCTCCTCTAAGCAACTTTCCCGAGACTCCTCATCTGGAAAGAGGTCCATAGAGAAATGTAGGAGGTCCTTGAACTTGATTCCAAACTCCCTTACTGACATAAAACCATGCTGGAGGGAGAGTATCTCCTGCATATTTTCTGCCTTCATCATAGAATAGACGAATTCTGCCCGGAATTCCTCCTCAAAATCGGCCCATGCCACCTCAGTCTCTCTCCTCTCCCCCAGGTAAAGTTTCCACTACTGACGCGCCGCTCCCCGTATCTAGATAACTGCCAGAGGGACCCAGTACTCGGTCTGGGCCCAAATCAAGCCGAAGGCTATCACTATCTCCTCTAACCAAATCTCTGTCTACATGTCAGAGGTGTTGCCCTCATATTTCTCGAGGGTTTTTCGCTGGAAGGCCTGAAGTGTCTTCTACCACTGGTCGTCCTCCTCCTCTCGATCATCTCTTTGTCGATCGGCCAAGGTATCCTCATGGGCCTCGATCTCCCGTACCACACGTGATCGCCACCAAGGTTCCGTAAATGCAAGGTAAACAAGGAATGCCTAAGCCCATGTAGTGCAGAATATTGTTCTTAAAATTTCTTAAACTTATTTATTTATTTCAATTTCCAAAACACCCATGAAACATGAGAACACAATTCATTATGATGCATGTATCTTTCATATGGTTTCTACCCTGCAATCAGTGTGGACTCACTTGGTTGTTCGGTAGGTCCAGATTCCTTGCATCGGATCACGGTGGGCCGTAAAATCCTTTGTCCTAGCCAGTCTTCCCAGGCCTAATTCACCAACCAAGGTCATCCAATACGGTTACCCAACCATCCCATGCAATCCTCACTATGCCTTTCTCCAGAATCCATCCTATCTCTCAACCTCTCCCTCTAATACCATTCTGTCACGACCCTCCTTTACCAAAAGGAGGGAAAGGTCAGTAGATTGTAAGGCCCTTCCTTCTTTAAGTTGAAGGAGAGACAATGACCCCTGAAACCCACCTTTAATAGGTCCTGGAGTGGAAACCATCACCAAGGGTATTAGATCAAACTCTAAATTGATGGCATCACCATTTTTTTAAAGAGGATCAAGAGATAAGATAGTAAATCCCACAACACCAAACTGAAAGTGAAAAAATGACTAAAGATAAACCATTCCCATATGCATGTTCAAAGGTAATAGATACAAGTGGAAAAGCCCCAAAGGTAAAAAGAATGCCATGAAATGAAAAGAAAAAACAATAACTATCCCAAATGTCCTATGCTAGTATGGTCCCCCATAATCCCTGAAGTCCTCCTGGAAACCTGAAATCAGTTTTATATACAGGGTGAGCATACAGGTAAACTTACTAGGGAAAACTGAAGACTCTCATGCACAAGTTGGGAGACATACTATTTCCCTACGAAGAAAGGGAAAACCAAGAACCTAATAAGGAATCTATCCACCCAAGCCTCGCCAAGGAACACTCCCCAAATAACACAAGTCTGGTAATAAATAGTAATAGCACATCAATGTTTGGATACCCTGCACCACTTTCCCACTGGTTATTGAAGACATCCTACGCATCGAACCAATCCCGCCATTCTCACCGCAGTCCCACTGCCACACCCCGCTCGCACACACCTGGGCCATATCCTCATGCAGTCCCACTTCCAAACCCCGCCTGCAAACACCTGGGCCACAATGGTCTCATGTAACCACACCTGCAAACACCAAGTCCAGAATAACCACCGCCATGCCCAAATACACCTGGCCTAGAAGATCCACTGCCACGCCCGAAGACACCTGGGCCTCATCCCAAAGACACTTGGGAAACCACCTGCCCACACACACCTGGGCCAACCACCACACCACCCTGCCCGAAGATACTTGGGATAATAATGGACTTTAGGCCATCACAGCCTACCCGAAGATACTTGGGCTATCCGGTAAAGGGAGCAGAAAGGATCTAATACCCAGCCACTAATAGAAGTTTTGGGAAAAATACCCTCTCCCTTGAAATGGGGGTGTTCGGAACTAAGTGATCAACTTGGTTGGGGCGTGAATAAGAAACACAAAAACTAATAGTATATGTATAGGTAACAAGCAGTCAACAAAATATAGGTTTTTATTCAGCCAGCCTAAAGAACACAATCAGTACCCATAACCAAGTCTTGACTCACACCCAAACCAAAACCCATTTGTCCCATCCTTGTTTCATGTCCAGTAATAATGTGTAAATAATTTTCTACACCTACTTAGGCCACTATCAAACAAAATCACAAGCCAAGGAAAGAGTACAGTCAAACATCAACATAAACATTCACACCTAGTTCTCCTGTAAAGTCACAACAACAAATGGGATAAGTGAGATCCCTCGAAGTAATGGAACCAAAGGAAACACCAAGATACACCCCCCATGTCCCCAGGATCCTAGAGCCATTGGGTTATCAACAATAGATGATTACACCCCAAATTGTGATATAATCAAGTAACCACACGGCCCCCAAAAATTCGTAACTAGTGAAACCCTAACAACAGGTGATCCCATCCCTCCCTCATCTCCCAGTAATCGGCCTGTGAAGGAGAAAAATCAAACAACTACCACCAAAGAAAAGGAGTCCCAATCCGGTATTTTCAGATTTAATCAATTTACCACACTCCATGATTCTAATTCTATTGTACTTTAACTGGGGTTATCACAGAAAAGGATTGATCCTGGTGCTTTCAATTTATTTAGCCGGATGTACGTAATTAACAAAATTAATTTACAAAAAAAGGGCTCACAACCATAATACAATCCATTTAAACAGAACCAGAGGTAAGGGTTCGTTATTGCATAGAGAAAGACCACCAACGGCCGTGATTTTATATAGGCAGAAGCCCGCACTATTCAGAAATCATTAATCATAGAAAATCATAAAACAATGCACATCATCGATCACACCCCTCCCCCTTCATTCTTTATGATCCATTTATTATCTTAATTAAGGTTTGGTTCATACAATTATATAGAATCAAAAGCATTCCCTCGCCGAAAGATACACATAAATGAGAGACAAAGGTGAGAACCAAACATGATTGATCAACGATCGATGTTTTTCTCCAAGCTCTAGGAACAGGGGATGTGTGTCTTGTAGGGCTCCCGCATAGGTGCACCGCTTTCCTTGGTAACAAAGGACTTCAAACGCACAAGGAAGAAGAGAGAATTTGGCCAAAAGGAAGAAGGGGGGAGAATAACTTCTTCTTCGATGTATAGATAAAATCTTGTTGTTACAGAATAATAAATTGAACGTCTTGGAAGTCGGATCGTGGTTATTCCACGCTGTTGGGTCGTTAAACAAGACTTGATTAACTTTTATTTAATAGGGAGGTTTCTCAGGATTTCTAGATATTAATTATCTCATAAAAACCGCCTAGAAACGGTTCGAAAATTAAAAAGGGCCTAAAAGTGGGGTTATGGGGAAGGCTGCAGGAGATAAACTCACCAAGGCTGGGTGACACCGATCAGTCTCGCCGATCGGTCGCGCCGATTGGTCGTGCCGATAATTTGTGAAGGATGGGGTCATGAGGGTCTGGGCCATTACATATTTCATATTAAAAAGATTATTAAATCAATATAAAATTAATAGGGAAAACATTAATTAGTAAAAACACTCTCGAAAAGAAGGAAATTTGCACCTGAAATAATGAATATAATGAAAGATTATTAATAAAATTGTGATATAATGTAATAATAGAATAATATATGATATTATAAACATGATTATGGTTCTATAATATTTTACTAACATGTTTAAGAGCATTATACATTATTCTAAGGAATGTTCAACAAAAAAAGAGCATATGTTATGGGATTTCTATTCTCATCTTTTTTATACAAGATTATCTCATATTGAACCCTCATATATTTTATGTTGTATATATACATACCAATTTTTAATTAATATCAGGAATAAATAAATTACTAATTTTATTTTTTATTTTCAATCTGAATGAATTCAAGTTAGTGGATTTCCATAAATGGCTACCTAGTGATAAACAAATTTCATCACTCAATTCCTTTTCAATTAGTTATATTACTTCCTCCATGAAATTAATATTATATGGTTATGTCTATTGTGAATTTGACTATATATTAATGTATTTGATATTATTTTAAATGGATTTATGTTTTATATACATAATCAATTCATTGATTAATTCACACATAAATGTTTTGTTCATTTTACAGTTTACTCCACAGACACATTCTTATTGAGATTGATATTCTTGAATTTACATTTATTTAAACTTTATAATAAAATTTAATAAAACCATTCATTTTATTATATTTGGTTTTTTATTATATTTTTAATTTATTTGTACTATTGGAAACTATTTGGTACCTAAAATATGCAAAAAATGTTTTCATTAAAACCCGACCCCATTTTTTTCTTTGGTTAAAGATCCAGTTTCACTATAAACCCTATTTTAAAAAAAATGTTTCATAAATAGTTAAAATTCCATTAATAAATAAAATGTAACCATTTTCTATTTTATAATTTATATAATGGAATATTATACTAAATTTATGAAAAATTAACTTCTCTATCATTTTTACCCCAAATAATTAATGTTCTTTTTACATTATATGGAATTATCCACCATAATTTAATTAAAGATTAATTTTAAAATTTATTTTGTTAAATTTAAATAAATTGTTTTTGATGTTATTTTTATTGATAATTATTTTAAAGAATATATTTCAAAGTGAAATTGATATTTTCCTCTGGAAAATTTCATAGATCATTTTATTGTATTTATATTATTCTATAACAACAACCCTTATTCTAACTCTAATATGTATATGTAAAATTGTTACAATACATATTCTTTGTTTTTATGGATTGTAATTATTTTGACAGAGGATAGTGTTGAATTTACCTTCCTTGAGAAAATTCTTTAGTCATTATCCTCACTTTCAATTATTCACTTCATGTGATCATTGAACATTAATTTTACTATAAATATGGAAATAATTTATCATAGACATTATTATTTATAAACTATACACCAAGGCTACAAATGGAGTGTATATAAAATTTAATTTATTCTAAAGAAAAATATTGATAGATTTATATCATTCACTCGATACTGATATTTGACAAGGCACATAGTTGATTCAAAAAATAGATTATTTGATATATGAGGAAATATTTAGAAATGTGTATATTGGGTAGAGGCTGAATATAGATATCCCCTGATGCATGAGTAGTCTCATTGGATGAGTAAGTCAGATAATCATAGTGTGTTCTTCACCTAGTATGTTTTAAACTGTGTTGTGAAATTTTTTATTTATAAATATATCTTATACGAATGAAAGATAATGTCCAACAATTAAGCATTTTCATCAATGAGAATTAATTTATTATTATTATACAGAACTTTTTCACTTTGAAAATATATATGTATGCATTTAATTCATTGTTTTTTTAAAAAAAATGTATGTTTATTTTTTTACCTACATTTCCATATTAATTATTCTTTATATATTTATTTTAATATAATGTTTTTTTGTTATTTACCATGACATAATTTTTATTCAATACCACTTAGTTTGTTTATTACATGGAATGTATATTCTGTATTTTCCAATTCCATATTGATTATGCTCATTGAATCTCTATGTTTTATTATCAATATAATCCTTACTGGGAATTTGATATCGCCATTATTTTGTTTCCTATCCACTGGAATACAAGAAGTGTACTATGATATATATAAAACGATATGCTAAAAATAAATAAATCTATCAATGAAAAAAATTAGGTTGTAATTTGTGTGTTTATTTTTAATACAAGAATCATGGATGTATCTTGTTTTCCAATAGTATAAAACTCTTATGTCATTTGAAATATTTTTTCTGCTTATCATGATAATTTAATGGTAGTAGACTCCCGCTCCGAGCTTACTGGGGCTGGGGCACTAAATCAGAATCCTACATCATAAAGGGAGGTGCACATGAGTTTTTTAGTGACCTAGGTTTCTCACAAAGATATTGAATAGTTTTGGGGATGTTATAGATGGATTTATTATATATTTTCAATGAAAATAATGAGTTTAATTATGTTCAACAATATGAATTAAAAAAATTTGTAGTAGTTTTGTATTGTCATTTACTATTGTTTCCTTATTTATGAAATTCACTATATTCAATATAAATTTTTGAAATATTTACATTTTAATTTTTTTAGAATATATAAATGTTATTTTTTAAATAATTTGAAAATACTTTTCATGATAAATTTATTGAACATTTCTTATTAAAACCCCTGAGAAATGGACACCCAAATCCACCTTCAAATCATCTAATTATGTTTTTATCAAAATTAACTCAGTATTTTCTTGAGTCATAGAAAAATATAATATTCATCATGTGTACTATAATTTTATAATTTTTTCATACTTGTTCATAATTACACAAACCTTCACACTAGAACTAAATCATTTTTATCTATTGATCTCCAATAATATACATTTCTAGAAACGTTTTATCTTCATATACAAAGAGATTGAGGATTCTATTGATATTATATTTTAATACACAATAAACTATTCCATTAATGTTATAAAAGGTATAATTATTAGAAAAAATCATATTTTTTAGTTCACTTTGAAAACATGAATATAATTTAATAATATCTACAAAATTCAGTCATGAAGTATTCAAGTATAGTAAACTGTAAATTTTTTCCTAAACTCTCTTGAATAAAATTATTTTTCATAAACATCATTTTAAACATTAGTTACTGTTGAAAAGGGATTAGAAATAAAAGTTTAATAGATCATTACAAAAATCTCTAAAATTTTTATGACAGACTTGTCTTGTGAAAGTAATATATTATCAAACTATTAAGTGATTGTCAAACCAAAGATATATTTAACATATCTAAACAAGGATATCTCAATAATTTTATTAATACCATAACCTTCAAAATTAGTTTGATAAATATATATTGTTATTCATCCATAAAACATATCCACCATTCTATCCATGCAATAATCTTCAATGATTCTAAATGGAGAATTCAACTTTAGTTTTACAACATGTAAAGGGAGACCTAAAATAATTTGGAAAGATATTTTACTTCCATTTTATTGTGAATGAATGAAATATCCTAATTCATTAAATTCTATAAACTAGGGAAAATTTCACATTGAATTCCATTTTTACACCAATGAATATCGTTTTCATGCATGAATTTTCTAGTTTCTTATATCACCAATATTATCATTCAATTTTATTAGGGAATACTAAATACATTACAATATCATTTTAGATAATTATAGAGAAACATTATTTTCGTACATAGATATTCAATATTTATAAATTAATAATAATAATAAATTCAAAAACATTTCAAGATGCCATAATATTTTACATAATTTGGAGACTAGGTACCCAATCGTCTAGTTTGGTGAATGATATTCAATATCACCTATAAATATCTTCCCCTTAGGAATTATTTACAAACATACCCTACTTAAATCCATTTTTTATATCCCGATGAAAAGGATACATAATATTGGGTGTAATTATTTTCTCAAAATGGTATTAAAAGGGGATATGTTGGTATAACATGAACATAAGGGTATGATAATATGGTAATTACATTTGAAAAACACACCCAACATATCGATGATCATAATATTGATTAATTGAATAATTATTGGTAGTTTATAAGACATTAATCAAAGTGTAATCTATGAACATGGGACATGAGAATATAAATTTGGAATAATACATATATTTTTTTCATACACATAAACTTATAACATTGTGATATTGTATGAATAGAGATAGGTTCTGTCATTTTGTTAAAAAGATTAAATAAATCCCCTACATAATGATTAGGAAATATGACAATGTACATGCATAACATTATGGATATGAAAGACAAGTCCACCATGAATAATGTGATCATGTATTCAGGTTCATGCATAACATTTTCAAAAAATAATTAGGATCACAAATATCATTGTAAACATATAATCCAATTTATGTCAAACATTGTGAACATGTAATAAGGATCATGCATACAACATTTACGCATGAATTATCCATAATTACCTAATTCATTAGAGGGATATATATGTGTCACCCGTAATAAAATGAAAATAATAATTATGTGTGCCACTATATCATAAATCATTCATCATATAATAACCCATTAAATAGAATTTTTTCATAAACATTTCAACATATCATATAAAATTAAATATAGACAGTTTTCATTATAATTTCATAATTTCATCAGATCATAACTCATGTAAAAAAGTGGTTTTTGTATGAATTTTATCAGGGCATAACCAATGGTATTGAAAATTGTTTCATGAACATATTTCTGGGATAAAAATTCTATGAAATAATAATAATGTAATCCTTGGTTAATAGCCCCAGAATACCATATGTAAAATCAAATCATTTTATTTTATAGGGAAATTTTTTTTTAATGTTCATATGGAAAATTACAGAAGGAAAACATGTTTTATTTTGAAATAAAAATATAAAATTAATTAATAATAATAAAATTAATTTTTTTTAAAAAATAGTAAATTATAAAATTATATTTAATCAAAATAATCTACATGATAGAAGAAAAATATACTAATGATACCATGTAAAAATAATTATTCCTTTTCAAATTATCATTAGATTAAAAATAGGAATTGATTGGAAATTAACATGAAGATTCCATTCAAAGAATATTTTAAAAAATTATTTCATGGGTAATATGGACTTTAAACAAACATTTCAATAATGCTAGAATATTTTTTGGATTATTTTTTAAGAAATAGTTTTGTAATAAAAAGGTTTTTTGACTAAATATATAAATAAAGAAGATTCTTCTTAAAAAACATTTTTTCAATTAATTTATGTACAAAATAGTGTAAATTGTATTATTACAAATAAAAAATCATAAATAAAAAATTTATAATAATATTAATTGTAATTATTGATAGTTATATCATAATATTCAACAAAGGAGACTTAGTCCTGGAGACTCTCAATAAACGATTAGATTCTAACATAAATCCATTACCACATTGGAAGTCATTTGAATCACAATACGCATGAAATATTTATACTCAAATGTATGTGTAATACCATTAATTTTTAGTGTAATAATCATAAATTACACATTTATTTTCTGTGTATAAATCACATAATGTTAATATGTGGTTAATAGGTGGTTAATATGGCATGTGTCTCATAGATATAACAAGTGACAGAGAATTCCATGGTCACTTAAATAATCACTCGAATCATAATACATGAAAAATTATAACTTCAAATAAAACATAAAAATATCATAAAATTTATTACATTCATGAAATAACTTTTCAAATGATTATTATATATACCGAACAGAATAAATGAGTTTCTAATTAGTGTATGTCTCCGAAAAATTACTGATAGACTTTAAATCCCTAAGTCTTGAATTTCTTCACACATTTTTTAACCTATAATATAATAAATATGTGTTTTTTATATAAATATTATATGAAAATAATTTTATATTATACCATATACCATTTTTTTATGACATATTACCCATTTGTCTCATATTTCTATTTAAAATCATGTTTCGAGTAATAACCACTTTGTTTTTCCTATATGTTTGGGTTTTTTTTGTTTTTGGACATATTAATATCATCATCATTACATGATTTATACAATATTTATCAAGTCATGATTATCATATTTATATATAAATTATACTTTTAATACTAATCATGAAATTTTATTTTGATAAAATTAATTATTTTACAATCATTGAAATGGTACACCATACGTACGCATGAGTATCGTTTCCTTTATTCGATGATCAATGTGAAAAAAATGAATGTAATATTTTATCATGGAATATTTAATATAATATCACAAATAAAATATTATTTCTTTCAAAAAACTTATACATATCATCCATGTGGTTTACTGATTAGAAGAGCGAAACACATCACTTTGTGAAGGTGGTAGTCCACACATATACAAATGATGTTGACATATTTCTTTGAGTGAAAATATAAGAATGAGATAATAAATATTTTTTCCAAAATGATATATATGTCACTAATATCATAATTATTTCATTTATATCACATATATTCATTAAATTTATCATTATTATAATCCATATATATCATTAATTAAAAATAATCACATCACTTTGTGAGGTGGTAGTGCGCTGTACAGATGATTGTTTTAATCATCTCCCCTATGGAATGGAAATTTAAAATGTCGTATATGATATAATTTATAAATATATATAATAATTTTATAAATATTTTATATATAACTTATATACCTCTTCATACCCAACAATGAATAGTGGTAATGAAAAAATGAATGACATCATTTCGTAAGATGTTAATCCACCGTACACATGAAGGATGATTTCAGAACCTATTTTATGAATGTGGGGATGGTTTTAAGTTATTAAAATAATATAATATTTTTATATTTAATATAATAATGTTATTAAATAATCATTTTTTAATAATAATTGAAGTAGGTTGATTAAGAAATAAAATTAAAATGCTCATTGAAGAATTTCACCTTTTATTTGTGTATCATACTAAAGTTTTCACCAAATCATTCATATGATGGATTTATGAAAAATATAAGGGTTATATAATGAGGTGAGTGATTTTTTTGGTGATATTTGATGATATTTTCCAAACCAAAATGGATTTATGGTGTCAATATGAGAAGAGAGGGGGTGGGATTTTGTAAGTCAGGTGAGTGGCACACATGTAATTTTTTTAATATAAAAATGTTTAACAACGTTTTTCCCATTGAATAATTGTAAAAAAATGTACTATTATTTATTATAATACTTTATAGGGTTTATATATGATCATATAATATATTTTGGAAGTTTGTTATGCCATTTTAACCCATATATTTTTAGTTTGACCGAATATATATCCATTTTAACCGTAACCGCAAAAATTAATTTTTACTATTTTCCCTATTAATATTGTTGAGCAATTAATATGAATAAATTATGTAATATAAATTATTTTGATTAAAAATATTACATCAATTTTTAAAAATTCAATTCATAGAAGATAAAAAAAATTATTTAAAATTAACCACATAGATGTGATGAGAATGTGGGCATTCAATTAGAAAAAAGTTCAAATGTTTACAATTTTTTATATAAAAATTAAAAAGAAATATTATTCCAAAGAAATAACTTTTATTAATATATATTTTTTATATAATTTTAATTAATTAATATTAAAAAAACATTTTCTTAGAAATATTTTCAATGAAAATGAAGATTTCAATTAATGTTTTGATTTTTTACTATTCATCAACATATTATTCTTTTTAGAAAACTCCCAAATATTCATCCTAAGAAAAGTTTGATCTTATTATTAAAGAAATTAATACTTTTAAATAAATTATTATTTATATTATAAATTAGTTTTAAAATATGTTTAAAAAATGTAACAGAATTGCGTCTTACAAAAATATAGTTTTTAAATGTAACATTGCAATTATTCTCATCTCTTGTCTGAAAAACATATAATGAGTTTAAAAAATTTCATTTGATATATAATATATATAAATCTGTAAAATGATGCACTAAATTATATTTGCTTAATTTTTTCCTTAAAATATTAATTTATCATAATTTGTTTTCTCAAAAATAATTCGTTTATTTTAAAATAGTTTTTATTTTAATTTTTAATTAATTGGTCATAGAATAATTCATTTCATATAAATATTTAAGCAATATATTTTAATGATTTTTTTATTCCTATTAATAATCATAATTCCAAGTCCTGTGTGATTAATAAAATATAAAAATACATTCATAATATGACACGTTACATTTAAACTAAGGTTTGTGTGTAATGCAACATAAAGTTAGTTTAATGTGTAATGAAAAATATCTAACAGATTAAATTTATTTGAAAAACATATTTCATAAAATATCATGGTTTAACATTCCACCACCCTCTCCCCCCCCCACTTAAAATGAAAATCTCCCCCAAAATTCATCTCGGTCATCCAAGGATTAACATTAGAAAATACCTTCTTATAAAATAACCTGTTAAAAAGACATGACAAAAAAATACTCAAAAGGAGAAATGGACTTCATAAAGTCATCATGAATAACTAATTCTAGGATTCCAAAAAGTATAACATAAGCGGTAAGTGAAAATATGAATATATATAATAAATATAACAACCAAATACTAATAGAGAGTGATAGAGAACACGGTCGGGAAAATGTTAACGAAATAATTTCATAATCAAAAGAGGCATTTAAAAGGTCATTGATATCATAAAAAATATTATAATATGAAAAAATTATGTCAAGATATTTTTCCTATATTTTTTCAGTTTATTTTTCATATAAAATAACAAAATTTGTAAATGTACTTACTTGATATCTTTTTATTTCATATTAAAATTTTCATTCTTTGTTTATGCCCTAGTCAATTTAAAATTCATCTATTATTCTAAGAGATTAATATTTTTCTTGTATGAATAACTAAATAAGATCCATAAATTATTGATTATTAATTATTTATATCAATAGGTAAAAAATTGTAATAATGGTAAAAAAAATATGGATAAATCTATGGGGATATAATACATTACCTCTAAAACCTCACCCAAAATTTAACTCAAACCATTCCTTAAATGGGTATCCTTATAACAATTCCAAAATGAATAATTTATAAATATGGTCACTAAATTTATCAACATTAATGTGACATTATTCCACCTTATATCCTAAAGTAACACTTTTTATCACATACTAAATCTGTGAATAACTTCATCATGTATTCTTGTGAAACAAGGAAATATCTTGAATTGCTATGAAACCATTTTGAAAACATACACGATTCATCATTACTTACATAAATTAAAGATTATTGTATAGATTACATAAATCCAAAAATTATGTATTATTTATCAATGATTTCATAATCCACATTTACAAAAAATAATTTATTTTTTCGAAGGTGATCAATACAATCAAATTTATGTATTAATATCCAACATATCCATATACCAAACATCATTATATCAACATCTGAAATATAATAAGTGTTATCTTAACTTAAGCATGTGTTTCCCTAAAAAAATATTACCCTTCCATTAAATTAATTTTCTATGTTATTAGTACTAGTCAAAATATTATTCCATATCCATAAATTACATATAATGAAAATTACATCAATATTTTATGATTTATATAAATTATTTCATCAATTCCTAAAGATAATCACTTATATCATCCCACATCCTTCGCAACCCATTACCGGGGATTATTCAATATTTTATTTAACACAATATCTCATTCGCAGTCACTTAATCGTCAATAAAAAACCATTAATCGAACAAATATTATCTTTCCCTTTATAAGAATTCATGGTAGGAAATCAATTTAAAAAATATTTAAAACTTCCATATTTAAAATATTCACCAATCAGTGATCCCTTAAGGGACAATTCTTAAAAAATTTCTTAACCAAACACTTAATGTTCCCTTTGTTATTACATTCTTCATATCATTATTTTCCACACCCACAACAAATTCATTTCCTTTGATACATTCCATTTAGTGCTTGTTTTATATTCTCAAAATATAGGAAACAAAATATTATTTTATCCGTGGTCAAAACTACATAATCTATCATAAATCTCTATCCTTATATTCTTTGGTGAGTATGATATTTGGATAATGTGCACATTTTTAATCATGTTTTTTGATACATTATTAGGAACAATTACAATATCCTTTAATCTTGTAATCATATCATTTGGTTTCTCATCAAAAACATATCTGAAACATTTACTGTTAATGTAGTTTCATCTTGTTCCCTCCATTACGTAAAACCAAAAATTATAGTTTGAGAAATGATAATAATAATTGGAAAATTAATAATATCAAAAATAAATTATAGTATTAACATATCATGTCACATTATTTGTAATCTTCAATACCCACAGTTTATACTATTTCATTTATAGTAATATTATATTTAAATACATCATCATGATTTCTAATGTGATTTTAAATTTATAAATCATACAACCCTAGTGTATTTAATTAGGTCTTTACAAAGTACCAATATCATATAATAGGTGATTATCTAGTCGAGACCAATGCTCCCTTTTTGGAGTTATTTCCCCTAGTTACCAATATGGAAGACCCACATCAACTTATAGTATCTGTATAGGGATTAAATTTCTCTAAACCACACAAACAATCCTTTACCATAATTCTGGGATATTTTATACACTTTGACTCATCCTTAGATTTATCCTTGGAGAAATCCCCATATATATACATAGAAATATCCCTAGAGATATCAGTATAGTTTTTTCATTATAGTTTCCCATGGTTAACCTATCCTTTCTTATGATTCAAACTATAGAAACCTAATACTTGTATACATAAATAATATATATTTATAGATTTATAATAAATACATTACCAAAACACACAAATTCAGACCATAATTTTTTAGTTTCATTGGATTCCAAGTACACAATCTTCTAATTTTGTGAAATATCATAAACATAATCCATAAATTTCACCCTTTAGTAATATTCACTAACATACCCTTCATAAAACCCTTCTTCATAACTCATGGAAAGGAAACATAAGAAAAATTGACCTCGGATGCACAAAAATGGATAAAAGGGTTGATACATAGGCAAAACATGAATATAAGGTAATTAGAACATGAAAATTTCACTATAAAATTACAAATTTAATATAAAAGATCATAAATATGACTCATAGAATAAATCATTATAGTTTATAAGTCATTAAAAATAATGGAATCAAGGAACATAAGCCATGAGAACATAATATTTTCATAAGATCTAGATTTGGGGCATACATATTAGCGTATAACACTATGAATGTGTAAAAATAGAGTTAGGTTCACTAAAAAAATTTGGGACATTAAATTATACCCTCACATAAACTTATAAACATGAATCCAGGTCCATGTGTAACGTTATTTACATAGAAGATAGGTCCACACATAACTCTTTGAACATGTATTCGGGTTCACTCATAACATTATGAACATTTAATTTGGTTCATGCAAAACAATGTGAACATTTAAATAAGTTCATGAATCACATTGTGAGCATGAAATTATTTTCACAATTAAGATATTTACTCATGATTTATCAATACGTAACCAAATGTTTGGAGGAAGTTATAGGTCACACTCATGATATAATGAAAATTAAAATTATACGTTCCATAAGATCAAAAAACATTCATCATATCATAGACCATGTAATGATATGGGTTTCATAAAAAATTAATCATGAAATAAACATCAGAAAGTAGAAAGGATTCATACATATTTCAATATTCTTTCATTGAATATCTAGTGAAAAATGAAGATTATTTCATATGAAATTTATCATGGTATAATCCATGGTGGGAAAACTAGTTTTATAAAAATATTTTCAGGATAACCATCTTAGAAAGAACATTAATACAATCAATTTTTCATATCCATAGTAATTAATAAATTATATCACATGATACGATCTTATATGGATTATTATTTTAAAAGATAACACAGAACATTTCTTGATGAATATAATTATTTATTCAAAATAAAATTTCTAAAAATAATAATTCCTAAAAAATATTAAAAAATATTTTCATAGAAAATTATCTTGAAAACATATAATTGAATTTTAAAATTAATTAATGATCCTGATACTGGAAAATTCCATTAATTCCATTTAAGATAAAAAAGATTCATTTCACATTTTCTATAAAATTCAAATGGAAATTGCATGGAAAATGTATCAAAATTCCTTTCAATGAAAATTAAATATACATAAATATTTAAAAAAAATTATTTAATAAATTATTTTCATAAGGTTAGAAAAATTATAACATTTTGGTAAAATTTGGTTATGGATGAATAATTTATTTTGATTGAAGAGATAAATAATATAATTTTAATTAAAAATAATTTATATTTAGTTTAAGTAAAAAAGTGTAGAGAATCATAAAATTAATTGAAAATATCCAGAATTACTTGAGTAAAAGAAAATTATTACTAATTTATGAGTTAGATGATAATATTTCTATATAGTTTAAATTAATATAAACAATCCCGATAAATGATGAGATTGTAACAAAAATCCATTAATTTTTTTAATAATTTGAAAAATAATTCCCAATAAATAGATATCATTAAATTTAATTTTAATAACCATAATTTTAAATGGAATAATAATAAAATACATTCATGGTATTCATATACAAAACATAAAATAAATAGGTGGTGAATATGGAATATTTTTTCAGAGAAGTAAAAATAGAGACAAAAACCCCTTTCCCCTTTATTAATATTTTGAATCATAATACCAAATAATTATTAACATAAAATGAAACTATAGATATAATTACATTTATGATATAAATGATATAAAATTTAAATGGGTTATTATATACCCCATACAAATGAAACTAGTTGTGATTCTTTTATGTCTAACATAAATAAAAGAGATAATAGAAATCATTTTTCATTTAAACTCGACTTCTATCATACATGTATGAGCATAATGTAGGAAATATAATTCCATTATATAAATATATATATTATAAAAATATAATATATTATACCATATATGATTTACTTATAACAATTCATTACACGTTTATTACCAATTTCATGTAAAAATTTGTTTTTAGTTTATAATTGGTTTATTTTTTTATATGTTTGGGTGTGTTATTTTAATTCCTATTACATTGATATTTTAAATCATCTAAAGAATAATAATAATGACATAATTATAAATAATATCCATAAATTTTACATTTTATACCAATCAATAAATATGTTTTAGAAAAATTATGAATGTTATGATAATGTAGACGATAGGCCGTAAATACACATAAGTAACCATTCCATATTTAGTGATAATTATAGAAATGTGGTAATGAAAATTTTACCATTATAAAATTTTAGTAATATCTTAAATATGATATTATTTTTAAAAAATATACTTATACATATCATTATTGAGGTTTTTGTGACGAAATGAGAGATTCACATCGCTTTGTGAAGGCGGTAGTCCACCCGTACATGAACACCATTACCATATTTCAATGAGTGAAATAATAAGAAATTAGATTATATATTTTGTTTTATGAATGATAAATATGTAATGAATTTTATAATTATGTAAAATATATAAAATATATTCATTAAATCTGACATTATTATCTTCTATTTAAAGAGTTTGTGAAAAATGAATCACATCGCTTCAGGATGTGGTAGTTCGTTGTACACACGAATGACGTTATAATATCCCATGCATAATGGAATATATAATTATATATATATATGATATAATTAGAATATATATATTTATTTAATAAATATATTATATATACTTTATATAAATCCTGATATCCATCAGTGAGAGGTGGTAATGTATAAATGAATGACATCGCTTCCCGAGATGGTATTTCTCCATAGATAGGAATGATGATTTCTTAACCAATTTAATAGATGAGGGGAGAGTTTTAGTAATTAACATAACAAATAAATTTCTATGTAAATAGAATATATGGATGATATTATATCAACATGGTTTAAAAAAAATTATAGGTGGTGGAGGAATGAAGAAAATAAAAACTCTTGTTGAACAATGTTAACTCTTATTCAGGTATCCACCTTAGGTTTTCACAAAAAGCCTTCTATATTCAAATTTATTCCAAAAATAGGGATTATATTATTATATTATGAATTTTTTAAAGTTATTTGGTAATAAATTTTCTAAACAAAATTTTTTGGAATATTTTAAGAGGAGATGAGTTTGGGTGGGATTTTATAATTGAGGTGAGTCGAACAATTGTAATTGATTGAATAGAAAAAGGCTTAACCAAATTATTATCATGAAATAATGGAATAAAAATGATTATCCAAGATACATAAAAATTATATTGTATAAAATATTACTTAAAATATTTTTGATAAATGTTTTTACGTCATTTTAACAGTTATCTTTTTTGTTTATCCCCCAGGAAAACAATTTTTACCCTAACCATGATAATTAATGGTAACTTTTTTCCATATTCTATTTGGTAAATAATTTAGTGGACCTTATTATATATTATAGAATATAATGATTCGAAATGTGGAATCACATTATCTAAATTCAATTCACACTAGTTGAAAATTAAATTTAAAATTAATCCTAATGATGTGATGAGAAAGCTGGTTTTCAAAGAGAAAACATTCAAAATTTTGATACATTTTTATATAGGAAATAATTTTTAAAATGATTCAAATGAATTAAATTGTATTAATAGATATTAAAGTTAACTAAATTTAAATTTAATGTAATTTAAAATATAACATCATTTTAAAAATTATTTAAATGAAAATTCAATTTCCAATTAAAATTATGTATTTTCACTATTCATCAAATAACTAATATTTTCGAAATATTCACAAAAAAATCACCCTTTGAATATTTTTAAATTTTTATTTAAATATTTAATATTATTTATTCAAATAAAATTTCTTTGATATTGAATAAATAATTTTAAAATACGTTCTAAAAAATGCATGAAAATTATTTTTTAGGAAAATTTTATATTAAAAACAAAATATGATTATTATTATATGTTGTATAGAAAATACAAAAGATGAATATTAAATAGGTTATTTAATATAATATATTTCAATTAAATTAAAATATGAATAAAAATATTTTAAAAAAATACTGAAGTAATATTTTTTATATTAATTAAAACAATTTTTCTCGAAAAATATTTCGTTTAAAGTAATATAGATATTATTTTGATTTTTAATAGTTGGTTACGCAGTAATTCATTTTATATACATTTTAGACCATATGTTTTCTTATATAATTTAATTCTATTCATACCCATCATTCTAATAAAATTATTATGAATAATATATAATAATATTTCATTTAATTGAAGTTTTTGTTTTAAACATAGTGTTTAGAGTAATACAATATAATTTGAATGTTATGTGTAATGAAAAATATAAAAATGATTAAATTCAATTAAAATAATTTTTCCAAAAACTCAGAGTTTTATATTAATATTATTGATTGAAAACTCCCATGTATTATTCTTCTTGATGAAATCCAATAACACATTCATATCATTAATCAAATGGTGATGCTTCAAAATGTTTCGCACATCTCTTAGCTCAACTTAAGAAACATGGGAGGTATGGTTTTTTTCTCCATGATCTAAAATTTTGATATGTTATTCCTTAATATAAAATGAAATCAAATACATCCACCTACATACATTAACATATATAATTTTAAAAATATCATTATTTGTAACAAGTCATGGTAGAATCATCATCTGAAAACATTGATTCATCAAAATTTCCATTATTTTTTATAAAAATAATCCAAGTCCTGAACAAATTATAAATAATCAAAAATACTTAAAAAAATATACTTTTTGGGAAAATTCATTTTTGGAGGTCTCCATCACTTTTAATTCCCTATTATCAATAATAGTTTCTATTTATTAGATATTGAAATGTTATCCACTTACATTTATATGGTAACTACAAAATATACCATCAAATCCCTCTAAAAATACATTTACCTATTATCATACTTAACCTTGATACATAGGGACATCATTATATTTTTTCACATTTGAAAAACACATTATTAATGAAACACATCTTTTAGGGGTAGAATTGGATTAATAAAAACAGAATTTTGACTATGAATTGTTTAGAAAATAACCTCCCTTACGAATAATTAAAATGTGTCTTTCTATTCCAACAAGGTAAAATCTATTTACTATATTTTCATGATCATTCATTCAAAATACCATATTCTAAGGCTATATATGATAGTGGATTCTTTAAAAACACCATGATATTTACAATTTTCCCTAAATTTTACACTTTTTTATTCAATACTATTGTCCTTTTAAAACTTTTTTAAGGAGAAATCATACTCATTTTTTAACAATATTTTAAAAATTAAAAAATATTTTTTGAATTTCATTTATCCATAACAAACATAATTATTTAAATAAAGTTTATTTTATCTATTAATGAAATAAAATTCATATATTTGTCATTTAATTTCATCCGCATTAGACTAAAAAAATTAGAATGTATGATATTAAATGGGTGATATTCTTTAATCTCAACATTATTATGTAATGTTTTAATAATATTAAATTTTAATAATGTATAATATATCTAGATAAATTCTATCCATATCATTGTAAAATCAATGACAATCTATTCTTGTGTAATCATACTCGAAATATTTTTTTAAGATGGCCAAATCAATGATGTTATAATATATTTTATTCATTAAACTTGTGTATCATTTATTTTTCGAGTCATCGTGTTGAAAAAGAATATTATTGTTTATTATCCTCTAGTAAACAAACATTCATATTTCATTTTATTCACCAAATATTTATATTTAAATAAAATGTGTTTTCATAATTACCATTTTATGATAAACTATGAAATTAGTGTTTCAATTAACAACAAATAAAAGTTCTTTAATTTCTACAGGTTTCCGCAAATAAAATATAAACTAACACCTATTGTCTTTATTGATCCTTTATTTTCAATGTTCACCTATACTTCTTTACTCTTCTCAATATTCCTTTTGTGTTTAAGTGTCTTATCATATTTGAAGAACATTAATTTTCTGAAATCAATGGATTTTCAATATAACAACCCCTACTTTACATACATGGTTAATACTTCAAAATTGAAGCATACTTATTACAATATATAACAAAACCATGAAAGGACCGTATTGGTATAGTGTCTTTAGAAACTGGGAAACATAAACAACTGGTTCATTAAGAATATCCATTGTCTCCCATTTATTTTATCATATCTATAGTCCCCTTTAGGAATGTCTTACTTAATACCCTTCTTCCTGACCAGGGGAAAGAAAACATACAAAAGGGTGATCTCAAATACTCAATATGGTTAAACAAAGAAATATCAATTACATCAAATTCATAAGAACATAACATTTTGAAAATCTTATCCTGCAAAAGAGATCATAATTTCATAACCTGCGAAAAATCATGGTAGTGAAGTGTAATACCAATAATCATAACATAAAACATGAAACTTTGTGACATACACACATAATCATAGAAAATCATTTCTTATTATCCAGACTCATTGCCAAGACTATCTTAGTGGAAAAAGTCCATTTCTCAACCGAGTTCACTCCCCGTTTCAGTCCTGTTTTGCTGAACTGGTTTAACCTGTTGTTCCAGCCATGTCTATCTCATGAGATATAAAATCTTTAACCAATAATTTGAGGGAGATATAGGTCCCACCCATCTCATAATGATACCATTCTTATGTGTTCCACAAAATCATAAATCATACATCATTGTATAACCCATGTAATAAAAATGGGATTCTTAAACATCGTGACATCATAAAACAATTCATATAAGATAAATGAATTCATAAAAGAATTCCATCACAACATAATCAAATAAATGTAATAATCGGGATAGAAACAAAACCCTATATTATCTTAGATGGAAATTAATTTTGATAATTCACTTGAACTCCATTCTTGAGAAAAATATCCTTTCTACTTCAAAAACATTTTTCCTTTCTTAACATGTCATTAAATTTTAAACTAAAACAAGTTGATTAAAAATAAACATGAAAACTTGTAAATGAAGCTTCTTGGAAATAATTATTACAAAATCCATTCATTCCGTATAACTTAAAAAAACATTCTTCTCGTACTTTTGTAGGAAAAGTAAAAAAGTACCTCGTACGAAAAACGAAAAAAGATTCCTTTCATATCCTTTACTAAAAACTCACCGAAGGGTAAAATTGAAATTTAAACAATTTTAGTTGAATTGAAACAATATTATATATTTAGGGAACAAGGATGTGGATGATAAAATAAACCCTAGTAAATTCCATTGTATAAACAATCTCGAATAAATATGAGATTGTGATATTTTCCCTTACCTTAGGTCTGATTTGCTTCGTAAGTGTCTGAAACTCCTGTATAATGATTTAAATAATGTTATTGACTTATTACTGAATAATAATTATTGTTATGATATCATATATGGTCATATTATTAACTTCTTATTAGTAATATTTCATTATTACTTATTATTTGGGTGTTTATTACTTTTTGTTCTTATGCGTGTTTTGTCGAATAAATTCTTATTCTTCTCTTTAGATTATAGATACCCCATTTCAAGAATGGTATTAGTGTACCATATGTAATATTTATTCATTCAATTCATTTATATAATCATTATTAAATGAAGATCATGTAGAACGAGTCGAATCACATCGTGGAGACGGTATTCCGTACGTACGCACGAGCGATGATATCGTTCTCATGATCATGGAGTTGTATTAGAGTGTATGTATACTATTTTAGAATCAATATCACTTTACGATAATCATATATAGTTATTATTTACACCATTATACCCATCCAAGTATGTTGGTGGGGGAAAATAGATTACACCACGGTGTGGAGACAGTATTCCGTACGTACGCACGCGCGGTGATTTCATTTTCTGTGGGATGGATAGATGGTGAAATAGGGTTGTTTCATACTTATAATAATATATCAGTATATGAGTGATACTGATGTTATTACTTCATAATGAAACAACTAAATAAGAATAAGTGTAATTAGAAATAATGATGAATGAATTGGTAACGAGCATTACCTCTTCTTTGAAGCGCCTCTTTGATATCTCCTCTAAGGGCACTAAAATTGGACTTTGAAGAAGACCAGGACCTCTAGGATGTTTCTAGGGAAGTGGGAAAGTGAAATGGGTATGGATTGGCCGAGTTTGAAGGCTCAAATTGGTGTGAGGAGTAGAGGGAGGAGCTGCCCTTTTATAAGGGAGGAGAGTGGCACCTTTGGAAATATAAGAAATATTAGTTTATATTAAATCCCAACGCCACTTAAAAACTTCCAAAATGACTCATATAAAAAATTTAGATGATATATGGTTGTAATATAATCAAACAATAAAATTTAGACATGTTAAGAATTTATTTTAAACATTATCAACTTTATTTATCTTTATTTATCAATTTAATTTTATTTGTGGTAATAATATTCTAAATTTTAAACTATTATCAATAATTACATATGTGTTGTGAATTTTCCATAATTTGACACATTATGAAATTTTTGACCAAATAAATTTTAATTTATAATTTATAATAATATTTGTGATTTTTAAACAATTTTATAATATGTTATTTTTATAAAATAACAATAGTGTCAATTTTGACACTATTCATTTATTTGAATTTAAATAAAATATATACAGAAGATATGTTCAAAATAAATGCTTTAATAGATTCATAAAATGTCATATGTGTCTATAAAATTAGTGGTTCACATTAAACAGTTCATATAATATTTATTTTAATATTTTTAAAACCATTTATTTGATATTTTAATTAATAAAATAATTTCAACATCACTATTGTGTCATAATTAATGATAATTATTTAATCCCTAAAAATTATAAATAAATTCCTATGATGTAGATAATTGTATTATATTTCTGCAGACTATTCATGTTTGAAGTTTCATTAAGATAATCACCAAATTAAAATTATTATACTTATAAGATTTAAGAAAATGACATGTTGTCACATTCATTGGTTTTAATAATAATTAGATTATTTTCACGGACAAAAGTTCATAAAATGAATCTAATCCGACCCTTAGATGATATGGGTCGACTTTTAGTCATCCAATAGGATTTTGGCAGGTGTTAGGGTAATTTTTTAATCTTATATTTACCCTTAATTACCCGATTTACCTTTAACTATGGTAAATAAAATTTACCGTAGTTACTATTCATATTGCCCAAAAATAAAAAGTATCCTATTAACATAATTTGGAACCACTGATTCCGAATATGGAATCCATTTTTCCAAATTCAAAACATATAAGTGGCAGTAATTAACTTCAAATAAATCCCGTTGTTAAGAAAACGGGTTTTAGAAGTTAAAACATTGCCAAAGATTGAAATGGTTTTACCTATGAATTCAATGTGAAATTAATGCTAATGGAATACATTATATTAAATGGTAAAAATATATTCTATTAATACGTTAAAACCATTCAATATTATAATTTATCCATATAAATTATCTTGATGAAAAAATTTGTGTTTACATTGTACGATGATCAACTATGACCCAGATAGCATTATTGCCTTTGAATGTTTTAGGAAGTTCGGTGACAAAGTCCATAGTGATGTTTTCCCATTTCCAATCAGGTATGGGTAATGGTTGTAACATCCCCTTAGACTTATGTCTCTTAGCTTTAACTTGCTGATAAACCAAGCATCGAGAGAAATATTCACCAATATCTCTTTTCATGCCATCCCACCAGAAGTACTCTTTCAGATCCCTATACATCTTAGTGCTTCCCGGATGAATAGAGAATGAAGAACTATGTTCCTCATCCAGCAGCTCCTTCATTAATTCTGGGATGGGAGGAACACAAACCCGATTCCTGAACATTATTATCCCATCACAATCAAGGATTAATTTAGGTACATTTCTCACCTTCTTTTTTAACTCTACATCTTCTTTATGTGCCTCTTTAATCTTCACATGTATAGATGGTTGAACATTGATTTGGGAAAGATGCTATTTTTCCCCTTCCATTATAATTCCAAGATCCATCCTTTGTAAATCCATAAATATTGGATCTTTTGCGATCCTCATCATGGATAAGCTAGCATGGACTTGTCAACATAATGCATCTTCCACCATGTTTTCATTCCCAGGGTGGTAATGAATTGAGCAGTCGTAATCCATAATTAGCTCCAACCATCTTCTTTGGCGCATATTCAGCTCTTTTTGTGTGAAAATATACTTTAAACTTTTATGATTAGTATAAATATCACACCTTTCACCATAAATGTAATGCATCCAAATATTTAATGCAATGATTACCGCAGCTAACTCCAAATCATGAGTTGGGTAATTTTGCTCATGGATTTTCAACTGTCGCGAGGCATAAGCTATCACCATATCGTTTTTCATGAGAACACATCCCAGTCCCTTCTTGGATGTATCACTATAGATCACAAACCCTTCTCCACTGCAAGGTAGTGTGAGCATAGGTGCACTGGCTAACCTTCTTTTTAGCTCTTTGAAATTTTCTTCACATTCCTCCGTCCAAACAAGCATAACTTCTTTTCGAGTTAACTTGGTGAGTGGGTTAGATAACCTTGAAAAATCATTCACAAAATGTCAGTAATAACCAGCCAAACCAAGAAAACATTGGATCTCGGTTACTGTTGTTGGTCATGATCATCTTTCGATAACATCTATTTTTGCTGGATCCAAAGATATCCCCTTTTTGAGATTATGTGACCTAAAAATGAAACTTTTTGAAGCCAAAATTCACACTTGGTAAATTTGACATAAAGATTCTCCCTTCTTAGGGTCTTTAATACAATTCTCAAGTGATCTTCATGTTCTTCCTTTCTCTTTAAATAGACAAGAATATCATCTATAAAGACTACCACAAACTGATCAAGATAGTCTCTAAAGACTCTATTCATCAGATCCATGTAGATAGCAGGGGCATTAGTAAGACCAAATGGCATTACTATAAATTCATAGTGTCCATACCTTGTACGGAAAGACATCATTGGTATATCCTCCCATTTTACCCTTAATTGATGATACCCTGAATGAAGATCAATCTTTGGAAAGTATTGGGCTCTGCGTAGGTGGTCAAATAGGTCATCAATGCATGGGAGAGGATACTTGTTCTTGATAGTGATCTTGTTAAGTTCTCGATAATCAATGCAGAGTCTCATTGATCCATATTTATTATTAACAAACAGAATAGGTGCTACCCAAGGTGACTCACTAGGGCGTATGAATCCTTTATCAAGATTCTCTTGGAGTTGCTTCTTCAATTCCTGCAACACAATTGGGGCCATTCTATAAGGGGTATTTGAAATTGGCAAAGCACCCAGTACGAGTTCTATTGAAAACTCAACTTCACAATTTGGTGGATGGCCTGGAAATTCCTCTGGAAAGACATCATCAAATTCCCGTACAATAGGAATATTATTAATTGTGAGTTTCTCTCCAACCATTTGAGATAAATAACCTTAATTTATTGGAATCAAGACCCATAATATGGATGAAATTTCTACTGGAAGGTTATGTTCGTCCTTGCATCGATAGATGATCATATATTGATCTGGAATATGAAATGTGACTTCCCTTCTTTGGAAATTGATATGAGCTCCATATAGAGAAAGACAATCCATGCCAAGAATCACATCAAATTTCACTATAGAAAGGATCACAAGATTTGCAGAAAGCACTTTCCCACAAACTTCAATCGAAGAAGAATTGTAAACTTTTGATGCTACTATTGTGACATTAGGAGTTGTCACAACCAACTCAACATCTAATTGTTGAGGTAATATGGTGATACCCTTAGAAAATTCTTCAAAAATAAAAGAGTGGGTGGATCCAGAATGAAATAAAAAATTTGCTACTTTAGAGTGGATGGTAAGTGTACCTCTCACTACTTCGTTGTCATACTCCACGTCGCCGATAGTAAATGCATGTGACTTTCCTTTGTATTTGGACTTAAAATTTAGTTTACGTCGATCATCATCATCCACCCTTGGATTTGGGCATTGATTGGCATAATTCCCCATCCCCTTGAACTTGAAACATTGAAGTGTAGTAGGTTCGTTCTGTGTATCACTTCCTTTGTTTGCATCATTAGAAATCTTCTTCCCATTATTTCGACATTCGATTGCCCGATGACCTTCTTTTCCACAGTTATAACATTTTCTTGTCCCCTTAAGACAATTTCCTCCATGTTTCTTTCCACACATCGAGCATAAGGGAAAACTCATCTTCTTTTCAGTGTGGTCTTTTGATTTTCCTTTGAATTCCATTTTCCTCTTCTTATCAAACCCAAGTGACTGATGGGTTACACCAATCTCTATCTCAGCCTTGAGAGCACATCGAACAATTTCCTCGTAGTTATTTAAGTCCCTTATGGCTAACACCCTTCGATGACTTGGTTTTAAGCCACTAAAGAATCGATCGATCTTACTCTCAGGTTGGATAATAATTCCGGAAGCGTACCTTGCAAGTCTTGTAAAATTTTCGTTGTAGGTACCAACATGTTCATCATCCTTTTTCTTCAGTTAAAGAAACTCCTTCTCCATCTTTGTTCAAAGAAAACGAGGGAAATACTTACTGAAAAATATGTTCTTGAACTCGTCCCATTCCATGGACTCAATTTCATCCCTTTGCCTTGTATTCTTAGTAAGATTACACCATTGATCAGAATCACCTTCCAAACGATACACTACTAAGATGACGTTATCATGTTCAGAACATTGAAGAACTGAAAATATCTTTTCAGTGGTACTGATCCATTGTTCAGCCACTAATGGATCAGAAGACCTGCTGAATGAAGGTGGAAACTGCCTCACGAAGGATTTGACAGAATTTTGCTCCTTCCTTTGTTCATTTGGAAGTCTTGCAAGATTCATAGCTTGAGAATGTTGTGTTAGCATGGCTACAAGATTTTTCATTCCATCTCCCATAACATTTGGTTTCTCAGGGGGACAATCATTTCATTGTCCATCGCATTCCGTATTAACACGGTTTCTTCAGGTTCCATCCATTGACTAAAACCAAGATGAATAGTGTGAGCAACACTAATTATAATAGGAAAACCACATAATCAAGAATAAAATTGCACACTTAAGGTCTTGTCATAGGTTGTTCATGGACATTTCTAAAACACTAAGATTGTGTTCTATGGTTAGACTTATCCTTAGGGTTCTTACTAAGTCTTTCACATCCTAGTTTCCAAAGGTTGACTATACCTTTCCTCTCATACCAACTATAACACCCTTAATTTACATACATGGTTAATACTTCAAAATTGAAGCATAATTATGAAAACATATAACAAAACCATGAAGGGACCATATTGGTACAGTGTCTTTAGAAACTGGGAAACATAAACAACTAGTTCTTAAAGAATCTACATTGTCTCCCATTTATTTCATCATATCTATAGTCCCTTTTTGGCATATCGTACTTAATACCCTTCTTCCTGACCTGGGGAAAGAATACATACAAAAGGGTGAGCTCAAATGATCGATAAGGTTAAACAAAGAAATACCAATTACATCAAATTCATAAGAACATAACATTTTGAAAATCTTATCCTGCAAAAGAGATCATAATTTCATAATATGGGATAAATCATGGTAGTGAAGTGTAATCCCAATAATCATAACATAAAACATTAAACCTTGTGGAATACACACATAATCATATAGAATCATTTATTATTAGTCAAGACTCATTTCCAAGACTATCTTAGTGGACAAAGTCCATTTCTAAACCGAGTTCACTGCTTGTTTCAGTCCTGTTTCACTGAACCGGTTTAACCTTCTGTTCCAGCCATGTCGATCTCATGAGATATAAAATCTTTACCCAATGCATTGGAGGGAGATATAGGTCCCACCCATCTCATAATTATACCATTCTTATGTGTGCCACAAAATCATAAATCATACATCATTGTATAACCCATGTAATAAAAATGGGATTCTTAAACATCGTGACATCATAAAACAATTCATATAAGAAAAATTAATTTATAAAATAATTCCATCACAACATAATCAAATAAATTTAATAATAGGTATAGAAACAAAACCCTATATTATCTTATATCGAAAATAATTTTGATAAAACACATGAAATCCATTCTTGAGGAAAATATCCTTTCTACTTCAAAAACATTTTTCATTATTTACATGTCGTACAATTTTAAACTAAAAAAAGTTGTTTAAAAATAAACATGAAAACTTTTAAATGAATCATATTGGAAATAATGATTAAAAATCCATTAATTCTGTATAATTTAAAAAAACATTCTTCTATTACTTTTGTCGGAAAAGTCAAAAAGTACCTTGTACGAAAAACGACAAAAGATTCCTTTCATATCCTTTAATAAAAACTCACCGAAGGGTAAAATTAGATTTAAAAAATTGCAGGTTAATGGAAACAATATTACATATTGAGGGAACATGGATGTGGATGATAAAATACACCCCAGTAAATACCAATGTATAAACAATCTCGGATAAAAATGAGATTGTGATATTTTCCCTTACCTTAGGTCCGATTTGCTTCGTAAGTATCCGGACATCCTGTATAATGATTTAAATAATGTTTTTTTTGAGTTATACCAGAATCATAATTTTTCTTATGATATCATATATGCTCATATTCTTAGCTTCTTATTAGTAATATTTCATTATTACTTGTTATTCGGGTGTTTATTACTTTTTGTTCTTATGCGTGTTTTGTCAAATAAATTCTTATTCTTCTCTTTAGGTTATAGATAACTCATTTTCAGAATGGTATTAGTGTACCATATTTAATATTTATTCATTAAATTCATTTATATAATCCTTATGAAATGAAGATCATGTATAATGAGTCGCATCACATCGTGGAGACTTTATTTCGTACGTACGCACGAGCGATGATATCGTTCCCATGATCGTGGAGTTGTATTGGAGTGTATGTATACTATTTCAGAATCTATATCAGATTACAAAAAACATATATAGTTATTATTTACACCATTATACCCATACAAGTAAGGTGGTGGGGGAAAATAGATTACACCACGGTGTGGAGACGGTATTTCGTACATACGCACGCGCGGTGATTTCATTTTCCGTAGGATGGATAGATGGTGAAATAGGGTTGTTTCATACTTATTATAACATATCAGTTTATGAGTGATACTGATGTTATTACTTCATAATGAAACAACTAAAGAAGAAGAAGTGGAAGCAGAAATAAAGATGAAAGAATCGGTAACGAGCATTACCTCTTCTTTGAAGCGCCTCTTTGAGATCTCCTCTTAGGGCACTACAATTGGTCTTTGAAGAAGACCAGGACCTCTAGTATGTTTCTAGGTAAGTGGGAGAGTTAAATGGGAATGGATTGGCCGAGCATGAAGGCTCAAATTGGTGTGAGGAGGAGAGGGAGGAGGTGCCCTTTTATAAGGGAGGAGAGGGGACCTTTGGAAATATAAGAACAATTAGTTTATATTAAATCCAAAACCCACTTAAAAACTTCCAAAATGACTCATATGAGAATATTAGATGAGAAAAGGTTGTAATCTCATCATCCAAAAAAATTTATACATGTTGGGAATTTATTTTAAACATTATCAACTTGATTTATCCTTATTTATCAATTTAATTTTATTTGTTGTAATAATATTCTAAATTTTAAATTATTATCAATAATTACATATGTGTTATGAATTTTCCATAATTTGACACATTATAAATTTTTAGACCATATAAATTTTTAATTTTTAATTTTTAAATATTTTTGTGATTTTTAAACAATTTTATATTATGTTATTTTTATAAAATAACAATAGTGTCAATTTTGACACTATTCCTTTATTTGAATTTAAATAAAATATATACTGAAGATATGTTCAAAATAAAATCTTTAATAGATTAATAAAATGTAATATGTGTCTAGAAAATTAGTGTAGCACATTAAATAGTTCATATAATATTTATTTTAGTATTTTTAAAACCATTTATTTGATATTTTACTTAATAAAATAATTTCAACATCACTATTGTGTCAAAATTAAAGATAATTATTTAATCCCTAAAAATTCTAAATAAATTCCTATGATGTATATAATTGTATTATCTTTCTTGAGACTATTCATATTCGAATTTCCATTAAGTTTATCCCCAAATTAAAATTATTATACTTATAAGATTTAAGAAAGTTATATGTTGTCACATTCTTTGGTTTTAATAATAATTAAATTAATTTCTTGGCAAAAAGTCCATTAAATGAATCTAATCCGACCCTTAGGTGATATGTGTCGACTTTTAGTCATCCAATATGATTTTGTCAGGTTTTAGAGTAATTTTATAATCTTATATTTACCCTTAATTACCCGATTTACCTTTAACTATGGTAAATAAAATTTACCGTAGTTACTATTCATAATGCCCAAAAATAAAAAGAAGCCTATTAACATAATTTGGACCTAGTTATTCCAAATATGAAATCCATTTTTTCAAATTCAAAACATATAAGTTGCAGTAATTAACTTAAAATAAATCTCGTTGTTAAGAAATCGAGTTTTAGAAGTTAAAACATTGCCAAAGATTAAAATGTTTTTACCTATGAATTCAATGTGAAATTAATACTAATGGCATAAATTATATTAAATGGTTAAAATATATTATATTTATACTTTAAAACCATTCAATATTATAATTTATCCATATAAATTGTCTTGATGAAAAAAAAAAATTTAATTAAAAATGAGCGTGTTTTTACTATTCATCAAATTATAAAAGTTATTAGAAAAAGATAAAAAATTTACCCAAAGTAAATTTTTATACCCTGATTCAAAAGAATAATTTTATTTTGTCAAATTGAATTTATAAACATGTCAAAAACTAGATTTAATGTGGGTGGGCCATCAAAAGGCGGTAAAATTGCATTTTTGGAAAAATACTTCTTTTATCCAAAAAACTGATTTTGCTTTCATACCTCATTCGAGAAAATGTATAGGTTGAATTAAAATGTTATAAATTTCAAAATTCAGTTAATACTATTCCTAACAGCTAGTTTTAATAATATTTTAATAGCATATCGTTGTTTAGTGAAACTCGGTATTGCGTATGACGCAAGCTATCGAGGAAGGCTGCGGTTGCGTGTAAAGCAAGCCAAGCTAGTGTTGTGTGTAGTGAAAGATTCCTTTGATGATTGATATAAAAACAAAATATTTCTCATAAATGTCTCGGGTGTTACATTCAATTTGATATGCTTTATGTTCCACTTACATAACTAATTCCTTATTCATTCATTTCAAATTATTCATCTAATAATCATTATTATTTAAATAAATACTAAAATGGGTAATAAAAATGGAGAGACAATAATTAAAAAAGTTTTCTAATGGTTCACACATTGAACAATCATTCCCCAATGATTTATAACATTTTTTTGATTGTTAAATCTGCAATGTTTAGATTGTTTCATAACATTTATTATATAAAAGTATTGAATCACCATTAAAAGATCAATTCCATCAATTATATGATCACATTTATATTGTTAATTAATCCAACATATCCGTATTATAAGCTCAACACCTCCAAAAAAACTATAAATTCCCCAAAATCTAGATATTCCATCATAAAATAATTTTTCAATATGTGTGACATGATTTTATTCTGTATCATGATTATAAAAATTGGTTAATTATTTGGAAAAATATTTATTTTTTCCTACATACACTCTTTTGTTTATTCATAAATTCTTTCCTAAACTTTTCAGATAACAACTCATACGATTTTCCTCATTCAATGTAGTATTCCATGATTTTTTATATTTTTATGGATTTTATTTCTTGAAAAAAATGAAACTTTCTCTTCTTCATTCAATGAATTTTATTTTCAAATAATATTATTATTCAATATCTCGTCAAAATTTTTAAATAAATAATAAATGTTTGTTTTGAAATTATTCAATTGTTTCTTATACATTAATTAATTTTGTTTAATGATATCAAGTTATATCTAATTATTATTAAAAATATATTTAATGTAAAAAATAAATTACTTCAATTCATTAATTGTTTTGTTTATTTTTTTAACCACATTTAATAATTTTCTCTTCCTTTTATTATATGCAGATTTGTTGATTCCAGTAGAGTAGAAATATTTCATTAAATTCATGTTCACCTTCTCCAATTCTAGAATCATTAAAATTAATTCCTTGATTTTTCTTCCTTATAATGAACTCCATTTATATTCATTCTCCAATTCCATCACGTCTCTTATAATCACTAGTTATATCTTCCGAATTCATTTTTTATATAAACTTTTTTTGAAAATTTTACTACAAATCCAAAAAAAAACTCATCCGCCCCACAATTACCTAAATATTTAGACATTGAAGAGATGTTTTTCTTTTTGAATTTAAATAAACTATTACTCTTCCCAATGGAATTAAAATTTATCAGGTAATTTTGTGATATTTTATTCCTTAAACAATCTCTATCTTCTTATACGCATCTAAAATATCATAACATTTATTCAATTTCAAATAATTATCATTAAAATTCCTAAAATATCCACATTTGAAACACTTTATCAAATCATTTCCCTAATACTTTACAATTCCACATCTTAATGTTCATGGAAAAATGAAATTAATTATTCAATATACATATCAAAAATTTCCTCCGCGTCAATACTAACATCTACATTCACATATTTTTCACTTTTCTCCTCGAATATCAAATATTTAAATGACATAATATGTTGATCCTCTAATGGAACAGTTTAAGAATCTTAGCCATCAAATTTTGATACCATTTCATTGATATTTTTGATAATATGCCTAATTTATTTTAAAAAATATATAATATTTTATTTTTCACTAAAAAATTAGGGTTTCTCCCCACATCCTTGACTATACAATTTTATATAATAGGATTCATTATATTATATTTAAATATATTAATACATTGTGTTTTTTATTTTTCTTCTTCCAAATTTGGATTTACTAAATAAATTTTCTCCAATATCACTAAAATTAATTTATTTGATATTATCCCATTGACTTCATTGAATTAATTTTCAGACACAGGTGATAAAATTAAATTAAAAATTATATATAATATTAAACAATATTTTAATCAACCATCATTATCACTATATTTACGGCATGGGGGACACTAATTTTTTTTCAACATATATAAAATAAAATCTAGTAGATAAAAGTTACTAGAGCATTTTATAATTCAATATATGATATTCCATCCCAAAAAACGTCAACATAATTGTGTTGTTTATTAAATTTATATGATCCATGGTAATAAAAAAAATTAAAATATATATAACCTAAATATATTGAGCCATTGTCTAAAAAACCAAATGGATCCTTTATATTCCAATGAAACCTAGACCAATAATCTGATACTAATATAAATAACCAAATAATAATTTTAAATCCTAGAGAAGATGGTGTTTTAGTGATTCTTTTTCATATCTTTTGGTTCGACATAATAACATCCTTCATCACATATTAGAGTTAGTGACTAAAAGTGGTTCACAACTCTCAAAATAATTCTAAAAATAAAAAAACTAGTGGAATATTTATTCTAGAATGATGAACCCTTAAAATTAATTGATACATAATTGACATGATCTACTAAAACAATTGAAAAAAATACACATGTTTTGTTAAAGCTAGTTTAAAAATGTAGGTTTTATCCATGAACTCGTGATCCATAATGTGTCTTATAAACCAATGTGATTTAATACCAAATTGTATATTCACTGTCTAGATCACTATCTTGGGAAGGACATGTGTCCAACAACCATAGGTGGAATACCACTAAAATAAATACATGAAATAAATTCCAAGGATGGAATAAATCATTTAGAGATTATTTACACTAATAATATCACAACATTTGATAGAAAAACTAAAATAGTATAAAATAATCATGATTCTTGACATAAATCCAATATAACACAAAAATTGAAAAACAAATGCATTCATATTCCCAATAGAAAAATATATGCCAAAAATTTTATAAAATACACAGGACAGACACCAAGGAACTGATGTGTCACCCAAACTAAATCTATTGAAAATAATATCAAAGATCAATCAACCATATCACATGAATACTGTATCATATATATATTCTAGACAAGTATGATTCATTTTAATTACCATTACCAGGATAAATAAAATCTTCATATACACCATGGTTCATATGAAGTTGGTGAGTATAAAAACTTATAGGAAACCAAAAAAACATCCCACACATGCCACTAAGTAATGAAAAATTTATTATATAACAATATGATAAAATATTTAAAAACATGGAGAGTATTAAACGGATTGTAAATAAAATATAGTGTATTAGTTGTGATATAACTCACATCATTTCATTGTCCCATGAACCCACAAACCCACAAAATTTTCCAATCATATATTTTCCAATAAAACATGTCATAGGAATAATTTTTAATCATGGGTGATATCTATATCTATGGACCCATATCATACACTGATGGGTATAATCTATTGTACCCTAACATTGGCATAAGTGTCCAAATCTGAAAAAATAGGGCCTAAATATTTATAATGAATTCAAACAACCATTTCCATGCTAAATTTTTACAGCTGAATATTATTTTCAAAGATACAAAATTAGAGATTTTTTCAAAAAAATAATTTTTCCATACCATAATTACAAAACAAAATTATAATTTATAAAATCAAATCTGTCATGTTATAGGAAGAAACGCAGTAGGGGAGAAGTCCCCTACCTCTAATGAGTTCATTATGATGAATAGTTCATCAATTTCATTATTTCTGATTATTTCTATGGTCTCTTTCACCATGTCAGAATATTATTTATTCATGGATGTTTATGTTTCCCCACAGCCCCACATATCAAATATGGGTTGGTTTTATCAATTTTAATGGAAATATTTTCTCCTTTATTGAAATCTGGTGGTTGTATTTTCATTCCTCTTTCCATTTATTCCTTCATAGAGCATGTTGCCTAGTCCACTCATCCTCATAGATTAATTTCATGTTTCGGGAAGTCATTCCTAGTGAAACATCTTTTTAGAAGCTGGGTAATTACAATGCTTCTTCCTTGACATTGTAATTTCATATTGATATGGAAGTAACTGTTAGTCAAAAGAGTCATGAATCTAGGAATCACTAGGAATTAATGGACCCTAAGCGCATGGCTATCATGAAATCTTCCTCTTAGGAGGTCAACATCATATGATGAATCTAAAGCGTAAGAACCCAAGGGATCCAATGTCAACTATGAGTTAATGATGCTAGAGGAATAATTCATCCAAGAATAATTCATCCAATGACTATTCATTGGAGACACAGATAATGAAATGGATCAACTATAAGTATAAGTAGCATCTGTCTAGGGACCTAGAGGTTGTTGTGAACATGGTTGAAGTGTTGCATCAAAGAGTTTCATGTGAATGGGGTTGTAGCACATAGGCAGTCCATGGAGTCTTTAAGGATGTGTGTGTGAAGGATTGAAGATTCACCCAGGTCAGGTTTGTGAATTGGAAATAAATTTTCATGCATACCTTATACATTGAGAAACATTATCTTAGAAATATTCCATTATGGTCCAAGTCATGTTTGGGCCCACAAGAAGTCTATCACACAATATTCTATATTGTTGGTGTTCCATGTTTTGTGATGTATCAGAAGAGGTTGACTTCTGCGCATGGGAGTGGAATTTTATATTCTAGATATTCACCCCAAATATGGGTGTGGTGGTAGATTAGATTTATTGTTGAAATTTATAGGTATGTTCACTCAAGGCCTCAATTACTGAATGGTCTTCCTATGTAGATGATTCCTTTTTCGTGGGATCTCATCCATGTAAGATGCCCGACATGACATCACCTTTGGCACGAAATGTTGGTTTCTTCATAAAAAATTATTTTATTGAACTCATCTCATATTTAGTGAGCACGTTGGACTTGTAAATAATTTTGAACATTGTGGAATACATGAAAATATATCTTCATCTTTTTTGTGTATGTCTATTATGCTTGAAATGAGGTTTTTTCTTCACAAACTATGGAACATGAATGCACCAAGATAGTTGACCATGGAAAGGTCCTTTCCAGTGGTCTATAAGCATGGTTCATCCAAATATGGTCATTTAAGGCCTTAGATGAAATATAGAACCTAATAAATTTTCCCCTTAGAATCTGAATTAAGTATGGACTAGAAGGTCAGGTTCTGGGAGAAACACCAAAACGAGCGGATATTTCTCATGGGTGAATGCCCAATTTTTTGTTTGTCTTGCAAGAGAGTTGTGTTAATGTAAAATCTATTGGTCTGGGACTCTAAATATATGGAGGGTCCCTTTATTAGGTATCTTGACTCATTTCACAATATTTTTTCTCCAATCTGCTTATGCCATCCTTATGTATGAAAACCCTAGATTCAAATTCAACTTTTACCTAATGATGTTTCATCCATATTATTCCATAGTTGAGCCCTATTTCTCATACACTCTATCAAACATGTGCTCCAACTCAACTTTCATACACTAATACCAACAATTAGGCACCCCAAATAAAATTTTATAAAATCCACAAAAACCGCCCCTCAAGAGTACCAACTTAGATTAGAGCTGCTTCCACTTTCTTAAGAACAAAACATGGCAGGAAATCCTGTCATCACTTGAGGTAGGAGAATTGTTTCAAACATCCAATTGATCATGATAATTTTGATAAAATTACTATAATAACAATTTGTTGAGCAATCACCTTCCAATGTTGAATTTTTGGCTTCCAGCTGCGATGAAAATTTCAATCTATGTGGTCAAAACACCATGATCTTGGATAACACGTGAGGATAAAACCAATCGCTAAAAAAACTATCCATGGACAACCATGTAGAGAGAATCATTCCAAGGATTTAATTTTAATTCATGGGGGAAATTTCATAGCCATGATCAAGGTAAAAAAGGACAAAAATTCCCCACCCACTATGCCATCATCCTTTAGAGTAGCATGATAGACAATAGAAATAGTTGGAATAAGGACTACAACAAGTGTGGTAGTGGTAATTTCACCAGAGACTAGGATTTGGAGTATATTTTACAATATACCTACTTAGATTATGTAATCAATCTATTCCATTTCATATTGTATGTGGTAGTGTTGATGCCATAGTTTACATAAACTATCAACATGAACCAAAACTATAGCTCTGTAGCTTGTGGTCCCCGGATACCAACATCATCCATATTTAACATAGGGATGTGAGAATTCAATATTTGTATATTCAATAAATTTTTGGAATCACTTTTATGGGTTCCATTATAATGTCTTTCTATCATCGTCAAAAATATAGAATGATAAGTAGTAGACTCATCTCCTAGTGCATCCCATTATAGAGGGATTATGTGTAGAACATGTTTATTCCACCATCAATATCGAGGATATCTCGTTTAGGTTGAGGTTTGATATATTTAAAAATAATATTCCATCCATGAATATTTATGGATGGGGAATGTAGTGCATGACTGTGTCATGGAAGAGGATGCCATAATCATGTTGGATGGCCCTGGAAGAGGGACAGTTTGAGCAGTTGGTCTATAGTATGGTGAATGGTTGGGATCCAATTCTCCAATATACCTCATTCCATATAAATCCCTCAGCATTAGACTTCTTCTTGTTAGAGACATTTGAATGTGCATGTTCTCAAGAATGATGGTTATGGATGAAATATTAGTGGACAACAACTAGTTAATCCTGGCGGTACATGTGCTAGCCTGGCTATATATCCTAATAGTCCATGTAGAAAGAGAACATATTAAAAGGAGTACATTTATACCATTATTATTATTCATGAATGAATATTTGGGAAATGTAGGGGTAATTAGTTTTTGAAATCCATCATACCATTATCTTCTGGCATGCGGCTATCTATAGATATCATTTTAGGTGTTAGGATGGTGAGACTTTAAGATATCGGGGTCACGATTGGGAACGTTAACCATGAAACCCTGCAAAAACACCTTTTCATGAAAAAGATTGTATTGATTGTGGATAAAATTTAGTGATCATGGGATTAGAAGAAGTACATGTATACATTCTAGGACAGAGTGCTAGTGGCCAGTATTGAAGGCCACATCTAAATTGAACTGTATTTGATGTCATTGTTCTCGGTGATATTTGGGTGCCTCCAAATGATGATGAAGGGAGTCTACATGGGGTTTCATGAGGAATGACATATTTCTATCTATAATAATCTATGTGGTATGTTGATATAAACAGGCTTAGGGAAGATGATTACACTATCGTCGATTAGTGTTAATGATGGATTGTTGATGGATTATGCAATAAACTTCGTGGGAAATAAAAGGATACAATCTTGGGGAAGAACAAAATTATAATTATGAAAATGAAAATGATGTCGGTGTATATGATTTTTCATAGAAGTTCTCTATGATGATTTTTCTAGAACATAAGGGTTGGTCATGCTGGATCTATAGCGGCGACAGTGCGGGGTGTTGTTGTACACCCACCCCTTGGAGGGGAAGGGACCTAGAAGAAATCCAAGGGTCAAATAGGGGATCCCATGATTATAAGAGAAGTTTCGTGGTGGTTTATAGGATGAAGTTAAATTACTTGCTACAAATACATGCTAGTTCCATATCTCCCTCTCAATAGATATCCCAGATAGAACTATGATCTTCGATGATAATAGAGGACCAATGGAGGAAGCTATCTGAGATGGAGTCGAGCTGCTAAAGGTTGGGGATTCCAGTATCATTAACATGGTGATAATACATAAGTTTCATGTATACATGATATCATTGAAATTTTTCTCATACTGGTGGGGTGATTATGATCCTCCTTACACCCTACTTTGGGTCATTTTTAGGGTAATACCTGTCAGGAGGAGACACAACCAATCAATAAAACATTTAAGGAGGAATTAGTGGATGAGGTCATGAAAGGTTCCAATGATGAATAATAATTAGGATCATCGACCATGCTAATAATTTCTCCAATATAGGAGGAAATTTATAGCATCTATCCTTTTATTACATAACATTTCATTATATTTCTACAAACAAATGTTCATTAAATTCTAGTGTCTTGGAAATCAAGAACATAAAACATAAAAACATAAAACATTCATCTAATCCACATGTAGGGATTTATAAAAAGTTTTTCTTCATTAAAATTATAGCATCCCATAACCTGGAGACATACATCAATGCAAATGGTGAGCATAAGCCGTAGTAAGGAAATCAAGTGAATCAATTTACATGTGAAATCAATAAAAATTTGATAAAACACATAATTACATGATCAAAGGAAGTGGAGGAATATCATAATAAAAATAACTTGAATCACAACATGATTATGTGGATAAAAATCTAATTTATACATTCATGAATATATCACCAAGTTTCATCACGATGCTTTCATAAATATTACCAAGGTTATTCACCAAGGTATCGTTAAAATTCTCATCTCTAGAGATTAGATTCCTTACCGAATGCTTTGAAGCACTCTCAGAAAAAAACCCTTAATATTCTTTTATTTTTTGTGTTGCACATAGATAATAGTCATACATTTCATAAATAACAAAAATAGAGTAAAATAAATTGGGTTTACTTCAAAATCATGATGTTTTATAAGTGGTTAAAAATAATACCACTATGTCATCTGTAACCCATAGAAAGGGAGTGAGGGTTATATGTATGTCAATTAAAGGATCAAGAATATAATTTTTATATATTTATGAACACCCATAGTGACAAAATAGTTTTTTCTATTCACATAAATAAGATAGGGGAATTTATTGAGATAAAGATAGAGAAAATTTGAGGGGAAATTTCTACAACATAACGACTATATAACATTGTTTTAGAAATCAATAAAAATCGATGGGACAAGGGTAAACCAGACAAAAATATCTTATAATATTGTATAGGGACATAATAAAATATAAATCAGAAAATGGTATGGATATTTGGATGAAATATCAGAAAGAAAGGAGACTTGAATGAAAACAGATGACGCAATTTCATTTACGAATATTCGGCAGCCTAACAACGTCAGTTAAAAAGGAATAAAAACAATTTATGAGAGTGGAAAGGGAATCATATTATTGGAAATGAAACTAAAAAAATTATGTATATATAAGAGCATACCCCAAAAAAATTATATGGAAACTATAAGATATAACATAAAGGAAGTCATGACTTGAAAGAAGAGGGTGAAACTGTCCCTTACCATGAAGTGTGAATTTTTAAGCTCGAAGGATGAGATCTTGGGGGCTTGCGGGAACCTTGGGAAGATTACATGGGAAGTAAAAACACCAGAGATTTGTTGAGGATGATTTTTTAATGAAATTAATGAGGTAATGGCTTGGTATTTATAATAAAAGTGGGGGAATATTTAATTAATTTAAAAGGGACACCTCATAGGTGGTACTTGAAAAACCATGGGCATACCCATGGTATTTTCACATGTTATTGGCCACGTGGTACACCTCATAACATATCTTAATGTTTAAAAGTATAACAGATTTATTACATCATGATTATATCATCAATGAAGTCATTAAACACATAAAACTCAAAACTGTATTTTTACAATTCACTAAAAATTCATCTGTTTCAGGAAAATCCCAAAAATATACCATAATATAATATAGAATATCTAAATTCAAAAATGAACTCCATTTTATGAAACTAATTTTATAATTTTTTTAATTTTTTTCATAAAATCATTATTTATTCAAAAAAACAACTCTAAAACTATTGCTTGTTTTGTAACGCCGTTAAAAAGTAACCAAAGACCCATTAATTATCATATTACCATATGAAAATAAAGTAACAATTTATGATTACATTTTATGAAAATAAATTTCCATTTTTATTTATTAAATTTATTATTAAATTGTATATAAAATATCAATGACATATAAAAATATCAAAACTTATAATTTGATCAATTTTTTTACTTTTAAGATGTCTATGTTATGTGTATCCATTCACGGGTGGTGTTTTTATTTTTTTGGATGATTTACTATTCATTGCAATTCATTTCTATTCATAAGTTTTTGTTACTATTAATACTTAATAATCCACTAAAAATCAACTTGATCATATTATACTCAAAATTTCTTAGTGATCACAATTGTAGAAGACCGTTTTTTGAAAATCATTTCACATTATTAATTATTTACTGTATACAAAAATATTTTAAAATACACTTATTCCAAAATTAATCAATAATATAAATCTTCTATAGATTCATCCTACATTTATTCAGACAATTTAAATTCAAAAATTTTACCATAAGAAGAAATAACAATTTTATTTATACTAAATGATTACAAAAATTGTCAAATGCCTCCTTAAATAGCCTCTTATAACACCTTTATATGACCTATGTGTAAGATGTGCAATAGTGATAAAATTGTGGGCTGCTCAGAAAAAATTTCCCAAGTGGTGATTTCCATCACCTGGAATATATCTCATTGGTGATGTTGATCAAGATTCACATGTTGGATTTCGGCATGTACTTGGTCCAGAGCAAAGCCAAGTGAAGCCACATCCTTCCCCACCACAGACATATGGGCTTCATATGGCCCGAGACTACTGAATGAGGCCATCAACTCTCCTTTCTGTATTAAATAAAAAAAGTCACTTGGATTTATAAACAATAATAGTAACTATAAGAGTTTAGTTTCCATCAGTCATATTGACCAATGTCCATATAATAGTAGAAACCCAACAGTATCCTTTTAAATATACTAACTTCATTAATTTAAGGAAATAGATTTGTTGTGTATAAAATAAAATAACACACAAAAGTAGGAACAAAATTTATTCAAATGTTCAAGTTGTTACATTCTTCCCCCATTTGGAAATTTCACCCCTGATATTTTAACTCATTCCCTCAGAAAAGAGTATGTGTGGGTACTTCTATCTCATAGACTTCTCTAGTTCCCACGTGGCTTCATGGAATTTGTTGTTCCTCCATAACACCTTAACATGGAAGGTAGTCTTGTTTTGTAGAACCTTTTCCCTATGATACAGGATCACTAGTGACTAATCCACATAAGAGAGGTCATGTTTCAGTTTTACCAACACTAGATTTAGTACATGTGATGTTTCAGGTATGTACTTCCTCAAGATGGATACATGGAATACGTCATTAACTAGTGAAATATTTTGAGGAAGTTCCAGCTAAATGGCCACAGCTCCTACACGATCAAGGATTTCATAAGGGATAATGTACCTATGGCCGAGCTTCCCTTTCTTCCCAAACCTTATGACTCTTCCAATGTGAAATTTGAATAATAACCTTGTCACCAACATCAATCTCCAAGCTCCTTCGGCAGTTTTCGGCATAGCTATTTTGCCGATGCATAGCTACCATAATGTGTTGCTGGATGGAAAGGACCTTTTTTGTCATCATATGCACAACATCAAGCCCAAGAATCATTATCTCACTAGCTTCATGCCATGAAGTATGAGTTCTACATCGTTTCCCATATATATCTTCATAGGGTTCCATTTGAATGCTCGAGTGGAAGCTATTGTGGTAAGAGAACTCAACTAAATCGATATGTTGATCCCATCCACCATTAAATAACAATGAGCATGTTCTCAGCATATCCTCACATATTTAAATTGTTTTTTCAGATTGTACATAAGACTAGGGGTGATAGGACATACAGATATTCACTTCTGTGCTTATAGAATGTTGAAGACTTCTCTATAATGTTGATGTTAACATTGGATCGTGATCAAATATGATAGAAAGTGGAACTCCATGCATCCTCACCACATCCATTATGTAAATCATGACATGTTGATCATGAGAGAAATAATACTGAATAGATATTAAATGTGTATTTTTGGTGAGATGGTCCACAATAACCAATATCACATTGTTTTCTTTTGAAGTTCTCAGGAGACCAGTGAAAAAGTCCATTGTGATATTGTCCCACTTCCATGGGGTTTTGTGTAGTGGTTGTAACACCCCTTTAGGAAGGTGTCGCTCTGCCTTCACTTGCTGACATACCAGGCACCTTGAAGTGTAGTTAGAAATCTCCATTTTTATATTATCCCATGAATAATGATCATACATTTCACTACACATTTTCATGATTCCTATATTTATAGAGGATGTAGAGTTATGATCTTTATCCATTAGCTCCATTATTTCTTGAATAGAAGGAACACAATGTCATGTTCAAAATTTCAGTACACCTCCATGAACAATATTGAACTCAATAAACATCCCATCCTTCACAACATCAAACTTCTTATATAACTAAGGGTATTCATTTTTATATTTCTTAATCTTCTTTATTAATGACGATTGAGAAATCATTTAGGTTACAGTTGATAATGTCCATTCCCTTAAAATTCTCATGTCCAACATTACTAGTTTATTGATCAAAGGATCCCTTTGAATCCTTATCATGGAATGAACAACAAGGTCATTCCTACTTTATGTATCAGCAACATTGTTTGCTCTTTTGAGATGATAATGAATTGAACAATCATAGTCTTTGAGAAGTTCCAACCATATCCTCTATCTCATGTTGAAATTCAGATTGTGTGAAAATATAGTTCAAACATTGACAGTTTTTTTATATATTTCATTTATCCCCATACTGATAGTGCCCCCATATCTTCATAGCAAAAATGAACTCAGTCAGCTCTAGATCATGCATAGGGTAGTTCGACTCATGAGTCTTCAACTATTAAGATTCATAAGCAATGACCTAGTCATTTTTCATGAGGATACACCCAAGGACTTTCATAGATGCATCGCTAAAAATAACGAATCCATATCCACAATAGGGAAATGTTAACATAGGTGCAGTAACGAATATCCTTTTCAGCACTTAGAAACATTCTTCACACTCAATTGTTTTGGTGAACTTGTCCCCTTTTCGAGTAATCATTGTTAATGGATTTGAAAGTCATGAAAATATTTTAAAAAAACTCATATAATATCCTACTAATCCCAAAAACTACGAATCTTAGTTATTGTAGTAGGTTGAGGCCACTCGACTACAATTTCTATCTTGGTAGGGTCAACTATGATTCCTTCATTGGTTACAATGTTCCCCAAGAAAAAAACTTGTTTTAACCAGAATTCACATTTTCTGAAATTCTCAAAAAGCCTCTCCTTCTATAGAGTTTGAAAAATAACCTTTATATGGACTTAATTCCCCTCGTGAATTTTTGAATACATTAGAATATCATCAATAAAATCAACCACAATGTTTTCAAGGTAGTCCTTAAGGACTCTATTCATGAAATCCATAAAAATTGCAGGTGCATTAGTCAGTCTGATGGGCATAACAACAAACTCATAATGCCCATATCTTGATCGGAAGGCAGTTTTGGGAATATCTTCTTTCTTCACCCTCAATTGATGATAACCAGATCGAAGACCAATCATAGAGAATAATTGAGCCCCACGTAGTTGGTCAAATAAGTCATCAATTCTTGGAATAGGGTATTTTTTTCATCACTATGATCTCATTCAGTTCTCTATAATCAATGCATAGAAGCATTGATCCATCCCTCTTCTTCACAAATAGAACTAGTCCTTTTTAAGGGGACACACTCAGTTAAATAAAACCATTATCCAAAATATCTTGGAGTTGGTTATTTAACACAACCAGCTTCATATTTTCTATACTATACGGGTTCTTTGATATAGGATGGGATCCAGGTACGAGTTCAAGGGATAAGTCTACCTCTGTTTCTGGGGGATCTGGGTAACTCACTAAGAAATAAATCAATATATTCCTGAATGTTGGGGACATTATCTATCTTCAAACTCACATTTCCTTCTTCTTCTTCATTGATCAACACCATAAAGATGGAATTTGAGGTTCTTTTAAACAAAGATCACGTTGAGATATTTCACCGAGGAAGACAACTGTAGGTTTTTAATTCAATACTACTAATATTCCCTTACATATGCATTTGAAAATAGAATTACACTTTTAGAGCTAGTCCATCCCAAGTATAATGTTTAATTCCAACATGGGAATGAATATTATATTTTTTATAAGATTGTGCTCACTAAAGTAAATAATAGAGTTTCTAAACACTATCTATGATTGGATAAATCCACTATGAGTCATGAATGATAACTCTATTTTTATAAAATCTAGGGTTGATTCAAAATTCGTTGAAAAAATTGAGGAAATAGAGGAATGTGTAGAACTATAATCTAACAAATTACTTTCTATCTTTTAGAGAACAACATGAGTACCTACCACCACATCATTTAGCGCTTCAACTATAGCCATAGTGATTGAAAAATTATGACCTTGTTCCCTTAAATTATGCTGAGGCTAATGGTGATTCCCCTCCACTACCATCAGATTAGGACAGTGATTGGAAAAGTTCCCAAGTTGTCTGAAATTATATCACTGGGAATCAGGTAGGGCCTCCACCATCTTCCCTTTTTCTTTCCTATTGTAAATTTGTGGCCTCAACTCCCAACGACAATTACTCACAATGTGGAAATCTCTAACACACTTTTACCACTTCCTACTCCGGATCAGAATGTTCCCCAAATGCTTCATCCCACATTTATTACATGTGAGACATTGTAATTTCATGCCACTTCTTCCTTAATCGAATATCCTAACTAATCTTGGATCCCTAAATATTTTAATTTCGTTGTATTTATGATACCATTGCATCTTACTAAACTCTAGTTCTACTTTCATCACACTTCACATGATCACCTCATAGTAAGCATAATCTCGGTCATATAGATTTAACCATAGATGAGGTCTTAGTCCACCAAATAATATATCAACCTTACCATTTGTATTAATGAAAAATATAGAAGTTTAATGTGAAAGAATTATGAAGTTCAACTATTAGCTTCCCAATGATTCATTCCCCTTCATCATCAGCTCGAGAAACTCCTTCTCCATTCTTGATCTCATCGATCGGGGGAAATACTTGTTGAAGAATATCCCTTTGAACTCTTCCCACTCCATAGCATCAACTTCCACTCATGGCCTTGTGTTTAATCTGTTCCAACCACTGTTCATATTATCCCTCTAAGAGATAAATTTCCAAGGTAACCTTCCCTTGTTCAGAATAGTAGAGAAGAGAAAATATCTTCTACATAGAGCTGATCTGTCGTTCAAAAATCAATGGGTCGGTAGATCCACTGATGGTTGGTCACTATTGATGCATAAAGGACTCCACAACAATTTGTTCCCTTCATGGTGATATTGGTATCTTAGCTTGATTCTTGTTATTTCCCATAAATTGAGTCAGTTGGTTCAGCATTCGGATGAAATTTTCCATTCCGGCTTCCATCAGAGGGTCGTCAGTGAATAGTCCATTACGATAACCATTTTCACGGTTCCTCATATTTCCTGCCATTTTATAAAATAATAAAACCATATTGAAAAGATTATTTCATTTATTAATATTTTTTATTTTAATGAATTTATGTCTTAAAACAACTTGCTTTAAGAAATTACATTTCTCTATAAATCCTTCATAATAATTCCTAAAAAGCTTATGATTAAACAAACATATCACCTAGGAGTGTTGTAACCAATAGTGCAGCAAGGCAAATTTTCATGTACCAGGATACCCTGGGTCAAGCCTAAAAATCCTTTTCAATTTTTTCCCTCCTAGGTATATCTGTGTCAGAGCCACCTCTACCTTCTCATATCCAAATAGCGATGTATTTTCTTGATAAACCACTTACTCTATACTCACCAAAATACCATGAATTATTCCAATATTTAAGCATTTATATCAGATTATTACCTAATATTTCATATCATAATTTCCATTAATAACTAAATTATCCTTTATACCAACAATGGAATCCCACCTTTTATTACATAACTTTTTCATTAAATTTTACAAACATAGAATCATTAAACCCCAGTGTCTTTGAAATCAGGAACATAAAACTTGAAAAAATAAAAAGTTATTCTAATCAAATTGTTGGGATTAATCATATATTATTTCTAAGTAAAATTATTTCATCTCATAACCAGGATACATACATCAACGGAACGGGTGAGCAGAAGGCCCAGTAAGGAAAGCAAGGGAATCAATTTACATGTTAAATCAATAAGAATTTGATTTAAAAAGCACATAAATTGTAAATAGAAGTAGATGCATATAATAATAAAAATAACATGAATTATAAATTGATTATGTGGATATGAAATTTAATTTATACATTCATGAACATATCACCAAGGTTCATCCCTTAGGTGTCATAAACATTACCAAGGTAATTCACCAAGGTACTATGAAATGTGTCATCTCAAGAGATGAAATTCATTACCCAATGCATTGGATTGAAATCATTTCGCACCCTTAATATGTATTTATTTTCATGTGATACACATAAATAATAATCATACCATTCATAAATATCTTAAATAGAGTAAAATAAATGGGGTTAACTTCAAAATCATGACGTTTTAAAAGTGCTTAAAAATAAGACCACAATGTCATTTACAACCCATTGAAAGGGAGTGGGTGTTATATGTATGTCAATTCCAAAAACCAAACAATATATTTTATGTATTTATGAACACCCATAGAGATGAAATTGGTTTGGGTATTCACGTAAATAAGATAAGAGAATTTATTGGACGAAAGAGAGATAAATTTTGAGACGAAATTTCTACAGCATAACAGCTACATAACATGGTTTTAGAAAACAATAAAAAGAGAGGGGACAAGAGTAAACCAATAAAAAATAACTAATAATATAGTATAGAGTTAAAATAAAATATAAATAAGAAAATGGAATTGAAATTTTAATGAAATAGAACATGAAAAAGGAGACATGAATGAAAATATAAGATGCAATTTTTTAACAAAAATTTGGCAGCCTAACGGAATCACATAAAATTTCATAAAATCAATTAATGAGAGTGGAGAGGGTATATCGACATTTTGAAATGATATGAACAATAATAAGGATATATAAGAACATACCCAAACATAATAATATGGAAACTAGAAGGCATAACATAGAGAAGTCGTGACAAAAATTTGGAGGTTAAAAGGATCCCTTACCATGAAGAGTGACTTCGAAATATCAAAGGTTTTGTAATGTCTCAGATTTTTTGTGTATTATTTGTAAATATTATATTGAATTATTAAGAGACAAGGTGCAGAGACGACACATCATTCTGAGGCCCGGTGAGCACAAAACGGTGCTTTGAAACTCTTTTAAAGTTAAGTGAGTCAGCAATCGCGCACGGTTGTGGAAATTTCCAAACGGATACACGGATTAAAAATATGAGTGCATAGTTGCATCCAGGATAACAATTTTACCGAAGAGCAGGCCTAACCTCGGTCGGCGTGGGTCAAGGGAATAAGTTTATTTCCAGAGGTTTAGTAAAATAAAAATAAAATAAATATCTTAATGTTTATTTTATTTATGGAAACATCTGTTGCAGCATGACGATTGGAAAATCTATTTCCTTAATTAATGGAACTTCATAATGACTAAATAATGGAATGTTGGAGTCAATAATCCTTCCACGTAATAAATTCCAAACATGTTTCTCTTTTTATGGGGGTTAATCGACTGGTGTTCATTGATGGTTTTTTTGAGAGGAAGCTCTAGAGAAAAGTTCGTGGAGCCATGGAGGAAATTATCAGTGACGAATGATGACCGATCGAAGCTGCGAATAACTACGCCAATGACGTTGAAGGATCTCGACGATGATAGTAGCGTGATATATTCACCCACAATTAATCCCTTCTAAAAGGTAGGGGTTGTTATTTCATTCCACATTCCCCGTTATTGATTTAAACGACGAACGCAGATCAACCACAAACAAGTTGATCCGCATATTCATACGTTCTTGCAGGAGGTATTTTTCATTGGGATGTTTATGGGGGATTAATACATGCTATTTACAATTGTTGATTCTTGCTCCGTTTAAGCCTATTAACAGGAGAAGATCAACATCGTGACGGACGACTGCGGAGGTTTGTTCCTCACATTGTTTATTGGAATTATTCCCCCTTATTCTCTTCTCGCGTGTTCTTCCCATTCTTTGAGGGGCGATGAACAATGGATCATTGTGCATCCGTTTCGTGACGCAATGATACCAAATCGAAGGATCAACACTAAAATGACCTAGCAGAGGTGCGGTGATGATGGCACATGACAAATCGGACCGGATCGAAAAAGGGAATTCTTCGACCATTCTTCAGACTGGAAGAGAAAATCATGTTTTCAGAGCTGATCGGAGGTCTGAAAACACCAGAAGTATCTTCGTGGTGTCAGGGAGATCAAAACCTAAAGGTTTTGTGGTGGTCGGGCATCCGGATCATCAAATGGATCATCACCAGAGGTGCAACAGTGGAAGTCTGTGTTTCTGGATATTTCTAGAAAATGCGGTGTGTTCTTCCTAAAAACAGTCCATGTTGTACTGGCGGTGGTGGCTAGGGTTTTGGGGTCAGAGAAGAATCACACGATGTGTGACATCGGTTACACAGCATGTTGGAATTTCCCCGAAGACTCGGCGTGTAATTTGGGAAATACACGGACACGGGATGAACTACCCGGCTTTAGGCGGCACGACATGTACATAATGACAGAAGCGGATACGCCAGACTCGATGTGTTTCCTCGAGATAAACAGACACAGGTTAAAACACACAGGTTGAAGACCACGTAATGGCACATTGGAAGGGTCCACGGAGCCAACCCCAGTCACTCAGACACGGCGTGTACACCACACTACATGCTGTGTACTCAGTTTTTTCTACACGACCATCATTACGACACAGGCCGTTGTACACAGGCAGTACCCATGGTCAGACCACACAGTGTGTAACCTTACGACACGCCATGTACTTTTTGGAAAGCAACATGGTGTTCTTGTTCATCATATTTCAGAGAACTTTCATTTGGGTTAGGGCCCCTTCTTCTTGTTCCCCTGAAGGTCACCCATGATTTCCTCACACAAGAGTATGATCCCTTCAGTAGGAATTTCTGTGATAGAGTCAGGCATCCATCCAAGAGGTCTGGATCGATATCTTCTACCCTTTCCTGACCCTAGGTAGATTCAGGCATCAATGTGACCAACTCTACAGGGAGTTGATCCCTTACCTAGCTGGTGTGTCACCCAGTTAGAGAATCTGGATTTGTTGTGGTATCCTCCATGGCCCTATCAGGGATCATCATCTGCATATCATGATCTTTCCCACTCAGGAGTGTGTCTCTGGTAATTAGTGCATCTACCTATCAAAAATCTTCCCACTCAAGAGTGTGTCTCCCATAACGAGTGTGACTACCTCTCGTGATGATTCCCGATGAACAGTACTTCTCAGACGGACGTCATCAGAACTATAAAACTCATGGAGTGTGTTCTCCCAGGATGAGTGCTTCATGGAATCTTCACACTGAACTCTTAGATGGGGGTATGTGGTTGTGCGATTTGTCACTAGACCACGGGTTTGGGATTTGAGTATATATGGTTTTCTCAATATGTTATGTAGACATACATTGTGCATAGCTGACTATACCTTTACTTATGTACTGCTATGTAGTTTTCTGGGTCCTCTACTGAGTATTGTTATACTCACCCCTGCACGGGCCTTTCCCACATGTCTGGTGTCTTGTACAGACGAGCTGCCTTTTAATAGAGTCATGGGTGGACCAGGACAGGACCGTGCTTTCTGAGTTCCCTATAGGCTGAGGTGTTCATGTGGCTATGAGCAGCAGTCCCAGTACCTTTTGTGTTCACAGGATGGACATTGCATTTTTCAGACTCCTGTTTTTGGTGGTCTTGTATTATGGCCCAATTTACTTTTGTGTACTCTACCTTTCGTCATACTCTGTTGGTTGGGTTTAGTTGTATGGATGCATATTGTTCCATAGTGTTTTTCTTTTAAATCATTTGTGGGGTTGGAGATGAGTGTGTTTGTGTGTATAGGTACATAAGAAATGCCTCCCATGTTAGTAATATGCCTACTCGGTGCTAGTCACTAGCCCCTGGCCTATTGGATGAGGGCTTGGGGAGTCACGGTGCAGGCACCACTGGGATGGGTAGTGACAGAGTGGAATCACAGGTGGTCATTTCTACCATAGGACCAAGAGTCTGTGAGTTTGGTTTAGGGAAACAATGTTTACTGTTTTGGGTTATACTTTCAGGCTAGAGACTCCAGTGTTGGTGCGACGGAAATCATATCCATACACCAGGACTCTAATAACCTCCTTTTCAAATCGGTACATGAAAACACTGTTTGCAGGGAAATAAAAAGTGTACATACATCATATAGGTTTGGGTTGTGTTTTCCATGTCCTTTGTGTCAGCTATCCAGATATACTCATTGACCATGGTACATCTTGTTTCTTTACAGGATGTCTCCACGATGCATACCTGCTAGAATTCAGCAGAACGATCATGAGGATGACCACCTTAGTGATGAGGCATCGATACAGGGTCCAGTTCCTTTGGCATTTCCACCTGGTGGCGCACATGCTATACCACAAGTGGAGCAGCCAGTGGTACCTGTAGTACTGACCGGCGAGGAGTGAAGGCTCAGCGCACTCCATTAGTTCCACAGATAGATACCCCTCAGGTTCCGAGGTGAGCTCGACCCTCACGCGGCTGAGGACTGGCTTGAAGTGGTGACAAGAGTTTTTTGTCTAGTGAGGACACCAGTAGACTAGATGGTGATCCTAGGAGCAATCCTTCTTCAGGGTTTGGTGGGATGATGGTGGAGTCTGACCACACAGACTCATGATGAGGAGACTCTTTCATGGATAGAGTTTGAGTGACTCATTAGGAAGGAGTTCTCTCCGGTTACACTGAGATCTATGTGCATCCAGGAGCTTCTCCAGCTCCAGCAAGGCAGTATGACAGTAGCTGACTATTCATTGAGGTTCACCAACCTCGCCCGTTCCTCGATGGATATTGTTAGGGAACAATAATTCAGAGCACGGACCATTGAGCGAGGTCTATGATGAGACATCTGAGCAATTTTCGTGCCTCAATGCATATCATATTACGCTAGAGTACTCGAGTGAGCCTTGGTGATCGAGAGCTTCTTGGTGGAGCGGAGACACCCGCTAGTAGTCAGCAGCAGCCAGACAGGTGCTGAGACCCCAGCAGCGGGGAACTGACGTCAGGCAGAGGGATCTAGATGTGGGAAACGTCATAGGAGGACCCATGATTGGGGATCAATAGTTCAAGGCTATCAGGCTCGATCCAATTAGCATAGGGAGAAGTGAGGATACACATGTGACGGTAGGGGACATCTCTCTAGATATTTCCCGACCCATCGAGCTACTGATTGGGAAGTTGTGGATGGACCACTGAGGCTGAGGCAAAGAACAGAACAAGCAGACCTGCAAGGTGGCGGACATGGCAGAGGAGTAGGGAGAGCTGCTGGTGGTGGCAGATGCTTTGAAAAACTTCCACCACCACCCCCAGGAGGTCCGCACTAGGCACAGGGAGCTGGGGGGAAGGGGCAAGGACAGTGGCATGCGGTCGAGGCGTACGACCCTGGGACTCCAGGGATGATTCGAGGTACAATCTGTGACATCTCTACCTTATTTTTTGATCTTATAGACATAGGTTCTAGTCATTCCTTCATAGCGACATGTCTTGTACGAAAACATGAGATTTCGTTAGAACCATTGACTCGATCCTTATGCTTGGAGACACATACCGGAGGAGACTCGATGATCACACACCTTTGTAGACACTGTGATCTTACCCTTGGAGGTGATAGTTTTGGTTGGAACCTCTTGGTGGTAGCATCGAGGACTTACAACGTCATTCTTGGTATGGATTGGTTAACTTCAGTCCATGCCTAGATTAACTTTTTTAGGCGAAGAGTGTGGAGTGTCCGCCGTGATGGGACGAGGTTGTCCTTCGACAGAGAAAGGGATACCCAGGAAGCACAAAATGGGCTCATTCATATGAGGGTGTAGCTGATCACTCATGAGATGGCTAGCCTTACCCTCGGAGCAGTGGATGTTGTGAGCTCCAAGTTCCTAGTAGTAGTGTCGGAGTACGAAGACATCTTTCCTGAAGATGTTCCAGGACTACCTCCCATATGAGAAATCGATTTCTGCATCGACATACACCCTGGGACGGCACCGATCTCCTCATTGGAATATCTGATGGCTCCCACAGAGCATTGCGAGATGAGGGTGCAGTTGTAGGATTTGCAGAGTAAGGGTTTTGTGAGACCCAGTGTTTCACCTTGGGTGGCCCCAGTCTTTTTTGCCTAGAAGGCAGACAGGAGTCTAAGGATGTGTGTGGATTACCGGTGCCTTAACCAGGTAATGGTAAAGAACAAATATCCAGGATCGATGGCCTCTTCGATCATCTACGAGGGGCACATTGGTTCTCAAAGGTTGACCATCGATCAGGCTATCACCAGTTACTAGTACGGGACGAGGATATACAGAACACAGCTTTCAGATGCCGCTACGTTCACTATGATTACTTGGTGACGCCGTTTGGTGTGACTAATGTCCCTACTGTGTTCATGGGACTGATGAACCAGATATTCTAGCCTTACATGGATCGGTTAATAGTGGTCTTCATCGAAGACATCCTTGTGTACTCGGCGTCATAGGAGGAGCACGCGAGACACCATTGGGTTGTTCTAGACATACTCCAAGAGCACCATCTTTATGGGAAGCTCTCAAAGTTCCAGTTCTGGATTCAGGAGGTCCACTTTCTAGGACATGTCATCTCAGCAGATGGTTTAGTTGTGGACCCACCCATGGTGGAGGGTGTGTTAGCATGGGAGTCACCTTGGAGCGTGACAGATGTACAAAGATTCCTTGGGATGGCAGGATATTACCGGAGATTCTTTACTGACTTCTCCCAGATATCAGCACTGATGGCAGCCCTGACCAACAAGGGGAAACCCTTCGTTTGAACAGAGAAGTGCCAGTAGGCTTTCGAGTAGTTGAGGTAGAGTTTGACGTGTTCCCCAGTCTTGAGATTTCCAGAGGAGGGAATCGAGTACGATGTCTTTTACGATGCATCAGGGACCGGGCTGAGCTGTGTCCAGATGCAGTGGCATGTAGTAATTGATTATGGTTCGTGCCAAATTAGCCCACATAAGAAGAACAATGAAACACATGATCTTGAGTTGTCACCGGTAGTCTTCGCATTGAAGATGTGGTGACACTACCTTATGGTCGAGAGGGTTATTGTCTACTCTGACCACAAGAGCCTCAACTACATCTTCTCACAGAGATATCTGAATCTGAGGCAGAGGATTTGGCTAGAGTTCCTCAAGGATTATTATTTTGAGATCATCTATACTCTAGGGAAGGGGAACAAGGTGGCAGATGCTCTTAGTAGAAGGTCGAGCTCACAGCTATTGAGTGAGGCGACACAGTAGTTAGCCGTGTTGCAGTTACCCTTCATGTATGGAGAGGATGCAACTTACCTACATTCGATGGTTGTCACCCATCCACTCTTACAACATGATAGGGATGCACAACTTGGGGATGTCGACAGTGCGGCATTATGTTCATAGTTATCCAATGGACATGAACCTGATGGATATTCGCAAGGTGGGGAGCACATTTTTCTTTTTAGAGGGCGCACTGTTGTACCAGTGGCATTGCTAGAGGAGTTCCTGAGGGAGTTTCATACATCCCAAATTGGTGGTACATCCTGGAGTGGAAAAGATGTACTAGGATCTCCAACGACAGTTCTTGTGGTCAGTCATAAAGAAGGCAGTAGTGGAGTTTGTTTCTCGATGCCTCACATACCAGTAGATGAAGGCTGAGCACTCGGTCCCAACAAGATTAGCCCACCCCTTGGAGGTTCTGGGGTGGAAGTGGGATGGAATATCAATGTACTTCATGACAGTCTTACCACGAACATCCAAGGGTCATGATTCCATCTAGGTGATCGTTGACCGACTCCCCAAGTCGGCCCACTTCCTAGATATCAGGGAGCAGAGATCTGTAGAGAGATTGCGAAACCTTTATGTGCATGAGATAGTTCAGCTTCATTTTCATCCCCTCAACTATATACTCAGATTGAGATGCCCACCTCAAGTCCCGTTTATGGAAGGGATTGCAGGAGGCTTTTGGGACTCAGCTACGCTTGAGCACATCATTTCATCCCAAGACAGATGGTCAGATAGAGAGGACCATTCAGGTCTTGGAGGATATGTTGTGGGCCTGTATCTTGGACTTTGGTCGCAGTTAGTGGGACCACCTACCAATGGTAGAGTTTGCGTACAACAAAAGATACCACTCCAGCATTGATATGGCACCGTTCGAGGCCTTGTATGGGATACCTTCCCAGTTACTGCTTTGCTGGACTGTTCCCGAAGAGTCAGCACTCATGGGTCCTGAGTTGGTGCAAGCTTCGAAAGAGAAGGTGTAGATTATCTAGGAGCATATGAAGACTGCATACAGCTAGCATTAGTCTTATACTGATAGACGACGGAGGCCTGTAGAGTTCGAAGAGTTAGACCACATCATTCTTTGGTTCTCACCTCGACGAGGGTTGCAGAGATTTGGCCGGGGTGACAAGCTATCTCTGTGGTTCATCAGACCCTTTCACATACTGTGTAGAGTTGGCGTGGTGGCGTACTGCTAAGCTCTACCACCGTAGTTGGATCGGGTACATGATGTCATCAAAGTGTCGCTGCTGAGGAGGTATGTGAATGACCTGTTACACGACATCGACTAGGGAGAGATGGACGTCTAGAATGGAGCGACCTTTACTAGGTACCCATTGGAGATAAATGATCAGCAGGAGAGGATCATTCGTGGGTGATTCATTCCCTTAGTGCACGTCCGGTGGCAGCATGATAATCTTCAAGAGAACACGTGGGAGCGGGTGGCTCAGATCCATGCCCAGTACCCACACCTTTTTTTGAGTAGCCTTTGTTTTGGTATTTCGGGGACGTAAAGCCCCAAGGTGGGGAGAATGTAATGTCTCATATTTTCGATGTATTATTTTTAAATATTATATTAAATTGTTACAAGACTAGGCGTAGAGATGACACCTCATTCCGTGGCTCGGTGATCTCAGAACGGAGGATTGAAACTCTTTTTAAGTTAAGTGAGTCGGCACTCATGTGCAGTTTTGGCAGTTTCCAAACGAATTCTTGGATTAAAAATAAGAGGGCACCGTTGTGTTCAGGACGATTACTTTACCCAAGAGCAGGCCTAACCTCATCTTGTGAGGGTGGAGGGAAATAGTTTATTTTCAGACGTTTTAGTAAAATATAATAAAAAAATATCTAAATGTTTATTTTATTTATGGAAACATCCACTACAGTGCGGTGATGGGAAAATATAATTCCTTAATTAATGGAACATCATAATGACTCAATAATGGCATGTCGGAGTCATTAATGCTGCCGCATTATTAAATGCCAAACAATAATCTCTTTTTTATAGCGGTTAAGCGATTGGTGGTCATTACCATTTTTTTAGAGGAAGCTTTGGAAAAATTTTCATGGAGCCATGGAGGTAATTCTTGGTGAAGAACGATAATGGATCAAAGCTGCGAATTGTTGTGCCAAATACATTGAAGGTTCTTGATGACGGAGGCAGTGTGACATCTTCACCATCAATCGATCCCTTCTAAAAGGTAGGGGTTGTTATTTCATTCCTCTTTCCTCGTTCTTGATTTAAAAAATGAATGTGGATCAACCACAAACAATTTGATCTGAGGATTCATACGTTCTTGTGAGAGGGATTTTTCTTTGGGAAGTTTATGCGGGATCAATCCATGTTATCTATTGTTGTTGATTCTTTCTCCATTTAAGCCTATTAACGGGAGAAGATCAACGCCATGACAAATGACGGCAGAGGTTAATACCTCGATTCAACTATCCCAAATCGAAGGTTTGACACCGCATTCACCTATCAGAGGTGCAGTGGTGATGGCTGACGACAATTCAGAATGGATAACAAAAGTGAATTCTTCGAGCGTTCTAAACGCGGGAAGATCAAATCATGTTTTTAGAGCCAATCAGATGTCCAAAAACACTGGAAGCGGATTTGTGGTGTCGGGGTGACCAAAACCGTAATGTTTCATGGTGATCGAGCTGCCAGATCAATGAACAGATCATCACCGGAGGTACGACGGTGGATGTTCGTGTTTCTGGAAATTTCCAGAATACATGGCATGTACTTCCTAAGAACACACCATGTAGTACTGGCGAAGGCAGCTTGGGTTTAGGGGGTCAGAGAAGAATGACACGGCGTGTGAACCCGGTCACATGGCATGTTGGACTTTCCCCCGAAGACTCGGCGTGTACTTTGGGAAATACAAAGTCACGAGATGATCTACACGGCTTCAGGCAGCACGACGTGTACATCATGAAAGAAGCCGCTACGCGGGACTCATCCTATATCCCAGGGAAACATGAACACTGGTTGAAACACATGGGTTGATGACAATGTACGCGCATGTGGCCGGGGTACACGAAGACAACCTCAGTTACTCAAACATGGCGTGTACACCATACAACACGCCGTGTACTCAGTTTTTTCTACACGACCAGCTTTACGTCACAAGCCGTTGTACACGGGAAGTACTCGGGGTTAGACCACACGGTGTGTAACCTTTCTACACGCTGTGTACTTTCTGGAAAATGGAATGGTCCTCTTGGACATTGTATTGCAGACATCTTTCATTTGGGTTAGTTCCCCTTCTTCTTGTTCCCTTGATGTTCAGGCATCATTTCCTCACACAGTAGTATAATACCTTTTGTAGGAATTTTTGTTAAAGAGTCAGGAATCCATCCTAGAGGCCCGGATCGAGATCCTCTATCCTATCCTGACCCTAGGTAGAGTCAGGAATCAACTTGACCAACTCTACCGGGATTTGATCCTCTACCAACTTGGTGTGTCACCTAGTTGGTGAATCCGTATGAATTGTGGTATCCACCATGGCCATGGATTTGATCCTCATCTGTGTATCGTGATCTTTCCCGCTCAGGAGTGTGTCTCCCGTAATGAGTGCGTATACCTATCAGAAATCATCCCAATCATGAGTGTGTCTCCCATAATGAGTGTGACTACCTCTCTTGATGGTTCCCGATGAACGATACTTCTCTGACGGATGTCATCAGAACTATATGACTCGTGGAGTGTGTTCTCTCTAAATGAGTGCCTCGTGGAATCTTCACACTGAACTCATAGCTGGGGGTATGCGGTTGTGCGATTTTTCTCTAGAACACGGGTTTGGGATTTAATTATATCTGGTTTGATCTATATGTTCTGTAGACATACACTGTGCATAGCTGAATTTACCTTTACTTATGTACTGTTTTGTTGTTTTTGGGGTCCTCTACATAGTACTGTTATACTCACCCATGCGTGGGCCTTTCCCGCACGTCTAGTGTCTTGTGCATACGAGAAGGCTTTTAACAGAGTCCAGGGCAGACCAGGATAGGACCAAGCTTTATGAGTTCTCTACAAGCTGAGCCATTCTTATGGCTACAAGAAGCAGTCCTAGTACCTTTTGTGTTCACAGGTTGGACTTTGCAGTTTTTAGTCTCTTGTTTTTGGTGGGCTTGTATTCTAGCCCAGTTTACTTTATTGTACTCTACCTTTCATCACACTCTGTTGGTTGGGTTTTTTTGCATGCATGCATATTGTTCCTTATTATTTTCCTTTTCATCATTTGTGGTCTTGGATATGGGTGCATGTGTACAGGTACTTAGGCAATGCCTCCCATGCTAGTAATATGCCAACTCGGTGCTAGCCGCCAGCCCCTAGCCTATTGGAGGCAGACCTAGGGACTCATGGCATGGGCCCCACTCGGACGGGTCGTGACAGCTTTGAACCTTGGGGGCTTTAGGGAACCTTTTGCGGACTCCATGTGAGGTAAAAAGACTTGATCTTTATTGAGGAGGGTTTTGGAATGAAATAATTTACGGAAATGGCTTTGTATTTGTAGAAAAAAAATAATATTTAATTAATTTCCAAGGGGTACCTCATCGGTGGTATTCACAAAACCATGGGCTTACCCCTGGTATTTTCCCATGGTATTGGCCACTTTGTACACCTCATAACATATTTTACTATTAGCAAGTATACCAGATTTATTATATCATCAATGATGTCATTAAACACCTGAAACTCAAAACTGTATTTTTACCATTCACTAAAAATTCAATTGTTTCAAAAAAATACAAAAAATTTACCATAACCTAATATCAATGATCAGAATTCAAAAATGAAAACCATTTTATGAAAATAAAGTTCTAAATATTTTTAATTTAATTTTTAATTAAAATTAATATTTATTTCAAAAAACAATTCTAAAACTAAATCATGTATTGTAACACCCTGAAAGAGTAATAAAGGGCCCATAAATTATCATATAACCATAATCCAATACAAAAAAATTTATGATTACATTTTCTGAAAATATATTTCCATTTTGAATTATTAAATTAATTATAAAATTTTAAATAAAGTATTTATGACATATAAAAATACCAAAACATATACTATAATCATTTTTTCACTTTTAAGATGTCTACATTATACTTATACATTCAAGGGTGGAGTTTCTATTTTTTGGCCAATTTACAATTCATTACAATTCATAAGGGTTTGTCACTATTCATACTTACTATTCACTAAATATCAAGTTGATCTTATTAGACTATAAATTTCTTACTATTCACAACTATAAAGACCATTTTTTTAAAAATAATTTCACATTATTAATTATTTTATGTATATAAAAATAATTTAAAATACCCTTTTTCCAAAATTAGTCAATAATATGATACTTCTATTAATTCATCCAACATTTATCTGTATATTTTAAATTCACAAATTTTACCATAAGAAGAAATATAAATTTTATTTATACCAAGAGATTACAAAAAGTATCTAAGTCCTCATTATGCAGCCTCTTATAAAAACTATATAAGACATAAGTGTATGATGTTCTATGGTGATAGAATTTTGTGGCAGCTCAGACAACTTCTCCCGAGTGGTGATTTCTATCATCTCGAACCTATCACCTGTGAGATTTAATTCAAGCTTCACATGATGGAGTTTGTCTTGTTCTTGGTCTAGGGAAAATCCTAGTGAAGCCACCTCCTTCCTAGGCTCGGACAGATGGGCTTCGTACAGCCCAAGTCTACATGATGAGGCCATCAACTCTTCTTTTTGTATTAATTTACAAAGATCACTTGTATTTATAAAAAATAATCGTAATGTTAAGAGTTTAGCTTCCAATGGTGATATTGACTAACGGTCATATAACAGTCATAACCCAAAGATATCATTTTAATTAAACTCACTTCATTTCATTAAGGATATTATTTTTTTGAGTAAAAAATAAACTAACAAACAAAATTCAAAAAAAAATTATTCAAAGGTTTGGGTCGTTAAAAGATTTCATCCATTGGAAACGATATTGTCATAACTATAAAGTTAAACATATTAACATATCTCCTTATTTTGACTATTCACTTTTCTATGTTTCAGAGAACTAACTGACATATGTCTTTTATAGGAGAAACATGGATTTCCTATAGAGGACCATAACGGAGGAAGTGAAGGATCACCATAGAGTTCTATAGACAATACTTTGGGGCATGTTCTTTAGAATCACATAGCAAGTGGGTTAGTCGAGGAATTTAGAGCAGCGTCCTCAAACCCATTATCCCTCCCATTCTTTTATAGCGGACCACACCATATTATTCAAAAGGTAGTTTCCATTACTATGGAAGTTACATTCTTAGGTTGGTTCAACATAGAAATTACTCTACCTAAAGGAAATAGATCATCTAAATTCAATTTATATCCTTACGAACATTCATGCATATTTTTCATCAATATGTTTTTTCGAATATAGGTAACCATGCACCTCCATCCTATCCAATGTTATGGAGGTAAAATTACAGCTTCTAAGGAAATGATCTGAGATCATGGGTCCCCTATATTGGAATTACCTGCCTAGAATCATGGGATTAATCATTAAATTATTACCTCCCATATGTATTTCACTCTCACCAAATCACAAGTTGTCATTTACGTATCAAATTGACTTATCTTTTCCTAGTCTGAGAAATGCTTCAAAGGATTCGTTCTCTATATATAGATATGAGTAGATCATTCAAGCCCCACCCACAAGTCTATACCATTCCTTGAATAGTTGGTTATTTTTTTTGATCCATCATTATTTCCCTGAAAGCAGTCTTATGTAGATATGAGTGATGCCCCTGGTCAAAAAGTTTATGGAGATGGATGTGGTGAGGATACTGAAGATGTGTCAGGTGAACCTGATTGACCTCGTTATTTAGAGACCAAAATATCTAAAAGGATCACAAGATAAGAACATGTTAGTTATATCCTAGAAGATTTCATTAATTACTAGATTTCACCCCATGATGTTAAAGAATACATGAAGTCTGAGGTCAATGAATAAAACTATATCTTTCAATGTAGGGCCCATATAATCATTCAAAATATCATCACCATGACTATAAAACCATATATGGTAAGATGGATGGATTCCCTACCCAACTAGATGCATGATATGGGCACTGGAGTGGTGGATGGTCATTGTCTCCATACACTGATCCATAACATACCCGTTTAGAGGGTGTGCAAAGGAAGTCCACATCTAGACATTTCCTGGCATTAACAGATGTCTAACAGTACTTGAAATCTCCAAGAGGAAAACCCATAAACTCAACATCAATAGGATCAAACTAAAGAGAATGATTTATTCCTTAACAACAAAGCAGTAGTTATCAACCAAATAAGGGATTTGTTTAAGGATGTTGAGAATCAAATGTAGTACGATATCACCCAATTGGTTGACCTCCATGATGATTAGGCCTAGGTTTAGATCAGGGTGGATGAGCATTATCTCATGGATGATGAATTGGAATATGATCATGTTTGGTATAAATAGGTTCCTAAGGCCCCATTATGGAGACTGGTGGATTTGATCCTCTTAATAGATTTGGTAGATCCCAAGCGGGAATTTCTCTTGGACATAAGAGGGATTCTGATATGTTTAAGACCCATGCCAATTTTGGAAACGTTATTGTTTTAACCCATCTGTCATCATATGCACATATCATTTCCTTTATAATCACACATTGATCATATTTTTAAGATAAAAAAATCTATCCCAAAGCTCACAAGATATATTCTCGATGTGAGAATAGAATTCCAACCATGTGAAAATTCATTCAAATGAGAGTTTCTTGGTTAAGAGAGGTGGTGGTTGGAGAATGGGGCTCTGAGAATAGATGAATTTATATTTCACAGTGTTATATTTTCTAAATGTTTTAATTCCATTGGAGTTGAAATCTAACTAAAAAGGGGAATAAAGATTCTAAATCACAATGTTCAGAATCTTTAACTAAAGGGGGGTGGTATAATGATACAAAATCATTTTTGACCATGTTTGAAATACATAATCTATTCTGATGTACTTGAATTGAGAATAAAAAATAATGGTTCACCAATTATAATGTTTGAAAGATGGAACATAACTCATAATTTCAGCCAATATACACTGAGACATTTTCTGAGGACAGTAGGTGGATCAGTGTGTCCAGAAACCATATTGTTAGGGGTTCTATCTAAAATTTACAAAGATGATGATCCAAATGAGGGTCATGTGATTATTTGAAAAGAAGTGATGGTATGTTAAAATATATTCCATCACTTTGGGAATTTATATACCATCGCATAAAGCACATTGTTGTGGGCATATTGGTCTGGAAAAAATTTAGGCTCATATTCTATGTGAAAATCATCTCTTCTTTTGAGAGATGGTAAGATGAACATGAACGATGCCTTAGATGAATGGAATCACTTGAATCAGATTCCCTATCAAGGGCCTATGATTCCTCACAGTTTTAACAAATTTGATGGGAATGATAAACACATAGTTCTACCTTATTTGGAATGAAACATGAACATATAGTTTTAATTCATACAGTGTGGATGGGACATTTTACAGTTCAACTTCATATGATCATGAAACATCCCAAAATTTAATGTCATGTTATAGGGGCGTAGAGTGTGGGGGGATTCTGTACTGGGATTTCAATTATTTCATACTCATTCCATGTCATGAGGGAATCCTATGTTTATTTCACGGGCTAGATTTTCATTTTAACATCATGAAAAAAAGTTTATAGTGATTTGATGTGGATGATACCCACCCTACCATGAATTTTAATGGAATTGGATGGTAGCACAATTTGAGACCCCACACTAAGAATCAGTGTGGGGTAGGTTGCATAAAATTTAAGGTCATGTTTCATGTACCATGAAAATAATTATGGTCATGTTTCATGTACCTGGACTCCTATATCATAGTCATAGACATTGAACCCAGTGAAAATAGTTTATTAACACAATACATGGAAAAATGTGTTTTCTCTCAAAGGAAATTGAGTGACCCTAAAAAGCTTACCCAATGTAAAAGGAGGGGCCTAAGAAGCCACAGAACACCACATCAAACACTCATAACATAACAATCTCACTATTTAGTTCATGAGGATTGTACCATGGGTATCTCCAAGGTGTTTTTCATTGAATGAATGGGTATTATCCCAAACTGATTGAGGGTCATGAATGCCTGAATGCCACTCAAAACAAGAGGGGAAGGTTGAAAATAGATTAAATTCATTTTTCTTTGACCATAGTTGGCACATGTGTGTCCAAAAAAGAGTCTTATGTGGTATAAAGAGAAATAAAAAGATCTTAATTGAAGCTGTAAAGGACCCTCCATTGTAAAAAGCATGGAAAAATTATTTTTGGTTGATACCATGCCATTATAGAAAGAAAGTCCCCATGTCGAGTCAAAACATTTTTGGACCAATGAAAACATATCTGGGAATTGATATGTATCACATGAGGATGGTAATCAATCCATACATCATTCTAAAACATAGTGTTTTTAAGACTGATTCATATTGGGGATATCATATTGAAAACTAAAATGAAATATTCTCATAATTGGGTATGATGTATACCGAATTTAAATGGATTATGGATACAGTATAACATTATATTAAAAAGAATTTAGAGTTTTCAAACCCCGTATTTTCATATAGGGAATATTAGTTTGATATAATATAAAATCATCCCTTATTCAGAAGTTATCTAAACATTGTTAGGATAAGACTATTGTTTATCATCCTAATCTAGGTATGTTAGTAATCCCTCACATCAGTACACTCATTCTTCCCATCATCATATCATGCTATGAAGTAATACCACCCCACTGATGGGTGATGGTAATCGACAGGGTACAATTCCTAGAAGGAGTCATGTGATACATTTTTTTGGTGATTACACAACAGTTAATGGAAGGTTTTGTAGTGAGTAAACAACTGGGCCTAGATACATAAAGTATAGGAATCACTACATATCCCGTCATGATGGAAATCATTCCACAAAATGTTTTGGAGGGGATACACATATTATGGGGTCCAAACATCTAGACCTTAGGGAATGGGGGTGGGGGGTTTAATGACGTTTGTATGGTGAAAGAATTAAAAATCAACAAAATGAACCATTGGGGACCTACACCATGTGTTGCGATATAGAATATGGTCACACAAATTACAATTTCATATTTTCGGAACCTTGGAATATAGTTTTAAATAATGTCACATAGACTATGGACAATCAGTTTAATGTCATGATGTGTGGTCTTTATAAGTTTCTATTTCATGAGTACTTGTGTGAAAAAAATGTGTCACGACCCAACGTGAATGGAGGGAATAGTTGGAATTTGTACCACACATGTTTCAAGAGGGAAACATCACATAGTTTAATGTTGTAATTCTCAAACCAATGGTAATATGTTTTGAGTTAGGACACATGGACTACGAAGGGTATTCTTTCACAAAGTGTATAATGGTGGAAAAAAATTAAAAAAAAAATGTGAATGGTAAGAAAGGAGGATATTGTACCCCAAAAACAATAGGAAACAGAAAACACATAATAAAAGGATTTAATTATTGTATCATGGAAAATGTTTAAAATAATGTTTCTTAGACCAAGTTAATGTAATACTCAAGGATACCTATGCAGCATGGAGGAGGTATGGCCTCACATGAGTGGATCCAAAGAGGCTCGCATTCCACATGTCCACATTGAGAATAACTACATATAGTTTTCGGTCAAAAATCATAGACTTTCAATGAGTCCAAGGGGCTGAAGGTTTGATGAATTTGTTTTTAGTCCCATAGATATTGATTCATGGCATCTATACATGTCACATAACTATGGGAATCAAGACACACTCAGTTCTGAATCATGGTATTGTTGAAATCCCACACATGTAGGGGAAATCCCCTTTAGAATGGAAATATAATGTATACAATGTCTTCCATAGGTCTTCTCATTTTTAGGGCATGGGATGGGTTTTTTTTTACAATATCATACTTATCATATGTGGAATCTTGAACTCGAATAGGGTATAACACATAGAACTATAAGATATATCCATATTATGGTCAGGTTAATTTCAAATTTTATTTTTATGCATTGGGGATGACATGAATTGTAGTTTAATGTAACATAACTTGGAATATATAGGTTTCAAATAGTTTAAGATAATAATTACTAGACCTACTACAGAGAGTCTATGTTCCTGTAGTGTGGACCATATGGTGGAGGTAAGTTAAAGGTATTAATGCTCTGACAATGGAATATTATTTTGAATAAATGTGTTTGAAAAATGTGTTGGCATATTGAATAGATTTTTTATTAGGATGGCAGACTAAATGGTCATGAATATTGACTAAGGAGGACCAATACCACATAAAACATTCTTGAGGATAATCTTAAAATGGGGAGTGGATTCTAATGTAGGTGTATATATGGTGGATGATTGAAAAGCCTGATGTGAATAAGGTCCTAGGAGTCCCAGTTCCACACCATGTTTTTTTAGGATACATTCACATTGTTTAACATCGTGATTGTTGGATTGGGTAATCCTAGTCTATGGACATAGTGTTCATACATGGTTAATAGTTCAATAACATGTTCCTAATATGTGGCAAGATCCTCATGTGACGTATTTCTTGAGAATATTTTCGTTAATGGGATGAGTGATATTCTATTCATCCATGGTTATTAAAGAGTACAAACCCTTGTAAAAAATCTTATGAATTATATATGATCCTTCCCAATTGGGATCCAATATTGGAGTCTTCTTGAAATATATCATTTCCATTATGAAATCTAGTATCATTTCATGTTGGAGGAAGGATTATAGTCGAACCTTATTGTTGAGCACTCTTGCTACCCTATTCTTGTACCACTCAAGATTATTCTACCCAATATCTTATTCTCTTAGAGGGATTAAATCACATCTAGAAGGACCTAATCTAACATTTATAATGTATGTTGGTTGTAGAAATATTTTTGGAGTGATAGAAACTGAATATAAATTTATAACAATACCTTTGTGACATACACCATGGAATATAGGGAGACATTCATGGAATTCCAAGTCATCATATGATAATCCCTGAGGTTATGGGGGGTATTTTTCTCCCATATTTCTTATTCTTTCCCACCATATTCTACACAATATTAGATGAGGTGTTCTTAAACACCCTGATTTCTCCATTTCCCTATGCATAATAGCATGATGCATGGTTTAAATCATTATTGTAAAAGGAATAAATTATCTTCATCTCATAATCAATAATGATGGATGTTTTTTGGCGATAAGGTTGTGACAAACTAAAAACTAAAGACTGACATGGGAGATTAGGAACACAATCGTAGATCATGCCACGAATTCCTACAGAGGAATCACATCTTCCCACTCGGAGAAGAAACCCATCATGATGTCAATGAACAAGCTTGTGAATGATTTTGTTGCTAGATATAGGCCAAAAAACATCAATTCAAAATACTAAAAAGGTCAAATAATACATTGTGGGGTAGAGAGTCTCAAACAGTTTGTGCACAATGTTGGAGAGATTAGGAATGCATGATACATTTTTCAAACTCGATGGATTCATTTAACAGGGTGGGCCAAAAGTAAGATAGCCTCTGATTATGGAGAATGATCATAACTGTAAATTGATGGGAACCATAATTCCTACCATAATATATTAATATGACATAAGAAATATCATCTCTTTGGCTGAAATAGAGGATAATTCCATCAAAACAGTGTCTATAGAGTGTCATATTAAGGTTGGGATTTCTTTATAGGGTGAAATTTAATTTCTATAGGTGGAACAGCTCACGAAAGTCTAGATATGGTGGTAGAATACTCTTCTGGATTAACTCGATAAAATGTTTTTTGAATTTTTGTGTTTCTACTATTATGGGGGAACTTGAGGACCCGGAAGTGGAAGCACCAGTAGCTAGCTAATTTACCTACATCCTATTATAATTATTTGTGAAAAATAGATCAATGAACCTATAATGTGCAATGTGAATGAATAGGTCATCCATGTTAGTCTCCAAAAAATGAATAATATACTTTATCCAAGGTAAATATTCGACCATTCTATGATAGAGGGACCTACATATCTTTTGGATGAAAAGTGAGTTGGGCCATTAGCCAATTAGAGTGCCCCAGCATGGTTATGAGATCTGGTCTTCGGATGATGTAGTCATCATTAATTTTATTAATGATAAACTCATATTATCCCTCTAAATTAATGTGTGGGACATCAATATTGATGAAAATATTGATACCAGTAATGATAACATGATACTATTCCTTGTTAATGGAGTAACCTTGGATGGATCGATCTAACAAAACTCATCTTTACCCTTTTCATTATTCTAATGGTTAAAAAATGTCTTAGATGGATTTTTGTGGTCAATTACCTACAGTTTTTTGGTCGGTGCATACACCTTTATGAGGGTCTATCTTGATATCTTCTTACCAATGGAGAAAATCTTCACTATCATTCCTTGAATTTATTCTCATATCACTCTAATCCTCATGTCAGCTGGGTATGGGCATGTTTATCATAACTTTACCTATATGGGAATCCTACTCCTCAATGGGTTGGTCAAGCTATCAAAAGATAGGTCTAAATTGGAGAATATTGTATTATCCCTAGCCTCTGATCTACACATGTTGATAAACCTCTTCCATAATATATAAATTTACATTGAGGATATTAACACAACTTTGTTAGATGTTATGATGGTTGCGAATTGACTTCGGGTAGTGAGCCACAAGGAATGCTTCCATATCTACTCATTGACAATGATGATCAATGTCTTCACGGTTTTTCTATCATCTAGGCTAATAGAACTGATGATCACCAAGGTGGTGTCGGGTATCCCATTTGTTTTTGTGGAAACACATGGTGTATATCATTTCAAGGGACTCCATGATCTCGATTTTGCGAGTTTTAGGTGGCCATAACTCCCAAAAACCGGTTAGCGACTAGAACCTCCATAAAGCATGATTTATCAAATCCATTTTCATGTATGACTTATAATATGATCAATTAATTCCCATATATAGGTTGTAGCACCAATGTGGAACGTTTTAGCATCAAGGTAGCTAGTAGTGGATCCACTATGTGAGCTATCAGTTTGCTATGTTCTAGGGACTCTCTTGGGAGTGGTACCAAATGAATCATCACATCCATATATGAAAGAGTATTTATCATTGCCTCATGTGAAAGGGTGCCAACACACATTTGGGTCTCAAAAGGGATCTCACCATCTGTAGGAGTTGTCCTACATCATCACATATCTCTTATATCTATGGTATAACTGACGTGGATGGAAATTGGTGGTGATGGTGATTTATTCACTATGATCCCTTAAAAGGGGGATAAATCATAATCCACCTCCATGTACTCACATAGGGATCTGAGGATCTATTATATATCAATTTCTAGGATAGAGAACATCAACATTCAGGAACATTCACTAGGCTCTATCAGTCGAGGTGGGGTGACATTACTCTATCATATCTATACATAGTATCATATTGTACAACATTTTCATCAATGACATGGTGTTTCCCAAGTGTTCAACTTCAGCATTGACTGTTTTCTATTTTTATCAGTATAGTTTGGTGGGGGTAGTGTTCCTCTCTGGAATGGGGATGAAATTCATGCTAGTGGGTGGTAATGTGGGGAGGACCTCTACTTTTACTTCTTATATCGTGAGAAGGGCTTCAATAATGGTTGAGAGGAGTATGTGGAGGATCTCTGTGTTGATGATAAGGTGAGTGGAGAGGACCTCTATAACGAATGTTTATGGAGTGAAGATTACATATTATTTTCTTGGAGATAGTGAAGTGAGGATCTACACACTATATCACATCATCATATGTTACCACATAATAGATATAGATGGTTCCAATTATGGATACAGTAAACCCGACCAGCCTATGAGGTGGCTAGGTTATTGATCCCAATTGGGTAAAGGTGAATCCATATTCTCATATTGAATGATCTAGAGGGATGTGATCAAAGTGTCAAGGGATACTAGGTCTGTGGAATAAGATTAATTTTTAGGGGAATTCTCCTAAGCATACCCCAGACATTGGCGTCAGGTGATTCAGACCGGGGTCAGCAGAGTAGGGGTGATGTCCACCTATTCATCAATATGAAGGATTGGTCATTACTGTAATTTATTCATCCTATTATGATCACTCCATGGAGACTCACAAATATTATTTATGTATGGGGTGATGTAGGAATCTCTTACATTCACACAGTAGGGGAGAAAGTCACTGGATCATTGCAGTTATATACTCTAGATGTTGTTTGTTATCGGAATGGCAGTGGTTTTCCTAGGGGAAGCCCCTAGGGGATGTAGTGTCGATTGTCCAGGGATACATCCATGTCCTGGAAGGCCATGTCTATTATAGGAATAGCGAAATACTGTTTTTACTAGAGCATGAGAGTGTAAATAAACCATCCCTGGACGTTATCTGATGTTGATGCAGGTCATGGGGGCCTAATAAGTATTGTCGGGGAGGGTGATGTTGATGAACTAGATTTTTAGGGTTTTCACATTAATTTTTCCCCTTCACAATCACATATAGGTTCTTGGTTGTTGATTTTTAGTAGATTACATTCTATATAGAATGTTTATTTAGCCTTTAGTACATGTATAGGGAATGAGATGAAAAATTCACTAGCATCATCTATTATTCGAATGAAAGAGAGGGATCAAATGTAGAGACCCAAAACATGACTAACATAGACATTACATTAGTTTTGCAGAATACGTAATACATGACAAAAACAGATCCCAAAGACTGTATTAGTTTAGTGTCTTTGGAAACTCAGAACTTAGTCTTCTAATCATTGTGAATGATCTTCAACATCTCCCATAAATATCTTCCCCTCTGGTTTTCTTACCTAAAACATTTCCTTATATCCTGGGGAAATGAAAACATAAAAAGGGTGAGATCAAATGCTCAGTAAGGGAATCATGAAGAAAATAAAACAAACCATATACATTTGAACATAAAAACATGAACATATTGATTAAACACCGAAATCTTGAGCAATTACAGAAAACATGGCAGTACGTAAAGCATTGATCATAATGAAACATCAATCATGATAAAATATCTTGGAAATAAAACTTGTAATTGTGGAAAAACATTAATCACATGATTTTATTTCCATAGTAGCCTAGGCATTTCTTCCAAGACCATCTTAGTGGACAAAGTCCCTTTCTGAATCGAGTTCACTCCTTGTTCCAGTCCTGTATCACAGAACTGGATTAACATAACATTATTTCCATGTCTATATCATGAGATATAAATATTTACCCAATGAATTGGAGGGAGATATAGGTCCCACCTATCTCATAATGAAGTCATTCTTACATGTTACACAACATGATCATAAATCATTCATCATTACCCAAGTATAAAATGGGTTTCATAAACATCATTACATCATAACATAATCCATAAAAAACAAAATGGATATCATTTCATCATAAGAAAAGTGAAACAATGTAAATCATAGAGAAATTATACCTGAAACATAGACATATGATTAATTCCATCTTATATGGAAAATGGTTTTGATAAAATACTTGAAATGAATTCATGAGGAAAATATCATTTCTTATTCAAAATCATTTTCTTTTCATAGAATGCCATGAAATTTTAAAAGAAAAGGAATTTGTTGAAAACAGTCATGAAATATTGTATAATAAGCTTCATGGAAATATGGCGTTATGAAACTATGAAAATCCATTCATGTCATATAAGTTAAAAAAACATTCTTCTCGTACTTTTGTCAGAAAAGTCAAAAAGTACCTTGTATGGTAAACAAAAGAAAGATTCCTTCCATATGATGTGGTCAAAGTAAAAAAAGGTAAAAATGACTTTAAACATACATGTAAGAAAAGTAAACATTTAATGAAAACATTTTGAGAACATATGGACATGGATGATAAACATAACCCCCGTAAATACTTATGAATATACAATCATAGATAAGATTGAGATTGGAATAATTATCCCTTACCTTAAGTCCAATATGCTTCATACGTATCTGAACCTCCTATATAATGATTTAAATAATGTCATTTAATTATTAAATAAGAATATTAATTGTTATTATGTCATATATGGTTCACTTATGACTTTATATTACCCGTTCTTTTGTAAATTCCATGTTAAATCATCATTTTGGGTAAAATCATTTTATTTATCATACATGTTTGGACTTGTTGTTCTTGATATTATTATTAATTATATCCTGATTTATATAATTCCAGAATGTAAAACATGATTTATATATAATATATATTCATCATATACATATATACATGATAGATCGATAAATGGAATGAAATACACCGTTCATGGAGTCGGTAGGCCGTACGTACGCATGAACACTGTTTTCGTTTCCTTATTGAATTGATTGGAATTAAGAAGATGACATAAATTTATATATACATAAATTAAGTAGCTTCATTATGTATTATATTTCATTATTAAAAAATTATATATACATTATAATCATTTATGAATGGTTATCATGGAGAATAAATCTCATCGCGTCGTGGAGACGGTAGTCCGTACGTACTCACGAGCGATGATATCATTCCCATGATCAAGGAATTGTATTTAAGTGTATGTATAATATTTCTGAATCAATATCACTTTACAATAATCATATATAGTTATTTATTTACACCACTATACCCATCCAAGTAAGGTGGTGGTCAAAAACAGATTACACCATGGCATGGAGATGGTATTCCGTATGTACACACACGCGGTGATTTCATTTTCCATAGGATTGATAGACGGTGAAATAGGAATGTTTCAGAATAACATATCAGTATATAATTAATACTAATGTTATTACTTTATAATGATACAACTAAAGAAGAATATGTAGAAGAAGAAAGAAACTTGAGAGAATCTGAAGAAGAGATTACCTCTTCTTCGACACACTTCCTTTAAGCTTCCTCAGAAGGGAGTAGAGTTTTTCTTTTGAGAAGACCAGAACTTCCATAATGTTTCTAGGGAACTGGAGAATATAAAATTTCAGGGGTTGGTTGGGCCTAATGTCTCAAAAGGGTGTGAAGAGAAGAGGGAAGGGGTTCCCTTTTTATAAGGGATGGGAGGGGCACCTTTGGAAAAACTTAAAATATTATTTTATAAAAAAGTCATATTCGGTTTATAATAGCTCCAAATTGATTTATTTCGAAGCTAAAGTGAGGAGCGGTCGAAATCCTCTCAACCAATTGGTTTTAGACAAGTTTAGGTTACTATGTTATCCTTATAATTTAGATTTTAACTCTAAGAAAAATAATTTAACTTTTACCGTGTCTTCTTGTTTTCTGACACTATATGGTTAATAAACTTAAAATAAAAAGAAAAACGAACCCCAAGTGGTTCTTTATTAATATATAAAACCATATCTAATTCATTTGGATGATAATTATATTTTTAGGAATATAATAACAATTAATGAGACAATATTTGTTTTAAAAACTATTTTATGTCAATTTTGACACTATTTGGAAATTGATTTTTGTGAATATCATAACAACATTATTAGTTAGAAAAAAGTTAATTAAATAAATAATAATATTTCATGTTAACCTATAAAATTACTGTAATTCATAAAAAGTCTCAAATTACATTTATTTGGGTATTTATAATATCAGTTATTTTAATATTTTCTTAATAGGGTAATTACTGCATCATCATTATGTCATAAATAAGTTAACATACATAACGTCAAAAAATTATAAATAAAATACTATTATGTAGGAAATCATTTTTTATTTCTAATTAATATTTATAGTTGAATTTATCTTTTGTATAACCCTATATTAAAAATGTTTTAGTTATTAAACATTGGTTTTAACTATTTTAATTAGTCTTTAAATAGAATAATAATAAATGTCCTAATCTAATACAAATGGACCTAAATGGTCATATGTTATTCCTAATGTTGTTTTTGGTCGAATTAGACATTTCCAATAGAATTAGGACATGTGTTAGGGTAATAATAATATCATTTTTACCCTTAATTACCCTATTAACTTTTAACTATGGTAAAAAAGGTAAAAAGTTACTATTCACCAAAAAATATTTTTATCTTATTGAACCACATTTTACTCCTTGATATTAACCATGTCTCTCAGATTTTCGAAATTCCACTCATATAAGAAGTAAAATTATGTTTTATGTAAATTTTCAAATTCCCCGAGGAGGTGGGTAAAAGACGGTGAAAAGTTCAATAAAATTTTTATATGTCTAAATTTATTATAAAACAACTTCAATGAATTAAATTGAACTTAAATAGGTATTATGTATCAATTTTAAAATAAAATAAATTTAAATAAAATAAATAATTATTTAAATAAAACTTTGGTTTTTAAATAGTAACATAGTGTTTTCGATATTCAAATAAAATTTATAGTTTTCAGAAAAATACCAAAAATTCAACCTATGATAATTTCAATATTCCAAATCCAAAAATGAAGTCCATTTTGAAAAATAAAATTTCAAAAAGTGGGTATTACTATTCATAATGGCTTGTTTATATAACATATCATTGTTTAGTGAAACTCTATATTGCGTACAACATACACTATCATGGAAGGTGGCGATTGCATGTAATGCAAGCCAAGTCCGAGATGCGTGTAGTGAAAGCTCCTTTTGGTGTAGTGTAAAACACAAGAAATCAATGAAATTGAAAAGAACATTTTTCATAAAATATCAGGGTGTTACAGTCTACACCCTTAAAATAAATTTTGCTCTCATAAATCGTCAGGGTTATAAATGGTTTACTACTCGAAAGTTTTAATAGAAACCCACATCATAAAAAGGAATTCCAAAACATATCATTAAAAACTAATGTATGAAACATAACGGTTACCCAAATTAAGTAATCACTGGGTTTCCACATAGGAGAACCTTGGTGAAAGTATGGATATGGAAGAGAAATTTAACCATCATTTTCTGATAGAGAGTGGTAGAGAACATGGCTATGAAAAATCCAACAATCACAAACCCATAAATTTGTAACGATCTAAGGTACGATCTGATTCATCAGTTATAAGAGCACTAGGACAAAATTTTTGGTTTGCAATATCATTTCCCTAAAGATGAAAATTATGAATTAGAAAAAATACATCCATGATTTTGGTACAATCTCACTATTGTTTGTGCCTTGAACAATTTCCACATATTCTCTTAAAGAAATGAAGTTGAATTTGTCTTCCGTGATGTGTTAGCAGATCATGGGATAGAATGATAGGTCATTACATCTATCTCAAATAGAAGGTTAGCAAAATTTATATACATAAGTCCATCTATGGTGAGATTAATCATATATGGTTCTTAAAATGGACATATACTTCATATATAATACCACATAATAAATTTAAACTAATTTATACTAACCAGGGACTTCATGTATGCCAGTGGTAGGCGATAAAGGACTGTCGCACTACGGTTGTGGTTTCGATTTCCGCATCCTTGTCCAACGTGACAGGTTGTCGCCCGTCCTGCGAGTTGTCCTTTTTCTAAAATTATACTATTGTAACATTCCAAAAATAATATTGAAAAAAAAGTTCTATTTTTAAACAATAATATCTAATGTCAATCTTAATGTATTTCAAATCGTTAGGATTTTCCAAAATACATATGCCCAAGATCAAAGTATAAAGAAAACGATTACTTGAGATGTCACATAACAAGCACGTGAATACCATCATTTATCCCCCATATATCATAAGATATATCTTATTTATCACATTCCAAACATGTGAATACATTAATCATGTATTCTCTTGAACCATAGTGAAAAAATGAATGATGTCACAAGGTAACTCTTTCCATATACCAAATTCCCAAAATTTCTATATACTCAAACAATGATATCATTTTGTCCTTATATCAGTCATGAGCTCATTAATACTATCAAACATCTCATTGTCTCCTTATCCTATCATTATGATCATATCATCTACCTTCCAAAAATATTTGAATTACCTTTCATGGTTACCGATACCATTCATCATATATTTTAAAAAACTAAAGGAAAGACAACAGTGTATCAATATTTAGATTTTTCATTATTCCATAGTACCATACATTATTCTTGATAAACATATAATCATTACACTACCTTCTTAAACCACTGACTGAGCTTCATCATTTCTTTAAACTCAAATATCATTTGTAGTCTCTTCATCATCATCCACATAAATACTACCCATATGACCATGCTGATTCTCTTTATGAGATTTTACCATAGAGAATAGGTTTTCATAATGCTCGTACATTCCACTTTTAAAACACTTAAACATTGTTGATGTTTTAGAAATTCCATTATCCTTGTCCATGGTGTTAACTGAACCTTTTCCTTTAAAATTACTGGCTTTGTGTCCTTCTTTTCCACACACAAAGCATCTTCCAGTTCCTTTGAAACATTCTCCATAATGCCACTTACCACATGATTTACATGATTAAAATTGGACTTTCGTTCCTCAATGATCATCATGAAACTCCATCATTCTCTTATTAGTAGAGTTAGGAAACATAACAAAGTTGAGATTATTAATCATATTATGAGATTGCAGATTTGGCATAATAACGATGTCTAGACTTTCAAATCTCATTTCATTTGGTTTCTCATGAAGAATATCATTTCATTGTCCATCATATCATCCATGATCGTGAATCTTCCTGTTTCCAGCCATATTCTAAAACCCAGAAAGAATAGTGTGAGAGGAAAAAATCATACTAGGAAAAAAACATAATCAAGGGGATTACATTGAATCTCTAACATCATAGGTTTAATCACAGGTTATTCACGGTCATTATCATAATTATAGGACTATAACCTATACTTATACATAACCATAAAAACATCTGTATACATACCTTAGAAATATCTCTAGGGATCTCACTAAATTTTTCACATCCTAGTTTCCAAAGGATAACTAAACCTTTACTCTGATACCAACTATAGAGACCCAAACTTGTCTTAGATGGAAATTACATTACTTTTGCTGAATACTTAATACATGATAAAAACAGATGCCCAAAGACCATATTAGTTTAGTGTACTTGGAAACTTAGAACGTAATCTTATAATCCTAGTGAAAGATCTTCAACATCTCCCATAAAGATCTTCCCCTTTGGTTTTCTTACCTAATACTTTTCTTTATATCCTGGGGAAAATAAAACATAAAATGGGTGAGCTCAAATGATCAATAAGGGTAAGCGTGGATAAAATAAACCAAACCATATACATTTGAACATAAAAACAAGAACATAATGTTTAAACATCGAAATCTTGAGAAATTACATAAAACATGGCAGTACATAAGGCATAGATCATAATAGAACATCAATCATGATAAAATAGCTTGAAAATAAAACTTGTAATTGCAGAAAAACATTAATAACATGATATGATTTCCATAGTAGCCAAGGCATTTTTTCCAAGACCATCTATGTGGACAAATTCCCTTTCTGAATAGAGTTCACTCCTCGTTCCAGTCCTGTATCACTGAACCAGATTAAATTACCATTCCATCCATGTCTATCTCATGAGATATAAATCTTTACCCAATACATTGGAGGGAGATATATGTCTCACACATCTCATAAGGAAATCATTCTTACTTGTGCCACAACATGATCATAAATTATTCTTCATTAGCAAAAGTATAAAATGGATTTCATAAACATCATCCCATCATAACATAATCCATTCAAAAGAAAATGGATATCATTTCATCATAAGAAAATTGAAATCATGTAAATCATCGAGAAATTATACTTGAAACATACACATATGAAATAATTACATCTTATATGGAAAATGGTTTTGATAAAACACTTGAAATGAATTCTTGATGAACATATCCTTTCTTCTTCAAAATCATTTTCTTCTCACAAAATGGCTTGAAATTTTAAAAGAAAAGGACTTTATTAAAAATATTCATGAAACCTTGTAGAGTAAGATTCATGAAAATAAGGCGTTATGAAATCGTAAAAATCCATTCATGCCGAATAAGTTGAAAAAACATTCTTCTCGTACTTTTTTTGGAAAAGTCAAAAAGTACCTTGTATGGTAAACAAAAGAAAGATTCCTTCCATACGATGTGATAAAAGTAAAACAAGTTAAAAATAAATTTTAACATACATGTATGAAAAGTAAACATTTTATGAAAATATTTTTAGAACATATGGACATGGATGATAAACATAACCCCAGTAAATACTTACGAATAAACAATCTCAGATAAGAATGAGATTGAATAATTATCTCATTCCATAGGTCTGATATGCATAGTACGTATCTGAACCTCCTTTATAATGATTTAAATAATGTCATTTACTTATTAAATAATCATATTTTTAATTATTATATCATATATGGTTCACTTATGACTTTATATTACCAGTTCTTTTTTAAATTCCATGTTAAAGCATCGTTTTGGGTAAAATCGTTTTATTTATCATACTTGTTTGGACTTCTTGTTCTTGATATTATTATTACTTATATCATGATTTTCTTAATTCCAGAATGTAATACATGATTTATATATAGTATATATTCATCATATACATATATAGATGATATATCAATAAATAGAATGAAATACACTGTTCATGGAGACGATAGGTCGTACGTATGCATGAACACTGTTTCTGTTTCCTTATTTAATTGATTGGAATTAAGTAGATGTCATACATATATATATATATATATATATATACATAAATCCAGTAGCCTCATTATGTCTCATATTTCATTATTATTCATTATATATACTTTATAATCATTCATTAATGGTTAACATGGAGAATGAATCTCATCGTGTCGTGGAGACGGTAGTCCGTATGTACGCACGGGCGATGATATCATTCCCATGATTGTGGAATTGTATTCAAGTGTATGTATAATATTTCAGAGTCAATATCAATTTAAAATAATCATATATAGTTATTTATTTACACCATTATACCCATCCATGTATGGTGGTGGTCAAAAACCGATTACACCACGGCCTGGAGATGGTATTCCGTACGTATGCACACGCGATGATTACATTTTCCGTAGGATGGATAGAAGGTGATATAGGGATGTTTTATAATAACATATTAGTATATAATTAATACTGATTTTATTACTTTATAATGAGACAACTAAAGAAGAACAAGTAGAAGAAGAATGAAACTTGAGAGAATCGAAAGAAGAGATTACCTCTTCTTCGACGCACCTCCTTTTAGCTTCCTCTTTAGGAAGTAGAGATGATATTTTGAGAAGAAAAAAACCTCCAAAATGTTTCTAGGGAAGCGTAGAAGGGAAATGGTCCAGGGTTGGCTGAGCTTCAAGCCTCAAAAGGGTGTGAATAGAAGAGGGAAGGGGTGCCCTTTTTATAAGGGAATAGAGGGGCACCTTTGGAAAAACATAAAATATTATTTTATAATAAAGACACATTAGGTTTATAATAGCTTCAAATTGATTTATTTAGTAGATAATGTGTGGATGGGTCGATATCCTCCCAACCAATTGGTTTTAGACAAGTTCAGGTTACTATTTTATCCTTATCATTTAGATTTTAACTCTAAGTTAAATAATTTATCTTTTACAGTGTCTTCTTGTTTTCTTACAATATATGGTTAATAAACTTACTATAACAAGACAAAAGATTCCCAAGTGGTTCATTATTAATATATATAACCTTATCTAATTCATTTGGCCTAACCTTAGATTTTGTTAATATAATAACAATTAATGATATAATATTTGTTTTAAAAACAATTTTATGTCAATTTTGACTCTATTTGGTAATTGATTTTTGTGAATATCATATAAACATGATTAATTCTAAAAACATTAATTAAATCAATACTAATAAGTCATATTAACCTATAAAATTAGTGTAATTCCTAAAAAGTTTCAAATTACATTTATTTGGGTTCTTATAATATCAATTATGTTAATATTTCCTTAATAAGTTAATTACTACATCATCATTGTGTCATAAATAAATTAAGTTATTTAAAATCTAAAAATTATAAATAAAATAAATTTATGTAGGAAATATTTTTATCTTTATAATGAATATTTATAGTTGAATGTTTCTTATGTATAACCCTATATTAAAAATATTTTAGTTATTAAACATTGATTTTCAATATATTAACTATTCTTTAAATAAAATAATAATAAATGTCCTAATCTAATCCAAGTGGACCTAAATGGTCATATTTTATTCCTAAGGTTGTTTTTGGTCGAATTAAATTTATCCAATAGAATTAGGACATGTGTTAGGGTATTAATAATATCATTTTTACCTTTAATTACCCTATTTATTTTTAACCGTGGTAAAAAGGTAAAAAGTTACTATTCAACAAGAAATATTTTTATCTTATTGAACCACATTTTACTCCATGATATTTTCCGTGTCTCTCGGATTTTCTAAATTCCTCTCAAAGAAGCAGTAAAATTATGTTTTATGTAAATTTTCAAACTCTCCTAGGAGGTGGGTAAAAGACGGTGAAAAGTAAATAAAATTTTTATATGTCTAAAATTATTATAAAATTACTCCAATGAATTAAATTGAACTTATATAGATATTATGTATCAATTATGACATAAAATAAATTTAAATAAAATAAATAATTATTTAAATAAAAAGTCGGTTTTAAAATAGTAACCTACTGTTTTCACTATTCATCAAAAAATTAATGTTTTCGAAAAAATACAAAAAATTCACCCTATTCTAATTTTACTATTCCGAATCCAAAAATGAAGTACATTTTAAAAATAATATTTCAAAAAGTGGGTATTACTATTAATAACGGCTAGTTTATATTATATATCGTTGTTTAGTGAAACTCCGTATTGCGTACAACATACGCTATCATGGAAGGTCGCAATTGCATGTAATGCAAGCCAAGTCAGGGATGCGTCTAGTGCAAGCTAAATTTGGTGTAGTGTACAGAAAAAGACATCAATGAAATTAAGAAGAACATTTTTCATAAAATTTCATGGTGCTTCATCAAAAATGATGTAGTCACAAACTAATGATGCCTCATTCTTAACTACCACAATACCTATTGATTTAAATCCCTATCACACTATTTCATGGTGATACTTGATTCAATATGTTTGAATTTGAGTCTTTTAAATCCTATGATGCCACAATAATAATAGTCTCATTGTTGTGGATAATTGTTTCACATAAGGTTAAACATTTCTCTTTTTTATGGTTACACCAGGTCCTACCTACGCATCATCATATGATGCATGTTCTATCATTTTTATTTCCTTATATTCATACGTTCCAATGTCGAGATGTCTTCATAACCTTAAATGATTGTATTTTCTCCTTGATCGAAATGATAAATGTGGATTTCGGGTACTCACCCTTGTATTCATCCGTTCAGATCATTTCCTTGTGCGGCTTTCCCACAATGATTGATTTCATGTTTAGGGAATTCATTCCCAGTATAATATATTTGTGAATTCTGGTTAATTAAACATCCTATCCATTGAAATTATTTATTCATCGTGAAAGTGAAGTAACCTTTAGTCATAAGAGTATTGACATTTTGCATCACTAGCCATTTCATGTTATTGGGCACATGGGTCAGCTGTATTCTTCCACTTAAGAGGGAATCCCATATGAAGAATCTTATGTGGTTGAACTGAAGGCATCCCATGCCAATCAGAAGTTAGTCATCCATGAGGCATATTTATTCCAATGAATTTTTCCTGAGGATTTCAACACTTATATATGGGGTAGGTTTCTGGGAAAGGTCACAAGTTATACATCCTGTGGGGACAGACCAAAACATCTAGTTATGACAGATCAAGTGATGAGTATAACAGTTTTTGGAGATGGGAACATGGTTAATGTATTGTGGGAACATGATATAGTGTTCAAAATTCCCCTTTGGTGGCATAACATGTATTGTTGAACATAGTTCCCCATAGATAAAGATTAGTGTGTTTAATCCATAGGAGGGAGTAGCTAGATATTTTAATGATGTCAGGATGCCCCATAGAAGTGGGCTTAGTGTTTTGGATTGGAACACTCATTATGAATAATCTGATATGTTCATCCCAAGGGTAAATAATGTCTCACCAAAATTTTTTACCCCCAGATATGAATTCCCCATGAGGTGGATCTGATAGGGGAATCTATAAGGGGGAGAACCTATGTTTACCATCGATTAGGATTCATCCTATGGGAGGAATCATACCCAACCATTGTGGAATACATGGATCAAAACCCTTGCTATTTGAATCAATAGTTTAATTTCATGAGACAGGATCAATCGAGGTAGTTTAAAGTCATGCAATAAGGATTCCCATGTTGTAAAAGTAGAATCATTGATGTATTTTTTGGGGCATACATGTTGATGCTACCCTTCTCAATAGTATTCCTCTAGATTGGATTGGTTTGGGGATTTTTCATGGAAAATTCCCTTTTGTGGACTCATATCCAGGTGTAGGGGAGAGGGTTTCAACCCATGAGGAACATACATGGGGAAACAAAAGTTCATTTCTTAATGAAATACTACCATTTTATGATATATTCTAAGGATATTATCATTCAGTTTTACATGGAATGGATAGGATATAGATGTAGGTTATTTTTCCTCATGCATCCCTGATATGAGAGGGATCACATTAAAAGGGGAACTATGTCAAGTTGAGTAAAAGGATTTTCTAAGATAACATTTCTATGAGAGGTGAAAATTTTTCATAAATGTTATCCCTACAAGCAATTATGTAACTATCATTGATTCTAATTTGGGAAGCATGGCGTTGGAAATTCCATGGAGGAGTGCTCAATCAGAGGGTCTAAATAGAGGGATCCATGGTTCTAATGTTCTCGACCCTATTCTTATTAAAATGGGCATTAGAATATATATTATTAGGAGAAACAAGTAAAGTAATGGCTTAATATGGATAACCTGGATCATCTTTTCGGAGACCCCTATGTTGTTGGCTACATGTTTTTTGTGTTTTCTGAATGAGTTTCATGATTAGCCGGCCCTAGAATAAAAAAATTATATAGATCCTTTAAGGGCGTGTCCCCACAATAATGATGTTGTGCATAGAGTATGTTGTGGTGAAGAAATTGATTTTTGAACAACTACACAACACTGAGAGGAGTTTTATGATAAACACTCTACCATGGGACAAGTCTATTTGGACCCACCTGAGGTTTATCATGTGATAATCTCTACCTTTGGTTTTTCTATGTTGCATTCTGTAATGGAAGAGGAGTACATGATCACATAGAAGCATTGTATCATTTTCCATAGATCCTCCCCAAAGAGGGGGGGGGTGAGATTCAATTTATATACATTATACTCATCCACAGGTGTGTGAGGACCAAAGAGTAGGATATTTACACGAAGCTTCATGATTATCAATTGGAGCTTGGATATGCAAGAATATTGTCTTCATGTCTCCTTTGGTGTGTAAAGAGGTATATTGTAGGTAGCATTATTTTATTTCATGCATACCTTCCATATTACATTTTTTATCCTTGAAAATCCAATAGGTACTATTAGAGTACATGAAAAAGCTCGACATCTTTGGGCTAGATGGCCTTTGCATGTGAAATGAGGATATGTATGCAACATTTGGAACATGCAATCACTATTCTCATTGTCCTGAGAATGGTCTATGGGGGTGTCCAACATTATCGGTACATCTATAAAGTGGTCATTCGAGGATTCAGAAGAAATATTGGTTTCAAAATTCATTAATCTGGACAATCCTCATATTCTGCTTCATATATCACAATGTAAAATTATTAAAATCCATCAGAGACAATACATTATTGAATAAAAACCCCAATATAAGGATTCCCCAAAGAGAGAACACAAAGAGAAATATTTAGATAAAATCAAAATTATTACAATTTATTTCCTAGGTATAACACACTTAAATTTCACGGAATAACCATTTAGGGAAATGAAAATCATTAATTTCACTAAACGAAACTCTCTAGTAGGAGAGTATAATCGACAGGGGAAAACTTTTGGGCTTCAATTGAGAAAAAAGCTATCAAACAAAAAAAAATTTAATTAACAAATTCACATTATATTGATTCATATTTTGTAATAAAATTTTCTAAACATGATGTTTCTATTGGACAACACATGTATTATTATGGTTTAGATGCTCTATTGAAAAAAATATATGCCAACATTGAAAATTATCATTCTCTATATATTTATGAGGCAGTGGGGTTAACTCAAGATTTATCCAAAACATAGAATATCTCTGATCCATCCATAGGTTTCTTTTTAAAGACAAATGATTACCTCAGACAACCACATGGTTTCCTCTAACCATAAGAAAAAAATAACTACCTTAAAAGGACCTAAAAAATAATGAAGACTCATTAACATACAAAAACTCATATGAGGACATTTATTACATGAAATTGTATTAATAAATATAAATTTACATCAAATTGATGGGGTGTTACATTATCCCAACCAGTTTTACTTCCAACCCTGTTAATATGGGTGCTTTGAGGGTAGTTGACATGTTATGGACATTGCTCTAGTATTTTCTTCTCACATTCAAATTTCTTCTATTTTTCCATCCTCGTTTATATTATACTTGTAAAAAAGATGTCATTAAACCATGAAATTAAACTTTTTACTTATCTAGAAAAATATTCTATGTCTATAACAAATTCATATAATGTTCCAAAGAGATATAGTCCAAAATAATCACATGTTTTCGCTCTCCATGGTACCTCTTAAATTGAGATACATTAAACACATAATGAAAGGAGATGAACACTATTATTAAATCCAACTAATAAGAAACATGAAAATAAGTTAATTAATATTTAAGGTTCTTATATATTATGGTGTCAAATTCACTTTATTACCATAAAGAAATTTCCCCAAACAAGTTAATACTTTTAAAAATTCACAGTCACCTGTATCATAAGATAATGTTCCATGATGAGGATATGGATATGATTTCTAGTGGACATAGTCAATAGAAATCTATTTGTTGATGAATGGAGTTTTAATAATAGTATCCTTGTCATAGCATGGTCTAATTAGTAAAGATTCCCTAGTTTCAAACAAAAATAATTAAAATCAAAATAGATGGACATATAATGATAAAAACGGAGATATTTTATCATTTCATGTGAAATTTTATTGAATGAAATATCTACTAATATTAAATATGATTCCCATGAACCAATGAAATCCATAACATAAGACCTAATAATATATTATTTTTATGGATATTTTTTTGGAATATAAATGTATATATGTATTATATGTGGTTATAATAATGAATTGGTTTCTAAGGAAATTTTGGAGTAACATAAAAAGTTATTAGTTGAACCCTCTATTTCAAGATCCATTACTGTAATACTAAAAGATAGTGTCTCAAAAGTGTAATCATGTCTTAAGAAAATATTTTAGATTTATTTAACTCCATAACTTTTTATTAAAACTTAGTTTCGAAAACAATGTTCCAACCACATGGGAGATCCTGGATGACTCCTAGGGAAGAACGATTTGGCTGCTTGTTTAGGAAAACCATGAACCCACTATGTATATTTTCATTGTACAACTATTTATGAGGCCCCATGGTTACCACATGATTACCCAAAATGTTTAGAAATGTGTGGCTTCCACTGGATCTTTTTTTAGGTCAAGTTTTTTCTTTGGTAAACATCATTGTTTTACCAAAATATGTTTTGACCATACACCTAGTAAAAAGTATCCAATAATTCATTAATCTTTTTATCCAATACTGAAACTCATCCACTTTCCTTTCATTTGATATTGTACATTTGAAAAAAGAAAATTTCCTCAAACATGTGGTTTAATAAACAAATAATGATAATATAACTTGATATTTAAAAAAAGATATATTTCAACTGTTAAAGACTTCTATAAAGTTCTTTTATTATTATTTATTTTCAAATCCATTGGTTACATGGAATCTTCTTATATAATGTGAGTGATAACATTACTCCATTTATACCTTTTTTTCCTTTTAATACCCTTTATTATATTTAATTATTCACAAACTAAACAATATTTTAAAATCAATTCAAATTGTATAATCATTAATGTTTCAATGGAAATGTAAATTTAAAATTCAAATCCTAAAGTGAAAAATCAAACTTCTCTAACATTAATTAAATCCATATGATCAAACTAGAACTTTTATTCACTCTTATGTATGATTAATAGAAATAATAGATCAAGATGGATCTGCCCTTGAATTAATAAATGATCCACAAGATGAAATTATGAAAATTATTTAATACTAATATTCCTATTTCATTTCATCATTCACCACATCTTATATAGTTATCATTTTCGTTCAGACACTTTGAATTTATTTGAATCTGCTCTCAAAATAGCTTGAATAAAATAAATGTGATATACTGGGATATAATTTCTATTTAAGTATCTGATTGTGATGTGTTTTCGAGGGTATAGTCATGAAAATTTTGGTTTTCCAGAAACATTATACATTTATCAATCCCTTTCTACACCTCAAGGTATTTCAATTTAACTCCCATAATAAAAACCACAAAAATGTGTGAACAATTTTCTTTATGAATTTATTACATGGGTCATGACACATTTGATCCCATTATTATTTCCCAGTTTAATGCATCAATAAAATTTCTATGTTTATATATGTTTTTATTAGGGGATCATTTTTCTCCTTTGAATATGAAACCATCTATAGGGTATAGAGAACTTCCTAATGTCATATTGTATATTTAGAAACTTGAACTCATTTTCAACGAAATGTTTATATGAAAATTCTAGTTATTTACTTTTTTAAAGGATCCATTCATTGTTTGGTACCTGTTATAACACCATATCACATGTATTCAATTCAACCATATAAAATATACGGAGTCACACTTTTTATAAATATATAACAAATAATAAAAAAATCGTAACATAAAATAATGATTCATTAAATAATAAAATATTTCAAGTGCCATTGTAATAATGGAATCGCAAATAATGGGTTCACAATCATTCAAAATCGCATCCTACTTTTTTATACATAACAAGAAACCTTCTTATACATTCCATTCATAATACAACAAAGTTAAAAATGATCACACAATTATAACATGATTATAAGTGTATGAGATCAAGAATAAAACATATAAAAACCATACCCTTAATATCATGATAGTTCAATGAAAATAATCATAAATTAATCAAGTAACTTGTTCTATGATAATATAACATTGGCAGAAGACATTGATTTCTGGTATACACATAAGCATAGAAAATCTTTTCCTTAGTAGTCACAAATAATTTGGAAACAACCGTATTGGAATTGATTTACTTCCCAATGCATTGATGTGGTTACAGTTCATATAGAATAATATCATACTAGGAATGGTCTCATACTATATTAGATTCACTCCCAATTTTGTTCCATTTTATCTCAAGAGATATTAATGCATAAACAATTCAATTGTGGGAGATATATGTTTACAGATCACATAATTAAAATTATAAAAATGTGTGTAAAAATACAATAAACCCATAGACATATTAAAAAACATACAAAATTGTTTTTATATCCATTTCTTCATAACATAACCCATATAATGAAAAAATAGGTTTTATAAGTATTTCACAATTTTAGCAAAGAATTCCCTACAGAAAATGAATGAGTTTCATAAAAATTTTTCATAATAAAAAGAATCTATATAGAAAATTAATAGATAATTTATCACTGGATTCTATTCATATTGAATCTTATATAATATCTAAGGATTTCATATTACGTTAAAAATTATTTTGGAGAATCACTGGGAATATTTTGTGATAAAAATGTCCTTTCCAATATGAAATAATACAATCAAAGTGTAAATATTTCCCAAATATTATAAAAATATATTTATTTTAAAATAACAATGAATAATTTGAAATTAGTCAATAAATCATTGATTTTTTAGGATGATAGTAAATATTGTTCAATTGGTACTTATTAATACAAATATTCCTTTAACATTTTCTATAAAAGACAAAAGGGGGTTTTTGGTAAAAAGAAAATAAGATTAAATTCAAACCATATGAAAAAAATTATAACATGTGAAAAATGTACAAAAAGAATTAATAGATAATAGTAATAAATTCCATTCATACATTTAAAAAATTTTGAAATTTTACAAAATGTGTTTTCAATCGTAGAGGTAAATGATGTAATTTTTTTATAAAATAATATTTAAAAAAAATAGATTCATAAATAGAATAAAATGAAATAAAAACATGTAACCTAAATAAAAATACTGTATGATAAAATTCATGAGATTTTAAAGATGTATATTATAATATTTCATCATTAGAAACATAATAATAAACAATTATGATAAATAGTAATATTTAAATATAAAACCATTAACATGACAGAATATATTGAATCATAAACCCAATAAATGAAAAAAAAAATTATATAGAAATTTATAAAAAATAAATATCATGATATGTAATATAAAATGAATTCGTGTGAATTATATAAACCATTTAAATTAAAAATGTGCTTTATAAGGAATGTGTCCAATAGAAGTAAAATATTGATGAGAATCTATTACCAATTTAAAATATTTTTTATCATCAATTCCATTAATGAATAACACTATATGAAACAAAAAATGTGTTTAAAATAAGTAGATAAAATATATTACACATAGAATGGAAATTATACACACCACCCACAAGAAATGAGTGGAGAATATGGAATTTTTCTCTTCGAAATAATAGTGGGGACAAAAATCACTTACCATAACTCTCAAAATAATTTCTAAACGTCATAAACCAATTTATAATAGATATATGTTTATTATTAATAAGTTATAGAACAGAAATCATATTTATAATTACATATAAGATTAATTTATTGTAGCTTTTTTAAATTTTATTAATAATTTGTTGTTAAAATAATTTTTTTGGGTAAAAATTACATTGATTTTCATATATATATATATATATATATATATATCTATTTTGGTATTTTATTTCCATATAATTTTGATCATAGGGTTTCATCATTAGGATATAATCTTTTTTCATTACTAGAAACTACTGATATAAATCAATAATGGAATAAAAACCCTATAATAGAACTAGAAACCTTTCATACATTTAATGATTTTCTAAACACTTGTTTAAATTGATTTTATAGAAATTGGCCATGTTTTATTTGTTGATAATTGTTTGGAAAGATCCATAAATGCATTATATGAATTCAGAAAACTATTTCGTAGATTTATTTTTCCAAATATATTTATGTTGGGACACTTTATTAGGAGAATTTCATGAACAATAACCCAAAATGAATTTAATTTAATTTTTTTAATTTTTTTAATGGTATAGTGTGATGGATTTTTTTCATTATAATATTGTAAGGGTATCATCACTAAAGGATTATAATAAAAAAAGTTATATCACAACAATTATTTTATAAAAAAATAGAAAATAATTGTGACAAAAAATAAAGATGATTTAGAGTATTCTATCACAGGAATGATAACAATAGGTTATTTTCCATCTATTCATGAAATCATAATCAATCTCCAAAAAATTATATTAACTAAGATTAAAATATCATTAATATAATGAAGGGAAAATAGGAAATTACATTATTTAGAAATGAATTCATTTCACTATGAAATATCTTGAAAATTTTTTCATTTATTTATTATGTATTAAAATCAACATATTTCATATTATATATATATAATATATACATATAATGTATAAAATTACTAAATGAAAAAATAATTGTAGGAAAAAATTGATTTATACAATTTCATGCATTCTGAAATATAATATATTTTATAGAGGGTACAATATTTTCAAAAAAATGAACAACTTTAAACAAATAGTATATTAACGAAAAATATCTCATTATGTGATAGTAAAAAATATATTATATATTAATAATTATTGTTTTTTTGAAGTATATTGTCACCATAAATGAAATCAAACATTTATAATTTCTTTATAAAATAATTTCACACCAAAATATCTATAGAAGTAGAAAGGGATTTCAATATAAATATAATTTGTATAATATATATTAATGAATTTCATTAATATTAAATAAGTAAATAGTATGAAAAAGTAATTTTTTTGTCAGATTATTGACATGTGATAATTTAATTAATACCTATTAATTTATTAGATTCCTTTAAATATTCAAAATTTTAGTAAATATATTCATCTATAAAATAAAAAACATATATTTTTTGTATATTTTTTTGATAAAATTAATATATATGAAGGAGGAAATTGAATATCACTATAGGACAATGTTTTTAGTTGAACAATGTTTGTATTACATGGTCAATGTGAAGAACATGATTTAGTTATATATGGGACCATTAAAATGGAAGTATTTTCATTAATAATTTACCTATATTACCATAATATTACACATTTAGTTTGCCCCAATGAATTCAACAAATTTACACTCTCATTAAAAAAATAAAATGTATTCAATATTCTTCCACTCCCATATGTCACAAATTTCATATAATAGTATTAATACTTCTCTTTACATTAAAAACTTCCATACAACAATAGTCACCAAATGCATTGAAATCATTCAAATTCTTCCTCATGCTTGAAAAAATGGCATATATTACAGAACATGTAAATATAGACTAAACCTTACCCCCACTCATGGGTTGTGTGAAAAAATCACATTCATTAAATTCATACCCTTTTTACGATATATTGATTTTATCAAATTACTAAAAAAGGAACTATAATTTTAAAATTTGGGTTTGTCTGAGATGGCCTTCTTGCAAAATCTATCAAAAGGTGAGAAATTTCCATTTTGTAGGAGAATAAAATTCACCAATCTTCAACAAAAGAAAATGGGACATTGGATTCAATGTGATGGTTTGGAGATTGGGGTGATGTACTATTTGAGTATCTTTTTACTTCTACCCATGTATGAAATGAATCCCTTTGTCTTCATAATCACATATTGGTAGCATAAGTTCAATGATGAATATCACAATATATTTTTCAATATCCAATATATATCCATAGAGGTCAAAAAATTGTATCTTTCCATTACGTAATATAAATAATAATAATAAAACAAAAAAATATAACAAATTATTCCAAATATTTTTTTAAAAAAAAATTATTATAAATATTATGATTATATTAATTAAATAATTGAGTTCTACCTAAAAATTTTAATTAATAAAATGTTGACCAATTTAGACATGAAAAATTACTATATGGAACTTGTAGTCGTGTAAATTTTTGGATAAAACAATAATAAAATAAAATAATTATTTGACGTGTTATGTTAATAATCTAACCTTAATTGTAGATTCAATATTTTATTTTTCTCTCATGATGAGAAGATTAAAAATATTAAAAACTGTATGAAAAGAATAAATTCACTTATAAATTTATCACATTTGACCAAATATATAGTATGGTTCAATATTTAAGGACCCAATAATGAAAAATAGTGTGTGATACTTTTGGTATACTTAAGAAAACATTCAATTAATAATATTTTTCATTCCCCTGATCCTTTGAGAATGAAAATATAATATGAAAAGTGGGAAAAAATATAATAAATGAGGAATAATAAAGCCATTATGTTTAAGGAACTAAATCCAAAAATATGGGACTATATTCACAAATGGATTACAAATAGTCATTTTGATAAATCTGGAAAAATTAATTAAAGAAATTATATTGGTAGTAATAAAAATATTAGAACATGATCAATGATAACAAAACAGGAATTGCATGGACAAAAATATACCACTACTCCAAAATAAAATGATTTAGAATAAAAAAAATCGATGAAATTATATATGAATAATTAACTGATTATTCCTGGTATCCAAACAAACTTTATATAAGTCACAGAATTCTATGATAAAATTTATTTTTATTATAAGATATTTAAATAACTGGTATATTGAATGTGATGCAATGATTTCGTGGAAAAAATAGAAATATAACCATCATCCAATAGAATAGGTATAAACATAATGGATAAAATTCATATATGTAATGTAAAATCCTAAATAGAAAATATATCAATATTCCTTTGAAAAAAAGTTATAAGATAATATTTTTCACATACTATTATGGGAAACCCATGATTGAATTAACGATTAAACCATTTATCAAATTTTAATACTGCTATAAAATTTTAGGTAATTAAATTATCTTTAGATAATATGTTTTGTAATAGTTAAAAAGGGGTGATTATAATAAGTTTAATTTTCAATGTAAATAGTTATTTTATAGAAATTTAATATATTTTGACTATATCCTCCTCTACAACAAAAAAATAATAATGAGGTGGAGATGTGGGAATCTTGAAATATGGAGAGTATAACTGATTTATTCCATGAATATTTTAATTATAATTTTATTGAAGATCTATTTCCATCATGATATTTATTCTCAAAATTATAGGAGAATATTATAAATATATGGTGAACTAAAAGATCAATTGAGTATAAAAACCGGTTTAAAAAATAAGAAACTGGATCAAATAATTTATTAGTAGTTGACGCCTTAACCTGAAGGCACTAAAGTGGGGTAGTGTCAATGAACATGGTGTATAGAAGTGGTTGAGGCTATAGTTGGATAATTAGTGAGTTCAGGGTTCTATGAGATATACTACGTTAAGGCTTGAGAGGGGGGCGCAATTGAGTTATTTAATATTTATTCTCATAAATATATATGCATTATAGGGTAAGAATAATTCCCATATTTTCACTAACACAACATTACATTAGAAATAATATAATAGAAATGAATGTTTAGAAAATATATTTATAGTGATTCGAGAAATAAAAATTCTACTAGTTCACACCACCAAAACACTTTTTTAGAAGATTAGTACTTTTTACAAGGCCATACCTTTAACTAGGGACTATCAGTCCTTTATGAAGGGACTGCATGAATGAGTGAATTAAATTGATAGTTGGTAAAACATCTATTAAAATATCTTTTTTATTGGAGCTGGTAGGGCTTTTACAAATAATAAAATTCAATTTTATTTTCCTAGGAACATTTAAAAAAGGGAGAAAATTTTGTGCTTATAGGTTGTGCCCCCAATTGAAATATACAAGTAACAGATGGAATAAATATCTAGTAATAGATGATATCAATGAATAGAATCTCAAATATAGTCTTCTTAAAAAATGATTATCATGATAGAAAAAATATATATCTTGAAGGTACTTATTATACTCGAGTAAAATAGAGTATCTCACATTAGATTTGAGAGGGAAAAGAAGTGTTAATAGAATAATTTGACATCATATGTTCTTATTTATTTCCTTTATTTCACATATGAGAGATCTATGAAATGAATGAAAAACATCTATTTTTAATCACATATAAATAAATTTGAAAAATCTATATTTGGAGTTTCAAATCGTCAATTCCTTTTCTTAGAAATATTTTTTCAATAGTACTGGCCAATAAATTATCAATTTACATGTTTCTATTATTATTAAATCTTTCAAATTATGATGATTTATATATAAAAAGGTAAAGAATTAATTAATTAATTCACTAGATCATTAAATATAACTTAATGTATTCCAATGGAAATAAATACTCAATTATGTAATGATGTAATAAATTATAAAACACCACATATCTAAATTCTAATCATTTGAATTAACATATCAAAATTAGCCTACATATATGTTCTTCACATTGCTGATTTATTAATCATATCCAAATTTATTCAAATATCCATATTGACCTACATAGGATTTTTTACTTATATTACCAAATTTTGAAGAGGCTAAATTTGAATTAAATAGAAATTTTAAATCATTTAATTAATTTCACCTTGTAAACAAATCACATATTTGGTTACTCAATGTAAATGTTTAACGTAGCTCATTGATCCATATAGATTATTTCACACATAGTTGATTCATTAGTGAAGGTAATTTATACATAGCCAATTCAATGACCTAGTTGTTTTACATAGGTGAATAATTTACATAGTTAATTGATTTAGCTGAAAACTCTATGTAGATAGTTCTCCACATTGCTAAATTATACATGCAACAGATCGACTAAACATAGGAAAACATTCAGCAATGTTCCAAAATTTGGATATTTCAACTTAACAAGAAAAAATGACGTCAAAACCGGATGAAAACAATTAAAGAAAGAGACATTAATTTCATATAATGGTAATTGGAGAAAATAAATCCCTAAACGAAATTTTATATTTTCTAACAACAATAGTTGTCAAACATTATCACCCTTCTTGATCATTGTAAAACACAAAATATAATAAAAAGAGTATTTTAAAATGATTGTACAAAAATATTATATAAAACTAAATAGAATATATTTATTTATATTTCTTTTATTTATTCTATAATTCTCCCCTTAATTAGAAACCTCTCCCAATTTTATAATGTATTTGGTAAAATTTTTCCCATTTTGTGTCCTTAAATTTTTTTGGGAAAGAAAATTAAAAAACTAAAAATATAGCACTTATTGGATTCCAAAAGTAATGAATTGTTCTAATACCATATTTTGAATAATAGAATGAATGAAATTTATTATATAAAAATAATATATTAAACACATTTACGGAAAATAATTATTAATAAAACAGACTAATGATATTAATAAAATTAAAAGAGAACAACATCTATAAAAAAAGTAATGGATAAAGGGAAATTTCATTAATTGTTAATTTTTGTTCAAAGATACATTCAATAAAAATACACACAAATATAAACTGAACAAATTAGTTATAAGATCTAGGCTCATTAATAGTTTGAAATAGAGAAGTTGGGATAAGTGGATGTAAAATGAAGGTAAGAGAGGTTCTAGATATAATTGGAGGGTCCATTGTAGGTGTCATCACTTCAGTACCTATATCTTTTATAGATTTTAATTTGAATCCAATATATTATGTATCTTTTGGATTCTAGGAAGACTAATCGAGAATGCTTTTAGGTTAACCTTCATCTATACAAAAAAAAATCATCAGCTATATAAGGAACACTCATTGGACAGTTAGATGATGAGGTTTCTTCCATAAATAGATCAATTGGAATGGAATTATCAACCTTGGATATATCCCACATATAAGTTGAGGATCGATCATAAACCACATCAAATCATTATTTAATACCTATAGAATTATTTTGATCTAATGGGATCATAGTTCCTTTTTGTCATATATTTTTAAATTAATTTAAACACATGTATATTCTATTAATGATATTAAATATGAAATACTCTAGAATAACCATTGATGATTTTCTATAAATTTTAGAAATATATGAAATTTCATTTATTTGAATAAATTTGAAGGATTCTAAATTTCTTGGATAAAAAGAACATTGATCGCTATTAAAGGGATAAATTTTAGTAGAAAATAGTTTAGATGGAAGTATTACAAACAACTTCTTCATAAATCATCCCTTATATAATTTCAAAATTAGCAATCCTCCATTTAAATATTATTCCTTATTATCCATATTAACTATCTAATCTATTCAATCTTATATAATTACTTTAATAACATATGCTTGAGGAAGAGTCATAAGACCGGTAGAAAAAATAGAAGAAGGATCGATAGTATTTTGAATATGTATAATAAGAGTAGGTGTAACTTGTTCCATAAAGGAATATTTATTGATGGTTTTTAGGAAACCACCTCCATTACTATATGATAAACCATTATAAATGTAGATTTTGAATACATTAAATAAGATTGGACTTTTAAATATTCAGTTTTCATACCATCTACTTCCTTATAATAATTTTTGAAAACTGATAATAGTTATTGTTAATTTCTGCACATAAGACCGAGAGAACTAAAGACCATTCCATGTATTTTATTAGAAAACCCCATAATTTCATTTCACTTTCTATAATATTATTGATAATATCAGATAATTTCATTTAAGTACATGTAATTTCAATACTGAGCTTCAATATAGCTTTTATGGTATCATCGAACTCACCTAGGTGGACATTATTTAAATATTTTATCACCACTTATATAAACATATAACACTGTAGGTATTGATTATTAGAATACATAAGAGAAAATTGTGAATATATCTTATGAAATTCCTTCTAAAAATATGGAACAATTAGGGATTCTATGATATTATATTGTGAGGATTAAAACTTCTTAATGACCTCAAACTATTATATCATTATGCTTTATAATATGTGAAATATCTCTTTAAATTCTATCCTAATGGACTTAATATCATCAAGATAATATTAATATATACCATATTTCACCTTTTAATGATTATGGAACTTTCCACATTGAAATTAAATAATGACACCAATCTCATTGAATTCTCACATGTTAGGACAAACAAACATTCAATCCTCTAAATAGATCTTCCATCACCTCATGGAATATTACAATTAACTCATAAATAGATTGATTTAATTAATGGAATGATTTTATATTCTTTATCAATGAGGTTTGGATCACCAATATCCAAACCAAATTTTCAAAAATAATCATCAGAATTGAATAACTCATTAGGATCTAGGATATCATCCTTAACTAATCTATCTTCTTTATTAATTAAAATATTTATAGATAATATAAAATTTAGTTATTATGGGAAATAAAAAGGATTAAATACCCTAATAACTTGAGCTCTTACACAGAGATGGGGAATCATAATTCACTTGATGAGGTTGTGGTATAGGTGGTGTTTGAGAATGGTCAATAGTCTCTACAACTGAATTACCTACACTATATCCACAAAAAGGTGATTATTTATGAATTGGATACATTAACTGATGATTCACTTCTTCTTTTGGTCTTCCATTAGCACTAGAAACACAATTAATAGTCTTTAACAGACATTCATATAGAAATGAAACATTTTATTCAAGTACTGGATCTTCACAAAGAACATGTTCAACTACTTTAGAATCATCATATCCTTAGTTCTAAAAATAATCTTCCACTTCAAGGCAGATGTCTACAAACCAGGGAAACAATTTGACTACTTATAACTACTACACCTCCTAATAAGATTCCCTCTCAGTTGATGGTACATCCATAGTTGGTGAGGTCTTTGAAAATCAGCCTGAGATGAACTTTCCAAATCAACATGCATCAATTAATCTGAAAATCATTCTCAAAAGTTCCATATAGTCTCCGACTGCATGATAGATAGAGTTTTTCTATTATAAAAAATTTACAATCTCTCCACCATTTATATATACTAATTTTATCTTCAAAAAATGGAGATAATTCAACCATATGGGTAATTTGTCAATTTAGGTTTTCCTTTGTAACCGTTATAAATATAATAAATCTAGTACCTTGGAAGATTCAGTATAAAATATTTTATCACGATATATAATAAATATATAAAATAATACAGAACATTCATAGTCTCTCAAAATATCAGGAAATCCATGTTTGGATAAAATTATATTGTTCTATACACTTATTTAGTAAATTATAAATTTTATTACTCTCAATGTTAGTTGTTATTAACATGAACATAAAAACTTCATCTATCCCAAGTATAATTGTTACAACCAGTGTCTGATTAAAGCAGATCTCCCCCTCATTCGGATAATGAATCATTTTATCCAACCCAATAGATGCAACAATCATATCCATCACAATTATATTCAAAGATAAAATATCCTATATTTTATTGAATTGGAACACATTATTCATAAAAAATTATTCACTATATTAAAAATAGGAAACTATATTTATTTTCATCAAGAAAAAATTCCCAACCTTTAAATTGAATGTCCTACATCATTATTTTATATAGAGAAATCATCTATCTCTTACTTAATTCCTTCCATATGGGAAATATGAGCACTGAAACACATCCTTTTTCCTTATTAAAGGATCCAAAACATCCATTATAACCATGATTTTATTTTCCTCTTATATATAGATCAGTTGTAGGTCAAGTGATGATTGATTGGCTTAGTGAGATGGTTCAACATCTAGAGGAAGAGAAATACTCCAATCTTAAAAGGTTTAGGAATAAATATAAATTACGTCAGAGAACCAATTCAAAAAAATCATGTAAAATCGATTTTATTTTCGTTGAAAACGAATAAAAATAAATAAAATAAATTAGAAACAAAAAGAACATAAATTTTTTAAAACATTATTGTATTAATTTAAGTAATGAATAATATTATTTTTTTATAACAAATAAAAAAATCCATTCTTTTAATTGAAACAATTTTTAAAATATTCAATAATCTATACTAATTTATATTCAAAATGATCACATGAAAGTGAATTGGTTAAAGTATATGCTATTTAATTCCAAGTATATATAAATTCAACACTAGTATCACTTTTATTACTATGATCTTACTAAAAATGATTCATTATATCAATTGATATCAATCTATAATACTTTATCATATTATTTGAAATAATAATAGAACAATTTTTATCACATTTCATAGATACGTTATGATATTTTAACCAAAAATAAATTATAGTCTGTTTCAGCCATAATAATTGTGAAAACAACTGCCTACATCAATATATTATTCTTTAATTGAAGAAAATGAAATTGAGTTTTTTTCATAATAGACTAGCATACAATATATTTACATAGAAAATGGAAGGTTAATAAACTAATCTTTCATATTTAGTCTATAACCACAAATGAAAGCATCTGAATATGATGATAAATTGATATTACATGTTTTTTTTAAAAAATATGGAATGATATTTTGTCCCTCGTAAATACCATAAAATTACATTTGGATCTTATTCTATTATATTCCTTATGTTTTTATTGAAATATATCACATTATAATTCTGTAAACATAATATATCATCTTTTTTATTCAATTTAAATAGACTCAAAATTATTCCTCTATATATATTGTTTTAAACATGTTTCCTATCTTGTTCCAAGTTAACAAATTCATTATATATCATAGGATTTGCATGTACTATTCCAAATTCATGTTAATATAATTTAATAATGTTAAATATATTTTTTTTGATTTATCACATTCAAAATGTGTCTTTGATAGATCCAAAAACCAAGAAAATAATTTATCACACACATTCTTCTCATTTCAAATTCTTTCTTCATGAGTTTTGAAAATTAATTATGTAATATTTTACATAAAGTACTAATAATCTCGTCATAATTATTTATATAAACTTAAAAAATATCTGATGGATTTTTTTTCCTAAATAGAGTAGGATTTTCAACTCTCACTAGAATCCCATAAAAACATAAAACAATAAAATCTTTCATACCCAGCTCTAGATTTCCAATTTTGGACATATGGAGCTTCACTAAATAAAAATAAATAAATTTGTTAAATGTGGATTTTTAAATTCAATTGGTTTTTAGTGTAAACATCCTCTATAAGAAAACCATTTAATAATGATGACTTTATAGCTATATGATTTAATTTTAAATTCATCTGTGATGCATAGGCTAGGAAAATCCAAATTGATTCCAATATCACAATGGGATTAAAATTACACTCCATGATATATTCATTCCTCTTGATTATATCATTTATAAAATAGAATAAAACTATTCCTTATTATCACACCATGATCAAATTTTTCATTCCTAGAAACCCTTTTTATACATCTATCCTTATAGGAAAAGTGTCCTTCAACTAATCCACATAACTTGTTCATCTTGAACTGATTTAATTTCTCTTTAATTTTTAACACCCAAATCTCACATAGAAATGATTCCACTATTGTATTTGGTTATTAGTGAGATAAAAGGTGTAAATTATAAATTTTTAACTACACTCCTTATATTCCAAATACTTTCATCTAAAAATATTATTACTATTTCTAAATTATGATTCTTTTGAGTTACTAGATATCTTCGTTCCACACATTCTTGTTCACTAGTATCAATTATTTAAGGGATTTAAAAAGGAATATATAATTATAAATCATCATACTTTTTATTATAAAAGTTATTTTAATGTCATTAATTATAAAAAAAAATCATTTATATTAGCATCATTTTCCATTTTTTATCAAATGTATCACTTTCATAAACATTTATATGATTTAATTCTTCAATAATATTTTACCTTTTTAGGGAAATCATATAATGCATGGAATTAGTTAAATTTACATGGAAGATTTAATCATTAGCTATGTAATCAAATATACAATGATTATTCTTCATGTGTAGAGTATAAACATTACATCCAAACACTTTGATGAATGAAACTTTAGTCTTTATATTATTCAATATATCATGTTTTTTTTTCTTCCATTTATGTCTTATTTGATCTTAGTTTATGAAATATCATGTGGTATTTAAAAATTCATCACCAAATGAGTATGTTGTTATATTGACATTATATTGTCCTGGAAATTTCATAACATTTCCTATTAATTATTTATACACAACCATTATGTTAAGGATTATTTACGGTAGAATTAGGTTCCTTGATACCATGTTTCGAACAATTGGCACCAGACTCTTAGTTTTCAAATCCTCCTCTATGGTCACGTCTTAGTGAAATAATTTTGGAGTTTTTATCATTTAATACTAGTTAAAAAACATATAAATATCATACAAGATTTACATTTCATAGTCAGAAAAATAATACCCATTTATTTCTATGAAAATAATCAAAAAACAAATACAAATATTTCCCTCTTATGAATTAAATTCATTATGGCCCAATGAAATCCATATGAATATGTTCTAGGGGAATAGAAGTAACATATAATTTAATTTTTTTAAAACATAAATAGTTTTTGTCTTTAAATTGGGATGAATCACATAATATTTTATTCAAATAATGTTGAGAAAACATGAAAAAACAGTTTTTTGAAAATTCTCTAAATAAATAAACATTACAATATACCAATCTTCTATATTAATTCCATTATTAATTTATTTATATATTTAAAATATTTAATACTTGTATACTAATAAAATTAATATCTAATGTTTAGAAATTTTCTATTTTATGTGCATCGAATATAATAATTATATATTTAAATGAACAGAATTAATTATTTAAAAATCCACAAAATAACAATCATAACATTATTGTGAAATATTTATTAGATTTTTCTATAATAAATCCATATAAATAATATAGTTTATGAGGAATGGAATTTTATTACCAATCAATTAAATATATGAAAACATTCCATTGTAATTTTCAACAAATTAGAAATATACTTCATCAACCTCTAATAAAGTGCAGAAATCAGATAATTCTACAATCATGTATCTTGAGCATCAATAATTTCCCCAAAAAAATTCAAGGAAATTTCACAATTATTATAGTAATTTAATATTGTATAATCACATAAAAATGCATGAGGAATTATAGTTCCATGTTTAGGTGAACTTTTAAATTTTATATTACCATTAAATATAAATTATCAATTTATGTGATTTGAATTTTGAAATTATGACATACACGGTTGCAATTAGTATGCTATTTGGAGTCATATAGGACAAAATTAGTTATTGGTTAATAGTAACATAATTTTAGGAAAATTAATTTTACCAGTAGGCATAGTAATATGATCCTTTTGTATAGTAAATCATCTATGTGAATAGGATCTTTACCAACAATTTTATAAATAAAATTTATCAAAACTATAAGTGGAAATATGATAAAATTATATTATAGTGTTGGTATTTTTGTATTCCATGAATATTTGATGAATAATATAATAATTTAAAAGAATATTCATTTTCATAAAATGAATTCATAAACAATTATTTTGTTGACTTATTATTATATGATAATTTTATGAGACCTTAATTAATTTTTCAACATGTTAGAAAAGAAGTTTTAATTTTTAAATTTGTATTTTTAATGAAATTATTATTTCATTTAAAAATTAAATTACTAACAATTAGACAACTAATTACATAAAATGGAGTTCATTTTTGATTTCTAGTTGTCAAAAAATAGTTAGGGTGGATTTTTGGTTTTTTTAAATACTTGAATTTTTGGTAATTGGTGAAATTTCATAATTTACCAATATTCAAAATAAATGAATTTACACATCATTCTTGAGTAATTGATTATATAAATGGCCATTGGATAGAACTCACATTCCATATTTCATGTATGTAGTCATTGAATCATCACTATTTCTTATCTTGGGGAAAATTAATAAACTAATGAATTAAATATTGAGAAAACACCCCTCCATCCTGTATAAATACCACCCCTCAAAACCCCATTTCCTCTCACCTCTCAATACTTGGGACTAATAAAAAATATGAACTAATCTAATCCTAAAATACTCCCCCTTTTCCATTATCCCTTGGTCTCATAGTAGCACCAAAACCACTCCCATTAATAGGCTCTCAATGAAGATATATTCAAGAGGAAATTTATCTCTATTTTCATTAAATTTTCTTTCAAATTACATTACTTTTCTTCTCATATCATCAACATATCTTATCCAAATTCCATTATAACTACATTATTATTGATACCTGGTATTATATCATATAAATGGAATATTATTCATTATAATCTCCCCCCTCTCTATCTTTAAATATGAAATTGTAACATGTGATGTGATAATCTACATATATCATGGGCGATGCACTTCCATTTTCTTTCATCTCCATCAATGATATCAAAAAAACCATTAAATGGTTGAAAATATATTTTGATATTTATTTTTTTCCACATTTTAGGTTTTTTAAATAAGTATTATACATAATACTAAACGATAAAATAAAAATTGTTCATTGTAATACAAAACAACCTAAAATATCCCAAAATGATCATCATTAAATTTTAACTAATGATTCAACCTCATAAGAAAATTCATTATAAGATAATTTAAAAAAATTTAAGATCATTAATACAATTTAATATAATTTCATTATGTTTATCATTGTTCTATAAGAGCTTATATTCATGTGTACATGTAAACTGTTCACAAAAACAATGTAAACGAACACTCCCAAACAATGAATTTAAAGTCTATATCTCGTCCAAAGGCCTATAATTGAACATAATAAAACCCTAATTAATCATAATATTATATAAAATTCTCTGTATTTGTTATTTAATAAATCAAATTTTATTATATAGGATAATAATCTGAAGAAAGTGTTTGGACACTATATAAGCGGAACTCTCAAACCTAACTTTCTTTATTTGGTTTTTCCCTTTTTCACTAAATTTTTGTTATAGATATTGCATGAAAAATAATTTAATAATAATTACCTTAAAAATTATGGGATATAAATTTTTCTTTAAATAGAGTTCATGTTAAAATTATTGTTTTCCAAAATGACAATTCTTTCAAAAACACACCTTTTACTTCTCACTCAATGTTGATGGTCCCTGTAGAATGTATGATATTCCCTCATTCATTTGGGAACCCAAGGTTTATGAATGTATTATTAATGAATGGAAACTCATTCCATTCCATGTTTTGTTTTATGTTAAATTTTGATATATGATCTATGTTTCATGCATGATAAAGATAATGTTATGATGTGATGGGTGTGCCCAAAATTATATAGTGCTCTAATGTATTGGTTAATGTGAAGAACCTCAAGAGTAAAGTGAAGTATGCTTGAACATGATGCTATATTTATTCAAAAATATGTCTGTCAGATGAACACTATTTCATGATTTTTCCTTTTTATGATTTTACACATTCCATGCTATTATGTAATTCGTCTTACCATGATTATAATGATGATGTTATGATTTTTATCACCCCATTTTACATTGTTTCATTTTCTAATCTATCCTATTACTGGGATTTCAGATCACCTATTTTGATTTATATCCTTAGATAACTACTTGTAAAATGGAGATGTCAAGATATAATAAGAATCTAGAATAGAAGGAACTAATTAAATGTTTCCTGTAGTAAATGTTTTGTATGGTCCAAGTTTTCCAAAGACACTGAAACATTGGATCCTCGATGTGTAAATTTATTTTATGTTTTCTATATTCAAAGTGATTTAAATCTAGTGTAAGGATATTATGTTTTTTATAGTTGGTATCATATGGAAATTTATTTAATCATGTAATTAAGATTAAAGAACATTAGTGAAAACCCTAGAATGAGAATATGTAAGCACACAATAAGCTTGGATAAACATAGGGACCCCATAAGATACAATTATAATAATATTTGATCAATGGAATAAATTATTTATTCATGATATATTGAATGATGTTTTCTTCTAACATTTTTAATTTTATAAAATTATGTAAACCAATAGAAATCAAACCAATAACTCATGTTAGGGACAATACTGTGATTTTCAGAATGACAACCCCAATGCTTTGGAAGGTGGAGTTCAAAATATCGTGCTTATGATTACCCAGTTGTCTCAGGATATTAATAATAACCATAATAATGTGGAATTTCCTCCTTAATTTAATAGATATTAACTGACTGTTGAGTGTTTTGTGCAACAACAACCACTGATGTTTAAGGGATCATCCTATCCAGTTGTTGTGGAATAGTTGGTAAATGTAATATAGAATATATTTTATATGATTAATTGTTTTGAGATGGAGAAAGTGACAATGAGAATTTATCTTCTTGATGGAGAGTCGGACCAATGGTGGTATTTGTTTAAGAACACCAATCCAAGATATGAAATTGCTGAGATGGAGTAGGAAGACTATAACATAATGTTTCATAACAATTATTTCACATGAACTCTTTGTACAATGTTGGAGTAAAAATACATAGTGCTAAACCAAAATGATGGAGAATCTTTCCCAGCCTATAAAGTAAATTTCACAAGGCTTACAAGGAACAATTTGGGGATTTTTATCAACAGACAAAGAAAAAGTGATGAATTATTCAGTTGATTAAATCCATAACTTCGAGTGGATCTTGAAATTCAAGACATTGAGTGTTTTGAAGAAGTTATTTTACGTGATAAAAAAGTGGAGATGGAGTTTTTATAATGGTCCCATGGATATGGTGAAATGTAATTAAATATGGAGTTTCATTCCATAGGATATAATGAGAAAGTTGGATTGAAATCTCAACCACCTATATGTCAAAAATGTGGTGAGAAACATAGTGGGAATTTATTTAATGGGATGGGGAAATGATTCATGTGTGGGAGAGAAGGCCACCAAGCTCAAGAGTGTCTAAATTACATGATAAGACTAGAAAATATGGTAGAAGAGCAAATAGAACTACCCAATGTTCAATGGTACAACTATAGGGAGGAATGGAACAATAAAACAAAGTTAACTAATCCTCGAACCCTTGAGGTTAATTAAATCCATCAACCACCAATTCAAAAAGAGAAAGGTAATTCATATTCCATCCATACTATGAATATTGAGGTGGAAAATGATGTCTTACACGATAAACAAACCATTCACTCATGAATGGAAAAAAGTCATATTTGATTCCGGTTCTATTCATTCCATTATATCTTGTAAGTTTTCTATAACTATAGAACTGAATCCCCGAAACCTTGATGTAGTGATATTTTGTAGATACACCAATTGGTTACATAATTGAATCCTCTAAGTTGGAATCTTCTCCTCTTGCAATATGTGTGAATATTCATTTATAGAATCTTGTTATAATTACCATTGTGTAATTCAATGATTTAATGGTAATGGAATGGATCACTTTATATAGAGAAAAAATCAATGGTTCGGAAATTGGGAATATCATTTCATAATCAAAACCATCACATTCGCATCTACAAATGAAATGAAGGTCAAGAATCTCCTTTAGAAAATCCTTATACAGTGTTTGAATTAGTATCCTATGAAAATGAACACCTCTCTCAAATGGTTGAGTCAATGGAAAGTGTCAACCTAGAGGAAATTCCCATAACGAAGAAATATAGTTATGTATTTCTAAAAGATAAACTCAGACTTCTCACAGATCATGAGGTATATTTATCCATTGAGCATCATATCTAGAGATACTAATATCTCAATTGGTCCCCATAGGATGGGTCCTATCCAACTAGTGGATTTACGGAATCTAATGCAAGAGAATTTGGACAAAATGTTCATATTCCATTGTGTATCACCTACGGGTTCACTAGTGCTATTTGTGATAAAGAAGGATGGATCAATGTAGTTGTGTAATGATTATCAGGAACTCAACAAGATCAAAATAAAGAACAAGTATCCCCTCCCAAATAATAATCAATTTTTTGATAAGATATGAGGAACTCAGAACATCTCATTGTCAGATCTTTATTCTACATATCATTTGATAAATGTGATGAAGGTAGATATTCAGAAGACTTCATTCTGTACAAGTTATGGGAACTATGAGTTTCTAGTGATGTTTTTAGGTCTTACCAATTCCCCTAAAATCATCACAGATTTGAGGAATAGTGTCTTTAGACATTACCTTTACAAATATTTGGTAGTTTTCATTAATGATATTCTCATATACTCCATGTTTAAAGAAGAACATGAATAACAATTGAGTCTTGTGTTGGTGACATTGAGAAAAGAGAATTTGTATGCCCAGTTCATCAAGTGTGAATTTCAGATGAAGAAAGTCGCATTCGTGGGATAAGTGATCCAAAGTTAGGGAATTTCTATGGACCCTAAAAAATGGTTATTTATGAATGGTTCATACCCTCCAATATCACAGAAATCCATTGTTTTCTTGTATTATATATGTACTATAGATGTTTTGTGAGAAATTTCCTATGATTTTCAATCTTTGTAAATAAGTTATCAAGCAAGAGGGTGAACAATGAATATATATAAGAATGCAAGGAATGATTCAATGAGCTAAAGATAAGGCTGATCACTACCCCTATACGCACATTACTAAAAAGTGGATAATGTTTTGGGATATATAGTGATGCTTCAATGAAAGGTATGGGTTTTGTACACATGAAAAATGATAATGTGACAACCTAAGCCACACATCAGTTGAAGATCAATGATATGTACTACCCAACATATGATCTATAGCTACAAACTATAAATTTGGCCTTTAATATCTAGCGACACTACCTCTATGGTCAGAAGTGTGACATATATACCTATTACAACAGCCTAAAGTATATATTCACGCAAAAGGTGCTCACCATTAATCAAAAGAGATGGTAAGTGATAATCAAAGACAATTATTTCTCTATTCACTATTATCTTAGAATGGAAAACAAGGTATGTGATGCTCTAAGAAGAAATAAACCTTGTACTCTATCCATGATGTCGATTGAGAAAGTTCCTATAATCATGGATATGCAAAGGATGGATTTTGAAATCATAATGGTAGGGGATATATCCTATCATTCCCAAATTATTTCTGAACCACTTATCCAATATAAGGTCAAGAAGGCAAAAAGGGATGATCTGGAGTTGTAAAATATGTTGAATACAGTAGAGGAAGGGATGATTGATGTGTTACATATTGATGTTAATGGTGTGATTTGGTTTGGAACACGGCTTTTCAATCCTTCATCTCCTAGGCTAAAGAAAGAGCTATTTGAAAATGAATAATGGTCATCTTCCTCTATCCATCCAGGTAGCACCAAGATGCACCAATATATCTAAGAACATTTCTGGTGGGCTTACATGAATAAGGATATAGTGAAATATATCTCAAGGTTCTTGATATTTCAAAATGGTAAATTATTGTGAAAAATTTGCAAAGGGATGATGAAACCATTTCCTATACCCATTTGGAAATGAGAGAATGTCACAATGGGCATTGTCATGGGTCTCCTAAATACATGCAAATGAAATAAAGTGGTATAAGTTATGGTCGACTGAATCACTATGAATACCCACATTATCACTATTTGGGATGAACACGCTATTGAAAAACTTTCAATTAATTATGTGAAATAAGTGGTGAGTATTCATGTGGAACCACTCTAGATAAACATAGATTGTGATATGAGGTTCACATTTAAATTTGGGAGTAGTATTCACCATGCCTTTAGTATTTAATTGAATTTTAGCATGGCCTGCCAGCCCCCAAACTGAGGGCCAATCAGAAAGGAATATTCAAATTCTCAAAGTTATATCCTCAAATATAACTATTTATCCCACTTTAAGGAAAAAATGGGAAACCATGGTTTTTAAAATAAAGGTACCGCTATATGCTGAAAGTGATTACAAATTATTTAAACACAATACAGTTATTATTATAATCATAAAGTCTAAATAATTATAGGTGAAATGTACTATCATGGGTTTCTAGATCCATGCTAATTAGATATTCAAGGTGAGTAGCCATTTTGTCAATTTTCACTATGAATTACTCCTAGTTTATTTTACCTTTGTGAATGCCACGATCCAAGATTCAGTCTTATTTGTCTAAAAAATACTCTTTAGTATGCCTCTCATATAATAATAGCATCCACTCAATTAATCATATGGATTCAAAATAATCTCTATATGGAAAGAGATGTACAACTCCATCCTGTTGGGAAGAAGTTGTGGAAATAAAGATACTTGGACCTGATCTAATTCAACATATGACAGATATGGTTCAAGACATTCAAAAACCATTCAATTCTTCTTAGAGTTAGTAAGATATTTATAAAGGGAATTATCAAAGGTAGTTGAAGTTCGATGTTGGAAAAAAAATCTTCTCTCAAATATCACCACAAAAAAGGGTCATGTGGTTTGGAATGAATGGGAAGCAAAGCCCAAGGTACATTGGATCCAATGAGATCCTTGACCACATAGGAGTCATGGAAAGTCATCTTTAACTTCCAAAAAATATGGCTCTGGATCATGATGTGTTCAATTTATCACTCCTGAGAAAGTACATACAATACCCCTAACATGCGATGAACCTAGAAGTTGTATTATTGGAAGATGATCTCTCTTTTGAGGAGCAGCTATTAAGGATCCTGGACTAGAGAGAAAAGGTTCAACGCAATAAGATAACCCACATTGAAAAATTTCTTTGGGAGAACCATATGTATGTAGAAGAAACATGGGAACTGAAGGATGCGATGTAGGAGAATAACCCTCACCTATTTATGTAAAACAAAATTTTGAGGGTGAAATTTCATAAATTGGAAAAATGTAAAAACCAAAACCTTTATACATACAATTTCTCCTTTTTGTAGTAATGTCATATAGTATAATAACTTTAAATAAAATTTGGAAACATAATTCCATGTCATCCTTAAATGAACTACTAAATTATATGGGTTCTTTAAACATAATTTTGAAACTTCTATGATTTGAATTTAGAAAATATTACATACATGGTTGCAATCAATAAGCTATTTGGAGTTTTATAGGGAAAAATTAATTTTTGGTGAATAGTAACATAACCTTATAAATAGAAATGTTACCCTTATGAATAGTAATATGACCCTTAAGAATAGAAAACCATCCATGTGAATAGTAACCTTACAAATGATTGTAAAAATTAAATTTATTCATCCTATATGTGGAGTTTTGATATAATTATTTTATAGTGTTGGTATTTTTATATGTCATGAATAATTAATGATTAATTTAATAACTTTAAAGAAAATTTATTTGCATAAATTATATTCATACATAATTCTGTTGATTTATTATTATTAAATGTTAATTTTATGAGACATAAATTAATTTTTCTAAGTGTTAGAACAATTGTTTTAATTTTATTCTTATTATATTTCATGTACATTTGATTTTATTTTAAAATTAAATTAATCACATTTAGATAAATATTTTCATAAATTTTTGTTCATTTTTTAATTGTAATTGTCGAAAAATCTATAGGGTTACATTTTTATATTTATGAAATACTTGATTTTTTTGTGAATTGTGAAATATAATAATTTACAATATGCTAAATAAAATTTTTTTTCATTATAATTGATTCTTGGATGATGTAAATAGCCATTAGTTTGAATTAACATGCATAATTTTCTAAATTTAGTCAAGTAATAATCACTATTTCTTATATTGAGGGAAATTAATAAATTAATGAATTAAATAATTTGAAAACACCCATCCCCTCCATTATGAAAACCACCCCTAAAACCACATTTTCTCACACCTTTAAATACTTGTTCCTACTCTAAATTATTCTCAAATATATTCCAAAATTGATTCTCCATTTCTATTATCCCATGGTATAATAAAAATACTCATACCTGTCTATGAAAGAGGCTCTCAAAGAAGATATATTCAAGAGGCAATTTCTCTCTCTTTTCGTTCAATTTCCTTTCAAATTTCAATTTTTTCAACAATTATTCGTAGCTTATCTTATCCAAAAGTCATTATAACTCAAGTATGATTGATAAAATGATATATTATAATGTTAATGGAATATTATTCATTATAAACTTCCCTCTCTCTATCTCTCTATTTTCTTATTAAAATCAAATTGTCAACTGTGATGTGTTAATTTACCTACATCATGGGTTCAACACTTCCATTTTCCTTAAAATCCTTAATTTCCATCAATAAAACTATTAATTGGATGAAAAAAATATTATAATATGTAATTTATAAACTATTTTATGTTTTTGAAACCTGTTTTATAAATAATAATAAATGATAAAACAAAACATGTTTGTTAAAATCCAAAAAACCGCTCAAATTAACCCAAAATGATCTTCATTAAATGTTATCAAAAAATTATTCCTCATAACCAAATTAAATATAAGGTCATTTATAATCCAATAATATCATTAATATAATGTAATATATAATTGATTATTATCAATGTTCTACATGAACATTCATTCATGTGTACAGCTGAACCATTCATGAAAACAATAGAGATTAACACTTTAGAACAATGAATTTGAACTCTCTAACTCATCAAAGTGACTGTAAAAGAACATATTAAAACCATAATGAATAATAATAATGTATATATGGTTATGATGTTTTTAATTAACGAATCTAGTGGGATTATATAGTACATTAATATGAGTAATGAATTCAGACACAAGGTAAGGAGAATTCTTGATCCCATCATTCTTTCTTCAGGTTTCCCCATTTTCACTTTATATTTGCTATGGATATTACTTGAAAATTATTTTATCATAATTATATTTCCCTTTATATGATATACATATGTAAAACTATAGTTACTATCAAGCATTATGTTTTCAAAGAGAAAACTTCTTTCAAAAACATAACTTTTACTTCTCACTCATGGTTGATGGTCCTTGTTTCATGTATGTTATTCCTTCATTCATTTGGGAACACACATATGTTGAATTAATTCTTTATGAAGTGAAAATCATTCATTTCCATTGGTTTTTTCAATATTTATATATGTTCAATGTGGATTTCGTGATAATTAAAATGTTAAGATGTGATGGGTGTGCCGAGAAGTATATAGCACTCCAACACATTGGGTAATGTGATGAACCTCATGAGTAAAGTGAAGTATATGTGAACATGATTCTAGATTTTTCAAAAACAATGTGTTTTATATGAACCCTAATACATGATTTTTCATTTTTATTCACTTTCACATTCAATGATCTTATCTAAGGATTTCTCTCATGATTAGTATGATGATGTTATGCTTATACTCACCCCATCTTACATAGTTTCATGTTCATAACTATCGTGTTATTGGGATTTTTTCTCACCCATTTTGATGTATATCCTTAGTTGAGTACTTGTGATAAGGGGAATTAATGACCTAGTAATAATCTAGAGAAAATGGAATTTAGTAAATGATTTGTGTTGTAAATTTTATCTATAGTCATAGTTTTCTCATTACACTAAACCTTTGGATCCTCGATGTGTAATGTATTTATGCTCTTTATCATTAAAATGATGTAAATGTAATGTAAGGTGTAACACCCCAGACTTTTATGAGAAATATTTTGTTTTTAAATCATCAAAGGAATCTTTCACTACACACAACACTAGCTTGGCTTGCTTTACACGCAATCGCAGCCTTCCTCAATAGCTTGCGTCGTACGCAATACCGAGATTCACTAAACAACAATGTGCTATTAAAATATTATTAAAACTAGCCGTTTTAAAAAGTAATAACCGCTTTTATAAATTTTGTAAATGGACTTCATTTTTGGATTCGGATTATTGAAATTAGCTTAGGGTGAAATTTTGGTACTTTTCGAATAACATTCATATTCTGATGAATAGTGAAAATTAATAAATTTTAATTAAAAACGACTTTTTTAATTGAAATAATTAATAGTGATAAATTATTAAATTGAGTGTTTTTAAAATATATTTAGAATATATTTTTAAAATTTAATACAATGTTGTTCATTGGATGTAATTTCACATTTAAACCAGACATAAACAAGTGTCAATCTTTTGATAGTTATTATCTTTTAAAAACACGCTATTTGTTTTGACGACGTGAATTAATATTTAAATTATTTAATGTAACTGATATGTATTGAATTTTTTAAAATAAACATCAACTTTGAATTCATAATATCAAATATATCTGAGGCCTAATTTTTGGTATTTTTCTGGAAACTTTCATTTTTGGATTAATAGTGAAACCACTAAGTGGTAGTTAAAAAAACTGAATTTTTCATAAAACATAATTTTACCGCTTCTGTGAGTAGAATTTCGAAAATCCGAGAGGCACGGTTAATATCAAGGACTAAAATGTTGTTCAATGAGATGAAAATAATTTTTGGTGAATAGTAACTTTTTAATTTTATTTACCACAGTTAAAAGTAAATAGTGTAATTAAGGGTAAGAATGATATTATTATTACCCTAACACATGACCTAATTCTATTGGATAAGTGTAATTCGACCAAAAACAACCTTAGGAATAAAATATGACCATTTAGGCCCACTTGGATTAGATTAGGACATTTATTATCAATTTATTTAAAGAAGGGTTGAAATAGTTAAAATCAAAGTTTAATAACTAAATCATTTTTAATATAGAGTTATACATAAGATAAATTCTACTATAAATATTAATTATAAAGATAAAAAGATTTCCAACATAATGGTATTTTATTTATAAATTTTTGACATTAATAAAATTAATTTATATATGACACAATGATGCGGTAATTATCTTATTAATGAAATATTGACATAATTGATGTTATAAATGCCAAAATAAATGTAATTTGAGACTTTTTATGAACTAAATTAATTTTATATGTTAACATTACATGTTAGTGTTTATTTAATTCACTTTTTTCGAACTAATCATTCTGTTATGATTTTCACAAAAATCAATTACTAAATACTGTCAAAATTGACATAAAATTGTTTTTAGAAAAAATATTATATTATTAATTGTTATTTTATTCCTAAAAATATAAGGTTCGACCAAATGAATAAGAAAAGGTTATATATATTAATAATAAACTACTTGGGGTTCGTTTGAATTGATATAGTATGTTTATTAACCTTATAGTGTAAGAAAACAAGAAGACACGATAAAAGTTAAATTATCTAACTTAAAATTAAATATAAATGATAAGGTTAAAATTGATACCTAAACTTGTCTAAATTCTATTGTATGAGAGGATTTCGACCCATACCCACCTTATCTTCGAAATATATCAATTTGGAGCTATTAAAAAGCGAATTTGACTTTATAATAAAATAATATTTTTAGTTATTCCAAAGGTGCCCCTCTCCTCCCTTATAAAAGGGAACCTCCTCCCTCTCTTCCTCACACCATTTTGAGCCTTCAAGCTCTGCCAGATCCTGCCAATATTCCCTCTCCACTTCCTTAGAAACATCCTAGAGGTCGTGGTCTTCTTCAAAGACCAATTTTAGTTCCCTAAGCGGAGATTTCAAAGAGGCGCTTCAAAGAGGAGGTAATGTCTATTACCGATTCATTCATCTTTATTTCTTCTTCCACTTCTTCTTATTTAGTTGTTTCATTATGAAGTAATAACATCAGTATCACTCATATACCTATATGTTATTATAAGTATGAAACAACCCAATTTCACCATCTATCCATCCTACAGAAAATAAAATCACCGCGCGTGCGTACGTACAGAATACCGTCTCCACGCCGTGGTGTAATCTATTTTCCACCACCACCTTACTTGGATGGGTATAAAGGTGTAAATAATGACTATATATGATTATTGTAAAGTGATATTGATTCTTAAATAGTATATATACACTACAATACAATTCCACGATCATGGGAACGACATCATCGCTCGTCTGTACAAACGGAATACCGTCTCCACGATGTGATGCGACTCGTTCTACATGATCTTCATTGCATAATAATTATATAAATTAATTGAATGAATGAATATGATATATATTACACTAATAACATTCTGTAAATGAGGTATCTATAACCTAAAAAAGAAAAATAATAATTTATTCGACAAAACACGCATAAGAACAAAATGTAATAAACACCCGAATAACAAGTAGTAATGAAATATTACTAATAAGAAGCTAATAATATGACCATATATGATATCATATAAAAAAGTATGATTCTGGAATAATTCAATAATGTTTTTTAAATCATTATACAGGAGGATCGGACACTTACGAAGCAAATCGGACCTAAGTTAAGGGAAAATATCACAATCTCATTTTTATCCGAGATTGTTTATACTTTGAAATTTACTGGGGTGTATTTTATCATCCACATCCATGTTTCCTCAATATGTAATATTATTTCCATCCACCTACAATTGTTTAAATCCAATATTAACCTTCGGTGAGTTTTTAGTAAAAGATATGAAAGGAATATTTTGTCATTTTTTGTACGAGATACTTTTTGACTTTTCCGACAAAAGTACGGGAATAATGTTTTTTTAACTTATAAGGCATGAATGGATTTTTATAATATTATTTCCAAGAAGCTTCCTCTACAAGTTTTCAAGTTGATTTTTAATAAACTTCTTTTAGTTTAGAAATGTATGACATGTTAAGAAAGGAAAAAAAATTGAAGGTGAAAGGATATCTTCCTCAAGAATGGAGTTCAAGTGTTTTATCAAAATTATTTTCCATCTAAGATAATATAGGGTTCTCTTTCTATCACTATTATTACATTGATTTTATTATGTTGGGATGGAATTATTTTTATGAATTCCTTTATCTTATATGAATTGTTTTATGATGTCATGTTGTTTAAGAATCCCATTTTTCTTACATGGGTTATGAAATGATGTATGATTTATGATTTTGTGGCACACATAAGATTGGTATCATTATGAGATGGTTGGGACATATATCTCCCTCCAATGCATTGGGTAAAGATTTTATATCTCATGAGATAGACATGGATGGAACAGAAGGTTAAACCAGTTCAGTGAAAAAATACTGGAACGAGGAGTAAACTCAGTTTAGAAATGGACATTGTCCGATAAGATAGTCTTGGAAATGAGTCTTGACTACTAAGAAATTATTCACTATGATTATGTGTTTATGACACAAAGTTTCATGTTTTATGTTATGGTTATTGGGATTACATTTCACTACAATGATTTATCCCATGTTATGAAATTATGATCTCTTTTGTAGGTTATGATTTCCAAAAGTTATGTTCTTATGAATATGATGTGATTGATATTTCTTTTCTTTAACCTTACTGAGCATTTGAGCTCACCCTTTTGTATGTTTTCTTTCCCCAGGTCAGGATGAAGGTTATTATGTAAGATATGCCAAAAGGTACTATAGATATGATGAAATAAATGGGAGTCAGTGTAGATGCTTTATGAACCAGTTGTTTATGTTTCCTAGTTTCTAAAGACACTATACCTAAATGGTCCTTTCCTGGTTTTATTATATGTTGTAATAAATGTGCTTCAATTTTGAATTAATAACAATGTATGTAAATTATGGGTCGTTATATTTGGTATTAGAGTAAATTTATAGTCAACCTTTGGAAACTAGGATGTGAAAGCCTTAGTAAGAACCCTAAGGATAAGTCAAAGCATAGAACAAAATCTTAGTGTTTTAGAAATGGAAATGAATAACCTAGTATAAGACCTTAAGTGTGAAATTTTATTCTTGATTATGTGGTTTTCCTTTTATAATTAGTGTTGATCACACTATTCTTCTTGGTTTTAGTAAATGGCTGGAACCCAAAGGAACCGTGTTAATGCGGAATGCGACGGGCAATGCAATGATTGTCCCCCTGAGCAACCAAACGTTATGGGTGCTGGAATGCAAAATATTACAGCCATGCTCACACAACTCTCTCAAGCTATGAATCATGCAGGACTTCCAAACGAGCAAAGGTAGGAGAAACATTCTGTTGAATCCTTCATGAGGCAGCGTCCTCCTTCATTCAGCGGGTCTACTGATCCATTAGTTACTGAACAATGGATTAGTACTACTGAAAAGATATTTTCAGTTCTTCATTATTCTGAACATGATAAAGTCATCTTAGTAGTGTATCATTTGGAAGGTGATGCTGATCAACGGTAGAATCATATCAAGAATACGAGGCAATGAGATGAAATTGAGTCCATGGAATGGGACGAGTTAAAGAACATATTTTTCAATAAGTACTTCCCTCGAATTCTCCGAACAAAGATAGATAAAGAGTTTCTTTAACTAAAGAAAAAGGATGATGAATCTGTTGGTACCTATGAACCAAATTTTACAAGACTTGGAAGGTACGCTTATGGTATTATTATCCAACCTGAGAGTAAGATCGATCGATTCTTTAGTGGCTTAAAACCAAGTCTTCGAAGGGCCTTAGCCATAAGGGACTTCAATAGCTATGATGAAATCGTTCGATGTGCTCTCAAAGTTGAGATGGAGATTGGAGTAACCCATCAGTAATATGGGTTTGATAAGAAGAGGAAAATGGAATTCAAAGGAAAATCTAAGGCGCACACTGAAAAGAACATTAGCTTTCCCTTATGCTCAAAGTGTGGAATGAAACATGGAGGGAGTAGTCTTAAAGGGACAAGTAAATGTTTAAAATGTGGAAAGGGAGTTCATCGGGCATTTTAATGCCGCAATGATGGGAAGAAGTTCTCTAATGATGAAAACAAATGAAGGGACATACAGAATGAACCTACTACACTTCAATGTTTCAAGTGCAAGGAGATGGGGAATTATGCCAATCAATGCCCAAATCCAAGGGTTGATGATGATGGTCGATGTCAACAAACTCTTAAGGCTAAAGGAAAAGGAAATTCACATGCAATTTCTATTAGCGATGTAGAGCACAATAACGATGTGGTGAAAGGTGCACTTACCATCCACTCTAAAGTAGAAAATGTTTTATTTTATTCTGGATCCACACACTCTTTTATTTCTGAAGATTTTTATAAGGGTATCACCGTATTACCTCAACAATTAGATGATGAGTTAGCTGCGACAACACCTAATGGCACAATAGTCGCATAAAAAGTTTATAATTCTTCCCCGATTGAAGTTTGTGGGAAATTGATTCCTACAACTCCTGTGATCCTTCCTATAGTGGAATTTGATGTGATTCTTGGCATGGATTGGCTTTTTTTATATGGAGCTCATATCAATTGCCAATGAAGGGAAGTCACATTTCATATTCCAGATCAATCTATGATCGTCTATCGATGCAAGGATGAACATAACCTTCCCGTGGAAATTTCTGCCATCTTATGGGTCTTGATTCCACTAAATGAAGGTTATTTATGTGAAATGGTTGGTGAGAAACTCACGATTATGAATATTCCCATTGTACGGGAGTTTGATGATGTCTTTCTGGAGGAATTTTCGGGTCTTCCACCAAATCGTGAAGATGAGTTTTCAATAGAACTCGTACCGGGTGCTTTACCTATTTCAAAGACACCATATAGAATGGCCCCAATTGAGTTGAAGGAATTAAAGAAGCAACTCTAAGAGAATATTGATAAGGGGTTCATACGCCCTAGTGCGTCACCTTGGGGAGCACCTATTCTATTTGTTAAGAAGAAAGATGGATCAATGAGACTCTGCATTGATTATAGAGAACTTAACAGGATCACTATCAAGAACAAATATCATCTCCCACGCATTGAAGACTTATTTGACCAACTACGCGGAGCTCATTACTTTTCCAAGATTGATCTTCGTTCAGGGTATCATCAATTAAGGGTCAAAAGAGGTGATATATCAAAGACAACTTTCTGTACAAGGTATGGACACTATGAATTTATATTGATTCCATTTGGTCTTACTAATTCCCCTCCTATCATCATGGATCTGATTAATAGAGTCTTTAGAGACTATCTTGATCAATTTGTGGTAGTATTTATAGACGATATTCTTGTCTATTCAAAGAGCAAGGAAGAACATGAAGATCACTTGAGAATTATATTGAAGACCCTGAGAAAGGAGAAGCTTTATGCCAAATTTACCAAGTGTTAATTTTGGCTTCAAAAAGTTCCATTTTTGGGTCACATTATCTCAAAAGAGGGGATATCTGTGGATCCATCAAAAACAGAGGTTATCGAAAGATGGTCGAGACCAAAAATAGTAACTGAGATTCGAAATTTTCTCGGTATGGCTGGATATTATCAAAATTTTGTGAAACATTTTTCACGATTATCTAATCCACTCACCACGTTGACTCTGAAAGGAGTTAAGATTGTTTGGACAGAAGAATGTGAAGAGAATTTGAAGGAGTTGAAAAGACGGTTTTCCAGTGCACCTGTGCTCACACTGCCTTGTAGTGGAGAAAGGTTTGAGATCTATAGTGATGCATCCAAGAAGGTATTGGGGTGTGTTCTTATGCAATATGATATGGTGATAGCTTATGCCTCACGACAGTTGATAATCCATGAGAAAAATTACCCAACACATGATTTGGAGTTAGCTGCGGTAATTTTTGCATTAATGATTTGGTGGCATTACCTGTATGGTGAAAGGTGGGATACTTGTACTAATCATAAAAGTTTAAAGTATATTTTCACACAAAAGGAGATGAATATGCGCCCAAGAAGATGGTTGGATCTGATTAAGGATTACGACTGCTCAATCCATTACCACCCTGGGAAAGCAAACAAGGTGGCAGATGCAGTAAGTCGACAAGACCGTGCCAGCTTATCCATGATGAGGATCACAAAAGATCCAATATTTATGGATTTAAAAAGGATGGATCTTGGAATTATAATGTAAAGGGAAAAATCTTATCTTTGTCAAATGAATGTTCAACCATCTATACATTTGAAGATTAAAGAGGCATAGAAAGAAGATGTAGAGTTACAAAAGAAGGTGAGAAATGTTCCTGAATTCATCCATGATTGTGATGGGATAATAATGTTCAAGAATCGGGTTTGTGTTCCTCCCATACCTGAATTAATGAAGGAGCTGCTGGATGAGGCTCATAGTTCTTCATTCTCTATTCATCCTGGAATCACAATGATATATAGGGACATGAAAGAGTACTTCTAGTGGGATGCCATGAAAAGAGATATTGCTGAATATGTCTCTCGATGCTTGGTTTGTCAGAAAGTTAATGCTGAGAGACAGAAGTCTAAGGGGATGTTACAACCACTACCCATACCCGAATGGAAATGGGAAAATATCACTATGGACTTTGTCACAGGACTTCCTAAAACATCCAAAGGCAATAATGTTATCTGGGTCATAGTTGATCGTCTTACAAAGTCCACACACTTCATTTCTATTAGAGAGGATTTCTCTCTGGATCAGCTTGACAGAATATATGTAAAGGAAGTGGTAAGATTTCATGGGGTACCACTTTCTATTGTATCTGATCAGGATCCGAGATTTACCTCAATGTTCTGGAGAAGTCTTCAGCAAACTCTGGATACAGAGTTGAGATTCAGCACTGCTTATCATCCTCAGACAGATGGTCAGTCTGAGAGAACAATTCAAACTCTAGAAGATATGTTGAGAGCTTGCTCTATGAATTTCAATGGTGGTTGGTATCAACACCAACCTTTGGTGGAATTTTCTTATAATAATAGCGTTCACTCCAGTATTCAGATGGCTCCTTATGAAGCTCTCTATGGAAGGAAATGCAGGACTCCAACTTGCTGGGATGAAGTTGGGGAAAGAAAGCTATTAGGGCCTGATCTTATTGATGAGATGGTAGAAAAGGTCCGACCTATTCAACAACAAATAAAAGCAGCTCAGAGTCGACAGAAATGTTATGTCGATAACCGAAGAAAATACCTAGAGTTTGATGTGGGTGATAAAGTGTTCTTAAGAATATCTCCCTGGAATAGGGTCATGAGATTTGGAATGAAGGGGAAGTTGATCCCTAGATATATCGGTCCTTTAAAAATACTGGATCGTGTTGGAACGGTATCTTACCAATTGGAGCTTCCACCGAATCTCTCTCAAGTTCACGATGTGTTCCATGTATCTCTCCTGAGAAAGTACATACCTGATCCTTCACATGTATTCAGCTCAGAAGTTTTACCGCTGGAGCAAGATCTTTCTTATGATGAACAGCCGATATAGATTCTGGATCATAGCGAAAAAGTCCTACGAAACAAGACCACTCGATTGATGAAAGTTTTATGGAGGAACCACCAATTATAAGAAGCTATATGGGAGCATGAGGATATGATGAGGGAGAGGTATCCTCATCTGTTTGTTACAAAGTGACGAATTTCGAGGGCGAAATTCATTTTAAGGGGGGTAGAATGTAACAACCAAGACTTTTATGAGAAATATTTTGTTTTTAAATCTTCTAAGGAATCATTCACTACACAGAACACTAGCTTGGCTTGCTTTACACGCAACCGTGACCTTCCTCAATAGCTTGCGTCATACGCAATACCGAGTTTCACTAAACAACGATATGCTATTAAAATATTATTAAAACTAGCCGTTATAATTAGTAATAACCTCCTTTTGAAATTTTTTAAATGTACTTTATTTTTGGATTCGGAATATCAAAATTAGCTTAGGGTGAAATTTTGGTACTTTTCGGATAAATTTCATATTCTGATGAATAGTGAAAATTATTAAATTTTAATTAAAAACATCTTTTTTAATCGAAATAATTAATAGTGATAAATTATTAAATTAAGTGTTTTAAAAGTATATTTAGAATATATTTTTACAATTTAAGAAAATTTTGTTCATTGGATGTAATTTCACATTTAAACCAGACATAAACAAATGTCAATCTTTTGATAGTTATTATCTTTTAAAAACATGCTATTTGTTTTGACGATGGGAATTAATTTTTAAATTAGTTAATGTAACTAATATGTATTGAATTTTGTAAAATACACATCATTTTTGAATTCATAATATCAAATATAGCTTAGGCCTAATTTTTGGTATTTTCCTGGAAACATTCATTTTTTGATGAATAGTGAAAGTACTAAGTGGTAGTTAAAAAAACTGAAGTTTTCATAAAACTTAATTTTACCACTTCTGTGAGTAGAATTTCGAAATTCCGAGAGACACGGTTAATATGAAGGACTAAAATGTGGTTCAATGAGATGAAAATAATTTTTGGTGAATAGTAACTTTTTACTTTTATTTACCACGGTTAAAAGGAAATAGGGTAATTAAGGGTAAGAATGATATTATTATTACCCTAACACATGTCCTAATTCTATTGGATAAGTGTAATTCGACCAAAAACAACCTTAGGAATAAAATATGACCATTTAGGCCCACTTGGATTAGATTAGGACATTTATTATCAATTTATTTAAAGATGGGTTAAAATAGTTAAAATCAAAGTTTAATAACTAAATCATTTTTAATATAGAGTTATACATAAGATAAATTCGACTATATATATTCATTAGAGATCTAAAAAGATTTAAAATATAATGGTATTTTATTTATAATTTTTAGACATTAAATAATTTAATTTATTTATGACACAATGATGATACAGTAATTATCTTATTAATGAAATATTGACATAATTGATGTTATAAATACCCAAATAAATGTAATTTGAGACTTTTTATGAATTAAATTAATTTTCTATGTTAATATAACATGTTAGTGTTGAATTAATTTACTTTTTTCGAACTAATAGTTCAGATATGATTTTCACAAAAAATCAATTACTAAATAGTGTCAAAATTGACATAAAATAGTTTTTAAAAAAAATATTATATTATTAATTGTTATTTTATTCATTAAAATATATGGTTCAGAAAAATGACATCTAAAAGATTATATATATTAATAATAAACATCTTGGGGTTATATTGGATTCATATTGTAAGTTTATTAACCTTATAGTGTAAGAAAACAAGAAGACACGGTAAAAGTTAAATTATCTAACATAAAGTTAAATCTAAATGATAAGGTCAAAATTGATACCTAAACTTGTCTAAATTTTATTGGATGAGAGAATTTCTACCCATACCCACCTTATCTTCTAAATATATCAATTTTGAGCTCCTAAAAACCTAATTTGACTTTATAATAAAATAATATGTTTAGTTATTCCAAAGGTGCCCATCTCCTCCCTTATAAAAGGGAACCTCCTCCCTCTCTTCCTCACACCACATTGAGCCTTAACACTCGGCCAAATCCTTCCAATATCTCCTCTACACTTCCCTATAAACATCCTAGTGGTCCTGTTTTTCTTCAAAGACCAATTTTAGTGCCCTAAGTGGAGATCTCAAAGAGGCGCTTCAAAGATGAGGTAATGTCCATTACCGATTCTTTCATCTTTATTTCTTATTCCACTTCTTCTTCTTTAGTTGATTAATTATGAAGTAATAAAATAAGTATCAATCATATACTGTTATGTTATTATAAGTATGAAACAACCCTATTTCACCATCTATCCATCCTACGGAAAATAAAATCACCACGCGTGCGTACGTACGGAATACCGTCTCCACGCCGTGGTGTAATCTATTTTCCACCACCACCTTACTTGGATGAGTATAATGGTGTAAATAATGACTATATATGATTATTTTAAAGTTATATTGATTCTGAAATTGTATATATACACTCCAATACAATTCCACGATCATGGGAACGATATCATCGCTCGTGCGTACGTACGGAATACTGTCTCAACGATGTGATGCGACTCGTTCTACATGATCTTCATTGAATAATGATTATATAATTGAATTGAACGAATAAATATGATATATATTACACTAATAAAATTCTGTAAATGAGGTATCTGTAACCTAAAATTAAAAATAAGAATTTATTTGACAAAACACGTATAAGAACAAAAAGTAATAAACACCCGAATAACAAGTAGTAATGAAATATTACTAATAATAAGCTAAGAATATGACCATATATGATATAATAAAAATAATTATAATTATGTAATAAGTCAATAACATTATTTAAATCATTATACATGAGGCTTGGACACTTACGTAGAAAATCGGACCTAAGGTAAGGGAAAATATCACAATCTCATTTTTATCCAAGATTGTTTATACTTTGGAATTTACTAGGGTGTATTTTATCATCCACATCCATGTTTCCTCAATATGTAATATTTTTTCCATCCACCTACAATTGTTTAAATCCAATTTTACCCTTTGGTGAGTTTTTAGTAAAAGATATGAAAGGAATCTTTTTTCGTTTTTCGTACGAGGTACTTTTTGACTTTTCCAACAAAAGTACGAGAATAATGTTTTTTTTAACTTATACGGCATGAATGGATTTTTATAATATTATTTCCAAGAAGATTCCTTTACAAGTTTTCAAGTTTATTTTTAATCAACTTCTTTTAGTTTACAATTGTATGACATGTTAAGAAAGGAAAATGTTTTTGAAGTAGAAAGGATATCTTCCTCAAGAATGGAGTTCAAGTGTTTTATCAAAATTATTTTCCATCTAAGATAATATAGGGTTCTGTTTCTATCCCTATTATTACATTGATTTGATTATGTTGTGATGGAATTATTTTTATGAATTTATTTATCTTATATGAATTGTTTTATGATGTCATGTTGGTTAAGAATCCCATTTTTATTACATGGGTTATGCAATGATGTATGATTTATGATTTTGTGGCACACATAAGAATGGTATCATTATGAGATGGGTGGGACCTATATCTCCCTCCAATGCAATGGGTAATGATTTTATATCTCATCAGATAGACATGGCTGGAATGGCAGGTTAAACCGATTCAGTGAAACAGGACTAGGACGAGGAGTGAACTTGGTTCAGAAATGGACTTTGTCCGCTAAGATAGTCTCGGCAATGAGTCTTGACTACTAAGAAATGATTTTCTATGATTATGTGTGTATGCCACAAAGTTTCATGTTTTATGTTATGGTTATTGGTATTACATTTCACTACTATGATTTATCCCATGTTATGAAATTATGATCTCTTTTGCAGGTTAATATTTCCAAAAGTTATGTTCTTATGAATATGATGTGATTGATATTTCTTTTGTTTAACCTTAATGAGAATTTTAGCTCACCCTTTTGTATGTTTTCTTTCCCCAGGTCAGGAAGAAGGTTATTAAGTAAGATATGCCAAAAGGGACTATAGATATGATGAAATAAATGGGAGACATTGTAGAAGCTTTATGAACCTGTTGTTTATGTTTCCCTGTTTATAAAGACACTATACCTAAATAGTCCTTTCCTAGTTTTGTTATATGTTGTAATAAGTGTGCTTCAATTTGGAAGTAATAACAATGTATGTAAAGTATGGGTCGTTATATAAGGACTATAGAGTCACTATAGGTGCTAGTATCTAGATATGATTTTTCCATAGTCATTGTGGATAATTTTTTTGGGAAGATAATTCAAAGGTGAAATTATTTTATTACACATATTTTTTTAATACATCAATTTAGGAAAAATAATAATTAAAAAAGTAAATATTTTATTAAAATATATAGTATACCTTGCTTAATTTTGAATAAAATTTTAAATAATGGACTAGTTTTTACTCAAAAAATGAGGATTTTTCGAAATACCATTATTAGAACTGTATTTGAATAATCAATATTGAGAACTTTTATCTTTGTAGTGGTTCTTATTTTTACTCCTAGAAAAAGAAACAAAATATTTTTTATAATGATTTGGATTTTCTCATAGAATTCCTTTTCCAAAATTATTTTTATGACCTATATTACTTCTATGAATCCTATTGAAGTATTTCCAACTTTTGTGTCAACAAACTCTTTATGTTTTATGTCATGAATATAATTTTTCAAATTTTCAATCTTATTATCATATTCAATACAAGATTTGTACAAATTTCAATCTTAGTTTAAAATATGATATTTTTTTTAATTGACCATTTTTATTATCAATGAAATTTTTATAATTTTTATGAGTTTTATTACCATTTTTCAATGATTAAAACATAGTTTCAAACATGGTTGAATATTCATTAATTACTAATAAGTGAAATATTCATTTCTAGAATTAGAATCATGCTCGTAAGAATAACATTAAGAGTTTTCCATAAATTACATGTTGTGTTTCTGACTAGAATGGTCAATTTAATATTTTGGTTATGTAACCTCCCTATGTTTTTTAGAATAATTCCAGGTTTTTATCATAACGTTCATGGATATCTTCTTATATCCATATTTATTTAAGAAATTTATTTGAATTCATATTTTCATTTTGTTGTGGATAATATATTTTGTTGTTTCCACTATTATTTAATTTTTTAAATATTACATATTTATAGTTTCCAATATAATTCTTGGTCTTATTGGAAGGTTCCATGAAACCTTTTCTCTTGTTATATAACTTTTTGATATTTCATTCAAAGAGAGAAATATCATTCTATAAAATAGAGAAATTTATTATATTTTTATCTTATGGCTCATTGATATGAATTAATTTTCTTTTCATGACATATATTGTAGTTGAGTGTTTTGAGGATTATTTATACTTATTAGCTAATCTATTCTCTGCAGATTCAACTTAATTCTCAAAATCATACATTCGATTATTTTTAATCATGTCATTTATTTTTTAAATATTAACCTTTGAATACAACCTAATTAAAATCAATATTTCACTCTATATTAGTGGATGAAATCGAAAAAACATCAAGTCTTGATATGGTTCAAAAATAAGTGTCCCGGAAGTAGAAACATTTTTTTAATATTTAGTTATTCATGAAATCCGCCGAATAATTCTATCACCTTACATCATTCTAAAAGTGTCGAGTAAGATATTAGAATATTAATATTTTAGAGATCTGATATTATCTATAACCTTATAATATACCACTATGGTACTCCATATTACATTGTATAATTGACATTGAGAAAATATATTAAACTCATTAAGACCTAGACTATATAGAATAACACTCATTTATTTATATTTTCAATCCTAATTTGATTCACTCTTATCATCCCATGTTTTACTTAGTTTTTGTTTGGAATTTCATATGACATTAATGCTTGAGGGTAAACCATTAGATGAAGTTTCTCCAGATATAATATCATCCACACATTCAAAAAACAATATTTCTCAACATTAAAATCAGGATGTATAACCATTGACATACATTATATATTGTTAATTATATTTTAAATTTTGATAATGATATGTATATTGAATCCCTTTAATGTAGAGAACTCAATATTCTCTAACTCTGATATGATTTTTTTTATAAAGATAGACTTCAGTGTGTATTCTTAGTGGGTGAATTAAGGTCTTTAAAATGTATTCTATTACAAAACCACATGCTTTTTTATAAGAATACTTCATGTGTTTTATTTAAAAAAAATGGAATACAAAATTGTGTCTAAAAATAATGATAATAAAAAATGTTTTATAGTTGTTTGGGGAATAGAAATTCCCAATTCACACCACCAACACTCTTATTCGTGAGTTTGGTGATTTTCACTATATCAGACCTTTTTCTAGGGTCTTCTAGTCCTTTTTCCATGGTCTCCATGATTTAGTGAATGTATTGAACACTTGGAATAATATTTGGATCTTTTTACAATCCTAAAAAAATATTCTATAAACCATATCCTTCGAGGTAAAATTTCAAAACATTTATAATGATGGAGAGAAAATAGTATTTTTAAATATTGACGACATAGTTGTAAATTAAAACTTAAATGAGAAATATATCTACATTATAAATGATTAGAGTGAAAATCATCTTGAAGAGTGTCTTATTAAATTATATCATGGATTATTAAGATAGTACAGATTTAGATCAGGGGGCTTTTTATTCTTTTAAATGTAAAACAAAGAAACACCTTGGAGAAATAATAGTTAGTGTGTTGGAAGAGCCTTATTTTAATGCTAAAAAGTAATTGTTGTATTGTTTCTAATGAGATTACTATTTTATGATATAAAATTATTTTATAAAGAAATTTGGGGAAAAAAATTATTAGTCTGGTAATTACCCACTATTAGTTCAAATGTATCACCACCTAAGTGTCTCACCAAAAATCATGACTCACCATTAGATAAAATGTTTTCCATCACAATTAGTTACTGCCATGATGAATTACTAACAGAATGATTCATTTAAAGAACGAAATATCGTCCCTATTAGGTCACCATCCAAATTGAGTCATCATTAGTTCAAATGACTCATCAATATATTAAATCACAACCAGTTCTGAGTTTTATCTAGACTGATTCATAGCCAAAATATATTTCATCCTTTTTTCATTATTTTGAATTAGGTTCTTATAGTTTCTATATTATTTAAATTAATGCAATGGATAATATTATAATAACTTTGTTAACAAATTTAGGGTTTCATTAATGATAATTTTAATGTTAGTACAAGGATCCAAAATATCCGGATGATTGTTATTCAATGGATTCATGTAGTGATTTATGTTTTTTAGAGAATTCCTTCTTGCACGTGAGGTCAAGGGGAGAACATCCAACTAAATACTATAATGAACATCACAGGAGATATTAAATTCTGAATACCTAATGACATTCAACTATTAAAGAGTAGAACTCCATAAAGAAGAAGATTATTTACTAAAATCATAAAAGAGAAAACTTCAAATTATCTGTTTTACTATAAATTTTATATAAAAAGTTTGATCTCCTCATCAAGATGCATATAAGGACACTCTTGAATCTAATGAACTACATAACAAGAAAAATTACCTTCTTTATAACTTTTTTAATGATATTTATATTGGTTTGTTTTACATAAAATAAGTGTTTTGTATGGTATTTATATAAACACACACTCACTCTTGTATATGAACAAGAGAATAGTAGATATTCTTTTATATAACATTTTAAATGCTTACCAATATTTTTTGTGGAAGAGGTCCATCTGTGGTCATGTTTTAATTCATTCCCATTGTTTTGTATAATAGTTCCCTACATGTCATGGACATCTTCTATGTTATTTATTGTATACCTGATAGACATTTTGGATGACACTATACTTATAAAATCTTCCGCGTAGTGAGTGATTTCCATGTGGATGGGATTAGGTCTCATCTCAAGACTGAACCCCCTTTTTTATATTGTTGTGTGATTTTTAATCTCATCATTGCTTCAAATTTATTTTTTGAATCAATAAATAATACTTTTACTATTATAGTTAGTATTAACTTGTGTTTTTAAAATAATATTTTTGGGTAAATTTATCTCAAAAGTGAAATTAATTTCCAATATTGTTTTAACTTATCAATAATAAAGAATTGAAAAATATTTTAAATTATTTTAATTATAATAAACTTTAAAATTTTTTAACTGGAAGAATTCATTTTAATTGTGGGATTTTATTTGGACATGTTTTTATAAAAAATTTATTGGCTAATCAGTTATACCCCCACTCCAAATTGAGTTACTCGCTCCAACCATAATTTGGAATCAAATTTATTTTAAATATCTGTTCATGGTAATTTTAGTTATTTTTTAGTTATATAAAATTTATATTTGTTCTATATATTGACTTTATGGATAATATACAAGATGTTTCTACTAAAAAATTAACATCTTTATTTAATGGAACTAATTATTCTCAGTAGAAAATCAAAATGAGAATTCATATTGATATAAAGGGTTTTGAAATTTGGAATTCATTTGTATAAAACTTTTAAAAACATAAATATTAAAAGAATAATTATTTTTAAGATATGAATGTTTTTTATTTTACTTTTGGTGGTGAATAATTCAATATAATATATTCATGCCGAACTGCATTCTAAATTTGTGACACTTTTTCTGCTTCCCATAAGGTAACATCTAAATTTATGGAAATTATATTAAATACCTAGACTAGTTTATATTATACTAAAAAAAGGAAAGTTCATGACCTAATATATAACATGTATCATGGGATTAATGAGATCATAAATAAAATTTATTCTTCGGGAATCATATCTCTCATAAAGATCAAGTAATGTGACTATTGAGTTGTCTTCCACAATAATGATGTGGAACCACAGTTTCAATCATAGAATCGTGCGATGTAATTAAATTACATATAAAGGAAATTACTGGATTTTTGATTATGTATGAGGAATAATATAATGTTAAAATATCTTTGGAAGATGAACCCAAAATGATATTCTTATCCTTTAAGTCTACTACCAGGAAAGTTCAGTCAGAGGAAAAACTTCTGACCATTTATTAAAAAGAAATAAAAAGTGCAGTAAACAATGAGATGGGTGAGGGCGAACAGTTTGACCACACCCAATCAAGAGTCCCCACCAAGCACAAGCACAATTACAAACCAAACCATTACACCCATAATCAAAAACCATTTTTTTTGCTTCAGCACATTCAACCAGAGTTCATCATCTTCATCAATTCCAGCTATTCAACAGCACATCACCACTGTAATTGCAGCAACCGCGACTTCAACCCAATGTTCTTACCACAATAAAATCCCGAGGAGAACCAAATCCGAGAAACATGGCAGACATCCAGCATGAAAATCAGCGGGATCATATCACCGGGGAGAAAATCCACCATCACAAAACACAAATCCAATAGATCCCGAAGCAGATTCATCCAAAATAGCAGCAACCAAAAACTAACCCGATGCAAGAACAACACCAAACCACCGGGGAGAAACAAGCAACAACAAAAAAATCCAGACTCAAGAGTAAATGGAAAATTCAAAGAAGAATCCATCACCATGCCGAAGACCACCCAGAGCTGAAGTCCTCTAAGAACACCGCAAATCACCCAGATCTCGTCGCCGCCAACCAATACGCACTCGCAGACCTCAACGAAACCCCAACCGCACACAACGAAGATAAGGCAGATACCTCAGGCCGCTGGATCTAGAGGCTCGGACGCAGACCGACACCGCGCCGCCATGGGAGACCCTATCCGGAGACGGAGGAATCGGGCGAGGAGATGCCAGCAACAGAGCAAGGAAGACGACCCGAGTCCACAAAAGCACCGCAACCAAGGATTCACCACCAGATCTTGCCGAGCATGAAAAGTATCGCCGCATCAACTGGATAAAGGAAAATTTTCAAGCTAAATGTTCGAGTTATGAAGAATCGCCTATTGATAGTAATGATGTGGTGGAAAATATGGTCATAATATTTAAATTTTTATACAATAGGAATTAGATAGTTAGGAATCCATGTTATAGAGGTAAATATAAAAATATAGGAAACTGGAAGAATGATTTCAAGAGAGATGACACTTCAAATGAATAGTGTGTTAATATTAATGGTTAGGAAATATCAAAGAAAACTATCCTAAAATGATCTATAAAAATAAATATTATGATAAGTTATAATGTTCAAGAATGAAATTAAATAACATTCGAGTGACTTTAAATAACATTCTAGTTGTTCTCGGACTTCCCAAGAGGAAAATCATGATTGAGCTAACATGTGTTTCATGAAAAATGTATCTCAAGTATCAAATTTTAGTCTGATTCTCCTTCACATATTCCTAATCATTCAAGACAAGAAAATAATGATGAATATAGTTATGATAACATGTCTATTGAAAATATTTTGTACTATTATAACATGTGAGAAGATACACTTGATGACATTAAGGATAAATACATAATCCTAGAGAAGCAACATTATTTAACTCTTAATTTTAATTATTACATTGCTTCTAAAAAGAGAATATTGATCAAAAATTATAAGAGAAAAATTAATTTTTATTTTCTAATGGAAAACAAAAAAAATACATAGATAAGTTTACCAGTGGTATAAGAAATCTTAATTAGATATGTGGAATCAATCTACACCTAAATAAATTATTGGTTTAGGGTAACAACCTAGACATAAAAGATTTATCAATAATAGTTTAATTCCTACAAACAATTTAGGAAAAAACACCAACTAGTTATTACTATATGGGTCCCAAAAATTTCTTTAATTCCAAATGTTTGAAATATCATTATAGGAAACATATTTAAAAAATATGGGTTCCTAAATCATTATTTACAAACACTTATGGACATAAGAATATTTTATTACCAAAATCATTTTTGTGTAAAATTTGATTTGTACAAAAACTTTATAAAAATCTCAAGTATTAACCAATCATAGATGGGAAATTACTATTCTAGAGAAATGACCATTAATTATTCATTTTGTTTTAAAAATAATAAAATTTGATAAATCAATTTTCAGTTTAAGTGACAATATCGAAGGTAAAATAATTATCCATGGCCAAATCGATAATCCAAAATCTATATTAGTTTCTAGAGTATTGTTTTGGGATGGTTTGAATTAATATATTCATAGAATATCATAGTTGTTAATGAGTATTTTTTTGATATTTGAAAATAAATTTTGTAATGTTGTTTATTCAAAAATTTCATTAATATTTATTTCATTGATAAATGAAAATGTTTATGCTGTGAATTTACAATATTTAATTTCTCAAAAAAAATTATAAGTTCATTTCCTATGGATTCTTGGATATGGAATAGGAGACTAATCCATTTCAATACTCACTTACCTAAAACGTTAACTAAAAGGTATTAGTCATAGGTCTTCTTAAACATTATTTCCTAAAAGATAAACTGCATAACCTATATAAAAACTGAAAACAACACAAGTTATCATTTAAATAAAAAATGAAATTTCAACTTCTCAACCCCTAGAGTTCGTTTATATAGATTTGTTTAACCAATCTACAGTTTCTAGACTAAATTTGAATTAATATATTAATGTCCTTATATATGAATTTTCTAGGTATAATTGGGTATTCTTTCTAGATGAAAAAGTAAATATTGTTCTAATTTTACCATGTATGCTAAATCTGTAGAATATGATAGTGGACATAGGATTAATACCATAATATGTTATCATGAATGTGAGTTTTAAAATCAGTAATTTGAATCACTATACTTACAATATGTCTATAATATTAAACTTTTTCCCCAAGGATCCCATAATAGAATGGTGTTCTATAAATAATATATATAACACTTTTGGAAATAACCTAGATTGTGCTTAATGGTCATGAACATTCTCTTTATTTTTGGAAAGAGGAAGTGAATACATCTTGTTATATAATAACGGTATTATTTATCATGCCTATATTAAATAAAACACCTTATGGACTATTTGATAGTATAAATCCATTTGTTAACAACATTATAGTTTTTGGTTCAAAATAATTTATTTTTAACACTAAGGAAAATATTGAAATCATTTCATTGAAGAGTGATAAAAAATTTTCCAATGTAATTCAACAAATAATAAAATGTATAGAGTTTTTTAAAAAATAAAAAACATTTTGGAAGACTCTATTTAGGTCATGTTTGATGAAATATATCCACATTAACCTAATACCCCTTTATAAAAGCTTGTCATTATTTTTTTAACTCAGAACATAAATGTCCAACCTTTGAAAATTCTGTGAAACAACTTGAAAAATCATCCTATTTTTAGAATCATTTATAACCCAAAACTAATCTTATAATTGATTTTTAGATGTCCTAAACATCTATTCCATGTGATTTTTGGACTCTTAAATAAGATAAAGTAGACGTTGTAGTTAGATACCATGATATAGGTACAAAAATAAAGCTTCTCTATGAAATCAAGATGATCATATTGCATTCTTGTCATTAGTTTATCCTATGAACATCAAGGAAAAAATCAGTGATGAATTTTTGTTGATGGAAATGCTAGAAGAACATAATCATGGAAAAGGTAATAATGTTTTGGAACTATTAGTTATAAATATAGAAACACTCACTATTGGAACTAAATTGGCATTAGGAATGAAGGATAATGAATATAGAACTAAATTAAGGAATAAATCTATATTTGTTGCACAAGGATATAGTAAATAATTAGAAATTACTATGAAGAAACATTTTCACCTGTGGATAGATGTGAACCCATTGGAATACTACTTTCCTATATAGCACATTTGGATTTAAACTCAATCAAAAGGATTTAAATGATGAATTATTTATTTTTTATATAGTTGAGTATGGTTTTTCTGAACTACCCCTTGATTATAAAAATCCCATCTTACAAATCATGTCTTTAAATTAACATAAGATTTATATTTGTTAAAAATAGGATCCAAGAACATGGTATGATTGGACCAAATATGTTATAATTACCGAGGCTTTTTCAAAAGGAATAACTAATCATACCCTTTTTTTAAATATAATTTTGAAATGCATTTTAGAAGATCAAGACAATGCTGATGATATAATGTTTGGATATTCTACAAATTAACTGTGTATTGTTTTTTCAACATTGATATGAAATGAATTTGAATTGTGTTTAATCGGTGAACATAAATTACATCTTGATTTTAAAATTATTCAAAATAAATATGGAATTATTTTAAATCAGTGCAAATGTACTAAATATATTTTCAAACATTTTTGTTTGGATAACACTAATAATAGCGACACATCCATGACCTCCACTTCTAATCTGCATCTTGGTGACATTAGGAAATTGGTGGATCAATTTTTTTATAAATTTATTATTGGAATTGTTCTTTACATAACCGATGGATGACATGATAATATGTTTATTGAGTTTATGTGTGCCCATTTTCAGGAAAACCCAATAGAGTCTCATTTACCAAATTTTAAATGGATTTTCAAATAACACAAATATATATCCAATTTTGTAAAGTTATATCCTATATGGATTTAATTTGACTTATTGATTCATTCAAATTCATATTTTGGTGAATATAAGTTATATAAGAAAAGTTCCGCTTTAACATGTCTTATTTTGGTGAGAGTCACTAGTATATTGGTGATTTATGAGGAAATATTCAGTTACACTGTCTAATGTTGGAGGAGAATAAATAGAATATGGATGTTTTTTTCATAGATTTTGTGGATGAAACAAAATTTTATATGTTATGGATATCAATACTAACATTCCACTATATAATTTGATAAAACAAATAAAAAAATATTTCAAAAACACCCATGTCTCACTATAAATAAAGTAACATTAATGTAATACATCACTTTTTAGGGGACTATATTTGAAAGGGTAATATAATCTCAGAATTAATAGGATCCAATCATATATTTCATATATATTCATACAACCATTGTATTGTAAAATTTTAAAATACACCAAAAATGAATTAGGTATGAATTTTTTTATTAGAACTTAATGATGGAGGAGATACTATTTGTGAGTCACCATTAGCGAGTCATAATTGGAATGTCACCATTGGTGACTTAACAATGGTGAGTCACTATTGGTGATTCGTTGTTGGTGAGTCACCATTGGTGAGTCTCCGTTGTTGATTTACCATTGGCAAGTCATTGTTGCCAAGTCACTGTTGTGAACATCATCTTTAGATTAGTCACTAGTCTATGTTTGACGAGTTTCAGTTATTAATAATTTTCATTATTAAATTATTATTCATTTTATTCGTTTTTATTTTTTATATTTTATAATTTTGATTCCCTAATTATTAAATAAGTATAATTTTTTATTAAATTGGGTCACTCTCACTCACGCATTCTCAATTTAATCTGTTTCACCTTTCCATTCTCTCCCGACCTTTAGCTTTATCATGTACAGAATTAAACCCTCTATTTCAATTATATATTAATATTTTAGTCTTTTTCAATGTCATTGCATGAATAATTGAGGCATTCGAATATTATGAATCTATAATTGTGCTGAGATTTAATCGAATTGAAGTACCCACATCTTGAAAATCGAGTTGTTATTATTAAAATATATGTATATGTATAATGGTTTTGTTCCAATAATTACATAGTTATATGGGTGATCCAATACCAAGGATGGGTATAATGGTTCTCTGTAAATGACCAATCATTATATCCTAGTTTGGTTCATCAATTTTATAAGTACATCAAGTTATGTTTTGGCTATAAGAAATATCTTATTCGAAGCATAGTTGATGGTAAAGAATTGATATTTTCTTAAAACAATTAATTCTTTAAATTTCCTCAATGAACAGTTTTTCGGATTTTCAAGGTATGATAACCAATGATAGTGAATCATTTAGTTTTGAGAATTCATTGTTGTAGCTGACTCGAGATTGAACATCGAAGAAGGCATAATTCTATTAAGTTGGATGGTGAATACCAAATTCTGTTTAGGTTTATCCATCATTTTTGGGTCATAAGAAACCAGAATTCAATAATATGAGATAATAGTATTTGTACCTCTAATAATTTATGAAATTATAGTACTGTATTAACCATTTTATATGAAAATGTGTATACATAATGGAAATTTGTACGTCTAACATGAGATCCAATAATTTGATTTATCATATGCTAATTTTATCCATGTTCGAATCCATGTTTTTGATTGATTAAATAGATTATGTAGTCATGTGTGGTGGTTTTAATTAACTACGGTTATCTATAGTTGATTGAGGGTGAGAAAGAACACTTGGATGGAAAAGTTGGTTGGAGACAATGATAATCTCTGTTAATATTTTAGTATAATAAATCAACCTACAAAACCTTAAAAAATAAGTGGATTTTTGACTATAATTAGATGAGACTGTATAGTATTGATATGAATAATAGGTTGTTTCTATATCTATTGATGAGGAGGTGTCTACACCAGTTTAATAGGGAAGTGACAATGACATTCAATAGAGCCTAGCTATTTTGATTGGAGTAGCTAGTCCTCTGGTTTCTCTACCTTATTGAGAAAGTATCATAAGTCATAGATATAATATTAATGGTGAAACATATGTTTCTAGTGATGATAATGTAAGGTGTTATTATTCTATATCATCTAAATGGTTTATGTAGGTCTCTTATAGTGAAAATGGAAAAAAAGATAATGGTGGGAATTTGGATTATGACGAGGATAGTGAAGATGAAGGACCTAATCATGTTGATAGTTCTAATGATAAAATAATTCAGCCACATCATACATCCCCCACTAGTTATACTTCTTTTTTTAGTTCTATGGAGAGACCTAGTTATTTCAAACGTGAGATCATGGAGATATCAGATCAAGAGAACCATATTGGTGATACTGTATCTGGTTGAGTGTTTACTAGAGTATCTACTGAGGAGGATAAATCTCATAATTCTATCAGTATTGACCTTGTTGGTATACCTTTGATCAGAGTTTTTTTTAGTTACTCCAACTAGAGTCAATGATCCTCATCAAGATGTGTGAGAGAAGTTCCTAAAGCATGTTTATCTCGGTTTAGACTATTTAGTGTCGAAGTATATTTATGACAATGCTGGAGAGAATATGTATTATCAATATTATCTTGTTCTATAATAGGATGAAGTTTACTTTAAGCGGAGCCTTCCCAAAGTTCTAAAGAGAATTATATTTCTTATAATGACTTTGATGATGATGGGGGTAGTCCACCAAATAATGGTGGACCTTCTATCTTATTTGATATTGATCATATACTTCAGGATTTTTGTCTCAATAGATTGACCATATTGTTGAGATTCATGCCTTCCCTACACCAACTATTATATCATAGCCTATAGATCACACCTCTCTTGGTTTTGAGACACCTACTGATGTTATTTTTCCCTCAGATGTTATTTCTAGGGATGATTTCTACATTATAATATAAATATTCATTGATTATTTCAGTTGGGTTTAGAGGTCTCTGTTACCTTTGGTCACTCATCTCAGTCAAGATGATGTTAGATTTTTGTTTGATTTTGTTGTATGTTTTATCCAGATGAAGATGAATTTTTGTATTCCGTGTAACAGCCCAAGTTTCCACGGTACACATACCTTAGAATAATTCAATAGCTTTCATTGTACCAAACATGGAGTTTTAGTACAACATGAAAAATAAAAAATGGGGGTTCAAACCTCATTGGGTGTAGGTACTTGTAGCAGAACTGTAGCGTACTATAGCAGCGGCGGTACTATATCAACGATAGGCACTGTAGCATTGGTAGGTCACTTTAGCAATGGGAAAGCATTGTAGTAGTGGTGTGTACTGTGTGGTACTATAACAGGAGGGTACTATAGCATTACTATACATAGAATGGGCCTTGGGCCAAAAAATTGGGCATATGGGCCATGTAATGGGATAAATTCCCACTAGGCCTTCGGGCTATGTAATAGGTCTCCCTCTACCTAGTTAAAGAGGTCTTTGCTTTCATTTAATAATAAACGAGTCTTCGATCCTAACCTCTAGAAAAACATGCCATTATGAATATTAATACCCACTGTTTGAAATTTAATAAATTTTATTTTTCAGAATGGATTTATTTTTTGGGTTCAGAATATCAAAATTAGTTTAGGGTGAATTTTTTATGAATTGTGAAAAACACTGCTTTATTATTTAAAAACAAATTTTTATTTAAATATGTTTTTTTATTGAAATTTATTTTATTTCAAGATAGATAAATAATACCTATAAAAGTTCAATGTAATTCATTTAAGTCATTTTATAATAATATTATACATATAAAATTTAATCGATCTTTTTACCATATTTTACCCTCCTTCTAGGATCATTTCCAAATTTTCATAAAAAATAATTTTACCACTTATTTTTATTGAATTTTAAAAATATAAGTGTCATGGTTGACATCAGTACGTAAATATTTTTCAATATGATGAAAATAATTTTTGGAGAATAGTAACTTTTGACTATTATTTACCATGTTTAAAAGTAAATAGAGTTATTAATGGTAAAAAGGATATTATTATTACCCTAACACATGTTCTAATTCAATTGGATTAGTTTATTTCCACCCAAATCAACCTTAGGAATAAAAATATGATCCTTTTGACCCACTTGTATTCGATTAGAACATTTATTAATATTTTATTTAAAGAAGAGTTCAAAGTTTTAAATTCAAAGTATAATAACTAAACTATTTTTAATATTGGATTATACATAAGATAAAGTAGACAATAAATATTAATTATAATGAAAAAAATATTTCCTATATATTAGTATTTTATTTATAATTTTTAAATATTAAATAAAAAAATTTATTTATGACATAATGATGATGCATTAATTAACTTATTAAATAATGATTAAAATAAATGATATTATAAATATCTAAATAAATTCAGATTGACAGTTTTTATGCATTAAACTAATTTTCTAGTTAAATATGACATGTTAGGATTGATTCAATGATTTTTTTATAAGTAATCATGTTGTTATGACTTTCACAAAAAAAAATACTAAATAGTGTCAAAATTGAGATAAATGAGTTTTTAAAACAAATACAATATATAATGTTACTAAAAATATATGGTTAATCCAAAAAACATAGATAAGGTTATATATATTAATAATGAACTACTTGGAATTCTCTTCGTAGTTTATAGTAATTTTATTAACCATATGATATAAAAATAATAGAATACATGGTAAATGTCAAACTATTTAACTAAGAGTTAAATCTAAAAGATGTGGTCAATATGGTAACCTAAACCTATCTAAATCCTATTGGTTGAGATGTTTTCTAAAAATTACTTCATTTTACTCTAAAAAATCATTTTGGTTCCATTATAAACCAAATATGATTTTATAATAAAATATTATTTCAATCTTTTCCTAAAGCGACCCTTGCCTCTCTTATAAAAGGGTACATCCCCTTCTCTAAAAATCACACCACCAAATCCATTTGGCATGGCCAAGGAATGCCAAAATATCCTCCCAACTACCCTCCCTTCAACCTAGAGGCCTTAAATTTATCATAATTAAAACCAATGGATCCCATTTCATCAATCCAAAAGGAAACACCTGAAAAAGAGAAAATAATTTCACAACCTCTTTCAATGTTTTTTTCTACTTCCACATCATCATTATTTTTTATTTCCATACCAAAATAATAAATCCAGTGCCTTATACATACTGTGAATATAATGTTATTGTCTCTTCTATGTACGTACAAATTACTAATGTAAGTAATAAATATTACATGTTAAGGATTATGTATATATGATATACCTTCCGATTGCATACGATTTCACCATCAATTTAATGGTATTGTCGCTTGTAAGTATGTACGGATTACTATCTCCATGAACATGATGAGATTCACAACTCATCATAACCATTCATAATAATTTTTTTAGGATTAAAAAATAATTTTTAAGAACTTAATATAATTCTAGATTTAAATAAAATAAATTTTATCCATAACAAACATGGCTAATGTATCCAATCCTATAAAGAAAAATGAATCAGTTAACACCCATAAAATGATACTACTAAAATATTTTTAACAAATCATTATTATTATATCATATATGATATATTATTTAAGTATGTTGTTCATGTATAATTTAATAAAAATGATTTAACTATTATATAGGAGGTTAATGTACCCTCGGTCAAGGAAAATTACATGTTATGTGTACAATTTCACAATCTCTTTATTATCTAAGGTTGTTTACATGTGATTTTCTACTGGGACCTCTTTATCATCAGCATCTGTGTTTCATAGAAATGTATTTCAAAAAAATTAAAAATTTACTAGACTTGGGTAAATTCATTTATACCCTTGGTTGAAATTTTATAAAATGTTTTAAATGGTCATCTTGTCATTTTCTAAACGAGGTATATTATGGCCTTCTTGGAAAATTAATGTTGGATTGATTTTTTAACTTATACAGAGGGTGTGACTATTTTCCACCGTTATAACATCATTCAAGATTCTATTACATGATTATAAGAATATTTTCAAAATAGATGTTTTCATTTTATAATTATTTGACATTTAAATTAAATCAAAATATGAAGAGATATTTATCTCAAATAGTTTTGATTTCATCTATGTCAAAATCCTTTAATAGAATTTACACTTGTTTGAAGTTTATTTACAATGATAAAAATATTCCTTTTTATATTTAAGGTTTTGTGATAAGTTTTACTATGGATGTGTTATTTTTATACCATTCATGGTTTATGGTTAAAGTATCAACATTTCTTATGCTAGTTTTAATATGATTGTTTATGTTATATTTCATCCTTTTCATATACGGAATTCATTAGATTTAGTAAGTGAGGGGTGGATCCCGATATAGATTCTCAATGCAACGGTAGGTCTCATGCGACAAATTAGTGTTTTGGCAAAAGGCATTGAAGGAATCTTATTTTTTTAGTCGTGAAACGAGGCCTTGACTATGTGGTTATGAAGTATAACATTATGCATTACATCATTAAAAAATAGGATATAGATATTCCATGTGGTTATTGGACATGGAGAATATCCATGTAAATTAGTAAATGGCATTATTTGATTTTTATTTTCCATATTATACAGAATTTTATGTTTAAAATGCTTATGTTTTAGTCTTATACATTGCCTTTAATGTTTATGATTATTTATAAAAGTTTCCTCAATATTGTTATCCTTACTGACCATCTGACCTCACCCCATTATATGTTTTATTTTTCGTAGAATATAAAGAATTATTTTATGGTTGACATGCATGGATAGGCTATGGGATATATGTGTTTTCAAAGGGGAAAAAATTATGTTGTTGTTTTCATCTCATGATGTAATATAAAAATTATGTTTGTATCAAGTAATTCTAATGATACTAAACTAATCAGTCATTCACTACATGACCCCTTGTGGTCATGGAAATGCTTTGTAATAACGTACCAACGCAATTAAACTAGGGTCGAGGCATTATAGTTTGTACTAGAGAAATTTTAGTACACACCTTGTAAGATAGATTTTGAACAACTCTATTTTGATACCATTACCCTAAGATAGACGTTGAGTATTGGTATAGAATAAAATCCTATAATTTTGGTAAAGTAGAGATTTTTTATATTTTATATGAAATATACACCTGTCTGGATACGAGTAGGTAGAGGTGGCTATGGAAGAGATATACCTAGGAGTGAAAACTCTAAAAAGGAGTTTCGGGCTTGACTTGGTGTATCCTGGTACATGACAATGGGCCTCACTGTAATCTTTATTACGAAACTCATGGGGGATATGCTTAGGATAATTAAAATTTTCTTTACAAACCATAACTAAGGTTTTATGAGTATATACCTCCCCAAAGAAATCATTTTTATGATTATGTATTATATCCATAAACTGTTCAATTTATGTTATCTGTTTTACATGATTGGAATTATGTATTGTGATTCATAAACTAATCTTCTGTATTCTATTGTTTAGAAATTGTTCGTAATGGAAGGAATGGAAACCGTATAAACACACATAATCCATGTGGGGATTCTCTCATGCTGAAGATAATTATATTGGAGTTGGTGATGCAACTTGTGCTATCAACCTATCACCATACTGGGAAAACACACTCAAGTTATGAATAATTACCTTACCTGTATGCTTCACCCTTATCCATAATGTGGGGGATCAATGTTAGACCTATTGAGGAGGAAACAACCACGAACATTCAATGGGACTACAAATCTATTTGTAGCTGAGAAATTTATAATTTCCTTAGACAAAATATCTCATGCTTTGGGGAGTAGCGAAAGGGATAATGTTTTCATTGCAGTTTATCACCTTACGAGAGATGGAGATCAATGGTGGTCATTAATTCAAAACACAAAGGAGGGTGAAGAATTATAAAATATGGAATTTAGGGAGTTCAAAGAGCTTTTCTATGAAAACTACATTCCCCGTGACCATAGAGAAGATATGGAAAGGTAATTTATGTGTCTGAGGACAAAGGAGGATGAGAATGTCGCAAAGTATGAGGCTAACATTACAACGTTATAAAGGCAAGTAGTAGATTATATATGTAACCCACAAAGTAAAATTGAATGATTCTTGGATTGGATAATGAAATTTCTCGGTCGAGCATTAGTCTCACAATTCCTCTCATCACAAGAAGATGTTATCTCATGTTCTATCAAGACAAAAAAGGGATTCTCTAAGTCCATCAAATTTAAAGAAAAGAAAGTGAAGAAGTGATCTACTGAACAATCTGGAAATGGAAATAAGGGGAAGAAGGGAAATGTTGAATTTCCATCCTGTAGTAAATGTGGGAAAAACATCAGGTACATGCTTAAAGGCAATGGATGTCTTTTACAAGTGTGGTCAAAAAGGCCACCAAGCTCATGATTTCATGGGAAATAAAATGTTTTTCACGGTTAAATGATACAATTTTATAGAAATGGAGAATTATGCAAATGAATTTCCTAAGCACCAAAGAAACATACATCAGAAAAGAATAAAGGATCAAGGCCAAGAATATGTGATCACTAATACTTAGGTAGAGGCTTCTAAAGACGTGGTGGTAGGTCATTTAATGGTTTCATCAAGTTTATCCAATGCTTTATTTGATTTTAGATCTCACATTGTCTCATATCTTCCATGTTTGATAATAAAATTCGATATTTCCAATTTTATTTATCAAGATAGTTGTTAGTAAAATCATCTAAGATCATTGTAATCACTTTTTATGAATCAGTTCCCATTAGGACATATAAATTTTCTTTATCTGCTAATTTAATTGTGATAACCATGATTTAATTTTATTTAATCCTCGTAATGGATTGGATTTCAGACCATGATGAGAAAATTTATTATAATAAGAATGATGATTCCATTTTTGATGACGATATGGATTAAATTTTCTTTAGTGTAGAAACCACACCAATAGATTCTAATCTTGATCCACCCCCACTGGTTCTACAAAATTCAATTATTAGGGAGGAATAGAATGAAATAATTATGGGTGAGGAAAAAGAATGTTAAAATAGAAGATGTACCTATTATGAGACAATATTTTGATGTGTTTCTAGAGGATTCACATGGATATCATCTAGAATGATAACTTCAGTTTTCCATTGATTTAATTATGGGTTCAAGGCCCATATCAAAGACACCATATAGAATATACACTGTGGAATTAGTGGAAATAATGAAATAACTAGAGGAATTGATTAATAAGGGATTTATTCTCCCTAGTATTACTTTGTGGTGAGCCCATGTTCTTTTTGTTAAGAATAAAGGTGGATCTATGATGTTGTGTGTTGATTGCAGGGAGATCAGTGCTATAATAATAAATAAAAAGTATCCCCTACCTCTCTTTGATGATTTATTTGACCTAATTCATGGAGCTCATAAATTTTAAAAGATTAATCTTTGATCTGAATATCATAAGTTGTGTGTGAAGAAGGAAGACATTCTGAAAATAACATTTCAAACTAGGTATGGGCATTACAAGTTTATAGTAATTCCTTTTGTAATGACTAATGCACCCTTGGTTTTCATGGATCGAATGAATAGAGTATTCAAGGAAAATATTGTTTACTTTTTAGAGGTATTTATTGATGATATCTCGGATTATGAAAAAAGATACAAAGATGATAAAAATCACTAGCACAGTATTCTGAAAACCCTCAGATGAAATGAATTATATGGGAAGTTTAGCAAATGTGAATTATGATTTCAGGAGAATTGTTTTCATTTCCATATTGTCTCTAAGGATGTAATCTTTGTTGATCATTCGAAGACCATGGAAATACAAGAGTGGAAAGCACCGAAAATTATAACCAAAGTACACCATTTTATTGGTTCCACAGTTTATTATCATTGATTCGCCCTTAATTTTTCTCGATTGGCTAACCCATTAACCAAGCTCGCACGTAAATGGGTTATTTTTTTTGGAAAAAAGAGTGTGAAGAATGTTTTATGGAACTGAATAGAATATTATTCAATGGTTCTATATTAACTCTACCATATTGGAATGAAGTATTAGTTATTTATAGTAGTTCTTTGAAGAATGGACATGCTTTAGTCCTTATACTGAATGATAGAGTTATTTCCTATGCAACAAGACAACTAAAAATTCAGGAAAAATATCCCACTCATGATCTTGAGTTAATAACTATAATTATTTCTTTGAAAATTTGGATACACCATCTTTATGGTGAAAAATGTGAGATATATAACAATCACAAGAGCTTGAAGTATATTTTCTGACAAAAATAACATAGCATGAGGAAAAGACAATGGCTTGAACTACTCAAGGATTATTATTTCACAATACGCTACCACCTAGGGAAGGTAAATAAGGTGGTAGATGCTTTGAGTATAAAGGATCATTGATTATTGAAAAATATGAGAGTTGAAAGGGATCCTATGTTCGTGCATCTTGTAAAGATGTATATGGGAATAATAATGGAAGGTGAAACATCTATATTTTTTCAAATGGTTTAAAACCCATCTTTACATGAAAGGATAAGAAGTTGTCAGACTAATGATGTGGATTTGTAAAAGAAAATTAAAGTTGTGAAAGATGGTAGATTGATCAACATCATATATGAAGATGAGATTTTGAAATTTAGGAAGAGTCTTTGTGTTCCTAACATACCTAATCTAAAATTTTAATTTTTGGATAATGCTCATAGCTTAAATTTACCTATACACCCTAGTAGCACTATGATGTATAGAGATTTGAAGGAAAATTTTAGTGGGATACCATGAAGAGAGATATTGTTGATTATGTGTCAATATGTATGGTTTTTCAACAACTGAAAGTGGGAAGTCAACATCCTAGAAGATTCATGCAACCTATTTCCATTCTTGAGTGGAAATGGTATAATATAATGATGGACTTTGCCACGGGGCTACCAAATAATCCTATATGGAATGATGGAATGTTGGTCATTGTTGATTGTCTTACCAAGTGTGAACATTTTATTGTAATAAGAAAAGATTTACCACTTTAATTTTTAGCAAGACTATATATTAATTAAGTTCTTAAAATTCATGGATTACCCCTAATGATTCTTTTTTATCATGATCCATGTTTTACATCAAGATTCCAGATGATTCTTCAAAAGGCCCTAGATAATGAACATCATTTGAGCACTGCCTACCATCCTAAAACTGATGGACAATCATAATGGACTATTAAATCCATAGAATACATGTTGAGATATTGGTCACTTGACTTCTAAGGTGTGTGGGATCAATATTTACGTCTGGTAGAATTTTCCTATAAGAACAACTTCTATTCAAGTATTTAGATGGCCCCATATGAAGTGTTATATGGAAATAGATGTTGCACACAAACATGTAGGGATGATAGTGGTGAATGAAAACTTAGAGGCCCTGAACATGTTGACAAAACAATGGAACATGTGAAGGATCTCCTAACCCGCATCAAAGCCGCTCAACGATGAAAAAATATCTATGCCATTAACATAAGGAATGATTTTTAATTTCAAGTAGGAGATAATTTTTTTCTTAATGGTATCTCCATGGAAGGGAGTTAGATGATTCGGTAAGAAGGGAAAATTAATTCCCATATACATTGGACCTTCCAACATTATAGAAAGAAATGGAGTTGTATCTTATTGTTTGGAAATGCCTCTAACTCTCTCAAATGTTCATGATGTGTTCCACGTATCACTGTTGAGAAAATAAATGCCTGACCCAACACTTGTACTGACCTATGATGAAATTGAACTGGAACCCGATCTGTCTTATTGTAAAGATCCTCTCAAGATTCTTGATACAAGATAATAAGTGTTGAGAAACTAGACTACTCATCTGGTTAATGTTCTATTGAGAAATCAAAAGATAGAAGAGACAACGTGGGAACCTGGGTAACATATGATGAAGAACCACCAAAATAATTTTGTACAGTAATATTCTTGAAATTTCAAGGAAGGAATTATTTGAAAGAGGGAATAATGTGACAACTCAAGCTTCCACTATACTTTTCCCTTTGAATAGTGCAGTATCTTGCGTTGTATGCAAGTATGATTTTTAGCACACCATGACAAATCAAACTAGTCAACCTGAATAGTAATTCCCACTTTTTGAGATTTTATAGATTTTATTTTTCCAAATGGACTTCATTTTTGTGTTCAGAATATCAAAGTTATCTTAGGGTGGATTTATGGTATTTTTGTGAAAACATTCAAATTTTTGTAGAATAGTGAAAAACATTGTGTTATTGTTTAAAACCAACATTTTATTTAAATAAATATATATTTTATTAAAATTTATTTTTTATCAAAATAGATACACAATACCTATATATGTTCAATTCAATTCATTGAAGTCATTTTAAAAAAATATTAGACATATGAAATTTTATTGATCATTATACCATCTTTTACCCACCTTCTGGGCGCGATAGAAAATTTACATAAAACATAATTTTACAGCTTCTGTGAAATTTTTAAAAAAATCTGAGAGACACTATTATAATCAGTATGTAAAATTTGGTTCAATAAGTTGAAAATAATTTTTAGAGAATAGTTACATAAGACTTTTATTTACCATAGTTAAAATTAAATATGGTAATTAAAGGAAAAAATGATTTTATAATTACCCTAAAACAAGTCCTAATTATATAGAATAAGTTTATTTCAACCAAAATCAACCATAGGAATAAAATATGATCCTTTTGACCCACGTGGATTATATTAAGACATTTATTTTTATTTTATTTAAAGAATAGTTAAAAGTGTAAAACTCAAAGTTTAGTAACTAAACCATTTTAAATATAGGGTTATAAATAAGATAAATTTGACTATAAATATTAATTATCAAGATAAAATGATTTTCAAAATAAATGTATTTTATTTATAATTTTTAGACATTAAATATTTAAATCTTATTAGGAGACAACGATGGGGTAGTAATTACCATATTAATGAATGGTTAAAATATATGATATTATAAATATGAAAATAAATGTAAATTGACACTTCTGATGCATTAAATGAATTCTTAATATTAGTATGACTTGTTAGTTTTGATTAAATGATTTTTTTTCTAAGTAATCATTCTGTTATGACTTTCACAGAAAACCAATTCTTAATAGTGTCAAAATTGACATAAATGTGGTTTTTTTAAAAATACAATATATAATATTTATAAAAAAATATTGTTTAGAAAATGAACATAGATAAGTTTATATATATCGATAATTAACCACTTGGGGTTATCTTTTACGTTTATATTAAGTTTATTAACCATATGATTTAAAAATACATGGAGTCAGGGTAAATGTCAAACAATTTCTGTAAGAGTAAAATATAAAAGATAAAGTCAATATGGTGACCTAAACTTGAATAAAACCTACTGGTTGAGAGGTTATCGACCAGACCCCTCATTAGCCTTGAAATAAATTTTTTTGGGTCCATTATAAACTGAATATTATTGTATAATAAAATAATATTTCAATATTTTCCTAAAATGACCCCCACATCTTCTTTAAAAGGGTAGTTTCCATTCTCTCAAAATCACACCTCCAAATCCATTTGGATCGGCCAAACCCTACCCGAGTATCGTCTAAACTACCCTCTATTATACCTAGAGTTCTTACTTGGATCAAAATCCATCCCAGGGAGCCCTTTTGATCAAATCAAAATGAAACTCCCAACGAATACGTATTAATTTCACCACATCTTTCAATGTTCTTTTCTTCTTCCACACCATCTATATTTGTCATTACCATACCAAAATAATATATCCAATACCTTACACATACATTTATGTTATTATAAATATTTTTCAACCATATGAAATATTTTATCCATCCTATGAATGACAAGTCTCCATACGTGCATACGTACGACTTACCGTCTCCACATCATGGTGAAGTTTGTTATTCAAACACTTCATTATTTAGATAAGTATAATAATTAGTATAACTGATGTAAATAATTAATATATCATGTTATGGATTCATTATATATGGTATAACATCCAATTACATGTGATTTCACCATCAATAGAATGGTATTGTCACGCGCGTGTACGTATGGATTACTATCTCCATGAACGTGATGAGATTTAATCCCCATCATTACCATTAAAGAATAAATTTCATTTTATGATTAAAAACTAATTTTTAAGAACTTGTTATAATTCTGTATTTTAATCAAATACATCTTTTCCATAACAAACATGGATTGTGTAACCAATCATATAACGGAAAATGAATCAATTAACACCTGAAACAATGATACTAATGAATTATTATTAACAAATAAATGATAGAAGATCATATATGATATCATATTTAAGTATTTGTTTTATGTATAATTTAATAACATTTATTTAACTATTGTACAAGAGGTTAACGTACCCTTCATCCAGGAAATTTACAAAGAAAGTGTTAAATTTTACAATCTCTTTATTATTCGAGGTTGTTTACACATGAGTATATAATGGGACATCTTTATCATCCACATCTGTGTTTGGTAAAAATGTATTTGAAAAAAATTTACATTTTACAATAATATGGGATAAATTCACTTATACCCTTGAATTACTTTTTTTAAATTTTTTTGAACGAAATGTTTCTGTCATTTTCAAAACAAGGTACTTTATAACATTTACGAAAAATTAAGGTAAATTGTTTTTGACATATACGGCGGGTGCAGCTATTTTCCACCATTATAACATCTTTCATTATTCCCATAAAATCTTGTAATAATATTTTAAAAATATTTTTTTTAAATATGTGACTTAATTGTTTTCAAAATAGAATGATATATTTCCCTCAAATAGATTTTGTTTCATCTATGTCAACATCCATTGATGGATTTTGCACTTTTTTAATGTTTATTTATTAATATAAAAATCATCCATATTGTATTTAAGGTTTTGTGATATTTTTTTACTGTGGATGTGTTATTTTTATACCTTTAATGGTTTACAATTAAAGTATTAAAAATTTGTATGCTAGTTTTAATATGAATGTTTAAGTTATGATTCAACCTTTTCATAAGAAGAATTCATTGGACTTAATAAGTGATGGGTGGAAGCTGCTATATTTCTTAGATGAATCAGTAGGACTCATGAGAAAAACTAGTGTCTTGGAACAAGGCCTTTACAAAATTTTATTTTTATTCATAGCATGAGGCCTTAACTATGTGGTTATGTATTCTGGCATTATGTATTCCATCATTATGAAATTGTCTATTGATATTGCATGTGATTATTTGAATTGTAGAATATCCAAGTGAATAATTAAATGGAATAATTTGATTTATATTTTCCATATTATGCTGACGTTTATGTATAAAAGGCTTATGTTTTGAGTCTTATACATTGACTAAACTATTTATACATATTTATAAATCATTCCACTATATTGTTATCCTAACTGATCATCTGAGCTCACCATTTTCTATGTTTTATTTTTCATAGGATGTGATGAAATATTTTATTGTTGACCTGTAAGGATAGGCTAAGGGATATTTGTTTATTCAAGGTGGAAAAATGTTTTTGTTTACTTTAATAACATGATGTAATTTAAAACTTATGTTTGTATCTAGTAATTCCAAGGCTACTAAACCGATCGGTCTTTCGGGACTTGGTCCCTTGAGATCATGTCAATTTTATTTAATAATGCACTGACTATAGGTAACTAGGTTCAGAGTGTTACATTCAGGAAGTTTAAATTAGGAACCAGAGGTTCTTCAAAGAGATAGAATCAATTTGACAAGTGATGGGGGAGATGATAAACTCTTTATTTCATGTCATGCAACTATGATGTATATATAAGAGAGTTTTACTACAGTGAATTATACATTTTCTACTCCACCAACTTCTATTTCATTTGATTATGAGTTTCACCAGTCACTATTTAGAGATTATCTTCAATCTATTTTTGGAAGATACTGATGCTAATCATCAGGAAAATATATGGAATAATTCTTTGAAGGGTGAGAACATATACAATCATGTAAGGAAATTATTTAATGAAGCATTAAGTAATTAGGAAAACATAACAAATTCCATTAAATTTTATCTTCATATGGTTTATACCAAACATGAGATGAATTACCATTTCATGTTTTTGGCTGAGAATCTAAGGATGTCTCCTACCAAATGGAAATTCAAGGAAAAGTTTAGACAGTTGAATGCTTTGGAACCACTACACATGATTTTCAAAGGGGAAAATAATGGAATCTATAGTCATACAGAGGAAGGAGGTAATAATATTTTTTATTTTTTCCAATCATATGAATCTATTAATGTATGTATCTAGTACTGTCGTGGTGTCCCCTGATGTAGTTCCCATGTCATCTTTAAAACTTCTCCTCTTTCAAACTCCCTACCCCTCAGTATGAGCTCTTAAATATGTCTCTCTATTATTTTTATATCATTGAATTTATTTTTTCTTGTTTTACATTTTTGATAATCAAAAAAATGGGGATTATATTTAAGTCATTTACTTTTTTAATCAATATTTTATACCAATATTACTTTTCTTAGAATTTCATTACATTTGATCACACTAATTCTTTCATTATTATTTGATACTGAATTAAGTTACAATTTTTAATCAATTGATCTTATATTCTTATTAATTGATACCAAATATATATAACCTTTAATATTTTAAATTTTATAACTATTTTAGTATTTTATACCATACTTATATGAAACTCATTATTTTATTATTGGACAAATTATATATTTCTATGTTATTATTTGCAACATATTATTTTTATGAAGAGTATATTTTGATACCATCATTATTTGGATGTGATTTTCTTTAACATTTAAAACCCTAATTAAACATTTCATTGATACAAAAAAAATTTCTCAAATACCACATTAATTTATATCTCACAATTTACATTTGAATTGATAAGAATACTGTAATCTTCCAAATTCATCTATTTAATCCTATGTTTATAATGTGCCTGTTTTATAAAAAATCTATAATTTATGATCATCAAAAGGGGGATATTTTTTGATCCACCTAATTTTAATTCTCATAAATCTTGTAAATTTTGTTTCTAATGATATTACTGTTTTATGATATCATTTTATATTATAAAGAAATTTGATGAATGTTTGGTTAATTGTTGGAATGACTCCCCATTAGTTAAAATAAGTCACTACAAGAAATTAGTCACCACTAGACATGACTTACGTCTATTTATTAGTCACCGCCATACATATCCCACCACCTTTCATGATTCTATTTTATTTAGAAATCCTCCCAAAAAGACATAAATCGTGGTTTGTTCAAATATATCACGACCAGAATATGTCACCACTAGAATGAATTGCTACCAAAATGAGAAACCAATAAAATAAATTATCATTATACCTAAGATAATAAAATAAATTATTTACTTTTGGTTCAAATGAATCTCTACTCGAAATACCCACCACTAGATATGATTCGCCACCAGAATGATTCAGCACTAGAAGAGAGTTTGTCGCTATACTTCATGTTTTGAGTTAAATTACCTAAATAGCTATATTATTTCCAGTAATGAAAAGGGTTATTTTGTGATTATATTTTAACATGATTATAGTTTAATTATATAAAAAGTAATAGTTAGTATGAGGATACATAAGATCTCGATGATTATTCTTTAATGGATTCATACATGCCTTTATGAATTTTAAACGACTCTATCATACATGTAAGGTCATTTAGAGTGACACATTATAAATACTGGAAGGATCCTCTCATGAAATATCACTTGTTTCATACATATTAATAATCAAATATGAAAATTTAGTAATATTGAAAGATTAATATCCTTTCACAATGTCATAAAAGAGATCCCTCGGACGCTCTATTTTACTGAAACATTCAGTGAGATTTTTTGAGCTTGTCACCAAGCCACATTTGAGGACACTAGAGAATATAAAGGTCAATATACAATGAAAAATTACCTTTTCTATATATTATTTCTTTCTCATTAGTTTTTCTACTTTTGACTCGTGTGTTTTATTCTATTTTTGTTAACACACATTGAATCATGTGCTAGAATGATAGAATACTAGCTATTATCTTCTATCACTTATTACATGCATACCAACAGTTTTTTTGGATCAGGTTATTATATAGAATAATTTTATTTTCGTCAAATGGTTATTGATAAAGAGGTCCAAGCATGGCTTGTACAACTTGTAAGCTATTTTTTAAATACCAATCTAGGTAGGGTATTTTGATAGAGTAATATAATCTTCTGAGAAACTAGTGAATACCATTTTTTTGTATTAGGTTACATCTTGAGAATGATCCACTTTTTTATTCTTATCATTTTTTATTTTCATATCATAATTGTTTTAAATATCTTTTCTATTAACCTTTTATGAAAAAACTTTACTTTGATAGATAGTCTCAACTAGTGGGTGTATAATGATCTTCATGAGTAATATTATTTAAAATGTTAAATTAATTTATATTATTGTTTTAACGGAGCACTAATAATTATTTGAGAGACCTTTTAAAGGATCAAACATATATTAATCTACTATTTTAATATATTGGGAGTTTTTTTTTTCATATTTGGGGATTTTATTTGAACATGATTTAACAAAAAAATTATTGGGTACTAAATTCCCAACCCCTCTTCAGTTACTCACCTTTAACAATAGTGAGTGTTCTAGTAAATTGATATGGTAATTATATACATATTAATATACTTTATTATAAACATTAGAGTTCTGTAAAATTAAATCATATCTTATATTTTTAACCTTGCAGCTATTGATCCATAAAATTTGGAATTTTTTGTTTTAGGTTCTCACGTCCATTTAATGGAAATAATTCAAAAATAGTATTAAAAATTAAATTATCCTTGCATATGTTTCCATTCTTGGTACTTTCGACATTTGTAGTAATTCTTACAGTAAAGAGGTAAATCATAAAATAATGAATACATGACAGATTTAAATCTAACTAAAACTAATCCAAAAGCAATAAATACTATGGTGTAATATAAATTACCTGATTTCCAATCATCATGTATCCAAATCCATCATATTTGAAAGCATGTAGCTAAAATGATTAATGTTTCTGTTTTTTATAAAGCCAATTTATTTCACATTTCCAATTTACATCACGTATCGAATTTCATTTAGAGAGGGTATTTTCTTACATAAATAAATTCAAACATTTTTTTATTGCATTAATTTTCCATTTCAAATCAGATTTTCAATTTTCCCACTCATCCAAATCATGTCTGTAATTACCCAACATAACTGGTTTATATAGCTAATTGATCTATGTAGTCGATTTCTCTGGAAGATGATTCATCAACACTAGTTATTTCCTTGTAACCAATTCTGCGATGTATCCATTTGACATTGGAAAATCATTCACATAGTTTAAATATCTATAGTGAAATTTCCCCCTAAAACAAAACTAAGTCATATACTTGATTTAACAGACATATGAAAATTTTCATCAGACAGTTATAGTTTATATATTTTAACATAATTATCAATAAGAATTATAAAGCATGATAAATAAACATAACAAAAAAACATTAGAAACATGTGAATGGTATTTTAGATAATAAAACCTAAATTACGTGGGATATATAGGTACAAAATTATTAGTCTAATAGGGTGGTGATAAAGAGAAAATGACATGTAAGAAGGGAGGAGGAGGAGGAGGTGACAGTGTTTTAGGGAATTTGTGATGTTGACCTAGGGAGGCCCTATAGTGAGTGAGAAGGGGTTGAGTGTTATAGATATCAGTGTATTTTTTTTGTAAGTGTTGAATGGGGAATGGTAGAAAACATTAGAGAAGATTCATGGAGTGTAGGCAATTTTTGTGTGATAATTGGGAAGTGGGGATAACAAAAAATGGTTGATGAGGGACAGGGTTGAGACGACCATGTTTGCTATGAAACAAAAAATATTAATATTACTAAAATATTAATATCTTAATTTAAATAAGATAATAAAATATTCTTGATAAATGATATATTTTTAATAATTAATTAATTAATTTATATAATATTATTAATGCATACATAATATTATTTGATAATTAATTACATTATTTTTTTGTATAAGTTGTACTTGTTATAATCTTTATTAGTAATAGATTCAAGTGGTGGTAATATAATTTTTCATCAATATACATTAATAATGGATTTATCTATTCATATAATAGTTTCTCTGATATGCTATTAACATTAATAGCTTTATTTGTTGGTTAGAATAAATGGTTGTACATAAAATTAATACTAAAAAAATATAATATATATTTGAAGTATTTATTTTTAATTATGGATATAATATCTATTATTAAATTGATTTTAGTGGAAATCAATTTTATCTTATTGTGAGCAGTGATAAAATAGTGAGAAAACACCAATTAATTTCCCTTTGAGGATGGAACTCTTAGTGTGCAAGAATCAAGATAAAAAATTGAGGGAGAAAATATTGTCTTAAAATTGTATATTTAGTATTTTTGAAATTCTAATTTGGAATCAAATTCTAAATCATTTCTCGGATGAAAGTTTATTTTTGGGGGAAATATGGTATATTCTAATTGAATCCACGAATGTATGGATAAAAATATTTAGGAAGTAATATAAACTATTATACTAATTTATAATAAAGTAAAGTAACTTGTTGTAATGTTGGTTGATAATAAAAATTCATTTAAGACGACCCACCTTCAAGTTTACATTGATATTAACGTAGTTATTGAATGCATAAATGTAGTTGAATAATCTTATATGGCACTCCGGAAAATTATATATTTACTAATGATTCATTGAACCATCATTTTAGACCCTCAGGAATGCAATAAATGTAGTGAAATACAAGACAAAAAGGTTAAAATTGAGTTTCATAACTAGAGTTAGTGAAAAAAAAAATATTTATATATTTAAGGAATATTCTAATAATTCCCAAATTATAAGGTGAGGGAGAATAAAAAAATAGGCCAAGAATAATGGAAAGGACAATGTAAAAATAAAATATCTCAAGAATGATAATGTTGTAAATAAGATGAATATTTAAAATAAATTATAAAAACAATGTGTGTATTTTAAATCATTTATTTATTATTTAAGTAGTTTTTTCCATAAAGGGTTATGTTGGGGTTTTATTGTCTATGACCACAAACCATACATGTATTTTAATTTTTTTCATTTCACTAATGAAAGAAAGAAAAATAATCTATGTGGATTCAACATCATATTCCATGTGGAATGATGAGAATACATCTAAACGTGGTGGTAAATTTGTGGAAAATCACTTAAAGAAAATGAAAGGACGTATAACATACTCAAACACAATACTAGCATGTTTATCACAATGTTACTAGTAAAATTAAATTAAATAGAAAATTATATATCTTTGACCAAAGTAATAATAATGAGTATGAATGAGTGGTAAAGGTATCTTAAAAATATATAAAATGGGAGAGAACATGGATACTCCATAGTGGTTCGCATCCCATATAATAAGAAATAAGAATTTCCTAAGAAAATTTAGTTATGATGTCCAATTTGTTACTATATGTAGTTATGGATCACTTGGTGTCAACTGAATCATAAGTACAATAATTCATGACATAAATCATGAATCAAATAACATTATTTTTATTGATGGGATAAATAATAATCTACCGGGGGTTCTAATATTTTTGAAAATATTAAAATCATGAGATTTTGAATTAATGGATGTGTTTTAGGATGATGTATGATATAAAAATCTTCATGAAGGGATGATGAAAATATTGGAAAAAAATTCTAATTTCCATTGATCATGATACTTTATATTGACACATATTATATTAGTATAAACCGATATGATATTTTGAATAATATTTTTGGGAAGTGTCACTAATAACATTATATTATTTTTTAATCATGGGTTCTCAAAAATAATATATTACAAATGTTATATTATTCTAATTCCATTATGATAATGGGTGATAATTTCAATTTCTATTAAAATTGTTCCTCGTTAGATGAAATTGATGGTCTAGTTACAAAACAATAGGGTATTTTCCCGATGAGTGCTTTAATATATATTCTCACATAGGTTCCCTAGGACCATAATTTCATTGGTTAATTAATTAATTAAACTAATTTATGGATAAAATCTGCAAAAACATGTAATAAAAAACTTATTTTTCCTTAACATCTATTACATGGGTTATTTGAAAAAAATATATATCGAGAGTAAGGAAGAGGAGGAGATCATGGGAAATAAAAAGATCTATAGATCCAGAGAATGATTTTCTTCATTGAAAATATACAGAGAATCTGGTTATAAAATGACATTACCAATGATAAATCTAATCATTTAGGGTACACCGTGTAATTTTTGAATGCGTTCACTTAATTTTTATTTGAGGTAAAGGGAATTTCACTTTTACATTTATTGACTGTTTCACTCTCCCTCTAATAATTTAAAAATTATCATTATAATATTTTGATTATCTAAACTGTGTTATTCAACTTTGAAATCATTCCACCCAATTATGGGGACTAATGTTTATAATGACCACTATTAATTTAAATATATGATTCTACTTTGATTCCCATTATCAATTATTCATGAATTAATAATTGTGATTCACTATGGATGGTGGTTTGAAATATAATGGATTGGATTAAAAATATATCAACATCTATAACTATGACTAATTGATCTTGGTTAGTCATTAAATTTCATGTCGTGAGAAATTAACCATAATAAGTTGAGGATCGTTGGTGGCTTGTTCAGGTTGTCTCCTTAAGGATAGTGGTGAATGTGTTTTTCAGGTCTTTGAATATTTATTTAACTTACTTCTTCTAGGTAAGTAGTACTATAAATTGACCATTAAAGGTATAGTATTTATAGACATATCCCTTATAAGCGACTCAAGTCCATGTTGTGGTGAGAACATCAATAACAATATGCTTCCCATGAATGTTGGATTGCTATAGATTGTTTCTTTGATAACATGACTTATAGTCATTAAGTCACATATCATGTACATCCCCTTAGGGTTCATGGGCTACATAAGAAGATGATCCACATGTCATATGAATTAGGGTCACATTCCATGTAGTCTACATATAAATAACATGGAGTTACTTCTACATATGTGAGATTAATTCAAGTATCTCATGGGATTAAAACACCATGTACAATTATTGACATTCCATTCATGATAAAATCTAAATGTACCTTATATCTCGGATACATACCATTTAAAACGGGTAAAAATAAAAATAGTGTAACCCTTAGAAACAAGTCATGTTCCCCTTCCCCTACAAGAAAAAAAGGAATAAAATTGAATCTTGATTACCCGAATTATTCTCACTCAGCTTGTACACTCTATAAAACACATTGTTTCCGTAGTTTCATACACCATATATGTATAAATACATGACTTTAAGATGAATGAGGGTTACATACTATCGATACATACAGTATGTGTTGTGTACTTTTCCGTAGGTGGTGGACCAACATTTATCCTTTCCCAAATCTTTGATTTTTTCACACAAGTTTCCATCCTTTGAATTCATTAATATAACATTATTTTGAACACCAATTTCACTTAAAATGTGATATATGTGTTTATAAAAATATTTTATTCCCTATATATTTATAGTGTGAATGACTGGGATGAAACATAATGATCATAGGAAACATTGGGTTGTGAACTCCCTTGGTAATGTGTTAATAATCGATTGTGAGTAGCCCATATGACTAATAGAGTAAGATACTCCACTAAGTATGGATTATGGGTCCTATATTATTTTTTTGGGTACTCAATCATCTAAAAAATTCTAATTAATGGGGTTCAGGTCCTGCAATTATTTTTTTTCTCACTCAACTAAAATTTATCTATTGGTGTGGCTCCGTTCAACATATGTAATTCATAAGAGGTGTTACTAGTCATAAATATGTTTTATTTAGTTTCTTTATATTCTATAAATGAATATTATACTATAGTTATGTTGTGAAAATGTGAATTTTTACTATTTTCATGGGTTCATTCCTTTAATAATATCTTGGTTTTTATATTCTTTTTTATTATTTACTTAGTTGATTCAAGTTAGCTAGATTTTTTATCATTACATTATTATTTTCATGGATTCATATATAGATTGAATATAATCACTATTTCCTGGGGCTTTAACCCACACAAGTCATGTATTATTTTTATAATGCCTTCATCAGTTTTAATTTTTGTGTATTGGCTGTTGGTGGAGCACATTACTACTTAGAGGTGATAGTATTGGAAATGTTAATATTTAGAGATAGTTCATTGAGGATATGTCATCAACTCAACATCATTAGTACTGTTTTATTAAGTTTATGGATTTTATATTTTACCCAATTATATTATGGCTTATACCCAAGTAAGTATTTTATGAATCTTAGTAGTTTTTATATTCATTATATATATAATTTGGTTTTAATTTCCAAACTTGTAATATTATGACATGTGTAGATATGTGTTATTATGAATATCTGTATTGGGAAAAAGCCTATAATTTAATGGGATATAATTTTTTTTATCACTAATCCCTTTATAATAGAATTTTCATTTGGGGTAGAATACATGGCTCATTAAAAGCCTAGATAGGGTTCTTGTAGGCCTGTTAGTGTCAAAGTTGTATTAATGTGGGTTTCTCTTCCAGAAGGAGTTTAGATTCAGGTATCATGTTATATGGGTTTGGTAATTTAGTGTTACTATTTCATGATATTTTTTAGTTTTTATTTCATACTGGGGAACATGTAACACCTCGAGATTTTATAAGATATATTCTTTTTAATTTCTTTCATATCTTCGGTTGCACGCTACAACAAGATTATCTTTCGTTATACACAACACCGTATTAGCTTGCAGTATACGCAATACTATTCTTGGATCCTGTTACACACAATTTCAAGTTTATTTGATATTTGTTATTATATGAAAAATTTATTTTATATATATATATATTCAATGTGTAAATGAAACATGGTTGTATTTTGTTATATGCAACAACAAAGGAGTTTTTCACTACACGCCACCCTATCATGGCTTGAATTACACGCAATCACGACCTTCCTCGATAGCGTGTGTTGTATGTAATGCCGAGTTTCACTAAATGACAATATATTGTTATAATATTATTATGAACTACTAGTTATGAATATTAGTATCTACAATTTGAATTTTATAACATTATAATTTGTCTTACACATTTTATAGAACAAGGAATGAGAACAAAATAAATTTTTCAGGTAAAATATGTATTTTAAACAAATTGTAGTTTTGCCGCCTTTTGATGGAGCACCCACTTTAAATATAGTGTTTGACATGTTTATAAGTTAAATTTGACAAAATAAAATTCATCCTTGGAGTCAAGATATAAATTTTTAATGTGGATAATTTTTTCATATTATTCTTATATCTTTCATATTTTTATGAATAGTAATAACACATTATATATTAATTAAATACCACTTTTTCATCGCAATAATTTATATGGTTAGATTAACTTTTTAATTAGTTTTAAATTTTAATTAGAATAAATTTTTACTATTTAATCCAATGTTGGTCATTGGAATTAATTTCACTTTGAAATTGGATATAAAGAAGTGTCGATATTGTGAAAGTTATTATTTCTTAAAAACACGCTATTCGTATTGATAAAGGGAATTACTTTTAAAATTAATTAATACCACCTATTTGTTTTGAATTTGGAAAAATAGACATCAATTTTTAATTCGGAATATCAAATATATCTTAGGCTGAATTTTTGGTATTTTTCTGAAATACTTCAATTTTTGATGAATAGTGAAACCACTTAGTGGTAGTTAAAAACCCAACTCTTTCATTTAAATGAAATTTTACCACTTCTGGGAATTTAATTTCAAAAATCCGACATACATTCTTATTATCAAGGAGTAAAATGTGGTTCAATAAGATGAAAATTATTTTTGTGAATAGTAACTTTTGACTTTTATTTACTGCAGTTAAAGGTAAAAGGGGTAATTCAAGGTTACAATAATATTATAATAAATCAAAATTACCTTAAAACATGTCATAACCTTATTGGATGAGTATTGTATTTCCATGTCCATCCTTGGGTCGATTTTGGGACTCCATTCAGCCACTTGGAAGTGATAATGTCAATTTGGATTAATTAATTTAATGTAAAGACCAAATTGACATTAACAAAAATATTTTAGTAATTAATTTTTATAAGGTATTATATTAATTATCTTTTTGACTATAAATTTTCATTAGAAAGATAAACTATTTCCTACATGTTGGTTTTATTTATAATTTTTAGACATCAAATAAATTAAATTATTTATGACACAGTAATGATGCAGTATTTACCTCAATAATAAATGATTTAAAAAAATAAGATTATAATGATTAATATATTATCCAAAACATGTCCAATTATGATTGGATGATTTTATTTCGACTATGAGTCATATTATCATCTTCTTTATGATTTTTGGACCTTTTTAAACTGATGATAAGTTTATAATAAAATAATATTTTCACACTTTTTCCAAAGGTGCCCCTCTCCTCCCTTATAAAACGACACCTCCTCCCTCCCCTGTTCACAACACATTGAGCCTTCAAGCTCAAAAAAACCCTGAACGTTTCTTTTCTCCCCTTCCCTAGAAACATTATAGAGGTTTTTTTCTTCGCAAAAGACCAACTCTAGTCCCTTAAGAGGAAGCTTAAAAGAGGTACGTCGAAGAAGAGGTAATCTCTTCTACCGATTCTTTCAGGTTTCTTTCTTCTTCAACTTCTTCTTCTTTAGTTGTTTAATTAAAAAGTAAAAACATCAGTATCACTATTATACTGATATGTTATTATAAATATGAAATAACCCCATTTCACCTTCTATCCATCTTACAGAAAAAAAAATCACCGCGCGTGCGTACTTACTGAATACCGTGTCTATGCCATGGTGTAATTTGTTTTTCCACCACCATCGTACTTTGATTGGTATAATGGTGTAAAGAATAACTTTATATGGTTATTATAACCTCATAATTATTCTTAGATATTATATCATCCACTCTAATTCTATTCAATAATTATGGGAACGATATCATCGCTCATGCGTACATACAGACTACCGTCTCCAAGAATGCGATGAGACTCATTTTCCATGATTAACCATTCTAGTATGATTATAAAGTATATATAATAAATAATAATGAAAGAAATTAAATAATAATGATACATTATTTATATACATATATGTTTCATTTACATAATTCCATTCAATTCAATAAGGAAATGAAAACAGCATTCATATATAAGTACGACCTACCGTCTCCATGAACGGTTTATTTTATTGCATTTTTCGATCTATCATATATATTTATATTCTTAATATAAATTATATATATAAATCATGTTTTACATTCTAGAATTATGTAAATCATGATATATGTAATCATATCATGAAAAACAAATCGAAACACGTAAGATAAATGAAACGATTTTACCCAAAACCCTGCTTTAACCTGGAATTTACAAAAGAACGGGTAATATAAAGTCATAAGTGAACCATATATGATATCATAAAAATGAATATGATTCTATAATAAGTAAATGACATTATTTAAATCATTATATAGGAGTTTCGGATACATACAAAGCATATTATACATAAATTAACGGATAACTTTTTCAATCTCGTTTTTATTCGAGATCGTTTATTTGTAAGTATTTACTGAGATTATATTTATCATCCTTGTCCCTATTTTCTAAAAATGGTTTCATGTATGTTTAAGGTCCTATTTACCCATTTTTTACTTTTACTACATGGTGTGTAGGGAGTCTTTCTTTTTTTACCATATGAGATACTTTTTGACTTTTACAGAAAAATTATGAGAAGAATGTATTTTTAACTTATACGGCATGAAAAAGTTTTTACGGTTTCATAATGCCTTATTTTAATGAAGCTTACTCTATATTATTTCATGAATATTTTAAAAAAAATCCTTTTATTTTAAAATTTCATTGTATTTTGTAAAAATAAAATGATTTTGAAGAAGAAAGGATATTTTCCTCATGAATTCATTTCAATAGTTTTATCAAAACCATTTTCCATATAAGATGGAATTATTTCATATGTGCCTATTTCAAGTATAATGTCTCTATGATTTACATGGTTTACCTTTTCTTATGATGAAATTATATCCATTTTTTATATGGATTATGTTATTATGGAATGATGTTTAGGAAACCCATTTTATTATTTGGGTAATGATGACTGATTTATGTTAATGTTGTGGAAGACGTAAGAATGATTTCATTATGAGATGGGTAGAACCTATATCTCCCTACAATGCATTGGGTAAATATTTATATCTCATGAGATATAAATGGCTGGAATGGTAAGTTAATCTGGTTCAGTGTTACAGGACTAGAATGAGGAGTGAACACAATTCAGAAAGGGACTTGTCCACTAAGATGGTCTTGGTAGCAATGCCTTGGATAATATGGAAATCATATCGTGTGCTTAATGGTTTTTCACAATTACAAGGTTTATTCCCATGCTATTTTATCCTGATTGATGATCCATTATTATATATACCCTATGTACTTCCATGTTTCATGTCATTGCTCAAGATTTTGATGTTTAAATATTATTTTCATGTTTTGACGTTAAAATGTATATTGTTTATTTTATTTTCTCCATGCTTACCCTTACTAAGAATTTGATCTCACCCTTTATAAGTTTTCTTTTCCCAGGATATAAAGAAAAGTTTTAGGTATGGAAAAACGGAAGATCTCTATGGGAGATGTTGAATATCTTTCACCAAGATTAGAAGATTATATTCTGAGTTTCCAAAGACACTAAACTATTACGATCCTTTGGTGTCTATTTTTTTTATTTATTAGATATTCCGAAAAAGTAATTTAATGCCTATGTACATCAATATTTGGGTCTCTAAAGTTGGTATTAGAGGAAAGGTTTAGTTAAATTTTGGAAAGTAGGATGTGAAAACATTAGTCAGATCCCTAGAGATATTTCTAAGGTATGTCAAGGGATGTCTCTACGGTTAAGAATAAATATAGATTATAGTACTATAATTACGGGAACAATCTTAGAATTAATCCTACGATTTTATATATTGATGGTACTCCCCCTTTATTAAGTTTTTTTCCTAGCATATTTTTTTCCTCGTATACTATTATTTTTAGGTTTTAGATTATGGCAGGAACCCGAAGGAACCCTGTTGATCAATGTAATGGGAAATGTAATGATTTTCCTCCGGAACAAACCAATGTTATGGTAGATGGAGTGCAAAATCTTATCGCCATACTTAAAAAATCTATGAATCATTCTGGACTTCCGAAGGAGCAGAGAAGGGAACAATATTCTATTATGTCCTTCATGAGGGAACATCCACCTTATTTCAGTGGGTCTTCTGATCCACTTATTGCAGAAAAATGGATTAGTACCACTGAAAAGTTATTTTCCATACTTCGATGTTCTTAACATGAATAAGTAATTTTGGCTGTTTACCGTTTAGATGGTGAAGCAAACCAGTGGTGGACTCTAATTAAGAATACAAGTCCACAATGTGATATTGAGTCCATGGAATGGGATGAGTTTGAGAGCTTATTTTTCAATAAGTGCTTCCCTCGTATTCATCGAACAAAGATGGAAAAGGAGTTCCTTGAGCTTAAGCAAAAGGATGATGAATCTGTTGGTATATACAAAGAATGTTTTACAAGTCATGCAAGGTATGCATCTGGGTTTATAATCCAACCTGAAAGTAAAGTTGATCGATTCTTCATTAGCTTAAAACCAAGTCATTGAAGGGAATTAGCTATAAGAGACTTCAGTAGCAAGGAAAAAATTTTGTGTTGTGCTATCAAGGTAGAAATGGAATTTGGTGTTAAATATCCATCTCATGGTATTGACAAGAAATGAAAGATGGAGTTCTAGGAGAAATCTCAGAATAATGGTGAAAAGAAGATGAATTTTTCTTTATGCTCAATGTGTGTAAAGAATCATGGTAGAGATTTCCTAAAAGGTAATAGAAAATGTTTTAATTGTGCAAAAGAAGGTCATCGAGTAGTTGAGTGTCTAAGTAATGGGAAAAAGTTAGCTAATGATGTGAATAGTGAAAATACTACAAAGAACGCTCCACCAACTCTTCAATGTTTCAAGTGCATGGAAATGGGGCATTATGCTAATCAATTCCCTAATCCAAGGGTCAATGATGATCAACATGAGAAACCACTTAAGGCAAAGGATAATGGGAATTCACATGTGATCACTATTGGAAATGTTGAATTTGACAATGATGTGGTGGAATGATTATGTGTTTATGTAATGGGATAAAAAATTAATGTTGTATATAGTATCATGGAATATTGGAATATTTATGTATTGGTCTATTTTGGATTTCAATAATTTTTTGGTATCGGTAACCATGGAAAGTGATTGAGATATTTTTGGAATGAAGTTGATATGCGCATAATGATGGGATAAGGAGAAAATGAAATGTTTGATAGTATTAATGGGCTCATGACTGATATAAGGACAAAGTTATATCATGGTTTGAGTATATAGAATTTTTAGATTTTGGTATGTGGAAAGAGTTAAATTTTTACAACATTCATGTTTTCACTAAGGGTCAATGGGTAATCATTTTTCAGAAGAATACAAGATTAAGGTATTCACATGTTTGGAATGTGATCAAAAAGATATATCTTGAGATATATGATGGATAAATGATGGAATTTAAATTCTTGTTATATTTCATTTTTAGTAATCGTTCTCTTTATACTATGAGATTAGAAAGAAGTATTTTTTAAAAGCCTAATTATTTGAATGGATTATGTTGAACATAGGTTAGTATTGTTTGAGGCTAGAATTTTTTTCGATATTATTGATAGAATGTTATAATAGTGTAGTTTAAAAAAGGGACAACCTGTAGAATGGGTGACAACCCGTTGTATCAGATGAGGATGTGGGAATCGAACTCACAACCAAAGTGCGACATGCCTTTATTTCCTACCATTAGCCTTGAGGATGTCCCTGGTTAGTAGAAATGAGTTTTATATTTTTAAGTGGTATGATAGTTGAAGTATAAGTTCAATTTTGGAACCATATACGATTAATATCATCGTAGATGGACTTATTTATATAATTATTGCTATCATTATGTTTGAGACCGCTGGAATGACTTATCATTATATTGCATGATCCGCTAACACTTCACGGAAGACAAATTCAACTTCATTTATTTAAGGGATGAAGTGGACAATGTTTAAGGCACGAACAACGGTGAGAATGAACCAAAATAAAGTAACACTACTGGAAAAATAACTTATACCAATGGTTTGGAACCATTGTTATATGCCTCCAAACCGTTGGTATAGCCTATACCAACGGTTTGAAGAACCGTTTCCAAGTATGATATTGGGATAGGTCTATTCCAATAGTTTTTCCAAAACCATTGGTATAGACCTATACCAACGGGTTTGGAAACTGTTGGTATACGTAATATGAAAATATATACCAACGGTTATGGAACTGTTGGTATATGTATTTAAAAAAACATTCGCTGGGATTTGATCCCAGGACCCCCAGTTTATCATTGAACGACTTAACCACTAACCTAACATGACTTTTGTGAACATAATTAGATAAATATATATATCTATTCTCATAATTATTTTAAATTTTGATTTATATAATGTTCTCGGTAAGAAGAACTGATAAAAAATCAAAGGATATATACCAACGGTTTTCAAAACCGTTGGTATAGACCTATACCAATGGTTTTAACAACCGTTGGAATAGATTTTTAGCCTAGATTTTGATTCTGGGTGATGGTTTATCCATGGGGGACCTTTCCCAAAGGTTTGGCCAAACCGTTGGTAAAGGGTATACCTATCCTAATGGTTTGGCCAAACCGTTGGGAAAGGTGGCCACAAAGGGGAATTTTCCCAACAGTTTGGCCAAACTGTTGGAAAAGCCATACCCTTTCCCAACTGTTTGGCCAAACCATTGGGAAAAGTGGCATCAAAGTGGTCTTTCCCAATGGTTTGGTCATACCATTGGAAAAGGGAACCTATACCAACGGTTTTTAAAACCCATTGGTATAGAAGCGTTGCGAAATGTCAGATTTCTAGTAGTGTAAGTATTTCTTTAAATTCAAAAAAAAAATTCTTCAATATTAGAACATTGATCTTGAAAACCTAAAATGTTGTCTTTGTTCTCTTATATCTGATAAATCAGATGGTACCTTAAATCATCAAAAATTTATGGCTTTGTGATTGTTGGTTTTTTCATAGACATGTTCTCTACAACTCTCCATCAGAACATGATGGTTAGATTTCTCATCCATATCCATATTTTCACTTATATTCTCCTATGTGGAAACCCAGTGATTAGTTTATTTGAGTAACCGTTATGTTTCATAATTTAGTTTTTAAAGTTATGTTTTGGTATTCCTTTTTATGATGTGGGTTTCTATTAAAGAATCTTTCAAGTAGTAAATGATTTATAACGCCGACGAATTTTGAGGGAGAAATTCATTTTAAGAGGGGTAGAATGTTACACCCCAATATTTTATAAGATATATTCCTTTTAATTTATTTCATATTTTCTGTTTTACACTACACCAAGTTATCTTGTGTTATACTAAACACCGTATTAGCTTGAAGTATACACAACACTATTCTTGGATTGTGTTACACAGAATTTCAAGTTTGTTTGATAGTTTTTATTCTATAAAACATTAAGTGTATATATATATATATATTAAATGTATAAAAGAAATATGGTTGTATTTTTTTATATGCAACAAAAAATGAGTCTTTCACTACACGCCACCTTGACTTGGCATGCATTACACGCAATCACAACCTTCCTCGATAGCATGTGTTGTACGCAATATCGAGTTTTACTAAAGGATGATATATTGTTATAATATTATTATGAACTAGCCATTATGAATTATAGTATCATCATTTTAGATTTTATAACATTATAATCCGTCTTACACATTTTATAGATCATGGTAAGAGAACAAAATAAATTTTTCGGGTAAAATATGTATTTTTAAAAAATTGTGGTTTCTCCACCTTTTGATGGAGAAAACAATTTAAATCTAGTTTTTGACATGTTTATAAGTTCAATTTGACAAAACAAAATTCTTCCTTGGAATCAGGATATCAATATTTATTTTGGATAAATTTTTCATATTGTTCTGATAACATTCATATTTTAATGAATTGTAAAAACACGCTATATTTTAATTAAAAACAAATTATTTCATCGAAATAATTTATATAGATAGATTATATTTTTAAATGATTTTAAAGTTTAATTAGAATATATTTTAACCATTTAATACAATGTTGGTTATTGGAATTAATTTCACTTTGAAATTTGTCATTAAAAAGTGTCAATCTTTGGATAGTTATTATTTCCTAAAAACATGCTATTTGATTTGATAACGGGAATTGCATTTAAAATTAATTAATTCCACTTCTATGTTTGGAATATGGGAAAATAGACATCATTTTTGAATTCAGAATATCAAATATATCTTAGTCTGAATTTTTGGTATTTTTCTGAAAAACATTAATTTTTTATGAATAATGAAACCAATTAGTAGTAGTTAAAAAACTGACTATTTTATTTAAATGAAAATTTTTCCACTTCTGTGAATTTAATTTCAGAAATACGACATACCTGGTTGTTATCAAGAAGTAAAATGTGGTTCAATAAGAAGAAAATAATTTTTGTTGAATAGTAACTTTTGACTTTTATTTACAGTAGTTAAAGGTTAATGGGGTAATTCAAGGTTCAAAGAGTATTATAATAATTCAACATTACATTAAAACTTGTACTAAACTTATTTGATGAGTAGTGACCGACCCTGGGCATCCTTGTGTGGATTTTGGGACCCCATTGAGCCACATGGTAGTGATAATGGCAATTTGGATTAATTAATTTAATATAAAGACAAAATTGACATTAACAAAAATATTTTAGTAATTAATTTTCATAATGGGTTATATAAATTATCTTTTCGATTATAAATATTCATTGGAAAATAAACAAATTTCCTACATGTTGGTTTTTTATTTAATTTTTAGACATCAAATAAATTAAATTATTTATGACACAATATTGATGCAGTTATTTAACTCATTAATAAATGATTTAAATAAATAAGATTATAATGGTAAAAATATTATCCAAAATGTCTCCAATTCTGATTGGATGATTTTATTTCGACCATGAGTCATCTTATCTTCATCTGTAATGATTTTTGGACCTTTTGAAACCGAATATATGTTTATAATAAAATAATATTTTCACACTTTCCAAAGGTGCCCCTCTCCTCCCTTATAAAAGGGAACCTCCTCCCTCTCCTCTTAACAACACTTTGAGACTTCAAGATCATCCAACCCCTACAAATTTCTCTTCTACCCTTACCTAGAAATATTCTAGTTGTTCTGTTCTTCTCAAAAGACCAACTCTTGTCCCTTAAGAAGATGCTTAAAAGAGGTGCATCGAAGAAGAGGTAATCTATTCTACTGATTCTTTCATGTTTCTATCTTCTTCAACTTATTCTTATTTAGTTGTGTCCTTATAATGTAATAATATCAGTATCACTAATATAATGATATGTTATTATATATATGAAACAACCCCATTCACCTTCTTTCTATCCTACGGAAAAAAATCATTGTGCGTGCGTACGTACGGAATACCGTCTCCACACCGTGGTGTAATCTGTTTTTCCACCACCACCTTACTTGGAAGGGTATAATGGTGTAAGGAATAGCTATATATGGTTATTATAACATCATAATTATTCTGATATATTATATCATCCACTCCAATTCTATTCAATAATTATGGGAAGGGTATCATCGCTCGTGCGTACGTACGGACTACCGTCTCCACGAATGCGATGAGATTCATTTTCCATGATTAACCATTCAAGTATGATTATAAAGTATATATAATAAATAATCATGAAATATATTACATAATAATGATACTGGATTTATTTACATATATGTTTGATTTACATAATTCCATTCAATTCAATATGGAAACGAAAACAACGTTTATGCATACGTACGGTCTACCATCTCCATGAACGGTGTATTTCATTCCATTTTTTGATCTATCATATATATTTATAATCTGAATATAAATTATTCATAGATATGTTGTTTTGAATTCTTGAATTAAGTAACTTAGGATATATGTAATAATATCCAGAACACAAATCGAAACACGTACGATAGATGAAACGATTTTACCCAAAACACTACTTTAACATGGAATTCACAAAAGAACGGGTAATATAAAGTCATAAGTGAACCATATATGATATCATAAAAATTAAAATGATTCTGTAATAAGTCAATGACATTATTTAAATCATTATATAGGAGGTTTGGATACATACGACGCATATTAGACATTATGTAAGGGATAACTTTTCCAATATCGTTTTTATCTGAGATTGTTATTTGTAATTATTTAATGGGGTTATATTTATCATCCATGTAAATGTTTTCTAAAACTGGTTTCATGTATTTTTCAAGTCATTTTTATCCATTTTTTACTTTTACTGCATGGTGTGTAAGGAATCTTTCTTTTTTCACCATATGATGTACTGTTTGACTTTTCCAGAAAAAGTACGAGAAGAATGATTTTTTAACTTATATGGCATGAACGGATTTTTATGGTTTCATAAAGTCTTATTTTCATGAATATTACTCTACATGATTTCATGGATATTTTCAACAAAATATTTTTCTTTAAAAATTGTAGGGCATTTTGTAAAAAGAAAATGATTTTGAAGAAGAAAGGATATTTTCCTCAAGAACTCATTTCAAGTGTTTTATCAAAACCATTTTCCATATATGATGGAATTATTTCATATGAGTTTGTTTCATGTATAATGTATATATTATTTACATGGTTTCACATTTCTTATTATGAAATGATATCCAATTTTTAATATTGATTATTTTATGATGGAATGATTTTATGAAACTCGTTTTATTATTTGGGTAATGATGATTGATTTATGTTCATGTTTTGGCATAGGTAAGAATTATTTTATTATGAGATGGGTGGGACCTGTATCTACCTCCAATGCATTGGGAAAAGATTTATATCTCAAGAAAAATACATTTCTAGAAAGGAAAGTTAATCTGGTTCAGTGTTACAGGACTGGAACGGGGAGTGAACTCGATTCAGAAAGGGACTTTGTCCACTAACATAGTCTTGGCAGCAATGCCTTGGCTACTATGGAAATCATATCGTGTGCATAATGGTTTCCCACAATTACATGTTTTATTCCCATGATATTTTATCATGATTGATGATCCATTATGATCTATTCCCTACGTACTGACATGTTTCATGTCATTGCTCATGATTTTGTTGATAAATATTATGTTCATGTTTTGATGTTCAAATGTATATGGTTTGTTTTATTTTCTCCATTCTTACCCTTAATAAGAATTTCAGCTCACCCTTTTTATGTTTTATTTTCCCTTGTATATAAATAAAGGTTTTATCTAAAAATGGAAGATCTCTAAGGGAGATGCTGAAGATCGTTCAACATGATAAGAAGATTATATTCTGAGTTTCCAAAGACACTTAACTATTATGGTCCATTGGTGTCTGTTTTTGTTATGTATTAGATATTTCGAAAAAGTAATGTAATTACTATGTACGTCAAGCTTTGGGTCTCTATAGAACACATTGTTACTATGGAATCTAATGGATGCATTCCTAAATAATCTAAAAACATGAATGCGAATTTAGAGCATTGAAGAACTGGTTAAGGGGAACATGTAAATGGTGTATGATTCTTATTAGAATTGGTAGTTGATTTACGAATAATTATTGAGACACCTATATATATGTTCATTAATGGTATTGTTTCATCTTTTATATTATAGTAAAAACCATATAGATAGATTGGTATAATTCTAATATTGAATCATGATGTGTATATTCATGTGATTGAGTGTCCATTTATTGACTTGTGGGTGGAAAGGATTTTATTTATGGACCACATCACGATATTCCCACACTGTGTGTATGGGGTTCGGTCCATCCACTCATTGTGTAGCACATAGTCACACCTCCCATGGAGAATGTGTCCATTCATTCAGTTTCTAATAAAAATATTATGTAATTGGGATTGATAAAGATTCTTGTAAGATGACTTCCCTTCATTAGATCATATGGCATAGACAACCCATCATCTTATGTGATCTTAATCTTTAAAAATCCATGGATTCAATTAGTGGTTTAATTTGGTTGGTCCAACTTTATTATACATTAATCACACATATGGTTGTTCTAGTATCATAAATATTTCATGTAGCATAAATTCATTGGTGGAAACTAATAATTGAAATCTGTGATAAGAAAAATAATTCATATTCTTCATTCTAGTTTTTTATCTAGGAAGAGTACTACCCCATAATATTGAGGTGTGTTCACATAGGAGTTTTTCAAGATATGACAATGTATCTTGTTTTATATAGACTACACATGATGGTTCATTGACATAATTATGTACTCTCTAAAATTTAATGTCTATAAGTTTCATAAAATATAGGAACGTGAACATAGGATCCATAAATAAGTTTCATGTATAATTAATTCCTTATAAATCCCCCCAACATTGGTATATTGGAGAGATACCTAATGACTGAGACATTTCTAGTAGAGGGAGACCAGATAGTATGTTTTGTTGGTGGTCATCTAGGAGAAATTTCAACATCCACTATATGATGATAAAAGTTGTTAAGATGATGAAATTATACACATACATATGAAAGTTATAAGTCCTTAGGATGTGATTCTAAATAAATTTGAAGATGATTTTCACAATTCGAATACAATATTTCTATGAATCAAGGGGATGAGTTAATTTTGATCATTATAATATGAGCTAATGTGAACTAGTTGGTCATCATGTAGTTGATGGGACTCTTGGAAAAAGTTGGTTTCATGATTAGATTTAACCTTAGGTAAGTAAGAATTTCCCTCAAAGAGATGTCTATGATATTAGTGTTTTCAATACACTAGATGGGGATTATATAGGTAGAAATTTATATGATTCACTCATACCCCCCCCCCACCATATGGAAGTCTAAACCAAGATCTGAGATATATTGGGTACGGACTCAGCCAAATGTAAATTAAGGAGGAAAATTTCCACACAATGCATAAATTTTATTGAAATATTATCTACATCTTCTATACACTATTAATCATACTCATATATACTTTAACCATCTATTTTGTTATGTTCAATACCTTGTTTGAGATATAGAGATTATGTTATATCCCATAGCCCCACCAATGAGATGATATATTCATTTTAGATGTGATCACATGGTCACCCACATCTGACGATGATGTGAGATTTTACTAAATAACCAATGTTTTTCATGGGTTTTAACTATTGATATGATAAGACCGTATTATTCTATTCATTGTAGAAAATGACAATCCACAATTTGGTCATAGATAGACAACTATCATCAGAGGGTGATGTTTATTTAGAATAGATGGATTGAGATTTTATTATTAGTCTTAGTGGTACCATCATTAGCGATTATATGGGCTTATGAATTAAATTTTCTCATTTATCACCCGTCTAATGGTGTGTTTTCCTTGAAATGTAGAAGAAATCTTTTATGGTCAAATTTTACCCATACAAAGGACTACATGGTCATATTTACCATATTTGATTTAGGATTTCCCTATCATCAGGATATCATATTCTATAATGATCATCCCACAAAGACCATAATGATATCGACTTCACCCCTAGACTTACTCATGAAATTGAAGGTGTGGCTACAAGGCCTTATGGAGAAGAGTTTCATTTGACCTAATGTGTACCTATAAAGGTATATGGTGTTTTTTTCCAATGAATTCTGATTTTTTATTATGGATTTATATAAACTGCCACTTCATGAATCATGTTACATATAATTATATTCATCCCTTGAAAGGTATCGATGAAAAATTATATTAATTTATTGATTAATGTTTTTCCTGAAGATTGATCTATGTTCTAGAAATCTCCATGTTTCTATTTATGAGGTCTATATCCTTAATATTACCCTTTTATGTATTAATTTACATTGTGATTTTTTATTGATACATATAAGTGTGATAAATGACTAAATTTTGTTCACGGACCTTAGGATATAGACCATTCATCCATTCATGGATTGGTTTGTAGCAGCATTAATCATTGATATCCTTCATTAATCAGTATCATAGGGTAATCATTTGACCTATGGAGGATTTTCCAATATCTTTTTTAGAGAACAATATATATCTAATTCTCTCTATGTTTATGTTTTTTAATTTAGAATTCCACTTTAAAGGGAATGTAATATACAATGTCAGTGTATATTTGGAACTAGAAATATCAATGATATTCCATCTTAGAGGCCAACAATGAGTGTTTTTTAAGCATAGAGTTTCTTTAGGGTAGTAGGATTGAACCAAAGATTCATTGAATATTTCTATATCATTTAAACTCTATTAAATTCCCTCATATAAAAAACTTATCACATCATTCAAACCAATAGATGTTAGAGTGATTTATAGGATATAAGGTGGAGATTAATGAGTGCTTCGATTCTAAGGTATTCAGAGTTTAGGGTTGAGTATGTTGTGTTATATGATTACTATAGGGTTTTACTTTTTTATTATATGATGATATGTATGTGTTGATATTTTTTTGGTCTATATAGATGATTAATCAAGTGAAAAACTAAATGAAATATGATTTAGAGATGGAAGTTGTATATTTATCCTTGACAGCATAGATACATTTCCCTCTTTGAAAGGAGTTCATTGTATAAATGTACCGGAATATTCTCAAGTGAATATTTACATAGAATGATATTAACTGGAGGTATTGTAAATCAATTTAGTTCATATAGGACTACAAATTAATGATTTTATAATACTTTAAGGAATCTCAACATGGTTTTTTATGTCTTCTGCATCAGGTCTCATGATCAATGGTTGGAGGAGACCAAATCATGTTGGGCTCAATGTGTATATCCATAGTGGATGATAGAGATGTGGCTTGTCTTTAAACAATGATGATGTACCCCCCCCCCCTAAATTATTCATCACCTTATGGAGGATTAATTTGGAGACATCAATTTCATATTTTTCCATTACTGGAAATCCCTATGAGATGTACCAATATAATTATCAATAGTAGGGAGCATATATATCTTTTATGAGGATGTAATGTGGGTATAATCTTAAAAAATACTAGTATGTTGAGGGTTTAACATAATATTCCATCAGTTGTACATCAATGTATGATGAAGATTCACTAATACCTCAAACATCATTTTTGGTGTCCATGTATAATGAAAAGTGTTATTGAATTTGTCTTGTTCTGCCTCACTTACGAAAATGTGAAGATGAGGATCTTGGTGCCAACTAGTGTGGTAACCCCATTTGAGGAATTTATGTTTATGAAATACAGAATATTTATGGATTTCATAATGGATATTTTTTATTATAAGATAGGTCATGAATCTTCTTGGAAAATCACCAATCATATGACCATGTCATCCCACTTCCATCAGATACAGGAGATGAGTTTGGTGGAAATTTTCGATGTTTTATGTATGAAAGAGCATCTAATATCATGTTTATCCCATAAGAATAATGTCAAAATGAAAAACATGATTGATAGTCTATCTATGAAGTAAAATATATGAGGTATTTGGATCTTAGTTTTGTAATAAATTTATTTTCTACCCTCACATTTATGGTCATATGGTTGACACTATTCATGATCTTTAGGATATAATGGGGACATAAATGAATTACTTATATTGGATCTGATATGATCACATATAATTAATGAATTACATGTATAATAATAGAAAAATACTCCACCATTGGAATAAAATCATTCTAGGAACAATATTATATACCAACATGACACCCCTATGATAAATATAGGTTGGGGAAACACTAATTGTATGGATATATATATTTCAGTTAGTGAAAGAGAATGAGAAATTATTCCAAGACAAGATAAGGATAGAAAGTATATGTTATAATTTTATACTTGATTATTGATATATGTCTTTTTAAGTTATTGGATAGAGATCATGATTCACTAATAGACAATATATGATGTGTTTTATGTATATTTGGTTAAGGGATAAATTTATCACCATCATTTAGAAGGAAATTATAGCTTCCTCGTATAGGGGGTGAGCTTTTATAAAACAATGTGTTTACACATTGTTTTATTCGGTTCACAATGACTTAAATGTTTCTCATATGAGTACATATTTTTATGATCCATCTCACATTATTAACTAGGTGAAACATAAATTTCGTATAGTGAAACCACCTTTGAGTACTTGGTGTAAATTATAGATCAGAAGATGATGCCTCTTCATGGATGGGCTATACTACTGATTCATTTATTATGGAATCATGAAATCTTTTAGAAGAGATCAAAAAAGTATAAATGTAAAATGTGGGAATAGTATTCTCAACTTTTAGACTATGTGAATATATTAGAGTAGAATTTCCTAAAGACTATGAAGATTTTGAGGAATTGATTTGAGACTTCCGACATATAGAATATTTAAAATAATAATTCTGAGGTTTGTTTCTTATCCATTTCAATAATTTTTTTATCACCAGGTATCTGAGAAAATTTATTATTTTTATTCTTCAAGTTTTAGTTATTGAATAAATGAAAATTCCACATTAATGATGCCTTTGATGGGTAATCTCTTCTTCAGTTGTATCTTATTGGTAAAACATTTGTTCATGCTCTAGTAACTTACGATCTAATATTCTTGAGTAAAATTAAATAATTAAATAAATTGATTAATTAAAACTACTATAGAAAGAAATACTATAATTATTATTACTAAAACTATAAAAATATTGTTAGAAGGATGAAAAACATATCATTGTGAGAGAGGAGGAGGATATATGGACCATTAGATATTAATAAATCTATTAAAATAATGGGATAATTTCTATTTTTTAATTTACCAATGTTGCCGATATTGAATAATTCACCCCTAATAATCGATCCAAACATCTGGTATGGATTGATATTTTAGAATTCTAGTTTTTTATTTATGATTAATGTATTATAGAATTTATTTCTTGAAATTTGTTGAGCATAAAATACTTCAAAAAGTTTATAATAAGTTTTTATTATTTGATTATGATTCTCTACAATTAATTCTTCATCAAAGGGGAATTTTTTGGCCACCTGTATATGATTAGTATTTATAAAGACCAAATTAAATTTTCTTTTATTAATATACTTTTATTTCCCTTTCTAGTTCGTTTTACATTCATTGCTTACCTCCTATATTGTCGGTGGTCTATAAATCTGGTATATGGGTAGACAAGATATCAATATCCAAAACAACAAGAAATTTATTTTATTTCTATACAAAATATCAAGGAATGATGGAGGCTCACAAAGTAATAAAGGATAATAATAGGGATATAGGTATCTTTTAATATTGTATTGTTCTTTGAGAGAATAATTATTTTTTTGAATTTATTTTCATCCATTTTTTTCCAATGAGGCATGGAAAGAAACCCCTAGAGGCATGTTGTTCATGAATGATCCATCCAGTGAAAATTCATACACCCACTAAACCATATATAGTGATGGTCAGATGATTTTTGAGAGGCTAGGGTATTTATGTCTTCTATTGAAAATCACATGACATTTAGTTCATAAGAAAAAAATTAATCCTCTCATCAGGGCATAAGGGATACATATAAATAAGAGACACATATCATACGAATCATTATCCCATGCCATATAATCTATATTAGAATAAAACATAGTTATATATACCTGAATGAGATTTATTCATTTATATCAAGGTATTCACATGTTTTATATGATCATGGAAACATTTTTCATTCCAATATTTCTAGGTCCCATGTTTTAGGGACATGTGTTGAGTATGTTGTTTGATCCTACATGATTTTTACCACATAAAAACAGTTCATGTACCCTATACTCTAAATTTATAGAGATATTATAGTACATTCATCTATCCCCTGATGTCTAATGAATCTTATATATTATCTGAGAGGTTGTTTTGGATGACTTAGACACCACAATGGTTTTAGTACATTAAAATAAAATAAATAATGAGCTATACATTATGTAACCCTATAGTATTGGGCATTTCATTTTCAATCCATATGGGAGCTTCAATTATAATTTAGTAAAAAATATTTTTGGGAAGATGAGTTGTCCAAGATAGTAACTTTTCATTTCAAATATTATTATATGCCCCCATTCATCATTATAGGTGGGACATGAGGTGATAAGAGAAATGTAATACCATTATCTCTATAGTGTCAATGATGGGGATTAATCAGGATGATTAAAGAATACACAAGGTCATAAATTACACTGGTATGATGTTTGTAGCAAACCTTGGGTTCCCCACATGATTGATAGAGTTTCGAACACTCGAAACCACATGGACCAAGTCCTCTATACGTGAACATGTGTACTCCCTTGACTAATTAGATATAATTGATGAGTAAAGTTCCTCAAATGTGACAAGTTTATCCTTTGATGGATATTTATCCGTAGGTGTTGTATGATACCCATATAATAGTTTTTGAGAGATTACATTGGTTATAAATGTGAGCAATTTGGATTCAAGGGGTCATTATTTTGTTGATTATTCTATATAATGACTTTGGAGAGTGTGAATTAATCCCTTGTCTTGGTTTTCTATCATTTATGAATGTATGGGTTTTCATATCCGTTTACCCTCTTATATTTTTAGGTTTGAACTGAATAGTATTATTATATTTTATTTTTAGTTATCAAACTTGTATATATTTATATATATACATCCCCATGAAAATTTTATTTTCCCATACATGTAATTTCTTATATTATTGACTGATTATTTAGCAGTGACTTTTGAGGAACATGTAATGGTGGAGTATAGTAGTACTAAGAGATGATAATAGTGGATTATGTTCACATTGGGATCTTTTTTTATAGAAATACCTTCAGTTTTTTTATTTTATTGGTTTCTATTTCTTTATTTTCTTTTTTTTTATGAATCCATTTTCCACTTTAAATTATGGTTTATGCATTGTTTTTTTAATTTTGGATCTTATAACCTCTTATGAAAATTATATATTCTGGTTTTTCTGAATCATGAATTAATAATTAATTTTAGATATGTGTCCTTTAATATTGTTGTCCTAGATTATGGCCTCATACCATGTGTGATCTGAATATTTGAAAAAATTCAAATGAACCTAGCTTCATGAAGGCCAACATATTGTAGTATTCATAGCATACAATAGGACCAAGGTTAGTCATAGTGGTTCGGGCGGTGTCATGTAAATTGAGGGAGAATAAAGGATAGGAATCCATTATAGATTATAATGTTGGTCTTTATAGGGTGAAAAAAATAAATTCATATAGAATGATTATGTGAAAAATTTATCTATCTGTACTTATGAATTGATCAAAACATGGGATACAAGTCATAAAAAAGATGGGATGAAAAGAGACACAAACTAGTGGATATGAAAATGATGAATCCTATTTTTTTTGGGTTCATAATGATGTATGTTGTCCAATGATATTGAAGTTAACTAATGGTTTGATTTATTTAATTATTTTTTAATAATTTTTATTATATGACATATGACTATTTTATGATGACTAAATCACATGATGTTGTGATATTTATATAATTTTTTAGTAGATTTTAGAACCAAATGATATATTATTTAAAAATATTTTCATTCAAAAACTTTTTAGATAAAGTTATGGATTCATTGAGTAATATCCTTATCATACTGGAATAATGAATAAATATAGTGCTCCAGCAATTCTATTATAAAATGGTGTAGTTGGGACAAATAACTAGAGGTTTATAGTTAGGGGCCGAACCTTGTTTAAGGTTTTTAATTCATTAATTTATTTTTTATATATTTTTATAGGTGGATCTAAATCACAATTTTGTATTATATGATGATTTATTTATGAGTTATTTTATGTCTTGAGTTTCTATAGAGAAATTTTCACCTTGGTTAAATTTTGAAGAAATTGTATTCCATTAAATTCAACAATCCCTATGTTATGGCATCAATGGATATAAATAGTATAAAAATAAAGGAACCTGGGAGATTTTTCCATTAATCTATGGCTTTCCATAATATATGAAATCATTAAGTAGACACATTTGAATGATGATCAATATTCATTTTATGAAGAAAGTTTAACAATGAATCTATTAAATGTGGGGAAAATGGAAATGCCATATGATATGGGTAAGAGTGTTTCCATGACTATGAAATATTAATCTTAGAGATTGGATGAGTTTAAAATTTCATTAAACATCCTTCATAGTTAAATGAAATAAAATATAAGAACAATTAACATTACCCACAAGAAATCACCTCTACGAGAACCAAGTCCCATGAGGTAGTTGACCACTTGAACATAGAAATTAGTGAGGTTTGTGTCAAGGAAAGAGAGTAGTACATTGGTACAGTGTTGTTTGGTGTTATTGAGAGAGGAGAATAGCACTAGTTAAGGGGGGTATTATAACCCATAGACAGATGGTGGTGCCAAAAGGTTTTTTTCAGATATTCAATGTCACATTTTGGTATATATGGGAGGGACTACACATGTAATTTTCTGATGTGGTACAGAATACAATTTTTCTTCAATTCACAAAGCTATGGAAAACTCTATTTTTGGAGGATTTTGGAGAAAAAAAGGCCAATAAGATTCATGTTATGTACCACACATAAAATGTTATATCGTTTCATGGTAGGTTCAACCATAAGATTAATTAAAAACATCAGACATGTGATAATGTATAAGTGAATTAAAATTTCGTAAGTATTATTTTAGATAAAATGGATGTGATTCATGGTGGGTTTCTTCTTGAAATATTTTGTGTTGATGAATCTTGAGAGATAAATTATGTCTAATGGATTTTACACAATGACCTTCACAACTCACAACGAAATATATTGTTTGTTATCAAACTAGAAGAAATTTCAAAATATTTTATATGGATCTCATGTTATGATTTTTACATAGATTTGATGTTAAAAAGGGGGAATAATTCCTTGACTAATATTCTCTGCCTTTAACTATGACATGATTGATTACAATGGAGTTTGAAGATGATCCCTTAAAAATCATATCCATGGCATCCCTATTCACCTCATGAATACATTATCATTATAAACAGAGGACACTATAGATATTTAATGAATTTATAATTATATAATGAATTTCATCTTATTTTTCATTACTTGAGATATCTTTTGATATTCCCTTAATTTCTTTTCTTTCATTTATTGATTCTTAATATTAATTATATCTTTTTATTCTATATTTTTTTCTCATATATTTCAATTCTATTTCATAAAACCTTATCCCCCAATATATGTTCATCACATGTGATTGATCTCACCACATCCATTCATTGATAAATATCATAAGGGGTGAGGGATTGAGAGTAGATTCATTATCATGTAAATTAATCATTAATCTATATCATGATAATAATATTTGGTTAGAAATTGATTTTTTTAATTAACAAAAACTATATATCTTTACATGAATCTAGTTAAGATGATTATAATAGGATGAAATATAAACTAATTGAGTTAATCAATCTATGACCAATATTTCATATTTCTATATCACTATAATAGTTAAGTATGGAAAAATGATGTTGGTATATTTCTCAGGACTAAGGGACCATTACGAATTTAAATACAGTTATATAATTTCAACAAAAGAGGTTTATTATCATTAAGTAACACTGAATCCAAATCATTCAATATATTCATGAATGAGAGGAAGGATATAATTTTAATAAAAAAAATAAAATTGATCCCAAAATATTATTTCAATAAATTTATTCTATTCAACAGAATTTATTTTTATGACAGATATTGATCTAATTAATAGTTATTCAGTAATAATATAAACTATCATCACTAAAGGATCGTTATTCATTCATTTCCAAAACAATCATGGAAGGCTATTGTCAACAATATATATAGAAACCCATGACTTGTAAATATATTATTATATTAATTTTACAATAATTATCTAATAAAAAAATACAATGATCCAATGGTATAGTTTTATTTTATGCATAGGTTCATGAAACATCAACATGAAAAAATTAAAAATAATTATTTTATTCTGGAAAATGTGCTCTTAGATCCATTTATTATTATAAAACATCAAAGATAACCTAGTGAGAATATAAACACAAGGGCTGAGATATAATGATAGCTAAGGGAATGAGGATGATGTGGAATTATAACATATGAGTCAAATGGAATTACATGATATCATAAATAACAAGGCTTAGGACTAATCATGTCGAAGCATAACATAAATAATATGGAATCATAAGTTCATATAATCAAATGGACGTAGAAACATAATAATACATGAAATCATAAGAATTAATCAAGGCTCACTACAGACACATAATAACATTTTTTAAGGATTCCTTTAATGGATTTGGATTACCCTATGATCCCATACATACTATATCAAGATATAAAAACATTATAAAATGAAATACAGTTTTATCTGGGTGCCCCCATAATAACATGTTCATGCATATTTTTTCTGCATAATTGAATCAAAACTAATGCATAAGAATAAGAAATATCCATTGAAAAAATGTGTAATAAAATCTTTCCTCAAATCAGATTCAATATATTTCTCAAAATGATTCCAAATAGGTAATGGAATTAAATCTTTTGAGTGAAAATATTGGGATAATTTATAAAAGGTCTCAAATATAGAGTTCATTTGAATAAAATTTCATGAATAATGGTGTGTAAATAAATTCAGAAGTAAATATCTTTATTGAGGTTTTTAGAAGATATTATTTCATCATTAATGATGGAATGTAAATTGTATTTTTTCATAAAATCATAAGATGAGTGAGAGGTTTCTCTATAAAATAATTAATAATTATATTTGAAATTAATTATTCAAATATCTTAAAGGGGGAGTTCCTAACATGAGATTAGAAATATGACGTTCCTTAAAATTATGTTTATTTAAAATAATGATTTACGAATATAACAAAAAAATCATGTATATTTCTTGAAATGAAAAAAGTGATAACATATTTATATATATGAGGTATATAGGTTGACAATATAGATGTTTTTCATTGAAAAAGTAAAGAGATAATGTGAGATAATGCGATATGTGTCATGAAACATTAAAAACAGTGTCATATATAGATTTCCCATTCCTCAGGTCCCAACATGTAAAGAAAATTCACATAACTTCCAAAACAGTCAAATTAAATTAATACAACACCTAGTTACGATTGTAATTATGTTTATTTTATTTATTATAAAAATTTTATTTTAGTCTATATTAATTCAATTTTGATTATTTTTGAATATATATAGTCCCATGATCATTTGTTTAATAATTACAAGAATATACAATTTAGTAGGTAATTAGGATTTTTTTTAAATTTATAAATATCAGGACTTGTGTAATGGTATGGAGTAAATGTGTCTTAAAATGTTAAAATAGTTCTTATCAATCAATACTATTCATAAATAATAATTATTTAGGGATTTTATATTTTATTTTCATAAACTAAATTCATTTAGATATGTTTTTTATCATTATAATATTATATTGTTTTATTTACTTTAAGAGTAGTTAACCATTAATAAAATATAAAAAAATACTTATTAAAATTAATTTTAATCATAATAATACAATTTAACCCATCCATGAATGTGTTGGTGGGAAAGGAAACACATTATTCATGGGGGTGATGATGTGGCTAGATTATTAATATTAAATTTAATTTTATAATTTATTGAGGTGAGGGTGGAAATTGATATTCCCATAAAATTTTAAAGTAGAAGAATATTTTGGATACTTTTTTTACTATTTCATGGTGGATGGAAAACATATATGTGTGGGAAAGGAATAATAAGACAGATAGATGTTCCTTTTACAATTCACCACCTCTTTTGGTTGTCTCCTTTAGGTTTCCCATTAAGACTCTTTAGAATTGAATTTGGTGATACAAGAATCACTAGGACTCGTGGAAGAGGATTTGGAATATAATTGGGTATAAATTTGGAATGATTTATGGTTTGGAAGGTCTGAGTTTAAGAGGAGGCGAGTGGTGGTATTCATTAGAGGTTGATATGGGTTTTTTTATAAAAGTTTCAAGTTCAGTATTTTATCTCATAAAGAACAATATTTTGGTTTATTGTGAGTATATATAATAATTAGGGAACATTTATTTGATATAATGGGTGGTTACATCACTCATGAAGCATTAATTCATTTATTTTAATTATAATACTAAATAATATATTCATTCATATTTCAAAATTTACATTAAATTAACCTTTTTAATAAAAATAAAATATATTTATGCTATTCATATTTTAATGTTTCGATTCAATGAAATGAAAATATTTTTTATGAAAACAACATTACAAATATGAAATTTTTAATTTTTAAATAAAATCATCCATTATTTGTAAAACAAAATTTTTATATAATATATAATTTTCTATCACATTGAGAAATTTTTTATGGTGTCATTATAACATGACTTAAGATTATTTTTATAAAATATATTACGATAATATATTTTATTAATTTTTTTTATTTATCATAAGAATATAAATAAATAATATATTGTTTACAAAAATAAAAATGAATATTTTATAATTTTTAAAATGTTTATCTATTAGTAGGATGATATAAACATTTTATATAATCAATTTATAACATAGAAAAATATTTTTTATTATCCCAAATTTGAGATTACTATTCTAAAGATCAAGTTATTATTCCACATGGTTATATTATAATTTATATTATTGGGTTATTATTCCAATAATAAAATTTATAATGTTTATATGGGTTTCTAGCCATCTATAAATACCTCACTTTTCATTAATTCTTCATTAAATTCTATTTTATCTCAAGGATATATAAATTTATTCTCAAAATAGCTATATCTTTTATGTTATTATTCATAATCTCTCAGTGTTTCTCATCAATGATATTATTATATGGGACTAATCGAACATGAATTTTAAAATTACAATTTCTTTATTTTTTTCAAATTTAATTTCTTTGAATTTTATTGAGTATGATTATATAAAAAATGTAATGTTCTAGTAAATATAAAAATTTTCATTTTCTATATCACATGGTACATGTTATTTTTATAATACTAAATTACTAAATATGAAATAACTATAAATTAATAAGTAAATTTCTTTTGATAATATTATAGGTTATTACATTATTACCCCATATTAATCTTTACCCATGAGATTTAATTTCCCCCACAATGAAGAAAAATATAGAATAAAATGGTATAAATTCCTCATCAAACTCACATGTGTATTCCTTGAACGTATGTGGCTGCTATAGTTCTTTGACAAGGTTTTATGTATTGTTTTGTAAATATTTGTCACCAAAATCCATGAACATCACATATTTCTCTTCATGAGAGATATCATACTCTAAATGTAGAATATCTATACTCATTATATGTAAGGGATATGTTAGGAAATACCTAAATAGGGATATGTAGACAACAAAGTATACATGATATTGGGTTTTAGGTAGTTATAGATGATAGGTCATATCTATTATTGGAGTAAAAATGAAAAAGGTTATGATGTATCTAGTATACACCAATCCATCCAACCAAAATATCATTACTCTCTTCCAGGAAGATATCTATCAGAACACTTTATCACCATCCTCAAATTCTATGTTTCATTGAAGGTTATCAGTAGAGAATTTATTCAGTAATGATCTATACAGATGTAATATTAAATGTTATTGACCTTTTCCACAATTTCATTAACCTTTTTAGGTTTGATTACATTATTTTCACCCACATCATCCCAAAATTGATGTTTCTTACATGTATGTAAAATGGGGGATTAATATGGAATAATTTGGATGCTTGAGTGAAAGATATTAATTTATAAGAATTATACCAAGGGAAGATGTTAATCTTATAAAAATTTCATGTCTTTCAATAATTCAATCAACATGTCCTTTGGTGTCTAAATAGTATTATATAAATAGGAATCAGTATAAGGGTAATAGGATGAAAAAAATAACATTATGTTTTGATCAGGATTGAAAAATTCCATAACATTTATTTAATTTTGAAATCATGATATGAATGAATTTACTATGGTGTTCTATGTTGCCTCACCACTTACCTTGTTTATATCCATGCAAGTTGATCATGTTGGAAGTCCTTTCATATTGAAGTATAGTTAAAATTCACTGTTAGATGAATCAATACAACCAATATTACATTATTTCCACTTCTTTGTTTGCATGAACAATGACAAAATGCATGATGATTTCCTCCCCTTCCTATATAGGTATGGGTAATTTTTTTCATCATCCCTTTTGAATTTTTTCTCTTTTCCTTCACATATGGACATACCAATAACATTGATTTATATTCTATGACCTCATTATTCATATTTTACCACTAGTAAGGCTTATATATATACTAACACATCGCCATGTCCCATAGTGGAAATAGAATTTTGGGCTCTATACAGTATTCAACAACACCATATTTATCTCAGTCATTAATGGTACAAATATTCATGATCCCAATTCTTAATAATCCATCTTCATTAAATTTTAATTCCATGGATTTCCATTTCTTTATAAAATCCACCTTCTTCTATATCTCCTCATCATAACTTTCAACTTCAATAAATTGTCTATAATGTATTGTTGGGAATTCATTTGACCTAGGTAAGATGTTATTCCATCTTTTATGAATTTTATGTACATCCTCTATTAGTCGATGAATATTAGATCCTTATAAATTAAAATCATTGATCGGTTTTTATAATCCTTTCAACATAGATCATTTTCCAAGTATTCACCTACCAATTAGGGTAATAGATCGTTGCCTCATAGTTTTGGATAATCTTAACAGTCGTCAAAGGTATATATTAAGCTTATTTTATATGAATATATATGTGTGGAAATAATGATCCATTTATTTTTGTAACATATCGCTATATGGATAATGATGTAAAATATTCATTATGAAAATTACTTTAAGTCACTCTAGATCGTGAATTGGATTGATATAATCTAGTACATTCTTCTACACTAAGGAATATATAATACTTTTGTCATTTTCAATTAATATACTACCCATGAACATCATTGAAGCATTGATGTATACGTGGTAAAGTTCCACATACAATAGTAGTTATTGTACTAATGTAGTGATAATTTTTTTTTCAATTACAAGAAGTTTTATTTATATTCATTGGTCTATAAAACAGAAATCCAATATGAGTAAGCTGGTTTAGTGGGCATCAAAATTATCAGATATTTTTCAAAATAATAATCTACATTACTTAGCTAGTTTATGTAAACTTTTGGTCATTATTATTTTTATTTGTTTTATCCACTCCTCTTTCTCCATTTTCATCGATGGGTCTAAATATAAATATGTTTGTTAGTGATGAAATACCCTAATAATGAAACTTCCTCCATTGGAAAAACAAATAGAATTTTAATATGATATAGACACTCCTTTTACAATGGATTTATCAAATTAATCAAAATCACACCATGATGATTTTATGTTTTGGATTTTATAAAAATATTATATATAAAGTTTGACACAAATTTTTCCATATAATACTTTAATATACTATTCATTAATGACATGAATATTGTAGGAGAATTATTTAGTTTTAAGCGAATCACTATGAAATCATTGTATCCATACCGTATTTTAAATTATGTCATGGGAGTATATGAATCCATCACTATTCGTATGTAATATAATGAGAAAATAACGCTCTTTTATTGGGGGTCTATGAAAAATATGGAGGGTTTTTAATATAATTTTAAATTTTCTCTCATAAGAACCTATAGAAACATCATCATTATTCTTTAGTCCATGAAACTCCACCTCCATTTATTAACAAATAATAGAAGGATAATTTTGACATTATTGTCACTGAATATTATATATGATGATTTTTGGGCTTCTCTTTAAAATTAATAAAGTTTTCGAATTAGGGTTGTTGAGTGCACAATCCATTCACCATGATGATATTTTGTAAAAGATATGTTAGGAGAAGGATATGAAATAAATGAGAAGCCTGTGAAAATATTCCATGAGCGATGAATTTCAAAAATAGTCTATGAAAAGTAGGATTGAATATTCTTTAATTTTTTACATAACTGACTATGTGGTATTTCATGTGACCTTCATGGAATTTTCATGGAAATAAGTATCATCCTTAAGTTACATCTATTTATTGTACATCCATTATCAATCAATCTCATGACATGGTGAATGTGTGAATGAAAAACAATTTTTTCCCTTGAACTTCAATGATATGAGCTTCCCAAATCTACTTCATAATTGTTGAGCTTCTCCAACCATTTGAATTTATAGAAGCATTAATCTATTGAAATCATGTTTTAGTTGAATATGATTATTTTTTATTAATAATTCAGATACCGTACATTAAAATAGTGTCTATAATTAAGGATGATAAATGCATAATTAGAGGCTCCAATGAGTGTTGAATTATGAAATTTTTGAAAAAATAATAGATCTTGCATGAATAATCCCATTAAACATTCCTAAGAGCATAGAAATTCTACATATTATTATAGTTTATAATTTTTCACAAAGATTCTTCCATGATTGGGACACATCTACTTGTATGGAATCCAAGAATCTAATTTTTATTTAATAATGATACATAAATCAGTCAAATAAATATGTATATATGTATTATGAAATTAATTTATTTAGTTTGTGTGTTAATACATCTAGGAGTAAAATTGATGATCTTCTACAAGTTTTTTGTGCATATTTAAGTGGAGAAAAATTGTGCATACAATTCCTAAAATTAATAGTTTGGGAATAAATGAATTTATTCAATTAACGAGAAATTCAGTTTAAATCAAAGAAATATGTAAAAAAATTATATGGAAAAATTATACTCACATATTCCATGCATTAGACTATCCATTAATATTAGGAGTCTTCTATATATTTGGTTTACAATGTTAGAAGATGTCACGTAAAGTTATCGCATGAATAATATCACACATTCTACATTCAGAAAATACAAACATATGAATTAATGTATGGTTTAAAATTATATTTCAAGTGAAATATATTTTAGAACATATAACATATTATTTCCAAATTACCAGAACTAAATCCCACTAAAAAGTTCCCAAGACTGATTAGCTAGATAGGATCAAGTGCATCCTTCAAAATTATAGAGGCTTTTAACTAGCAGTGGGTGCCTAGGTGTTCTTATGTGGAGACTATGACCTCATCACTAGACTAAAACATAGAGGAATAAAAATTATTCAAGTGTCACAAGTAGTAAAACATGAAGAGAATAGATAAATAGTATGAATAGATAACAATTCTAAAAGGAATCATATATATAAAATTATGATCCACATTATGTGTCTAATAAAGGATCAAAAATAAGTCCATAGGCATACCATACAATACATGAATCCAAAAATAGACAAAAGAAAAAAGGGTGTTATCTCCAAATATCAATATGAACCTCATCTCGATCCAAGGATCTCATACTCCTAGGAATTGTATAAAACCATCCCTCGAAATATGAGATCATTACCATGTCTATATCTGATTCAAAATATTCTATTCTTGTACCCAATTGTGGCCCAAAAAGGGAGCGACAAAAATCATAGTAGGTAAACACAAAGATATCTAAACAATTTAAAGAATTTCAATTTAACAAACCAAACTGTGTCCAGGAATATAATTAAGTAATAAATAAATCTAATGTGCCCATGGAATATCCACTGCAAGAATGTGACACCAGAATAGCCTCTAAATACCCCCCTTCAATACATGTTTCAACATCATAATAAGGCATATTTTGAAGAAAACTTATTAAAAAACATGTAATTTCTATACATCCATATATATAAAGTCTTCCACATCCTTGTTGCATAACCAAATGTGTCAATGAAGACTGGAATTTCCTGACAACCAATTATATCACTTATCCAAAAACCATCTAATATAAAAAAATTACCATTCCATGAAGGGAAAGATCCATGGTGTATAAGGTGATAGAATCTATATCAAGTCCCAGGATCATCATGATGAAATCCTGTTAAGGGAAATTGTTTGAGTCCAATGAGCATGTCAACCAAACATGCCCTATGACAATCCAAACATGTCATATCCAGATGGTTAATTGTTTTGAGGAATCCAATAGAAACATGAACCAAGGAGTACGCTCTATCAAAGGAATCCACAACAATGTTCAAGATAAAAGGATCATCATCCAAGGCATCTAATGAATAATTCCCCATTTCATTAAATGTGTATACCAACTCATGTATCCATTCACTTTCCTAATAAATCAATATGTATACCCAATAATGTTTCACATTCACAAAAAAAAGAAACCAATTATTGTACCCATTCATTTATCAAATACATAAAATATCCATTTATAACATTGGATACTAAAAACTCTTTAATAAATTCCCATGCAATGACACCTCATGAGTATACCAACTCATGTATCACAAGGTCACAATTAATATAAAAAATGAGTGTAGACATTAATTTAACAAATATAATTATATGTAAATTTATTAAATAATAGTTCCCAATAAATATTAAAACAAAATCATCAACAAGTGAAATAGGAAACTAATATTCTATCAACCAATATTGATTCAATTCATTACTTAATATGATTCTTCTATATTGGAAAGCTTACAATCACCAAATGGGAGATTTTACAAGGGATGAACATGAAATATTCACATACTGTACCACATAGGTGTCCTTGGTTTTGAAATAACCCTTAAACTAAACAATGAGGAACCAATATACATATTTTAATATGTACATTTATATTTAATCTAATTATTATTTCAACTTCATGGTCATTCTAGAATGTTCGGTTGTGGAACAACAACATCTAGGTCTATAATCCACCAAATCCAATGGGAAATGTACATAAAATATACTGTAGCTTGGGCTAAGTGTTCTCATCTAGTATCAAACCATGATTCAACTAGGATCACGAGAAAAATAAATAATGGATGATGAAACTGAAATTAGGGGAAATAAACTTGATCCTACATAGCATAGACGATATCTGGAAGAGTGGAAAATATTTAAAAAATGAATTGATACCATAGAAATGTGGATCGAATAGTATGATCAGTGCTTGAATTTGAGATAAGATAGTATATAATTGGGAATTAATACTCTATCCTTCAAAAAGGGTTTAAATTGAGATCCCTCACTGTGCTGGAGGGGAAATCAGATGTAGGGTTGAAATTGATTTTTAATTAAGTTAAATTATTTAATTCTAACCAAAATAATAGTCTCATGATTTGGCTGCATAGTTTTTCCAAATAGTATTCCAATAATGCATGGGAATATATAGTGTAGGGGCACCCATATGGTTTCCATTCATAGTTTGAATGACCATAAAACCCCATGAAAACCCCTACTATCAAAAAAAGAACACCAGGACCCATGTCCATGCACCCTATCTCCCACAGATTGGCATAATTTCGTGGCTTCCTAGAACTCTCTATCTTATCTTCTCATATTTTATCAGATTATCTTGCCTACACCACACAGGTCTAACTAACCGTGTTGTAGGCCATTTTCACCCATAAAACATGTCTTCTGGGCTCCAAACAAGACCCATACACTTCTAATACCTCTATGACTTCATTGTTCATTCACATTATTCAACTTTAAATGCATCAAACTAGAAATGAATGGATCTATACCCCATGAAAATAATCATGTTCTTATAATATTCCACTTATAACAGTTCAACCTGAATTTCCCTCTTAAGGGTGGTCACAATTTGATCAGAGAGTCACTCCAGCAACTAAGCACCTACATCGGGATCCCGATCCCATGTCTCATCCTATAAATGTTTGTACAATCATAACACCTATACAAGTGGAACTGACATTCCCCGGAGAACCAACATACTCATATCAATGATTAAAAATGCATACTCCATAATGTATGATTCAACTTGTAACTATTCCTCATCAGGATAAAAAATATGATATCGGACATACTGATAGACGAATAGCAGATATAAATGGATGATTTAATTCATGACTTGTTACCATTAAGGAAACTGCAACTGGTAGGGTACCGGCCTGAATCTACCCATATTCTAGAATGCCTTGATGTATTGCAGTGAATGTTTACCCTATCTCTTAGTCCAACTATTTCCTAGCCTTAATGAATATGAAAAAATAATAAATCCCAGAACTCAATCTATAATGTTATTTTATACTGGTTAGAATATGATATCTGAGGAGACATTGCATTATTAATCCTCTTCTGAATAAATTTCACCTACTCGATGGTTTCCTAAAACTAATAAGTTCCTAGAATAGCTACCTCTTCTGCCAAAAATCATTGCAGGGGTGGCTTGAATGGACTTCCATAAAAATCCATTTTTGTAACTACATGAAAAGTATCCTAAAATCTATTTTTTAGGTAATTAAACTAGGGTATATTCTTCCCACATGATCACATGAAAACTATGATGCATGCTTGCATCATGTCCAAAAGAACATGATTTTTTCACTCATACTATCTATATCTTTGGTGAGGGTTTTTTGTGCTCAAAAGATCTAATGTACATAACACCATCTATATTCCTTTCTGAATCTGAGATGTAAATAACGCTTCCCTACAAGAAATGATATAATATGGGGCCCCGTGAATTTATACAATTTCACATATATACAACCTCCCAACCTCATCCAAAATAAAATATTCCTCAATCATAAGGAAATTAAAATATTTTTGTTTCTCTCAACAAAATCCCAAATGTTTTAATTTCCTCTAGGATTCCTTGATAAAAAATTCACAAAATCCATCAAACATCATTCAATTTCCACTTGGGAACATTAAACTAGTGTAAAAGATTAGTTGGTCGCTTGTGTTCCTACTTCACATACAGACAGGTGGAATATATCATGAAAAATCCCACAACAACACTTTTCATAGATGGAAACCATTACTACCATTCCCATTTAGCTAGATACAATATCTTATAATCATATCATTAAACATCTAGATAATGGTTCTCCAATGATATATTTTATAATAAAATGGTCCAATTCCACACCATGATACCTCCACTATTGTAATTTCTATAAAATAACAACACCAAGTGTTATATGATTCTGTTGTCTTATCATCATTAATATGAATATCCAAACTACATATAAGGTCATATCAGTGACCACATTGTAAAGGAAAAAATCAACTCCCAATCGACTATAATGAACTAGTCGTGCATGCTTTGTTTAAATTTGATGATTACCGTTTTACCACATTAGCTATAATTGAGAAATGTTTTTAAACTAATTCCATATGATTTTATAAATCAAATAACAATGACTAACAGTCGAGTCACAGAGGCCAGAATATCATAAAACACATGGATTAGACTATTGGTATATTACAATCTGACTTGCCACACCATTTTCAAGGGTATATTTCTTTTACCATGAACTCATCCACTGATGTCCACACCCATCTTCCATTGATGTTTCACAGTAAAACCATCACCTGAACATTTACAACTAGCATGCCTTAGTATGAACAAAGGGTAAACTTGATCCATCCCACTAGAATTTTCTCCCTTTCAAAACATCACCTTTGAGGCTGGTATGTTTTTATGGTACCCTTGGATTCATTTAACTGATTCTAGGTAACTAACTGTAAGAATTCAATACTCCATGTTAACAAGTGAGACATTGATTCTAGGACAAGACATCAATTTAAAAATATTTTTTGAGCCCACTATGGTAACAAACATGACATCATGTTATAATAAAAATTCAGATGTTCAAGAGACCATCTATGTATTTTCTATATGGGGACCTAGGTGTTACTCTGGACTAACCAAGTAAATTTAACCATCCAAGCATCAAGAATGTGACATTGATAGAGGCCTCTTTTTATGCCAATTTTTTTTTAATTTTCTATTGTATAAAACGAAATCTCTATTAATGCATCAAAGAAAACATCATTATCGATGACATGATCATATATCTAAGGATAGTATAGTAAGAGTATTGGAATAGTTTCCATAAAACTAAGAAAACCCAAAAAAAGAAATTTCAATGCACTACAGTTTGACCTTTTGATTGAATCTCAGCTACACCTACCAATGCACGATCAACTGAACCATGATACCTTTACCACAAGGGGAATTTCCATGATCACTTGACGTTTCCTCTTAATTCAATCCATTACTAGTAGTCTTTATCTAGTGCTGCATAAATAGAGCAATGTATCAATTTCATGGTACCGAGAAATCATCAATATGAAAAACACTTGACTCGACCCAAACCTCCCCACCTAATGAGTGTCCTATACATCATAAAAATTGATAGACAAGCTTCTCACAAGTGAACTAGTTATTATTCACATTATATGAAAACAAGATGTGTCTCTAGGACATTGTCATATAGGTAATATCACAAGAAAATAAATCCCAAACCCACTTGGTTTTATGTCAGAATTTTAGATTCTATTGAAAATAAATTATGTGTATTGGGATGAGTTTGGTTTTATTAATGACCATGTCACTATACTCAGGAGATATTGTTGGTACATGCATTACATCTCAAGGATAAATGAATTCATTGAACTCAATTAGTATATTATATCACTTAACAACTCAAAAACTACTACATACATGAATGTTCAGTACCCCATGGATCCATAAATAAGTTGACCATCCTCAATACTATATATAGGTTTTCTATTATATGGATCCACATATTAGGTATACCATATATTATAATTAATTCAGATTCATATTTATGCATTCAACCATTTTCCAATATGGTGACATATTATGTTTTCTATTAATACCGAATAGAATATGGATATGAGGCCTTCTAGTAAGCTGACCATTCCCAATGCATTTCTAACCTACTAAAAAGAGAATTACCTAAGGATCATACCCAAAACAAGGTTCAAGAATACCACAACCACCCATGAAACAAAGGTTTTAATAAAAAATATAATAGTCCAACTATGGAAAATGTCACCCTACCCACACCAATGGATTGAAACTCAAAACATTTAGTAAGGAATTTAATCTCTAAGGGTGATGCCAACCATGGTTTGGCTATTTACTAGAGCATAAGTGTCGACCCATAACTCTATGTCCTTAGAAATTGATAGTCACTGGGATATAGACCTATTTGTTAATCCATTTATTGAAAGGATAGATCATATTGAAAATTACCATATTTCAATTCCTTGGTAACTCAAAGAAAATATTTAAACTACCATTGCATGAGGGTTTAAATGATGGACACTACATCATGTTCATTTTATAAGGTCATTACTTTGTTTCAAATTTAATACATAAACATTTCAATTATATTAAATAGAACATTAATCAAGAAACTATCACACAAATTCACTTGGAATATGATTTAATTAATGCACCAAGGATAAACAATAAAGTCATATAAAACATACTATCTGACCCATTAACCATTTAACAACATTCAATAATAATTAGAAAACTTGTCAAATTAAAATCCTTCCAAAATATTTATGATAAGGTAACCTACGATGGTCTCCTTAATCCATCCTAGGTTCTTTACAAAGAAAAAAAAATAGTAGATGTTTAACTAACATGGATATAAACAACCATAATAGATCTTCTAAAAATATATATTCTCCAAATGACTTACTTTGTCATGTCCTGCATTTTTTATGTCCATCACATGCCTCAGTTGGAGATCATTATCAATGTTCACAGCTAAAAATCATATTATATGTCAAATCCCTTCTAGGAATACATCATACAACACATCCTACTATTAATTATAGGAAAATAAAAAAATTAACCAAAAACCACTAGACTCACTTACTCTTTCCCACTCAGATGTTGAGTCCAACAAAAGTCATTATTTCTGTGTTTACTATTACATTTCAATTTCACATAAAATTCATATTCATTATATCACAATTTGATTCAAAATTCAATCTGAATGGTTCTTCAAATTCCAATATATGAGGGTCCATACACCTTATGAACAAAGTGTGTCCACCATATAATTCTCATTAATTTGAATTCATACTCATCTCACATTTATATAGCAATTTTTTAAACAATTGAGTCAATTGTTTCATCACCTTTTAGTCCATAAGGGCCCATTCTCACAATAATCCAAAAAAATGGAATCAGTTTTTTTATCCACTAAACCAAAATCTTTCATAGTAGGAGGTACATATATCACATTACCTATCAAAACAACAAGCATATAGGCAATGCATCCTATATGAAATGGAATAATGCATCGACTATGATTTATAACAAGTGCCTAGTTTGATGCATGATATGGAATACCCTAATATCTATAAGATGAAACAAAATAAGACCCTAAAAAATATCAATACTAGAATTAAAAATCATTCACATCACCCAATAGTGGAATCAAATAATCTATAATTGCCGAAATATTGAAAATAGTAATTTAATTAGATGAAATATTCCTTCTTCATGTACACTGATTAGATATGACTAGGAGAGAATCATTACCAAACTTTATATCCTTTTAATACCATTATATTTTATCTTAATGGTATAGAAAATTAGAAAATTGTGCACTTTAATACCACTTTGTAACATCCTGAACCCAAATATGACTCAATAGTGCCCCAAAACTAGTTGGCCAAATGGCCTCAATCACATCTCCCCAAAAACCTGTGGTTTCCGAAAAGAAATGAGGGGATATGTGTGTCTGTATGAAGGATATTCCATCGTACCCAAAATGCACAACATCTGAAAAGAAAAATCATACAACTAGTGGATGTAGTAAAACATGGAGACAATTGATAAACTACTATAATAGATAATAATTCCCAAAGGAATCTCAAATATAAAATAATGATACGTGTTATGTGTCTGTGAAATTATCCAAAATAGATTTGAATTAGTATTTGAAAATACATAATTCCCAAAATACACAAAATACAAAAAAGTTTCTATCTTCAAATCGCATCACGAGCATCAACCCGGTTTAATTCTCCCCTACTCTGAATCATGGTAAGAATCTATCCTAGAACTATAGATACATATCCATGACCTTACCTACATCCAAATAGTGTTTTCACATACACAGTTGATGTCTCAATATAGTGGGAGACACGATCTCATAGGTAACCATCAAAATATCTATACAATCCCAGGATGTGGAACAAAAGAAGCTAAAATGTTCGTAGGTAAACAGGAATACCGAAAAAAAAAGTAATGTGCCCATTGAATATTCACTATGAGAAAGGGATACCAAAATAATCTATCATAGATCCCTATAAAAAGATTCAATATCCTAACAATGAATCATTTATAGAAACAAGAGTATAAAACATGGCCTCACCGTACATCCATACATATCTAATCATCCATGATCTCATCATAGAACTAGAAGTTTCAAACTAAAACATCAATTCTGTACAACCAAGAATATCAAAAAACTAAAATCTGTGTTGTATAAACAATGTGTCACACCATGAAGGTCAAGATCCAAGGTGTAGAAGACCATAGAATAATCTTTGAGTGTTATGATCATCATGATGGAAACTCGGTAAAGTAACATGTTGGAGTCCTAAGATCATGTCAATTGAACATTTCATACCTAAGTCTAAGAAATATATACCCAAGGGGTATAAAGGCCCATGGAAACCCATTAAATCAATAACTGAGGAGAATAATATATCCATAAATTCCACAATAGTATTCATGTCACAGGAATAAAGTCACTGAAATATAATGAATCATTTCCCATTTCATATGATGATTATACCCACACATGTAGCCATTCTCATTTGGAAGTAATCAATGAGTATAAACACTCATGTTTCACATTCACATTTTAAGGAAACCAATGATTATACCAACTCATTTATCTAATTCATACCATTACAATTTCTTTAATTTGAGTCCACCCACTATGTTATAAATTCTTATTAAATGGAATCTCATGATTATACCCACTCAAGTAGAAAATGTTCAAAATCCAAAGAAATCAATGAGTGTACCCACTCATTTAACAAAAACATTTACAAGTCCTTTTATGAAATATATGTTCCATATAATGCATTTAAATGAAAGCATCAAAATTTGATGGTGGAAACTAATCCCCTATTCACCCAAATCAATTCAACACATTATTTGTAAACATCATCTAACATGGATTGCTTCATCTCACCCCATCGATGGTTCTACTAGGGATAAATGGGGAAATTCATGTGTAACATCCCATTGATGTCCTTGGTTTCGGAAAAAACCTCTAACTCATCACCATGGATCCTATGGAAATCCCTAGTAATTCATATCCCATTTAATTCAATTTTCATTTAAGCTTCAGGGCCACACTAGAATATATGTAAGTGGAAAAATAGAATATAGGTCATTATTGAACCAAAACCAATAGAAAAAGTATATAACACCTAACATATATGGATATAATAGTTATCATCTAGTATCAAGATATGATTGGACTCAGATGGGGATAAAAATGAACAATTGATGAAGAACAAGAAAATAGAACAATTCATCTAGCACCTTAATGTCTTAATAGATATCCAAATGAATAAAGAATGTATAAAAAGGAATTGAGATCTTATCGATGTGGAGAAATAAAATGATGAGTAGTTCTTGAATCAGAGGTCAGATAGAGGATGAGTGGTAAATCCTTCCTTAGGAAACAAATATGAGTAAAAAATGGGAGACCATGTTGTCTGGGAGAAGAAATGTGAGGAAGTGTTGAAATAGATTTTTAATTAGTGGAAAGTTATTAATTATACCTGAATATTTAGGTTTCACAGTTTGGCCAAACCACGTATAAAATGTGCACATGAATCTATAGGGCAGGTAAAATTTATGGATACCTCACAAATATTGGATAACCAGGAAAAAACAATGAAAACCCCTACTATTAGATAATACAGATAGGGAATCAGGTTCATACGCCCCATTTTGCATGGTTTTCCATAACTGTAAACCCTCCCCTACTATCTATCCATGCATTTCATGGCTTATCAAACCATTTTTCCTTCCCTTCATGGTTTGAAATAAACATACAAAGGTCTAATTTAACGCCTAAATCATGGTTTCCAGGCTCCTAAAAAGCCTCAGACACCCCCGATACCACCATCAATTCAATGATCTTTCATATTATGCCACATTAAACATTCGAACTGAAAATGAATGGATCTATATCATATATCAAAACCTGAGTTCATACATTATTAATGAGTTAAAAATGTATGTATAAATAAATAGAGAAACCATTTGAAATCATTAAAAGAGTTCAGTTAGTAAAATTTCTATATATCCTATAGATCCTAAAATAATCTCAGATATAAATGAACAATAAATTTCTATGGGGTTTATAAATTAATTTTGATCCTAGATAATTGATAAATATCATGTAATTATCAGTTAAATATTTATGATATTTATCTAATGAGAATATGATATTTAAATAATAAATAGTTTGGACCTATCCTACTAAATAGGTGTTCATATAAAATAATTACTAGGAATTATACTCACTCGTGTTTTTTAAATAAATTCATGCAATAGTCCAATATGATAGAATATTTTTAATTCTGATTCTTCTTGAGTAATTTTTTTTATGTTTTAAAAACCAATAAAATTAGGGTTTCCACAAATAATAGTCAAATATATTTAATTGACATATTTCATTGGCGAGTAAATAAAAATAATGACCTTGTCTCTTGAAATATTTTAATATTTTTATGATAGGGTTAAATTTGATTCACATATGTTATGAAAATTTAATTATGAATAGAATAATGCAATATTATTTCGAATTATTTTGGGTATGATAAAATATTTTGGAGTTTCTGAGAAAATCCTTTAAAACCATATATTTCAAGAAGAAGATGATATTTATCTATTATGATAAAAATAAAATTATGTTTTTATTAGTGATATATTTCTTATGGTCTTGAATAGATTTTATTCAATGAGAAAAATTATTATCTAGTTAGTTTTTTTATTTTATTTTAGGAAAACTGTTATACCATTTCATTTGATAATCATTGGTAATAAAATGATAGTTATTGGGGATATAAAAAATCATATTTTATGGTGGTAGACAAAAAAAGGGAGGATAAACTAATTAAAAATCATGATGTGATTTATGATTTATATTTTAATATTCTAATGATACTTATACTAGATAATTACTATGGATTACATGTATTTAAAAGAAAATATAATGAACTAATTCCCTCCCCCAACCTGCACCACATTAATTAAATTACATAATTATAAGATCATTTAAATATCTATTAATTTAATAGATATGCACTTGATGTTTTTTTGTTCTACCATAGAAAATAAAAATTATTTTATCAAGTTTAAATACCCCAACACTTGTAATCTATATCCAATTGTTAAAATATTACATTTGGTATGACATAAAAAATCACATCCCAAAATAAGAATTATTTTATATATCTTGGTAAACTAGATAAATACTTGAATATCACATTACAATTGAAATCATAAAATAAAAAAAATATTTTTCTTTGAGAACACCATTATTATCCTAATCATATCCTTGTATATAAAATACAAAATTCCTCTTATTATCTAAGGTATAATAAATAACAGGAAATTGGTGTGATCAGATGTTCAGTAAAGGTTTGTGTGTAGCAAAAGATATCAATAATAAATAATCAAAATTAATTTGGAAATGTAAATATCCCAAATAAGATACATATAAAAAATAAGTTCAAAATGATATTGTTTTAAAAAATAATAATAAAATAAATCTTTATAAATAATCAAATGAGATTAAATATTTTCCTTGTGTAATCTAACTAATAGACGAATCACATGAGAATTAATAATTAATCGCATAATTAAGTAATGAATATTTTCAGATGTATAAATCATATTATGAATACCTTTCACAATATAGTTTAAATATTTTGATAAAAACCCATGTAATTTGGACAAATAATTTATCTCACGAGACCTCCCAATTCATTAATTTTCAATCAATAACTAGCCCCCACCAATCACTTAGTTTGTCCAATGTTTTCCAAAAATGAAAGTTGAGAAACATAATTAACATAGACAATCCTGTTGAATAACTAACATATGAAATTTTAATACTGACACGAATTAAATAAACAAAATATTAAACTATACATAGTAATACAGTGAATGGTAAAAAAAATTTACAAACATAGTCAATATTTTCGTAAACCATAAAAATAAATAACTAGGTTGAAATAAATACAACTTATATCTAGTGGATCATATTTATAATAAAGGTTTTAAATTATTGATTAAAATTAATACCATAATAATTTCATTAGAAACATTCTTTTGGAAATTTATGTTTTTACATTGAAAATATTTCAAAATCTAGTTGGTCATAAAATATTTTCAAAACAATTTTTTTAAATAACATAAAAATAATATAATAGATTCAATAAAAAACTACGTGTTCATAATGAAATAAAAGTATATATATTCCATACATGTAAAACCAAATATTCCATTCAGATTTTGTTGGAGAAAATCAAAATGGGATATATTTTGGAAAAATTCATGAAGATTCCATAAATATTTTTTATAAAAACATTTAATAATAGTTACAATTTTTTTTAATAAATAATTTTGAGAGTCTTATCAATATTTCATATCTTATTTTTTGAATAAATGGATTTAAATATATATTATTTTCAACCAAAAAATGAAATAATGATGACTTTTCTTAATAAATATAATAAATCATTTTATGTACCATAGTGTAGAAAATGGTACTATTCTAGGAAGCATTTTTGAGTAACCAAAGGATTTTGAAATTAATTGGTTTATGATAGAATTAAAATATAGTTCCCCAAATGGAGACTTAAATAGAATCAATCCAAAATAATGATGAGATTATGGAATTAACCCAAAACATTTTGGTAACATTTGAATAAAAACCCCAAAGAAAGAAATAAAATAAAATAAAACATTAAATACAATTAATATAACTAAATTAATAATTCACATATAAAAATGGGTAGTATATACAACACATAATATAATAAGTTGTGAATATCCAAAATGTATCACATACATAAAAGTGAGAAAATATATCCTTACCCCGAGTCTGACTACCTTAATATATGATCAAACAACATTTATAATAAATATAAGTTTCTTATAAATCTATTAAATATCTATAAAAAAATATCTCATACAATTTAAAATTTAATTTTCTTATTTTATGCCCTGTTTTTTTATCATTATTTATCAAAATCACTCTTTCTAGTTAGAACTTCTTTGTTTGTACATTTGTTTTTGTTTGGTATTTTTGGTCCCTTTACATTCATCATGGTTCAATCCTATAATTTTTTTTAACCATGATGTATATATAATATATAATCATTAAATATTTTTTATATTAATCTTTAAATAATATATATATAATATAGACATCACTGTTTCGGGAGTTGGTGGGACCTATATATGCATTAACAATATTTACATTTTCTCAAAAATCAAATGAATTGAAAATAAATGATAATAAAAATTTCAATAGTAATTATTATGTTATATATCTAAATTGTATTAATAATATCCATCCTTATAACCATTCATGTAAAAAGTACGAGAAATTTTTTTTCACATCGCTACGTGTAGGTGGTAGTCCACACATACGCAAGAGTGACGTTATTATTTTCCCAAAGGACAAGAAGATGATAATTTATATGTGATATTATACATATATAAGTATTTATAGATCATCAATATCACACACATAGATATATATATATATATATATTAATATTAATATTATCGTTAATAAATTCTATGTAAAGCATATGTGAGAAACGAATTTCATCACTTCCCGAGGTAGTAGCTCATCACACACATGAGTGAAATTATAATATCCTCCCATAGAATGGAATGTAAGATTCTATATATGATATAATAATTCTAGAAGAATAATAATGTCTTAAATATCATATAAATATTTGGAATCCATCCTTTAAAGGTGAGGATGGAATATTAATTACATCGGTTGTTATGGCGGTAGTCCTCTGTACACAAGATTAATGATTTCATATTCCATTTCAGGTAAGTGAATATTGAATTGGTAATAACATTAAAATAATAAAATAAAATTATATAGTAAATATTTTTTCTATTATATTATCATTTTTGAATAATATTTTTTGTTGGGGGATGAATAAATAAAACAAATTCAAGTGTTTAAAATTTTACCTCTTCTTTGAAAAAACCCTTTAGAATTATAACTAAAGACATCATATGACAGTTTCATATTCAGAACAAGTATTACAGTATTATAGAGGGAATAAATTTAATTGAGAATTTTTTTTCCAAACCAAATGGTTTTTGTATATGTCAATAGTCGAGGTGAGTGGGATGCCTTTTATAAGTGTCTAGTGGGAGCCCAAGGAATTTTTTTTAAGAGAATGTATTACCATTTTTCATAGGAAAATATCATCCAAAATGGATAATTATAAATCTATAGATTTTAAAATGTACATATATTTTCATAAGCTCTATTTTGGTTGCAAAGACCCGCAAATTTCAAGGAAATTTTTTTCTTAATTTTCTTTGGAATTTTACAAGAGCGCAGCTTCAGACGGCACCTGATTCCGAGGCCCGGTGTGCCCGGAATCAATTTCCGAAGTTTGGCTCGGGTACGTTCAGTGAACGGACGAGCGGGTTTTTCTATCTTTTGAACCGGTGCCCGGAATCGAATTCTGAGGGCACCGATGAAATCGCAGCGCCGGTATTTGCTTAGAAACGCCTCTTCCGGAGTTGCGTTTGCTCAGACGTGGTTTTTAAATTTTGCGGCTTTTAAGTCAGAAATAAAATAAAGTTTGTGCGACAACTTTATTTTATTTCACTTAAGCTGCTTGGAAGCCACTTGAAGTCACTTAAAGGCGGCTTGAGCTGAGTTGAACTGGATAGGATGCTATCCAGAAATATCCTACCCCTTGGTAGGATATTTGTGCGGTGGGGCCCGCGCGAGCCCCGCCGTTTCTTTCGCTAAGTAACGCACCCGCAAAAACCCGTCAAAGTAACTGAAAAGTCAACCGACGCGTTTTCTTTAATTCTTAATAGACCATTTAATTGGTCGGTTTATTTCGTGAATTAAATGGGCTGTTTCACTCGTTGAATTAATTCAACGAACTGATGGGTCGTTACATACGCTTTTGCGTTTGTTGGCATGTTTATAAAATAAGACCAACCTAAAAATCCTTTGAAAGGATTTGAGAGGATCTTTGTTTCTTCATCTCCCCGCGAAGAACGCGAAGAACGCGAAGAACGCGAAGAACGCGAAGAACGCGAAGAACGCCGGCGACCGGAATTCGACGACGCACACCGAGATCTGCGACGTCGACGAGCTTTACCCGCGACGTTCTTCGGCGACGCCTCTTCTTCCGCAGCCGATCCTCGTTCGGCAACTAAGGTGAGAAACGAATCGTTTGGATTCTCCCTTTTTAATTTCGATATCAATGGATTTAAATTAATTAAATCCGTTTGATCTTGATCCGGAGATTGGCGATGCGACGCCGGATACCGCGACGACGCGACGATCTCCTTCTTCCACGACGAGCGATTCCGCGACGACCTCTCGTCCGACGACGACGACAAGGTAAGGGTTGTTTTGAAATATTTTTCCTTTCCCGTGATTTTATTTCTTTTAAAATAAAGAACCGATCACGGAACAATTTTAAATTTATTTAAAATTGTTGATTGGTCGTTCTTTTTTTCCTCCTGATGATGTTTATGACTAACGCGGAGGGTGCGGATCTAACGAACAAGACCCGGCAACCCTCCGCCAATCTTCTGTTGTGCGGATTTGGCGGATGATGACGAACCGCGCGGCAGGGGCGATCTGTTGATCCCGCAGTGAAGATCGGCCCCCGGGAGGAGCATCGGCGCAGACGGGAGCCAAAACGGGCCACCGGAGCAACTCCGGCGGCCCGCGGAAGGTGGCGGCGGCGCGCCGCCGGAGGAGTCCGCCGCGGCCGAGCCGCGGCGGCGGCGAACCACCGGACCGCGTCCGCGGTCCGGCCACCCAGCACGCGGGCCGCGTTTCTCCAAAGCCGCGGGTCAAACCCGCGGCGGCTCACTCGGCCGCTCGGCCGAAGCCGAGCCGGCCGGTCCGGTCGGCTGGGCTGCGCCCAGGCCGGACCGGACCCGGCCTAGCCGGGTCGGGTCGACCCGGTTCGGCCGACCCACGGGGGGGGGGGGGGGGGGGGGGGTTCGGGCCGGGTCGCCCCGGGCCCAGAACCCCCGTTTCGGGCCCTCTTCGGTCTTTCGCCCATATCTTGGGCCTGGGACCTCCGATTGACGAACCGTCAGCGGCTACACGATCCTTGGATCGAGACGGTCGTTTCGGTATATTACAATCAAGGTTTCGGAAGACTTTAGGTTCGGCCGGGTTGGTTCGTACACGAAACCAACCGGGCCCTCGGAGCGGAAACGCTCATAACTTGAGCTACGGACGTCCGATCGACGTACCGTCAGCTGTGGTAGTTTCCTCTAAGTGAGACGGAACTTTTGGCATACTCCGCCTGAGGATTGGATACAGGCGGAGTACGTTCGGGTTGGTTTTGCTCAAAAAAACCAACCGGGCCCCTGGGACGAAAATGCCAATAACTCTCAGACCGGGCGTCCGATTGACGCGCCGTCTGTTGCGTTGAGATCCTGTTGTCGATACGGAACTTTTGGATACATCAACTTCAGACTACGTGTCAGTTGATGTATCAGCCTCTCGGCTCGTGGAGCGGACCCTCCTAAACGAGCTCGCTATGTGCGGGAACCCTAGCGCTGGCTGTGACTTCGACGACAGAGCAGAGATCATCCGTGGACTGTGACGACGACAGAGCAGAGATTCTCCGTGGACTGCGACGACGGCAGAGCAGAGATCCTCCGTGGACTGCGGCGACGGCAGAGCAGAGATCCTTCGTGGACTGCGGCGACGACTGTGCAGAGATCCTCAGTGGACTGCGTCGACTACTGCACTCAGCGATCCTACGTGGATCAGTGCTACAGGTTCTGTGTGAGCCCGATCCTATGTGGGTCCTTACTACCGGTTCTGTGTGAGCCACTGCCTACAGGTTCTGTGTGAGCCCGATCCTACGTGGGTCTTTTGCGGGGGTTAGTATCTATCGATCCTTTGTGGGTCCGACAACTTAGATGGATCAGTGATCATCTTTGACGTCATCTGAAAAAGTATACCTGGTTGAGGTGAATCTTATGTTACTCTCCTTTGTGGATTGTGTTGAACTATCCTATGTGGATTTACTGTTTACTCTCCTTTGTGGATTTGAGTCTTGCTTTCCTATGTGGATTGAGTTGTTCTTGAGCTCGTGAGCAGAGCTAGAAGTGGGGACTTAGGTATATGTATGGGCATATACCTAAGTCGAGTTAGATGTTACTTCGTGATTGCATCTTTCTTTTGTGCTATATCCTTTGTGGATTTCGGGAGACCTTCGGGGGTCTCGGGGTCCTTACTTAGTAGCTTATACTCACCCCTGCACGGGCTATGCCCGCACCTTGTTGTGTTGGATGCAGACGACGGACAGCGCTGATCTCGGTTGGGGCGTGGAGCAGGATGGTACCTGGAGGTGGACCACTGGGCGGGACGTGCTCGGAGCGGACGTGGGACCCGAGGAGCCTGGAGGCTATCTGTACCCACCCTTTAGGTGGGATTGCCAGTGGACGACACGAGGCCGCCGTCTTTTCTTCAGTTGTTGTACTTTACTTTTTCAGTTGTACTTTACAGTTGGGCTTGTATTCCGGCCCCCTTTACTTTTCTGCACTTTACTTTCCGCTTGCTGACTCTGTGTGGTTGTTACTTATAAAGGCAATTCCTTCCCTGTTTACTGGGATTTTACGCCTTGGTGCTAGTCGCCAGCCCCTGGCCTATGGAAGGCGGGCTTGGGGTAGTCACGACACGGGCCCCGAGGACGGGTCGTGACAAATTGGTATCAGAGGTGGTTGGTTCTACCGCAGACTCTGATCGTCTTTTCTTTCTATATGAAGCAATAGTGTTTAGTGTATTGAGTGTGGTTATCAGTTCAGGGAGCCCAGTGTTGGTGCGGCGGCCGACGTATCCGTACACCAGGACCCTGACTCCTGATTTCCGACTTAATGCATGAAAACATTGATTGTGTGTGTGTTTCAAGTTTTCTTCGTGATTACTTGTGTCAGCTCACCGGGTATACTGATCTGCTTTATGAAAGTCTCAAGTTTTCCTTGTGATTACTTGTGCCAGCTCACCAGGTATACTGTTCTGACTGTGGTGCTCTTGTTCTCCTTTTCAGGATGGCCCCGCGACGAAAGCCAGCTAGGGTTCCGAGTGTAGGGCGCGACGGCAGCCCACCGAGCGACGAGGCCTCGGTGCAGGGCCCTTTGCCAGCAGTGGCACCGGCGGTAGCTTTACCCGCCGAGCCACCGATGCTACCAGTACCAGACGCTGACGATGCACGTCGCCTCAGGGCACTACATGAGTTTCAGAGCCAGCGACCGCCCAGGTTTCGCGGTGAGGCGGACCCCCAGGCCGCCGAGGACTGGCTAGAGGCGGTGGTACGGATCTTTAGGCTAGTGAGGACACCAGCGGATCTCATGGTGATTCTCGCAGCGAGCCTCCTGCAGGCGGCGGCAGGACGATGGTGGAGCCTGATGCTCCAGGTTCACGATGAGGCATCCTTGCTCTGGACGGACTTCGAGAGCCTCTTCCGCTCTGAGTTCGTCCCGGCCACCCTCCGAGCGGTGCGCATCCAGGAGCTTCTCCAGCTGCGCCAGGGCAGCATGACGGTCACTCAGTACGCGGCGAGGTTCACTGACCTATCTCGCTACTCGACCGACATGGTACGGGACCCCTTCTTCCGGGCCCGGACCTTCGAGCAGGGCTTGCGTCAGGAGATTCGGGCGTCGCTGATCTCCCTCAGCATTCCGACCCAGGCGGGAGTGCTGGAGCGAGCCCTCCTGATCGAGAGCTTCCTGGAAGAGCCTTCTTCAGCGGAGAGACCTAGCGCAGGGCGGCAGGTAGCTGAGTCTTCGGCAGCAGGTAGCCGACGGATGACTCTCGGGTCCAGGCAGACCAGACCCCCACGCAGACGGCCTCAGGACACCGGCTCAGCAGTACGGGGCACACAGCGGAGTGCCAGCCTTCCGAGAGGCAGGCTGTGCTACTCCTGCGGCGGGCAGGGTCACATGGCTCGTGACTGCCCGACCCGCCGATCAGAGGAGCAGCAGACGGTGGAGGGGCCACCCCGGCAGAGGCAGAGGGTCGACCGTGGCGGTCCGCAGGGAGGAGGCGGACGAGGCAGAGGAGCTGGCCGAGCAGCAGGTGGTGGGCAACGCTTCCAGGCTCTACCCCCACCACCACCAGGAGGGCCACCTCGACCACAGGGAGCTGGTGGGCAGGGGCAGGCCCAGCTCCAGGCAGTGGAGGCCTACGACCCCGACTTGCCAGATATGATTCGAGGTACGATCTGTGTCTATTCCACCCTTGCTGCAGTACTTATAGACATAGGAGCGAGTCACTCTTTCATAGCCTCTGCCCTTGTTCGGAGCTCGGAGATTCCGACTGAGCCATTGGCTCGATCCTTACGGCTAGAGACTCCTACGGGAGCAGACACGACGATTACGCACTGGTGCCGGCAGTGTGAGCTTACTCTAGGAGGCGAGAGCTTCGGCTGGGATCTCCTTGTAGCGGCGTCGAGGCCTTACGACGTCATCTTGGGCATGGATTGGCTATCCACGGTTCATGCCCAGATCGACTGTTTTAGGCGCAAGGTGCGATGTGTTCGCACCGACGGGAGCAGGTTTACCTTCACCGGCGAGAAGGGAACCTTTGCAGTATAGGATGGACTTCCGCGGAGGAGAGTGCAGCCCATCTCTCATCAGTTGGCTAGCCTCATCCTAGGAGCAGTGGACGTGCGGAGTCCAGCTTTTTCTGCAGTGGTGGACCAGTACGTGGACGTCTTTCCCGACGACGTTCCAGGGCTACCTCCTCGTAGAGAGGTAGACTTTTACATCGACTTGTACCCCGGGACAGCCCCGATATCTACTCCAGCATATCGGATGGCCCCCGCCGAGCTTCGAGAGCTGCGGGTACAGTTGGAGGACTTGCAGAGCAAGGGGTTTATCCGACCCAGTGTTTCACCCTGGGCTTCCCCGATTTTGTTCGCCAAGAAGGCGGACGGGAGCTTGCGACTATGTGTCGACTATCGTCGCCTGAACCAGGTGACAGTGAGGAACAAGTATCCGCTGCCACGGATTGATGACCTCTTCGATCAGCTCAAGGGAGCGCAGTGGTTCTCGAAGATAGACCTCCGGTCAGGCTATCATCAGCTCAGAGTTCGAGATGAGGACGTGCAGAAGACGGCCTTCAGGTGTCGGTATTGCCATTATGAGTTCTTGGTTATGCCGTTCGGCGTAACCAACGCTCCAGCAGTGTTCATGAGCCTCATGAACAGGATCTTCCAGCCATACCTCGACCGGTTTTTCGTGGTCTTCATTGACGACATTTTGGTATACTCGACGACTGAGGAGGAGCATGCCTACCACCTGCGAGTTGTGCTAGACACGCTCCGAGAGCACCAGCTTTATGGCAAGCTCTCTAAGTGCCAGTTCTGGTTACGTGAGGTCCACTTCTTGGGGCACGTCATCTCTGAGGCGGGAGTTGCAGTGGATCCCGCGAAGATCGAGGCAGTACTAGCTTGGGAGCCACCCAGGAGCGTGACGGAGGTGCGGAGCTTCTTGGGCCTAGCCGGATACTATCGGAGATTCGTGCCAGACTTCTCCAGAGTTGCGGCACCACTCTCAGCGTTGACGAAGAAGGGGAAACCCTTCGTGTGGTCAGACAGATGTCAGCAGAGCTTCCAGGAGCTGAGGCAGAGGTTGACCAGCGCACCTATCTTGAGGTTGCCTGAGGAGGGAGTTGGATACGTAGTTTACTGCGATTCATCAGGGACTGGACTCGGGTGCATCCTGATGCAGGAGCGGGCCGTGATCGCCTACAGATCACGTCAGTTGAGGCCGCATGAGCAGAACTACGCCACTCATGACCTGGAGTTAGCAGCAGTGGTATTCGCTCTGAGGACTTGGCGACACTATCTGATGGGCGAGCGCTTCACAGTCTTTTCTGACCACCAGAGTCTCAGGTATATCTTCTCTCAGAAGGACCTGAACCTGAGATAGCGGAGATGGCTTGAGTTCCTCCAGGACTATGACTTTGAGATAGTCTATACTCCTGGGAAGGGGAACATGGTAGTCGATGCCCTCAGCAGGAGGACGGGCATTCAGCTACTTGAGGAGGCGACGGAGCAGCTAGCCTTTTTACAGATATCCTTCGTGGATAGAGACGGAGCAGCCTTTCTTCAGTCTCTCACAGTCTCTCCTCCACTTCTACAGCGGGTCAGAGAGGCTCAGCGTGGGGACGCTGACTGTGAGACCCGGCGTGCACTGATATCCTCAGGTCAGGCGCCTGATGGTTTCTCCCTTGGAGCAGAGCATGACATCCTTTTCAGAGGGCGTACCTTCGTACCAGTCGCTTTACGAGAGGAGGTGCTGAGAGAGTTTCACACTTCTTCCTTGGCGGTGCATCCCGGAGTGGCGAAGATGTACCAGGATCTCAGACGACAGCACTGGTGGCCGGGCATGAAGAAAGCTGTGGCTGAGTTCGTTTCACGATGCCTCACCTGCCAGCAGGTGAAGGCAGAGCATCAGGTACCAGCAGGCTTGGTACAGCCCTTGGAGGTCCCGGAGTGGAAGTGGGATGGCATATCTATGGACTTCGTGACTGGACTTCCACGCACTTCCAGAGGTCACGACTCCATTTGGGTGATTGTCGACCGACTCACTAAGTCGTCACACTTCTTACCCATCAGAGAGCAGGGCTCAGTGGAGAGCTTGGGACGTCTTTACGTCCAGGAGATCGTACGACTTCACGGTGTGCCATCGTCTATCGTCTCCGATCAAGATGCTCGTTTCACTTCCCGGCTTTGGAAGGGGTTGCAGGAGGCGTTCGGGACGCGGCTCCATCTGAGCACAGCCTTCCACCCTCAGACGGATGGTCAGACGGAGAGGACCATACAGACACTCGAGGACATGCTCCGTGCATGTGTTCTCGACTTTGGTCGCAGCTGGGAGGACCACCTACCCTTGGTGGAGTTCGCGTACAACAACAGCTACCACTCCACCATCGGGATGGCACCATACGAGGCGTTGTACGGCAGACCCTGCAGATCACCGTTATGCTGGACAGACCCTGGGGAGTCAGCACTCGTGGGACCAGAGATGGTCCGAGCCACGACAGAGAAGGTCCAGATCATCCAGGAGAGGATGAGGACAGCTCAGAGCTGGCAGAAGTCATATGCTGACAGGAGGCGGAGGCCACTGGAGTTCGAGGATGGCGACCACGTCTTTTTGCGTGTCTCACCTCGACGTGGTTTACGGAGATTTGGCCGAGGCGGCAAGTTGTCTCCACGCTTCATCGGGCCTTTCTAGGTCCTCATCAGGATAGGAGAGGTGGCTTATCGCCTGGCTCTACCACCTCAGTTGCACCGGGTGCACGACGTCTTTCACGTGTCTCAGCTGAGGAGATACGTGCACGACCCGACGCACATCATCGACTTTGGGGAGCTGGACGTGGACGATGGGGCGACTTTTGTGGAGGTCCCAGTGGAGATCGAGGATCGACAGGAGCGGGTCCTACGTGGGCGGTTGATTCCTCTTGTGCGCGTCAGATGGAAGCACGGGAACCTCCAGGAGAGCACTTGGGAGAGGGAGGCTCAGATGCGTGCTCAGTACCCCCATTTGTTCCCCTAGTTTTTGATGTATCTTTACAGGGACGTAAAGCCCTGAGGTGGGAGTAATGTAAAGACCCGCAAATTTCAAGGAAATTTTTTTCTTAATTTTCTTTGGAATTTTACAAGAGCGCAGCTTCAGACGGCACCTGATTCCGAGGCCCGGTGTGCCCGGAATCAATTTCCGAAGTTTGGCTCGGGTACGTTCAGTGAACGGACGAGCGGGTTTTTCTATCTTTTGAACCGGTGCCCGGAATCGAATTCTGAGGGCACCGATGAAATCGCAGCGCCGGTATTTGCTTAGAAACGCCTCTTCCAGAGTTGCGTTTGCTCAGACGTGGTTTTTAAATTTTGTGGCTTTTAAGTCAGAAATAAAATAAAGTTTGTGCGACAACTTTATTTTATTTCACTTAAGCTGCTTGGAAGCCACTTGAAGTCACTTAAAGGCGGCTTGAGCTGAGTTGAACTGGATAGGATGCTATCCAGAAATATCCTACCCCTTGGTAGGATATTTGTGCGGTGGGGCCCGCGCGAGCCCCGCCGTTTCTTTCGCTAAGTAACGCACCCGCAAAAACCCGTCAAAGTAACTGAAAAGTCAACCGACGCGTTTTCTTTAATTCTTAACATACCATTTAATTGGGCGGTTTATTTCGTGAATTAAATGGGCTGTTTCGCTCGTTGAATTAATTCAACGAACTGATGGGTCGTTACTTACGCTTTTGCATTTGTTGGCATGTTTATAAAATAAGACCAACCTAAAAATCCTTTGAAAGGATTTGAGAGGATCTTTGTTTCTTCATCTCCCCGCGAAGAACGCGAAGAACGCGAAGAACGCGAAGAACGCCGGCGACCGGAATTCGACGATGCACACCGAGATCTGCGACGTCGACGAGCTTTACCCGCGACGTTCTTCGGCGACGCCTCTTCTTCCGCAGCCGATCCTCGTTCGGCAACTAAGGTGAGAAACGAATCGTTTGGATTCTCCCTTTTTAATTTCGATATCAACGGATTTAAATTAATTAAATCCGTTTGATCTTGATCCGGAGATTGGCGACGCGATGCCGGATACCGCGACGACGCGACGATCTCCTTCTTCCGCGACGAGCGATTCCGCGACGACCTCTCGTCCGACGACGACGACAAGGTAAGGGTTGTTTTGAAATATTTTTCCTTTCCCGTGATTTTATTTCTTTTAAAATAAAGAACCGATCACGGAACAATTTTAAATTTATTTAAAATTGTTGATTGGTCGTTCTTTTATTCCTCCCGATGATGTTTATGACTAACCTGGAGGGTGCGGATCTAACGAACAAGACCCGGCAACCCTCCGCCAATCTTCTGTTGTGCGGATTTGGCGGACGATGACGAACCGCGCGGCAGGGGCGATCTGTTGATCCCGCAGTGAAGATCGGCCCCCGGGAGGAGCATCGGCGCAGACGTGAGGCAAAACGGGCCACCGGAGCAACTCCGGCGGCCCGCGGAAGGGGGCGGCGGCGCGGGTCGCCGGCGCGGCGGCGCCGGCAACCGGAGGCGGCGGCGCCCGGCGTGACGCCGGAGGAGTCCGCCGCGGCCGAGCCGCGGCGGCGGCGAACCGCCGGACCGCGTCCGCGGTCCGGCCACACAGCACGCGGCCCGCGCGGGCCGCGTTTCTCCAAAGCCGCGGGTCAAACCCGCGGCGGCTCACTCAGCCGCTCGGCCGAAGCCGAGCCGGCCGGTCCGGTCGGCCGGGCTGCGCCCAGGCCGGACCGGACCCGGCCTAGCCGGGTCGGTCCGGGTCGGGTCGACCCGGTTCGGCCGACCCAATGGGGGGGGGGGGTTCGGGCCGGGTCGCCCCGGGCCCAGAACCCCCGTTTCGGGCCCTCTTCGGTTTTTCGCCCATATCTTGGGCCTGGGACCACCGATTGACGAACCGTCAGCGGCTACGCGATCCTTGGATCGAGACGGTCGTTTCGGTATATTACACTCAAGGTTTCGGAAGACTTTAGGTTCGGCCGGGTTGGTTCGTACACGAAACCAACCGGGCCCTCGGAGCGGAAACGCTCATAACTTGAGCTACGGACGTCCGATCGACGTACCGTCAGCTGTGGTAGTTTCCTCTAAGTGAGACGGAACTTTTGGCATACTCCGCCCGACGATCGGATACAGGCGGAGTACGGTCGGGTTGGTTTTGCTCAAAAAAACCAACCGGGCCCCTGGGACGAAAATGCCAATAACTCTCAGACCGGGCGTCTGATTGACGCGCCGTCTGTTGCGTTGAGATCCTGTTGTCGATACGGAACTTTTGGATACATCAACTTCGGACTACGTGTCAGTTGATGTATCAGCCTCTCGGCTCGTGGAGCGGACCCTCCTAAACGAGCTCGCTATGCGCGGGAACCCTAGCGCTGGCTGTGACTTCGACGACAGAGCAGAGATCCTCCGTGGACTGCGACGACGACAGAGCAGAGATCCTCCGTGGACTGTGACGACGGCAGAGCAGAGATCCTCCGTGGACTGCGGCGACGGCAGAGCAGAGATCCTTCGTGGACTGCGGCGACGACTGTGCAGAGATCCTCAGTGGACTGCGTCGACTACTGCACTCAGCGATCCTACGTGGATCAGTGCTACAGGTTCTGTGTGAGCCCGATCCTATGTGGGTCCTTACTACCGGTTCTGTGTGAGCCACTGCCTACAGGTTCTGTGTGAGCCCGATCCTACGTGGGTCTTTTGCGGGGGTTAGTACCTATCGATCCTTCGTGGGTCCGACGACTTAGATGGATCAGTGATCATCTTTGACGTCATCTGAAAAAGTATACCTGGTTGAGCTGAATCTTATGTTACTCTCCTTTGTGGATTGTGTTGAACTATCCTATGTGGATTTACTGTTTACTCTCCTTTGTGGATTTGAGTCTTGCTTTCCTATGTGGATTGAGTTGTTCTTGAGCTCGTGAGCAGAGCTAGAAGTGGGGACTTAGGTATATGTATGGGAATATACCTAAGTCGAGTCAGATGTTACTTCGTGATTGCATCTTTCTTTGGTGCTATATCCTTTGTGGATTTCGGGAGACCTTCGGGGGTCTCGGGGTCCTTACTGAGTAGCTTATACTCACCCCTGCACGGGCAATGCCCGCACCTTGTTGTGTTGGATGCAGACGACAGACAGCGCTGATCTCGGTTGGGGCGTGGAGCAGGACGGTACCTAGAGGTGGACCACTGGGCGGGACGTGCTCGGAGCGGACGTGGGACCCGAGGAGCCTGGAGGCTATCTGTACCCACCCTTCAGGTGGGATTGCTAGTGGACGACACGAGGCCGCCGTCTTTTCTTCAGTTGCTGTACTTTACTTTTTCAGTTGTACTTTACAGTTGGGCTTGTATTCCGGCCCCCTTTACTTTTCTGCACTTTACTTTCCGCTTGCTGACTCTGTGTGGTTGTTACTTATAAAGGCAATGCCTTCCCTGTTTACTGGGATTTTACGCCTTGGTGCTAGTCGCCAGCCCCTGGCCTATGGAAGGCGGGCTTGGGGTAGTCACGGCACGGGCCCCGAGGACGGGTCGTGACATTGGTAAAATTTTAGGTCATTAAAACCCTTATATTCTTTATTTAACCCTCTGGTAAACCCATTTATTCATTAACCAAGATAATTAATTTTTACTAATTTTTCTATTGATTATTAAAGAAAAATAAGTTGAAAACAATATTAATTAATTAATATTCATATTAAAATTATTTATTACATTATTCTATATTCATTTAAAATATGTGGCATAATTAAATTTTAAATTAATCATGCAGATGTATTGAAAAAGCATTTTTTCAAAATAAAAACATTTAAAAGATTAAAAAATTATACCAAAAATAAATATTTAATTTATTTCGTTGAAAAATATTTGTAAATTTTCAATATAATGGATCAATTTTCACATTAAATACAATTTATAAAATATTTTTTATTTTTAAATAACTTTAATGGAATGGATGTTTTTAATAAAAAAACATTATTTTAACTGTTCTTCAAAATTGTAATCATTTTAGAAAATTCTAAAATATTCACCCAAAGATATGTTTTAAAAATATATTTAAAAATTGTTTTAAATTTTTTATATAATTATTCAAAAATTGGTAAAATTTAATTTTAATTAATGTGTGATTAGCATAACTAAACTGATTTTTTAATAAAACATTGTTTTTTAGAAAATATGTCATTTTATTTAAATGGATAAATTTTTGTCCCAAATTAATAGATAACCATTGAATTTATTTTATACATGTGTAAAGAAAAAATTTCATAATTATTATAGTCATATTCATACCTGAAAACTTTATGGCTAAGTTATAGATTACATGTTTAAATAATAATATTTTAATAGAGTGTCACATTTTATTCAAACCCGATGTTGAGTTCATCACATGATATAAAAGATATTTAATTTACATAAAAATATGTATATCAGAAGTCCTCATTGTTTATATTGTCTAATATTGTTAGTGTTGTGATTCATACATGATATCAAACATGATAGTGCTCTTTTAAAATCTCAGGTGGTTTCATTCTACCCCCTGAAATAAACGTTTTCCACGCAATACAATCTATATGTAGGTATTAAGTGGTTTGATACTTAAAAATATATTTATTAGAATCATAAACCTATAGAAGGGTTAATTAAATATATTATTGATAAGAGGGAATGTGATGTGTTATGTTCGTCCTGAATATTAACTTAATTAGTTTTCATAAATGGATAAAATTTGTGAAACGTTATGATATGGACATGGAAGAAATGAAAAAATAATTATGTATAGTTATAGAGATCATTGATAATAAGGAAGTGAATGGTCTAGAAACATTAATCAAAATAAATCCTTAAATACTCTATGAGTTAGGGGATTAGTTTATTGATCATAAGTGAATATTATAGGATAACATTTAATTATCAAGATCAATTACATAGATTTATAGAATTCATTTAAAATACTGAGTAAATGAATAATAAAATATAATTACTCAATATATTTCTTTTTCAATGGAATTATTGCATCCTTTGGGTATGATTATATCAATTAATAATTCATCTCTTACTCTGTTAAATGAATATCCAATTTGAAATTTAATTCTTTAAGGAAAAAAACTATCATTTAATATATCACTTGATGAATAAAATAATGAAAAGTCATTCCTAGAATCATAATTTATTTTACAAAAACAAAATTATTGGCACATATTATCTAATTTAATTCATTAATATCTAATACATAAATTCTAAATCCCTAAATTCAACTTATTACATTTCATAAATAGATAACCTTGTGACTCTATAAAAATATGATAGACTAAATGTAAAATTCAAAAATTTATATAAAATGTTTATAAATTAACATTATATTCCATAGATTATATAAGGTGGATCTCAATGTCTTATTCCATATATTTTAATACCTTTACCACCATAACATCTTAATGAAAACATGCATGATTAAAAAAATAAAATCTTATAATTTCCAATATATTTCATAAATCCAAACATGTAGTAAACTCCAACAATGATAGCATAAACCTTAAAATAACTAAATAATTTCAATGTCACTAATTTTATCAGATAAACATCTCTTTTTAATTATTATCTCAAAATAGATTATATAACATGGTTTATCTTCTATCAATTATATTTTTCAACCTTTCACTAAATAACTTTTCATCATCATCGATAATCTTAAACATAAAATCTCAAATCCTTAATGTAAAATTACTCCATTAAAATATATATATATTTCATGATTCTTAAATCTAGAATATAATTTATCAAATAATAATATAATGTTATTATCTAATCCAAATATAAAATAACTTTAATCATGCCAATTTTGACATAATAATTACTTACATGTGACCCTGATCCATTATCTTCTTCTTAAAATATATTCCCATGATGCTTGGGGAATTTATTTTCTTAATGCCCCATCTAATTACAGATCAAACCCAAAACATAAAAAGTTTCATTGTTACCATATCATTCAGGTTCCTGATTTCCTTTCTCTCCACACATTAGGAAAACACTTTTTCCCATAAAGTATATATTGATGTGTTTCTTCCCAAAATTATGACTTTTAGGAAAATCCTCCATTCCAATCTTCCTCTAATCCATTTTTTACTATGTCATCATATTCATCTATTTATTCACTTAAATCAGAAATACATTGATAAACATTTCTATATATTTTAGAAGTTGATACTATATCCTATTATTATAAAATGGGTTGTGAGATTCCATCCCTTTGATGTATTAGATTAATCCCACTATAGAAAGGATTATTCATACTCTTTGGAATATTTGAATTGATAAAACAACAATTATTTCCTCTATGTTCAATTTATAAAAAATGGATGAACCATATTAAATCAAAAAATATGTATAATAATTTATAATTCCAAAAATAGTGAAATTGTGAGAATAAATTGAAACATTAATTCATTTATAATCCCATAATCGTAAGCATGGGATCTTTCAGAATGAATTAAATTAATAAAAATATTCTTAAACCATTCATAGTTGTTTTTATAGAAAAAGATAATTAAACCAAAAAAATCCATTTGGTGTTTCAAACATGTGTGTAGTAAGGACAATTATTATCTACTAGGTAATTCTCAAGTAAATCCACAAATTATTTTTTGGTGCTATTATCTCTAGATACATATATTTCAAAATGATGTCCACTTTTAGTATCAATAATGGGATGTATTAATAGTAAAAACCACATAATATCTTTCTTTACAAATTATTTTCATTTTCTTCTGTACATGTCCTAAAATACAATTATACGAATATTTTCTCTAATATATTATTTCATAGATCTAGATCTAAATGTTTCTTTTAAACATCCTTTGATACCAACTGTAAAGACCACAATTAATGTAGCCCAAACCCGATAGATACTTTATTAGATTGGAATAAGATACAAGGAATTGAATCTCGAAGGACTAAATAGTTTTTTGGTAAACAAGATGTATAATTAAATTTCACATTAAAATTGAAATTGTAACATTAAAATGTACTTTCATTGAGAAAACCATTATTCCCATTCTTATATACCATCACATCAATCATAAAATACATCTTTATATCATAGGGAAAATAAAACATAAGAAAGGGGTGAAATCATATGATCATTAAAGGTATGTGAATAGTTAAATATATCATCAACAAATACTTATAATAAATATGTAAAGGTAAATGGATAAAAAAATCCATATATAAAATACATTACCATAATAGGAGAGGAATAAATAATGACAAAATAATTCCATATAAATAATCACATTTGCTTGAATATTTTCCATGGATATAATAACTAATAAAAATGTAACATGGAAATAAATATTTAATCTCACAAAAATGTAATGGATAATTTTGACCAACTAAAACATATTTTTAATGCCTCGCACAAAAAGCTAATAAAACTATTAGTAAAAACCTGTCTAATTTGGCTAACTAATTAGTCTAATGAGACCTGTCGATGCATCAATAGGATATCTAAAACTAAGTCTTAATCACCCCATAATAATTAAAATTTATTAATTATATTAATCCATAAAAACTTAATAAATATAAACATTTATATTGAAAAAATAATATAGTAAATGTTAATATATACCCCATTAAATAATCATAATCATCAACCATCCAGAGTAATCACATGAATGGTAAAAAAATTATATACTTATTCAAACTAATAATAAACCATCCAATTAAAAAATTATTTTAATTTAAATACATAATATCCCTAGTGAATAATATTTAAAATAAATTTTTTATATCCCTGATGAATTTAAATACCTTAATAATATCATTATAGTCATTATTCATAAAAATAATATTTTAACTTTGAAAATATTTTTAAAACTAATTTTTCAAAAAATATTTTGAAAATTAATTTCATTGAAAGTAAATATTCATACATTTAAATTAAAAATTAAAAAAATTAATAGTTTTGATTCCAGGATGTCCATTATATGTCATAAGATATAATGTAAATATTCCTTTTATATTTTTAGTAAAATCTAAATGAGTATCTTTTGGAAAGAGAAATGAATATTAAATTTAAAAAAAATTAAAATTATACTTGGATAAAAATTTATTTAATAAATAATTATGAGAATTTTAAAAAAAACTGAAAATATTTTCAGAAATCATGGTTTTGGAAGAAAAATTATTTTTCAACAAAAAGTTAAATAATGTCATCTTTTTAGAATAACATGTTCTCATTAATATTATGTACCATATAGTGGGAAATGGTAATATTAATTAAAAAGTTAATGATCAACTATTGGATGTGGAAAATTATATATTTCATAATATAAATACAAAATAATTCCCCTAATTAGTCTTAAACAATAACAATCCTGAATATTGGTTGGATTTGGAAATACACCCTTACCATGTTGGTATAGTTTATATCATATTACCCATGAATAGATAACATTAAATGAAACATTAAATACCATGAATATAACTATATTCAGATTATAACATATAAACATGATTATTATATACACTTTATAATGGAATAAGTGGTAAATATGGAGTATGCCTCAAGGAAGTAAATGTGAGACGAGAAACCCTTACTTAATGTCAATTTTATGTCATACATGTTCTAATTTCTCATATTATAAATATAAAATTATTATAAATATAAAATAAAATAAAAAATAAAATATATAATACCATATATGATTTTATTATTTCCTTTTACCGCATTTCTATTTAAAACTCCTTATCAAAATCACTATACTAAGTGATTACTACATAATTTTTCACATATATTTTGGTTTTGTAATTTCAGACCTTTTATGATTATAATGTAAAAAAATCACAAGAATATTTTCTATGATAAAAATATCATATTTAAACATTTTATATTTACTTAATGTAATTTTTAAATGTTATAGATAAAAAATGGTTTACAACATTCATAGAGATAGTAGGTCATACTTATTCATATACACAATTTCAATTTACTCAAAGGATTGAAAGAACGAAATATAAATATTAATTATATTATTGAGAATCATTATTATGTTATATATTCAATTTATATTTATAAAATTCTTATTTATTACCATCTATGTAAAAAAATGAAAAATATTTCACATCACTATGTGGAGGTGGCAGTCCACAAGTACCTAGGAGTGACGTTATTATTTTCCCTAAGGATTAGAAGGTATGAAGTTAGATGTGATATTATATTTAAATATTTATGTTTAGGTAATAAATAGCAAATATTTTCATTGAAATTACACATAATACCATCCCATGATGTTTCATTAGAAAATTAACCACGTCACTTCGTGAGGTGGTCGTTTACCATACACATGGGCGATGTTATCATGTCCCCCCATAGAATGGAGTGTAAAATGGTATATCTGATATAAAAATTAAATAGGTATATTGATTTCATAAATATCACATTCATATGAAATATAAATAGTTATATCCACTCATTAATGGTGGTGATGGAAAATAATTACATCGGTTTGCAAGACGGTAGTTTGATGTACACATTATGGAAGGATTAGTTTTCTATTAGATTGAAGTAGAGATGGATATATACTATTAAATTAATATTATAATATATAATTATAAAGGAGATACAGGTGTAATTATTTTATCATTGTTGAGTGTATTCTAAATGGGTGAAATAAGAAAAAACAAATACGCAGGTTAAGAATTTCACATGTTCTTCGAAGAACCCCATAATGTTTATACCAATATCCATATTATGAGGGTTTAATATTCCATATAAAGACTATTGGATGTGGGAAGAATAGTAAATATGGTATTTGGGTTGTTATTTTTCATTCCATAGGGTTTTGGATATGTGGACATGAGAGTATATAGGGGTAGAATTTTATAAGTGAGGAAGAAGACAAACATTGATTTATGGAAGAGATAAAGTGAAACCCTAGTTTTTCTAATACCACAAGCCTAAAAATGCATCATTTTCGACCCTTTTATTTGATATAGTTAAAATATTGAAATAAAATGGATTTTAAAAAAGTTTTAGGTCATTATTAAACCTTATATTCTTAGATTAACACCTATTATACAAATTATTACCTTAACCATAAAAATTAATTATTCTTATTTGCACTATTCATTCTGGTAAAAAATAAAAATTAATTTATTATAAAATGTTATTTAATATTATTCAATATATATAATTCATTTTTTGAAATTTATTTCATATAAGTTCCAGAATAAAATTTAAAATAAAACTCATATATGCATCGAAAAACTAGTTTCCTAAATAAGAAGTTAAGAAAAATTAAAATGTTCTAATATCATTAATCAATACAAAATTTATTACAGTTACCTAATCCAATTTAAAATAATATTTATTGTTGAAAAATATTTAAAAAAATTATTGTTTTTAACCATTTATAAAGGAATTAATATTTTGATAAAATTTTCAAAAGATCTCCCACTAATAATATTCAAATCTGGATTTATGAAAAGATTTATATTTTTTCAATTAATTTCACTAAAAATAGTATAAAAATTAAAATTATCTGTGAAAATACTAACTAAACCACCTTTTTAATATTTTTTTCAAAAAACATCAACATTTTAATCTAATTAATTTTATTTTATATATAATTTATAGATAACCATTGAAATTATTTTATACATTTTTAACAGTTTTATTTTCATACTGTAGTTTTTCATATTCATACTTATTAGTCAACTCCTTGGTTGTAATGGTCATGTTTAAATAATAATAATATTTTATTATATTTTAACATTTAATTCAAAACATGTATTGTGTGAATCTTAATATATTGAGAGTTTAAGTGAATTTGTAATGGTAGAAACGAGGGACAAAGAGGTGAAAGAAATGATATAATTATGGAATGGGAAATGACCATTTTTTAGATCCATAATGAGGTACATGGTTAGTTCACATGGTATGGTTAGTCATGCACAAAATTTTTGTCTCATACTATCCATGATCCATACCTTTCATAGGTTGGTTGCATAGTTTGGGCTAACTGTGTGCCAACCATGAGGTGCTATTAGTTTAGTGTCGCTATCCATGTGGCCAGTTTCCCTATTCAGGGAACCATGAATAACCCATGTTCCCAACATAATAATTTACTTTATACCATATATAAGACCATAATATTACCTTTTTACATTTTAAAAAATCATGTGACACCCCTTATAGAGCCTCAGAGTTTCTTCTAAAGGGTCTCATGTGTTAATCAAAACTCATTCTCTACCCATTTCTCTCAGAATGAGAGTTTTTTGAGCCCGAATCACCCAAAACACATCTGAAATCGTGATACGCCACAAAAGACTTAATCGAAATCCATAAAAAATACTTCATTGTTCTATAATTCATGGATGTGTATTCAAAGTATCATTTAAATATTTCTCCCATCAACCAAATGAAAAATTCAAAAATTGAAGGAATTTTCAAACTGGTCCAAAGCACGGTGTGTTGAAACCTACCCAAAATTGAACTTATCATCCCCAAAAATCCATAGTGAAACAAAAAAAAACTTCACCTTACCAAATTAGTCATAAATTTTCAATAAAAAGGATTTATTTAATTCATAATAACCAAAAGCACCTTTGAGAACAATTTTAATCATATGGTACGTGGACCCTTAAACTCATGAAAAATCTCATATCCAAAGATTAAGCAAAAAAAATCTAATAAAAAACCCCTAAAATCCAAATACATGATTATATCATAGCCAATTTTTTCATCCAGCCTATTGTGTTCCCAACCACGGTTTCTAGATTCCTCACAGTCAATTCCATTTTAAAATACTTTCAAAACTAGAATTGTATATTGAACCAATGCCTTGGAGTTATTAAAATGAATTTAAAATACCTCAACTAAAAAAACATTGATCCCATATGAGGAAACTATCCCCTATCCTCAATTAGATCAAAATGGTCAATCCTAATTTAATGTTATGTAATAAGACAAGTCATATTTTACTAAAAAATCCTCGGACCAACCAATATAATACACACATATAATCCTAAAATTATACCCAAACCTATTTTTAACTAACTATATATATATATATGGAATCGGCCTTAAATCTTACTTAATATTGAATTAAATGAATAATTCACAATGAGGATCTTTTTAGGTTTAGAGTTTTAGAGAATTAGATCATAAAACATGCATTACATTCCACATTTAAACAAAGTGGTTACATAAAATATAGTACTCATTTTTCCCATCACTGGAAACATATTTAAAATAAAACATGGATTCTTTCTTGACACTTCCTTGAAAATATCATCATATTATGTACCATTCCCTTGACCTGTGAAAAAACATTTCAAAAACTTTGGATGAGCAAAAAAAGCTCAGTAAGGGATATAAAAGTATGAAATGAAAACATTAGTTCATGTATGAAATCATACTTTACTCATTAAACATAATCACTTTAACATACCTCATCAAATCATGAATAAATCATAGAAATCATAATACATAAAGGTAACATGAGGCATTCATAACATTCTTACATAGGGAGTAACCCTCTTGGTTACGTTTGGAATACCGATCACAGTATATTCCCTAGATCTCTTTGTAGAAACCTTAACATTTAACTCATTTGCATTACCCAATGCATTGAAGAGCTATATCGGACTCACCTGCCCTTAGTTTATCATGGAACCACCCATCTTCATAACAATGCCCAAGAATCATAACATAATCGTATCACAAACACATATATAAAGGAAACATAACATTTCCAAATTTCAATAACTACTTATCAATACCACACATTTATATAATAAAAACATTGTCAAAACCATTTTCAATACCTAAATAAAATAAAGGTAAAACATGGTATTTATTTTTCATTTCAAAAATGTTATGGCTTGTAGAGGAAGCCGAAGCTCAAATAATGGTCACGATGGTGGAGAAGTCTTTGTCGTCGCATATGTATGACAAAAACATTCCCTTTTGTCGTTTAGTAAAATGCTTCATATAAAAAAATATTCCTTTTTAATAAATGTAAAAGTCAAAGGGGTTTATACACCGTATAAAAGAAAGTTGTGTATAAAACAAAATATGCCTCAATGAAAGGAAATTGAGATGAAGTCCCATAAAAAGATAATTTGTTAAATAAAATAGATCTATTATCTGTATTCACTATAATTATACATAAATAAAGTACAAATACAAGATATGACATAATAATATCATGACATAATTTGAATGTAGGAGATTAACCCAAAGAACGGAAATTGGGTTAAGAAGTTCCCTTACCTCGTGTCTGACTTGACTCGATCGTTCTTTAACCTCCTGAATAATAAAAATGAGTTAATTTCAACTTTCTTGAGATCCATTTTCATGTTCATTATTCCTTTAATATCACTTATTACCATGTCATGAACACTATGTAATTATTTAAGTTAATAATGGATATTTTGTTGATCATTGGTACTTGAGTCAAAAATAAACTCTTTATAATTACAAGTTTGGTCATGGGGTAAAATTTCCATTATATCCAAAATTATATTCATTATTTAGATATCATATATATTATATATATCCATTATATACATGAATTTATAATATTACATAACATTTAGAGGTAAGAAATGAAATGAACTGTTCCTGGAGACTGTAAGCCATATGTATGCATGAACGCTACTTCCATTTCTATTTCATATTTAATGGAATTAAAACATAATGATATATAATAGTATTATAATTATAGTATGGTATCATATATAATATCATTAAATCATTCCTTTACACGTACCACATATGGTATTAACGAATCAAATCACTTTGAGGGGGCAGTAGTCCGCACTTCCTAAAATAAAGATATCGTGTTTACCCAAAATGGAAACCATAATGGTATGCCATAAATGAAAAATACAGAAGCATAAAAAAAACATAAACATATTATATATCATATATAAATATACTAACATGTTAATGGCCACCTTTGAAGGTGTTAAAATAATATTGAACAATCATCGTTTCGTGAGGCAAAAATTCACAATCCAAAGAAAGAGTATGTTCTTTAACCATTATATGTAGGTGTGTGTAAGTGTAGATCAAATAATTCTTATAAAAAAATCCTAGTATATTGAAGAAACTGTATTTGTTAAAAAAGAAATTAATAAAAAGAGTTTAAGGGGTTGCAGAAGCAAAATAACACAAAAGAACACAAGTGAAGTCAGTACCTTAAAATCGAGTAACTCCCATTGGTTTGAACCAAAAGGGTTTCATGAAGAGCTTCCTGCCTAAGGTAAGGCTTCTAGAATTAGCATAGGGATGTGGAGAGACAAAATGATCAGAGATTTTCCAAGACAAAGTCTTTATATGTGTGGGTAAGGAGGTAGAGGTGGGGGCCTTTTATAAGAGGAGAGGAGGGGCACTCTTGGAAAGGTATAAAATGTTACTTTATTTTCAAATGAGTTTCGGATTTTAAAGGTCCCACATTGATGTATTTTGAGGATAAGGTGATAAGGGTTCGAAATATACTCATAAAATATGTTTTTGACATGTGTAGGTCTTATAATTTACATTTTATTTTCATTTTATTTAAATCGTTAAATAATGATGTAATCGCTGCATCATCATGGTGTCATAAATAATTTAATTTATTTAATGTCTAAAAATTATAAAAAAACACTATGATGTAGAAAATCGTTTTATATTTCCAATGACTATTAATAGTCAAAAATATGACTTGTATAACCCCATGTAAAAATTGTTTTTGTAAAACAGTACATGTTTGTGTCATTTTTTACTTTTACTTTAAATAAAAGGAATTAATGTCATTGTCCTACCCAAGTGGCTCCATGGGGTCCCAAAAATATACCCAAGGGTTTTAATGGTCGTACATGATACATCCAATAAGGGTAGGACATGTGTCAAGGTCATTTCATATTATTAAAACATTATTTTTACCTTAAACTACACTAATTACCTCTAATCGTGATTAAAAACTTAAAAGATACTATTCACCAACAAATTATTTTAATCCCATTGAACCAAATTTTAATACCTAATGAAAACTATGTATGTAGGATTTTTTAAATTCAAAACACAGAGGTGGTAAAATTTCATTTAAACAAAAAATCATTTTTTAAGTACCACTTAGTGGTTTCACTATTCATCAAAAATTGATGTTTTTCAGAAAAAATATCAAAACATCACCCTAAGCTATTTTTGATATTCAGAATTCAAAAATGACATCTATTTTACAAAATTCAAAACATACAAGTTACAATAATTAATTTAATAATTAATTCCCACTGTCAGAATAAATAGCGTGTTTTTATGAAACAATATATATCAAAAGATTGACACTAGATTAAGTCCAATTTCAAAGTGAAATTAATTCCAACGACCAATATTAGATTAAATGGTAAAAATATGTTCGAATTTCACTTTAAACCCAATTCAAAAGATAATCTAATCATATAAATAAATTAGATTAAAATGAGTTTTTGAATTAAAATACAACCTTTTTCACTATTCATTAAAAAATGAACATTATCAGAAAAATACCAGAAATTTATCCAAGGTAAATTTCAATGTCCCAATCATAAACAATAAGTACATTTTGAAAAATATAGCTTATAAAATTTTCAAGAGATATATTCTAAAATGGTTCGCCATCAAAAGGCGGTAAAACAATCTTTTAAAAATATTAGAGAATTTCATGCTTAAGGATTGATTTATTCTCGTTTTAATCCTATAAAACACTATCTAATTCATAAATAGACATATATAACTATATCTATTATTCATTACATACTTGGGATGTTACATCCTTCCCCCCTTTAGAAAATTGCATCCCCGCAATTTATTTACTTATCGAATAAGTGGGGGTATCTATCCCTCATGGAATTTTCAGATTCCCATGTTTCCTATTCACTCATGTGGTTCTTCCACAAAACCTTTACTTGATGAATCATATTATTTCCCATCACATGCTCCATGTGATCATGAATCTGAACCAGTTTTTCCTCATAAGATAGATTCTCTTCCAACTGAACTACCTCTGGACTCAAATCATGAGATGGATCTGGCATGTACTTCCTTAACATTGAAACATGAAAAACATTGTGTACCTGAGATAAACTTGGAGGTAAATCCACTCGGTAAGCAACTGATCCAAATCTCTCCATAATTTCATATGGTCCAATGAACCTTGGACTTATCTTTCCTTTCTTACCAAATTGCATCACACTTTTCCATGGAGAAACCTTGAGGAAAACATGATCACCTACCTAAAAATAGAGATACATCCTCCTATTCTCTGCATAAATATTCTTCCTGCTCTGAGCCTTTCTCATGTGTCTCTATATCATCTGAACTTTTTCTGCCAACTCTTCTACCAATTACAGTCCCAGCATCTTCCTTTCACCCACTTCATCCCAGAAAGCTGGAGTTCTATACTGCTTCCCATATAATGCCTCAAATGGTGACATCTGTATACTATAATGCAAACTATTATTATATGAAAATTCAACCAAAGAAATATGTTGGTCCCAACATCCCTGATAATCCATCGAACAAGAACGTATCATATCCTCCAAAGTCTGGATTGTTCGTTCTGACTGCACATCTGATTGAGGATGAAAAGCTGCACTAAAATTTAATTTAGTACCTAACAACTTCTGAGGCCATTCCAAAAGTTAAAAGTAAACCTGGGATCACGATCAGATACAATGGATAGGGGAACTCCATGCAACCTGACTGTCTCTTTAAGATACAAATGATAAAGTTGATCTAGGGAAAGAGAATCTCGTATAGAAAGGAAATGAGCAGATTTTGTCAAGTGATCAACAATAACCCTGATTGCATTATTACCTCGAGGTTTCTTCGGCAATCTCACAAAAAAAGTCCATGGCTATATTCTCTCATTTCCACTCTGGCACTGGTAAAGGCTGAAGCATCCCTTTTGGTAACTGCTGCTCTTCCTTAACCTATTGACAAGTGAAACACTTCATAGTAAAATCAGCAATATCCCATTTAATTCTATCCCACTAGTAATACTCCAGAAGATCTCTATACATCTTAGTACTTCCTTGATGAACTAAAAATAGAGAACTATGAGATTCACATAACAACTCTCTCTTAAACTATGAATCACAAGGCACACACAATCTCTTCCCAAATCTCAAAACACAATCATTATCATTGTTGTATTCAGGAAATTTACCCTTCTGAACCAGCTCTACCTTTTTTTGCAACTCACTGTCTTGCTTCTGTGCTTGCTTAATTCTGTCTGATAGAGAATATTTCACTGATACCTAAAACAAAACAGAAGGACATCTTGTAACAACAACTTTTATGCCAAAGTTCATCAAATCTTTAACCGAAGGATCACGTTCCAAACGCAACATTGTTAATGAACCTTTACTTTTTGGACTCAATGCATAAACCACTTTATTTTCTTTTCCTAGATGGTAATGAATTGTACAATAATAATTATTGATTAATTCTATCCATCTCCTATGTCTCATGTTCAATTATTTCCGAGTGAATATATACTTTAAACTTTTGTGATCGGTATATATTTCACACTTTAATCCATACAAAGGATGCCTCCAAATTTTTAAATCAAAAACAATAGCAGCTAATTCAAAAAAATGTGTAGGGTAACTTATCTCATGAGTTTTCAACTGACGTGAAGCATAAGAAATTACCTAATCATTCTGTATTAGGAATCAACCAAGTCCTTTCAATGAAGCATCACAGTAGAAAACAAACTCCCTATTCTTGGAAGTTAGTGCCAAAACTGGAGCATTCACCAATCTTATTTTCAGTTCCTGAAAACAATCATCACATTCTGTTGTCCATATAATCTTAACACCCTTCCGAGTTAGCTTAGTCATTGGACTAGATACACGTGAAAACTTTCAACAAACCTTCGGTAGTAACCTACCAAACCATAAAAACTAAGGATCACGGTTACATTTGTGGGTCTTGGCCATTCTTCAACAACCTTTTTTTTGCAGGATCAACAGATATCCCATCTTTAGAAACAATGTGACTAGAGAAAGAAATTTTTTGTAACCAAAACTCACACTTTCTGAATTTTCCATAAAATTTCATTTCATTTAAGGTCTTCAAGATATCCCTTAAATGACTTTCATTCTCCTCTTTACTTTTATAAAACACCAAAATATCATCAATAAATGCAAACATGATTTATCACTAGAGTCAACTGAGCCATAACTGGAACAAACTGTTCAATTCTGATTCTGACCATCTCAGGATGCTGATTTAGAAGTTCATTTCAATCTGTATACCATCCTAGAACAACTTCCATGTATCCTTTTCAAAGAACCATTCTAAAAATATAAATATCTTATGTGAAGAAACATGGTAATTTGTAAATGCAATATCATTTCCATCATACCATAAATTAATTTATAATTTAACAATTTTCTAACTCTTAAAGTTGTCTAAACCGACCACGGATACCCACTATAAGGCCCCGGCATTAAACCTTACTTAATATTGAATTAAATGAATAATTCACAATGAGGATCTTTTCAGGTTTAGAGATTTAGAAAATTACATCATAAAACATTCATTACATTCCACATTTAAACTAAGTGGTTACATAAAAGATAGAACTCATTTTTTCCATCAACGGAAACTTATTTAAAATAAAACATGTATTCTTTCTTGATACTTCATTGACACTATCATCATATCATGTACCTTTCCCTTGACCTGTGAAAAAACATTTCAAAAACGTGGGATGAGCATAAAATGCTCAGTAAGGGATATAAAAATACAAAATGAAAACATTAGTCCATGTATGAAATCATACTTTAATCATAAAACATAATCACATAAAATACCACCTCAAATCAGGAGTAAATCATAGATATCATAATACATAAAGGTAACTTGAGGCATTCATAACATTCTTACGTAGGGAGTAACCCTCTTGGATAGGTTTCGAGTACCCATCACAGTATATTCCCTAGATCTCTTCGGAGAAACCTAAATGTTTAACTCCTTCTCGTTACCCAATTCATTGGAGAGTTATATCGGGCTCACCCACCCTTATTTTATCACAGAACCACCCGTCTTCATAATAATGCCAAAGAACCATAACATAATTGTATCATATAACTCATGCATAAAGGAAACATAACATTTCCACATTTCAATCACAAGATATCAATACCACAAATTAATATAATAAAAACATTGTCTAAACCATTTTCAATACCACAATAAAAGAAAGGTTAAACATGGTATTTATTTTTCATTTAAAAAAATTTATGGCTTGTAGGAGAAGCTGAAGCTCAAATAATGGTCACGGTGGTAGAGAAGTTGTTGTCGCTGCATTCGTATGACAAAAACATTCCCTTTTGTCGTTTACTAAAATGCTTCGTATAAAAAATCTATCTTTTGAATAAACGTAAAAGTCAAAGGGGTTTACACACCATATAAAATAATGTTTTGCATAAAAAAAATATGCCCCAATGAAAGGAGATTAAGACGAAATCGCATACAAAAATAATTTTTTAAATAAAATAGATCTATTATGTGTATTCACTATAATTATACATAAATAAAGTAAAAATACAGGATATGACATAATAATATCATGACAAAATTTGAATGTAGGAGATTAACCCAAAAACGGAAATTGGGTTAAGAAGTTCCCTTACCTCGTGTCTGACCTGACTCGATCGTTCTTTAACCTCTTGAATAATAAACTTGAGTTAATTTATAATTTCTTGAGAAACTTTTTCAAGTTCATTATTCCTTTTATATCACTTATTACCATGTCATGAACACTATTTATTTATTTAAGTTAATAATGGTTATTTTGTTGATCATTGGTACTTGAGTCAAAAATAAACTCTTTATAATTACAAGTTTGTTCATTGGGTAAAATATCCTTTATATACAGAATTATATTCATTATTTAGATATCATATATATCATATATATCATATATATCCATTATATACATGCATTTATAATATTACATAACATTTAGAGGTAAGAAATGAAATGCACTGTTCATGGAGACGGTAAGCCGTACGTACGAATGAACGCTACTTCCATTTCTATTTAATATTTAATGGAATTAAATCATAATGATTCATAATATTATTATAATTCCAGTATGGTATCATATATAATATCATTAAATCTATCCTTTATACATATGACATATGGTATTAATGAATCAAATCACTTTGAGGGGGCGGTAGTCCGCACTTCCTAAAATGAAGATATCGTGTTTACCCATAATGGAAACCATAAAGGTATGACATAAATGAACAATACAGAAGCTTAAGGAAAACATAAACATATTATATATCATATATAAATATATTTACATATTAGTGGCCACCTTTTAAGGTGTTAAAAGAATATGGAACAATCATCGTTTCGTGAGGCAGAAATTCACCATCCACAGAAACAGTATGTTCTTTAACCATTAGATGTAGGTGTGTGTAAGTATAGTTAGAATCCTTATTATAACAACATCATAGTATATTGAAGATACTATATGTGTTACAAAATAAATGAATAAAAGGAGATTAGGGTGTTGGAGAAGAAAAATAAAACAAAAGAACACAAGTGAAGACATTACCTTAAAATCGGTTAACTCCCTTTGGTTTGAACCAAAAGGGTTTCTTGAAGAGATTCCTGCCTAAGGTAAGGCTTCTAGGATGAGGATAGGGATATGGAGAGACAAAATGATCAGAGATTTTCCGAGAAAAAGGCTTGAGAGGTGTGGGTATGGAGGTAGAGGTGGGGGGCTTTTATAAGAGGAGAGGAGTGGCATTCTTGGAAAGGTACAAAATGTTAATTTATTTTCAAATTAGTTTCAGATTTTAAAGGTCCCACATTGATGTATTTTGAGGATAAGGTGATAAGGGTTCGAAATATACTCATCCAATAGGTTTTTTTATAGGTGTAGGTTATTAGATTTTACATTATCGTTTCATTTTATTTAAATCGTTAAATAATGAGGTAATCGCTGCATCATCATGGTGTCATAAATAATTTAATTTATTTAATGTATAAAAATTATAAAAAAATAATATGATTTAGGAAATATTTTTATCTTTCCAATGATTATTTATAGTCAAAAATCTGACATGTATAACCCCATGTAAATTTTTTTTAGTAAAACAATACTTGTTTGTGTCACTTTTACTTTTACTTTAAATAAAAGGCATTAATGTCATTATCTTACCCAAGTGGCTCCATGGGGTCCCAAAAATCGACCCATGGGTTTTAGCGGTCGGACATGACACATATAATAGGGGTAGGACATGTGTCAATGTCATTTAATATTATTAAAACATTATTTGTACCTTAAATTACACTAATTACCTCTAATCGAGATTAAAAACTTAAAAGTTACTATTCACCAACAAATTATTTTAATCCCATTGAACCACATTTTACTTCTTAATGAAAACTATGTATGTCTGATTTTTGAAATTCAAAACACAGAGGTGGTAAAATTTCATTTAAATGAAAAATCAGTTTTTTTAAGTACAACTTAGTGGTTTCACTATTCATCAAAAATTGATGTTTTTCAGAAAAAATATTAAAACATCACCCTAAGCTATATTTGATATTCCGAATTCAAAAATGATATATATTTTACAAAATTAAAAACATATAATTTAAAATAATTAATTTAATAATTAATTCCCATTGTCAGAACAAATCACGTGTTTTTATGAAACAATATATATCAAAAGATTGACACTAGTTTAAGTCCAATTTCAAAGTGAAATTAATTCCAATGAACACTATTGGATTAAATGGTAAAAATATATTATAATTTCACATTAAAACCAATTCAAAATATTATCTAATCATATTAATAAAATAGATTAAAAAGAGGTTTTGAATTAAAATACAACATTTTTCACTATTCATTAAAAAATGAACATTATCAGAAAAATTTCCGAAATTTATCCAAGGTAAATATCAATGTACCAATAATAAATAATAAGTTCATTTCGAAAAATATAGCTTATAAAATTTTAAACATATAGATTTAAAAATGGTTCTCCATCAAAAGCCGGTAAAACCATCTTCTAAAAATATTAGAGTATTTCATACTTAAGGTTGGATTTATTCTCATTTTAAGCCTCTAAAACACTATCTAATTCATAAATAGACATAGATAACTATATCTATTATTAATTAATTACTTGGGATGATACAATATATATATTTTTGGAAACTTAATTTAAACCACCTCATATTGACTTTTTTTGTAAACACTTGACTGCCACAATTGATGCATCAGCAAAACCATTTTTCTGAAGACTTCTCCCAAGGCACACCAATAACATTCTGATCATTCTCACCAAATAATATACCTATCATTGGATGATGTATCATGACTAAACAATCACCTTCACATAACCATGAATTGTGTTATAACACCAACACTGACACTAATCTAATCGGTCATCCATCTATCTTCAAAAGATACTCTAGATCAACTCACAAATCTGGATGTCACACCAAATATAAGCTTTACACCATACATTTTCTTACTGAGGATTCTAGTTGTAAATTGTTTCATATATTAAATGACATAAAAGTTCCAAAATTAAATTCACATGATCATTATCAGGTTACCAAAACCTTCATCTCTTAAGGATATCCCACCATCTACTAAGGCCATGCTCCCCACATAGTAGTATACTTGTTGGGGCATAAGAAATAAATTTTGGATTACCATATACCATTATTTATCCATACCCACACATATCATATAGAATTTAAAAGATCCCACACATAATTTATGATAATATAAACACAAATTGTCCCACATTTCCACTTCCATAGAATGGAATCAATGGTGATTGCCAAAATTTTAATCATAATAAGGTTTATGACCCTCTAATAACTAATGGTGTTCTATGAACCATCTAGCCTATATTAAAACTTCACTTTATGATAAACTCTAAAATATCCTATTCATCAAACGATAATAAACATTTAGTAAGGAAGATCAGTATATCATGATCCTCTATCAATATACTCATGGTCAATTCAAGATTAGGGGGATATAAATACCTCTAGACAAGGAGTATAATGAGGTTTTTATTTTTTGACATTTATCACTAATACTAAAAAAAATATCTCTTTAAAAAAAGATAAAAAACATTTAATTATTCTCTAAAACACATACCCTAACAACACCTTCCAAGGATTAATCATGGATCAATTATCTCATGTCACCAGATTGATTTTATGAATTATCCCTTCTCAATAGAAATCAATTTGATATTCCCAGAAATATTGGGTCACCATGATAGAAACAATCACATTCCTAAAACTATCGGTCCTTATATCTCACCAAGACACACACCATAGTTTGATTTCAAATAATTTCCACACACTACCATTATGAACAAGTTATAAGTAAAAATAATTTATATCCCATAACACATGGTTTGGGACCCAAATCATTCACCAATAAGTCATTCAGTAAATGAGTCAAACTAGATATGCTACATGGTACATAAATATTTGAATACACTGGGAGTACCCTTGTAACTCCTCTATAAAATATAAAATCTCACATCTGTGATGATTTATCAAATGATCTCCAATATGATAGATTAATTTTCATGGATAAGTTAACATTCATGAGACAACTATAACTCATGTAGTCAAGGTTCCTGAAAATTCCTTCCTGTCGAAGGATGTTTTTATATATAGCACCCTATGTTCTTTCAAGAATGAAAAGGCACCAATGTGTATATATTCAAAAACTCAAGAATATGACATGAATCCATCTCATAACTAACATAAAATAATATCATTTCCATTAAGGCATTCATAAACCAAATACAACCTAATATGAATTTTCCCTCATCAAATGAAATACAACTATTATGCTAGGATTTACATTAAATGTAATGGAATTCATGTCTCCCATATTTCTCTAAGGTTTATAGCATAAGAACCACATCCCAATTTATGAGAATTAGTCACACAACATCTAACATGAGGAACAAATCTCTCTAGAATACATAAATAAATATAGGTAAATCACCATGAACTTATGAGGGTAAAAATCTATAAAAAATTCATATGACATGACTTATAATGTACCAAGATACCATGCCCTTCTCGTCTATAAGAAACATAATTTGGGAGTTCAGGTTGAAGTGGTAAAAATATAATATAGATGTTAAAGAGCTGACACTAACTATGTATCCATATTAAATAAATAATCCCTTGAGGTACAACAAAATATTCTTCCACCCATATACTAGGGTTTTATTTCATTCACAAGGAGTCCAACTTTGGAAAACTAGTACCCAAATTACACCCCATATTATAAAACGTGAATAAATAATTTATCAGTGAATTATGGTAAAAGAGTGATACCATACTGATATATCCACTCACATGACTAAATACTCAACCCAAAAATAAGGTCATGTATGAAAATGTCACTAGGCCATACTACCTAACCACTATGTTCAATGAAATGATGGATGAAATATTTAGTGATCATTTGGTAATCCAAGTTCCCATCCAAATGAAACATTTATCTCTAACCCTTTCATGAGGTTTCATGCTAGGAACAACAACAAAATGTATTATTTTTTAATGAATTTAGATTATTCTCATATAAAAATAACAATTTATGTAACTCACATAATAGAAATTTTGTGTACCATATGTTAAGACCACTTTAACTATGTATATAATTTAAATAATTCCAAACAACATTATATGAATGTAACATAATTTACTTTTTAAGACATCACATAATCTACCCTTATAGTTTACAAATCTATCTTGAGAAAATGAAAACATCAATTTCTTGTCTATAGATAAAAAACTATTTAGTTTCTTGTTATAATTTTAATTAACTAACACTGCATAATAATAAAGATAAATTGTATATAAAATGAATTTTATAAATTTAATGACCCGGTCAAGTAGAATTCCACCATATGTTTATATGTTACATCACAGATGTGGTTAAAGACACTTTAAATAATCACCACATATAGCATGTGTATACCCACATAGGGATAAATGTCAAGGAATAAATGTGTACGGTGACCTATAGGAGTCCCATCATGTAAATATGGGAACAATTACATGGGTATCCATTATCAATTTATGGATTCAATTCCTTATATATTACAATTGTCATCCCAATTAGATGAAACACATAATAGTTATTTGATTCAAGGTTTAGAAGACCCATAATTGGTTTATCTTGTAAGAAACATGATGTAAATATCCAACTTGGGGTCTATTAGTGCATTTAAAGATTTATTCATATGGATGGTCATTCCCAAATGATAGAGATACAATCTTCTATAAGGTAAACTATAATTTATATAAATTGAAATTTAGAATGTATTTGTTATCTGTTAGATGAATTACCATTCCCAATCTATAAATATCCTTTCTATTATATTTCATAGCAGGAATTCATGTATCTACTGCAAGGTTTATATCAACAGTCTCAGAATAGAATAGCCAATATATGGTTGTTAAATTACATGGGTCACCATTCATCAATTTAAAAAGTCCCATAAAAATTATAAATAGGACCATTGGTTCCATTTAATTACTACCATATTCTTATATTTTATTTAACAATATGACATGTCTATAAGAGATTGTTTGATTATATTGGTATTTATTCCCCAATTTATAATCTAACAACACACATCATAAATTTAAAACATGGTATCCATTTAATTGAAACAATTAATGTTTCATCTCATGAATCCAATGTCCATGAATCAAACATAGACATATCATTAGGTTAATTATGAAGACACCATCAATTTGTGGGGGAAAACCATTTAGGATGACGCATAAACATTACTTATCCAACCATATTTTTTCATTATATTCTTGTATTATGTTACATGGAAATATATAATGATAATCCACTAACCATGGCATACAAATAAGAATGAAAAATAATTAATTAATAATGTTATAAAAATCAACATCCACAAGGAAGTATATGATACAACCTATATGGCATCGAATATGACAGGCATGTGAATTGTCTACATGCATAAAGTGATGAAAAGAGTAATAATTCAATTCAATATTGGGCCAAGCCTAAAATGATATCCAATAACTAATATATCAATAACTAGGTGAAGTATAAAAATCACCCAAGGTTAAAAATTTATCACTAGTAATATAGAATAATAGTCTCATCTGTGGATACATGAACTTTCCATTATAAGTGGTTCTCCTTCACCCATAATCATGGTATTTTCAGGGTTCCAATGCATCGTAGTATATTTTCTACCATTCGACAACTATAAGATGAAAATAAAATAAAACCTCTTATATTAATTGTAATGCCTCGACCTAGAAGCCACATATTATTGTTCCCTGGGCCATTTTTCCACATGACCACAAGTGCACCTCCACAAACATTGGAGGTTGCCAACTAGAAGAATTTTTCTAAATGTGGTACAATATGGATACTATACTATATGGATAAGTATATAATTATATTTAAATAAACAATAAATGAAATCAATGGAAGATAAAAATTTAACAAGAATATATATATATTCAATTTATAAATGAGCTAGAGAAAAATAAATTTGTGTGCATTATGATTCTATGACATCAAATTGGTAGTCATCATATACAATAAGTAGGCACACATAACTATACAAATATGAAAAAATTAAACAAAAAAACAAAGGACTCTATCTTGGGGTTGAATCCTTACTAAATGAAATGCTTCTAAACCCATATATTTATGTCAAGTACATGTGATTAAATATAACCATCAAAGTCTAAAGTCCTAACTTACTACCAATAGGTCTGTTTGGGTACCTAACAGAATCCAATACATGGAGTGATATAAACTCAAAAGGCCACCCCTAATGGTTTATACACTAACATAGTCTACAAATATAAAATAAGAAGTGTGCATGTATATTAATGAGAGTTAGTAAATAATAAATAATAATTTAGCATGCTTAGGTTCTCAATGAAAAGTATCCAACAATACATAAATTATATTAATTTTAAATTTCTATAAACACCTTTCATCTTGTTTATAAATACATATATATATATATGTGTGTGTGTGTGAATATGTAATCCAATAATGTCAACAGATATACAAACACCATGGGGACTAAGGGTTAGTAAAAAGGAATCCACATGGGATGATCTCATATCATATTAGGGAAATCATTCCCAATTTTCCATAACCATATTCAAAATATAATAAATTACATGCCCATGCTAAAATATTTGTAATGAAAATATAAGGTACACAAAATCCAGTGCACCATACCCATAATCACAATACATGAGAACCCTTTATTAGTGTGTCATACCCTAGTATCACATATAATAAGGGAATATATTCCCAAGTATCACTTTTAATAGGGGTCACCAAGCCCGTGTATCAAATTGAATAAGGTAATCCATTCCCAGACATCATAAGGGGTGTGCATTTAAAAATTATGCAAAGGAAATGTCAACAAACATGCCACAATAAATTACAACAATTAAATTTAAAAAATCCATCATGACTTGCCATGGACCATGGTTTATGTAATGTAATGTCTTACCCACCTTGTGAATTATATCATTCTATTAATTAGTTCCATTTCTTGTAGGAAAAGCCAAATATATACAAATAATATTTATGGTATATCAAAGTGTAGTCCCTTTATGTTTGAAAAATACATTTGATTCAATTAAAAAATTAATTAAATATATATAAATTCAATTAAATTATTATTATGATTGGCCTATAGTAGGTGTGGAACCTGACTGTAAACCCCATATTCCTACATCCATAAGACCGGGGCCTGATTCCTAGAATTCTGCTTGGTATATTTACAATGTATTTAATCATGCAAGAATTATGTGGGTTGGAAGTGTTGTTGACCAGATTCAGAAATGTGGTGAAACATGAACGATACTAGTATGATTATATAGGTAGATCCTACACTAGTTCATCAGTCCATATTCTTGGTCCACTTGTCCTTGGGCCTACTACCTATGAATTGGTTCACGCTCTTCCCGGATACAAATAGGATTTCAATTTCATAATAAAAAAATATTATTCGGCATCATCCTTAACATTGAATTATTTTTATTATTAACCAATTCACAATGTCAAGAATTAGGAATGATTGTTAATACCAAGAGGATTATCTACACAATTTTATAAATTATGGAATTCCACTAGTAAGGGAATACTCAACACACCCATTTGGGTTGTTCAGAATTTGAGAGACTATATCCACCAAGAACATTTTAGTAAAACCAATATTATTTATTGGATCAGGGTGATGTTTTTGACCTCCGACCATGAAATTGAGTCAAATAAAGGGTCTACTTCAAATTTTAGACATTAAATTTAGCTGATTTCACATCTTATGAGTGGTGTATAGAGAATAAAGCTTTTAGAAAAATCAAATAATTTATAAATAATTGAACATTTAATGAAAATGAATACAGACCACCTACCTCATGAATTGAATGGTCCACTAGTCAAATAAATTTTCTTGATATGATTTTGAATGAGGGGAATTGGATTATTATAATATCACAATGAAATTAGAGTAAGTGATCCCTATTTGATTTAAAATTCCATATAGGGAGGAGAAATGAAAAATGAAGAAGGAGGAGTTGAGAGATTACTAATATAGATCATATGAAAACAATTTCTAAAGATTTCAGGCTCATGAGGGGGTGATACATATAATAATATCTAATGAGGAAAGTGGAGTTCAAGTACTCTGGATATGGTATAAATGAGGGTAAAAGAGGAAGAAGAAAAGAAATAAGGCTGGATGGGGGAAATGCTCATTTCTCCCATCATTAATGAGGCACAAGGTTAGTATATATGTTTTGGAAAAGTTTTTGTCAACCGCACATCACATGATATCAATGTTCTGTAATATGAATTTTTTTCATTAGGTGTTCGGATGACCGTGCACCAGCCATATGGTGTAACAGTTTATGTTTCACTAACCATGTGGATGAGAACATGGTTAGCAAAACAATGAATAGCCTATTCTCCCATATCTTCAATGAACAACAAGAATTACACATAGTTGTGTTCCCCACCTTGTTTGGTTTAATAAACAGTTTTCAACCCCATATGGGGCCGTACAATTTCTATTGAGGGGAAGTACCATTCAAAAATACTCTGCGCCCTGCCTGTTTCACCCAGAAAGAATGTTTTTATAGCCTCACACACCTGATACTCATAAAAAATTCTATGACAACTATTGATCCTTAAAACACATCCCAAAACCACACTTTTTACTATTCTGATGCATAAATTTAAATTTAACGTCTCATTTATCAATTTGTACAATCCAAAAAATGGAATATTCAAAAATATCAAGTAATATTCAATATAGTAAGAAACATGGTATGTAATAAAATTTCATTAGGAAGGGAAATGAATTGTATTTGTGATTGAAAATATTTAGTTATGTTTTAAGAAACACATATTGACATTATAGTATTATAAGAACATAATATTATTAATAAAGACAAAAGTTAACGAATATGACACACCATAAAATATAGAGTATTTCATGAAAATTCATGATAATAAAAAAATATTTTTGGTGTTGGTACAAAACAAGAAATAAGAAAATTTAATTTCCATTAAATTAGGTCTAATTCAAAAAAAATATTTGGTATGATTACGTCCAAATATTTTATATCATAAGAAAATAAAAAAAATATTAACATAATTACATATTCAAGGAACATATATACATAATAAAAAACGTTATTTGGAAAAAATAAATGTGATAATGTAATGTATAGGGAGATAAAGCATCTCCTAATAAAATGAAGGTAGTTGGGAGAATTCTCTTACCTAAGGTTTAAAATCATTCTAAACATTCAGTTAACATCCTAAATTTTATAATTTTATTTATTATAAAAATTAATAAAGAAAAAATTAATCCGTATTTTATTTATTCATAAGATTTTATGTAAATTTAGAGAAATTTAATTGAGAAATTTTCTCTAATTCACTCTCCCATTATCGTTTATTTCATTGTTCCAATGTGATATTAATGCTTTAGGTTATTATGATAGTAATTATCGAATTGTTCAATAACTAAAAAATTATAATAATAAAGAGTTGATTTGTCTCAGTAAATTTAAATGTTTCTCCACATATAATATTATTAATATATATGAATTATTTATTGATTATTGGTTTTATTATCATACATATTTGTTCATTTAGGTAGGTTTTTGAACATAATAATGATAGTTGATTTTATATTGATTAAGTGAAATATACCATTACAAAATAAAAAAGTGTGAAATAAAAATTTTAATCTCTGATTTGACTATAATAATTGAATTTAAAAAAACAATGATGGTGGTGGTGTAAATTAAACTTTATCATTCATAGATAATGATTTAGCGATATACAGAACAATCATTTAAATTTTAGAATCAGTTTAGGTGAGGGTTTAAAGATTATATTACAACATAATAATAATATATAAGAATATTTTCGGATAATTATGTCACTCTTTCATGTTGAATAGAAACAATATGGGTTTTATTGAAGAATAATAAAATTTTAATAGGTTATGTTGAGAATTTTCCTTTTTGTTTTGGTGTCTCTGCATAGGCTTCCTCATAAAGATCCATGTAATGTTATTTATTGAGACCATAAGAACTAATATAGGGAATATAGGATTAATAATATAATTGGGTATAAATTTTAAAATATAAGATACATATAATGTGAGAGGAGAAGGGATGAAGAGGGGTGTAATTTATAAGGGGAAGAGAGGGATGTTTTTTAATATTGTATAGATTAGTTTATTATTGTTGATAAAGAATACAAATAGTGTTTATTATTTTGAATATATAAATAAATAATTTCATTTTTTCGAGCTAATAGTTTCTTACAAAATCATTGAATCATTATTTCATGTACATAACTCATAATGTTAAATACTATATTTTGTTGTTGTTTACAATTCACTGAAGAAACAATTATTTTAGAAAATTTAAAAAATTATTCCTAAAAATATTATTATGTGTAGACTCCAAAATTAAAATAAATTATAGGAAAATAATTTTTAAAATATATGAAATTTGATTTTTTATTGAAATCCTTATTTATTTTTGAAATACTAATTTTATATTATGATTACTTTGAAAACCCATATAAAAATTTCGTACAATCTCATAAAATAATATTGTCATTATAATTAATGTCACACCCCGACCGCGGACGTCCGTAATTTTTTCTTCTTTCTTGGTCCTGGTTTAAATTTTTCGAAGATTAATTGCGTTGGCGGTGTCGCGCCGGTGCACGGTCACCGCATCTTTAGCGGTGACCGTGCGTTCATCCCAGGTGACAGTGTGTTCACCCGGTGTTTTAAGTATTTTAAAATCTTTTGGTTAAAAATAATTATTATTATAAGTTTTTTTATTAACCTTATAAGTTTTATCATTATTATTATTATAAAGTTTTAATATGATTATAATTTTTTTATTATTATTGATATTATAAGGTTTTATTATTATTTTTATCACACATATATATATATATAAACCTAAACTAAACCAACCCTAATCCCTCTCCCCGTAGCCGCCACCCCCCCTCACCTCTCTCTCTCCATCCCCTCTCCCTCACCGCGGCCTGCAACCGACCCTCCTCCTGCTGAGCCGCCTCCTTTCCGACCTCCCCGCTGGATCTCTGCCAGCCCGCCGCCTGCATCCCTCCCCACTCTCTGTCGCCGTCCCAGCGACCCGACCCCCCCTGCTCGCCGTCCCAACTCACCCAGCCCCAGCGCACCCCTGCCCCTCATCGTGCCCGCGCCCGACCGCCGCCCCAGCTCCCCTCGCTGCACCGCCCCGGACCCCCACTGCACTGCCTTGCCCTTGCCTCCCTCTTCCGACCTTCCCGCCGGCGCCTCAGCCTCATCCCGGCCTGTCCCGGCCCCCTCTTCCCCGTCCCGACATCCCCGCACCCGGCCTCCTGGTCCACAGCCTCTCCACGCGGCCCGCCGTCGCCCTCGCCACTGTCCCGGCTCCCTCTACCCCCTGTCCGGCGGACCGCCGTCCGGTGACCCCCCCCCCCCCTGCGCGCTCGCTTCCCCCCTACGCTGTGAGATTTTCTTCATTTTATTTTCATTACGTTTTGTTTTTGTTTTTTTTCATATTAATAATAATATTATCATTAATATTATAATGCTAATATTTTTTTCTATAACAAAGATTATTATCATTATTATATTATGATATTATCTTATTATTATTATTATTATTATTACATTATTATTATTATTATTATTATTATTAATATTGTGATGTTGTATTATTATTTCTACATTATTATTATTATTATATTATGTTATTCTTATTATTATTCTTAAATTATTATTATTATTATGCTATTATTATTATATTATTCTTATTAATACTATTATGTTAACATTATTTTATATTATTATCATTATTATATTATTAATATATATATTATAATTATGTTATATTATTATTGTTACTATTATTATTAAATTTATTACTTTAATATTATTATCATATTATTATCATGTTATTATTATTATTATTATCATTATTGCTATGTGAATACTATTGTTATATTGTGTTATTATTTTTATCATTATATTATGTTATTGTTGTTGTTATTATTATTATTACTATTATATTGTTATTATATTATAATTGTTCTAAAATATTATTGTTATTATTATTGTATTATTATATTATAATCGTGCAATATTATGATTGTTATTATATCATTATTATTATTATTATATTGTGTTATTATTATTATGATGTTATTGTTATCACCATTATTATTATTATTATTTCTTTCTCATTATTATTACTCTGGAATTCCCTTGTGCTTTGTTAGGGGTTTTCCATCAACTTATATTTGTTTTTTGGTAGGTTTAAGATTTTAGGACCCGCGCAGGGCGTTTCCGAGATAGCGCCATCGCTGCGCCTTGTTTCCGAGGTTCTGCCGTCTCCGCACCTCAGTTTCGAGAGTGTTGGACTTTATCACGTGGCTTCGGACACACGTCGTGTCATCGCGCCTTGGTTCCAAGGTCGTTTTACCGTCGCGATTGGATCTTGAGGTAGGTTTCCCTTTGCACTCGCCTTTAAATTAAGAATTTATTTATTCCTTGTCTTTTAATTGAATTTCAGTAAATTTAAAAGTATTATTAAGTAGTTATTTATAGTGTGGTGATATACTGATAAAAGCCATTTAAATCCTAGCGTTTCCCTGAATGTGTTTTCTTGGTTTCAATTGTGGGCTTCCATGGTATTATTGCTAAATGAAATTTGAAACTTTGTTTTTGAAATGTCTTGGGTGTGTGAAAATTAGTAGGTGTATTGTTAATGGAAAAACGTGTTTTCTTTGAACTTGGATTAGAGAAAATGACTGTATGATCTTTAAACTTGATTTTGGAAACTTAAAGTGTGGTTCTTGGTTGATGAGAAATGTTTTCCTTTGTCGCATGAACAAAAATTTGGATTTCATTTGAGAAATGGTGTTCCCTCAAAAAAAATAATAAGTTAAGGCCCGTTTGGCTCTTGATAAAAGTGGGTGCGTTTGGATATCGGAAAATGATTCAACTTGTGGAACCGGTGTGTTTCGGGTTTAATATGCTGATTTGGGTTTCTTAAACAAAGTTCTAAGTGTGTTTTTGGTTTTCAATGGAATGGCGTGTGTCATCTCTATTTAAAAATGTCTTAGTCTTAAATGATCAAAATGTAAGTGACATGACGGCTCGGTTGGCACTTTATGAAATGTGAAGTGATTATACATATATATATATATATACGTACTTGTGAGGGAATTTCTACAGGGGGACTTCCCTTCGAGGGTTGTCGTGTAGCAATGTCCGTGTAAGGGGTTGGCAAGTGCGGTGAGATGAGTCACGCGTGCGAGGGTCTCCCACTTACACAGTGTTACAAAAACCACTATGGGTTCCTGGGCGTCTTGTAGATTATCGAGTGACGGTTGCTTGCTAACCCTGATTAGATGGGTTGGTAACCCCTGGAGTTGTGGACAGGCCAGGTGGGATGTGCCACTGGTTGGCTATTAGGGCGGGCAGTTGGTTATTGACTGTGGAGTACCATGCCGGCAGGTAGTCTGAACCCGAGTACGTCCAGGGGTATTATATGGATGTTCAGGATCGCCCATGGTTATTGCTGATAACTTCTGGTTTATTTTTACTTGCACTTGGTTTTACTTGCCTGTTTACCTTTACTTGAACTTGTTTTCCCTGCTTGTTTTCTTTCAGTCATATTTCACAGCCTATACTATTAGACTTTGAGAAAAATGGTTTTCAAATAAAAATGCTTTATTCGCTTTGGGTTAGATTTGAAAATGTAACACCTTGCTTTTCAGAATGAGTTTAAAACTAATGAAATGGAACTAACTTTAGAAAAAGAATAAGGGAAATGTCTCATGTTTGATTTTCAAGTAAAGCATTATGAAAAATTACTTTTATACATTATATTTCAAACCTGGATTATGTAGATTCTATATTTACTGGCAGTGCTTTGGTATTTGTTGTTGGGCTCACCTACTGAGTACTTTTGTGCTCACGCCTATCTTTTACCTTTTCAGTTGCAGGTTCCTTGTGTTCAGGTTCTCCTGCTTGAGTCGCTCAGTGTGGGAGCGACGTTGGTTGTAGTTGGGTGGTGACCCGCGAGGTCACATGGAGGTATGTCGTGGTGTAGTTGTTTATGTCTTTAGTGTTTGTCAGTTTTTTTAGTTTATATTCATTCTTTCGATCTTGTTTTTAGTTTGGGCTGAAATCGTTCCCAACGATTAATGTTTCAATGCCCGGCACTTGTTGCCATCCCGGGGGGATCGGGAACGCTCCTCAGGACTTGCCGCAGACCGGCTCGGGGGACCGGTTCAGGGTCGACCCGGGCTGGTTCGTGACAAAATGGTATCAAAGGTGGTTCTTGTTATTTGGGTTGTCCGGTAGAAGGAGATTAGGACTGTCGGAACTCGAGGGGTAGGTACGGGAAGAGCGTCGCGAACTCTTGCTCGCACTGATCTTCGAGTTACCAGGGGTAGTTCGGGAATTGTGTCCTTGTCTTTCCTGTTTTGTCTTGGATTGAGAGATGAAATGGAGGAAAGCCGACGTTACATCGTAATTTCACATGGAGTAGTGACCCATGTGGAGTCCGAGTACGTGGTTTGAATTCCTCCTAGTGGTCGATGCTGACTTGGGACATGGCCCACTACCATGTCGCCAGGTTGAGCGTGACCACTAGTCCCTCATTTCAGCGAGTGATGCAAACTTGGATGCTGCTTTTGTTTTGGTCTGTGTAAGTACGTTGTTTGAAATGAAAAGGGGGTTTTGAAAATTGGACTGGTTTCTTTTAAAGGACTTTAAATGTATAAAATGGGTTTTAAAACTGAAATCTCTGGATTTGAAAATCTGTTGTTTTCTTGGAATTGGTTAAGAATGATTTGGGGTGAAACCTCGGTTCCTCTTCATGAACGTTTGCACATCTGTGAGAATGCATTCAAAATGCGTGTTGGTGTGAGTATTAATGGACAGTGGATAAACACATGTGCAATGGGTCATGGGAGTACCTGGGTGTGTATTTGAAATTTAACGCTTGACTTTGTTTTCTAAATTGGTTTTAAAGGGGAAACGGTTTTGGAAAGTTTTTGGTTTGAAAGTGGATCGGTTTTGGAAAGTGATCTTGAAAAAGGGTGGTTTTGAAATCAAAAATGAAAAGTTAATTTTAAAAAGGAGATTTTATTTTTGGGTTGTGTTTGTGTTTGTTTGGTCTTGTGCTGACTGTTTTGATGAAGGTGCTTTTATTGATGTTGCTTCAGTTTGATATTGGTTTTGGCTTTGTGTTTTATATATCGCTCAGGAAATGCCGCCCAGAAAGGTCTCTAAGGATTCAAATTTGTCATGCCCAGTTTTTGGTCCTTCTCAGACTCTGCCTATTCTCCATGGTGATCAGGGTCCATTAGAGGCAGTGGAATGGCTCGAGGAAGTGGAGCGTGTCTTTAGAACGTTGGGAACTCCCGATAGTGTTAAGGTTCGTGCAATTATGAAGTTGTTCGAGGGGCCAGCTCTGGACCAGTGGAAGGTGGTTGCCCCACCATCAACGCAAGTTGAAATGACGTGGGATGTCTTTAAAACTGTTTTCATCCAATGGTTTGTACCTGAAGAAAGTGAAGCTGGAGAAAAAGATAGAGCTTGTGCATATTCAACAAGGTCAACGGACGGTGAAGGCAGATGTTGACCATTTCAAGGAACTGATTCCCTTTTCTCCAGAGGTAGCGTCGCATGAGCTCATGAAGGCCTCTCTTTTCACTGGGGGTCTTCGTCCAGAGATCAAGGAGCGAGTCCTCCCTTCCAAAGACCTTTGTTTTGAGAAGCTGGTGGAGGAAGCTTTCTTGGCTGAGTTAGTTTATGGTGTGCGGGTGGTTAATACTTCAGCGTCCCCTGTTATTGTTCGTAAGAGTCCCCCCTCTGGTGAGGAAAAGGCGCCAGAGAAACCTATTCCTAATGAGTTATTCCATTTGGTCCCAGCTTCCAGTTCATCATATCGTTCGATGGTATGCTTTCAGTGTGGTCGTTTCGGGCATTTAAAGTCGTCTTGTCGCAACCCTCCGAAGACGTGTCATCGCTGTGGTTGTCTGGGTCATCTGGAGAAGTTTTGCAAGAAGTGTCGCTTGAAGAGGAAGCTGTGATGGGAGAATGTCAGTACCTGACTGTGAGGCAGAAGATGCTTCAGCCATCAGATCCCCAGCCACAAGTCTCGGGGTGAAGCTCACGCACAGTCAGGAGTCCTCAGGGGTGTTAAGCCTTGGTCCAGGTTTTGTGTTCCGTGTTAGCAGTGGAACAATCAAGGTCTTTTAGTACTTGTTTTTCTGCTGTTAAGTTTTGACGTTGTTGTATGATCATTGTTTTACCATGGGGTTGTCAGGGACTTGTTCTATTATAATCCAAGTAGTCTGGTTTATGTGGATGTGTTGTTTCTGAATCGTGTGTCTTTCGAAAGGTGTGTTTGACCCTCTTGTGGGTTGACCTCGTTTTAGTTATGTTGTCGATGTGGTTATGTTTTGTGGACTTCGGTGGATCATGTCTCCAATTTGAGGTTGGTTAAATGTTTTTCTATGGGTTTCCCTGGTGTTGAAGATTGTTGACTCTAGTCAAGGATTCAATGTCTCAACGGAGGTGTTGTTTTAATCGAGCTATAAGAGTTGGTTTGAATGGGTTGGGAGTTCCCGCGTCGACCCCCCTTTCCTAGGGTTTTCTATTTAGATGGTAAACTTTTTTTTTGCACTAGTTGAGTTCTTGTGGTGGGGAGAACCTCTTCGTGTTCTCCCCTCAATCTTGGGCCTCAGTTTTCTCTTGAATCGGTCGGGTGTGACCTGTGTAGAGTAAGGTCATCCCCGAGATTCACAGTTTTCTTCAGCTACTTTAGTTCTGTTTGGGCATAGACTTGGTTTCTGGCTGACTAGTGGCCTGGTGACTTTCTGGGGGCAGAAAGTGTCTGTGGTGGGGAGAATTGTCACACCCTGACCGTGGACGTCCGTAATTTTTTCTTCTTTCTTGGTCATGGTTTAAATTTTTCGAAGATTAATTGCGTTGGCGGTGTCGCGCCGGTGCGCGGTCACCGCATCGTTAGCGGTGACCGTGCGTTCAGCCCAGGTGACAGTGTGTTCACCCGGTGTTTTAAGTATTTTAAAATCTTTTGGTTAAAAATAATTATTATTATAAGTTTTTTTATTAACCTTATAAGTTTTATCATTATTATTATTATAAAGTTTTAATATGATTATAATTTTTTTTATTTATTGATATTATAAGGTTTTATTATTATTTTTATCACACATATATATATATATAAACCAAAACTAAACCAACCCTAATCCCTCTCCCCGTAGCCGCCACCCCCCCGATCCTCTCTCTCTCTCCATCCCCTCTCCCTCACCGCGGCCTGCAACCGACCCTCCTCCTGCTGAGCCGCCTCCTTTCCGACCTCCCCGCTGGATCTCCGCCAGCCCGCCGCCTGCATCCCTCCCCACTCTCCGTCGTCGTCCCAGCGACCCGACCCCCCCTGCTCGCCATCCCGACTCGCCCAGCCCCAGCGCACCCCTTCCCCTCGCCATGCCCACGCCCGACCGCCGCCCCAGCTCCCCTCGCTGCACCGCCACGGACCCCCACTGCACTGCCTTGCCCCTGCCTCCTTCGTCCGACCTTCCCGCCGGCGCCTCAGCCTCATCCCGGCCTGTCTCGGTCCCCTCTTCCCCGTCCCGACATCCCCGCACCCGGCCTCCTGGTCCGCAGCCTCTCCACGCGCCCCGCCGTCTCCCTCACCGCCGTCCCGGCTCCCTCTACCCCCTGTCCGGCGGACCGCCGTCCGGCGACCCCCCCCCCCCCTGCGCGCTCGCTTTCCCCCTACACTGTGAGCTTTTCTTCATTTTATTTTCATTACGTTTTGTTTTTGGTTTTTTTTCATATTAATAATAATATTATCATTAATATTATAATGCTAATATTTTTTTTCTATTACTAAGATTATTATCATTATTATATTATGCTATTATCTTATTATTATTATTATTATTAATACGTTATTATTATTATTATTATTATTAATATTGTGATGTTGTATTATTATTACTACATTATTATTATTATTATTATATTATGTTATTCTTATTATTATTCTTAAATTATTATTATTATTATGCTATTGTAATTATATTATTATTATTAATACTATTATGTTAACATTATTTTATATTATTATCATTATTATATTATTAATATATATATTATAATTATGTTATATTATTATTGTTACTATTATTATTAAATTTATTACTTTAATATTATTATCATATTATTATCATGTTATTATTATTATTATTATCATTATTGCTATGTGAATACTATTGTTATATTGTGTTATTATTTTTATCATTATATTATGTTATTGTTGTTGTTATTATTATTATTACTATTACTATTATATTATAATTGTGCTAAAATATTATTGTTATTATTATTGTATTATTGTATTATAATCGTGCAATATTATGATTGTTATTATATCATTATTATTATTATTATATTGTGTTATTATTATTATGATATTATTGTTATCACCATTATTATTATTATTATTTCTTTCTCATTATTATTACTCTGGCATTCCCTTGTGCTTTGTTAGGGGTTTTCCATCAACTTAAATTTGTTTTTGTTAGGTTTAAGATTTTAGGACCCGCACAGGGCGTTTCCGAGATAGCGCCATCGCTGCACCTTGTTTCCGAGGTTCTGCCGTCTCCGCGCCTCAGTTTCGAGAGTGTTGGACTTTATCACGTGGCTTCGGACACACGTCTTGTCATCGCGCCTTGGTTCCAAGGTCGTTTTACCGCCGCGATTGGATCTTGAGGTAGGTCTCCCTTTGAACTCGCCTTTAAATTAAGAATTTATTTATTCCTTGTCTTTTAATTGAATTTCAGTAAATTTAAAATTATTATTAAGTAGTTATTTATAGTGTGGTGATATGTTGATAAAAGCCATTTAAATCCTAGCGTTTCACTGAAAGTGTTTTCTTGGTTTCAATTGTGGGCTTCCATGGTATTATTGCTAAATGAAATTTGAAACTGTGTTTTTGAAATGTCTTGGGTGTGTGCAAATTAGTAGGTGTATTGTTAATGGAAAAAGGTGTTTTCTTAGAACTTGGATTAGAGAAAATGATTGTATGATCTTTAAACTTGATTTTGGAAACTTAAAGTGTGGTTCTTGGTTGACGAGAAATGTTTTCCTTTGTCGCATGAACAAAAATTTGGATTTCATTTGAGAAATGGTGTTCCCTCAAAAAAATAATAATTTAAGGCCCGTTTGGTTCTTGATAAAAGTGGGTGCGTTTGGATATTGGAAAATGATTCTACTTGTGGAACCAGTGTGTTTCGGGTTTAATATGCTGGTTTGGGTTTCTTAAACAAAGTTCTAAGTGTGTTTTTGGTTTTCAATGAAATGGCGTGTGTCATCTCTCTTTAAAAATGTCTTAGTCTTAAATGATCAAAATGTAAGTGACATGACGGCCCGGTTGGCACTTTATGAAATGTGAAGTGATTATACATATATATATATACGTACTTGTGAGGGCATTTCTACAGGGGGACTTCCCTTCGAGGGTTGTCGTGTAGCGATGTCCGTGTAAGGGGTTGGCAAGTGCGGTGAGATGAGTCGCGCGTGCGAGGGTCTCCCACTTACACAGTGTTACAAAAACCACTATGGGTTCCTGGGAGTCTTGTAGATTATCGAGTGACGGTTGCTTGCTAACCCTGATTAGACGGGTTGGTACCCCCTGGATTTGTGGACAGGACAGGTGGGATGTGCCACTGGTTGGCTATTAGGGCGGCCAGTTGGTTATTGACTGTGGAGTACCATGCCGGCAGGTAGTCTGAACCCGAGTACGTCCAGGGGTTTTCTAGGGATGTTCAGGATCGCCCATGGTTATTGCTGATAACTTCTGGTTTATTTTTACTTGCACTTGGTTTTCCTTGCCTATTTACCTTTACTTTCACTTGTTTTCCCTACTTGTTTTCTTTCAGTCATATTTCACAGCCTATACTGTTAGACTTTGAGAAAAATGGTTTTCAAATGAAAATTCTTTATTCTCTTTGGGTTAGATTTGAAAATGTAACACTTTGCTTTTCAGAATGTGTTTAAAACTAATGAAATGGAACTAACTTTTGAAAAAGAATAAGGGAAATGTCTCATGTTTGATTTTCATGTAAAGCATTATGAAAAATAACTTTTATACATTATAGTTCAAACTTGGATTATGTAGATTCTATATTTACTTGCAGTTCTTTGGGATTTGTTGTTGGGCTCACCTACTGAGTACTTTTGTGCTCACGCCTATCTTTTACCTTTTCAGTTGCAGGTTCCTTGTGTTCAGGTTCTCCTGCTTGAGTCGCTCAGTGTGGGAGCGACGTTGGTTGTAGTTGGGTGGTGACCTGCGAGGTCACATGGAGGTATGTCGTGGTGTAGTTGTTTATGTCTTTAGTGTTTGTCAGTTTGTTTAGTTTATATTCATTCTTTCGATCCTGTTTTTAGTTTGGGCTGAAATCGTTCCCAACGATTAATGTTTCAATGCCCGGCACTTGTTGCCATCCCGGGGGGATCGGGAACGCTCCTCGGGACTTGCCGCGGACCGGCTCGGGGGACCGGTTCAGGGTCGACCCGGGCTGGTTCATGACAATTAAATATAAAATGAATTTATGAACCCATTTTTGGAAAATATAATTTATTACAAATTTTTATAATTATCATAAAAATGTAACTAAAACATAATTGTTTTTATAGATACAAACACCTACATTATAATATTTAAAACATTTATTTACCTTATAGATCATATCAATTTATTATATTTCTATTTTATAATTTAATTAAATAGTATATTTGTGTCCAAAATGTGATGTTAATTGGTTAACAATCAAGTTACTATCTCTAATAGTCATATTACAATTCTAGTATTTATATAACTATTCTAATGGTCTAATTTATAATAATAATATGGGTTTATAATATTCTATAAATTCCTCTTATTACCTTAGTTCATTATTTAATTATATTTTATATCATGGATATTTATTTTAATTTTCAAAATGGTTGTTTCATTTATTATATTATTCATTATTTCTATAATGTTTTTTTAGTGAAGTAATTCTAGGAGACCAAATTGATCAATGGTTTCATATTTTAAATATATTAATTTATATTTTCTATCCCATTGTAATGTTTCTAATTTGATTTCGTATTCTTATTACCTTTATGTAATGTTTCATTAAATATAAAACAAAATAAAATATATTTTATCTAATTTTTTTATATAATATAACAATATAAATCATAACATATTTGGATATTCAGATGAGAAATTATATTGATAAGATTATGGTTCTTTATTATTATAGTTAATTGAGTATAAAATATTATTATAAAATTATACCCATTCATGGATATAGAATTTAATGATTCTAAAAAATTAGTCATGTTTTTGGTGTAGTTGATGTGGAGGGAGGGTGACCTTCAGATTATATAACTTCAGTTTATTGAATCCCTCTTTCCTATATGCATTTATATTTTTAATTTTATTATATTTATGTTCATGCGTGTATTTTAGCTTAAGTATAACAACTAGTGTATAAGGAAAAAAATAGTCACTTGTTTATGGATTCTGAATGATTGATTGCCACTTGAGTTCAATCATATGATATAGTGTGTGGAGACCCAATCATTTAATTTATAAATTTAAATATTATTAGAATAATATTAATTAAATATGATTATGAAACGAGATAGAAAAATAATGGTTTACTGTATTTTGAAACATGGATTTATAAATAATTAGTACATAAATGTTTTACATAGTCTTCCATTATTTTCTACATAACTAAAACGTTACATAGACTTATAATTCCTAAAAAATTCTTCATATCCATGTGAAATGAAAAATAATAAAGGGTTATTTATGATTCTCAGTAAGAGTAAAAAAGTGAGATTTCAATCAATAATAATTTTTAGATATAACATTGGAATAATGTTATTAGAACATGAGATAAAAAGATAAAGATAAATCCTATAAATTAATAGATTATAATCAAGAGTTATTACATAAATACTTCATGTTCATAAGACACAAATCAAAAATTTAAGAATGAACATAATCCATGAGAGAACAAATTTATCAAAATTTCATCTCATATATGATTGGATTAAAGTATGGAATAATCATAATCAATGAAATATTATGTTAAGGCTACCCACTAATAAATTCATCATTTTTTATTCTATGGATGACCACCATTGTTCATACTTTGGTCATGGGATAACCTCTCATATATTCATTAATATCATAAAATAATTATCTTTACCAAATAAATTTGAGTGATATCACTAACCCACTTATCACACAATAATAATATATTTTTTAATGAAATAAGGAAGTTGTACCACTTTTCTTTTAAGAAATAAAAATACAAGAACCAAAAAGATTATGGTAAAACAATAGAAACCCCAATAAAAATACTAATTACCAATCTTTTTCAACAATATAGCACTTAGCCTTCTTTCTTCTCCTCGAATTTTTTATTAGACAACCCTTTCGTAGTCATGCCCCCAACCATTCCATCTCCCCCTACTTGAAGGAATATATTGAAGCATCTCATGAAGCATCTCATCATCTATTCTTTAATAATCAGAGATATCATATTGTTTTTCCTTGAATATTTTTGGAGAGTTCTCTCCTGTCACCATCGTCGTCATCCACTATTCCTCCATACCTTCAATTATAGCCAAAATCTCCCATTGATTTTTCTCATCGAGAGAGATGAATATTGAATCCTTCATCTCAATGTAAACATCAATAAATTCATCCTAGTAAGGATCAATTTGATAGTTCATCCTCTTTTAAGAATAGAGTTGAAAACCCTCTTTATGCACAATTGGTTTTAAAGAAGCTTGTAATCTTTTTGAAATTAATGGTGACTAAAATAAAATAAAATTCATAGAATTTAAATTTCCTAATGTAGCCATCCTTTTAGGCAAAATTAGATGATCTTCCACTATATTAACTTATTCTTCCATCACTAGTTCATCTAAAAGGTTATTATCACAACCGGGCTTTTTAGGAGTCGAAAAATCATGAGTTTCTTAAAATACATCACATTCCCATTTTTTTATGTATTTTCATTGTGGATATTTACCTCATTGGAAAATATGTGAGCCCATTAATTTGTCATATTCTTATGGGTAGTGGAATTTACATTAGGTGAGTCACATTATTGATCAACCTTCTCATCAATCATTGTGTTGGATTCATCATTAGGAACAACTCCTGACACCTCTTTCTTCTATTTGACATTTTTAGTAGCAATGCCCAGTCAAATATCACTCTTAGAAAGGTCATTTCAATCACCATGTGGTAGCAATTGAGGATGAAAATTATCTTTCTGAGATGATGCATTTTTTTCTCTTCTTAAGACAATTACTCACATCATGAGTTCCATCCACCAACGCCCCCAAAATATGTCGAGGGGTATATGCCGCTTCAAGAAGACAAGAACCAACAATAGGTTCCCTAAAAAAGAGACCCTTAATATCCCTCTAGTCCACCCCTTTAAGAGATCGAGGAATAACATTCTGGATTTGTTATGAACTAAACGTCCCTGATGAAGAATGCATTGATAAAACAACCACATCAGTTAGAGAATCTGAGATCACTAGTGCACACTTCTCTACCATATCCCCATCTGATTGATGTGACATCAAATTTTGGATGAAGAAGTGTAGTATCAACATGGATCAGAACCATATCTTTAGAAGACACCATCAAAAGAACACACCCACGCTCACATTGTGTCCCTTGTCCAAATCTATTCATATTTATTCCACAATATTATAAAAGAATTTATCATTTTATTGTAAAATATTAAGTTGAAACAAAAAAAGGTTTCATCAATATTTATTAAATAATATTCATAAAACATATACTTAAATTTTAAATACTATATCGTTTTATTATATCATTAGTAATTCATAAGAATCGTCAAATAATTTTTTCATAGATAAAAATACAATTAAAAATTTACTTGAATGTTTCTTAATGAAAATAACCTTTCATATTGCAATTTCTATTCTAAAATGCAATAATATTAATAATATTAAGAGAAATATTCATTAAAAGAAAATATTTAAAATATTAAAATAATATTAAAACAAAATATTATTCATTATGTTTATAAAATTAATTCATTTTATATATGTTAAAAAATATTTCATTGAAACTATTGAAAAAAATAAACTCATTTATAAAATGATAAGAACATTCTAGATAAATTTTTTATATAAAGTAAAAAATGGATGTACATGACTTCAATTAATAATTATATAATAATAAAAAATAATTAAGAACATATATTCAAGGAATGAAATTATTCTCGAATAAATACAAAACTATGTAATCTTTTCATAAAGAAATTATTTACAATGTTGAGTTCTCAGAGAAATTAAAATGAAGAATAAGACATCTCTTATCTACTAAGAATTATATTATAATAAAAGGACGAATATATTTGAATGAAATACCATATTATTTCATTAAATTATATATAAGTGTAATCAATCAACCTAAAAGACGATATTGTAACATAAATCATATACCTCGTGTTTAACTATATTTTTAATAACTCTAAGTTAATTTATAATAAAATTATTTTTAATATAATTATCTTTCATAAGCATATTCAAAATATTAATTCCATAAATGGAATATTTATAACATATTTCCCAATGTTCATAAAAAATAATTATTAAAATTTTAGTTTCATTTTATGATTGATGTTTTCATGTAATTTTTAATTGAACTATTATTGTTCTTTCATGATGATATTGTTTCAGGATTTATATGTTGATAATATTAATAAAATAATATAAATATTAATTATATACATAATTATAATCATCCATGAAATTTAGTTATATAAAAAATCAATTATTCATGGAGAGGATAGTCTGTACATATTCCTTAACATTGATTCCATTTATTAAAAAAATATCAAAATAAAGGTTGATAATATGTTAACATTAAATATTAATAATTGTATCATATATATATAATATATTTTCATTATATCCATAATTATATCAAGAAATGTGAGGTGGTGATGGAAAATGAATTATATCCCTATTTTGAGGTGATAGTCCACACATACACACAATAGATATATTCATTTCTCATTTGACAGAAAAGAGATGGAAATGATTGTTCTATTTTTCATAAAAACATGTTAGTATAATGATGATATTGGAGTCAAAATTTTATGATTGGTACAGTATTTTTACAGAAAATGGAAGAATAAATAAAATGTAATGTTCTCGGTTAGAATTAATGCCTCACATTTGAGAGACATCCATTTCCTAACACCATAATCCTTGAAATATTGGTATTAAAAATTTACCCAATGTTTTAATATGAATGGAAGGATTATAAGAAGGTTTTGGTGTTGGGTTTTTCCAACACGAATGGCTTAGAATTTAGGAATAATGTATGATAAGAGGTATCCTTTTATAGTTGACTGATATAAAACACATGAAATTACATCAAATATTTAAATAAGATAAATTCATTATCTTTAAATTTTTTTCTAAAATATAAGAAAAAAAGAATTATCTACATTAAATAATTTGGAAATTTCAATTAATAAATGTATTCAACTTAATCATATTAAATTTTTATAGGTGTAAAATTGTGATTTAATAAAAACATAAAAAATATAATGAAATCCCATTTTTAGTTAAATACATTTTTAACTAGAAAATTGAATTTATGTTCAATATTAGCCTAGAAAAACCAATAAAATAAATTTTAAAATATTTTAATAAATATATAATATATTCATTTCATTCAAATAATTAATAAATAATTATTTGTTTAATTTATTATGATATGAATACAATGTGCACTTAAAAGGTCTTTACCAAAAATAACTATTTATACCCTGAAATGAATTCATATTCTTTAAAAACAATTATATAATTAATTTGTTGAATATATGTCATAAAATTAAAATAAATTTAATTTAAATAACTTTTTAATAATGATGAATATATTTTATTCAATGAAAAAATCATAACACCTATAAAAATGTGACCCAACCAAAAAATAGACCTTTTCATCATCCAATGATTATATTAAACATTTAATGATATTAAATTTATATTTAATCAATACATATTATTCTATGTAATATGTTATATATATATATATATTTTATATTGTGTTTAATATTATTTGTACCCTCAAATCGATTGTATAGACTATAATGGTATACTATATCATGGGTTCATTCAAACATAATGTTTTTTGTAAAGAATTATATTTAATATATCATGATTATTAAATTAAAATTAATATAAAATTATTAATTAATAAATTTTCCAAACTAATAATGAATTTCAACCTCAAAATTAAATCACTCCAATAAAAAATGAGGATATCACTGTTTCATCACATCCTCAAGTCCCAATGTCGCTTCTAGGCATTTTTCATTCTTCCAGAAAAAATTAACTAGCTGAGTAGTATTCTACATAAAAATTTATATCTATTATCATAGATTTATACTATAGTTTCTATATATGAGACGGGTCATCCCATGAAGGCATCATATTCTCTTCTTTAAGGCAATCATCTAAGAATACCAAAGGAATATTCTCATTCCATTGTAGGTTATGTTTCTAGATTATCAGTAATGTTGCCTTTTATCTTTGTCAGAGTTATTTATGATTATATTTTATTGATTCAAATAAATTTCGTCATATTGGTCACCATGAAATTTCAATTTCTATAACATACCTAACTTTTATCAGCTCAGACTTCCAATTTACGCATCTTGTACTCTTTTTTTGGAATTGACCATCTTTTACGTTTCTATGAAAATATCATAAATCTATTGTTTTTTTGATTTTACATTTTATATATAAACTCATTAAAAATAATTTTTTAGTTCTCTTTTAAAAATGAGTATTCTAGATTCTAGGTGTACTGATTGTGGGTTTTTTTCTTGCACGATGAATTTGATGAAACTGAGACCTAATTTTGATCCTTACATTGAATTTCCTATTTTCCATACATGGAATGGATTCCCTAGATTACACAACCATATTTTTAAGAAACTGCCCTTCTATAAAATTTCCTATCTAATTGGTTAACCATTTAAATTGTAATTTTCAATAATAAAATTTTCAAGACCTTTGATTTTGCAGATCATTATGATTGATTTCTCTAAACCCCTTCTAAATTAGATCGCGATTAAAAATGGAGACTCTAGATTAATTAAATTGGTTATTTGTAAAAAAAATTAACTTCTTATTACATTTATTGTGTTAAAATTCGTGAATCAATTGATTAATTATGAAGGACAGTACGAACACTTATTGGTATGTATATTTGGGATGATATGGGAAAGAAAATGTTGTACCTAGAATATTTCATTAGAGAATTAGGGAAATCGATGGAAGTTTCTTGGATTTCTGAATCTAATGAATCATTAGAATAGAAGAAAAATAAGAGTTTCAAAATTATATTGAATATCATAATATAGTCATTGAAAATAATGAGAGTAGTTCATGGCATGTTATGAATAATGTATTCTCTAGTTTTCATAATGTTGCCCATAGTGCTCTGAGTGTCCCCACTTCTATATACCCAATAATAGAGAGAAATTATAATGATCTTAGTGACTCTTTTAAATCCTTAAAGGATATACAAGATAGTGTAGATCATGTTGAAGAATGTTTTTCCAGTATTTTGATACTTATGGAAAGAAAGTGGTAGTGGGTTCAGATGGGTTTATTACCCCTTGTCATAAGATAACAATGATGCATAAGGATTATTCCATGTTGGAATAAACCATTTTTACTGTATCCTTTGGATTAGGTGATACCATGATCCTAGGCCCTACAAAATATGAATTTTTATGGAAGGTAAATAATATTTTATATGATATATAAACATAAAAATCATGTTAGGAAATTCAAGGGTGGTCTCAATAAAGATCATTATTATTGAATTATAGATAATGACTCCATAATGATCCAAAGATATCAAAATGGTTTATTACCAAAATTCTGGATATTTCTTCTAAACGAATCCTAAAAGTTTATCATTGGTACATGTTCCTTAATAAAAGTATTCCTAAATTTACCTTCCATGGCTTTTACTAAACTACCTCTGGTACCAACTATAATTCCTCAACCCTAGTTACCCAGGGTTAGTGTATTATTACATAACATTGTAATGATATAAGGAATCATGTCCCAAAATACCGATCAGTTTAGTATCCGTGAAAAAACTAGGTACATACATAAGTTTAATATTATATCATGAGATAAATACAACAATAACATTTCATCCCCATTGAACACACTTATATCCCATAGCATATCCCTACAGTTCAACCATAAAATACCTTAAACATAATGGGAAAACAAAACATAGAAATCGGTGTTCTTAGATTCTTAGAAAGGATAACAATATAGAAAAAAACATTCATAAATAAGCAAAATCATTTAAGGAAATGGACACAACTAAAAAATAAGCCATTAAAAATTTAAATTCAGCATAATAAGGAAAATATAAATAAAATAATTCCATTTACTTATTCACATGGATATTCTACAAGTTTAATAATCAAATACTAAACAAAAAACAAATTTCATAATGATAGAATTCAAAATTCCAGACATCATAACCACATAGTCATGCTCTCATTCCAGGAATAAATAATATTTTATCAAGGAAATATTCTAAAACACTAGTTTTTATCACGAGAACTACTGATACTTCTAGGAGTAATAGCGGGCTCCACCTGTCAATTACAAATTCCAATGCATTCCTTATATGAAATGGTTTAAACATAACATAAACATTCATATTAAAACTAGCATACAAAATGTAAATACATTATCCATAAACCATGAATCATATAAAAATAACACATCAATTTTCAAACATAAAACTAAACCATCAATACAATATGGAATATTTTTATCATAATATGTCAACATCAAACATGTTTAAAATCTATCAAAGGATGTTAACATAGATGAAATGCAAACTATTTGAATGAAATACCACTTTCAATTTTGAAAATATTTAAAAGTCAAATAATTATAAAAGATATTTTTTACAATATATTATTATAATATTTTAATGGAAGCCTAAAAGGTGTTATAATGGTGGGAAATAGCCACACCCACCATATAATTTAGAAAAATATTATTTCCATAATTTTTTCAAAAAGGTTGTAAAGGTCCTTGTTTGGAATATGACAGAATTATTCCTTTATAAAAAACTTATAAAAAGTAATAAAAGGGTATATATGACTTTAACCCATAGTATAGTAAATAGTAAAAATGTTTTGAGGTATTTTTTTAAGAAACACAGATGTGGATGATAATGATGTCCCAGTAGATACTTATGTATAAACAACATCAGATAATGAAGATATTGTAGAATTAAACCTTACCTTGTACTTTTCCTTGGACGAGGGTACATTAACCTTTTGTATAATAGTTGAATAAATTTCATTAAATTATTCAAGAACCACATACTTTAATATAATATCATATATGATCATCTAATATTTCATTGTTAATAATATTTCAGTAGTATGGTTGTTTTTTGTGTTAATTGACTCATTTTCCGTTATATATTGTGATATGTAAATCATGATTGATATGGATAAGATGTATTTAATTCATATATTGAATGATATTAAGTTCTTAAAAATTATTTTTTAATCATAAAAATATATTTACTATTGAATGGTTATGATGGGGAATGAATCGCATCTCGTTTAGGGAGACGATAATCTGTACACATGCATGAGCGACAATACCATTCTATTGATGGTGGAATAATATGTAATTGGATGTTATATAATATAAATAGAATCCTTAACATGTTATATTTATTATTTAAATCATTTATACTCATTATTATACACATACAAATAATTAAGTGTTTGAATAACAAACTACACCACGATGTGGAGATGGTAAGTCGTATGTACGCACGTTTGGTGACTTCTAATTAATAGGATGGATAAGAAAATGAATAAGATTGTAACATATTTATAAAAACATAAAAATATGTATAAGGTACTGGATTTATTATTTTTTTATGGGAATAACAAAGAAAGAGGAAGTGAAACATGAAAAAAACATTGAAAGAGGTGGTGAAATTATTACATCTTCTTTAGGTGTTTCCTTATGATTTGATCAAATGGGCTCCGTAGGTTGCCTTTATGATCAAAGTAAGGTCACTAGGTAGAATTTAGGTAGTTTGGAGGATATTTTTGTAGGGGTTGTCCTAGAAAAATGGCATTTGAAGCGTGATTTTTATAGAAGGGTAGTACCCATTTATAAGGGAGGTGAGGGCCACTTTAGGAAAAGCATAAATTATTATTTTATTGTACAATAATATTCGGTTTAAAAAGGCTCCAAAATGATTTATTTCAAAGAAAATGCGGTGATGGGTCGATAACCTCTCAACCAACAGGTTTTTAATAGGTTTAGATCACCATATTAACATTATCTTTTTGATTTAACTCTTAATTAAATTGTTTATGTTTTTTCGTGTATTCATTTATTATTATATTATATGGTTAATAAACATAGTATAAATATCCAAGATAACCCCAAGTGGTTCAGTGTTAATATATATACCATTATCTATGTCCTTTGGACGATACATAGATTTTTAGAAATATTATATCAGTTAATAATATACTATTTATTTTAAAAACTCAGTTATGTCAATTTTGATGCTATTTGGTATTTGATTTTTTAAATGTCCTAAAAACATGATTAAAAAGAATAAAATTTATTTATTCAACCCTAAAATGTCATATTAATTTATAAAATTAGTTTAATGCATCAAAATCCTCAATTTATATTTATTTGGATATATATAATATAAATTATTTTAATCTTTCATTAATAAGGTGATTGTTGCATCATCATTGTCTTATTATTAAATTTCATTATTTAATGTGTTAAAATTTTAAATAAAATACCATTATGTAGGAAATATTTATTACTTTATAATTAATTTTTATAGTCAAATTTATTTTATGTATAACCCTATATTAAAAATGTTTTAGTTATTTAACTTTGAATTTAATACTTTTATCTCTTCTTTAAATAAAATAATAATAAATGTTCTAATCTAATACATGCGGGTCAAATGGATCATATGTTATTCCTATGATTTATTTTGGTCAAAAATACACTTATCCAATAGAATTTGGACATGTGTTAGGTTAATTATAATATCATTTTTTCCTTTAATTACCCTATTTACTTTTAATTGTGGTAAATAAAAGTCAAAAGTTACTATTCAAAAAAATTATTTTCATCTTATTAAACCACATTTTACTTATAGTTTTCAACAGTGTCACTCAGATTTTTGAAATTCTATTTAGATAAGTGAAAAAATTACATTTTATGGAAATTTTCAAATGTGCCTAGAAGGTGGGTTAAAGACGGTAAAAAGATAAATAAATTTTTATATGTTTAATATTATTATAAAATGACATCAATTAATTAAATTGATGTTATATATGTATTAGGTAACGATTTTGACTTATGATAAATTTATATAAAATAAATATTTATTTAAATTAAAAGTAGTTTGTAAACAATAAAGAAGTGTTTTTCACTATCATAAAAAATTGAATATTTTCAAAAAAATACCAAAAATTCATCCTAACTGATTTTGATATTCCGAATCAAAAAATGAAGTCCATTTTGAAAAATAAAATGTATAAAATTTCAAAAAAGTGGGTATTATTATTATTCATAATGGCTACATTGATTTGTTGTGTTGTGATAAAACACCATATTGCGTACAACACAACCTATTGAAAAATTCAAAGGGAAACATACCATGGAAGCATGAGGTGTGACATATAGTGGTTTATTAAATATATTTTTATGATATTAACTAAATAATTAATCTTTTGTAAATATAAAATAACATATACCTCATTACATACAATTTTATGGGAATATGATAACATTACTTATGTGGACGGCATATTTTTGCCTCGTGAAGTGATGTGATTCGTTTTTCTCAAAACACATTACATAGATTGTAATAAGTATATTTTTAATTAAAACATGTGATATATATTACATAAATATGATTCTAGAATGAAAATATATTATATAAATTTATTTTATTTCCTCTGATGCGAAAATTGAATCATCGTGCATGCATATGTATGAACAACCATCCCCTTGAATTGGATAATTCATTTTCTACATCTACCATTAATAAATTATTTTATATTAATATTTAATGAATATCTAGAATATTTTTATAATTTTATATAATATAAATATTATAGAACCCTAATCAATGTAAAATGACCAAAAATACAAAACAAAAACATTCATGAAAATCAAATCATTTATTAATTGAAACAAGGTTTGAACAACGAATTATTAATAAATAGTTAATTAAAGGACACAAGTAAGACATATATGGTATGATAATTACAATTATCATTATTTAATAGATTTATAATATAATTATATTTATTAATCTGTTTTCTCTAATGTATATGAATGATATTTAGACTTTGGGTAAAAGATTTCTTATATCTCAATTATTTATGGGAGACATATAAAATATTCACCACTGATTATTTTGTGTGTTTTATATACAACCCTATGGATATGTTATTTAATGAATCTAAATATTTTAATTTTTTATATTTTTTTTATTTCAAGGGGCTAGGGATTAAATATTTATCAATTTTGAAAGGGAGCATCGTCTCACTTTTATTTTTGGGGGACACATGCCTTATACACAACATGTTCTCTTTTTTGTTTTATATACTACACAAGAATGAATTTTATTATCATTACCATGAAAAATATGTTAAATAAATATAAATATAATTGTATCTATTTCATAGGTAATTAAATTCAAAATATTACAAATTGGTAAAGGTTTTATACTAAAATGTATTTGTTTATGAATATTATTATTGATTATTATTTGGATGAATAAATGATATGATATACCTCTAATAAATCTTATATATTTTCTTATCATAGGGAAAATACATTAAAAGCATGTTTTCATTTAATTATACTCTCATTATTTACACAATATTTTAAAATACTTTTTTAAATAAAACCAAAAGTTATTTCACTATTCGTTCAAAAATAGTTTTAAATCCAAATTTCTAATATATGAAAATGTTTTTCAATGTTTTTCAATTAATAAATGATTTTTATCTATTTTATAACCCATTTTTAAATTTTTTAAAATGGTTTGAAATGAATATTCTTATTTTTTTTCGAAACATGGATCTTTTTTCAATTAAAAAATGTTGGGAAATTTTATTCATAACATATTTGGTGTGAATGACATTTACCATTATCAAGAACTCTCAACTATTGGAGGAATACTTTACATGTTTTATAGGTTATTTTTATATTATTTTGTTTTAATATTATTTTATAAATTTTTATATTTTAATTAAGTGTCTTCGCAATATAAAGTATATTTTCCACATGAAATTTTATAAGTGATCTTTCAAAATCATTTTTCATCTAAGATTATATCCTTGGATGTTAAATAATATTTACTAGATATATATTCCAATGACACCATACATAATCCTTATCTCAATAGTTTAATTTTATTATTAATGTATGAATTTTAAATTCATTCATTTTACAATGGTTCAACTATGATATAATGATCAAATGTTTGTAAAACTTATTTCATTTCCATAGATTATAATGTGGTCAGATGTTTATGAAACCAATTTCTTTTCATTGGTTCTGATATAATGAATAATTTATGATCATATGTCACAAGTTTGTATAATTTAGACTAATTGATGGGTGAGACCTATATCTCCCAATAATGCATTGGGTATTTCTTGATATTTCATGTGATAAACATGACTAAAATGGGTAGTGAGCCCAGTTTAGTAAGGTACATTGTCAACTAAGATAGTGCTTTATGTGAACCATGACTACTAAGATGGATTGGGGAGTGTTCCAATTCCACATTGAGTTTTTTTGGAAATGAGCCTTGACTACAATGTAACTAATTTTCTATACTTATTATTATACTACACATTTGTATCTTATTCCAATGTTATGTTCACATGGATCATGTTCTTTATTCCTTTTTTAATGTCTTATATTCAATCATTATTTATTCCATTACTCATGTTTACAATATAGGATATGTTGGGTTTGGGTTGCATATGTTATGTTCATGTTCGCAAAGTCGTGTACTCATATTGTTTTTATGTAATGATTTATATCTCCATTTTTTTACCATTATTGGGAATTTGAGCTCCCCATTATAATATTTCCTTTCCCAATATTATAAAGAAAGGTATTATGTATGATACAACTAATATGGTTAAAAGTTATGAGGAATTAAGGGGGAGTTGTTATAGAATTCATATAAATATTTCATTATTATTACTTGATTCCAAAGGCATTAGGACTATAATATTATTCATTGTATCACTATGGAATGTAGTGAATATTCATCTATTAAGATGTAATTTCAATGTATAAAATGTTATTGATAATATAATTTATATTATATAAAGGTTTAGTTAATCTTTTAGAAACTATTATAAGAATACATCATGATATTCTTAAGGATATGTCTAAGAACATGTATATGGATATGTCGAAGGATAATTCTAGCTATAATTCAATGTTTAGGAATAATTTCAAATAATGATGGTGAAGGATAGAGAGAGTGGTTTATAACAAATTACATCCATGTCTGGATACTAAAATTTGATGTGTCTTAGGATAAATTATAAACAAGAGATTAAACAACAAAATGGTTCATAGATATAGACTCAATAATCAATTAGTTCAAAAAAATTGTGCCTTTTTCATAGCTATTCTGACACTCCCATGGGATATATTTTTGAAATTCACACGCTCATTATGAACCATCATGAATGATTTGAATAATGACCCTAAATAACCTTGTTTAAACATATTGTATCATAGTATCAAAATACGGAATTTTAATTTATGATATCCCATAAATGGTATTTACTTCAGGATTATTTTTCCCCAATATGATAATTATTCATCAAAAAATTATTTTTTCATATTATCCAAAAGCCAAAACAAGAAGGAACTATGTTACCCTTGAATGTGAATGAAAATTTTTTAATTGGAAACCAAATGGGATAATGACCAAACTGAATAATAATGTGATTATTCTTATTCATTTATCATGATATATGATTAATAATATTAACCTCGAACAAATTTCATACTCAACAAAAATGATATAGACATAGTTCCCTGAGAGCATAAGTGGAGGAGACCATGGAGGAATGAAGATTTAGTTTCTTATATGTTGAGACTATGGGAAGAATCACTGTAGTGAATGTCTCAATGGAATGAGAATATGTTTTGTGGGTAGATAAGAAGTGTTCATTGTAACTAATTACAATGGAAAAATGAAAAGATAATTTAATGAAAAGGATTAGTCGAATATGAGTTTGGGAATATGATTGAAACTAATTAAAGATTATGACTAGTTTATATATTACCTTCCCAAGAAAGACAACAACATAGATAATTATCTTAGTTGAAATGATTATTCTATCATATTAATAATGAGGATAAAAAAATATTTATGGATTTTAAATGATATAAGATGAAATTATGATGGAATTTCTGAAATAAAATATTTCTCAAATAATTGTTCAACCATTTATCGAAGTGTTGATAAAAGAAGTGCATAAGTAGGATGTGGGGATATATGAGAAGGTGAGAAATGTTCTAGAGTTTCACCTTTATTGTGATGGAATTATGTTGTTCATAAACTATTTTATTATTATATCTATAACCTATTTGATGAAATATCTCCTGTACCATTGTGAATTTTAATATTCTTAATCAAATTGAGGGTTATTTTTTTGGATATTTTCCATAAAAAATATCGAGGTAGGTGGTCAAATTTAAATTTCTCATAGTCTTCATTTTAGTTCATTTGATGTAGTTATAACAGTTATTTTCTACCTTGGGAAATGGAAATTTAAATTAATTTATAAAAATTATTTTTCCAATTGATTATGACATGATTCAAAAATTCATTTTCAACTATCGGTGATGAAGAGACTAGCTCAACAAAACCCATGGGGCATGCCAAAATCATTGAATGAATATCATGAACTATGAAAATTAGAATACTGGGTGTATGGAATTTAATTAAATCATTGATTCATGGTGGAATAATAGGTTTTGAAATTAGTTGAATAACTAGTTAAAAAAATGGTTAATAATTGGGTTATGTATGTGGAATCATGGTACATGATGTTTCGAATGACATGAACAATATGTTTTTTTTACGTAATACTTTTCCAAATACCCAAGGTGTGATATATTACATCTCTAGAATATGATATAATATATTTATATGAATGTGATCAATTATTTATAGTTCATGTACAACTACTCCAAATACCTATGGGGTTATAGAGCACTGCCCTAAGACCCCAATGTATTTATAATATATTAGAATTAAAATATTAATGAAATACCCTGATGGAATGATATATGAAATTACTATGGTGTATGTTTTTGAATCATGGAAGGTCAAAATTCGGTGATTGGTTACGGTGTCACTGTTAACTCAAGTGGCCTATTTGGTTAATTAAAGAATATAACATTTAAAAAATGTTTAATTTATTATTTTTACATTATTATTTTTATCATTGCATACATTGTTATAGACTGGATACATTTTCAGACACCATTTGTTTGGGCTTATTGAGTTGTTATCACACTCTACTCGGGCTTCCTGATTGGTACCTATGTAGAATTCATGTTTTCAAGACATGATAAGGGAAATAGCCCTTTTATATATGTATGAATTGGGACTCCGGATGGAGAATAGATAAGGGAAAAAACATGATTTCTGGACATGTTTTGTATTTTCCATAGTGTCTTTATATTGGGATACCATTTGGAATTTTACACTTATATGTAATTCCATATCTTGAGCTACGGTCTATTGTTACCATTTCAGCAATGGATTTATCCTTATATGTTGGATGATTATTTATTATGGAATTATTTTTGTGGTCTTATATTATAATTTTACTATTATTTATTTATTATAACTATTGTGATGCTTTTATAAAGTGGGTATACCCCCTTGTGATATATTAGACCCTATATTCAAGTTGGGAGCCTCTGGAAAATGGGGAGGTGCCCTTAAGATTGTGTAGTGAACTCACTCGGGGCACTGGTTTGTGGAACCTTAGTTCAGATGACATAAAGTGGTGTTAGAGAATTTGTCTTTTCATTTACATTGTCTCATTGTTTTGGAAATACATATAGGATACTATGATGAGTAGGTCCATAGTCATGAGTTTGTGTAAGGGAGAAGCTAACCCTTTCACGAGGAAAAACCCCAAGTACCTAGGTTTGTATTATTTTTATTTATTTTTGATGTTATTTTTAAATCTTATTTCACCTTTTTAGATAAACATGTTGTGTGATGGTATTTTTTTCAATTCTGGATAGGTATGACATGGGAGTTTATTTTTAATTCCTCATTCTAGTATCTTATGTTTTTTTATGACATGAATCATTTTATAAATTCATGGAAAAGAAAGTTTTGGGTGATTTTTTGACCTAAAAATTGTATTATTTTTTATTTAATTAAAAATTTGGAATGATTACTAAAAATAAATTGATAATTATATATGATGATAAAAGTGGTAATTTGAAATGAATAAAATGGGTGTCTATTCTGAAGGATTCAAATATGGATATTTTTTACCCAATATTATCCATGACCCATCTTAGGGATAGTTGAGGGTTGTGATAGAGCCTCAATTTAGACATTGAAACAGAGTATGGTGAATGATTTAATTGATTTATTTGATTACCTCTTATATAAATGTGATAATTATGGGTTATTTTTCTAATATTTGATTTTTTAAATTTTATATACAAGCCTCAATGATGACATTTATTAAAATGATGTCCAAAGGAAATGACAGGAAATATGCTTCCAGTAGTGGATCCAGAGGCTCTGATAATTATGGGTGAAGGATTTATAGATATTTACTATATAAAATTTCTCTTCTTACATAGTTAAAAGATAGAGAAACATGGTTCGATGTCTAGAATATGTTGGGACAAGTATGGGAGTTCAAGTTTTAGAACCCCTAGTCCATCACTGAAGATGTTGGACCAGAGGTAATTGAGAATTCGATTGATTATATCCATATGATCATTTACCATTTTGATACTCCTATAGAAAAGATAATTAAATTTGATTCTTAGATGATTTACTGATGAATGACCTGCTGGTGGGATATTCCGACTCGGAGTGAGCTACTAGAGAACATTATATGGAAATACATCCATGATATGTTCTGGGAACACTTTTACAAATAAACACTTAGTCCGGTTAAATTGGTATATTTTATTTAGTTTACCTAGGGGAGTACGTATATGATGGTCTATGATGGTTTCATCCCAAATTTGAAGTGCTTTGTCCCAGCCTTGGATGGATTTGAGGTGAATATTGAGAAATGATTTCTAGATGGTCATAAATAAGAGATTATGTCCCATGTTAATATTCTACATCTAAATATGATGTATTAGGTGATGTATTCAGATCTCATTTCATTAGGGAATGTTAATGAGTATTCTATGAAAATGTAGGTGGTGTCTTCTAGATAACAAGGAGGTAAAACATTTGAGAGTAGGAACATTTTTTTGGAGAATTTCAACTATGCAAATAGGTAATAGGGTATCCAATGAGAGGTATTATTTACATAGATTAGTAACTTAGAATGCTACAACTATTGTGGTAGGTCGGGTCATATTCATAGTCATATCCCAAGAAAACCAGTGGAGTGATGAGTTTGTGGATGGGTGGTTCACTTTTAAAGGTATTTCATAAAACCTCAATATATGGGTAGTGTTTAGGATCTATTTAGAATCGGGGTATGGGAATGGGGTATTCAACACAATATCATTCAGGTAGTTGTATTTCATCAAGTCATGGGGGTCAAGGTAGTGGATGTGGTACATCGGAGATTGAGTTCTCATATCAGTAGAGTAGTGATTCTTAGGGGACATTAATTTCTTCCCATTATAGTGGACCATAATATTTGTAGTAATTTCTTCATTCACATATTGATAGTGAGGATGGACCATTGATAACTTGAGGTACTATTTCTATATTTTCTACACATTGTAGGTATTTGTTGGATATATGAGCCTCACATTATAATATATCTACTAAAATTGTTAATTATTTTAGTCTAATGGTGGACTATTCAAGTGGTATTATTATGATTGCCATATTTTTGGAATTATGGTTGAGGAAAATCAGTTTTTATTAGGGGAGTTCTATAAAGTTTGGGGAGTGTCATTTTTTGGGTATAATAATTATTGATATTTAAGGTTTTGAATTGATCTTGGGTATGGAGTGGATGGTATCATACAAATCATAATTCAATTGTTTCGTTATGATATCAACCCTTACATATTGTGAGGGTAACCATTATGTTCATCAGGGATAGTGGGATATATAGGCAAGAAATACAAGGCAAGTTCATCAGCAACTACGGAATATCACTTCTTAGGTTACAAGTCATTTATTAGATGATGGGGGAGTGAAACATGATGTCTCTCCCCTAGTAGTGGATCGGTTTCGTGATGTTTTTAAGGAATTATCAGGGATAACACATGATATGGATGTTTAAATTAAATTTTACCTCATTCCATGAGATGATCTAGTTCCTATTCCACATTTTAATAGGGAACCAATAGAGCTTCGAGATTTTTAGACTCAGTTGTAAGAGTTTATGTATAAGTGGTTTATCCATCTGAGTATGTTACCTTGGGGTTTTATGACATTATTTTCTATGAATGATGAAAGGACATTGAATATTTGTGATTATTTCTAAAATTGTATTGAAAAGATATTTAATAACTAGAATCCACTTTAATGTATCAATTATCGAATTGACTAGTTGAGTGGAGAATGTGTTTTCTTAAATATTTAATTAATATCAAGAAATAAGGATTTGAGAGTTAAAACATCACATATAAAATGGAATATATTCAAAAGTAGGTATGGCCTATACTAGTTCACTGTGATTTCATTTGGTGTGATAAATGATTCATCAATTTTTATGGCTTTGACGTAATAACTCATTCAATCATTCCTGGATTTGTTTGGGGTTGTTTTGAGGTTGACATGTTTATGTTATGCAAGACTCATGAAAATCATGAACAACATCTTGACATCTTCCAGAGTACACTTAGATGAAATTTTATATATTCCATTCTATCTATGTAAAATTATGGATCTATAGAGTTTATTTATTAGGTTACATCACCTATAAGTAAGATAATTCAATGGAACCAAAAGACGATCAAGTAGTGGATTCTGGAGATCATCAATATATTGAATTTTAGATCCAAATGTTTATAGTTTTTGAGGGTTATTATTAATGTTTTATCAATGTATATTCCAATATGGTAGCACCATATTCGTACTTGACCAATTATGGAGTCATGTTTGCATGTTTTGGAACATGTGAGAGTAGTTTCCGAGAGTTAAAAAGGCATTTTACTACTACACCGTCCTTGATCTGACCCAATCTGGATGATGAGTATTTTAGATATTTTTATGTATCTGGGATAGGACATGTAGGGGTGATAGTTTTGGTACAATGAGTTGGGGAATATTATTTTCCATAGATGAGGACACACAGATTGAATTTCCCTACGCGTGATATTCAGTTAGCTATAGTGGGATATTCCCTTAAGTTCTAGTGAAATTCCTTGTTGGTTGAAATGTGTAATATGTATGCTATCCCAAAAGGTTTTAAATAAATATTTTCGTAGTGATATTTGAATCACCAAATATTGAGATGGGTTGAGCATATGCAGTTGTTTTTTTATGTATATTTAAAATCATGGGAGGTAAATTGTCTTTATCACTCTTTAATCTAGAATAAACTGAATTAGGTAGTTCAAAAATCTAGTTCTGAGTATAATATGATGAACAAGTTGGATGATATTTATATTGAGGTTTAGGAGGGAAAGGTGTAGATGGACCTTTTATTCTTTCCATTTGAGTCCTGACATACGAGTTGGATCACAAAGAGTTTGTATGATGATTCATGGGGTTTTGATTTGAGGTAATTCGTGGATGGTGGTGATTCAACTTCCGATTTAACTATATATGAAGATGATATCATCTATGTTGATAATTATTTTGGGCCAATGAGTATTCGTAAGGAGTTGATTAAGATGTTTCATGCCTCAAAGAGGTTAGTGAACCCTAGTTTGAACAAAATTTATCTTGACATACATCAACAATATTTTTGGTCTAGAATGAAATGGGAGATACAAGGTTTCATTTCCAGATGGTACCCCTATCAAATGGTGAAATCAAAGAGTCATTAACCAGGTGGTTTTCGACATCGATCATCCATTCTATAATGGAAATGGAATGACATTACCATTAAATTTTTTGTGGTTATTTCGGGGATCACTTATAAGAATGACATGATTTTTGTTATTGTAGACCAGTTGAAAATGGTATCCCATTTCTTTCCTATCCATGAAACATTTACATTTGACAATTTGGGTGAGACGTATGTTTGAGAGATATTTTATTTGAAAAAGGTTACACAGAGTATAGTTTCCTAGCAAGAATAAAAAAATTTTGTGTGCCTCTAGAAAAGCTTATAGAATGTGTTGGGTACGAAGGTGTTTGTGAGTATGAAATTCCATAAATAGATAGATGGGAAATGAGTGCACACAATCCATCTAAAAGAGCATATGCGAAGAGAATTTGTTGTTGATTTTAGTGGGTCATGGGAAAAACACATAGCACTCGTTGAGTTATCTTATTCTAATAGTTATCTAGAGACAATTCAGATAGAACAATGTGACGAACTTCATTGTAGGTTAGGAAAATTTACACTATGTTTGATAGGGGCAGGTGAGTCAGAGATTATGGGACTGATTCTCATGAAAAGTCATTAGAGCACATTTAGTTGATTTTTAAACATATGAATACAACATAGAGTATGTAGAATTCATATTTTGATCAACTTCACAATTCCATTGATTTTCTACCGGGATATCATTTATTTCTTTAGGTTTCAATGAGATTGGGTCACCAGTTGATTTGTAGGAAGGGCAGGTCAATTCCCATGTTTGTTGGACCGTTTGAGATAATGGAGATAATCATACTAATACTGTATCTATTGGAACTTCCCTTGATGCATAGTGTTATGAATTATTTTTTTCTGGTGTCCCATCATCAAAAATATCACCACAACCATTCTAATGAGATAATTTTAAATGATTTTGTGCTATAGTATGTTGTGTCACCTAAGGGGAATCTGACTCATGTTGTGGATTATAGTGAGAATTTCATGGGAGGAAATTTGTTTCACTTGGTCCATGTAAAATTGAATCATGAAAATTTATAGCATGAATCATGAGGGAGGTAATTCTAAATGATGACTAGATGTCTGGACCTTTTGACCTCAAATTAATTATGATTCATGGGAGTAAAACATGAGAAATATCTATTATATGGTATTGAGATCGTAAGACCCAAACATTTCTAGAGATGCCTCATACAGGTTATGTTGGGGAAAAATCCCTCAAGGTAACATTGTAGTATTTTTGGGTTGATTGTGTTTGTGCATAAAGAGGGTTTCCAAGGTACGTTACAGAGTCTAGAGATATTCTTAACACAATATGTTGGACAATTTCCAAGATGATTGAATTGATGCACCATATGTGGTGAAGAAAACCTCATACACAAGGTGATGTCATTTCCTAGTGTTTTCCAAATTTTTGGTGTCTAAAATTTGGAGTTTGGGCCAACATCACAAAGAAGAGGATTTCCTTGATGATCCAGAATTTATTGGAAAATGGATAAATTTTGTGAAGATTTTCTTCATGAAGAGTGATTCGCAATGGGTAAAAAAATATTGATCATGATCTCTGCGAACTGCGACGAGCATCGGACGCAGAGAAGGTGAGGATAATCATGAATGAATAATTGAAGTACCATGACAGTTTTTGACATAAAAAACATCTTTGACATTGTGATTATTTTTTATGGAATGATTCATGATTACATCAATCCTCACGAGAAGGAAATTTTAGTGGTGATTCACAAAAAATGGTGCATCAGAGCGAAAAAGAGTGAGCTTCATGAAATGGTAATGATGTGGACCGGACGGTACTATAATTAGTGGAATTCATATAAATATTCCATGATACCAATAAAAATATATGTGAGACATAATGAAATTTATATGTGTCCAGATTTATAAAGGTGGTTCACAAAGGGTGGTTCAGGAAGGGTGGTTTGAGATGGTGATATGTGAAGAAGTTCATGATGACTGTAAATACCAACCTAATGTTCTGAGTATTGAGAAAGTATGGATATTCATGAAGGAAAAAAATCTATGTGAATGGAATTTTTTTTCAATTAAAATATTATATTTTCAAAAGGGTTGTGCTTCATAAAGGCTATGTATGCTTCATTAAAAGGAAAGAGCTTCATGAAGGAAGTGTGGGATTTGTGAAAGAAGAGATTTTAGATGGTAGTAAGCATCACAAAAGTGGTTCCCAAAAATTTCCCAGTACATATGTGGTAAAGTATTATTCATATTTGGATGAAAGTGAAACATAAAAAATCATCCATATACAATATATGATTTATTAATTTAAGATAATTAGGGACTAAATGTCCATAAACTATGGGTGAATAACTTCCAAGAGAAGTGAGAGAATGCAGAGTAATAAGGAGATCTTTTCCATCGACATTGAGGAAGAGAACAAGACATAAGGAGTCACCCTTGGGAATGAAATGAGTAGACCCTAAACATCATGAAGGTAGTGGGAATGTGCATATAAGTCATCTAGCCTAAACATCATCATTGGTAGTGAGCCTTAGTGAATTTGGTCTACTCAGCACAACATTATTGTATGATCCTTAGATGTAGCCTAGTGAGGGTGAACCATGTAAAAATCATGGTATCCTTATACTTTCCATCCTACATTACATTCAATTCATCATCATCAGATAAAAAGGACAGAATAAGAGCAGCATTAACACTATAGTCCAAACAATGTGACCATTATAATAAAGATGTAATTATCAAGTGGTTGAGGAAGATTTTGAAAAATAATCTCCATTACCTGATTTCCCCACCCTATCGGGGTATCTCGTCCCCTTTGGTACCTAACATGTTTTGAGGTGATTTTTTTGTCATAATGTTTTTGTATCTTGTCTTGGGTTTTTTTAGGATAGTTTAAAATATTTAATCGGGTTTCTAGGAAATGCATGTGTGCTACATGGTTTTCTAAAAATGCCCCCCCCCCAATTTCACCCTTCAAAAGAGGTGGTTTTCCCAGTTGGAACATAGTTCATAATAATATATAAGCACTTAGTAGAAACCTTTCATCCCATATAATAGATGATAATGGTTTCAAAAACCAATTTGTAAAACTGTGTAACCACTCCCATGAAACCGTGTGTATAGAAATTAATCATCCGAGCATTTTATAAAAAATTATGAAACCCAAGTAGCTACTAACACTAATCACCCCCTCTCATCCTAATAAAATTTATTTTGATTTTGGAGTTTTTTTAGGGTTCCATGGACCATTGGACATCATCTTTTCCAAATCAAAGATCTACTAGAAGGATCGACAAACAGTTAGTCCTTTATTCTAAATTTGGTTTCATCTCTTTGCAATTATTCTCCCCCTTTTGAGTGGGATGATTTTTCATCTGGTAAAAATTGGATTTGATCAAGGGTTTTATGAATCTTGATTCATTGGATCTATGTACTATGTCTTGACCATAAATATTTTCCACCATTGTGATTTTGATCATTCAACTTCAAATTGAGGGTTATTATTTAAAGATAATCCATAAATGTTCTTGATGTAGGTTTTATAACTTCAAATTCCCATAGTAAAAATTTTGATTCTTGTGTCAGAGTTTTACCTTCTTTTTTTCATTTTTGGGAAATTGAAATTGAAATTAATTTAAATAATTTATTTTTACCAAGTTTTTATGAGACTCTTGTCATATTTCATTAGAACTTTTGGAGAAATTGGGGCTAAATTGATTGTAAACCATGGGTTGTTTTATATATCATTCCATTAAAACAATGAAATGTGATATGTGGAATAATTGGTGTATGGAATTGAATAAAATAATTGACGTATAGATGAATAATGAGTTATGATAATGGGTGATAAATATGTCAATAATATTGAACCATGGTTCATGATATTGAGAATGATGTGCAAAAAGTTTTATTGGACATGTACTACTGCTCCATATACCCATGGGGATCCAAACAACTACTATGGAACACTGAGATATGTTTATATATTGTGATCATTGAGTTGTTGTTATGGGATTATTTCTTAAAGTATCCATGAGGTGTAATAATATAGATCTAGGCCCCAAATGTTTTTAAGAGAAGTTAAAATTATGTAAATAATGAAATCCAATGAGAGAATTATATTTTAAATTCCAATGGTGTGTGGTTCTCACTCTGGAATTGTGATGTCCCAAACCTAGTATCTACTAAACTAGTGCCCTGAGATGGGTTTCCACATGACCTTAGGTGGACCTTCCCAAACACCATAGCATGGAAACATGAAGAAAGGAACTAATTGAACATGTGGGAAGAATAAGACCTCTTTATCATAGAAATACAAAACATATAATGTTTTTAATAAAGGTAACAATAAGTATTAATATAATAAAAATGAAATACCAAATAATTTTTTAAAATAGAAATAAGGACCAGAACCAAATTATAAATATGTTATTTGATGCCAGACAGTGTCAACTAATTGAAGACCTAATATAATGACAAATTACAAAATATCATAACTGTTTCCTGACTCTGGTTATAGATCCCCTATCCCTACACATTCCATTCATATATTAACAATCTAGCATTGGTCCCTTTCCCTAGTCCTGACTTGATACTAAAAAATATTCTCAGGTACCCATTGGAGGCCCAATAAATGTGTAATAATAATTCCGTAGGTCTCCATCAAAGGTTTCAACAAAAATATCTAGTCTAAATAAGTAGTGCATATAGGTACATAATGAATAACAATATAAATAGAAGATAACATTATTAATCTAATTAACCAAGCTCGAATAGACTATTTCATTATTTGTTCTATGGGTTAGAAATTTTATTTATTTCATTATAGAAAATTTACGTCAAATAAAATGCATATGGGGATAAATCAAGGTCCCTATCTCAGTAGAGAAAACATTGAAAAAACAATTACCTCACACATACCTTGGAGCCTCAGTCTTGATAGTCTCATCAAATTAAACCTTTAGAGGCCCAATTCCTCAATATGACTCCCTAACCAATGCATTATAGTGGTGGTGGGGGGAGTTATATCCTTAGTACAACCCATCTTGTGGGAATAATACCCCAATAAAGTTCCTCATATAACTCCAATCAATGGGCACATTCTTATTTAACCACAAAACATTTATCAACACAAACCATTACCATTCTTCGCATTTTTCAATTACAGTCATAACACCTTCAACATATTTTCCATATTCATGGATTAACCCATTATCACATTTTCCATTTACATTACATATCACTCTAATGCATGTTTCCTTTCATATCCTAACACATTTAACACATCCCTTAGTCAAATTATTTAATTAATCTACACATTTCATTACAACCCTTATATCATTTAACGCATTTTGGTTAATTCAATTAACCCATTAATATTATAGCAAACACCCCCTTATGACATGTAAACTACTAGAAACGAATACCATTAGTAACATTTCATAATTCATGCTAACATGTCAATATATTTAGCAGGGTATATATTTCATAAAAATTGAATTATATACTTATCATTTCAATTTTCTTTTTCAACAATGTGTCACACCGCATGGTTGGACTTTAACCAGATCTACTAACCCCCAATTCATCCAATAAGGATCGTAAGGGGATTAATCCATTAATAATATAAGTCTCAATTTTATCATGGAAATCCAAACAAACAGCACAATCAAACCGAAGCACAACCATATACACATGAATAAATCAACAAGACTATGAGATTAACTTGTAGACCATCTGCCTTGATTCCATGGAAAAATTATTCTTATCCTTCTCCATTGATTTATATTCGAACACCCATTGATTATAAAACCCCTTGATTCAATAAAAAAATTGTGATTCATAATAAAAATAACAACTATAGCACTCCAAATGACATAGAAATTAAAGAGATCAATATTTGGGTAGCTTGGGAGAGATTTTTTTAACTCATTCTATTTGAGGACAATTTGGGAGGAAAATAAAGTCAAGAAAAACAAATCCTAAGAGGGAAAAAATGGTCAATTTCACAAATTTTAATGAGGCACATGGTTTTTCCACATTTTTTGGCAAACCATACACTAACCATGTGCCCCTCTCTCCAATATGGATCTAGGTCACACAGATTACTAGGAATCCCATACAATTTATAAACCATGTTGCAACCATATGAATTAGCTATGTCCATGTACACATGGTTTTACTTCCCCATATAATGGTTTCATCAATCATTGGCTATACCTAATGGAATTCACTGTTATGGCCCAAAATTAAAACTAACCTTCTGTCAATCATGTTACGTGAACTGGATGGCCACTTTCTCCCCCTATTCATGTATAGAACCCTTAAGAAGCCTCTCATTGACATTATACAACATGTAAAAGTCTTATTACACATCCTATAGGAATTCTAACATGAATCTAAACAAGAACATACATTCCCAAAATATGGGATCATAAAACCTCCATGTATTATAATTGATCGTTCTTGATCCTCTCGCCCATGAATCACTGAGTTTATAGGTAAATTTATAAGGCCAAGGAGCATACATGTATGTATCCCTATCACATGTATCCTTTTTAATGTTATGATGTTTCCAAAAAAATAGAAACCAAAGGAACAGTTTTCCCCCCATGATAATATAATCGTGTTCCACAATTTTAACAAGATACTCATTGAAGGGAACATTAGCCACAACCTCAACATTATCAACATAAATCAAATGAGATATGTCATGGTGATACATCCAAAGTTGTCACACATGGATAACATCATATATTACACATTACATTTTTAGAATATCCAATCAGTAATCCATAGGTTCGATCTCCACCACAATCTCAAACAACCCAACATACATGGGCACTATGATTCCTTTTTTATGAATACGATGATGACCCAACCTTGTAAACACCCAAAGAAACACATGATCACCCACTATAAACACAATAGGTCATATACACCAATAATTATACAAATTATTCTTACTGTGAGCTATATCAATTCATTTTTTAATCACCTAAACCAATTATGATGTTTCCTATATAATAATCAGTCTCAACCACTCTGATTCCCCATCCTCTATTTAATATAAATAAAATATACATGGCCTCCAATAGAAATCCTCAAATGGTTCCATCTAAATCACCACCTGGTAACTATTTTTAAATGTGGGCTAAACGTGTTTCAAGTGATAATCCCATGATCCACGAAAATACATGACACATTCCCTCGATAATTCCTCCATAACATGTATAGTATGCCCTGATATCCCACCCATCTGTGGCTGGAAATCCATGCTAAAAACACATGGGTGACAAGTTCATTTTATAAAAAAAGCAAAAATAATGTTATAAAACACCAATCATGATATTAAATAATACTTTGTGGAATATAGTAGAGTAGTACGACTTCCTGAATGTATAACTCACACAAAATGACAATGGTGAAGGTCTCTCAATTTAGTATGAAATGTGACTCTTTGTTAAATAGATCCATAACATCCCACATTAAATCATTCTTCTGGGGAGTTATTTGAATATGTACCATAAAATGCAAAATGATGGAATCATTCATCCTCTCTGGAATGCGAAAAAGATGAAATAACTACTTTGATGGTGATTTTTATCCTTCACATGATGACATGTGTAGTATAACTTCATGAAACCTACATCATCCTTTTTTTATCCCATCACCTATACTATCTACAAATTTCAATATTTAGTTTATCAAACTATGGTGAACAACCCACTTCGAGGCATGAAATTCACACATAAACACTATTCACATAAATGGTTTTGTGAAAACAATACCGTAAACATAAATGATCTCATCTTCACCAATAGTCCAACCAGAAGGTGACTCCCCACCTAGATGTCTTTCTGTCGGGGAGAAACACTCGAGATCCTCATACATACTCTCCTTTATCTGACATATAATATTAAAATCAAATACAAAGGATTCAATTTTCATCTACTATTTCCCATTCTACACCTCTAGATTCATCTCAGCAAACAACCACATCATCCTCCATTATTAATTTGATTCATGAACTACCAAATTTTCTGCCTTCTGACTCAATTCATCTATAACACTGTCTCATTTTAATATTTTTTAAATATCATCAATATTGAGGGAATTCTTATATTCATCCCATATTCACTTTTCAAGGTACATTTCATGGAAGTAAAATAAGTAGTTAAGTCTCTTATTATCTATATAAACAGTAAACCATTCTCCCGACAAGGAATTACATAAACAATTTAAAGCATAGCCCAACGAGGTCAACTCAAGAACATGTGTATGGTAATTTAGTTCATGAGGAATTAAATTACAAGAGTAATATGGTTTGACCCAATTATCCTGAATAAATAGTAAACCATTCCCAATACCAGAAACATCACAAAACAAGTTATACATCTTAACTGGATTGGGTCGGATTCAAATCAATGTTATAGTTAACCACTTTTTTAACTCCATGAATGTATTCAAAGATAACCTAGACCATTAAAAATTATTCCGTTCATGTTCAAGGCCTATTGTGGTTCTTTTAAATAGTAAAAGTATTTGATTAACCTTTGATAATATCCCACCAAACCAAAAAAACTTGAGACATAAAAAACATTCTTCATATGCTCCCATAACACAACATCATATACTCTCTATGGATCAACTAACGCATCTTCTTATGATATGATGTGTCCCACGAAATGTACCTTCTCAATCAACAAATGAAACTTGAATGTCATATTGTGTAGCTTATTCTCTCTTAGGGCACACCCAAATATGTGAAAATATTAGGCATGTTGGACAATAGTCTTGGAGTACATTAATGAGAAATTAAAAAAAAATAACTGATCTATATATGGGTAAAATATTCCATTCATTGGGGTCATAATCATTGTTTTCATGATGGTCAACATGACTGACATCAAATTAGATTCGTACAAACCATACCAGCACCTAAAATTAGAATTCATTTTATCAGAGGCTGTCACCCTCAGGTGATGATATATTGGAGTCAAATCAATCTTGGATAACATAAAATAACCACTCAACAAGTCAAAGATGTCATCAATTTTAAGAACAATACATCGATACATCCCTATAATCCAATTCAACATTCGATAATCGATACCCAACCACAATATCCCATTAACCTTCTTGAAAAGAAACATGAGATAACCAAAGTTACTTACTATAAAAAATAAACACCATGTTATATGATGTAGTTAAGGGTGCAAAAATTAATCCACTACAGGTGAAAATAAATTATACTACAATCCCCCATCATTATGAACAATACAATCCACTTGGGCTATGATTTCACCCAACTCTTTGGAAATAGGAACTGAACAACCCGCTTGGATATCTGATTCCCCATGGTGAACATAGGTATTCCCCACCAAAGATGAAAATGTTATTATATAGAGGTAAAAACTAATATGGGAAAGAAAAAACACCTTCCAATCCATCTAAAAATTAGTTCAATACCCAGGATCTCCTATACAAACTAGTCATATAGAAAAGGGTACCCATCAACCTCAAGGGAACACTCCTATCATGGCTGGATATGCTCTAATCATACTCTTAATAATGTATCAATAAACATAACCCCACACATATGTTCAACTATTAAGGAAAAATACTTACAAGATTAGAATATATAAAAGTTTATAAAGCTCCTATATCAAATAACTCAAAAGAAAGCCTGGAGGTTTGATGAATCATACCATAAACTTTCGATTGTCCAACCTTTCCCCCACTGAGTGTAGGTTGAACTACATAAAGGTGAGATTCCCCTATACAATGGGCTCTGATATAAATCAATTTTATTGTAATAACTTTGTTATAAGAACACCATTTCCATGGAGTAACATGTGGGATAACCCAATTGGTACAGACTTTAGAACTCTAGCTTCCTACTGTAGATGGGGTAACCGACCCCCATTCTGTACTCTCCATAGGCCTTGATCCAATATCATTTCCCACCAATCAAGGTTTACTATAAAACCTCTCCAAAACCCCTATTCATCATTATTCGTGGTGAATAAATATTGGTTTAGGACACTAGCCATTCTCGTTTACTCAACTACCCCACAGAGAGAAAAATACATGATCCCCGCACTGAGAGGATGACCATCCTCTCAAACTACTCCATCCATCTAATATCATGTGAAAACTCTCTATGTGGCACTTATTAACATTAGTTGTGTCATCATTTGATCAGACAAATGCAACCACATTCCTACCTCTTTAAGCCTCTATCATCTTCCATTCTAAAAAAGGGATTGATCCACCAATTCAAACAACCTATTTAAACCGTTGACATTCTCATGGGACATGATATCGTATCTATTTTGGTCATGGAAAACTATTTCTGTAGTACCATCATCCCTATTCAATAAAAGAAAAAATAATTTCTAGTCAATGAAATGGACAAGATAATCCATCACTAACATAGTCCCCAAGGTTAACCTCATAAATTTTTCAGTCTTATCTTATCTCATGGTATTTGTAAAAATAATTTCAAGAAATGTTTCACTGAAGTATTTCCATAACATGCAACTTTCTTATTGATTGTGAATGAGAATATTCCACCATCGCTTTTCTGGTCCTTGCAACATATAGACTTCCAAATTTACCCTCTTCCTTGGAGGAGCCTCCAACGGATCCATAAGCATCTGGATTGAATCTATCCAATATTTAGCTACATTACATTTACCCTCTCTAGTAAATTTTTGAGTGTGTTATAACAAAAACTCTCTGGTAAGATTAAACATACTAAACACGACCCACCTGAGGTCCCATTCCATCATCTAAAAAAATGAACAATGTTATCACGGAACTTATCCTCATCTCTTTTTTCTTATACCAATGGGGATTATAGACCAACTTCTGGTGGAGAATTCTAGGAAATATCCTTCCATTTCCGAACCGGTACATTTCATCATGGTGGAATCTCTTAACAATTACAAACACAGGTCACAAACTATATAACATAAATCTTCTTTAGTATGTAAAAAAAATATATCTACTATCCATAAACAAACCATTCCTCAAACTCTATCACAATGAATAAATTAAAACCAATACCACTACCCTCATCCATCCTTACTATGGGTCATGGTCGAAATGAAGTAAACCAACTATCATCATCAAAACCTTTAATTAGGAACCCTTTTATACACATTTACTTTCACAACACAAATATTATCCTTTTAAGAAGCCTTACATCGTCATAATGTATTAAAAACCAATTATTACTCTTCATTAGGCACTATTTCGAAATTATTTTTTCACATTATTCCAATTTAACCACTTTCATCATGTTTACCTGACACCATTTCATTCCAATTTCAATGAATGGTCATTGAATTATATCCCTCACCTCCAATAATTCATCCATGTGTGTTACAACTATGATTTATTCCACCTATATCACTTGGTCTTAAAAATAATTCATTAATGTTCTACCTTTACCATTTTTTCCATGGGAAAAATATCATAAAATAGTCACATCACATAAAACGTTCATCACCCAATGTTGAAATATCATTCAACTATAACAACACACATCATGAACAATAATTCCACCATATGGGTACATGGGTTTTCCCACATACATGGGTCAACTAATCCCCTGGATAAGCTCATGGAAAGGCATAGTTAAATCTCAGTATTTAGTCTAGTATCTCAAATAGTAATAAAAACTAAATGAAATCCCACAATTATACCACATTGTAATGTCCCCAACCTAGATGCCAATAAACATACACCCCAAGATGGGTCGGAATGTGAACTTAGTTTCACTTACCCAAATGCCAGAGGATTCAAACTAGTTGAGAGGGTATAATAGAAAATTTGGGGATACTATAACTTCATTATCATACTAATCAACAACATATAAAAATGAAATAAATTAAATAAAAACCAAATAGAAATAAAAATTATTTACTAAACATTCCCCCAAAACTGGGAACAGTCCCTAAAGAAATAGTAAATATGAAATGTCATGTCATTCAGTGTAAATTTTAAGAGAACACAAAATATTCACGATTGACAAGATTTCAAAATATATATACTAAAACCATGTCTAGAACCCTCATCATTTCACATACAAATCCTAGATCAACCATCTATCATAGGGACCTTTCCCTTTTCATGACCTGAAACCATGAAATATTCATGGGTAACCAATGGAAGTCAAAGAAGGGTGTGTGTGCAACTCAGTATTCCTCCACCCACGGTGTGAAAAAAAAATATCTAGTCTAAATATATAGTGTAAGAGGGTATAGAATTAGTAATAACATAAAAATAAAATAATTGGATTTTATTAATTAGAAAAGTTCACTTTGTCCATTTCCACATCTTTTCCATGGGTTGGGAATTTCATTTATTTCATTACAGAATATTCTAGTCAAATATTAAACATAATGTGATTAGAAAAGTTCCTTATATCAGGTAGGTAAAACAATTCACAAAAAAACATTGTCACTTAACATTGACCCTCAGACCATTTAGTCTAATCAAATGTAATCCTTAGGGTCATAAAGCCTCATTTTGACTCCATAACATGTGATTATACAGGTGGGGTTTAGATCCTTAGTCCAACCAGACCCAAGGGAGTATAACCTCAATTCAATAACCAATATACCATGAAGCCATGTTCACATTCATCTTTAAATATAACCCAATTACCAATAAAACCATAACCATTCATTACACTCATCATTTACAATAATAACTCAGTCAACACATTTTCAATTTCATTCCATAACCCATTATCACATTTCACAATTAATTTCTATTTCCCTTTAAAAAAATTTCCCTTCCATATCATAACCCTTTTAACTAATTCTTTATTAACATGGAATAATTAATTTACAAATTTTGATTACAACCCCTATGTAATTTAACACATTCATATTAATTCATTTAACCCATTAACATTATACCAGACACCCCATTACACCATGTCAATGCCTAGACACAACAAACACTACTTCCTTTCATAAATCAAGATAAATATAAAACTTTTTATTAGGGGATATATTATATAACAATTAAATTCTTGGAATATGATTTCAATTTTCAGGTTAAATATGGTGGAACACCCCATGGATTTCCCTTAACCTAGTCTAATAGACCTCAATGTATCCCATAGGAATCATGAGAGGTTGGATAAATCATTTAAACAACTGAAAAATCTGTTCTACAATGGAAACAAACAGTGTAGAACAATGACACCAAATCATAACCACATACAAATAAACAAATAAAAAAGACAATGAGATTAGACATTTAGACCACCAAACTCAATTCAATGGACAATTTTTACTTAACCATAGCCTTTGATTGGATTTTAAACACCCTTAGAAGACCTAACCTATGATCTAATAGAAAAAGAGAGGTTAACATATTTAGAAGAAGAAAAAAAATTACACCTGAAATGATACTGATAAAGAGGAATGAGGAGTTTTATACTCACTCATAGATTCAATATATACCCACTAGTTCTCAAAATGGATTATAAACGATGTAGATAAATCCTTGCATATATTAGGAGTGTTTTTTCAGTCCTACTAATGGGGTAGAAATAAGGATTAAAATAAGGTGAATAATCATAATGGTACTGGGAAAAAGGGACAATTATACTTTAATTGGGAAAATAGTTTGGACTCACGATTGGCCATACTATACATTAAGCATTTACCACCCTCTGTATAATAATAGTCAAGGTCACACAGATTCCTAGAAGATTAATAATTTTTTGACTGAAGGATTAACCATTAAATTTTTGTGGGTCTTATCAAGACTTATTTTTTATAAAAGTAATATTTAGTTGTAGACTCACTCATTATAACTCCGAATTTAGAAATGTATTTTGATATTATTTGGGATGAATGTGATTTCATTGTAGGATATGTTTTTGGATAGTTGTTCAAATACATATTCTAATCATTTTTGTGCTATATGCACATTCAATGACTCTCAATACACAAACATAGTGATAAAATTATTAGTTGAATTATTCAAATTAGATAGTCTTATGACACATTTTGTGATATCATGGGATATTTTATATTTTAACAATATAGGTTTGTCATACATTTTAAATAAGATAGTTTTCAAGACAAGGATAATTTGGTAGATCCTAATTTTATAAAATATTATTATCTTTATTAAAAAATTAAAGGGTTCTTATATTTTCATATATTACTATTTTACAGTCTTATAGCTACTAAATGTTAAATAAAAAAGATGATCAGGGTATTCGATATCATTTATCAGATTTAGAATTATGTTATGAGAATTTATATTCTCAGAAATATTTTACTAATATTAATTAAAATTTTTCCACTGGGAAATTATGCACCCAATTTCCCTACCCAAAAAGATGATTCTTTTTTAAATAGAAGGAAACTTTTTGTATGACCCACTATTTTTCAAATAATGAGGAAATTTTTAGATTCAATAGTATGTACCCATCAAATATGTTCTGTGAATCCTATGATTTTTTCATTCATCACCAACTAGTGGACAAAATGGGTATGATTAAATTGTGTACAAGACACTTTAGAGTGAGTTTAATTACCATTCTATTTTAAGAATAAAGAGAGGTTTTCAGAATATGGAAATGATATAAAAGGGTTAGAAATGTTGGAAAAAGGAATCAAATATCTCATAACCTAATTCTGGAATTTGTGTTATTCAGTGTGTGGGTAATAGATTTCATATAACAGATCCTTTAATCTTTTATAAACACATATATTATATTATGTGTGGATTATGTGTCCAAAGGGGAGGTGGTGAAAGATACCACTCTCAAAACTATAATGGTGGTTATGTATTTTTTGAATATTTTTTTAAAACAAAAACATTATTTCATAAGCACATTTCAATGGTGTGAGAAAGCATTTCAATAAGAACGTATAAGTGCTATTTTTGAGAATATGATGTTTAGAACAACACTAGAACCCCTTAATTAACACAAACTAATGGCGAATTGGATCAGTCAGACTAAGATATCAAGAAAATTTTAGATAAGATATCAAAATTGATACATAATGATAACATGATGAAACATTATGATTCAATTTGGACATATCAGACATCATTTGAGGTGCCCCTAAGTAGAACCCAATTTTAACTTGTTTATGAAAAATATTTCCAACTAAAGGTGGAACTAGAACACTACCCATTCATGGATATGAAGTGAATTAATCTAGATGTAAAACAGGTGGGAGACAATGTATTTTTATTTACTGGTGAGTTAGAGGAGATAAGATGATATTCGTGTGGAATTGATAATATATAAAAGGAAATGACCAAATAATTACATGATTAATATTTTACACGAATTACGTTTGATCTTAGTGAAAATTTATTCTTGTTTAAAAAACATTTTATTTTTTTGTTATATTTGTATATAAATTAATTATTTTAATGATATCAATTCATGTTTATTTTTTTATGATGAATTATTTGTTTTTTGTAGTGACTGGAATTTTAGTATTATAAATGAAAATAATACTACATGTTAGATAACCTATATAGGTCAATTTTCATTCACTTAATAAAAATCTATTGACCATGTGAACAGAAAAGATACCATGGGTAAGATATGTAAAATCTCAATGTATTGCATTGATCACAAAAAAGATTTAATCAATTATATGAAGAAATATGGAACTCATTGGGATATGATTAAAGAGGTACATGACTGCCTGGATATGTATATCGACTTTATTACTAATCAATCCACCATTTTTTTATAATTCCAAAACTCAACAACCGAACTCCAGAGTAACCAAGTGATTATTTAGAAAAATGAATTGATTTTATGAGATATCCATTCTATTTTTTGGATAAAACATTATTGGATCCCCTATATATTTTCCCCAAATTAACTCATGGTTTAATCAAGAAAATATATAATGTATTTTGAATATTAGAAAAGAATTTACGTTATTCTATAATGAATTCATGTAGCCTCTCATTCAAGTTAAGAAAATGCATGTTATATAGATCCACTACATATCCATAAAATAAAATAGTTTAATTTTTTATATTTATTGAATAAAATATGAGAAATCATGTGGATTTAGAAAATTTCAAGTGACCATTCATAACTATAATTATATTTTAGTAATGTATTATAATTATCATCTTTGGAGATTTAAATACAATTTCAGATTATTTTATATTCCATGATTTCATTTCAATATCAAGGATCATTAATTTTAATTCATATATTGATATGTTTAGGATGATTTTCAATAAATAATTATAAAAACAAGTAATGAAAACAGAGAGACAAAGAAATGAGATTAGGAAAATTATAATACATATGATTTTTTTACTTTTTTAATAAAAAAAATCCCAATATTATATTTCACTTCCTTGAATGATATGACAAGATCATTTCGTATCATCGTATATTCCATAAAAATAGGAGTAATATATTCATAATGAAATATAACACTATTGAGTAACTAAAACATTTTCTTTGTCAATGATGCATCATAGATAATCTATATATATTCCTCTTTCCCTATGGTTTATATTAATTTTCATGTTTTTCAAAGTTTCTTTTTTATCTATAAAGAAAATAATACTATAAAAACCAATGAGTTCTATAATATTAATTCGTTAATTTAATTCATTATTTTATTCCCACAGAAACATTGGGTGATACTAAGTGAGATCACGTAAAGGCCTATGTGTTTTTTTAGTATTATACCTGGTCCAGGATATGGATCATCTTATTTATATTAACAAAAAAATGTGATAGTTAGTAAATTTAAAATATATAACACTATGTTTTTTCTTGAGGCTAAATTTTTTTATATTTATTGTATGTGTTAGTTTTCATTTTTCTAACTACCTTTTTTTCAAATCACATTAGTCATGAAAAAAAATTAATAGCTATATTTGACCTAAAATATTTCTATTATTTCATTTGAGTAGAGTAATATTGAAATAATAGTGTAATATATTGTTATTCTAACTGATTTTTTATCAAGATGATGCATGTTAATTTAAAATCATCATATTAGTCATACATATGCCTTTGTTAACTATGTAGTTTCTAAATAAGGATAATTTTTAAATTAGTTATAAACAAATTTCAAAATGGTTTCTAAATTCACCCCCTCTAGAACACTCCACTCCAACCCACATATGATATCAAGGGTTGTTTTGTAGTTAACCGTTGTTGTTTTTTATCATTCACTGGAATAAAATCTTTATCCGGTTTCATTATTAGAATTGTATACTTATGGATCACATTATATCTAAATATAATTCCACATAATTTAATCCTTATTTTATTGTAATAAATTATGCTAAATTAATAATCATAATAAAAATTCATCTTGAGAATATATATTTTGATATTGGATGTGTAATTAAAAATCATTAGGAAAAAACAATAACTCTTAGTGATGATCAGGGTGATTCCACTATGGGTACATATGAATGTATCATAAAATAAATAAATTCAATAGATTTTAATTTAATGTAGTAATTATTTAGTATAATATATTCTTATTTTAATAATTTTTTAATCTATGATACTCTTTTTGTATCTCATGATGTGACCACAAATGTTAATTAAATGAGAGTGAAGATCAATAAAATTAAACATGATACTTTAAATGTGAAAAAAGTTGAATCTTTTTATTAAATTTATCTTAGGTCTAATAAAATCATTAACACCATGACTTCCCTTCAATAAGTAATGGACCAACATTATCATGTTTCGAGAATCATTATAAATCTTCTTGATTGTTGTTGAGGCACTAGTATCTCTATAATAGAATCCTATGACAATAAAAAAATGTACTCCATGAATTGATTGGAAAACTTTAGAGGTATGAAGAAAATGATAAGGTAAAAACTATTAAGAATACTAAATCCATGATGTTAATTAAATTTAATAAATTTTAATCAAAATCAATAGATAATTTTTTATCTGATAGCACAATTTTGAGTGAGGATCATTTGAATAGTGACGAGAATATATATCATCTTAGAATAATATTTAATGAATTTTATTAGAAGAAAAAGTTCATCAAAAAATTGAATTTCATCAACATATATGATATGAAAGGAAACTGGAAGAAGGATGATAACATTAGATAACTGACCTGCTATGAATGATAAGGAAAAATGAATAATCCAAGATGGTTTTCAGAAATTAAAATACATTAAGAAAAAAGAGAATTAAGAAAAAACACATGGAATCTATAAAGGAAGTATAGAGTGATTCAGAGGATAGTTCATCTAATTAATAATCATCTAGAATGGATTATCATGAGAGATAAAATCAATTTTTTTCTATAATAATACTTGATTTATATAATAATATCCATATTCCTTCAAAAAATAAATTAAAAATTTATCTATCATGGAGATGTATTATTTTTTTGAATACTAAAATATTATTTAAGAAACTAATAATTAGATAAAGTATAAATATAATATTATTAAAAAATAACATCCTTCTTCTAAATAAATAAAATTTTATAACATTATTGAGAACTAAAGGATTAATTTAAAATTAAATGAGAAAAATGAACTTATATTTTATTAGAGACAACTAAATAATGACCTTGAAATTTTCACCAGTGGAATAAAAAAATTAAATCTAATGTTATGTGAATAGAAAACGCGATATAAAAAATTTCAATTATTTACCAGCATTACCAAATTAAAATTTATATAAATAATCTTCTTCCTAGTTCAAAATAAACTAATTCTAGGAAAACTCATGTTATTGTGTTCTAAATAAGGTCTTCATTTCTTGAAGTCATAATTTTTCTATTAATAGGTCTATTAATCAATTATGGATCCTCAAATCATTATGTTCTGATAGTTTATGACCAATTAGAATATGGTAACAAAAATAATTTCGTAATTAATGTTTTTATAGGTGAAATGCTTAACATGTAAAAGTAAGAACTCTTAGAATCTGGATAATGGATGTTTATGACATATCACAGGGGAATTTTCATGATTCATAAATATTTTGAATGATGATTATGTGAATGTCACTTTTTTTGAAAATTATAATCAAAATATTATTAGTCATAGAATGTTTGGTAACACAATATATGTTTTATTTTTCTACCATTTTTTCTATTGATGGATTAAATAATATATATATTTAGGTATTATAAATACTATTAAAATGTTTTTCACCATCTGTTAGAATAAAATTCCTATATGATTTAGGATTCTAAGAATAATTTATTATTTACTTCCTTAAGGGATTATAATTAATATAGTTAATATGGATTATTTGATATCTCAAAAATTTCTTCCTTAGTTCCATTCATGAAAACTGATGGTTGTGGTGAAGGATATAAGGATAGTGGAATAAAAAATCTATTATAAATATAAATAATAAATATTTTGATGCATCTTCCCAAACTATAATTTTTATTATATAAAATATTAAATCCTTTTCAAAAAGGTTGGGAACATAATATTTATTTCTAACCAGATAAAGTGGTTTCTACCTATCATCCCCTAGAAAAGTTTCCAATTCCTTTTTTAACCATGTAGAGATTCCTGTTTATTAGGGATGTATTATACATAAATGACTATTGATGAATATTCAAGATTCACAAGGGTATATTTTATGTCTCACAAAAGTGACTCTTTTTGATTTTCTTCAAAATATTTTGTCTGTAAAAACCCTTAGTAGACTTACAATCAACACCTTAAGAGGTAATCATTGCCATTATTTTTAGAATCTAGACATTGAGACCATATTCTAAAAACATGTATATAATAATATATTCTCTTCCCATATAACTCATTGAAAATGAATTTTTTGAATGAAGAAATATAATATATCTTGAAATTTATCAGACAATTATTAATGAGTATCAATAATCTATCTAGTTTTGAGTTTTTGATATGAATATAGACCATTATAATATTAATAGGGTTCTTATCAGTAAACATGTAAATGAAAATACCTTTTAATTATAGAATTTTTTTTAAAATGATAATTACTTTAATTTATTTCAATTTAAAATCATAGTTCTTAATATAAATGAAAAAATTGTAAAAATTCATCCCAAAGATTGTTGAAGGTATTTTCCAAGGTTATTAAACCTATAAAAATTCTTATAGTGTCATAAATAAAAGAACCAAAGTTGTGGAAGAATATTTTATTTTCACCTATGATGGAATAGTTAACGTGATATATAATATTCTCTAGATATACATAAAGAGTATATGTCAAATTTGAATGTAAACCCCTCAATGACTAGTGACTAAACAAAAAATATTCAAAATGAACTTCCCAATGCTGAAAAATTTGATAAAATTAATTTTAATGGATACATTTAAAAAAATGTATCCCACTTATAAAAAACCATTAAAAACACATAGATATTATAAATACTAATATTTATATGGGCATTTAGTTTTCATTCTATTTTGAATTTTCCAATTACTATAGGGGATGGATTTTAATACAGGTAATGAAATCAATTACCGACGGTTTTTACACAAAAAATGAGGAATTTTAGATTGGTTTTGGGGATTGTATGTTAATTAGTGGTCAGAGAGGAGTGAAAAAGCTATCTTGGGATTGTAGTGCTACTATAGTGATGATTTTAGTATGCAAGGAGAAGTTGATGGGGTGGGGTGCCTACAGAGCCACTAATAGTTCTACATTCTATTTAGTTTCCATTGAATGGAAAAAATTAATATTTTACCCGAATTGTTTTTATAGGGGAATACACTTATTTTCCAACCAATTTGGGTTGATGGTTAGGAGGACCTCCCCTATTCACTCCATAAAATCCCATCATGGGGGTGTTGTTCTTGTAATTTCATAATGATTCATTAAAAACATATCCCTCTATGAATCTCCACATATCCCCTCTCTCTTAATTTTTATATTACATTCTCTTATATATGGTCATGGTTCTCATTCAATATAATCATGGTTGAATAGGGAAAATTAGATTGGGATTTTGTGAATATGAGGAAGAATGTGTCCCTAGATTTCGTAAGCACATAATAACACACCATCATAGTGAGGTATAATAGAAAAATAATTTATTTAATTTTTTTAGAATTAATTAATTTAAATTGGATATTATTTTTTCCAAGTTATAGATATATCCTTAGGAATGGTTTCCTGAGATCTTGGAGGACCACCTATTGGATATTGGCTTCAGTTCAGGCATAACGTGATGAAATGGTGACATATCCAGCCATATGACTTTTGGTAATTTATTTATTAATTAATTATAAATTTCATAGTTAATTAATTTTTAATGTTATAATTTAGTTAAGATCTACATTTTTAGAATAGATATGATGACAATGGACAATGATATAAGATCTTGGATGGGCCTTGAGAGTTACTACTAAACCTTGTAAATAAAGTGGAAAACAACATTTAATGTAGCTAATCTCTCGTACTTCCATAAAATATTAATGTTTTAGATTATGTGGCATGCAATGTTAGGGCTCACCTGCTTAGGTGATAACAATTTTTCAGTGTTTTATGTAATTTTAATCAATGTTTCAATTAAATTGATTGAATAAAATGAACCTGATCTACAGTCTTGAATAACTCTGAGGCACTAGATAGGTATATTGGATGATGATGGTCGTGGATGGGATTCCTTAGATACCAGATGGTGGGAAAAAAATTTAACAGTTTATATATAAATTAACGAGACACCTTGTATAATTCCTAGGGGATTGAGAACATTCTATGATAAGGGTGAGGGAGAACATGGGATAAGAGTTTGTTTATTCCATATTGGAACTCATTATGTGATTACAAGTTTTTCAAACTCATTTGAATGAGTATAGGGTGAGTGATATACTACTAACATTGAATACATATCCTTGGAAAAACAATCATGGGTAGACTGGGATGAGTTTGAGTGAGAGTCCCAATCCAATGTGTCCCTATGGATCGAGATATGTTGTGGTCTATATCTTGATTTTGTTCCATGTGGTGATTTAATGTGTATCTGGTGAGGCCATGCTACCTTGTTAAAAAATTAATCTAATTTCACCACCCTTAGCTTCAGGTGTTTACATAAGAGCCAGACTGCGACTGATGACCCGTGTGAGTGATCCCCTACTATAGTAACATTTTTGGGGCCTTGCTCGTTCTGTTTTTATAATCTAGCCCATAGAGATGGTGTGTGATATGGTAGAAGGTGTCACCATGGTACAATTACAAGTATCCCGAGCACAAGTGGGTGTGTAATGTTTTATTGGCTGTGGGAGTTTGGTAAGTACTTGTGTTTTGTTCATTTATGAATAATTATACAATGTATCCTTAGGGTAGATGTGAAACATGTTTAGGATACCATGTACTAGATCTAGAAACTTTGATTGACTATCATGACATAGATTAGGGCAATTGATGAGAGCTTCCATAGACATAGTAATCGATCACTAAAAATTCATTGCATTTGAAGAGTGGTATATGACTAGAGATATCATAGATTTGAATACTGGTATACATTTTATGTATCCATGTCATTGAAGTTAAGTGTTGGTGATTCAATGGATTTGGAGACTCCATGTTCAGATTTTCAAGTAATGGGACCTTGGATTCATAAGGATAAAGTTAATGATTCCATGGAGTTTGACCTCATTGTTAGGGCTATCTGGATTTGGAGCTCGAATGTTTGAATTGTAATTGAATGGGAACCCATAGACATGATCATCGATTGGGGATTCCATTGATCTATATCTCTTATGTTACATTGGTTATACGATCATCAAGACATTTATAGGGATTCCTAAGAACTAGTAGAAACTTATATTATTTATTGTGGTCGCAATATTAAGGATAAAAGTCGTGTAACATTTATTTATTTATTTGTGTTGCCTTTTATTTTTTTTTGATCAAATCATATAAAAATGTTAATTAAATAATATTAATTATGGGTTCTTGTAGGTAGTCCCTATAAATTATTATACTCCAACCCATTTAGGTATCCACTTGGTAAGGGTACATGAGAAGATATTCACTAGGTCCCAAGTAGAGGTTGGATTGAGGCATCTGGGTAGATCGATCTTGTTTAGATTGAATGTGCACATGGATCTTGGAATGATATTTATCTTGTAATTTCTTGAATCCAAAATATTTTAATCATTTTCTCATTAATACTATGATATATATTTTATTGGTCTTGTGGGAAGTCTGTCATATGTATAGTATGACTTTTAATGTACTTACTACTTTTAATTTATTATTAGTCAAATTTTTGTTTACATATTTCCACATAAATTATATTTTAGATGTATGATACTTGGTTATTGTATTATAAATTGTGCACTCTGATACATGGGTTAAAATCTCCCCACAATACCACCCTAGAAACCCATTGTCGGTTGGTATCCCCTTTCTTATAGGGCGGCATTACTATATTCATGTATCATTCTCAAAGTCCATAAATACCCAAGCGTGAAGTACATGGAAATTACATTTCATTTAAGGAATAATTGACACATTAAAAAAATAGACACACAATTACTATATTAGTTTAGTTTCTTTCAAAGATAAAAATACTTTCTTCTATCTTGGTGAAAGACCATTAACATATACCAAAAAATATTTTTCCCTTTATTTTCCCTACGTAAACCATTATTTATATCCTTGGGGAAATAAAAATATAAAAATGATTAGGTCAAATGATCAGTAAGTGTATCCATGGAAGACATGAAAATAATAATATAAAATTATAAAATTATATTTTTAATATCAAAAATCATGAGATATAAAATAAATCATGGCAGTACATAAGGCATAAATCATAAAAGAACATTAATAATAAAAACATAGCATTGGCATAAAACATTAACTTGTGGAAAACAAAAATGCATAGAAAATCATTTCCATATTAGCCAAGGATCATTGACAAGACCATCATAGATGGAAAAAATATTTTTCTGAAGTGATTTCACTCTTCATTATAGCCATGTATTACTAAATCGAATATAAATTATATTTCATCCATGTAATATTGAACATGATATATTTATCATTTCACCCCTGTATTACTTTACCAGATTTAGATTGATTTATTTATCTTGTCTCTCTCATGATATATAAATCAGTGTCTACTAAAATGGGGGGAGATATAGGTCTCTCCCATATCATAATAAAACCATGATTTTTTGTTCAATAAAAACATCAATCATTCATTGTAACATAACCTGATGAATAAAATGGGATTCTTAAGAATCATTACATCCTAAAATAATCCATTTAAAAAACGGATTTCATAAATATAATTCCATCATAAACCTAAAATATCTGTTGAATAACATGTATAGTATAATTGAATAATATCCTTAATCATATATGGAAAATAATTTTGATAACATACATTAAATTTATTATTGAGGAAAATATCATTTCTTCTTCAAAAATATTTTATTTTCTTAATGCACAATAAAATTTTAGAAGAAAATAATTTTGAAAAAATCCATGAAACCATATATGGGAATATTCATGGAAAGAAGGTATTATAAAAGCATAAAAATCAATTCATACCATATAAGATAAAAAACAATCATCTCAAACTTTTCCAGGAAAATTCAAAAAGTACCTCATATCTAATAATGAAAAAATATAACTTTCAAACTGTTTAAAAAAAATTCACAAAAGAGTAATATTAATGTTCAAAAAATGTACCATAATATAAATAATATTACATACTTAGGAAAAATTTACTTTTCTAATAAATATACATCAATAAATACTTACATATACACAATCACATATAATATTGAGATTGAAAATTTATCTCTTACCACTTAACATTCAGTCAAATCGTATACCTAATAAAAAAATGAAAATTATATTCATTTTTAAATATAATAACCTTCATAATATGAATCATAAAAACATTCTTGGGAAGCATAAACACCACAAAAAAGGAATAGGTGGTGTATAAGGCATATGCCCCATAAAAATAAAAGTGAGACAAAATAATCCCTAACCTTAGGTCGGAAAATAGTTTTTTGTTTTTGAACATCAAATAAAATGATTTAAATAATTTCATTTACTTATTAAATAATCATATTACTTTTTTTGATATCATATACAATCATATTATCATATGTTTGGTAATAATATTTCATTATTACTTGTAATTCGGGTATCAACTACTTCATTTTCTCATGAATGTTTTATTAGATAAGTTCATGTTATCATTCTTATTTCATAGTTATATAATTAAAAAAATTATATTAACAGAATATATATCATATTTATTTATAATTTACATTTATATAATCAGGATTTTAAGGAAGATCATGTAGAATTAATCACATCGCATAGGGGAGATGGTATGTCGTACATACACATGAGCGATAAGATCATTCCTAAATTTGTTGAATGGTATTGAATTCAATGGAGTATAATATTTTAGATTTAATATCATGTTTTAATAATCATATATAGTTATTACTTCCATAATTATACCCATCTATGTAAGGTGGTATTGAAAAATAGACTACACCATATCATGGAGATGGTAAACCGTACTTACAAACTCGTAGTGATTTCGTTTTTAATGGGATGAATAGAAGGTGGTATATGGTTGTTTCATAAAAATAATAAAATCACAGTATATAATTGATATTGGGCTTATTACTTTATAATGAAACAAATTATTAAGAGGAAGTAGAGGAAGAATGATGTTTGAATAAATTGGTAGGGGAGGTTACCTCTTCTTCGACACATTTCCTCTAAAAAAACCTTTTAAAGGCACTAGAGCTGGTTTTTTGAAAATAAAAAACCACTAGAATGAATATAAGGATGTTGATAAAGGAAATGATATGGGATGGCTATGAATGATGGCTTAAATTGAAGTGAATAGGTGAGGGAGAAGGTTCCCTTTTGTAATTAAAGTGATGGTAATTTTCAAAAACTTCCTAATTAAGTATCATAGAAAAATTCTGACCATATTATAATTACTATTTATTTTTTAGAAATATTTTATTATTTTTAAATAATTTAATAAAACATTGTTTTAAGAAAACAAATATAGTGTCAATTTTTACAATATTCAATTCATGGTATTTTAGAAATATTAAGAAAAAATGTTATCATTGAACCAATTATTTTATTATATTCAGATGGGGTCTAGGTAATTTTTAAAATAAATTGGATATATTAATTAAACCAAATTATATTTATTTTAATATTTTTATTAACATTAATTTGACAGTTCCCTTAATAGAATAATTACAACATTAGTTTTTTGTAATTATTCAATATACTTATGTTTTTGGATAAAATTTAAAAATATAATATTATGATGAAGATAACTATACTAGTTTTAATTATAATACTTTTAGTAAATTTGATCTTTTAGAAAATTTGACATTAAAAATGTTATAAAAAATAAAGTATGAAGGTGATAACAATAACATCACTTCAAATAAAATAACATATGTTTCCCAATACCTTAAATATGGCTGCAAATGGTCAATAACTAGTCCCATGTATGATTATAGTCAATTTATTGATGAAAATTATGAAATGTGATTATTTTTGGGTCTTTATGGTTATTTTCATTTTCATAATAATTGTTTTATTGATTACTCATAAATTAATTAATTTTTAACCCATCAAAGTATAAGTGTTTAATGTAATTACATATTTACTAAAAGTTAGAAATAAATTACCATGATAATTAAAAACATTTATCTTTCAAAAAATTATTTATAATTGAATTTATCTTCTATATAAACTTATATAAAAGTTCATTTATTTATTAAAATTTCAGTGAGAAATATTTAAATTTTCTTTAAATATGATAAATTATATGTCCTAATCTCATTCATGTGGCTTCCAAAGGACACCATTTCAACACAACTATTATTTAGGTTCAAAAAAACAAATTTGATGACATTAAGAATAGTGTTAGGGTAATTTCATAACAATATTCTTATCATTAATTTCCAGTTCTACAATTTTACCATATTAATAAAAATTACATAAGTAACTATTCATAATTCAAAAAATATAAATCTATTTATATAATTTGGGACTAATGATTCTAAATAAAAATCTATTTTTCAAAATTCAAATCACTAACGTTGTAGAAATTAATTTAAAATTACTTATGTTGTTGAAAGGGAGAATGGTGTTTTTAAATGTAAAAACGTTACAAAAGGTTGAAATGATTTTACGTTTGAATTTTATTGTAAATTAATGTTAATTACATAGATTATATTGGATGATAAATATGTATTATAATTATACTTTTAAAAATTCATTATTGTACCTTTAATACATAAATTAATTTGATGAAAGATTTATTTTCAATTAAAATTTAGTTTAATTTTACTATTCATTAAAATTTAAAACATATCATAAAAACATCAAATATTCATCCATTTTATATTTTTATACTTCACATTAAAATATGAATTATATTTTTTTAAATAGAATGTATATAAATGTCAATAATAGATTTAAAATGGGTGTTCCATCAAAAGGTGGAAAACAACATTTTTTTAAAACATTTATTTTATCTAAAAATTGAATTTGTTCTTATATCATGTCTATAAAACATATAATATGAATTTTAAACATTATATTTAATTAATAAAGGGTTATTTTATTATTTTATTTACTCACTTATATACATTTAAATAGGTATTTTGGAAAGAAGATAATATTATTCACATGAGACATAATAATGACTATGTTATAGTATTTAGTTGTTCAATTATAATTGGTATTGCATGAAATTAATTGTACCAAAGCAAACGAAATTTTTTGTAACCCAAGCCAAGTATAGTGTCTCATATACCGCCGGATAATACAGTGCTGCCTATAGAGCATTTAAAATATGGTGAACTATATAACATAAGATATAAATGAAATTTAAAAGAATCTATCTCATAAAATCTTAGGTCGTTACATTATACCCCACTTAAAATCAATTTCTACCTCAAAATTCATCTAGGTTATAAAATTTTTACAACTTGAAAGATTCTTTCACGAGACCCACATCATATAAAAGAATACTAACACTTCATTTCAAAATGTAATATTTGAAACATAACAGCTTCCCAAAGGTACTCCTCACTGGGTTTCCATATATAAAAACATAGATGGGAAGAAATAACATGGATAAGGAAGAAAAATTTTACCATAATGTTCTGATGGAGAGTTATTTAGAACAAGTGGTGGAGAAAGTTGAAATCTAGAAACCCATAAATCTACAATGACATAAGGGACCATCTAATTTATATAATAAGATGGTACTAAGATAACATATCTAATTTTCACGATCCTTTCCGAAAAGATAAATAACATTAGAATAAAAACATAATTAATTTTAGTACAATCTCATCATTGGTCGTTCCTTGAACAATTTTTTCTTCATCTCTTATTCAGATAAATGAAGTTGAATTTTTCATTCATGATGTGTTAGAAGATCATGTGATCCATAAATATAATGATAGTTTATTTCATCTGTCTCAACTAAAAGGTTAGAAAATGTTATAAAATATTAATAATTCCACCAATAGAGATATAATACATTAATCTAACAACATTCAAACATAGTATAACTTATACTATCCCTAAAGGGATAACATTACAATCCTTCCAAAAACTGAATATCTGAAACAAAAGATAGAGGTAAACTAAATCTTCTTATCTTCTATGTACCATATCTCATAGGGGATTTCATGGTTCTCACATTCCAAACAATTTAATACCTTAATCATGTATTCTTTGGAAAAATGGTAATAACTTGAATTACTATAGAACCTTAGTGAAAACATGCATGCTATCAAAAATTATCTCTTAAAAAACTCCCAAAAATTCTATATACTCAAACCATGATATAAATTTTTCTTTATATCAGTCATGAAGTCATTAATAGTTTAAAATAACTCATTATCTTCTTAACCCATTAATATAAATATATCATGTGTTTTCCAAAAAGATCTGAATAAATTATCATGGTTACCAGTACCATTCAACATATACATACAAATAAATAATAAAAATTAGTAGATTAACAGTATATTGATGTTTAATTATTCCATTATACCATAAAACTACTTATGAAACATTATTGATGATAAAAATGCAACCATTCCACTATCTTCTTAAACCATTGACCGAGCTTCATCGTTATAATCCATAACACTTCTTTCATCTCATATATCATTTGTAGTATCTTATTCTTCAGGAACAAGAATACATCCCATATGACCATACTGATTCTCTTCATGAGATTTTTCCATAGGGAAATGATTTTCCTTATTCCCATACATTTAACAATTAAAACAATTAATCATCATTGATTTCTTAGCTATACCATTATCCTTGTTCATCATGTTATCTAAACCATTTATTTTATAATTACTGGCATTGCATCCTTCTTTTCCACACCCAAATCATCTTTCAGTTCCATTGAAACATTCTCTTTTATTCATCTTCCAATATGATTTACATGAGGAAAATTGAACATTCTTTCCAGTATGATCACCATGAAACTCCATCTTCCTCATATTCGGTGGGTCAGGAAACTCAACAATGTTGATATTATGGATCATATTTTAGCATTTCTAATTAGAAATAATAATGATGTATTTCCTTCCATGTTGAATTTCATTTGTTTTCATATGAGGAATTTCATTCCATTGTGCATCATATTCAACATTAACATGAATCCTCCTATTTCAAACCATTTTCTAAAATGAAAAAATAAAAGTTTTATTGTCAAAAATCATATTAACAAAACAACATAATCAAGGGGGAATATATGAAATATCTAACATCTTTGGTTTAGTCGTAGGTTGTTTAGGATCGTTAACCTAATATTATAAATGTATCCAATAGTTATACATTCCCTTTGGGACTTCCCTATAATTTCATTATAAATATCTCTTGTTATCTCACTGATGTTTTCGTATCCCAGTTTCCAAATTTTAAACAAAACTTTTCTTCGATAACAACTCTAACGACGCAAAATGGACTTGCATCAATAGTACATTTCATTGGTGGAATACTCCAAACAACACACAAATAGACACCCAAATACCATATTAGTTTATTTTCACTGGAAACATAGAACACATTCTTCTATCTTTGTGAAAGATCATCAAAATCTTTCATACGTAACTTCCCTTATATTTTTCCAACTTAAAACCTTTATTTGTATAACTATGGAAAGAAAAACATAAAAATAGTGATATCAAATGTTCAGTAATGTTAAACATGGAATAGATAAAAAATATGAAAACAAGAAAATATATTTTCAATATAAAAAATAAGGAGTCATAAAACAAATCATGGCAGTATATATGGAATAAATCAAAAAGGAACAGTAACCATGATAACATAACATTTGTATAATACAGGATCTTGTAGGAAATATATAAGTATTGAAAATAATTTCTATATTATCCAATGATTATTGTCAATACCATCATATCGGACAAAGTCCATTACTGAATAGAGTTCACTCCTTATTCCAGCACCATATTACTTAATTGAATATATATTCTCTTTCATCCCTGTATTACAGAATCAGATATACTTTCCATTTTATCCCTTTATTACTGTAACATATTTACATTCTATTCTAGTATTTTCTATCTCATGGGATATAAATCATTACAAAATGTATTGGATGGATATATAGGTCCCACCCATCTCATAATGAAGTCACGGTAATGTGTTCCATAAAAACATCAATCATTCAACATAACATAACATGAAGAATAAATTATGTTTCTTAAACATCATTCCACCATACCATAATCCATGTAAAAAAATGTATTTCATATTTATAATTCTATAAAAAACATAAACAACTATAAGAGTGATATAGAAATTATACTTGAAAAATATCCTTAATATTAGATGTAAAATAATTTTGATAAAACGCATGAAATAAATTCTTAATGAAAATATCCTTTCTTCTTTAAAAATGATTTCTTTTCTTAAAACATCGTGCAATTTTAAAAGAAAATTATTTCATAAAAAATTGCAAATAAACCATTGTAATGGAATATTTATGGAAATAAGTCATTTTAAATTCATAAAATCCATTCATGCCATATATGATAAAAAACATTCTTCTTGTATATTTGTCGGAAAACTCAAAAAGAACCTCGTATCGAATAATGAAAAAAGATTCTTTTCACACCGTTTAATAAAAAATAGTAAATTGTAAAATTAACATTATATTTTTTTAAAAGAATATAAATAATATTACATAAATAAGAATCAGGGATGTGGATGATAAATATACCCCAATAAATACTTTGGTATATTCAATCTGAGATAAAAATGAGATTGTAAAATTATCTCTTACCAATTTATAATCATTAAAATTGTATTCATTATAAAATAAAAAATATATAGATATGTAAATATAATTACCTACATAATAAGAATCATACAAACATGATTTGGAAGAATAAAACACCATACAAAATAAATAGATGGTTAGTAAAGCATATGGCTGACTAAAATAAAAGTGAGACAAAATAGTCCCTTACCTTTGGTCTTTTATACATTTTATCTCTCCAAACCTCCTGCATAATGATTTAAATTATATCATTTAATTATTATAGAATCATATTAATTTTTATTAATTATTATATGATAATATTATCATCCTTTTTTTATTAGTATTCCATTATTACTCATTATTCGGGTATTAACTACTTCATTCTCTCATGCATGTTTTGTAGAATAAGTTCATATTATCTGTCATAGATCATAGATATGTCATTAAAATTGATATAAACCTACTATACATAAATTTTATTTATTTTATACATTTATGTGATTTTTATTTTAATTAAGATCACTTTGAATGAATCACATCACATCATGGAGATAGTAGGCCTTATGTATGCATGAGTGATGATATCATTCCTAAATTTGTTGATTGATATTGAATTGGATGTTTATAATATTTCACAACTAATATCATGTTAAAATAATCATATATATTTATTATATTTATCATTACACCCATCCATGTAAGATGGTTGTGAAAAATATATTACACCACAACATGGAGACGGTAATCCATACATACTCACGAATGGTGGTTTCGTTTTCCCTAGGATGGATAGTCGGTGGAATATGGTAGCATCATAATTAGAATAACATCTCAGTATATAAGTGATATTATATTTATTACATTATAATGAAATAACTTATGAAGAGGTATTAGAAGTAGAAAGAAGTTGGAATGAATCGGTAGAAGAGGTTACAACTTTTTCAACATGATTATTATAAATATCCTCTTACTGGAAATAGATTTGGTATTATGAGAATGAATAACATATATATTGTATATAAGGAAGTTGAGAAGGTAAATAGGCATTTGATGGCTGATTTATAGGCCCAAATTGACATGAATAGGTGAGGGAGGTGGTTCTCTTTTATAATTGAGTTGGAAACTCCATAAATATATATCATATAGTATTTTCAACCATATTATAATTATTATTTATTTTTTAGAATTATTTTAGAATTTTTCAATAATTGAATAAAATAATGTTTTAACAAAACAACAATAGTGTTAATTTTCACACTATTAAAATCAATGGTTTTTAAAAGTATCATGATAAGATGTTATCATTAACTCGAAAGATATTTTTTATTTCAAAAGAAGGAATCAGAAAAAGAATAAAACCATTCAAGGTGGGTCTATGTGGTGTAATCCAAAATCATCCCCTTTCACTACAATGTCACACTCTAGAGGAAGAGAATGGAGATTATCAATGATCCTTAGAGACTCGCCCTGCCTACCCAAATGATCAAGAGAATCAGACACAAAATTAGTCTCCCTCCTACTATAATGTATCAGCCTTCCATGATGTGTTCCCATAATACATCATAGATTAAGATAAATCATCTCCCACAGAACCCCCTGACGTCCCTGTAAGGCCTTCACAAGGACCTCAGAGTCAGATTCAATCTCTGACACCTCCAATCACCTTCTTCTACAAACCATCAAAACGGAATTAAGGGCCCAAACCTCTACACTCAGGGAGCTCCCTGGATCATTGTAAGCACTAAAGGCAATATGGACAGAGCCCCAACATTCCCAAAGCAGACCACTGCCCCTCATAACCACTTCTATATAGAACCATCAATATTAAATTTCAATCCACTTTTTGGAGTTTGACATCTCACCCAACAACCGCTTCCTCTTTTCATCAAGATGGTTCCATAAAAGAGGTTGTTTAGGGAAGCCGATGTGGATCCATCATTAATGAGCTAATCTAGTTCAAAAATGATTGACCTTAGCCTCATTTGGAGAAACAAATAGAATCATTTGGCTCCAAGACATACCTAGTTTTGAGCCTCTAAAATAATATGGCATATAGCCACGAGGTTGATGGTTCAAACAATATTCTCATGGTTTCTATTATCAGTGCGGATAAACCATGAACTCAAGAAGTCCTAAATTGAGCAAGGATCATTATAGGTGCATAGTGGATGGGAAAACATGGACCAAATGTAAGAATCCCATTGACTTTGGAAAATCAAATGAGTAGTTGATTCAGCCTTTGAGTTATCACAACAGTAAAACGAAGAGGCAATGGAGATACCCCTCATTTGAATGTGTTCTTCCATTTTCATGGACTAATTTCTAATCCCCCAACGTAATATGTTCATACTCAAAGAGATTACATTGCACCACGAAACTAGCGCCCACACATCCGAAGTGGTTTCTACCTGAAGAGCCCTTCTATAGTCACAAGAGTTATATCTGCATGAACCAAAAAATGTGAAACATCAAACATCTGGATCATCACTCATGAAAGTTCATTCAAACATGTTTATATAATGTGTATTCAAAACCGCATGATCCAAATCACAAAACTCAGTAGCTTCCCTGATGGATATACTAGGAGAAGGACAACCTGGGTATGAAGTGCTTCCCTAGACTAGTTAAAATACCAGAAGTTAATATCCCCCTACCAATGATGCATCTAGTATGGTTAGAGAGAGTTTTGATATGAGAGAAATTGCACCTTGCCAATCCCGTGGAACCGTGAAGACCAGACACTATATTCATACCGTAGCGCGCCTGGAAGAACTTTTCCCACAACGTCCCCCCAAAATGACATCCCAAGAAAGCTGAGCTTGTTAACCAAGAATGGTATCTTGAATATCATGAAGACCCATCCCTCTTTCATCCACTGGTCGAGCCAACCTCTTCCAAGAAGCCCAGTGGAACCACCCTTCCTTCTTTTCATCCCAAAGAAAATCATTAAGAATGTTTTTCATCCTCCCAACTGAGTGTTTTGGAGGATTAATAACAGAGAAAAAAGGCATTGGAATGGAAGTGATCATGCTATTTATCAACATATGTTTCCCTCCAAATGATAACAACGTGTTCTTCCAATTAATTATTCTTCCCAAAATACAATCAAAAGCCTCAATAAATGGTTACTTTTTGATGCGGCCACAAGATATTGGCACTCCAAGGTAAGATATTGGAAGTTATTTCTGGCAGCAACCAAGGATCCCCTGAATTTCACTACACCTTTGGCTATGACATTTATCATAATTGAATACATGAATCATTGAAGAATTAATTCATTTCCCATGAAGACGGCCATAGCTAGAATGTAACCCCATGATAGAATTCAAGGATGAGTGTCTACCATTTGTAAAAATCAGGATATCATTAGTAAACAGTATATCAGAGATATTTACTGTGCTCCGCCTCCCAGGGAAATGTTTCAACCTTCCTTCCACTAAGTTACACATCAATATCCTAGAAAGTGCTTCTTGTGAATGAACAAAGATACATGGATACAATGGATCCCCATGACAAACACCCCAAACAAACATGAAGAATCCAAAACACTTCTCTATCAGAGAAACAGAAATCCAAGGTGATTAATAACACCCAAAACTAAGGTCACAAAAATTTTCTTGTAACCCAAAAACCCTCATGACACGTATGATGAAACTCCATTCAACCATGTCATAGGATTTATATATGTCAGCTTCAAATATAATATTAGAACCCACTGTTCTTCTGTTGATGTCATGCCCAAGCTCACTTGCAAAGCTTACAACCCCATGGATGATTCTACCCTAAATGAAACTGTGATGATCCTCTGAAACCAACTGTGGAAGGACCTTGTTAAGCCTATTTGTTATGACAATGGCCAAAATTTTAAAAGAAACATTGAAGGGGTAAATTTGGTGATACTAATTAATGATATTGGGGTTTTTGACCATTGGGATAAGAACTAGCCTGGAAGAAAAAATACCGCAAATCATAGAACAACTACGAATGAAATCTTGAACCGCCTCCACCACTAGGGGGGACAACAACCTCAAATGCCTCGGTGTAGAAGGAAGATGAAAAATAATCCAGGCCAGGGGCGTTATCTTAAAACATACTCGACACCACTTTTCAAACCTCCTCCTCCACTGGAAGAGAGGAAAGAAGGTTGTTGTCTGAATCCTACACCAGATGAGGAAGACAACCCATGAAATCTTCATTCTCCAGATCATCGCTCGCAATTCTAGAAAAAGGCTCCCCTACCAAAAGGCCCTCAATGTGTTCCAAATCCATATTCCCAGCGATATCCACGTCAGAGGTAAAGTATACATTATCATGTTTCAAATTAATCCTCATGTTCCACCTCCCTTTAACACATGCATGAAAGTAAGAATTATTGTATTCTCCCTCCCTTAACCATCTAACCCAAGACCTCTTCTTGTAGAGTCTTTAAATTTCAAGAGGATTCTCAGCCATAATAATCCTCTTGTCACATAGGATTACAAAGGAGTCCTCATCACAAACATTCTGAAGAGACTCCTCAAATTTATCAACTTCAGCCTAAATGGTAATCACCCCATTCAAGATTTCTGTCAAAGAGATTCACTAGATTCTAATGTCCTAATTGATACTTTTGAGATGGTTGTCCAGACTACCCTAGGATCTCCTTTATTCCTCCTTAAACCATGTATTCTTTAAAAGATCCAAAAAAGAAGCATCACTATGCCATGTATTATAATAAATAAAAAAGGAACCAATGACCACCTCTCATATGATCTCAACAAGAATAGGTACATGGTCCAATAGCACACGAGTGATATGGGTGACTGATGATTTTTAGAAAATATCCAAACCTTGAACGTTGGTGAGACAATGACCCAGACAACTCCATATTCGATTCGAACCCTTACAATTATTACACCAGGTAAATTTAGAACCCGAGAATCCCATATCCAACAAACTAGCATTCATCATAAACTCTTGAAAGTCCAACATAACGCCATGGTTGGAGATGGAGCCACCTCTTTTTTCAGAAACATCAGCAATAGCATTGAAGTAACCTCTGAGAAACCAATGTAATAGCCCTGTTTGACGGTTCTCCAGGTGACTACAAAACTCCAACATCTTGTTAATATCCATACTCACATAGACGGAGGAATATAACACCTCATACCCCCCAGATGTGATCTTTGTGTTGATACATTGAGTCGATATGCTCACCACCTCAACTGAAATAGTATTACACCAACATATCCAAATATGAGTATTAATAGAGCCCCCATGAAAAACAATTGAGAAGCCCAATTTCATAGCCAGCCAATTGGCTTTGTTATATCCCTGATTCGGTTCCAGAATAATAACAACCGGTGACTTAGACTTCCTGGACTCAGATTCAAAATAAGCATGCTTAGCTTCGACCCCTATGCCATGTGCATTCCAAATGATAACAGACAAAATTATAGAAAACCCTTTAGGGCTTTGTAGTTTGAAGTAAGATAAAGTGATAAAGGAGAAAACAGACCTACCTCCTTATCTTTAGAGCGGGTGATCAATCCAGAGGTTCTAGCGTCACAGATATCCAATCTTGGGGAAAGAACCACCTTCTTTAAGGAACGATCAAAATCTTCCAAGAGAGACTTCTTTATTCCTGGAAAATAAATCGGTGGCTCTGCCCCTAATTCTCCATGCACCCAGGAACCCAGCAAATACCGAAGCAGGGAATTGGATACCAACAACTTCTCTGGCCCATTTGATAGGGAACCCTTCTACACCAGATCCTTCGTGGAATGGTAAAGACTACTCACTAGCAATTTCTAAAGAAATACTGGTGAAAGTTGGGCAGAAACACAGACCGATGACAGAGGAGGAGATAACGATTTTACTAGGTGACCCAAAAGGGAAACACAAACCTCTGACATTCTCTTCATGCAACAACCTGGTGGAGAAGAAACCTGTCCGACCAGTCCAGGCGACCAAAGGATCAAATCAGAGGGATTCGATTGAGGAGCCGACAAGAGACCAGACATGTCAGAAGTGGTCCCCCACCACTTTCGTCCTTCATGCCCATACCATCAGTAAAATTCAAATTTGAAACCCCAATAAAAACTACCCCAGATTTCTCCTCCTTCGATACAAGCGGGTCCTGACCCGAATCACTATGCAACCTGGTGAGACGGACCAACGAACACCCATTGAATCCTACATGAGGTTTACAAATGACCATGCAAACCATAAAACTCCGAGAACCTTGGAATCTGATGGAATAAAATCTTCTACCACCATATGAATCCATCGCTCGACTAAAGCATAATCCTTGAAGGTATCTTCACAGAAATATCTATTTCCACAATGTTTATAGTGTTGGCCGCCACCTGAAGACACATAGTGTCATCATCCACACAATGAAATGAACCATGTGATCCTCCCAACACCTTCTGGATCATAGGATTGTGAATAGTGAGTGGAAAACATGAGAAAAAAAATATAAACCGCATCATAGGATGAATCATGACCAAAGTGACATTCCCCTGACCAACTCGAAGTGGAGAAATGCTGGGCTCCACACCTCCTAACCTTCCATGACCAAGATAACATGAAATCCTCTCTTTAAGATAGATGAATGAAAAAGGCCACCATAAAAAACTCAGAGACCACTGCCTGATGATAAAGACCCCAAGAATCCACAAAGCTCCAGAAGAAGCCCAGAGACGGCTTATTGCGACCAAAGCGGGCCACCGGGGAATGATCGTAGAAGGAAGCCACCTACCGAAGCTCCTGAGATGAAAGATCCACCACTGGAACCCCTTCCACCAGCCTAGGTGATCTAAAATCCAATGAAAATAGAGGAATACTGGGTAAGACCCCATCCGTTGAGGAAGAAGCACTGTCAGCACCAGACAAGGAGGCCATAGCCCACAGAATGTCTCTGAATGAAACCTTAATAGGCACCCCATCTTTTGCTCATGTCTCACAAGTCATCGGATTAGGATAAATCACCACCGAGGGAGAAGAAACTCTATACACTGGAGTAGGTAAAATGCCAGACATCACTCTGAAAAATCGTAATGTGACTCCTGATGATGGGTTCTTGTGGATCAGATAAGATGTTATCAGTTAAACTATTATATTATTATATCTATATATGGTGTAGGTATTAAAAAATAATCATTGGATATAATAATTAGCACAAATTATATTTATTATTAAATTTTTGATAACTTTAATTTGAAATTTCAATTAATAAAATAATTTCTTAATATGTTTTGTGTGATTATTTAATAGCCAATTATTTTGGTAAAAAATTAAAAATAAAATAAAATGATGAAGATTGATATTCTAGATTTAATAATAATACATTTAGTTGAATTTATCTTTTATAAAATACGACATTAAAAATTTTATACTTATTAAGATATAAATGAGTCAACATTAACATCACATTAATCAAAATAGTATCAGTTTCACAATCTCTTCAATATGGCACCAAATGGTTTATAACTTGACCCTTGTATGATTACGGTCAATATATTCTTGAGTAAAAAAATTGGTAATGTTATTGGGTTTTTATGGTTATTATCATTTTAATAAAAATTGTTTTATAGATTTATCATCAATTAATTAATTTGTACACCATAAAAGTATAATTATTTAATAAATTTATATATATTTTAAAAATTAATAATAATATAGAATGGTGATGAAAAATATTTTATATTTAAAATAAGTGTTTTTAATTTTCATTATGTTATGTATAACATTGTATAAAAACATATTAGTTATAAAACTTTTAGTGAGAAATATTTATCTTTTCATTAAATAAAAAAAATTAAATGTTCTAATCTCATCCAATTTGCTTCAAAATGACACACATTCATCAGAAGGATGATTTATGTCAAACCAAACTCATCAAAAGATATTAATACAATTGTTACGATAATTTTATACTTTTATTCTTACACTTAATTTCACATTTCACCATTTTACCATATTAAAAAAATTACCAACGTTATTATTCATATTGCCAAAAAATAAAATACATCTATTTAAATAATTTAGTAATACTGATTATAAATATAGAATACATTTTTCAAAATTCAATACACTGAGGATTTAGTAATTAATTTAAAATTGTTCCAATTGTAGGAAAGAGAGAATGGATATTTTTACAGTTAAATAATCTCTAATGATTTATATCTGTTTACATCTGAATTCAGTGTAAAATTAATGATTATGAAATAAAATATACTGAATGATAATAATATATTATATTTATACTCCAAAAATAGTCAAAAATATAATTTAACTTATTATATTATTTCAATGAAAAAATTTGTTTACAATTAAAATTTAGTAAAGTTTTACTATTAAACAAAATTTAAAACTTATCATAAAAATATCAAAAATTCATCCAAAGTATATTTTTAAATATATATTCAAAATAAAATGTATATTTTGTAATTTAGAATATATATAAGTGAACAAAACTAGATTTAGAATGGGTGCGCAATCAAAAGGAGGCAAAAAAACATTTTTTAAAAAATTATTCTTTTATCCGAAATATTGAATTTTTTATTTAATCATGTCTAGAAAACATATAAGAGGAATTTTGACCCTTATATTTAATTAATAAATTGAGGTTTCATTATTTTATAGACTCACATATATTCATTTAAACAGTTGTTTACAAGGAATTTAATACTATTCATACCCGCCACTATAATGACTAGGTTAAAATATTTAGTTATTCAATTATACCCTGTCATATATGAAATTAATTCTTTCAAAAGAACATTAAATAGTTAGTATCACAAGACATTCATAGTCTTTCTTATGCCACAAGGTAATACTATGTTGTGTATAGCGCAAGCTAAACATGGTGTATAGTACAACACACATCATCAACGAAATTCAAAGGAATTTATCTCATAAAATCTCTGGGTGTTATAACGACTTGGTGCTAGTTATAGGTTTAAGGGGATGATTCATTAAAAATTAATACCAGAACATGATTTTATATCACTCATACTATATAGGTATTTTTTATATTTTTTATTTTGGAATATGCTGGATCATGTGATGGAAATAAGAAAGCTGTGTCGATAACACTAGTTATGGTTCTTAGTCCAACTTACTAGAGCTGGTATGACATTATTAGACACAAATGTTACTATTCTATTTTAAATTATCCCTGAGAAACAATCCTAATTCCTGTAATGAAGATTACTTGTGGTTTATATCTCCTCTCCAATTATTAATAGGTCTGTGATTTTATTTGACTCTTGGCTAATAGAGGAAATAGGTATCTCAAATATCCTATTTGTCATGTATTATTCACATGTAATATACCCATCCTATTGTGTAATTTTTATGAGGACTAAGTCATAGGAATTTAACATGTTATAAGTTTCCAATATGGTGTTTTTTCATCAATATACATGGTATAATTCTACTCATTTTGGGAAATTTTTAAATGTATTTCTTTTTATGAAATGAAATGTGAATCTATAGTGAGATTCTAATTAATTACAAGGATGTTGATGTAGTTTATATGTCTAGGATGTGTAGTGACCCCTAAGGTCTGTGGTGGGAACATTATTCCTCTATGTTTGACCTCGTATGGTATGTGGTTTTCCATGTACAGTTATTTAAAGTTATTTATAAAAACATAATTTTTATTTTCCCACATATCATTAAATGTTATTATATATAACTAATACCTATATGGTTCATTTATATGGATTATCAATGATGGGTCCACTGGTTATGTAATGAGTCTTCTAGTGAGATTTCATCCCCATGGAGTTTTCATATATGAATAATTTAGGAGAGGATGGATTCCTTAGTTGTTGGAGGGGTTTTCTCTTGCGAATATGTCGTACGTGAGGCCTTTTAGTAGGTAGTTTTTAAGGTAAGTTTCTTTTGAGAGAGAAAGGTTCCTCGATGACACAGCATGGGATGTGATCTTCTCATAGATAAACATATGAGATATTTGGTAGAACATAGTGACCTTGAATAGAGATCAAAAAGGTTTGTCTAAGTTGGAAACGTAGAGAACCTTCATTTTCACCCAAACCACAGTGGGTCAGTGGATTATGTTTTTAGAGGGTAACAAAATAGAGGGATTTTCATGTATCTTATAGTGCCTTCAAAAATTGTTATCATGGATGTGTACTCATTTTTAGATTAATTAAGTATAATGTGTTATTTTTTATTTTTTTCAGGGAGGTTGATTCCATGAGAATTTGGTGTGGTGAAAACCTTAGGTGTTATCCCCTTACTTATCATGTTGATTCCTTGAGAGAATGAATACAATGATGTCTATCCTTTTTTGTTTTTTTTTGATATTTTATATTTATGGACTGATCATGAGTATATGTGAATTTCAGGAATGATTTTAGGTTGAAACTAAGCATGTGGACGTGGTTGATATGACATTTCCTAATGATGATAACTTTTGGTTCTATAATTATTTCATTATATCAGTGTCCATGTGACAATAAATACTATTATTATGTGTTTGATTTTGGAGATGTGTTACAATGGGGATCATGGGTTGATGAGACTGATGTGTTTTGGTGCACTATTTCCTTGGCCTTGGTGGAACCTAGATCATAAGATATTGAGTCACATTTTTTCACTTGAGTGGTATAGGAGAACACACCCATTGAATTTTTTGAGTTAAATGTGGCACACCTACATTACCTCTGGATCCATTGAAGTGTAAAATCAGTGACAATCATGAGGGGGCTACAGATTGATAGGTATATTAGTTTATTTGAAATATTATATTATACAAGTAACCTAATCAGAATATCATTGGTGGAGTGGCATATGTGGGTCATAGTTGACCTATAGATAATGATCCTGAGTTGTTGGCAGAGAAAAACCATCTGATGGGAAGTGAACTGGTTGCAAGATGTTTTTGCAAACCCAAATTATGGATTTAGTGTTAATGGAAGTCATGGATTACGATCCCTTAGGTAGAAAATACATGATTAATTTTTTTAGGATCTCCATTTGAATCATGCTGGTTTCACCACACAATATGTTATACCTTGTGATAGATGGGGTCTAGGATATAGAGATTATGAAAATGTGTTGGATGTATGATGAAAATGATGATACTATTCTGGTGAGCAGGATATCAACCGAAATAATGAGACCCATATATGGAAATGGACAATGGAGTGAGGGATTGGTCGTTGGTTTTTACACTTGGAATATATAGGTTGATGAATAATGTGACTCAAGCATTACTGTATTCCCCAATGAATTCACTATAAAAATTGGATACAGTATCAGAGGGATCTGGTATGCTCTTATCAATCTCAAAATAGTTTTAGAGTAATCCATGTGGTTGTTGAACAAATGGCATGTTAAAGTGATTGATATGAAATGAATAATTTTTTGTACACTCAATGATATTGATATGGAATTAAACTAGAAGTTAACAATTAAAATTATTTTTCATATGGGAATGACCAACAGGTGTCTCCTAGAGTAGGGGAATAGGAACTCCTGTTGTAAACATATCAGTTTTAGGGGACTAGTTTCCTTAAAGAGTGTATCCAAGAGGAGACCAAACTGTTTTTCTAAATGAGATGGAATATGATACTCTAGAAACTGAATTTTGTAAATCACATTTGATGTGACAAATATTTTTCATGTTTTTTGTGAGATTTGTATGGAAGATCATGTATGTTCGGCTTTAGAGGTTATCCAATTGTTATTTGATAGTTTTTTATCAGAATCAAGAAATTGGAGTGGTGTTTTTGGTTTTAAATATTATGTTAATGTGGGAACCATGTCAGTTTTTTCATGGGAAATGATATGTGTAGTATCAATATAAAATTCCAATAGTGTAAACACTGATGAGTTGTAATTAGCAGTTACATCTAAAGACAAATAATGGGGGGCCCCATGACTTGGGTGATATTTGATATAGAATACTGATCAAATATCGAGTTATACACACTTGAGAAATCATCTTCATGGTGTTTCATAAAATGAATTCAAGATATTTCATGGTCTATCGTGGTTTGAGTTCTTTTAATCAAAGTATAATTTTTGGAGAATTTTTTATTTATAGGTTGATTCATACCATTTGTTTGTAAAATCATAACCTAATTATTTTGTGGTATTGGGTTGGAATACCAGTGGTACTTATTGGGGATAATAAGTAATAATATTGGATGTTCAGAAAAAACACATGTTTGTACGAGGGTTGAGATTTATAGAATATTTTAATATTACAATAAAATTAGTGGATGAATTTTGAGTCGGGATTCAGAATTATCCATTTAAGGTCTACACACCTCAAAAGATATATTTTGGATTTGGATTGAGATATTTATGTTTTTCTTAGTCATTTAAGGATTGAAATAGGTATACATGGGTTGTTAGGAAAATATAGTAAAGATTGTAGTAGCTATAGGTTGGCAACTGTCAGCACACTAACCTTTTGGTGGGGTACGTGTTGGCTAGAGTGCCACTGAAGGGGTCATCGTCTTTCTGGTAGCATTTAAATGGGAAAAATTACTTTTCCATCAAGGGGTTTAAATAGGGGGAAATACTTAATTTTCTTTTCTTAATTGTTGTGATGATCATTCATCTCACCCATCTTCCCTCCTTCATTGATCCCCATTAAGGGGGTGTGTTTCATTGAATTCCCCAAAAATTCTAGGTAAACAACGACCTCTAATGATATTTCCTTATCCCATCCCTTATTAACAAACAATTATATTTTATGCAAGATTAGTTTTTTTAGGTTATTTGACTAAAATCTATTCTAAATAGCCAAATGAGATAGAGATTTCACATATCCTAGGAAGAGGATGTCCAATGATATTTTTTTACATTCATTCACTCCATTTTATCTAGGTGTATTTCCATGAAAATTCTTCCAATATTATTAAATTAAAATAAAATAAATTTTGTATTTTTCATCATTCTGTGATAGTTATTTTCTTGTTAATAGTGTCAGGAACTCCCAATGGACCTCCCATGGGAAATTATCTTTGGGTTCTAGCATAACACAATGACTCTATATGTTTTCTAGCTTTATTTCAAATTGCTAATTAATTAATTCATTAAATATAAATATAATTTACTAATATTGGATATTTGTAATGATTTAGGAACCCATGTCACTGAAACAATATTCTTTGATTAGGTATGATGACTAATGGACTTGGTTGGGCCTTCTAAATTACTATTGGACCATGGAAGTAAAATTATAGACTAATTTTTGAGGTTTTTGGTCACAAAAAAATTATTTATTTTATTATTTGAAATTATTTATATTGGATTAATACATTATTTGATTCCCATTTTTAAATGGGAAATTTAATTTTAATTGAATTTTTATATTAAATAGAATGATTAAAATGAATGAGTGCCAATGGTTATGAAAAACCCTGTTATGTTAGAATGGATCCTTAGTTATTTGTGGTCATGGTTGGAAAACTACAGATACTAGGTGGCCTCCAAACCGCTTGATAGGTTATACTAGACCTAATGAAAATCTCAGTCCTTCACATTGGGGATTGAGACAACCCCATTTTGGTGGTGAGGGAGGACTTGGGATAGTATCCCATTTATCCCTTAGTAGACCTCCTTTTCTATTTCTAAGATATTCAAGCTCATTAGAATGAGTGAGGGATAAGAAATCCCCTCCTGGACCTAGTGATCTAACATTGATAGATAGACCATGGGAATACATGGATCGAGTTGGGTTAATAGACCAACCCTAATTTACCTTTTGGAATGAGATGCCTTTTGGACCGTCTTCAAACTATTTCCAATGAATAAATACCCTACATAGATAATGAGGTCATTCTACATTGTTTTTGAAATTGAGTGAAACATTTTCCTTGAGCATCAGTTGTTGACCAATGTCCATGACATAGACCGGGGACCCAATCTACATTATCTCTAATGTACAAAGATATAGGGGGTCTAGTGAGATCCTCATTGATAGACTGATCCTAAGTGAGTGAATGCAAGAGAGTAGTTGATGCCAACTTGTAAAACATACCACTCCACTGGACCCAAGGGGCATTGAGTTGTGGTATTGGGCATGGGAGTTTGTCCAACAACCATTTTTTATTCTTTTACAGAGTATTATAGAATGAACCCTCAGGGATAAGGTGAATCATAGTTTTTCATCCATTTATAGTATTCAACAACACATATGGACAATAATAAATAGGAGATGGTGTTGATATAATGGTTTCCACTAAGATAGATCGTGATTATTTCCTCTACCTTGGATTATGAGCTTGAAATTATGATGGAGATACCAGGTATTTGGATATTTTTGTGGGGGAATCTATGGATTTAGAGGCTAAATGTTTGGATATTATGGGATGTTACCCAGGAGTCATGTAGATACAGTTGCAATAGACATAATGTTAAAGGCTAGTCTTGGGGTTACCATGATTTTGTGCATAGAATTTGGAATTTCATCAATTGGGTTCCTATATCCATGAGGATTAGTTGAGGATACCATGGATATAGATACATCAGTTTAATTTGGGCATACATTCATTAGGACAAGATTTGAGATATAATGACACTTGTCAATACAGAAAAAGACAACAAGAGTCAACATCCTAAGCATCAATATGGGTGATATTTATTTATATTTAGTTGATTTAATTTTTTTCTTACAATGTAACATCTATATATGACAGTATTTCTAGTTAGTATGGGACCATGTTGATGGTAACTTGTTTATTTTTGTACTCACACCCTTCTCCGGTCACCACTATACATGGATACTCATGCAAATGTATAGATGATCACAAGTACATGTTGTATTGATATCTCAATGTTTAATGAGTGGGATAGATCAGATGTGTACAGGGAACTTCGGAAGTTATTTATATCTAAAGTATTTTGGAGATATTATCATTTATTATTTTCTCTATTTGTTCTAGTATGTATATTTCACTCATCAATTGGGTGGTTTTTTGTATATATGGTAAATTTGTTTGGATCCTTACTGAAGGTACCCAAGCAGTAGTGGAAGCTGCTGACATGGGGATTTATTATTTATCATCATCGATATGATGTATCATGTCATATCTAGTGATCCAAAACTTAGTATAGTCCATGGATCTTGAGTAAAATTAATAGAGCACAAAATGTAAATTATAAAATCACCTATGTCATTTTGAATATGTTCTCAAAATATTATTATTTTCATTTATTTCTCCATGAAGGATCCAAATATGAATACCTATTTATATTCCACATGTGATTTAGAAATCAATATGATCTTATATCATTGGATTTCAGGTTCTGGTGCAGTAATCCGATAAAACCTTTGACATTAGGATAATCACTGCATCGACGTTTCATCAATGCATGGATTTGAGATTGATCTACTCACATAAACTGAGATAATCTCTCTCTAGAAAGAGGGATAGGAGATAGAGGCTACAATATAGTTACTTTGAAAAGTCATTGGGTGCGATCCTTTCTCCATCTAATTACATTGGATGCTTTAAATATATAGAAGGGTTCCCTAACCCCTGTATATTCAACATCATCTAAATAAAAAATTATAACAAACAAAAATGTTCATAAATATTATATATATTTTATCAAATACCTATAATAAATTTTAAATATATTACATGATAAAATTTATCAATTGAACATAATTCATAATTCTGTCTAATATTAAATAAACTTGGAATATTAAAATAATTTTCCTTCAAATCATGTTATTCGTCGTATTTGCTTAGAAATTTTTATATACATTTGAAAAATAAATTTCACCCCAATATTTTTTACTTAAAAAAATAATTTTTTTTATTGGTGATCGATAAAAATGGACAACTATCAGACCTAGTGGTGGGATAAACCATATACTATTTACCAATTCAAAAGAATAAGGTAGATTCCTAAAACATTTATTATGTGTGACCCTCTATGCATTTTGGTAAATATTAGTGAATATCATTCACGTACCACTAGAAGAGTCTAGAAACCCATCAAGGAACTTAAATTGATAAGGAATACTCATAATAATGGAAACTGACTGAAAAACACATACTATATATTATAATCTATTTGTCTTTATATATCTCATAAAACAAGATGCACACTTTTGTAATAATACTTTCTTTATTTATAATTTATTGATCTAACTGGATGGACTTACCCTCGATTCCCTTTTCCAATTACTTATGAAGGTAATACCATCCTGATCTACAAGGACTGAGATATATAAAATTCTCAACTCAGAAGAGACATCATATCATGACCATTAATCTAATTCAATACCACCATTGATTCTCCCAACACCTGCTACCTCACCATGATTTCATAATCATGTAATGTTATTTTAATCAAAGTATATAACAAAATGGAATACTTTTATAATGATCCAATTTCAGTAGACCATTATTCATGTACATAGATAGGAACAACCAATGACACCTAAATCATGTGGTGTTCCTATTGGATGGGTTGTCCTCGTGATCTCACCTACCACAGATAACCAATTGTGAAAATCATGATAATAAGTCACAGTGATTATTATCCCCTAGTACTTGATAGTTAAACACAAACTATGTCAATTAAATATTATGTACCCAGACCAAAGGACCTTTGATTAATATTAATGTCACAATATATCTATACTCTCATTATAGTCTGGGATCAACTATAATCATTTGATATGATAATTAATATAATTAAATTACCATTAAATAGTGAATGTAGAAATATCTACACAATAATGGTAATAATAAAACATGTATATCTAATTTTACACAAGATGTGGTAATCCGTATGTACTATTTCATTGGGTCTAGGGATCCAACTATTAAAACTCTTACATCTATTCATATTTATTAGCCTTATTTATCTTTATCTAGTTTTAATTCTAGTTTCTTTTAGATGTATTAAAATTGGTTACATTATTCTTTATTTATCACTATAATATTAAGGGTATAGTCTCCTTATATTATGACCTATGAAAACTGTAGCATGTCCCCAGTCTCTAGCGTACAGGGAGGAATGGTTAAGGTATGGCGGTATTATGCCAATCCAAGATCAGATTAGAGGTCTTTGGTGGTGGGATTTTAATGATACCATACTTTAAAAGAAGTTTTTAGAGATATGGATAAAAGAACATATACTAGATATTCTTTTAGAAACCAGGTTGAACATGCAACATTATTGACAATGTTTGAATCTAAAAATCATACTTAAATTAAAACATTTGAATTTTCAGTCATGGATATGCTAGAAGAGTAAAATTATATTTAAAAGGAAAAAATCTAAAAAATTGTTAAAATTCAAAAATATTTTGTCTTCATTAGAACTAAATTGGTATTTAGGGAAACATGTGATAACAGTAGAATTTTTGTTATAAATAAAGTGATATTGGTTATACGAGGTTATTGTCAAGAACATGAAATTGATTATGAGTATATCATTTAACCTATAGTTATACATTAATCCATAATAATATTTCGTTCTTATACAACACATTTAAATTTAAAACTATTTCAAAAGAATGTCAAGAGTGCATTCATTAACATTTATACAATTTTGGATGAATTTTTTAAACAACCCCATGGATTTCAAAATCCTCATTTTCCAAATGTTATTATTAAACATTAAAAAAATTTAATGGTTTAAAAGAGGATCTTATATATTTGTATGATAAGGTATTATTTTAAAATAATTATCAATGTTTCCAGTTGGAATTTTTGACCATACACTAACTATAAAAAGAAATTCAGCATATGTTTTACAAAGTGAAATATATATTAAATGAAATATTTTTGGTTTTTCAACAAACTACTTGTGTATTAAAATTTATTAAGTATTAAAAAATTAATTTTCAATGAGTTTAATGCTCCATTAATATACTTCATTATTTTGTAGACATACCAAAGTAAAGAAGAATTATTTTTAATCAAAGATATTATTGAAATGTTAATCTAAAACACTTTGGAAAGGATAATAAAAAAGGTATTTATACTCATATAAGAACAAATAATAAATAGAACATAGATGAAACTTTAAAACTAGTTGACCAAATATCTTATAGAGGTGTCATTGGGAGTTCAGTGTAATTAATGGCCAGTAAGACTATTATTAGTTATATCGTTTATATGAGTGATCATTTTTTTGGAAAACCCCAGGGAAAATCATCAAAATATAGTTAAATTATTTAGGAATACTAGTTAAATTAAAATTATTTTGGATTCATTTTATTCAGGAAGAAATTATGTTGAGTTAGTAAGTTATTATAATATTGTATTTAGTGGTTGTAAAATAGATAGAAAAATACATCATTCAAACATTTCACATTTTGGGAAGACTCTAATATCATGGTGTATAAATAATTAGTACAATGTTTCATTATCCACTTCTAATATTAAATATATAGCTACAAGATGTTTTCCCCCAAATTCTGAGGATGAAACACGAATTTCATGATTATGGATATCATTTTGGAGAGTTCCATATAGATTTTGACAAACATAAAGGATATTAATATATCTATGAATTATGTATCTAAATTAGGGATTAGAAATACTAATATATGAAATTAATTTTTTAGGGATAATTTTCAAATAGGAGATATTTATTTTCCAACCATTGGACCTAAACATCAACTTAATGACATTATTACAAAGCCTATAAATGTTGATATATTGAATTATATAAGATATTAATTATTAATTATTAACTATGTATAATTACATTATTCTTAATTTTATATATCCTTATTTGTTTTTTGAATTAATATATGGTATTTAGTTTATATTATTTATCCAAATTCTATTTTTTGGAATATTGAAATATTAATCAAATATTGGATTATGTTTATAATAATTTGAAACAAAATTATTTTGAACAAAAAAATTGAATATATGGTGGATTAAATTTCATGTCATTATTTTTTAATAACATTATATCACACCTTATTTCAAGATACCACATTTTTTTACTCTTTTTAATACTATTTTTTTACATTCATGTGATTTAGTATTCATCAATCACTAAATGATTTTTAAATGGTGAAAAATAGAATTTGATACATCTCACTTATATTTAATCCTAAAAATAACCCAATTTAAATATATAATTTATAAAAAATAGCCTTCCAAACATTAAATATTTGTAGAGATTGTTTTCAATGAAGTTTTCACTTGAGGATGCTACTTTGTAAACATTGGGTACTTCTAAAAGATGAAAATATAGATCTAATGGAACTTTAATACACTATAGCTTCAACTATTGTCTTGAGATATCATTAAAAAAATTAAATGGATATAAATATTTATATATTAGCTTGATCCATATTATATTTAGTTATTCTACATTATGTATATAATTAGAGTTTTATGGAAAATGATAGACCATTCCACCCCGAGTTATTAAAATAGTATTGTGTGAATATTCTGATAAAATTTGGTGAATTATGGGATCACATTCATATTATTATTTATGTATAATATTATGTATTTCCTTAAAATTTTGGGGACATATTTCATGAATTTATATATTAATATTAATATAAGTGCTACCAAATTTATTACCCTTTTAATAATCATAGTTTTGAAATTAAAATTTCATTGGATGATAAAAATGTAATAGAAATATGAAAATGCCAAATTTTTTAGAGATTACTAGTGTGTGTATATAGTTTCTTACATTTATTTAACATGCAATATTTCATAAAAAGTATATCTTAGAATTTTTAGGCACCATGACTTAGTATTTAATCATCTGTTGGTGAAATGAGTATGGATATATCTTCCATGAATTATTATAATAAATATGAATGAGTTGAGAAAATATTCTCCTCTATTCAATTCCCTACCACGTAAAAATTACATCTCAAATATGTTAATGATTAAGGGATTTATTCCATTTGAGGAGGAAATGTATGATTCTTCATGTGAATTTTTTCTAAAACCAACAACTAGTTTGATAATTTATTTATGATGGAGCCCCTATAAAAATAAGATGGTTGAGGATGAAAAAAAATTATATGATCATTACACTCATGGGAATAATCAAACCAGATCAAAATAAACAAATGATTTAGGTTTGGAACATGGTCAAGTGGTTCAGGTTGACATTTATTCTGATGATAGTGAAGAGGATTTTAATTTTGATCTCAATGTTGAATTCATGATGAATTATAAAGAAAATATTAATCAATCTCTAGAGAATAAAAATGATGCATGGCCCATATAAGGTGTTTTACCCTTAAAATGGAGATTACCCTAATATCATTTCTCATCATTCAAAATCTCACCATCTTAGCATGTAGTGATAATCAAAATTCAATTTTAGAGAGTCCTATAATTTTTGAGAGAGATAGGGAGAACCATTATGTAAATATGTACCTCTTTTAGATGATAACTCTCTTAGAACCCTACTCATTGATTTCAATCCTTATACTCCTAACAATAATAGTGGTTATAATCCAAATGATAGCAGTCTACCTAAACCTAGTCGGTATGAAACACATTATATTCCATAGAGAAAAAATATTGTTGAGAATTTTACCTCTTGTCCTTTTACTGAGGAACTAGAAATGTCATACCACTCACATAATAGTGTATTGTTTAAATTTTTTGGTTCAAATCAAATATAATCAACAGAGCCTTCATTTTGAGTTCATGACTCATATGACTCAATGTAATGTGATTCGATTTATAATTCATCACCATGAAGAAAGGATATAATTATTAATGTCCCTAAATGTTCATTTAAGGTTATTGGAAGCCCTATGTTTGACACGTAAAATGATGAGGGGCCAATGTTTTGAGCAATATATTTGGTTTTTGGTGAATCCACAACTATCCCTGATCAATCTCAATATACTTATTATACTTATTATCTTTCATCAAATGATATTATTCAGTTATAAAATGACTTATTGGAATTTTTTAAAAAAATTATATTTGATATGGTAAGTTTTTATGTGTATTCTAGGAATGTGGATATAGAGTTTACCATTTCTAGTATTGTTACTCAAATTTAGATAAATCTATTTACCAAATATGGTCACATGTCTCGTGTTTTATAAATATTTATAATAGGTGATTTATAATTTGATAGAATTTTTCATAGAAATAAATACTATGATTTAGATGTACCTTGCTACTCATGGAGAGAATTTTTTTTATATGTTTAAGGACGAGAGAGTCAAGAATGAAAAGAAAAATAATTTTATAAATGTTTCAACAACATATTATGTATGTAATTTTTTTGCAATGATAAGCCAAAATACTGTCTTTCAATTATTGGCTACATATTTTATGAATTCATCCTTTAAAATATACTTTTATGTCAATTATTGATAAATGTTGGTAATATCCACTATGTTTGATTTCATCATGATTAATAAGGATACATTCATATAGATTATAGATCATGGGTCAAGTTTGGTAACTAATATCACATTGATTTTAGATAATTATCATTAAATCACAAATAATTCCTTATCATCTCGAACAACGCTTTATATGACTACATCATCAACAACTACCATTATAGGTTCTATAACTCATACTCCACCATTTGGTATCAGGTATCCTTATCATATCCACTATATCAGACCTATTTCTAATGTTCTTCTCATTCAATGACATTATTATTCTTCACAACCTTTGATTTCAACTTATCCATGACAATATAAAGGAAAGGGGAAAGAACATGTTGACACTTCCAAAATTTCAGACCCCATAGACTCGTATTCTTTTGGAGGCCTCTAGTAGGGAGGGGGTACTTATTTATGTCTTTTTACATTAATGAAAACTATTTTATTCAGTCTTGGCTCCCACGATATTTCATTTTATCTTCTTATTTATTTATATCTTGATAACATCATTATATTTTTTATGTCTACAGTTGAATTATGAAATAGTTTCCTATAATAATTTTTTTCATCCAAAAATGTTAATGTAAATAATTTATGCAACTATATAACAACCTTATTCAAATTATTTATGAGTTCACTTTAAAAAAAAAATTGACATGATTTTTTATTTCAAAAAAGGGGATATTTTTTCGGTAGATAGGAAATTCATTATTTTACTGATCTAAACAAATTAAATTTAATTACTAATGAATTTTTGTTTTATATTTTAAATATATATTTTCTGGTTATATATAAAAATTTTCATAACATTCAATGTAATTGTAAATATAGCTATCAACTACATAATGTTACTCAAATAACCACATGAATAGATAAGTCATCATGTTACAGATGCAACAAATATCTATATATTTTATCAATCATAAGATTTATTTGATTGATAACCTGATGAAGCATGAACTTAGAAGAACTTCCAAACGTATGGAAGTTAACAAATGTACAAGCCGATCGATCATCTGAATGATAAATCAACCACAGTTGAAATATCACTAAATCATCATCCAACTACAAGACCAACCATTAGACTTTGAATAAAAAGCTTCAACTATCTGATATATACTATTTTTAGTAGAGTAACAAAGTATGAGAGTGACCTCAAATATTTCCCAGTTGATTGCATGATGTAATCAATAAACAGAGTAACCTTTTTGTAATTTTAAGAGTACTAAAGTATTTTAATGGTTTCAACTAGTGACTACACATCCGAATGAAGATCCCAATATTTAAATATATTGAATATATTAATAGTCAAAGAAAAGGTTGGATATCTTTTCTTATGTAATTAATTTACTACGAGGTATAAAGATGATGTGGCAGACCATAATTGACCAAGCCTAACTATAATTATATTTTAGAAATATATTTTAATGGTTATATCTAAATAAATAAATAAATGTTTCAAGAATTTAATACTCCCATATTATAATTCAGGGTAATTTATATTTAAAAATTTTTATTCAAATGATATTTTATGGAATATTTTATAAATTTTAAATTACAAAAACATCAAGTATATTCGAGAGACATAGAACAGTTATCGTGAAAATAAGAACTTGTTTTCCATAATTCATTTTAAAAAAAACAAATGACTTTCATTTTTATATTTTTATTCAACAAAATATGAAAAATAATTTTTTTAAACCATTACATATACCCTAAAAATATAATTATGATTCATTTTAGAGAAGATAACCTTGTTGAATAACTAAAACATGATCTGTGTCAATGTTGTATTGAACTGCATCTTTTGATCTACCTCTCAATCTCTTTGAGTGTTTTGTATTAATTTTTGATTTTTCATATTTTATTTTTCATATTTTTTAATAAAATAATTTCTTAAAACATTAATGTGTACTCCAATACTCCTTATTTAATTTGTAAAAAATTGTTATTCCTAGGGAAACAATAGAAGAGGCTATACGATTGCCTAGAAATCCATTTATGTTGTTGTGATATGTTTACCTAATACTGGTTGTGCATCATCGGTTTTATATTGAAAATCACTCTAGATAGTGGGTCTCTTTCAATTAGAGAGGAGTAAGTATCATATTTATACTCAATATCATTTTTTATATTTTTACTATTTTTTTAATTTTTGATTTTCCTTCATTGTTTTAAAATTATTATTCAAGCATCATAAGAAAAAGAATATATTTATAGGTAAACTTTATCAATGAGAATTCTACTATTTAATGTTAATAGTTTAATTATAAAATATTCTGTTAATATCATATTATTCTAACCGATTTTTGATAAATATCATAAGAGGTTATTTCAAATCATCCAATGGGAAACATATTACATTATTCAACTATGAATTTTCAATATTTGAGGAATTTGTTGTAATTTAATTAAATATGAATTTTTCTTATATGATTAATTCCTCCCCCTAATTATCAATCCTCCATGAAAAATAGTTTCCATGTAAATTAAACTTGTGGTTGTCATTGTAATGAAATAATCATTTATAAATAAAAATCCATTTGTGAATGAATTAACTTCCATATTATGTAATGTGTTAATAAAAACACATGAAAATATTTGTTTATATCCTATAATATTTAACATACCTTTAATAATCATAACCATTGATAATATATTTATTTAATATTGATATTATTATTATCATATTTTATGGGTTATGATATAGTCATGTTGACACAAGAAAAAGAAGCGATGTCCCTGAACAATATGATCACACCATATGAATCCAAAATATTTGTTATTCCATTGAATATAAAATCATTGAAATTTTACCTTTACCATGTCCAATCCCTGATTTCATAACTAAAACATAATGGAACCCTTTTAAGAGTGAACGTAATGATCATTGAGATCGTGTCCCAAACCATGTTTTTTAAATTTTGACATCCATGACTCTAGTAACCCAAAGCCAGTGTATACAATATTATTTTAGGACATCATACAAGTATTTAAAATCCAATTTAATATAATATGTTTGGAGATTCATTAAACTTTATACATATATTAAAATCCATATTACATTTTGATATATAAAATTCATAAAAGTTTTTCTTTGATAACACCATTACTCCCCTTAACGTATCCCTACTTGTTAATTAGAAAAAAATCCTTGTATCCCATGGAAAATAAATCATAATAAAGGGGTGATAATATACACATAGAAAGGTTAGTAATACAATTTATGGTATCATGAATAAATAATAATAAGAAATATCTAAAGGTAAATAACTAAAACCGTTCCATTTGATCAGTAAACAGATAATAGTATGGGGGAATTAAATGGGGATAAAATAAAGACAAATAAATTACCACATAATAATAAATATTATCCATGGATATTTTAACTAATATAATAATAACATAGAAATAACTATTCTAATAATAATGGAATTAATATTTCCAAATATATGAAACATTCAAGACATTTCACTTGTCTCATAAGTCCTATTGATGCACTGAGAGGATATCTATAACTAGACACCACCCAATAATGATTAAATCCAATGAATTCCTAATAAGAATGGGTTAAATAACAATCAACATAAATATTATTTTTTAAATCTAATTTATGGATTGTTAATACATACCACAATCAAATAAAAATAATCATTAGCCATAAAGAAAAATATGTTGAACAGTAATAAAATTTTAAATCCATGGAAAAACTAATCACAAACCATAAAAATAATTAATAAGGATGATATCCATTCAGCATATGAACATTTAATCACATGTATAATAACTGGTTAATGTCATCAATGAATTCAAATTCCATAAAAATATCATCAAAAACATTATTTGGGAAAAAAATTCACATAAAAAACTAACCTATTATAATAAAATGATAAAATGAAATATAAAATAATTTTCACTGAAAAAAATCATAAAAATATTTAAAACATTTAGTTCCCTTGATGGTAGAAAATTATGTTCATGTAGTACATGTAAAACACATTCCTTTAACCATTTTCAAGACAAAGAAAATGGGCCTTATTTTTAAAAAGGTACGATGACTCATTTAAAGTAATAATAATAGTTAAATATTTTTAAATTTTATTTTATTAATAATTTGTTAAATTTTATAATTATGTTTTCATACATTATTATAAAACATGAATTTTGGTTAAATATGATTTTTGACCAATGAAATAAATAATGTCTGAATTTCTAAAAATCAATTTGTTCAACAATTATAAATACATGGAATTTATATATGGAAGTATTAAATTAAATATATTATTAATAAAAATATTAGAATATAATATATTGATTTTAATATATAAATATCAAATAATTCCCCCAACGGAGACTTAAACAAAAATAGTCCCCCATAATGATGACATGTTAAATTTAACCCTTACCAGTACGGAGAAATCTGAATCGTAATCACCCCAAATGGAAAATTCCTAAAATGATACAATAAATATTGTAAAGAAAAATATATTAGTGATATAAAATATAATAATGGTTAGTATGTACACCATACAATGAAACAAGTAATGATTATATCCTAGGTCTCATAGAAGTAAAATTGATACGAGAAACCACTACCTCGGGTTTCACTTCCTACGAATGTGTTGAAAACACAAGATTGATAATTATATATTTTTTATTTATGTATTACAAAAAACATAATAATATATTTTAGACAAAAGATGAATAACTTATAGACATTTTTTTATAGATTTATCAATAATTCTCTGTTAAAATCACTATTTTAGGTGATAATTGCTTCATTTTCACGTTTGTTTTAGTTCAATAATTTTATCCATTTTAATTTTATAATGGTTTAATAATAATGAAAATTTTAATTTTGATATAAATATCATATATATTAATTTTATATGTATTTTAATTAATCTATTAACCTTAGAGATAGAATGTTCATCACACTGTTGATGGATATAGCAGACCATACGTATCCATGAATGTAGTTTCCATTTTTCTTGATAGATGGAATAAAAGGATAATAAATATTAACTCAATTTTAAAGAAAAATATTTATTTTATGTATATAATTAATATTCATAAAATTCATTCTTATTAATATAAATGTAAAAATAAAAGGAAAAACATTTCACATAAAAACATGGTGGCAGTAGTCCACACGTATGCCCAAGAGATGTTTTTATTTTATAACAGATTGGATGATAAAAAGGAAGATGTTATATTTAAAAAATTAAATTTAGATCATAAAAATAATATAAATTTTTGTTAAAATTAATATTACTAACTCTCATGTAAATCGTAAGCCCAAAATTTATCACATCGCTTCATGTGGAAGTAGTGTGTGATACAAAAGGGAGATGTTACCATGTAACCCACTGAAATGAAATTATTAATTTATATGTAATATCATGATTCTAGAATCATAATAATTTCATAAATATTATATAAATATGTTAATTCCATCATTATATCTATCCTTTAAAGTTGTTGATGGAACAAATCACATCGGTTTAGGATGTGATAATCCACCATACAAAAGATCTACGGTTTCATTTCAAATTTTATAATGGATTTTGGATAATACAATAATATAATAATAATATAATTTTATATTATAAATTGGTTTTATGATATTATATTCTATGTAGAAGTATTTATAGAGTTTTATGAATTTATAAAAATATACGCACGTTTATGTATTTTACCTCTTCTTTAGAGAACCTCTTTACGATTATACCTACATCCATAGTATGAGGGATTCATAATAAAAATAAATAATTTTTTACATGGTAGGTCCAGGGGAGGGGAAAAAAGGAAAGAAAATATGCAGACACAGAGGCTCAAAACATGGACCTCCACAACTAACCATCGTAGGTACAACATGGGTGGAACCACTGAATTGCGCCCTATGGGTAAAAAATAAATAATTTTTTAGGTTTATTGTAAATTTTATAATTCATTTTGTCTGGGATTGGACAAAATGTGTTTTTTTAAGAGAGGACGTGAGTGTGTGGACCTTTATAAGTGTAGGAGTGGACAAAGATAACATTTTTCAAAAGAAAATGTGACACCGACTTTTTTATCATTCCAAAAACATCCAAAAATGGGTGCTTATAAAAAATAGATAATGGAGTGGATATATGGCTATAAATCCAATGTGGGAAAATTTTTTAGTTCATTTTAACCCTTATCTTCATAGTTTAACGCCCTAGTAAACCAATTTTACCTTAAGCATGATAATTAATTTTTTCTTTTTTCACTGTTCAATATGGAAAAATTTTACATTAAACATATATGATAATATAAATTATGTTTATTCCAAATATTGAATTAATTTATTAAAATTAAATTCAGTGATTTGTAATTGTTAAATTTATAATTAAACTTCATACATGATAAAAGAGGGGTTTTACAAAGAGAAAGTTATCATAAGTATAGAGTGTTTTAATATCAAACATGAATATAAATTTGATTTAAATGAGATAAATTAGACAAAATATAATATAATTGAACTAATATTTCTTTAAAAATAAATTAAAATAAGAATTAAGTTTGTAATTAATTTAAATGAAAAGGAACATTTCAATGAAAATCAGTATTTTTTGCTATTCATTAAAAAAAATATTTTCAATAAAATCACAAAAAACACCCAAATATATATTTAAAATTTATATTTTAAAAATTAATTTTACATTTTAAAATATATTTTATAAATTTCGTAAAAATCTCTTTTAAATTATTTGTTCCAAACTTTAATAATCTACATTTTATAAAAAATACTATTTTTCAAAAAAAATCATTCTTTATTAAATGGATCTTATATTATATACAATTAATTGATAAACAATTAAATTATTTTATACATTCTTAGACCATATAATTTTCATAATTTAGTTCTTATTATTAATTATCTCCCTCTTGAATTGTAGTTTTTAATAGTTATATTTGAATAAAAATATTTTAATAGAGTATCACATTTGATTAAACCTGGTGTTGTATGCATTTAAAAATATCAAAGAGATTGAATTTATTTAAAAATAAATATATCATATTGTCTTGGGTTTTTATTTTCTCTTCTAATCATAATTTCTCCAGTAATATATGCTATCAAAAATGATGTTACTCTTTTAAAAACTCAGGGTGTTACATTCAACTACCTTCAATAAACTATCATAACAATTTAATTTTGATCACAATAATAAAATATTCACATTTGGAAAAATACTTCCTGGAAAACCACATGAGGAGAAGGGTTAATAAAACCTCATCTCCATTGGAGAGAATGGAAATTATGATAGTCATCAAGAATAATCACATAACTAGGTCTCCATGTTAGAGAATGTTTGTGGGTGGTAATGATATGTATGTAGAATAATAGTGAAATGTCCAAAAAATGACAGAGTATGATAGAGGCCATTGATCAAAAATAAATTAAATCATTAATATAATGTTAAAAGCTAAAAACTGTAAATCGGTGATGATTTGGGGGAAAATTTAATTCATTTGAAATGAAGGTACTAAGATAACATTTTTTCAAGATCCCTTTTCTATAATTAGGTAATTCTGTTACATCTAGACTGATAAAATATGAATATGTATTCATATAATATTAGTGTATTTTAAATGATCAATTATGTCCTTTGTTTGTGCTTTTATAAATTCCGAAAACATTTATTACTATAAAAAATGAATTCACAAAATGAAATTTTATACTCGAAGCATATTTAATATATCCTTTAACATAATTTCCTTTCCTCATAACTCATGATATTTTCTGAAACCAACATGGTTAATACTGGTTCTCTAATTACACATAAATATCAACTTAATCCATTCCATATATAGTTATCATTTTTAATCATCCAATATAATCCAATACATAATCATTTAACAGAAAAATTTATGAAACATTGCTAAATCAAAATTATTTCCCCCAAAAAATAAAAGAGTTTTTATTAATGCCGCATTCAAACAATCTGGATATCTTGATAACCATAAAACCTGATTAAAACATGCATTCTACTCAATATAATGTCTCAGGATGTTGAACATATTACCTAAATCAATACATATAGTAAATTACCGAAAAGAAGATATAAACCCTCAACCCTATAACCAATTTAATTATCCCCAAAACTATCCTATAGTCATATAATTATTATCCGAACAATACTAACAATTCCAGTTATTATCACTTAACCACAAATTTTCCATGGGGTTTAACTTTTTACTGGATCACTTTTCATTGTCACTGGTACCATTCAACATATACTCACAAATCAATTAATAAGTAGTACAATTGTACAATCCTTATATAATTTATTAATATTATAACCAGAATATCATTGATAAAAAAATCTATAACAAAATTATTTAATATAAACACAAGAACATTAATATCTCCACTTCTTCTATGAAAATATCATAATATTGATCTTTATAACTTATAATATTTTGTGGTATATTCAATTGACTCTAGGGTAAATCATTAAATAGTGCCCTATCTCTTTATAGGTGATGTATTCAAATTAGAAGATTATTTATTATCCATATAATCAGAAGTATGATAGCCTTTCTCCACACACCAATAGAATAATATCATTCCTTTTAACAAAGTACCAATCTATTTTTTCCCACAATTATTACATGAGTGGATACCTTTATTTTCTTTCCTTCTCTTATCCATTTTTTCTCAACCATTATATTCTTATACGAATTTTTATCAAAACCATAATATATAGTGAATTATTTGTCTATCATTATTTCACATTATTCAATTACTTTTTATGATGAAAAATTTTTTGATACTATTTTTATAGAGATATTGGTCTATGACCATCAGAAAAACACTAATTCTTAAATAGTGGATTATATTAATTAATATGGTTCACATATATTCCACTAGGAGACACTTTTAAATAATGTAATACTATATATTAGATAATGAAATTATGAAACAGAATGTATAATCGCAAAATTATTGAAACACATAACATAAATGGATGAAATTATGCATGGATTATCCCATAATAATAAAAATCCATTTGTCTGGAATGAATTAAAATAAAAAATGATCTTTTCAAATCCATCACATTGGATTGTAAAGAACATGCTTTTAATCAAAAGACAATCATACATGTGTGTCAAACCAAGTCCACAAAAAGTCCTGTTCTGATGTACCTGGTCATTCTTGAGTCATTCCTAACCAACATTTTTTAGTGTTATTACCCATTGGTACATTTGTTCTAGAACCATATCCAATTTTTTTATATAGATTGAGATGTATTTATATAAAAACCCACATTATATACATCTTATAAAAAATTAGTGTTCACATTTATGATTATCCTAAATTTCTATCATTGTGTTATGTTCTATAATCTATGATTTCCTAAATCTAGTTACTAAGGATTCTGAGAAACATTCTATAATACCAACTATAATTACCATGATTCTAGTAACACTGATTCAGTCTCTACATTTTTAAAATTTAACTAAATATAAAAAAATAAATCCCAAAGGATAGAATTTTTTAGTTTTCATGGAAAAAATATACATATTATAAATTCTATATTTTATTTTAAAACATATGTACCCAATGTTTTCTTTTATATTTCCATTGCAATCCTTAGCATATCATTTCATATAAATCAAAAAAAAATTCTCGTGTCTTGGAAAAAATAATAATTAAAGGGGTGAGTTTAGATACAAATTAAGGGTATGAATACAGAATAATATATAATGAATAAAAATAATAATCAATATACTATAGTAACTATCTAAAAACATTCCATTTGAAAAATAAATTATGCATAATATGGTAGAAAAACAATTATATATTAAAGATATAAAAATAATCACAAAAGCATAAATCATAAAAACAGATATTATAAATAATAAAATAATCACCTTGAATCAAATGATCTCATAATGATGGGATTTATAAAAATGTACATCTGAATTTATCAACAAATTTCACAATACATTTTAACTCTATGTGTACAAACCCCTCTAATTGGGAAAACTGATTTGTTTCATGACACCCTTCGATGCATCGAGGGGATATATATAAAGAGGAACCAACTCAAACAATATAATTATAATTATTACTGAAATCAATGTGGTCAAACATAATAAACATAAATATTATTATAGAAAAATTAACCTACGAAATGATAATACATACCCCAATCAAATAAACATAATCATAGACCAAGCAAAATAATATTGTGAATTATAATACAATTTTACATCGTAAATAAATATCTTAAACTATCCCATGATGTAATAACGATGGTAAAAATACAACATATCCCTAGTGCATCATAATTACAATAAATTTTTTATGACATTGATGAAAAATAATACACTAAAAATTTCATTAGTAACATCTTGAAGTAAATATACATCCCCCTTTGAAAATAATATCTTAAAAAAATTTCAAAAAACCTTTTTAAAATTATTTTATTTGAACATATCCTTATAAAACATGTAATTAAATAATTTAAACATTAATTGATCAAGGATGTAGAAATTATTTTTCATGTCATACATGTAAAAACAAATATTTGATTCACATTTTTAGTAAAATCCAATAAGTACTTGTTTTGAAAATGATATGATAATTCTATTCAAAAAACATTGAAAAGTAAAAATATGAAAAAATTTATTTAATAAATAATTTTTCAAATGATAAAAACATTTTTAAAAACAATTTTTGTTAACATTGATTTTGATAAAAAAATAATTTTCTCCTAAAGACAGAAATAAAGAATTATTTTCATAAAAACAGTTTTTCATTGATTTTATGTACTAATTAGGTAGTATTGGTAATAATACATTAAAAAGATCATGAGTAACAAGGGGTTCATAAAATGGTTTTATTTGTAGATATAAATTTTAAATAATTCCCCCTAGGGAGGCTTAAACAAAAACGATCTTGAATAATAGAGATATTAGTAAATAAACCCTTAAAAATTTAGTAACATATGATTTGTAAGACGCATAGATGAAATAATAACCAAAATGAAACTATAAATACTATGAAGATAATGATATACATGATATAAAATTTTAAAATGTGTATTATATACACCCTAACAAATATATAATTGTTGAAAAAGTTGTTTGTCTTATGGAAGTAAAAGTGAGATGAGATACTCTTACCTTTGGTTCCACATTGTTTTTTTGTGTATAAACCTCTTTTATAATAAATATATATTTGTGATATATTTATTAAAAAATAATTCTCATATATTTAATACCACGTATGATTTAATTATAGTATTTTATAACCCATTGATTAACAATTCTATATAAAAATCACTATTTTGTGAATAACCGCTTTATATTTCAATTATATTTTAGTTGGGTAAATTTGTTCTCTCTAATTTGACCATGGTTACACCATATGAAAATTTTTAAACATGACGTAATTATTATAGATATAAATTACAAAGGAATTTAAATTAATCAATTAATAATAGAGATATAAAATGTAATAAACCATTCATAGAGTCGATTGGTCCTACGTACACATGAATGTGGTTTCAATTATTTTCAATGGATGAATCAAATGGAAAATAAATATTAACTAATTTTTATTTAATAATTATTCTATTATATATTGAATTAATATTAATAAAATCCATTCTTATTACTATCAATGTAAAAATAAAATGAAAAATACTTAACATCCATATATGGAGGCAGTAGTCCACACGTATATATGATCGATGTTATTTTTTTCAATAGATGGTAAGGTAATAATTTAAATGTAAAATATTATTTCCAAAAGTATTTTTATATCATAAATATCACATATATTCATTATCATTAACCATATAACCTTTCTTGTTAAGTGGAAGAGAAAAATGAATCATATCTCTTCGTGAGACTGAATTTTACCTTACACATTAGTAACATTATCATATCCCTAATGGAATGTTATATAAGAAATATTATGTTATATAATAATTCCATAAGTTTTAAAATTTCAAAAATACTATATAAATATGTAAAATTCATCATTATAGGATGTAATAAAATCTGGTGATACTCATGTCATTCCCATTCCATAAGCCTCCAAATTGGTCATTCTCAAATATTATAGATTGTTGGTTCTTGATATGGCCCAAAAATAGGTTTTGGAAAATATTTTATCCAATTTTAACCATTATCTTCTTAGATTGTCCCTGCCTAATAAACCCATTTTTACCTTAAGAGTGGTAATTAATTTTAACTATTTTCAATTTTCATTATAGTCAAAAATTAAAAATGTTGTAATAGACAATATAAATAATGATGATTCCCAATACAGAATCAATTTTTTAAAATTAAATTCATATATTTGTCAATTTTAAATTAATCTATGAATGTGATGGTACATAACATTTTGAAAGCGAAAATACACATAAATATAAAATGGTTTAATATCAAAATTCTATCTAAAATTTATTGAAATGAGAAACATTAGATAAATATTAATATTATTGAAATCGTGTTAATTTAAAAACAATTTAAAATATAAAAATAAAATATAAATAATTTAATCAAAATGGGAGATTTTGATAAAAGTTAACATTTTTTACCATTCATCAAAAAAATTATTTTTTCTGAAAAATCAAAAAAAAATTAAACAAAATGTAATTTGAAATGTAGATATAAAAAATGATGATTATTTTTTCATATAAATTTTTTAACTATATTGGAAATTAATTTTAAATAATGTTCATAGAGAATAAATAAACCGCATTTTAAAAATTAATATTTTTTTAAAAAACATTTATTTCTCTTTCATGTAGTTCATAATTTTTTTATAATAAAATGATTATCATATAATTAATTTTTTATATTTTTAATCAATTTAATTTTCATAACTTAGATAATACTATTCACACCAACCAACATAATGACGTAGTTATGATGGTTATAGTTACATTATAATTGTTTAATAGAGTATTTTGTTTCATTCAAACCCATCATTCCTTGCATTACAATATTTCACAGAGAATGTATTTATATAAAAAAATATTGTGTCATATGTTCTCGGGATGTTGTATTATATTATAATCCTAGTTTTTTGTTATAAACATTATCAGATGGGTTGTTCCAATTTTAAAATCTTGTGTTGTTATAAGACCAACCCCTTTAAAATATCACCATCGCACACCAAACCCTTTATGTATTTTATGGGGTATTAAAGGAAAATGTATCAATAAAAAATACTATTAATTTTTAAAAGTGTTATTATATTTATTCATTATATTTTTAATTAATTATTTATTATGTAGTGAGTTTTCTAAAAAAATTATTTTAAAATGAAAAAAATCAAATTGTATTTTTGGGTAATATGAAATTTCAATTATAAAATTCCTTTTGAATAATTAATTGATTTTTTTGAAAATAAATTATTTTTAAATAAAATTATAATATTAAATAGTAAATATTAAATATTAAATATTAAATATTAAATATAATATAATTTTCAAAAGTGAAAATGGATTTTTTAAGGGCTTGGAATCTGTTTTTGTCAAAACGCAGTATTTTTCAATAATCCAGGTTTTAAATTTAATGATATAATTTATCATATTTATATAATTTCTTTATAAAATAGTTATTATTTTTGGAATAATCATGTTGAAATTGTCCAATGGTTAATTTTTCATAATTTTCTAACTTAGTGGAATTTTCAGGTAAAATTTATAAACAGTAAAAATATATATTATTTATTATGAAATAATAATGACCCATAAGTGATGTAATATGTTCCATAAATTTTATAGATTACCAATACTGTATTGTACCTTTAAAAATATTTTTTTGTATTTATTAATCAATTTTATAAATCCTTTATAAACATTCCCAAACTTATATTATATTCTTTGGTTATAAAATCAATTCATTATAAACATGACTCACTTTTACTTCACCAATGATATTATTTTATTTTTATATCTTCAACGAGATAATAAATAATTAAAACTATTACCTTTTTAATAAACAATGGGAAAACCATGGGATGGTCTATTTTTTTATTACTTTTTTCTATAGAGTCCAAAACCTATGTTTGAAAAATATTGAAGTATTCCCCTCACATTTTTATATAAACTCACCCAACATCCAATTACACTAAAGTAAACAACCATTAAATAATGACTATTTACTATTTTTTTCTCCTAAGGGCACTCCCAAGGTTCCCTAAAGCTCTCAAAAATCTCCTCCCAAGATTTTGGAAACACCCTCTCTAGGTAAGGGATCTCTCCCTCTTCTTTTCTATTCAAGAATATTATTTTGTAATTATCATTTTGAATAATAATAAGTTATATTGTAATTCACTTATAAACACCCCATTACTATCATATTTTTTCAAAAAAAGATAGATCAATTATAACCTTTTGTTATGTCTATTACCAAAACCATTACTATTCTAGAAGTAAATGATCCTCTCAATCTCCTCTTTATTCAATGTTCTTATTTATGTAGTGCCTTTGGTATTCTAAATACTATTCATGGGATGTTACTTTACACATCCCTATTACATCTTTTATGATTCCCATGTGATGAAACCCCCATTTTCTCTCATTAATACCTCCCATAAATCACTACATACCCCCATTATTCTACCTAAATTATACTGCAGTTTTTCCATTACAAACAACTATATTGTGAATACCATCCCCATTTACACTCATTTGAATCAACCTAGACATACATACCCATATTATACTTAGGAATTACATGTATTTATACTATGATCCATAATCATCGTATTTTATGTAATGAAAAAATTTATTAGTTTTAATGATCACTGTATAACACTTATTCATGCACATGTTATGAAAAGAAAAGTACTCACCAAATTATATATATCTCCTACAATTTTAGTAATGTTTTAGTTTCGTGAAAAAAAAATTTTGTATTAGGGAGAAAAACTAATACACTCTGGGAATTTTTTAACCATTTAATGAGGTCTTTTTAGTTATTCTTGACATATTTTAATGATTTCATAGTTTATGTTGTTACAACATTTCCATATAGTCTTTATGTTGTCATGTTGTGTCATGCCTCTTTTTTTTAGATTATGATTATCGCCCAATTTTTTTTATATTGATATTCCTATTGAAATACATATAAAATAATAATCATGTTATGCTATATTTATTACATTCAAGGGATTAATAGATCATCCTATTCCTATGTATTACATGTGGTTATCACAGAAATTTTATAAAATCTAGGGAATATTAACATAATGTTAAAGATGTTTTTAATAATTTTTTTTATCCATGTGTCTTATTGATGTTCTATATACCTAATTCAAAAATACACTTTTCTTTTGGATCTTATAGGTTTTAGAAATTTTTTATATATAATAAATAATGAAATAAATTAAATTAATGATAATGGTTGTCAATTATTGTATCAAATGAAATAATATTTAATTTTGAGATTATGGTTTATAAAATCTAATGAATTTAATAGGGCTAAAAAATGTAATAAAACATCCCTAAATTTTTTAAAAGTTTAATTTATGCTTTTTTAAAGCAATTAAATCCCTTACTAGATACTAAAATTTGATGTGGCTCTAGAACATATATACTTAGGTGTAGTAACCCTAAAAAAATTGAATTAATCTAGATTATCTCACGAATTGGTGCATGAAAATTTTATTTATTACACACCTAGATTAGTCTTCTTGTGGGATATGCATTAGCAAATTTCGATGGATTTTATGAACCATTTTATTGGAAAAAAATTCTTTAACATTTTATATAAGGAAATATTTCCTGAATAAAATATAATGAATCCAAATAATTCATAGATGAATGAATATATGTTATTTATGAGTTATACATTTAATTTTAATAGATTCCATTTATGTGTATAGAAATTTAAAAATTATCATCACTAAGTATCCCTATATTCTACACAATGGATATAAAATGGATGAACATTTTCCACAAAATGTGTGTGGGGAAATGTGATGACTACATAAATGAGATTCTCAACTCGATTGGATCAAGAATCAAACAAATTGTGAATAAACGTTCTTAACTAACACAATTTTTTTATAAAGAAATGAATCTGTATGCATGAAAAATACCCCTATAATAGTTAATGTTGCAATTGAGACCATTAATAAAAAAATGACTCTATATTCCAGTGGATATTATGATCCCTTAATTTTGGAATAATTGATTATATCCATTGAAATGATATTATCCATACCATTGTTCTATGGATAGTTGAATGTTGCGATTGTTGTTTTTCACATGGAAGGATATGTTGGTCTTTGGTGGATGCTGGTAAGGAATATGATTCATGAAGAGGAGATCTATGCCATATAGTGGAATTAATTTAAAACAAAACAAATTTATTCATTACACTCTGTAATTGAAAATGGTTGAAACTTCATTAGCCTGATGAGAAAAAGAGGACGAATATATTAGGGTATAAAAGGAAAACGTCTCTAGAATCTCATTATACACCTTTTGATTTTTTTAATAACCACTAAATGTAATGTTCAATTCTACTTTGGTGGAGAAAATCTATGTCTTTGAAAGGTCTTAAAAATTTGGGACATTGAAAATTATGAGGAAATGGTATTATGTGACCTCAAAGTTGAAATGGATATCAACAAATCTCAGGGGTCTCATGGGGATTTTGTGAGAATTAGATAATAGTTCCTTATTGAAATTGATAAATTAATAGTGGAATGAAATTTAAACATTACACTTGTAAATAGTTCGGGAAGAAGCGCCTATAAAATTTCCTAAAGCTGAAGAATAAATTCTTTTTGTGTGTCTGGAAATGAAACCAAGATAACAATTTTGGGAGGTAGGAACACACAAATATTATTAAAGAAATAAATAATTTGGTAAAACCTTAACCTAAGATCCAATGTTTCGACTGCGATGAACAAGGACACTATGTGAGTCAATTCACTAAGCCAAGGGTTTTTTAATGACAACCGATAACCACACCCCCAATGTCCTATAGATCAAGGGCCATATTGCACCATTTTAATTATAGTGGCGGATCATAATAATGAAGTGATGATAGGTAGGCTAGTTAATCATTCATGAATAGAAATCATACTTCATGATTTTGGTTCTATGAATTCATTTTTATCATTAATGTTTATTAAAACTATTAACGAACCACCAAAACTCATGGAGGTGCAGTTTTTGGTGAAAATAGAAAATAGGAAAATTATTTCAACACCATTATATATCACCAAAAATGTAGAGTTTTTTGGTTGAAACTCCATTAAAAAAAATTTATACTACCTATAGCATAATTTTATTCAATTATGTGTATGGATTGATTTTATTTATATAGATGAAACTTCAATTTTAGATAGATGTAAAACCCATCTATATTGTGAATAACAATGTAATTATGTACATGTTCAATGAGGGCGATGAATATTATTTAGTAAAAACATCTCCATAATGGATATTTCTTCCATGTATTATTGAAGGAATATATCCAATTATTGATACTAAATAAAAGACCATCCTTGAAGAAATTCCCATTTTGAGGGAAAATATGAAGTTTTTCTCAAATAATTTTTAGATTTTCCTTTGGAATGAGAGGATGAATTTTCTATCAATATTACACATATGGATTTTACAATTTTGATGAATTAATATTGAATGGACATTTTTTAACATGAGGACCTAATGAAAAATCTACATTGGAATATAGATGAAGGGTTTATACACCCAATTTTATAACCTTTGGGTGATGCGGTCCGCTTTTTGAAGTGAAGGGATGGGAAAATACACATTTACAATGATTATCATAAACAATAAATTATTATGATAAATAAAAGGTATCATATTTAAAAAAAATGAAGACTTCTTTGATTAGTTATTTGGAGCCCAATATTTCAATAAGACAGTTCTTAGGTCATGAAAGTATCAATTAAAGGTAAATTATTTAGATATCGCCAAGAGTTATTTTTGTATAAGGTAAAATAAATAAATATTTATAGTGATTCCATTTGGACTCACTAATTTCCCTACAATATTCATCAATTTTATGAATACTATATTTGTGGATTATCTTGAAAAAAATTTGAACTCTTTATTAGTGATATTCTTATCTACCCAAAAATACAGGTGAAATAGTAGAAGAATTTTAATAATATATTGATTACATAGTATAAATAAAATATATTTGAATATTATTGTAAAAGAAACTTCTAATTGGACCTAGAAACATTCATGGGCCATGTCATCACCATAAATGGTATATCCATTGATCCTTCAAAAATGAAGATGATTAAAGGGATGCCTTGACCAACCTCTATGATGAAAATATATAGATTCATATGATTTTTTGGATATTATCATGGATGTGTGAGTAAATTCTCACAATTATAAATCCCCCAAAACAATATATCATATAAAAGAGCCTTGTTTGTATGGAATGGTGAATGTGAGGAATGTTTTGAAGAGCTTCTTAAGTGAATAATAATTGGACCTATTCTCGCATTAAAAACCAATAAGAATTTATATTTGATATATTGTGATACATCTAATTTAAATTGGGTAGGGTACTCAGAAAATTTAAAATCCAAAATTTTATCAATGGAATTTACCTTCATATAATTATATTATACAGTATAAAACACATACAACACACAGAGAACCTAATAAAAGTATCATTATCATAACTAAATAATTAAAGAAGTAGTATTTATAAAAAATATAGAACCTATAATTATGGAATAATAACCTCAATATTTGAAACATAAAATGACAATTTGGAATATTGATTTGAGAAATAGAATAATAACATCAAGTTTTAATGTATTAATAAAATTTATGTATCTTATAAATTAAAATATGATATATTTATATCATTGTATAATTAAATAAATGTTTCACAAATGAAAAATTAAGTGTTGACATTTTTATAAAACCTAAATCATTATCTAATTTTATAATTAATATAAATATTTAAAATAAGTATATTTTTCAAAAATATGATCTTAAATTAATTTCTTTATATATTATTATTATTATATGATTTTCTGAGACCTCTGTTAACATTTCAAGGTCACATAAAATCATTTATAATATTAAAAACAATATTTTTAAAATAAACAATGATTATATTTAAAAATTTAATTTGTTAAATTTATAAAATTCTTTTCCTAAAATTGAGTTCATTTATTAAATATCAACTTCAAAAAAAATTTATGGGGAATTTTTCTCGTTTTTCTAAAATAGTTGGATTTTTATGAATGGTGAAATAAGTTAATTTATATTATTTAAAAATTTATGCCATATACATAAATAGTTTTCCATTAATGACATAAAAAAGACATTAGTTATAACTCACAAGCACTAGTTACTATATATAGTCATAATAATCAATACTATTAATAGTCTTGATCTCAAATAATAGACTAATGAGTAAAATAATAAAAAACACCCATATTCTGCACTATAAATACCACCCCTCACCACATCTTCTCCAAAAACATTCTAATAATTGCGGCTTGTCTAAATTATTCCCCATTGCCTTTCCTAGTCACTTACCCATGCCCTTGAGATTATGGTCATAAAAAAAGACCAAACCAAAGTGAATTAAGGTTATTCTAAAGGAGATAAAATCCAAGTGGTAAAATCACCAGTCCCTCTGTTTTAATTTCTTTTCTTTTCTTATCCTCTCATTACGTCACCTATAAAATGTGTCATTATAAATATATTATATTAAATATAATAAGATTTTACAATTTTAATGCAATATCCAACACCAAATCACTTCTCTTATTCTTTAATTATAAAATTAAAAACATCATCTCTAACGTGACGATTCACCACCTCCATGGATGACGAGTATTAGTTTTCCATAACTGCCATAATGGTTGTAATAAAACCATTATTTTGGTAAAATAATATTATAATATACATATTATTAGTTATTTGTTTTATGTAATAGATATATAATCCTAATATTATATATAATGATATTTTTTTTGATGGTCATTAAAACAAAGAAAATAAATTAAAATATTTTCATCATAATTTTATCAAATGAATAATAATAATACAATATAATTAAAGGATATATATACCTATAAAATTCATTTAATACTAAATTTTTTCACATTTTGAGAAATTACACCAATTTGAAATGAAATAACATATTTATACTCAAGTGAACCGACCACAAACCATGAAATGAATACTCCTACAACAACAAAATTAAACTATATAACTCATCATAATGGCCATAAAAGAACATATTAAAATAATAATAAATCAAATACATCTATAAATATTAACTAAATATATAACTAATTAATATAATTTTATTATCTTTGCTATTTATTATATTTGAAAAAGGCATTCAGACACAATGTAAGGGGATTCTCAAACCCAACTCCATTTCTTCCAGTTGTAAGTCATTCATGCCAAATTTTACTGTGGATATTACTTTAATGTTCTTTAAATATAATTTCATTTTTCATACTTTTTTTATTTTCAAGGATATACATGTTTCAAAATGGTTTAATGAAAAATGTATTATTTTTCAAAAGAACTCTTCTTTCCAATTCACATCAAAACTCCTCTTGACATTGTTTCGTCCTCACTGAAGTTTGATTATTTTATTCTCTTATACGTTATCCCATTTCACATTTAGAATCCTAATGTTTATTCATGAAAATATATTTTATGAAATTCACATGAAACCCATTTCTATTCTAGGGGTTATTTTATAACTAATACCATTATATTTTCTAATTTTCCATACATTATTTTGTAAATGTTATGATTGGATGGGTGGTTCATGAATTAAGTATCCCTCTAATGCATTGGGTAATGTAATTTATCTCATGATATTATATGTATTGTGAATAAACATAATTATATATTTGTTCACAATGAATATTTTATTATTATGAAAATTTTATATGTGTGAACACGAGGCCATCTATGATTAGAAATATGGGTGTTCTTTGGACACTAAGACTTGATGTTTAATTTTTATGTATTACAACATTCAAATTTCTTATATAATTATTACTCTCTTTATTATGATGAATAAACTATGAACATGTTATGATGATGATTATTACTCCAACAAATGTTATATTGTTTTATGCCCCTTATTCGTCATGTTACTGAGCTTTTATATTACCCTTATTTTATGATGCATATCCTCTGGTAACTAAATTTAGTAAGGATATTGTGAGATGTATACAGATAAATTTGATGATTTTAGGTTATTTTTTATTTTTTATTATTCATAAGTGATGTATGGTCTAAATTTTACAATAATACTAAACTATTGGATCTTGGTTTTGTAATGCTATTATAATGTATATCATTAAAATGAGGTAATAGTTATTTATGAAAATTTATATTCACAATGGTTACATTCAAAGAGTGGTATAGTTAATTTAGAACAATGACTAGTGAAAATTATTGAATACCCTTAGTATGACACTAAGTTTATTTATGCATCCAAGAGGCTTTATTTTAGAAAAATTCATAACAAAGGTGTCACAGAAGTTATTACCCTATATTAAATTGAAAAATGTATTAAATTATTTATTAATTCAAAAATGAATTACATTTTTTTCATACCATTTCTATTTTAGAAAAATGTGGGAACCTAGAAAAACTAGTCAAAAAACTCATCTGAAGGAAAATTCAATGACACTTTGAAGGGAATCCCCAATGGTGTGGGAGGTGGAGTTAAATACTTCATGGTGATACTTACCCACCTATCTCAGGAAATGATCAATGGCCAAAACAATAGTGAATTTCCACCATCCCCTAAGGGGAAGAAACAGGTTGTCAAATATTTTATATGGAAACTAACCGTTGAATTTTCTAGATTGTACGATCTACTTGATGTGGAATAGTGTATTTACTCAATAGATAATATCTTTACTATTCTCTTTTGATCTAATAAGGAGAAGTTGAATCTATCCATAAATCATTTAGATGGATTGGCCGATCAATGTTGTGTATTTATTATAATCACCATGTCTACTGATAAAATAAATTAGATATTGTAGGGAGACATTAAGAAAAAATTTCGTAATAATTATTTTCCTCCAACTCTATGGGAAAATATTAATAGATAATTAAAAGAGATGAATCAAATGGAAGTTTAATCAACCACATCATATGATGAATAATTCAAAATGATGTAAACGTACACCTAGGGGTTTTTATCAACAATGATTGAAAAATAGTTGTATTCCTTAATTGTTTAAATCCACCCCTTTAAAATCCTCTAGGTATATGAGTCTTTGGAATTTATGAAGAATTTTTTACATGTTCACTCAATGTTTGGATGGATTTTTAAGAATGATCCCATGGATATGTATATAAGAAGAGAAGAATGGATTTTCAAATTGGTGGATAAAATGAAAAAGGATGAAAAAGGATCCAACCACTCATGTGTCAAAAATATGGTAAGAAACATCATGGGAATGGGATCACACACACTAGAAAATTATTAAAATTTTGAAGATAAGGCCTTTAAGTTCTTGAATATAAAAGAGGGAAAAAAGTCTTCCAACACGATGGATGAAAGGGAAACACCACTTTTGGTCGAATGTTTCAACTGTAGGGAGAAAGGGAAATATGAAAGCTAATGCACAAAACCAGGACACCTTTAGGGAAATCAGAATCAGCAATCACAAAATCCCAAGGATAATGAGAATGAATACACCATAAACAGTACTGAATCAGGGTCATAATGCGAGGTTAAATAAGGTACAAATCTTATTTACTCAATAATTTAAAAATTATTATTTGATTATTGTTCTGCAAATTCATTTATATCCAACAGTATTTCTAAATTATTTAATCAAATACCCGATCCCTTGAAGTATATATATCCATAGAAACACAAATTGTTAAATCATTGCAACCCAAGTGTTGGAATCTTCACCAATTGGTGTATGTGAGAATATTCTTCTAAAAATAAATCTTGTGATACTTCTATTACTATAATCTAAAACTATATTGGTAATGGATTGGAACTAATTATATTGAAAATTCATAAAATGTAACAAAAAGTTAATATCATTTCCAATTTGGAACCATCCCATGAACCTCTACAAATACACAGAAGACCATGACTATCTTTTGGAAAATCTTCCAATAATATGGGTGTAAATTCCCTATGAAAAATTATACCTCACTCTTACGGTCGAGTCCCAGTAAGATGTCATCCTAAAGTAAATTTCCACCATGAGCGAATACATAGATATATTTCTCGACGATTTACTCTGGATTCCCCCAAATTATACAGCAAATTTATCAATATGTCTACTAACTAGAGCTACTCCAATCTAAAAATTACCCTACAACGTGTTCTTGATTAAACTGTAGGAGTTGAAGAAGAAGCTTCATGAGAATTTTTAAAAAGGTTCCATATACCCTAGTGCATCGCCTTAGATTTATCTAGATCTCTTTTTAAAGAAAAATGATGGATCAATACAGCCATGCAGTAATTACTAAGATCTCAATATGATCACCATGAATAAAAGGTATCATATACCAAGGATTTATGGCTTGTTCAATAAACTATAAGGATATAAAAACTTCTCAAAAGTGGATATTTGTTCTGGATATCATCAATTGAATGTGAAGAAAAAATATATCTATTAAAATTATTTCCTTAAAAGATATGGCCACTATGAATTTCTATTACTACCTTAAAACTATTAATTCCCCTACAATATTTAAGGATTTAGTGAATATATTCTTTATATAGTACCTTGAAAATTTTATGGTAGTTTTTATCAATGATATTATCATATACTATATGAGAGAGGAGGAACATTGAAAATATTTAAGATTGTTTTGGTGGAATTAATGAAGGATACATTGTTTTCCATGTTCAACATGTTTTACATTTGGATTCATCACATCATATTCGTAGAACATGTGATCACATGTGATGGAATTTATGTGGACCACTCAAAAAACAATGCAATTGAGGAATGGAAAAGACCAACTTGTGTAATTAAAATCCATAGATTTCTAATATTATCATGGAAATACGAATGTTTTGGGAGAAATTTTTCATGATTTTCATGCCCACTAACATTGTTAAGAAGGAAAGGGGTAAATTATTTATGGATGGAAGATTGTGTGTAAGTCATCACAGAGCTAATGAGGAGGATAATCACTAAATTTTACTCATTCTATATAAAAGTGGAGATTTGTTGTGATATAAAGTGAATATTTAAATAATTCCTTAGGTTGTGTAACCATGAAAATTTATAATGTGATAGCCTATGCTTCACGACCCTTGAAGATCCATAATCTAAATTACCCAACACCTGGTCTGGTGCTACCATCTATGCTTTTTTCCTTTTAAATTAGGTGAAAATACCTCTATGGTTAGAACTGTGACATATATACCAATAAAAAAGGTCTGATGTATATATTCCAACAAAATGTAACTCAACATGAATCAAATAAAATTGTTAAATAGAATCAATGACTACAATTACTATATTCACTACAAGCCAAGAAATACAAATAAGTTAGTTGATGCCCTTATCAAAAAATAACATGCTAAACTATCCATGATGAGAATTGAGAAATAACCAATCTTCATTTATATAAAAAGGATGCATCATCAATTCATAATGTTAGGGGATACATCGTTCCTTTACCAAATTATTTCCCAAAAATATATCCAAGATAATATTTTGGAGGCACAAAGATATAACCTATAGTTACAATATAATATGAATGAAATAAAGAAAGGAAAGGACCATGACTTACACATCTATGATAATGGCGTGATTTGGATTGTAACAATTCTTTGGGTCCTTTCATAACCTTGAATAAATAAGGATCGAATGGATAATGAACATAGATCACATTTCTCTATCCATCGTGGTAGTACCATGATGTACCATGATCATTAGAAACACTTCAAGTGGGACAAAATGAAGAAATAGATTTTATAGTGTATCTCATTGTGATTGGTAATTCATAATTTTAATTATTAGTGTAATAAATCCAAATGGATGATGAATCCATTTAATATAATCACATTGAAATTGGATAATTTTATTATGGAATTTGTCACTAGTCTCAAAAATACATCCAAAGGAAACCATGAGATGTTGGTTGTGGTGGGTCAACTAACCATGAATTCCCACATTATCACTATTCAGGAAGATATCTCCCTTCAAAAAAGTTCCATGATATATGTGATAGATGTAGTGAGTCTATATGGGGTTCTACTTTCAATCATATCTAATTATGATCTAGTTTTCTAATTTGAATTATAGAGATGTCTTCTAATTTCATTGAAGTTTGAATTGAATATCATCATGACCTATCACCCCCAAATGGATGCCCAATATGAAAATAATATATAGATGCTATATGAAGTTGTAAGATAATACTAAATTGAATTAAAAGGAGGATGGGATGAATATATTCCATTGGTTTATTTCTCATACAAAAGTAGATTGCACTAAGTTATTCAGATGGTTCCCTATAAAGATATGTATGGGAAGTGTTATAGAACTCCAAACTATAGGGATGATGTTTTAGAACCGAAGCTACATTAATGTAATATTATGAAATATAATACCAATAAGGAGAAATAAATTAAAATCAAATAAAATATTATGTCATTTGGTAAAAGAACTTTTCTCACAACCGTCGAATGAATTTGGTGTTTGATGTTTGTGAAAAATCCTTCCTTTGAATATCACTTTGTAAAATATTCATAATATTTGGAAGAAAAGGAAGCATATCCCAAGGTACATTGGCTCCTTTGAGATCTGTGATCTCATAAGAGAAGTGGCATGTCATCTTTACCTTACAAAAAATATGGCTCAAGTTGATGATGTGTTCTATGTTTCTTTCGAAATAAATTTCATTCCTGCCCCCTCGCATGTAATAAATCTTAAGGTGGTAAAAATGGTGAATGAAATCTTTTATGAAGAGAATCTAGTGAAAATCATAGACCGTAGAGAAAATTTCTATCTATTTTTTTTTCACCTTGTAAAAGTGTTGTGGATGAAGCATAGGTATGAAGAGGTGACATGGGAACCAAATAAATAGATGAAGGAGATGTACCCTCACCTATTTTCACCTTAGTTTGAAAAACAAAATTTCGATGGTGAAATTTCAAAAGGGGGGAAGAATGTAACAACCCAAAATTTTATTAATGGAAATTACATTTTTATAATTATAATATAAATATAAATAGACTTCTATCAGATAGAGAACCAACTAAAAAGATAATTCAACTAAATTAATTTTGAATTAATATGTATTTATAGAAATAAGGAAACCTATACCAATGGAATGGTATCCAGACTATAGGAATAATAATATAACCATTAGGAAAAGTAATATGTCCAATAGAGTAGTAAACTCAACTATGAAAATATTAATAAAATTTATGAATATTTTAAATGAAAATATTATATAATTATATCTAAGAATAAGTAAATTACTATTTTTAAAATTGTAAATTAATTATTGGTATTTTTTGTAAATTAAAATTGACTATATACAATTTTATGTTAATATAATTATTTTAAATATTTTTTTACCTAAAATAGGTTAATAAATAATTATTTTGTTATATTATAATAATATGATAATTTTGTGAGACCTTAATTAATTATTCAATGTTTCGTAAAATCTATCGTAATATTAAATTATGTATTTTTTTCACAAATGATGATTTTAAATAAAAATTAAATTTATCAATTTGACATAATTATTTTCATAAAATGATTTTCATTTTTTAAAAATAAACATTTAAAAAGTGTTAGGGTAATTTTTTGGTATTTTTTTAAAATATATGAATTTTTGGTGAATAGGGAAATCTAGTAATTTACAGTATTTAACATTTTTATCCAAATACATTATTTATTGGGTCCTAAATGATATAAATAAAAATTATTTTGAAATCATGTGCACTATTTACCATACACAATCATATTAATCGACACTATTTATATTCTTCAATGAAAATAATAAACTAATGAATAAAATAAAAAAAAAACACCCCTCTTCTCCCCTATAAATACCACCCCTCACCCCCTCTTCTCCTAACACATTCTAAGCCTTGTATACTATATTAGGTTTTCACAATTACCTTCATAAACCTCCCCACATTACCATGATCTTCTCGACTCATTAAAATACCAAATACATGTGCCTTTAGGTGGTTCTAAAGGAGACACCATTAAAGAGGTAAAATATATAAACCATCACATTCAATTTATTTTCTTTTCTTCTCCTCTCCTTAACTCCACTATCCAAAGTGGATAGAGAACTGTGTTATCTTATATATATTTTATTTTCATTGTTAATTTAATTTTCATCATAAAATTTATTCCCTTTTTCTATTTTTATAAGAATGAATACATTTTTTATGACGTGTCGATTCACCACTTTCATGGATGATGAGTTTCCATTTTCATTTACCACCTTCAAGAATAGTCAGAAAACCATTATTATGGTTAAATAATATTTTAATATACATATTATAAGTGATATAATTTTCAATAAATAATATATAAACATAATATAAAATAAAATGATTCAAGTTTGTGATGGTTGTAAAAACAACAAAAATAAAAAGACAAATTTGTCAATGTTTTATCAAATGAATAATACTAATTAAATAGAGTAAATTTATAAATAACCTTCTAGAAGTTAATTAATACAAAATAGTTTCACATTTTGAATTGTTAATCTCATTTTTCATGAACTCTCATATTTATACTCAAGGTAACCGATCATAAACTGTGATAAGGACAATCTTATTATAAAACAATTAAACTCTATAACTCATAAAAATAGACATAAATGAACATAGTAAAATTATAAAATTAAAATATATGTAACATCAGTTATGAAAAATGTATTGAATTAATCAAATTTTATTATAAAATGATATTAAGTACATGTGCATAAGGCATTTAGACACAATGTTAGAGGATTGTCGAACCCAACACCCATTCTCTAGGTTATCCCTATTTCATGAAAAATTTATGTTTGGATATTCCTATAATGTTCCTTAAATATAATAAATTTTTTATTTGCTTTTTATTTTGTAATATATACATGTTTCCCACCTTGTTTAATGACAAACCTGGAAATTTTTTAAAATAATCCATCTTTCTAATTAACATCATGACTCAACTTGAGATTGTTTATTCCTCAATCAAGTGTGATGATTATTATACCATATATGCTCTTTCCATTGTCAAGTAGGAACCATGAAGTTTATTTATAAATATAATAACAAAATATTTTCATGAAACCCATTTTCATTCTTGGGTTTGTTTAATGGAAAATAGTTTTATATATTCTATGTGGCATGGAATTCAGGATTATGTAAATGTTATGTTGTCAGAGGTGGGGCCGGAATTATATTGCCCTCCAATGCATTGAGTAATGTGATTTATCACATGATATGAGTTTTGTTATGTGTGAACAAGATTCTATATTTTTTAACAAAGATTATGTTTTGATTATTCACATATGTTACTCATGAACATGACGTTATCTTTGTTCACAACAATGTGTGTTGTTTGAATATTAATACCTGATGTTTCATTTTTATGAATTTCAAAAATTATTTACATTATATAATGATTCTTATATGGACTATGATGATGTTTCTATGATTATATTATGAAGATGATGATGATTCTCAAAAAAAATTATCTTGTTTTTTGCCCCTAATTCATCCTCATACATGGCTTTTATGTCACCCTGTTTCATTGAATAATATCCTTAGGTGACTACATTTACTAAAGAGAATGTGAGATCTGTATGGATAAGGAATAATATTTCAAATAAATTTTTATTTTTCATATTTCATAAGTGATTTATGGTCCTAATTTTCTAAAGATATTAAAACATTGGATCCTAGTTCGGTAACACTATTATGATGTTTGTCTTTAAAATGATGTAATAGTTATGTATGAAAAATCATGGTGTCTCTATGAAATGTTAAAAGTGATATCCTTTGAATCATGGAAACTAAAATCCCTTTATAATAACTACCCACATCATTATATATAATTTTCTATAGTAATCTTTGTATTAATGATCTATTGAAAATATCTCTTTAGAAAGATGTGTGATATATATATTTGAACAATAAAAGTCAAAATTTTATATTCACATAGAAGGATATATATATATATATATATATATATATATATGAGCCTATGGATGTGGTTGGAGATGAGCAATAATTTCATTTTCTCAATCCACTACTATTATGGGAAGGCATACAAATTGGTATATGCTCTTAGTAGAAAGGATCTTACAATTCAATACATAACCAGTAATATTAGGGACCTATCCTTCCTAGATGTTAAAAAGATTTATTTGTTAATAATAAAATTATCTTTACCTAAACATGTTAAAATAACTAATCAATCATCCATTATTAAGATAACATTGAGGACTAGAAATATTATGAGTTGCTATAGAATAAGGTAGTGAATATTCTTCAAAAAAAATTGGTAAAGACGGAGTTATAAGGTTTGGAACCTAAAAAATATATCCCATAAAAACAAAATTAACAGGAAACATATGGATGATTCACCTATTTAATCCCTAACAATTAACATAAAAATCAGTCTGATGTAAAAAAAGAACTACTATGTATATATATATAGAAAGAATAATTTCTGTTAGAAGAACAAGAATGGAGAGATTATAGAGTTTGTATCATGATGCTTTGTATGGTAGAAGGTAATGGAATAAGTACAAAAGTCTAATTGTGTGATGTATACACTCCACATAAAAATATGGAAATGGTAAAAATAACTGTAGATTTCATCTTATGACTCCCCATGACACTTAATGGAAATAACTCCATCTGGGTGGTTGTCGATCGCCATACCAAGTCAACACATTTAATTTCTATCAATGAATTTTTATCTCTTAACCAAATAAGTAAATATACATAATATAATTTATAAGAATACATAGGGTTCTAATATCTATTTTATCTATTCAAAATCTGTGGATTAGTCCAATGTTTTCTTAGAATACATCAGTAAGAGTTTCATTTAGAATTGAGCATCAATATAGATTATCACACACAGCATGATGGTCCCTCTAAATAGACCATTTAATCCCTATATGATATTTCGAGAGTATAATCAACAGATTTCGAAGGTTGTTGTCATTAACACCATCCCTTAGTAGAGTTTTCATATAAAAAAAGATTTAATTCCAGCATTCAAATGGAATCTTATGAGGATATATATGGGAATAGGTGTTGGAATGCCTCATGTTGGGATGAAATTGGAGAGAGGATGCTGATGGTACCTGGTGTTTGCCAAAAGATGACAGAAATAGTTAAAACTATTCAGCACTATGTGAAATCAACACCATGTCAACAAAAATTATATACATAGAATCATCAAGGAGACAAGTATTTTTTCATCAGTGATAAATTTTTACTTTTTATATCATGAAGGAAAAAATTAAAGAGTATTCTAAAGAAGGGAAATCATATTTGAAGACACGGCATCCCTAATGATATCCTTGATCACATCGAAGTGGTGGCCTATCATCAAGAACTCCCAGTTAACATATCTCAAATAAATGATGTTTTTCATGTGTACCTATTAAGGAAGAATAAATGTGACCAATTATATGTACTAAATCCAGAGGTTGTACCATTGGATAATTATCATTATTACTAGGAGAAATATGTTGAAGATCTTAGATTATATAGACAATGTTCTACGAAATAAGACAAATCACATAGTAAAATTATAATAGATGATACATGTGTTAGATTATGTGGCATGGGAACATGATAATATGTTGAAATATAAGTACCCTAATATTTTTTAGTGTATGAAATGGATGTTTTTTCGATGAATTTTAGGAATGGGAATTAATTTAATGACTCTTATTTTTATAAATAAAACTCCCATTATTATTAAATTTGGTTCCATATTATGTAATTTGGTTATAGAAAATAAATGATATTGTTTAGTTATATCCTATTAGATTTATAATATAGTTGAGAACCATAACCATTGATAATATAGTCATTGAAATAGTAATCTTATGATTAGTATATATTAATGGTTAGGATAAATTCTTTTTGATAAAGAAATAACGAAGTGATGGTCTTGACCCATAGGATCATACTCTATGAAACACATTTATTAGAGATTAATATGGAGATATAATAAATAGCTACATCCATTCACCAATTTCAACACAAGATTTAATAACTAAATCATTCGTGAACCCATTGACAAGATCAAATCAAGCTTATTGAGATATCAGCCCAAAGTATGTTCGTCGAAACCCCCCATGAAAATATAATAATCATAAATCTTACCCTTGGGGTATCTAATGGTGTGGTAATGGGATATATATCAATACCAGAATAGAATAAATTTATAAAATATTTTTTATTTTTATTCGATATCGTTTTTAATTTATAAATGATTATATAATGAGTTTGGTAATAATAGATTTTAATATAACAAAACTCAAATTGTATTTTTGGGTAACATTCAACATCAATTTAGTCAATCATTTTGATTATTTCATGGGTTTATTTAAATAAAATATATTTTAATAATATTATGTTATAAAATTTTATTTAAAAATTATAAATGATAAAAAAATATGAAGATAAACGTAATTTTTATATGGGTCGGAAAACTGTAATTGTCCAAAAAACCATTATTCTTCAGCAAACATGGTTTTGAATTAAAATTCTGTATTTATAATATTTAAAAATTATTTTTATAACTTAAATATTATTTTTTTAATCATCAAATAATTATTATACAATTTCTATTTTTCGTAATTTTAAGAGGTAATCGAATTTTCAGGTAAAAATTAATTATGGTAAAAATATATATCTTGTATTATGAAATAATATTAGAAAAAAGGTAATGTAATATGTTTACTAGAAGTTATCCATTACCAAATGAATATTTATCCTTTAAAATAAATTGTTTTTATTTTATTATATTATTTTAGTAATTACTTTATGAATCCTCAAAAACCTATATTATATTTTAAGGTTTTCAAATAATTTCATTATAAAAATGACACACTTTTACATCACCAAGGATGTTAATTAAATTTTCTGGTTTGTGGAATTTTAAAATAATTACACCCACTCACCTTTCGCAGAAGACGTGGTGAGGTTTGTGGTTTTGAAAATTTATTTTATAGAGTCTAAAACCAACATCTAAAAAATAATAAAAACTACCCTCTCTTTTCTGAAATAAACCCACCAATGATCCCATTTATATTCACTCAATACAATTTTATCATGATTATACTCTACTATTTCCTCCATAGTGCCCTACCAAGGATCCCACATGCTCTCATGAAGCTCCTCTAATTCTTTTGGAAACACCCTCTCAATGTAAGGGATCTCGATCTCTTATATTCTATTTAAACACACTTTTTGAAATGGTCCTTCAATATTTAAATATATTAGGTTTTAATTATATTGTAAACCACCTTTAATATAAAATTTATGTTCTATGAGTTAGATATTAATTATAACCTATTTTAAAAATATTTACCAATGTTGTTAACATGCAAAGAGTAAAGGATCTTCTCTTTCTCACCATTATCCAAGAACCTTTTTCATGAATGAAATATTGTATTTCAATTAATATTGGTTGGATGTGATTTAAAACATCCTTAATACAAAAATAATGATGATAATTTTATTAAATAACCATTAAACTATGATTATTCCATTTTATTATTCATTATCTACCCCTTTTATGATGCCAAATTATCATGTGATTTTTCTTTTCAAAAACATTGTATTATAAAAAAATCACCATTTACACTCAAGAGTATTCTACTAGACATATATATAATTCATTGATTATGTTAATACATGTATTTATTCTTTCCTCCTTAACATGGTGATTAATTTGATGAATTATAATCCTATGTTTAATGATCGTTATTGTACACATATGCAAAAGCATGATATTAAATTGAAAATTGAATCTTGAATTACATGGAACTCCAAGGAATTGGGAAATGCTCTTGTAGTACCCCCAGTTTCTGATAAATAACCCTTATTATATTATTATTAAGTACTTGAAGCATAGGAGAAATGGTTGGGAAAGTTTGGAGACTTTTAAAGTGTTAAAGGGAAAAAAGTGGTGACGCACGGGCTTCGCACGGGTTGCCAAACCCTATGGGAGCTATGAAATTTGTGGTCACTTTTGATAGAGGAGACCGCACGGTGTGCGCACTATTTAGGAAAACCGTGCGAGGAGGCCGTGTAGAGTTCCCCTTCCAAGTAGTTACTACAACACGGTTAGTGCACTATTTGACTAACCATGCGGACTAACTATGTGCTGAGTCTAATTAGATCCTATTTTTAAGGATCTAATCCATTTTATCTTTAAATCCATTCGTTTTTTCTCATATACGGACCTAACTCAGGATTTATTTTTGGTGAAGGTGGGAGAACACTTACCATGTATTTTGGAATCGATCTGGAGGTTTTCCTTGGTGTTTAGAGGATGGTTGATCGAGGTAAGTCTTGCTTCCTATAGTTTTCATAGATCTCATTCTTCTCTCTTGATGGATCATTAGATCTATGCCCATGGTGCGTAGATCTAAGTTAGTGGATGACTTTTATGTCAGTTTTTGGTTTTTCTAGTGCTAGGGGAAGGAATCTAAGGAGGTTTGGAGGATTAGTTGACTACGTTTAGAAGGAGTTCTTCGTCCTTTGGTTGGTTTCGCCTAATTTGTTGAGGTAGGTGGCATCACTCTTCATTCCTCTTTCTTAGAACATGAATGCTTAGTTTTAAATTTTTTCCATGATTGAAATGGTTTGTTTATCTGTTGTGAAAGAATGTTTGAAACCCCTTTTTAGTAACGGGAGATGTAAATTGTGTGTTTTTGGAAAGTATTTGGTGAAGTGAATTTAAAATGGTGATTTTGAACTAGTTTTGGTTTTTCTGCTTGAAAGAAATGGTTTTCAATACAAGGTTGATGCTTTATTGAATTTTTTTTAACACACATTGTTTCTCCATGGACTTGCATGGTTTTGGGTGTGTGTTAATATGCATTGGGATGGATAAGGGTGAGAAGTACACCCATCAATAGGTTTGGATAGATAAGGGCAAGAAGTACCCCCATCAAAAGGGATAGATAAGGGTGTGAGGTTCCCCCATCAAGGTAGTCCACTAAGTGATGGCTTAGTGGTAGGATAACTCACCACTCATGAGTATAGGGAGGTCCAAGATTCATTCAGGTTTAGTTGTATGGATTTGTGAAATGGAATGAATGTGCCAAAATGGAAATGGGAATTATATTTAAAATATTTCTTGGTTGATTTTCTTGAGAATGATGGTTTTTGTTGGAAAATGGCTTTGACATGGAACTTGTTATATTGCGATCTGTTTTGGACTTGTTTTATATAAATTGTTTTATATAAATTTTCTAACATGGTTTATCCTAGAGACATGGGTTGGGAAGTCATCGAGGAAAACCTACTGAGTTTAAATACTCATCCCCTACTTTGGCACGTTGGTGCTCTTGAATATTTCATATACCGGGATGTTGGAAAAGAAAATGTGTCACATGTTTATAACACTAGTTCATGATACTTGGGCTGGTTCATGATGTTTGAGCATGGAGCTTGTGGTTCATGCAGTTGGGTTTTCATCTTGTAGTATTTTAGTTTGTCTTTACGTTGTTTACTCTAATTTAGTGTTGGTTTCCACTGTGGCACTCTTGGTTGGTTTATGATAAAATAAATGGTTGAGTTGTATTAGCTTTCATCATGCATCATTTTGTTGATTAGATTGGTTAGGGTTGTTGATTCTGTGGTATGTTCTAAAAGGGTAAATCGTCCCCCACCTGTTTTGACACCCTTTGGCATTTATTTCCAGCCTTTCACGCCTTTGGGATATCGCTTAATGCCTAGTAATGACTCGTTGTACTCTCAAGCCAATGAGGATAAGTGGGTCATTACAAATGGTATCAGTTTTTTCGGTCCTTGGGGTATAAATGAAATCATCGTGTTCCTTTTGTTGTGGATCAAGTAGTCATCAGTTTTTTTTGGTCTTGGCTTTGAATTCTTACATGTCTATTCCTTGGGTGGTCATCTTAGGAAGGAGTAGGATTGTCATAACTTGGAATGTAGAGCATAAAAATACATAGCTAACTATATTATGTTGAACTTCATGTTACCAGGGAGTTGGGTACATAAGTGTTTTGTAGACACTTATAGAATAAAAAATCTCATTGTCTTGTGTTTAGCCGTTGAGATGATCATGACATGAATTAGAGGAATTTATTCCCACTAGGAGTGCATATATAATTTCATAAATGGATTATGTTTTGATGCAAAATCGTGATTTTTGAAAATTTTAAACTTGTTTTCAAATGATATATTTTGAAAAGATAATGGTTGGTGTATTTTGAAAATAGATTGATTTTAAAAAGAAATAAAATATTTCTTTTTAAAAATGGGTAAATGTGGAAGAGATTGAAGGTTGGAAATCAATGTTTTGATAGTGATGTGATAGAAATTGACATGCTAATAATTAGATTGCTAGAAAGTGAGACTAATGGTGTGTGTTGTTTGTATAGAAAATGGCACATGTTAGGCATCGTAAAAACAAAATGGAAGAGGCTGTGGAGAATGTGGTTTCACCTGAGCCACATGTGAACCAGCAGTTAGTCCAATGTACAGTTGAAGTCTTTCAGGATGTGGACATGGGGTATCGGAGGGTTGAGTCATGGAATGTAGACCTTTCTGTCTAGTACTAGAAGCAGAATGAACCCATATTTCGGGGTGATTCTGAACCAGAAAGGCTAGAGGTGTGGCTGAGTGGGATGAATCGTATCTTCAATTTCATCAGCACACTAGCAGAACTGAAAGTAATGTTTGGGACGTATATGCTGGAGGATCTTGAACAACAATGTTTGGAGCTAGTGGTACAGGCTAAGGTGGATCAAGGCCTGGGTTGGGAGGAATTTGAGGAATTATTCAATAAACAATTCTATCCTCACACGTTCAAGATCTAGAGGATGATGAACTTTTTCAGCCTGAAGTAATAAAATCTCTCTGTCATGGAGTATGCTGCTAAATTCAAAAATGTAGTGCGATTTTCACCATAATTTTCTGCAAGTGGGTCACTGAAGGCACGCATCTTTGAATCAAGGTTGTGACAAGAGATTCTCTTGAAGATATTTGTGCTCTGTATTACAGATTATACAGAGATGATAAACAGAGAAACAGTAGCAGAAAGAGATATCTCAAGAGTTATGGGAGGATGAATTATGATTATACCAATGGGAATGGGTGGGATCTCTAATTCTGGGAACATGTGGAAGAGGGAAACCTACTTCCAAAGTGGGAGTGTGAATCAGAATCAGACGGCTGGATCGAAGAATCTTCATCCATGACCCATAGTGAATGTTTGGAGTTTTCAATGTGGCTCGATTGATCACATGAAATAGGAATGTACAACACCACCGAGATCATGCCACAATTACAACAATATGGGGAATCTTCAGTGATATTATCACAGTGCTCCACGGTCGGGTGTTCGTGACACATCTCAGTTGTCACAAGCATCTTATGCTTCGATAGGGTGAGAATGGAAAAATTAGTCTCTCCAATAGAACATATATATCTATGGTGATTCCATGAATACCATGACTCCTTAGGCAGGGAAATCTCAACAGGGAAATAAAGATCAAAGTGCAGCACCAAAGCAATTGTATGGAGCGGAACAGGTGATTGTGGATGACCCAGTCTGGACAGTCTATGATGAGAGGTACGATTCTTTTCAATTCTACCCTCATGAAATTGTTATTCGATACTAGTGAATTTCTTTCTTTTCTTTCTTCTCGTATTGCAGATTTGCGGAACATAAAACTTAAAATGATGTCTTCTATGATAAAACTTCAAACTCTTCTCCATGAAAGAGAATGTAGAGACTCCGTGCATAGAGCATGTTCTATAAGTTTTGATAGAGTTATGCTGAAATGAGATTTCTCTATGCTGGAGATGGATGTCTATGATATAATCTTGGGTATGGATTGGTTGAAAGAGTTCAGGGCTCACATCGACTGTTATAGTAAAACAATCAACTTCAAGACTAAGGATGGCGTCGAGCATCTCTTTAGAGAAGAAAGAGTGGTGAAGGCAGGTGCAACGGTCTTGTTGACACTAATAGCGGAAACGATCTCTTACTAGTTGGCTATGTTAAACTTCAAATCGATGGAAGATATCGCAAATAATAGTTTTCTTGTAGTCATGGATCAATTTTGTGATGTTTTTCATGAAAACTTCTCAGGTTTACCACCTGTAAGAGAAGTGGATTTTACTATTGATCTCCTTCTGGAGACCAGTAATGTCTCACTTCCATCTTATAGGATGGCACCAATGGATTTAAATGAATTAAAAGTGCAGTTGGAAGAACTGGAAAAAAAGTTTTTATTCGGCCAAGCGTGTCTCCGTGGGCAGCACCAGATTTGTTTGTAATGAAATCAGGTGGAGCTTTGAGGCTTTGTAGGGATTATCGTAAATATAACCAAGTTATGATAATGATTATATATCCACTTCCACACATTGATGACCTTTTTGATCAATTTAGGGGAGCTCAGTGGTTCTCTATGATTGAATTGTGGTCTGGATATCACTAGTTGCGAGTTCGGAATGAGAATATACAGACGACAGCCTTCAGAAGAATATATGGACACTACGAATATATAGTCATACCTTTTGGTCTTATGAATGCACCAGTAGTCATTATAACATCGATGAATCGGATATTTCAGTGATATCTGGATTCTTTTGTTGTGTTGTTTTTGGACGACATATTTGTGTTTTCAAGATCAGGGGATGAGCATGAGAAACACTTGGCGATAGTGTTGGAAATATTGAGAGACCATCAGTTGTTTGCAAAATTATCGAAGTGCGATTTTTGGATACGAGAGGTATGCTTTCTGGGCCATGTTGTTTCTGAGAAAGGTGTTTCAGTGGATCTATTAAAGATAGAAGCTATTCTTTCTTGGTAACCACTGAAGAATGTCTTTTAAATATGATGTTTTCTTGGTCTAGATGTTTATTACTGACACTTTGTGCTTGACTTCTCAGGACTAGCTTCACCTATGACATAATTGACAAAGAAGAACAGTGCATTTCAATGGATTGAAGAATGTTACAGATCATTTGTAACTCCCCGACCCAAATTACCCTAAGTCGGTGCATTATTATATAACATTGTCATGGTCACAAAATATCAAGTCTCAAAAGAACGATTAGTTTAGTAGCATTGGAATCACTAGATTCATTCATAAAGTTTACATTATATCATAAAATGAAAACTACAACAACATAGACTCCATAGTATACACTCATATTCCCCCACACAATCCATACAGGTCATTTATAAATTACTTCTTCACATCTTGGGAAAAATAAAACATTTAAAGTGTTGATCTCAGATGCCCTGTAAGGATAACAATATAGTGGAAAATTGTATAAATAAGCATAAACATATAAGGCAATTTATAACTAAAACAAAAGCCTTTTATACAGGAACATCAGCATAATATGGGAGAAATAAAATTAAATAATACCATTTACATATTAACATGGATATTCTACTAGTCGAATAATAACATGAAATATCAATAACCACTTTCATAATGATGGAATGCATAATTCCAAACTATCATAACCACATATTCATTGCCTTGTGCCAAGACTACAAATAAGATTTTGTCAAAGCCTTGTGGCAAGATAGCAGTTTGTCTTATGAGACCTACCGATGCATCGAGGAGCTATAGATGGCTCCACCCATCGCTTATTATGTCAAATGAATTCCTCATATGAACAAGTTTAAACATAACATAAAAATTAGTATTAAAACTAGCTTAAAAAATGTCAATATTTTCTCCATAAACCATGAATGGTATAAAAATAGCACATCCATAATCAAACATATCACAAAACCTTCCATAAAATATAGAATGTTTTGTATCATAATAAATCTACTTCAAATAAACTTAAAATACATCAATGGATGTTGACATAGATGAAATCAAAACTATTTTAGAGAAATTTCTCTTTTTTGAAATCATTTATAAGTCACATAATTATAAAAAAACATTTACTTTTAAAATAATCTTATTAGAGGGTAAGGTAATATTTGAAGATTTTATAATAGCAAAAAATATCCACACACACTGTATAGGTTAAAAAACTTTATTACCATAATTCCGTTGAAAAGGTTAAAAAGGGACCTTGTTTGGAAAATGATGGAAAGATTCCTTTATAAAAATCTTATAAAATTTCAAACAAGGGTATAAATTAATTTAACCCATATTCATTAAAATTGTAAGAATGATTTGAAATACATTTTTATGAAACATGGATGTGGATGATAAAGAGTTCCTAGTAGATAATTACGTATGAACAACCTCGGATAATGAAGAGATTGTGAAATAAACCCTTACCTTGTACTTTTCCTTGGTTTAGGGTAGGTTAACCTCATGTATAATGGTGAAATTAATGTTATTAAATTATACAAGAATCATATACATTAATATGATATCATATATGATCTTTTAACATTGAATTGTCAATAATATCTTAGTATTATCGCCATTTCAGGTGTTAACTTACTCATTTTCTTTTATATGTTTTATTACATAAGTCATGTTTATTATGGATAGGTTGTATCTTTTTCATATACATAATGATATCAAGTCCTTATACATTATTTTAATAATCATATGAGAATTAGACATGCATGGATAAGATGTGGAATGAATCTCATCGCGTTTGTGGAGATGGTAGTACGTACGTACGTATGAGCGACAATTTCATTGTTTTGATATTAAAATAATACATAATTGGAGGGTATATAATATATACATAATCATGATCATTTTATATTTATTATTTACATGAATTACACATCATTATTATACTCATCCAAATAATAATGTATTGAATAACAATTACACCACGACGTGGAGACGGTAGGCCGTACATACACACGTATGATGACATGTCACTCAAATGATGGATATAATACTAAATATGGTTTTACCATATTTATAATAACATAATAGTATATATAATATACTTGATTTATTATTTTAGAATGTAAATAACAAAGAAAGAAAATGTTTAAGACGAAAGGAATTTGAAAGAGGGTGGTTAAAACATTACCTCTTCTTTGGGTTCTTCCTTTGGATTTGATCAAAAGGGAACCATAGGTTGGATTTATATTCAAAATAAGGCCTCTATGTTGAATTTAGGGATTTTTAGAGAATATTTGGGTAGGTTTTGGTCGAACCAAAAGACTTTGAGGGTGTGAAGAATTGGTTAGAAGTGGTGTCCTTTTATAACAGGGAGGAGGGGATCTTTAGTAAAAACTTAACGTATTATTTTATAATAAATTCATATTAGGTTTCTAATGGCTAAAAAGTATATTATACAATGTATAAGGTGGGTATAGGTCTAAAAAACTCAACCAATTGGTTTTATACAGGATTGGGTAACTTTATTAGCCTTATATTTTAGTTGTAACTCTTAGTTAATTAGTTTGACACTTACCATGTCACATTGTATTTTTATATTATATAGTTAATAATAATACTATATTCATCCAAGAGACACCCATGTGGTCCATTAATTAAAAACCTATAATTATATAAGTCCATTGGCCGAACCTTAGATATTTAGTAATAGAATATGAATTAATAATATAATATTTTTTTTAAAACTCATTTATGTCAATTTTGACACTATTCAATAATTGATTTTTGTTAAAGTCATAGAAACATTATTAATTCGAAAAAAAAATCATTTATGAAATAATAACCTGTCATATTAACCAATAAAATTTGTTTATGTAATCAAAAAATTAAAATAATATTTATTTTAACATTTATAATACCAATTATTTGATTCTTTCATTAATTAGGAAAATACCGCCTCATTATTGTGTCATAAATAAATTTAATTATTCAATGTAAAAAAATTATAAATAAAATACCATTATGTAGGAAATTATATTATATTTCTAATTAATATTTATAGTATAAAATATAACACATATAACCCTATTTAAAAATTGTTTTTCTAAAAGATATATGCTTATGACATTTTTGTATTTACTTTAACTTAATTAATATAAAGTATCATTATCACTAACAAGTGGATCCATGGAGTCCCAAAATCGTCCTAAAGATGAACAGGGTAAGAAATATATCAACAAATATGGTTAGGAAACGTTTTAGGGTAATTTATTGTTATTATAATATTATTTGTTTACCCTTATTTATCAGATTTACCCTTTAACCACGATAAATGAAATAATTACTGAAGTAATTATTGAAAATGTATAAAAATAAAAGTTACCTATTTACAAAATTTGTACCTCTTGACTCTAAATATGGAATCCATTTCTCTAAATTCAAAACATAAAAGTGGAAAAAATTAATTTAAAATTAATTTCAGCTGTCAAAACAGAAAATCATGTTTTTAATAAATAATAACTATCAAAAGATTGACACTTGTTTATGTCCGGTTTAAATGGGAAATTATATCCAATGACCAAAATTGTATTAAATGGTAAAAATAAATTCTAAATATACTTTAAAATCACTCAAAATTCATAATTTATCACTATTAATTATTTCGATTAAAAAAGATGTTTTTAATTAAAATTTAGTAATTTTAACTATTCATCATAATTTGAATGTTATAGAAAAGTACCAAAAATTCACCCTAATATAATTTTTTATATTCTAAATCCAAAAATGAAGTCCATTTTGAAATATAAATTATATAAAATTTCAAAAAGTGGGTATTACGATTCATAACAGCTAGTTTGATTGGTTGGGGTGTCTGTTAGAAATCGAAGTTGCGTACAACAAACGCTACTGTATTATTCAAAGAGAAGCGTATCGTGGATGCTTGGGGTGTTACATTCTCCCCTCCTTCAAATAGTTTCATCCTCAAAATTTCTTGAATAATTCTGCATAAAAATACTCAGGTGGTTCTTCATCGTAAGTTCCTCAGGTTCCCACGTTGCATCTTCCATCTTATGGTTTCTCCCTAAAACTTTTACCAAATGAGTCGTCTGGTTTCTTAGTACTTGTTCTCTCGTATCAAGAATACTGATGAGATATTCTCAATAATACATATTGTGTTCCAGTTCTAATTCCTCATAGGTGAGTAAATTCATTGGGTCAGACATGTATTTCTTCAACAGTGATACCTGGAACACATCGTGAACTTTGGAAGGACTTGGCGGAATACCCAAATGATAAGCTACATCCCAAATTAGTTGTAGAATTTTGAAAGGTCTGATGTACCTGGGACTCAATTTACATTTCTTATTGAAATGTATAACTCCATTCCATAGTGATACCTTCAAGAAAACATGATCTTCTACATGAAATTCCAAATCCTTTCTTCGGTTATAGGCATATCGCTTCTGCCTACATTGAGATGCTTTGATGTGGTTTTGGATTACCTTCATCTTTTATATCATTTCCTCCACCAGTTATGGGCCTACAAGATTTAAATCACCAAAATTATCCAAACAGGTTGGTGTGGGACATCTCTTTCCGTATATAGCTTCATATGGATCCATCTGAATACTTTAATGGAAGCTATTGTTATAGAAAAATTCCACCATAGGTAAATATTGATCCCACAGACCAGGAATGTAAAGTGAGCATGATCTCAACATGTCTTATAAGGTTTGAATAGTCTCTTTTGATTGTTCATCTGTTTGAGGGTGGTAGGCAGTGCATAAACAATGTTTAGTATCCAATGCCTTCTAAAGACTCTTCCAGGTTCTTGAAGTAAAATGGGGATCACGATCTGAAACAATTGATAGGGGTACTCCATGAAGTCTCACAACATCATTAATATGTAGTCTTGCTAGACGTTCAAGTGGTAAATCTTCCCATATAGTATGAAAATGTGATGACTGGGTAAGATGACCAACAATGACCCATATTTTATCATTCCATCTAGGAGTCTTTGGTAGTCCATTGACAAAGTCCATTGTGATATTATCCCATTTCCACTCAGGTATGAGAATAGGTTGCAATACTCCACCAGGCTATTTCCTTCCAGCTTTCACTTATTGAAAAACCATACATCTTGACACAAAATCAGCAATCTCCCTCTTCATGTTGTCCCACCAAAAATGTTCCTTCAAATATCTATACATTTTGGTTCTCCCAGGGTGTATAGAGAAATTGGAACTATGAGAACCGTCTAACAATTCCCTTTTTAGATCCGGTATATTTGGAACACAAATTCTCTTCCCGAATTTCAAAATTCCATCTTTATAAACAAAGTCATTCAATCTCCCATCATTCATAGCATTAATCTTCTTTTTAAACTCTTCATCATCGGTCTGAGAACTCTTTATCCTTTCTAGTAATGATGGTTTGTAAACCATTTGAAAAATCTATGATGTTTCACCTTCCATGGTGATTCCCATATCCATCTTTACTAAATCCATGAAAATAGGATCCCTTTCAACTCTCATCTTGTTCAAAACTCCATGATCCTTTCTACTCAAAGCATCTACCACCTTATTTTCCTTCCATGGGTTGTACTGTATCGTGCAATAATAATCCTTGAGTAGTTCAAGACATCTCCTTCGCCTCATGTTGAGTTCTTTCTGTGAGAAAATATACTTCAAACTCTTGTGATCGGTATATATCTCACATTTTTCACCATAGAGATAATGTCTCTATATCTTCAAAGTAATGATTACAGCAGCTAACTCAAGATCATGAATAGCATAGTTTCTCTCATTAATTTTAAGCTGTTCTAATGAATAGGAAATAACCATATCATTCTATATAAGGAAATAACCAAGTCCTTTCTTCGATGCATCACTATAAATAACGAACCCATTATTCCATGATGGTAGAGTAAATATAGGAGAATCGATTAATCTTCTCTTTAGTTCATCAAAACATTATTCACACACTTTTGTCCAAAAAAATTTAACCCCTTTACATCTATGCTTCGTTAATGGGTTAGCCAATTGGGAAAAATTCTGGATGAAACATTGATAATAATCTGCTAAACAAATAAAACGGTGTAACTCAGTTATACAAGTCAGGGAAAGCTATTCTTGTATTTCCCTTGTCTTAGAAGGATCAGCATATATTCTCTCAAACATATTCTTAAAATGTGGTGAAAAACCAAATCTAACATAATAGATAAATACATTCATATTTTGGAGAAAGACTTGACTCTTATTCAAAATAAGAATAACATAACCAGATTTAGTACTGACCCACAAAATGAATTCAATATTTTTGATAAATTAATCTCCTTGATCAACTTTAAGGAAAATTTACAGAATCAAATTTTCAAAGCTAAATGTTTTATAGATGGTGATAGGAAATCCAAATTTTACAACTCCCTTCAAAGATCTAGGAAATCTAGTAGGCCTCTCTCTTTCTTAAGGGTTTAAGGTGACCTCATCAACATGGAAGAAGGGATTGCCAACCATGTTGTCTCCTATTTCACTAACATTTTCAATGGCCCCAATACCAACAAAGAAATTTTTCCATATATAATTCTGAACATGGTTACTTTGGAGGATAACCTCTTACCTAACAGCATCCCTCTTGATTCTGAAATTAAAGACACTATGTTTGGCCTTAATCTAGACAGTGCCCTTGGTCCTGATGGCTTTAATAATTGTTTTTACCAAAAATACCTGGATGTTGTTCAAAATTATTTTTGTAATTTAGTCTGTACCTTCTTTATAAAAGGTGTGTTTCCTCATGGTCTTAATTCTCAATTTATCACTCTTATTCCCAAAATTGAAAATACCGATGAAATTCACCTTTTCGGACCCATCGCCCTCTTGAACTCTCTTTTTAAAAATATTACTATGATCATTTCCAATAGACTCTATGCTATTAGCAATAGAATGTTTTCTTGGAACCAATTTGGCTTCATTAAAGGGAGATATATACAAGATTTCATTTGTATTGCATGTAAATCCACCAATTTAATGAATAGAAACACTGGAGGTGGAAATATTGGTCTTAAACTCGATATTACTAAAACCATTGACACGATTGACTGGGACATTATTTTTAAAGTGATATATGGTTCTGGTTTCAAAGACACTTTTTTCAATAGAATTAAAACCATTTTCAATTCCACACATAATTCTATTCTGATCAATGGCTCTCCTAGATTTTACTTTACGTTCTCCAAAGGTGTTAGACAAGGAGACCCTCTCTCTGCTATCATTTTTTCTATTACGGAAGACTATCTTAGAAGATTTCTTACCCTAAATGTTGATCAAGGAAAGATCAAACCGATTCTCACCTCTAGGAATTTACATTCCCCTTCCCATCTTCTTTATGCAGATGATATCATTTTATTCCTCTAGGGAAACAAATGAAATATCGATAACCTTAAGTCCATCATCTCTCATTATGAAGAGGTGTCTAGTCAGTGTGTTAACTAGCATAAATCCTCTATTTATTTTGTTAAAAATTTCCCCCTCAATAGGAAAAATCATATTACTGATGTTTTCGGGGTTAAGGAAGGTTCTCTGCCCTTCACTTACCTTGGTGTCCGCATTTTATGGGGACAACCCAAATCCTATTATTTCCATCACATTGTGGATCAAATTAATAAACAAAATTCATCCATAAAATGAAAATCAATTTCAATGGCTGGAAGGAATTGCCTTGTGAAATCCACCAGTGTTTCTAAGTTGGTTTACTCCATGATGATCTACAAGTGGCCTACTGTTCTTATTAAGCGCTAAAATTCTGGCATAAGGAACATCATCTGGAGTGGTAGCATCCTGGAGAGAAAATTGGTCACCGTTTCTGGGACTTCTTGTTGTAAACCTATTGAAGAAGGTGGTATCAGAATTAAAATTCATAAAACCTTTAATGACGCTCTTCAAGATAAATATATGTGGTCCCTCATTCATAATAACTCTCATCCCATGAATTTCCTCAGAACTAATTTTTGTAATAAACATAAATATGGTACTCTTCACTACATGTATTCCTCTATCTTTCCCTCAATTAAATATTCTTATTTTTCTATCTTGGAAAATTCTAGATGGATTGTTAGTAAATAATCAAATTAAAATTTTTGGTTTGATAACTGGACTGGTTACCCTCTTGTCACAAAAATGCCTAATTCTTTTACTCCAGATCCCACTAACTGCTCCATCATAGATGAGATCAACTCCTCTGGCCCACATCTTCCAAACTCTATTAAAGAGATCGTTGAAAATTATTTCTTCACTTCCAATGATGACTTTCTTGTCTGGGAACCCGCTAATAATGGTTTGTCATACTTAAAAAAATATTATAATAACCATATCTCTAAAGTTTATGATAATTTCAGTTGGATAGACAATTTCAATGAGGCTTGGATAAAACCATCACGTCCTACCCTCATTCAGAGAATTGATTAGAAAAAACTTCCAACCGATGGTTGTCTTTAGTCTTATGGTTTTAATCATTACTCTAAATGTTGTTTGTACAATCATCATCGGGAGGACATTAACCACCTCTTTTTATCTTGTGGGACTTTTACTGCTGTTTGACACTACACTTTTGATCTTTTTGGGTGAAGAAGGCTTTTGGATAACTTTATTCTCTCACAGTTTAAAAGGACGATTGAGCTTCTGAGGTCCCCTCAAATTAGAAACTTTTTTCTCGCTGCCGTTGCAGAGATTCTGCATATTCTCTGGTATGGTATAAATGATTTCATTTTCAACAATATCTCATTTAAACTAAATGCAGGTAAAATGATGATACTTCCTGATATCAATGAGGCTACCATGATCCGAAAATATCATTGTGACAATTCTGTTATTGGTCTTGAAACCATCATACAGATTGGAGTGAGTGGAATATTTCCAAAACCGAAATACACTATTTAAGTCTTTTGGCAGGCTCCTCCTCCCAACTGAATTAAAGTCAATATTGATAGAGCCTCAAAAGGAAACCTGTGACCTTCAAGATGCGTAGGTGTTTTTAGAGACCATCTTGATCAGATTCTTAGGTGTTTCTATGGAAGCTGTGGCATTTCTTCTGCTCTGGAGGACGAAATGTTGGGTCTCATCCAAGCCATATATTTTTCAAAACTTTTCAACTAGAGAAAAATCTAGATTGAGGGTGACGAATGTACCATTGTGAAAGCCATCTGGAAGGGTGAGACTCACATATCATGGTCTCCCCCCCCAGATGGATTGACTACCTCAACTAGCTTAGCTGTCTCAATTTCATTGTTACACACACCTTCTATAAAGCTAAAAAGATCACTGACAGACTCGCCAACATGGGAGTCTCTCATGAGATCACATGGAAGAATGAACTCCCTCAGTATTTGAGTCCTTTTTTTATTAGAGACTCTATCAATTTTCCCTCATTTCAGCTCATGTAATCTGTATGCTTATTTTATTTTGAATAATTTGCAGGGTTCTGGTCTTCTGACCAGAACTCAACTTCAAAAAAAATTCAACAGAGATTTCATCCTTAGAGACAATATGGCCAAGAAAAGAAATCTCCTGAAGCCAGAATTCACACTTGAAAAACTTCCAATATAATTCATGCCTTCATAGAGTCTTCAATATAATGTGCAAGGGATTTTCATGATCTTCATATATTTTGGAATATACCAAGATTTCATCAATAAATACCACCACAAAATCATCGAGATATTCCTTGAAAACTCTATTCATTAGATCCATGAATACAGAGGGTGCATTAGTCAATCCAAAAGGCATTAATGTAAACTCATATTTCCCGTACCTAGTTTGAAATGTTGTCTTTGTAATGTCTTCCTTCTTCACACACAAATCATGGTATACAGATCAAAGGCCATTCTTTGAAAAGTATTGAGCTCCATGTAGTTGGCCAAATAAATAATCAATGTGAGGTAGGGGATCCTTGTTCTTTATTGTTATAGCATTAATTTATCTGTAGTCGATATATAACCTCATAGATCCATCATTCTTTTAAACAAAAAGGACATGGGATCCCCACGGAGAAACACTAGGTTGAATAAATCCCTTATTACTAAATTCCTCTAGTTTTATCTTTAGTTCAACAAATTATATAGTGTCCATTTTATAAGGGGTCTTCGATATAGGCCTTGAACCAGAAATTAAATCAATGGAAAACTCAATTTCTCATTCTGGAGGATGTCCAGGTAAATCTTCTGGAAACACATCAACATATTCTCTCACAATAGGTATATCCTCTATTTTAACATTCCTTTACTCTCCCATAGTCATTTCATTCTCTTTCTCCTTGACAATTGAATTTAGTTGAGCTACTGGGGGTGGATCTAGATAAGAATTAGGTGGTGACGATTCTGCTCTAAAGATAATGTGTTCCTTATCATCATCATCAAAAATTGCAACCTACTTCTTCTTATAATAAATCTTTGCATCATGGTCTGAATGAAAATCCATACCAAGGATTATATCAAATTCAATCATAGGTATGATGATGAGATCAGCGGATAAAGTACATTTATGTTCTCTAATGTGGATTGATTCACAAAACATTGTTGCAATGATACTTCCCTTAGGAGTTTTAACTGAAAACTCCCTTGTTAGATCAAATTGGAAATATCTAATTTTCTTAGAAAACTGGGAAGATATGAAACAATGTGATGATCTAGAATCAAATAATGCATTTTCTAATCTTGAGGAAACCATTAAATTACTTGCCACCGCGTCTTTCAGAGTTTATACCTCAGCAATAGTGATAGCCTAAGCTTAGTCTTGATCCCTTAGCCTTTTCTGAGGTATGTTCGCCTGATTCTTAGGAAATTCATTTGCTTAATTTCCCATCTCCCTGCAGTTGTAGCATTAAACATCAGTAGCATCTTTCTTCCCCTTGTAATCACGAGCTTGGTGGCCTTTTTCACCATAATTGTAAAAGACTCCCATTCCATTCAAGAAAGTATCAGGGTGTTTCTTCCCACATTTACTACAGGATGGATATTCAACTTTTCCCTTATTCCCCTTATTTCCATTTCCAGAGTGATCAGTAGATCTCTTCTTCTCTTTATTTTCATTAAAGTCATAATACTTAGAGAATTATTTTTTTGTCTGGATAGCACAAGAGACAATATCATCGTACAACCTAAAGGTTTGTGACACTAATGCCCGATAGAGAAACAGTTTAAACCCATAAAAAAAATGATCAATCATAGTTCAGGGGTTATGTATATAATCTGCAGCATAGCTTGCTAAACTTGTAATTTTAGCTTCGTACATTGAGACTTTCTCATCCTCCTTTTGTCCCAGACTCAGAAATTGTCTTTCCATATTTGCTCGATTGTCACAAGGAAAGTTTTTTTCTATGAAAATCTCTTTTAACTCCCTCCATTCAATATTTGATACTTCATCATCTTCCTTCTTGTTTTGAATCAATGACCACCATTGATCAGCATCTTTAGTAAGGCAGTAAACTTCTATAATAACTTTTTCCCTTTCACTACTCCCCAAGGAATGTAATATTTTCTCTAAGGAATTTATCCATTTCTCAGCTAATAATGGATTTTTACTCCCATTTAAGGTTGGATGATGTTTCCTCATGAAGAGATTTAACAATGATCCCCCACGCTGTGGATCTGGGTGCTCCATACGGGAAAGGTTATTATTCATAACCTAATTGAGTTGTACCAGTATGGTGATTAGCTGATCAGCACCAGTTGCATCACCAGCTCCACTATAATTATCTTGTCCATGAGGGAAGTCCCTAGATGGAGTGAATGCATTGATACGGTTTCCATTTCTTCCACTAGGCACCATTTCTAAATAATGGCATACACTAGATTAGTTCATGAATCGCAATACATAAATCCAAACCTGTAAAACACTTAACATAAATTTGAACAGTTTATGGATATAATCCATAAACATAAAAATGTTTTCTTTGAGGAATTATATACTCATAAACCCTTCTTAATGGTTTGTAAAGAAAATGAGAAATATCCTAATCATATCCTCTAGGAGTGTTGTAACCAAGAGTGCAGTAAGGCCCGTTATCGTGCACCAGTTCCCGTTCGAGTCTAGCTCCAAGCGGTGTTTTTGGGTTTTACCCCTAGGTTCATCTGTCCCAGAGCTGCCTTTACATGTTCATATCCAGAAAGAGATTTATTTCTTGGGAAACTCACAAAATATATACAATACCAAAATTCTAGGATGTTCTTATATACTAATCCTCAAAGTCTATCTTAGGGCTATGAGCGCTAATCAGAGTTTATCTAAATCTATCTTCCATGGTTTTTACTAAATTTCCTCTGATACCAACTGTAACACCCCGACCCCAGTTACCCAGAGTTAGTGCATTATTATATAACATTGGCATGATCACAAAAGATCATGTCTCAAAATAATGATTAGTTTAATAGCCTTGGAATCCCTATATACATTCATAATGTATACATTAAATCATAAAAGGAAAACTAAAATAACATAGTATCCTTAGTCCATACTCATATCCCCTCATACAATCCCTATAGATCATTCAAAAAATAATTCTTCACATCTTGGGAAAAATATAACATAGAAAGAGTTGAGATTAGAAGCCCAGTAAGGATAACAATATAGCAGAAATTTTCATAAATAAGCATAAAAATTTAAGGCAATTTATAACTAAAACAAATTCCTTTTAAACGTGAACTTCAGTATAATATGGAAGAAATAAAATGAAATAATTCCATTTACTTATTAACATGGATATTTTACAATTCGAATAAACACATGAAATATAACTAAACACTTTCATAATGATGGAATGCATAATACCAGACTATCATAACCACATAGTCAAGGGCTTGTTCCAAGACTACAAATAAGATGTTTCCAAGGTCTTGTGACAAGACTATAGTTTGTCTCATGAGACCTACCGACGCATCATGGATATATAGTGAGTTCCACCTGTCACTTATTATGTCCAATTCATTCCTCATATGAACAGGTTTAAACATAACATAAACATTCGTATTAAAAATAGAATACGAAATGTCAATACTTTCTCCATAAACCATGAATGGAATAAAAATAGCACATACATAGTCAAACATATCCCAAAACCTTAAATACAATATGGAGGTTTTGTATCATAATAAATCGACTTCACATAAACTGAAAATCCATCAAAGAATGTTGACATAGATGAAATCATAACTATTTGAGATTAAATATCTCTTTTTTAAAATCATTTTAATGTCACATAATTATAAAAGGAAACATTTACATTGAAAATATTCTTATAAGTTTTTAAGGTATTCTTTGATGATTTTATAGAGGTATAAAATAGCCGCACACGCCGTATAAGTTAAAAAAACATTCTTACCTTATTTCTGTCAAAAAGGTTAAAAAGGGCCTTGATTGGAAAACGATGAAAAGATTCCCTTATAAACTTCTCATAAAAATTAAAACAATGGTATAAATGACTTTAACCCATATTCTGTAAAATAGTAAGAATGATTTGAAATACATTTTTAAGAAACATGGATGTGGATGATAAAGAGGTCCCAGGATATTATTATGTATAAACAACCTCGGATAATGAAGAGATTGTGAAATAAAAACATACCTTGTACTTTTACTTGGTTGAGGGTATGTTAACCTCCTATATAATGGTGAAATAATTGTTATTATAGTATACAATAATCATATACATTAGTATGATATCATATACGATCTTTTAACATTTCTTTGTTAATAATATCCTAGTATTATCGTCGTTTAGGGTGTTAACTTACTCGTTTTCTTTTATATGTTTTGTTACACAAGTCATATTTGTTAAGGATAGGTTTTATATAATTCATATACCTAATTATATCATGTCCTTAAAAAATATTTTAAATAATCAAATGTGAATTATATCTTCATGGATACAATGGGGAATGAATCTCATCGCGTCCGTGGAGATGATAGTCTGTACGTACGCACGAGCGACAATGTCATTATTTTGATATTAAAATTATATATAATTGGATTTTAAATAATATATAAAAAATAATTATCGTGTTATATTTATAATTAAAATGAATTAAACATCATATTTATACCCATCCAAATAATAATGTATTGAATAAAAATTACACCACGACGTGGAGACGATAAGCCGTACATACGCTCGTATGGTGACATGTCATTCAAAGGATGGATAGAATACTGAATATTGTTGTACCATATTTATAATAACATCACAGTATATATAAGATACTGGTGTTATTATTTTATAATGGAAATAATAAAGAAAAAAGATGTTGAAGAAGAGTAGAACTTGAAAGAGGGTGGTGAAAACATTACCTCTTCTTCGGGTTCTTCCTTTTGATTTGATCAAAAGGTCTCTTTAGGTTGGATTTCATATCACACTAAGACCTCTAGAGTTAAGTGAGGGTAGTTTAGAGAATATTTGGGTGGTTTTTGGCCGAAACAAAAGGCTTTAAAGGTATGAAAAATTGGTTATAAGTGGTGTCCTTTTATAGGGGGGAGGGGCTCTTTTGGATAAATTTAAAGTATTATTTTATAATATATTCAAATTTACTTTATAATGGCCCAAAAGTGGATTATTATTAGTATAAGGTGGGGATAGGTCAAAACCAACTCTACCAATAGGTTTTAGATAGGTTTGGGTCACATTATTAGCCTTATATTTTAGTTTTAACTCTTAGTTAATTAGTTTGACACTTTCCATGTCACTTTGTATTTTTATATTATATAGTTAATAAACATACAATATACTTTAAAGTGACACCCAAGAGGTACCATAATGATAAAAATATCATAATATATGTCCTTTGGCTAAAAAATAGGTTTTTATGAATATAATATGAATTAATAATATAATATTTGTTTTAAAAACTCATTTATGTCAATTTTGACACTATTCAAAAATTGATTTTTGATAAAGTCATAAAATCATAATTAATTCGAAAAAATACATTTAAGTAATCCTATCATGTCATATTAACCAATAGAATTCTTTTATAGAACCAAAACGTTCAAATAATATTTATTTTAACATTTATAATACCAATTAATTGATTATTTTATTAATAATCAAAATAGTGCATCATTATTCTGTCATAAATAAATTTAATTATTAAATGTCTAAAAATTATAAATAAAATACCATTATTTATGAAATCCTTTTATAATTTTAATGAATATTTATAGTAAAAAATATAATATATATAACCCTATGTAAAAATTGTTTTTCTAAAAGATATATGCTTATGTCATTTTTGTATTTACTTTAACTTAAATAATATAAAGTGTCATTATCACATACAAGTGGATCCAATGGGTACCAAAATCAACCCAAATAGGCCCATGGTCGGACATGTATCAACCAATAGGGTGATAACACGTTTAAGGATAATTTCTTATTATTATAATATTATTTTTTTACCCTTATTTACCGGATTTACCTTTTAACCACAATAAATAAAATATTTACCGATGTAATTCTTCAAAATGTCAAAAAATAAAATTTTCCTATTAACACAATTTGGGCCTCCTAATTCTAAATATGGAATCCATTTTTCTAAATTCAAAACACATAAGTGGCAGAAATTAATTTAAAATCAATTCCCACTATTAAAACAAAAAGCGTGTTTTTAAGAAATAATAACTATCATAAGATTGACACTTGTTTATGTCCGGTTTAAATGTAAAATTATGTCCAATGACCAACATTGTATTAATTGGTAAAAATATATTCTAAATATACTTCAAAATCAGAAAAAATCATAATTATCGCTATTAATTATTTTGATTAAAAAGTTTTCATTAATTAAAATTTAGTACTTTTCATTATTCATCAAAATATGAATGTTATCAAAAATGTACCAAAATTTCACCCTAAAAAATGTCAATATTTAGAATCCAAAAATTAAGTCAATTTTGAATGATAAAATGTATAAAATTTCAAAAAGTGGGTATTACTATTCATAATGGCTAGTTTGATTGGTTATGGTGTGTTAGAACTCAAAGTTGCATATAACACATGTTGTTGTATTATTTAAAGAGAAGTTTACCATGGAATCTTGGGGTGTTACATCTTCTCCAGAGTTGAAATTTGGCCTTAAATCATCTCCCATCTAGATTTTCCTCGAATCAGGACAGGGGTACGTGGTGTATTGTGACGCGTCAAGATTTGGGTTGGTATGTGTTCTCATGCAAGGAGACCATGTTGTTGCTTATGGATAAAGATAGTTCAGAGTGCATGAAAAAAACTACCCAACACATGATTTGGAGTTTTCTGTAGTTTTCCTTGCCTTGATTATTTGGCATCATTGTCTATTTGGTGAGAAATTCACTATGTTTACGGATCAAAAAAACTTGAAACACATTTTCTCACAGCGATATTTATATCTCAGGAAATGGGGATGGATGGTGCATATCTAATTTTTTGTCTTTGAATTGATTTATACACCCGGAAAAGGATATTTTTTGGCAGATGCGTTGAGTAGAGAGTCATATTCTTAGTTGGCGAAAGAGGCTTTAGAAGAATGGCAGTTGATGTTGGTCCTTGCCGACATGCATATAGAATGGGAAGACTGAGCTAATGTTCCAGTTTTTATTCCAACTGCGCTTGTTCCTAATTTGGTGGAGATCCTAAAGGAGGAATAGGTATCTGATGTATATTGTGTAGAAATGAGTTTAAAACTCAATGGTGGGGAGACCATTTAGGGATGGAAGCTGGATGGGAGTTCAGTTTTGCTGTTTTGAGATCGGATGGTTGTACCTTTAACTTCACAAGAACAACTTCTTCATGATTAACGCCATTCAACATGGGATACACACCCAAGTACATAGAAGATGAATAAGTTGTTGAAGGCACAATTTTGGTGGAGAGACAAGAAAAAGAAAGTGGCTGAATTCGTTTCGCGGTGCCTAACTTATCAGCAAGTTAAATAAGAAAATTAGCAGCCAGTGGGTATGTTGCAGTCTTTACCTATCCTAGTGTGGAAATAGGATAATATAAGAATGGATTTTTTTACAGGTCTTCCATGAACAGTCCGGAAAAACGATTCCATTTGGGAGATAGTGGATCATATAACCAAGTCGTCCCACTTCATCCCCATTCGTGAAACTCATATGGTGGAAGATCTTCCAAAAATCTATATCCGAGAATTGGTAAAGAGACATGGCATACTAGTTTCAATTTTCTCAGACAGAGATCTGAGGTTCAAATATCGTTTCTGGAAATCCTTATAGAAATCCATGGGAACTTAGTTGAATATAAGTATGGTGTATCATCTTCAGACGGATAGACAATCCTAAAGGAGGATACAGACATTGGTAAACATGTTGTCGGCTTGAGTAATGGATTTTAGTGTCTTGTGGGAGGATTAAGTGCCTTTAGTGGAGTTCTCATATAACAACAACTATCAGGCCTCGATACATATGGCGCTATTTAAAGCATTGTATGGGCGTCCTTGTTGTTCTGCACATTTTTTGGTGGAAACAGGAGAGACTTCACTAGTTGGGTCGATCCTTGTCCAAGATACAACGGAGAAGATTCAGTTGATAAAAAAGAGGATTTAGATGCACAGAGTTGTCTGAAATATTATGTGGATCCTTGCTGAAGACCGTTGTCATTTGTGGTGAGTGATCACGTCTTTTTGAGAATCTCTCCCAGGCTTGGACATTGTCATTTTGGGAAGCAGGGAAAATTATATCCTCGATATATAAGCCCTTTTGAGATACTGGAGTGGGTTGGAAAGGTGGCGTATCGGTTGGAATTATCGCCATGGTTCAGTATAGTTCATAATGTGTTCTATATATCTCAGTTGAAGAAGTATCAGCCCCATCCTGACCATGTGATCTGATGGGATCACGTTGACCTAGTGTCGGATGCTTCGTTGGTACATATTTCGGTGTGGATTATAGATTGGTTGGACAAATTCTTGCGTGTAAAAAGAATCAGTCTAGTTTGGGTTTTGTGGGAACATGGTCAGATTCAGGAAGAGACATGGGAACGCAAGAAATAAATGAAAGAGCAGTGGTCGGAACTCTTTCTAGAAAGCGATGGTTTTCTACTTTCTGGGGACGGAAAGGCCAACGGTGGGGAGAATGTAGTATCCTCGGTTTCTAGTAATTAACCATTGTTTTATACTTTTTATGTACTTACAGCATATGAGAAATGTTTGGGAAAGTTTGGAGACTTTTAAAGTGTTAAAGGGAAAAAAGTGGTGACGCACAGGCTTCGCACAGGTTGCCAAAATTGTGCGGAAGTCGTGCAGGTGGTGGTCACATTGGACAGGGGAGACCACATGGTGTGTGCATGGTTTGTGCAATCCGTGTGAGGAGGCCATGCGGAGCGCCACTTCCAGGCAGTGACAATTGCACATATAGCACACGATTTGACTAACTGTGCAGGCTAACTGTTCGCAGAGTTAGCATAGATCTAATTTTTAAGGATCAAATCTCTTTTATCTTTGAAACCACTCGTTTTTGCTCCTAGATGGACCTAACACGGTATATATCTACGGTGAAGGTGGGAGAACACTTACCAGGAATTTTGGAAGCTATCCAGAGATTTGCCTTGGAATTTAGAGGACGGTTGATAGAGGTAAGTCTGATTTCCTTTAGTTTTCTTAGATCTCCTTCTTCCCTCTTAATTGATCTTTATATCTATGCTCGTGGTGGGTAGATCTATGGTAGTGGATGAATTTTAAGTCGGGTTTTGTTTTTTTTTTGTGGTAGGGGATGGAATATAAGGTGGTTTTGGGGAGTAGTTGACTTGGTTTTGTTAGCGTTCTTCATCCGTTGGTTAGTTTCACCTAATTTGCGAGGTAGGTGGCTTTACTCTCGATTACTCTTTCATAGAACTTGATGTTTATTTTCAAATTGTTTACCCTGATTGAAATGGTTTGTTTATATGCTATGAAATAATGGTTGCTTCCCCTTTTTAGTAACGGGTTATGGAAATTGTGTGTTTTTTAATGTGTTTGTTGAAGTGAATTTAAAATGGTGATTTTAAATTGTTTGTGGTTTTTCTATTTGAAAGAAATGTTTTTCAATAAAAGGTTGATTCTTTATTGAATGGTTTTGAACACAATTGGTTTTGGCATGGATTTTCATGGGTTGCGGTGTGTGTTCATATGCATTGCGATGGATAATCCCAAGAAGTAGCCCCATCAGAAGGTTGGGATGGATAAGGGTGAGAAGTACCCCCATAAAAAGTGACGGATAAGGGAGTTAAGTACCCCCATCAAGGTAGTCCACTATGTGATTGCTTAGTGGAAGGATATCTCACCACTCGCGAGTATAAGGAGGTCGAGGTTGCATGAAAGAATGGTTGTGTGGATTTGTGAAATGGAATGAGTGTGCCAAAATGGAAATTGGAATTAGATTGGAAACATTTCATAGATGGTTTTCTTGAGAAAGATGGCTTTGTTGGAAAATGGTTTTGACATTGAACATGTTATATTGTAAACTGTTTTAGAATTTTTTTATATAAATTTTTTTATATAAATGTGCTAACATGTTTTATCCCAGAGGCATGGGTTTGGAAGTCATAGGGGAAAACCTAATGAGTTCAATACTCACCCCCTACTTTGGCACGTTAGTGCTGTTGCAGATTTCATATATCGGGATGTTGGAAAAGAAAAGGTGTCACATGTTTATAGAACTACTTCATGATACATGGGATGGAACATGATGTTGGAGCTTGGAGCATGTGAAGCATGGTGTTGGGTTGTCATTATTTAGTATTTTAGTTTGTCTTTCTAATGTTTACTATGATTTAGTGTTGGTTTCCACTATTGTACTCTGGGTTGGTTTAGGATAAAATAAATCATTGAGTTGTATTAGCTTTCATCATGCATCATTTAGTTGATTAGTTTATTTAGATTTGTTTGTTATGTGGTATGTTCTAAAAGGGTAAATCATCCCCCACATCTTTTGAAACCCTTCAACAATTATTTCCAGCATTTGGCGCCTTGGGGATGTCTCCTATGGCCTAGTAATGACTCATTGTACTCTCAAGCCAATGAGGATAAGCCGGTCATTACAAATTGTTTCATTTTGTTCGGTCCTTGGGGTATAAATGCAATCAGCTTATTAATTTCATTGTGGAACAATTAGTCATCAGTTTTTGTTCGTCTTGACATTGAATTCATACATGTCCATTCCTTGGGTGGTCAGCTTAGGAAGGATTAGGATTGTTAGAACATGGAATTTAGAGTATAAAAAGACGTAGATAACCCTTTTATGTTGAACTTCATGTTACCAGGGAGTTGGGTACATATGTTTTTTTGGAGAAATTATAGAATAACAAATCTCATTATCATGGGTTTAGCCAATGAGATGATCATGACATGAATTAGAGGAATGACTTCCCACTAGGAGTGCATATATCATTTCCAGAAATGGATTATTGTTTGATGCAAAAGAATGATTTCTAAAAAATTTAAACTTCTTTTCAAATGAATGATTTTTAAAAGATAATGGTTGATGTATTTTGAAAATAGATTGAATTTCAAAAGAATGAAAATATTTCTTTTTAAAAATTGGTAAATTTGGAAAATCTTGATGGTTAGAAATCAATGTTGTGATAGTATGTGATAGAAATTGAAATGCTAAGACTTCAATTTCTAGAAAGCGATACTAACAGTGTGCATTGTTTTTAAAGAAAATGGCACCTATTATGCATCATATAAACGAAATGGAAGAGGCTGTAGAGAATGTTGTCACACCCGAGCCATAAGTGAACTAGCAGCTAGTCCAAAGTATAGTGTAATCATTTCAGGTTGTGGACAAGGGGAATTGGAAGGATGAGTCATGTCATGTAGACCATTCCGTTTAGTTCCAGAAGTAGAATCCATCCATCTTTAGGGGTGATTCTAAACCAGAAAGGTTGGAGGTGGGGCTGAGTAGGATGAATCGTATCTTCGACTTCATCAGTACACCAGCATAACTGAATGTAAATTTAGTGACGAATATGATGGAGGATCTTGCACAATAGTGGTGGGAGCTAGTGGTATTGGCTAAGCTGGATCAAGGCCTAGACTAGGAGGAATTTGAGGAATTGTTCAATAAAAAATTCTATCCTCACACGTTCATGATCCAGAGGATGACGAAATTTTTCATCCTGAAGAATTAAAATATATCTGTCACAGAGTATGTGGATAAATTCAGGAATTTAGTGCACTTTGCACTGGAAGTTGCTACAAGTGCATCGCTGAAGGAACGCATCTTTGTATCAGGGTTGCGACAGGAGATTCACTCAATGATAGATGTGTTCTGTATTACGGATTTTTTGGACATGGTAAATAGAGCAACAGTAGCAGAACAAAACATCTCAGGAGTTATGGGAGGAGGAAGTATAATGACACCCACAGGAATTAGTGGGAACTCTAATGTTGGGAACAAGTAAAAGATGGACACCTACTTCCAAGGTGGGAGTGAGAATCGGAATCGGACAGCTGGATCAGTGAATCTTCCTCCATGACCCATGATGAAAGTCGGGTGTTTTCAATGTGGCTCGATTGAACACATGAAACAAGAATGTACATCACCACCTAGAGCATGCCATAATTGGAACAATATGGGACATCTTCAGCAATATTGTCACAGTGCTCCATGGTCGGGTGTTCGTGACACTTCTCAGGTGTCGCAAGCATCTTATGCTTCGACAGGGTGAAAATGGAAAAATCAGTCTCACCAGCAGAACTGATCTACCTATGGTGATACCAAGAATACCATGACTCTTCAGGTAAGGAAATCTCAACAAGGATATAAGGAGCAAAGTGCAACAACAAATCCATTGTATGGAGTGGAACAGGTGATTGTGGATGACCAGTTTGGACCGTCTATGGTGAGAGGTACGATTCATTTGAATTCTACCATCATGAAAGTGTTGTTCGATACTGGTGCATCACTTTCTTTTCTTGCTTCTCGTATTGATGGTTTTATGAACATAAAACTTGAAATGATTCCTTCTGTAATAAAACTTCAAACTCCTCTTAGTGAAAGAGAATTTAGAGCCTTTGTGTGTAGGGAATGTTCTATAACTATTGATGGAGATGAGCTAAAATGGGAATTCCCTGTACTAGAGATGGATGTCTATGATATAATCTTGGTTATGGATTGGTTGATAGATTTCTAGGCTCACAATGACTGTTATAGTAGAACAGTCAGTTTCGCGACTAAGGATGGCATCGAGCATTAATTTAGAGAATAAATAGTGGTGAAGCCACATGAAATGGGCTTGTTGGCACCATTATTGGCAATGAGCTCTTACCATTTGGCTGTGTTAAAGATGGAATCGATAGACGAGATCATGAATAATATTTTTCCAGTAGTTTTGGATCAATTTCCTGATGTTTTTCATGAAAAAATATCAGTGTTACCACCTGTAATAGAAGTGGTGTTTACGATTGATCTCCTTCCGATGACCAGTCCTATCTCACTTCCATCTTATAGGATGGAACCAACAGAGTTAAAGGAATTGAATGTGCAGTTGGATGAATAGGAAAACAAAGGTTCTATTCAGCCAAGCATGTATCCATGGGTAGCACCAGTTTTCATTGTAATGAAATAAAATGGAACATTGAGGCTATGTGTGGATTATCGTTATCTTAACCAAGTTATGATAAAGAATAGATAATCGATTCCACGCATTGATGAAATGTTTGATCAATTGAGGGGAGCTCAGTAGTTCTCTAAGATTGACTTGCAGTCAGGATATCACATGTTGCAAGTTTGGAAGGATGATATTCTGAATATAGCCTTCAGAAGAAGATATGGCCTGTATGAATATATAGTCATGCCTTTTGGACTTACGAATGGACCATAAATATTTATGGCATTGATGAATCAGATATTTCAGCGATATCTAGATTCTATTGTTGTGTTCTTTGTGGACGACATTTTTGTGTATTCAAGAACAAGGGACGATCATGAGAAACACTTGGCGATAGTGTTGGAATTCTTGAGAGACCATCAGTTGTATTCGAAATTATCAAAGGGATATTCTTGGATACAAGAGGTATGCTTTCTGGGCCATGTTGTTTCTGGGATAGGTGTTTTAGTGGATCAAAATTAGATAGAAGTTGTTCTTTCTTGGAAACTTCTGAATAATGTCTTTCAAATATGATGTTTTCTTGGACTATCTGCTTATTACCGATGCTTTTTGTGTGACTTCTCACGACTAGCTTTGCCTATGACATCATTGACAAAGAAGAACAATGCATTTCAATTGAATGAGGAATGTCAGAGATCTTTTCAAGGGTTGAAAGTTCACCTTAAATCATCACCCATCTTGATTTTTCTAGAATCATGACAAGGGTACTTTGTGTATTGTGATGCTTCAAGATCTGGTTTGGGATGTGTTCTCATGCAAGTAGAACATGTTGTTTCTTATGGATCAAGAAAATTGAGAGTGCATGAAAAGAACTACCCAACACTTAATTTGGAGTTAGTTTCAGTTGTCCATGACTTGAAGACTTGGCATCATTATCGCTTTGGTGGGAAATTCACTTTGTTTACAGATCAGAAAAGCTTAAAACACATTTTCTCACAATGATATATAAATATCATCCAAAGTAGATGGATGGAGTATCTCTAAATGTTTGACGTTGAATTGATGTATACACCTAGAAAAGGAAATTCGGTGGCAGATGCATTGAGTAGAAATTCATATTCTCAGTTGTCGAAAGAAGCTTTAGACAAATGGAAGTTGATGTCGTTCCTCACTGACATGTGTATAGAATGTGAAGACCGAGCTAATGTTGTGGTTTTCATTCTAGTTTTTCTTGTTCCTGATTTGGTGTAGATAGTAAAGGAGGAATAAGAATCCGATGTATACTATGTTGCAATGAGTTCAAAACTCAATGGTGGGGAGACCATTAAGGGATGGAAGCTGGATGGGAGTTCAGTTTTCAGGTTTCGAGATCCGATGGATGTAGCTTTAACATCTCAAGAACAACTCCTTCATGCTTAATAGCATTCAATATGGGATGTACTCCTAGGTATGCAGAAAATGTATAAGTCGTTGAAGGAAAAGTTTTTTTGGAGCGGCATGAAAAGGAAAGTGGCGAATTATTCTCATGGTGCTTAACTAATCAACAAGTTAAAGTAGAACATTAGCATCCAGCAAGTATGTTATAGTCATTACCTATCCCAGTGTGGAAATGGGATCATATAGCAATGGATTTTGTAACAGGTCTTCCATGAACGGTCTAGAAACATGATGTCATTTGGGTGATAGTGGATCGTATAACCATGTCGGCACATTTCATCCCTATTCGTGTAACTAATATGGTGGAAGATATTTCAAAAATCTATAGCTGAGAAGTGGTAAAGCAGCATGGCATACCAGTTTCAATTGTGTCAGACCGAGATCCAAGGTTCACATGTTGTTTATGGTGATCCTAACAGAAACCTTGGGAATTCAGTTGAATATGAGTACGTCGTATCATCATCAGACGAACCGACAATATGAAAGGACAATACAGACGTTGGAAGACATGTTGCAGGCTTGTGTAATGGATTTTGGTGGATCATGGGAGGAGCACATGCCTTTAGTGGAGTTATCATATTACAAAAACTATAAGGCCTCGATACACATGGATCCATTTGAAGCATTATATGGGCGTCCTTTTCGTTCTCCTCTTTGTTGGGTGGAAGCTGGTGAGACTTCACTAGTTGGCCCAAGCATTGTCCAAGAAACAATAGAGAAGACTCAGTTGATAAAAAAGAGGATGGAGACGGCACAGATTCTTCCAAAATCTTATGTGGATCATAACCAAATACCATTGTCATTTCTGGTGAGTGGTCATTTCTTTTTGAGAATCTCTCCAATGCATGGACATCGTTGTTTTGGGAAGCATGTCAAATTATCTCCTCGATATATAGGCCCTTTTCAGATACTGGAATGGGTTGGCGAGGTGGCGTATCGGTTGGCATTACCACCACGGTTCAGTGTAGTGCATAATGTGTTCCATATATCTCAGTTGAAGAAGTATCATCTCCATCCTGACCATATGATCAGATGGGATCTCATTGACCTAGAGTCGGATGCTTCAATGGTACATATTATGGTGCAGATTGTGGATAGGAAGGATAAAGTCTTTCATGGAAAAATCATTGGTCTAGTTTGGGTCTTGTGGCAACATGATCAGATTCAGGAAGAGACATGGAAACACAAGAAAGAAATGAAAGAGAAATGGCCGAAACTCTTTCAGGAAAGCGATGGTTTTCTACTTTCTGGGGACAGAAAGGCCAATGGTGTGGAGAATGTAGTACCCTCGGTTTCTAGAATGTCACCCTTGTTTTATGAGTTTTATGTACATGAATCATATAAGAAATGGTCGGGAAATATTGGAGACTTTTAAAGTGTTAAAGGGGAAAAAGTGGTGACGCACGGGCTTCCCATGGGTTTCCCAAACCATGTGGAATCCATGCAGGTGGTGGTCACTTTGGATATAAGAAACCACATGGTGTGTGCACAGTTTGGTCAAACCGTGTTATGAGGCCATGTGGAGAACCCCTTCCACTTAGTGACTATTGCACGATTAACACACGATTTGACTGACCGTGTAGACTAACCATGCATGGAGTCAACGTAGATCCTATTTTTAAGGATCTAATCCGTTTAATCTTTAAACCCACCTTTTTTTGGGTCCTAGATGGCCCTAACTCAGGATTTCTCTCTGGTGAAGGTGGGAGAACACTTACCTGGCATTTTGGAAGCGATCCATAGGTTTTCCATGGAATTTAGAGTCTGGTTGATCGAGGTAAGTCTCGTTTCTTCTAGTTTAATTATATCTCATTCTTCCCTCTTGATGGATCTTTAGACCTACACCCATGGTGGGTAGATCTATGTTAGTGGATGACTTTTATATCAGGTTTTGGTTTTGTTAGTGCTTGGGGATGGAATTTAAGGTGGTTTTGGGGAGTATTTGACTCGGTTTTGTTGGCATTCTTCGTCTGTTGGTTAGTTTCTCCTAATTTATTAAGGTGGGTGGCTTCACCATCGATTCATCTTTCATGGAACATGAAGGCTTAGTTTGAAATTGTTTTCCTTGATTGAAATGGTTTGTTTATATATTGTGAATGAATGGTTGAAACCCCTTTTTAGTAACGGGTGATTGAAATTATTTGTTTTTGGAAAGTGTTTGTTGAAGTAAATTTAAAATGGTTATTTTAAACTAGTTGTGGTTTATCTACTTGGAATAAATGGTTTTCAGTAAAAGGATGATGCTTTATAGAATGTTTTTTAACACAATTGGTTTTTTCATGGATTTTCATGGGTTGTGGTGTGTGTTCATATGCATTGGGATGGAAAAGGGCGAGAAGTACCCCAATCAAAAGGTTGGGATGGATAAGGGCAAGAAGTACCCCCATCAAAAGGGACGAATAAGGGCATGAAGTACCCCCGTCAAGGTAGCCCACTATGTGATAGATTAGTGGAAGGATAACTCACAACTCATGAGTATTGGGAGGTCCAGGTTTCATGTAGGGTTGGTTGTGTGGATTTGTGAAATGAAATAAATGTTCCAAAATGGAAATAAGAATTTGATTGGAAATATTTCATGGTTGATTTTCTTGAGAAAGATGGTTTTTATTGGAAAATGGTTTTGACATAGAACTTGTTATATTTTGAACTGTTTTGGAATTGTTTTATATAAATTGTTTTATATAACTGTGCTAACATGTTTTATCTTAGATGCATGGGTTGGGAAGTCATCAGAAAAAACCTACTGAGTTTCATTACTCACACCCTGCTTTGGCATGTTGGTTCTCTTGCAGATGTCATATACTGGGATGTTCGTAAAGGAAAGGTGTCACATGTTTATAGCACTACTTCATGATACTTGGGCTGGTTCATGATGTTGGATCTTGGAGCTTGTGGAACATAGAGTTGGGTTGTCATCTTGTAGTCATTTAGTTTTCATTTCCGTTGTTTACTCTGATTTAGTGTTGGTTTCTGCTGTGGTACTCTTGGTTGGTTTATGATAAATTAAATGGTTGAGTTGTCGTAGCTTTCATCAATCATCATTTAGTATATTAGTTTGGTTAGGGTTTTTTGTTCTGTGGTATGTTCTAAAAGGGTATATCATCACCCACTTGATATGAAACCCTTGGGCATTTATTTCAAGCCTTTGGCGCCTTGGGGATGTCATGTAAGGTCTAGTAATGACTCGTTGTACTCTCAAACCAATGAGTATAAGTGGGAAATTGTAGTTCTAGTCTCATTAGTCTTCGTGTAAAAGATTGAGGAGTAAAGATAATCCATTATGATGATTTTTTCCCGATGTTATGATGAATTTAGTGTTACACTTGACCTTTTTTTGGATATCGTGTTTAATGTTGTTTCCACATTCTAATGTTGTGTTAATTCTATGTTGTTGTATCATGCCACATTTTTCCTTATTATGATTATCATTACATTTATATTAAATTGAAATTAATATTGAATAACATGTAATAATTACTTCATGTTGTCTTTTTTAATTCCATTACTAGGGTTTAAACCACACCCCTTTCTTATGTATGCCATCAAGCTGACCCATTCAATTTTAAGAGAAATTTAATATTAAAATAATTTTAGGGATGTTTTCAAAAATGTTGTTGTATACATGTGACATGTTCCAGTGATATATACCTAATTCCAAATGAAACCAGCATTAATTATATTATAGGAATTGATTTTAGTGTTTTTAAGTAATAAATCCTAAAATAAATCTTATTAATGATATGGGCTGTAATATTCAAGACCATTTAGTTTTATCAGTGACATCCTACATGGATAAATAAAATTTAATTTAATAAACGAAGAACCATTAAAACTAAATGTTTAGAGTCTGATGTTTTATTTGTAACCCTTTTTCAAAATATTAGTAGTTTTACTGATATTTGGATGAAGGATATAAAGATAATTCCATCCCCTGACATTAAATAAATAATTTATTTGGAGTCATAACATATATGTTTTGTAGTTATTTTTCTATGTTTTTTTATAAAGTAAAGTATTTTTTAGAGAGTAGATACTCATGAAATCCATTTCCTTATCTATTAATATATCCTTGAGAGAAATAGAATTTGGTCATAATAAAACAATAATAGAAAATTCAGGTCAGGGAGTGTAATAGGTGATTAACTATGCATCACCTATGGGGTGAAATTATTTTATGATATCTCAAGATACACTTAGTTCCTCACACCTTAATTTCCGTGGACTATAACATGTCTTTTTTCGTTTCCAACCTCGCTATTTATGGTATTAATCATTTATTTTTCTAGACATTAAAGTTATGTTTCATATAGGTAAGGATTAATGATATTGAAATATTTTTTATAAGAATAACCTACACAGCTTACCTTTGTCTACCCCCTTTGCTAAATCTCCTATAATTATATATCCTAGATCTTTCTAGTCAATCTCTTACCAAATGTATAGTCTAGATTAAAACCACCAAGGTATTTTTTTTATGTTGCAATCCTTCCATTGCTATTTTTTCCAACAAATAAACCACCAAGAATCAACTAATCTACCCATCTATTTCATTTCTCTGTAACTGTTGCACATTTCATAAAGTATATTAACTTCAGTTAAAACCCATTTCATCATAATTTATTCCATTAATACACAAATACAGTTGTTGGTGTTATGACATCCACAACCAACCCCACATTCAAAAACCCGTCATATAAGAATCTGATGAAAAACATCTCCAAATCCTATAGGAAAATAAAAAATTCAATTATATTCCTCCTCACTTGATGCATCTACCATCCCTTCCGCTTCCTCAGATCCCTTATCCCATATTCCTTTGGGAAGGATTTCCTATAGTTGTTGAAGCACCCATGCATGCATCTCACCAGGTAGAAATTTATGGAGAACCCCTTTAAGTTTCAAATGAACCCCATGAGGAGAAATAAAATCTAATATTTGGGGATCATGTGGGGGATTTAGTTTGAGGTTATGTTCAAAGAGGCACTGTAATAATTTAATATATAGAATATTACCCACGAATATGAGGTAATGTTTTTGAAGATATTTATAGACATTCTCTCCTATTTTTGAGCATACCCAAGTAAATATCAATTTCATTTAGGCAGAGAGTATTAGTTTTTATTATTAATGAATATTGGAGTTATATTTGGAATTTTTCACTCTATTTACATTGAAACAAAAGAATATAAGTCCCTGATTAAAAATCCAATAAAAAAATATTCATAACCTATGGGTTAAGTTGGTGGTTTATTAAATGAGTACACATGATTTAAAACCCACTATGATATATATATTTAGAAATCCTTAACAACAGATTGTATATAGGGAACTCTACCATGCTTTGTTAGTATAGGTATATTATCAATGATTTTTGAGACAACATGAGGATCTCGTCCTATTAGCATTTCCTCATGACATAAACATTCACATATCATTCTTATTTGTGATTTATTATGATTTAGATGATTAGAATGTTGGGGTTATATTTATGGGAGGAAATTTCATCAAACATTTATATAGGAATGTAATAAAATTTGAGGCCTCCATAATCATGTAATATAAGGGTCATTTGTATATTATCAACATACATATATTATTTATAATTATTCTACTAATGAAATATTTGAGGGGGTATAATTAGGTTGTGAGTATTCAATTTTATAGGAAGATAATTATTCTACGTGTTTAATAGATTCTAGAACCTCTTGGAAATGGCTGATACTATGGAAGCTAACACACCTTCCCATCTTTATCCAATCATCACCAATTTATAGGTGATATTACATTAACTTTTATTTCATTATATTTTACAATGACTAACCTTTAGGTTTTGATTCAAGGCAGGGGCGAAATTCACCGAAATAGTAGTGCATTGATATTTTAATCTTTCAATATATTCTTACTAAAAGCCTATATCTAACACTAAATCTATAGTTCCTTCCCTGATTCTGATTGAATGATATCATTGACAAGGTATTAAATGAATTTTTTCACATTTAGGTGGATATTACCAAATAGGAGGCCCAGTAAAAATTTATTAATTATTATTAGTGGAAGCCCAAGGGAAATGATTTCTATATGGAAAAGGTGGCTGCTTTGGTAAAACCATTTTCTTGTCCTATGATATCCATTCATAATACAGGGTCCCCTAATGAGAGGTTTTTAGAATAGAACTTGTGTTTAAACCTTAGAACATGGAAGCCTCATCCCAAACCTGATAATTATGATCATCTCGAAAAGTACAAGGTTTCACCTACTATGGATTAGAATGCCATTGAAAAAAATAATTTTTTTGGGAACCATCAGACACCCATGGTTGATAAAGAGACCATTATGGAGTCTTGGTATATTCACCTTGTGTCTGTGGATTTTACCTAATTCACATATTTACTATGTATGTTGTTATTTTTATGTCATATATATTCTAGTTTTCATTCAACTTCATAGTTAATCTATAATATTTTTTTCAATATGAATATATATATATTACATTATGTGATATTCATGTTCCATGTTATGTGAGTTTGAACATTCATGGAACTGATATGTTTACTATTGTGTGATTTGATAGGCATCACACACCTTTTATAAGACATTGACAAATACATGTAACCAAAAAAATCATGTCTAAAGTCTATAAATTTACTTGAGGTTTTCTTTTTCTCCCTTCTTTTTTCCCTCAATGAGTCACATTACACTTAATTAATATACTTTTGATTTTAAAAATGTATGAAATATTTAATTTATAGTGTGAGGAACATTCATAAAAATACCTTGTACCCCACATGATACATTCTTGTCTCCATTAGATTAAAATAAATTTTATATTGGATGCATACTATCAACATGAAAATTTTTGAACAATAATAATAAATTATTCTCTATAATTTTGGTATAAATCATTGAAAATAACTTTCTTTCATATGGTTAGGTAGTATTTTATATTATTAGATAGTTTGATTTTTATATCCATTATTAATTAAAATAATTTTGTTGAGGGAATCATTATTTATTACTCATTTATACTATTATTTACCTTATATTTTAATTTGTATTCTGAATACTATATGACACATTATTCATAATATTTCACATTAACTCATTCTTGACATATTAAAGGACACAGTTCACTAATAGAACATAGTTTCTAATCTGACTAAAACATAAGGAAGTTTAACCATATTTAAATGATTGAGTCCATCGATGTTATTGTTAAACACATGTGACCTCATTACATAACCAACAAATTAAATTCTTAGAAACCTATAAATATAATGGAATTCCTTATAAAAAGAAACATTGCAAGCCAACTAATCATTCGCCTATTTTTTTGAGAATCAATAAATGAATGTTTTATTAAATCTAAAATAATGACAGTATAGGTTTTTTGGTGTTATGTTGTTTGAATAATTTACATAAGTTAGAGTATGAGTCACCTGAAATACTTGTAAACGTATCTTACAACTAATATTAACTATAATAAACCACTTTTAATTCAAATAATGAATAAATTTGAATAAAAAATGAGAAAAAAGTTTTTATGTGGATGCATTATATTGATCTATAACTAGAACCATGTCCCCAATTATTATAATATATATTAAAATTACTATCAATATGATATTAATGATTTAAATGGAGGTACTATACCAGTTTAACTTATAATGGAATGGGTAATAAACTCACACATTCCACTAGAAATTTTAGATAAAATACAAATATGATCAAGAATATAAAGATGTAATTTTTTTTAGTATATAGTGTTTCATAAGTGAAGCATGGGATATGAGGATGGGGATGTGATGATTTATCATATTTAAGGATGTAAGAGGGAAACTAATTTTACATAGTCATTTTTTAATATATCACTCACTATTTATTAATATATTATATATCATTGTAGCCTCTAATTTGATTGAAGATATTTTATTCCACCTACATTAAGCATTATAGTCATTAAAATACGACTTCAATGTCCTCAATACATTTGTAGTTTTATTTCTATGTGAAGGTTTATGATTCATGCATACTTATAGATTGTTTACAGGAACTTGGGATTGATAAAAACTATAGTATGTTAGGAAATTGATTTTTTTTTTTGTGAAAATATTCTGGAATAGTGAATCTCAATATTAATATTAATAACTAAGGGAAGGTTAAGAACCATCATGGAGGGATGGATGAATTATATTGATTTGAATTAATGAGTCCTGGATTTCTACCAAAGAGTAGTGTGTTATTTTTATTTAGATATTGTTTTATTAGTACTTAATTATATTTGCATATTTAGAACCAATTTGTATCTTCTTTATTTTTAGTCCATTAAAATATTTTTAATGATTATCAATTATTGACGAAAATAAATTGTTCATCTTCATAATAATTTGATACTTGTGATTAATTTAATTTTTTGGAGTTAATATAGTGACTCTTGTTCCTAATTGTGTGTAATTTGGGGTTTTATTGAGGAGATTTTCATGTTTCTAGGTTCCAAATTTTTTTTGTGACATAGGAAAAAACAAGAATAAATTGAATGTTAAGCATGTTGTAAATTATCTAATAATTACCCATGTTGTTTTAGACTGACTAAAAAATAATAAATTGGGAGTTATGTACATAACCTTTGGTCCATTCACCACAAGAGAATCCAGACTGAGGATCCATATGAAAATTCATTGGTATTATCACTATGATGCATGGATCATAGAAATCCTATGAAATTTGGGGAAATTTTATAAGTCCAATAATATTTTTATGAGTGGTTCTAATAATATGGAATGGTCATCCCATAAATAAGTTTCCTGATTTTGTTCATGAAAAATCTTTTATGGTGAGACCCCTAAATTTAGAACAAAAATTACTCCATCACTCAACCCAAAAACCATATAAAAGATAGTAACTATCAGGTAGTTAGTCACTCAAATATAAGAATAATAAAGGGTTTCCTCAATAAAAATGGAAGTGTGAAAGACTAATATAGGTTGGTGCTGGTGTTAGAGGAGTAGATTACTAGTGTGGGGTTTAATAGTGAACCGGTAGCATAGGGATCTATTTAATGGATTTTTTTTCAAACAGTTGATGACGTTTTCCAATATATAATAGAGGAACATACCATGTGGTTTTCCAATGAGGGATATAATACAATTAACATAGTTCTAAAAAGTAATTACCTACAATATTTCTAGAGGATTTGAGAGGTAATGAAGGATTGGATGTTATATGGTATATTTGACACCATAATAGATATGTCTTGTCATTGATTTTTTACCATATTAATGATTACATACATCTCAATGTTTATCATGTATCAGTGATTGAAAACTTCATAATGGTGGTTTCAATCTATTGGGATGTTGATCATGTGATGACTCTATAAATTTCGGTATGATATAGATAGTATCATAAAAGAATTGGAGTCCAAAGTATTTTTATCCACAACCAGCATACTGTGCCCTTAATTTTTATCATATTAAATAGTCAAATGAAGAAATAGTCATTAACGAATTAAGATGATGTCTCATACTATAACACAGTTGAGAAAAAAATCAATTTAAAGATGATCCTTTATTAAGTTATGTCACAAAATCTCCCTTTTCTATATGAATGGTGAATCATTATAAAGAGAAAATTTATTTTGAGTTTGCGTGTCCTTTATTTTATTAGTTCATTATTCTTGTTTTCATTTACTTAAGAAAACTTTTGGTGTTCCCATAACTCTTGTACTTTTTTTCAATATTATCTATTATAATTCATGTAATTCGTTTTCATTCTACGTTTTTTTCCCACAATGATCAATTTTTTAACTCATTCCATGAGATTTTCTCTACAGGTGTGGTGGGGACATCCTATTTCACACATAGATAAACCAATAATGGGGTGAGGGTTCAGGAGTATAATGGATACCTCAGTTATGAATTTTTAATCTCAATAATGGAAATTCATTTATTTGAAAATTGGATTTGGTAATTAATTTATACCATATATCCATGAATGAATTTGATCAAGGGGAGTGTAAGAGGAGGAAATCTAAACCAATTGATTGAATTGAGCTATGTTCGATAGCTCATATTTATGTTCACTCCATTAGTTGACCACAATTCATCTTGGTTGGGGAATTTCTCAGTACCATGTGAGTAATATGAATCATTGTAGACTTAACTAATATGAAAAAAATATGTTTTCCCATTAAATGTATTAATGGGAATATCATTTAAAAATATGTTTCTAAGAGGAATTATATACTTATGAAAATAAATTAAAATTTATTTTAATTCACGATTATCATAAATTGATTTTAATCAAAATATATTTTTTTTGTTTTTTAGATTCTGAGATAAATAAATACTGGTTGATTCCACATCTATGTAACCCTATGTGAAGACTCAAGATTTAAAATATTTATAGGGAGGTCCCAAAAAAATTTATTAACACTGTATGTTTGACAAAAATTGATCATTCTTATAAATTTATATATTGTTTTGAGGTCTTATTAATTATAAATTTCTAATAACATTTTTAGTTTCATCAAATCTTGTAACTTCAATATTCTTTACAAGAAATGAAAAAAAGAAGGCGTGTATTCTCAACCAGTTTCTTCTTCAATAAGATGAAGCAAATAACTCATATATGCTATTTTTTATTAATAGTATGTTATTGTGATGTTTAAATGTATTATAATTTTTTTTATAGAATCAAAGGTAAACATTACATAATGTTCAATGGGAGAGCCATTGAAGTTATTTTTCTTTTATAAAAACCTAGAGGAATGAGTTTCTGGTGTTAAAAAAATAATGAGTGGAATATAATGCTTTGATATATCTGTGTTGGAATATCTAATTCATTTATATGCATCAATTCATATTGTTGAAAAATATTATGAATGTCTTTGAGAAGTCATTCCAAATATTAGAGTATTTTGATACATATATAGTTTATAGAAACACTCATGGTGATTATTATTATCATGTATTGAGAAAAACCACAATAAAGGTGAAACAAGGTTTAAAAGACTTAGAAAACGTGAAGAGAAGTAGAAAATTTTAGGATATTGTTGAACGAGTTTTTAATCCTAGAATATATTGATAAATTAATATAATTTAATTTTTTTTTCAAATGTTGAAGTAGGACGTGTTGATTAATATTTATAGTATGATGATTTAATAACCGTTATAAATGAATTGAATAATCACATTGATAAGAATTGCTTCTGGGAGTTTCGGTGGGCGCCACTTCCTTTCTCAGTGCTCTCTTGGTGTGCTCGCGGTGCAGTGGTTATGTTGAGACGTGACCTTGGTTCTCAAGATGGGATATGGTGGGGTGGTATTCTCCCAAGACATTGCAGCTTCTCTCCGTACGACATTCATGTGGGCTTAGATATTACGGTGTGGGGTTTGTTCTGCTGTGGCGGGGTGAGATCATCCTCGGTATGGTCTTTAGTGGCGGTGTAGTTCATCTGTGGACTCATTCGGGTGAAGCGTCAAGGGGTGTTTTTCTTTGGAAAATTTTCGAGCGGTGCCATTCTTAGTTTATTGTTTGGCTTTGGCATTGTGGTGTGTTTTGTTTCTTCCATGGAGAGACATCATAGTGGTGGTGAGGTTTGTTTGTGGTTTGAGTCTAGTGTCTTGGCAGGGTTCATTTCTTTTTCGGTGAAATATCAGGGCATCAACGTTTTGTCTGTGCCTTGGATAAGGTATGGTGGGGGGATGTGATTCTACGGCGAAGGGAGTGAGATTCCACGACATTGGTTGGTCTACACTTCTGTGGAGAAGGGGTCTCAGTCTAGATCAGCTGCATTGAGGGTGGTCAGCCATTCCTTCTCGAACAGTGTCCTCTTCCAGGGTTAGTGGTTTAGATGATTGGGGTGGACGTCATGAGAAATTTGGTTGGGGGTGATAGGATTTGATTATTTTTTTTCATCATCATCCCCAAGGTGGCCATATTTTGGACCTTTGCAGGTTCCTATCATTGTCTGTATGCTTGCTCATTTTGGCCTCCAATGTCAGTGCATCCTCACCTCAAATATGATTGGATTCATTCCCAGAGTGGCTCTTCTAGTCTTGATGGGTGTGGTTCCGCTCTTTGATGATAGGATTTGATGTTTTTTGTGCATTATCATCCCCAAGGTGGCCATATTTTGGAACATCGAAGGTTCCTATAATTGTCTATTTTCTTGCTCGTTTTGGCCTCCAATGTCAGTGCATCCTCACCTCAAATCTATTTGGATTCATTCCCAGAGTGGCACTTCTAGTCATGATGGCTGTTGTTACCCTCTTAGATGATGCTCATATGACTGTTTTGTTGGGTCTTCTAGCTTTCATTGGAATTGACCTAGCTTCTAGCTTCTTGGAGCGTTGAGTATCTTTGAGTTGATCGTCTGCAGATGTTGTTTTGATGCGTGTCTTGTAGGATCATTGTAGCGAGGCTGTCCTCTGGCGGTTGTTTTGGTGTCTGAGATGCAATATTTTATTTTGATGCTTTTCTATTTGATTTTCTATATGTATTGGTGAGTGTACTTTGTAGTTTCTTGGCGATCAGTGATGTTGTGACCTCTAGCCCATACTCTAGGGCCAATGCAACTGAACATTCATCAAGGAGCTGATTTAAGAGAAGTTTAGAGCAAGGATTTTTAACCTGATAATTTCCATTAAAAAAATTATTTTTGAGAGGTTTTGAAATCTTTCATCAATACCTACCCACACAATTTCACAGGATGATTTCCAAAAATGATGAGAATGTGGAAGGTGGATGTAATGTTTTTTATGCTAGCGAGGAGCCTTTCTGTGTAGACCTATTATAGTGGATGATTGTTTATGTATGGATGGGGCATAGTTTAGGTCCATGTGTAGTTGTTATCCTGTTTTTTCCCGTTACCATTAAATGGGGGTTTATGGTATAATAAAAAAGTAATTTTCTGTCAAAGGATAAAATAGAAGTGTCAAAAAATAATTATAATTTTTGTAAAAGGCTGCTCTGAAATTGAAGGTATAGGAATTAATAAAATTTTGTCGAGTAAAATATCAGGAAATGAAATGATTTTTTCTTTCAATTTATTCTCAATGAAACTATAATCTTTTAAAAATAGACATGGAATCAAAATTTCATAATTTTTATATTTAGGAATAAGTCTATATTGAACAACCAGAAGGTTTTATCACAAACAAGGGAGGTTCATGAATGTGATAGCTGAATAAATCATTAAACAATGCCAAAAAATTAACCTCGATCATTATTTTATAAACTATAATGTTTCTGAAAGAGTAAATCTTTCATGAAGAGAAATTTAATTCTAGTCTCCATATCATGGGAAATAGTACAAGATCGCACATTATGATTCTTTATGGTAATAACATTCATTTTCCCAAAAAAAATATATTTATAAATATTTCACTACATAAATAAGGAAAAACAATGAAATATCAAGGGTTATTCAGATTTCATTATGATTAGGATTTCATATAGAAAATAATGATTGGTTTTATATTTATCTCATAATAAAGTTCTTCTTGTGTGTTAATGAAGATTTCTTGTATAAAATAACATAAATTTTTATCTACTCTACCAGTATATGGGCCAAATTTAATGGACGACGTAATTCAGACTTGTTACATAATAGGGTTTGAGTTATTATGGTTTCTAGATAAGGATCGATGATTAATGTTGAAAGATAATATAATATTTGGACTAGAAAAGATATGTTGGGGCATGGCCATTTGTGTCCCACTATTAGAGGTCATGATTGATCTAAAAATTATCCTTTGATAAATAGGGTGTGACATAGCCAATTTTGTAGTGATTCAAGGTGATCGTTGTAATAGAATGTTAGATGTAATGTATATTTTCCACTTTTTATAAGAGCTTTCATAGACTTTAATCATATGTTTCAATAGTTGGAGTCTAAATTGTCTTGAGGAAGAATATTATTCATAGGATTGGTATAGTGTATCATTGTGTGAATTGGTCTAAGGGAGAAATAAGAAAAATTTGTAATGTCCTACAAAAATTCATAAATTTATTTTAATTTTTTTACTCTTTGAAAATGATTAATCACCCTTATTTTTTTACCTAATCTATTTTCATATCATACAATATAGGTTTGGTTTATATTATGATTATGCCATGTTGAGGTTATATGTTTTTTCATGAATGAGATTATATTTTCAGGAATTGTTATAATGAATTCCAGTGCTATAGGTCATGTTTCATTAGTTCTGTTTTTAGTGAAATAATTCTGATTTTCTTCGTCATGGAACTATCCTTGGTTGTATAATATTGATTTATTAATTGAGCATTAAATATGGATGCTATTGAGTAAATAAAATGATTTATTGAATGATTTTATAAAAATTATATGAATTCTCCCCATAGAGGAATAACCATTATAAATCTCATAATGGTTCCTCCACATTGAGTATTAGTATAAATTTAGACTCACATACATGCTATTTTTATTTTCCATTGTTTCCCGTGATCCTTGATTGATTACAGGTTCGTCCCTAGAGACCCATTAACAATAATTGATGGGTTTTGGCCATTGGATTCAGTAGATATACTAATGGTGATATGAGGTGAGCTTCCCCTCTTTTCATATTGGGGTTTTTCCATGTCATTACCCATAGAAGTATATGGTAGTGTTTTGGTGTGGTTTTATCGTAATTAACACATGAATGGTGGGGATTTTTATTTCTTCAAATGTTGAGGTTCTTATTCATGATATTGTGTATGTAATCATTTATTCCACACCATATTCATATAATTCAATTGTGAATATTTTGATACATCAAGATATTTGAGGAATATTTTTCTTTTTTTGGTATCTTTCAATTAATATGTTATTATTTCATTGAGTGGATATTTGAGATTTAGAAAATGAAGATAATGAATTTAACTATGAAAATTTATTATAAGGGGGGAACCACATTTTTTAACATTTCTATAATTTTGTATGTGATTTTTGGATTTTCCTTTTGAGGTTACTAAAACTAATTTACTATGGAAATATGTATATGTTTTCATTATTTGATTTATTGTTGGAATAACCCTTTTATATATGGTCAATTTTATAAATATGTCTTGAAATTGTTGAGTGGGATCTAAAATTTATGTAATGATTTTTCTGAAAGTGATAATTATGCGATATAAAACAATTCAATTAAAATATAAAATTATAAATATTCATTGTTTAAATTGAATATGATGCGTTTTAGTATGTTTTGATGGTTTTTATGAATTTTTTAGTATTTATGAGTGTTCACTATTTCTGTATATTTGATAGTGGATGTTTTAGTTTCTTTACCATAACTAGAAATATGGGACTTGGTTATTGATGAGGAATGATGGCATGGATGGTTGTGTTGGAATGAAGTGGTTTTATAGTAATTTCATGGGACTTTTTATAGTGTTATGGTACATAATCATAGATATTAAATGATAAATGTAGGGTTATGGTATCACCCCCAGATTTTGGGAATTGTTTTTTGATCTAATTGACCTTTTTGATATATTTCATTTCACATGACAATAGAAATAGTTCAATACACAGAAATATATATATATATTAAAACACTTATTAAATCATTAACTTCACAGACAATACCGACTTTTCTTATGCGCCATTCAATACCAACTTGGTTTGCGCTATAAGAAACACCAACCTGGAGTATGATGCATGGAACACTGTGTTTCTATGAAGCATATTTATACACATATATTTATATTTAATTAAAGGATATAATTATAACCTATCTATTAAACATAGCTTTAGGAATTTTAATAACTACTTTAAAATATTTTTTATAGTTGGTATATTTAAATAAAACTTATTGATAATGAAAGATATGATTTTTGATAATGTCCTTTTATATTAAAAATAATTTATTATAGGAACAATTTTAATAACAAAAAAAATTCTAGCACATTTAGAAATTTAAACTGGTAAAATAAAATTAATTTTTGAGTTCAAGACATCAAAATTATCTTAGGTTTATTATTGGGGATTTTTCTCAGAAACATTATTTTTTGATATAATAGTAAAAAACCCTTCTTTTTAGGTTAAAATAATTTATATAATTAATTATTAATTGTAGAAGATATTATAAATTTGTGTTACGGTAACATTATATAAATATTAAATATATTAATATAATTTAATTCACTAGAATCAAATTCACATTGAAACATAATATAAAATCTTTACATGATTTTGAACATTTTCCTACATCCAGACTTTGTTTTTTCATCTCGTTTACGGGATTTGTTGTAATCATTATTTTTCATCTTCACTTGAATTGAATTACAAAAATTTGACACACAATATTCTACTCAGTCTAATATTTAGAGTTTAATAATACCGTGTTAACTTTCACCAAAATGATTAGTAACAGTGATTAAAATTAATCACATCGGGTAATGCTAAATAAACTTATTTGGGCACTAATACTTAAAATTAAGGGCCCAAATGACCATGAAACTTGTCCAACACCCATTCTATGTCCATTTTTCATCCGTAAAAAATCCATTATTTATTTATTTATTGGTTTGGTATGACTTTTATTTGATAATAACATGTGTACACTAAACATAATTCATAAAATTCCAAGTTAGTCCTTTTCCTTCCCTATAAAAGGCCCCCACCTATACCCATTCCCCAAACCTCTAAATAAATTTATAATAGGAAAAAATCATCCCAAATATCAACCCAACAATCATTAATTTTACGATGAATCCTCTATTCGGTCGTAATTATTATCAAGGTATCCTTTTGGTATAAACCAAAAGGAGTTACCCAATTAAGATGGAACATCTTCTCTCAAGCACCTCTCCTTTATTTCATTTCTTTGCCCAATCCAACATATTTATTCCATTATTTTTAGAAAATACTATTATCCACCATATAATAGCATGTTTTTATAAAAAAAAATCATCCTAAACCTATACACATCTCCATTAAATGGATATCGAACATATTGGTTCTGTGTTTGATGAGTTACAACCTCACAAAACTATGATTGTTCATTTTCATTTACCACCAATTATAGTGTCAATTATTCGGGAAAATATAATTATAAATATCATAAATTATTTTTAATATTTATTTAATATTATTTATTCCTTTTACAAATCACATCACTTTACTTTCCATTTGGTGTTAATATGATCATCTCATTTGAGGAAGTGTGGACTAACGCCCCTTAATGGAATGTATTATGTATAAATTTAATGAACTTTTATGATATATATGATATTTTAATTCTACTATAATTATTAAACACACACACACACACAAGGATATATATATATATACATATGTAATTTACTTACATTCTAACAATAGGACAATAAAGACAAAAACTGTGTTCATGCCAATGTACAACTTTCCATCTCCATTAAATTTGTGATCCATTTCATAATACAATATGGTATAAATTATTATAATATAAAAATATTGTATATACCAGATATTTAGATCATTTTCTACATTACTGAATCAAGATATAAGTATAATGACCAATGATATTACAAGTTAAGACACATGTGAAGAACTATGAGAATATTACAAGAAGTGAAACATTAACATTGGATCTTTAACTAGATGATAATATATGGTAATAATAAAATCATTTATGGTAATTGATAAAAAAATATTATTTTTTAAATTATGTTTAATAAAATTATATTTATTATACTGGAATCATGTAATAGTATGGAGAGAGTCAACACATAAGGTATGTGGATTTCATCTTACTTTTAATTTCTGTGAGATACATGTTTTTTCACCACCCACACGTTTTTGTGGGGTATGTACTTCCCATGATTTTATTTATTTAACTTATACATCCATGTTTGGGCATTCGTATTTTCATAATATGATTTTTCTATCATGATTTTTACGATTCTAAAGTTACCAAATCATTAAAATGTTGTGTCTCAATTTTCCATCTGCGAGAGTCATGTTTTCCTTTGTACATAAACTATATTTATAGTTTTATATACTTTCATTTTACATGATATATAATGAATCTCCATATTTTCATAATATTTTATGTTTCATGATATTTAATTAATCTCCTTAATATCTTTATATTCATGATATTTTACGTTTCATGTAATTTATATTTCTTTCTTGGAGAGTATGAACCAAAGATACAAAGTTATAAGAGATAATTGAGACAACATAATTACTTTTTGAGATTTTTTGTATTTTTTCCTCCTTTGATGAAATCATATAATCCATATCTCCACAATATTCATGAGTTTACTTATCCTCTTTTATTTCATGATATATTTATTTATTGGTACTATAATCTACCCTATGGTATATAAGATAGATAAATATGTGTTTTTAAAAAATCCCAACATTACCCTTTCATCGGTCGAAAATCAATTTTTACTAAAAAGTGTTTCTAAGAATATTATACCATTATTCAATAATATTTTAAATTTATTTTTAACCTTTTTGTATTTTACAAATATATTCATGGGAATATTTTTATTTCTTTCCAAACAAGAAACTTTGTTAACATTTTAACCGTGAAAAAGGAATATTCTTTTTACAAGGTATGACTTGTACTAATTTACTCGCAATCCTTTCTTCAAATATCCCATTTCATTTTTAATGTTTAATATTTAATAAAATATTTTTAAATTATATTTTCAAAGATAATGGTTTCTGAATGTTTTCAAGCTAATTTTTTAAGTTCCAAAGAAAATTAGTTTTCAAATTTTTTTCATGATTATTTTATATGTTTTCAAGAAAATTGGTATATAAAATGTTTTATGGCTTCTTTTATTATTTTTCATGAAAAATGGTTTTCAAATATTTTTCTATATTATTTTATATGTTTTCTAAAAATAATTGGTTTTCTAAATTTTTTCAATATTCTTTTAGATGTTTTCAAGGGAAATGGTTTTCAAAATGTTTTAACGCTTTTTTATATGTTTTCAAGTATAATGGTTTAATAAAATTCAAGATCATTTTTTAATATTTCTAGTTTTTTTTAAATAAGGTTTTAAAAATATTTGGAAGCGTACATATTATGTTTTCATAGAAAATCATATTCAAAATTATTTCACACCTTATTTATATATTTTCAAGGTATTTTATAATAAAATTATTTTTTTATGGTTTAATATTTAAAAATACTTTTCAATCATGAATGGATATTATAATAATGAGATGATTTTAAAATATAGTTCAAAACTATTTTCCATGTAAGATGACATCAATTGATGTTACTCATTAAAATCTAAATGATCCATTCATATCCTTTCTAGGAATGAGTTATTCATCATGCCATGGTATTTATGAAACACATTTCTCGTTCATTGGTAATATGTATGTGAAATCTACTAAACTATTATAGTTTATTATTTTGACTAAATGATTATGAAACCTTTAAATTTTCCACAGGATGTGATATGTTAACATGTTTGTGATACCCTTTTCATTTCATGGAATTCGATATGATTATTTATGAAATTGTGGAACATGTATATAAGATTTAATTATGGGGGGGAGGGACCTATATCTCCCTCCAATGAGTTGGGTAACGTTTTATATATGATTAGATAGACTAAGATGACAATAATAGTGAACTCATGCTATTATTATGGTCTTATTAATGAACCTTGACTATTATGATTGCCCTTGGAGTGAACCATGGATACTAAGATTGTATGAGGAGTGAGCCAAAGCCAATAAGATGGTCATGGGAGTGAACCATGAAACTAAGATGGTATTTGTAGAGATTCCTTGGATACTGTTGAAATCATTATATACATATGTGTTTTCCACAATTCTATGTTTAGTTTTTACATTATGATTTCATGGATTATGTGCTCAATTTCAATATGATTCAATTCTTATAAACATCCAATATTTTTCTCATGATAACTTTTATGATATTTGATATAAAGGGTATCATATTCTATTTTCCTGATCACATTATCATACTCCTACGATCATGTTTATGCTCATATGTCTCCCTCTTTACCCATAATGAAAATTTATTCTCAACCCTTTTATATTTCCTTTCCCTGAGGTTATGATGATATGTAATATGTTTGATATGTCTAAAAGGGGTGATGTAAAGTAGAACCTATGTAGAGATGATGTTGCTCACATATGTACTATGGTTTATATTTCTATGTTTCCAAAGGAACATTAACATCTATGGTGTTTCAGTGTCTATTTGTATTATGTTTATGTATTAATTAAAACTTATGTAGTGTTACTATTTTGAAAATTTAGGGTTCCAATAGTTGTTATCATAGAAAATGTATAGTGATAATTTCTAAACTATTATGAGAAACCCTTAATGAGATCTCTAGGTATATTCCTATATAAATATATAGGTGTTTCCCTAAGGATAAGTATAGGGATGAGTCAACATTTAGAAAAATTTCATGATAATATGGAAATGGATAAAGTGAGTGGGTCCCAATAAAAATATATATGTTTAGACATAATAAGTGGATGTGGATATGGAACTCATATACATAGGTGTGATAAATCTGAAAAGATGATATGGTCATGACCTGCGGTTATTTAGTGCGTGACAACGAGCCTTACTACACACCTAGTTTGACACTCCTGGTAATATGATTTGTGAATTCACAAACTCTTCCCAAACCATCAGGAAGTATTTTCATATATGATAGATGGGAATAACCTTGGATATCCCAATGGTGTCATACATTATGGAATGTGTCGTGATTCAGAAATCCTAGAAGTGTTTCTTTTCATGTTTATTTAGTTTTCAACTATGATAAGAAATGCTCATACTATGCATGTAGTATTATTCAATAGAAGGAAAATGAAGGAACTAGATTAATATTGAATGTGATGGAATATTTTATGATTAGAAGTCAAGTGGGATTATAATAAGAGTAAACTATTCATGATCATGCCTAATCAATATTCATGGAACATGGTTAACAATGTTTACAGTAACAAACTCTATGACCCACCATTGAAGAGGAAGAAGGAATTCACTGAGTGCTTGATTAATGGAGACCATGGGGTAAAACTATTATGTTTCTTTTGTGTCAAGAATGTGGAAAGAATCAACAATGTGAATGTATTATAGTAAAAAGAAGGTGTTTTGATTATGGAAAATAATGAAACAAATCAAGTGACTACAAGGTAAAAATGATGAGTTTGGTAAATGAAATGGATTGGAATTTTTGTCTCCCTAATTTGTCATTCATGGTTAAGCATTTAATGTGTGGAGAAAATGGTCATTATGAAACCCAATTTCCAAAGAGAAATGTTCCGGAAAAGAATCTGTATGGTGTTGCGGCCTATATGGTAACATTGAAGATAATGATTATGAGACAACATAATAAATGTCAAAGGAAATTTTTTTTATTGTAAACTGATTATGGTTGATGTAATCTAAGTATTTATGCATTCAGATTAAAATGCTATTAATGATGAAATAGATAAGTATTTTTCTACTTTTTTCATTCAGTATTTAAAATTTTATTTTCAATTTTCCATAAGGAATATTTAAGTGATTTAATGAAAAGATGATATTTTGACTAAGGGAAGGTAACCCTTAATATTTTCATTATTATAAGAGGATGCTTTATGGATAATGATAAGTGTTTATGAAAAATTAATCTAGATAGTATTTATGAACCTGGAAATAATTGTGGACATTTTTATAATTTGTTTACACTACCCCTAATTGAGTATACAACATTTTTTTGTTAAGGTGTAATTCTAATAGACTTTGGAATGAATAACGTTGAATGTTTTCAAAAAAGATTTTTGATCATTTAGGTAGTTACCATGATTTAAGATAAAGTATGATGAAGGTATTCACATGTTTGGAATGTGACAACCAAGAGATACATTGGGATATATAGGGGATCCAATGTCAATCTGATTTCATGACTCTCCTTCTAAAAATTTTTATTTTTAATTTTTGAGATGGTATATATGGTTAACCTTCCGTGAAAAGATTATGTTAATATTAGGAGGAAGAATGTTTTCCCTGAGTTTGTGTTGAAAACCATAGTTAAAAGGATAATTATTTATTATACATATTTCAAGGATTCCCATATTATATATTTTTTTACTGTGGTTTAAAAAAATGGTATCATGTATGTTGGGTGACAACCATTCATGTCCAGCATGGTCATGGGCCTTGACCCCATGATCGAAGGACGTTATGGGTTTCATGCCTAACACTAGCCTATGAAATTTCCTTGTAAATGTATAAATTTTTTGTTACAAATATTTATCATGAACTAGTAGTGTTTCTTTTAATATTTATGTGTTAACGCATGTAGATTTTTTAAGAGAAAAACAGTTAGGATTATTATTCATTTATGGGCCTTAAGATCTGTTAAATTTGTATTCTAGGGCATTATTCATCAACGTTAATTTCAGTACATCAATTCTATTTGGTAATTAATATGTTATAAATATTTAATATCACATCCCATGAAAGAAGTTTTTTTATAATAATTCATCAAGAATTTCTCAACGTTCTGAAAGTGATAAAAAAATGTTGTCTTAATTCCTTAATTTTAATTAAGATTGTGGCCTTTTAAATCGTCATGGAGATATAAATTTGAGGCCCTCAATGTTCTATTGATCATTATCTTGTTTTTTATTGATTACCTCAATCACTCCATATATATTTTAAAACTTTTCCACCATGACCAATCTTTACACCCAACCTATGTTCTCCTATGTCAAAACCCAGTTATATAATACATTGGGTAACCATTATGGTTCCAAATTCCACTTTTAAAGAGATATTTTATTAACAATTTTTATGATGTGGGTTTTTATGAATGAAACATTCATGTATTATACCTTTTATAACCCAAAATAATTTCAAGGGATAAATTCATTTTAAGGGGGTAGAATATAACACCATGAGATTTTATGAATTATTTATTCGAATTAATTTATCAGTTTGATATTTTTATTTCACATGAAACATTAAATAGTTCATGTCATATATATATATATATTAAAACACAAATTCAAACATTCTTTTTACACATAATCAAAATTTTTGTTTCACTACACACAATACCAACATGTCTTGTGCTACAAGAAACATCGACTTGTCGTTCGACGTAAACAACACTACATTTATATTAAACATCTATATATATAATTAATTAAAAGTGATAATTATAGGATAACATGTAAACATAGTTATTGAAAAAATAAAAACAAATTTACAAATTATTTTTATAATTTTTTATATAAATAAAGAATATTGATAATGAAAGATAATATTTTTGGTAAATACCTTTTATGTTAAAAATATTATTTCTTAAATGGACTGATTTTAATAATAAAACTAATTTAATAAAAAAATTTATTTTTTTATTGATAAAAAAAATATTATTTTTGAATTAAGAACATCAATATTATCCTTGGTTTAGTTTTGATCATATTTCTGAGAAACTTCAGTTTTTGTTGAACAGTGAAAAATACTACTTTTTGTTAAAAACTACCATTTTTTAAAATTTATTATGAATGATAAATGATATTATAAAATTGTTTTAATGTCACATTAGATAAATATTACATCTATTAAGATAATTTATTTCACTATAAAAAATTTCAATTTGACTCTTAATATAAAATCATAGAAAACTATTGAACTTTTTCTAGTATTAAAACCTCGTTATTTCTTCCAGTATATGGGATTAGCACTAATCTTAATTATTACTCTTCATTGAATTGAATTTCAAAAATAAAACATAAATCATTTTTTTAGTCTATTATTAAAATTTGAATAAGACCATGTATAAATCCACAGCATTAAACAGTACATAATATTAAATTAAGTTAGAAATTCACATTGATGATATTTTTAGGTTTAGGGATTTAGATAATTAGTACATAACATATACATAACAATTATAAAAATTACATGTAGAAACATCTATTCAGTATCCATTTTTTCATTTAAAACACATGAAAAAAGAGTCATGTCTAGTTCCTTATTTTAGATAGTAAGACTTTTCCTTGATCCCATCCATGTCCATATTCATCGTTAAGTCGTATGAAAAACATTTAAAAAAAACATTTGATGAGCATAAAAGTCTCAGTAAGGGATACGAAATGTTGGAAAACTATTAGTTTTTTAGCACTAAAATTTAACCATGAATACTTTATGATAAGTAGTACTCTTCACCTTTATGATGCAGTAAATACCTGTCACTGAATAAAATATCATTTCATACCGTTTTGTAACCAAAATATTACCATTAAACCCATAGAATGAACACATAACATATAAAGGTTACATGGTACATAAAAATTCATAAACGGAATAAACATATGGTCGAATTCCGTACATATCACTAAATGGAATAACCATATGGATGAATTCCACACCAAATTAATTTGAGGTTATAATGTAACCACCCGTCCTATTTATCATGGCACTACTCGCCATTTGGTTTATAACGTAACCACCCATCAAATGTCCAAGTACCTTTACAAAATCATAATACATAAAATATTTCATTTCACTAATAACATTTCATTTGCAATCATAAGAAATCATTTCAAGATATTGAAAAAATACATCTATTTCCAAAACCATTTTCGATAACAAAACACACATAATGTGAATAAAGGATTTCTTTTCTAATTGAAAACATTAAAGCTTATAGTTGAAGACAAATAAGAATTACGGTAGTGAAGAGTTCATTGTCACCACAATCATTAAAAACATTCCTTTCTTTGATTTAGTAGAAATATTCAAAGAAAAATGATTATATTTGATTGAAATTAAAAGACAAATGGGTTTATTATATACCGTATAAATTAAGGAAGTGTATATTATCATAATGTTCCTCAATGAAAGGATAATGAGATGAAGTCCCTTACCTCGTGTCCAATGTGGCCCGTTGATTCTCTAATTTCTTAAATAATAAAATTAATCTATTTTATACTTTATTAGGATCATTTTTCAAGTTTATTATTACTTTTATATAACTTATTACCTTTCTATAATAATTATTTAATTATTTTAGTTCATATCATAAATTTTGTCGATGTTGGGAACATGAGCCAAAAATGAACTTGGTATAATTTTAAATTGTCCATGTGGTCAAAATTAAATTATCTTACGAATGGTAGTCATGATTTATATATCATATATTTCATATATATATATAGTATATATGTATTTATAATAGTCTATTTGATTTGGATATATGAAAATGAAATGAACCATTTATAGAGACGTTAAATCGTACCTACGCATGAATGCTACATCCATTTCATCTTTTTCATATTAAAAAAATTTAAAAAAAATTATAAATATGTATATTTTTATTCCACTATAATATCATATTTTATATACATTATTTATGTTCATTAACACCATCCTTTACACTTTTCATGTATTTTATGAACGAGTATTATCACTTTGATGGGGTAGTAGTCTGTACTTCCACATATGAAATTGTCGTATATATACAACATGAAAAGAATTAAGGTATTTTCTAAAATAGAATTACAGAACCATATAGTTAAAATAAATATCATAAATATCTTTTATAATTACAGTTCTATCATAATGGCCACCATAAGATATGGTAAAAGAATATTTAACCATCATCGTTTTGTGAGGCAGTTGTTCGTCATCCACAGAAATATTATGTTCTATACACATTATAAGGAGGAGTGTGTAAGTGTAGTTAGAATACATCACATAAAAACAACCTAGTATATTGTGGATACTGTTGTTGTTATATAAACAATGAATAAAATGTGCATAGGGAGTGAAGAAGTAAAATAAATGAAGGGAACATGAGGGAAGACGTTAACATTAAATCGTGTAACTCCCTTTGGTTTTAACCAAAAATATTTATTTAAGTTCCTTATTCCTAAATTATTCCTTCTAGGTTGAAGAGAGATATCCTTGGATCTTATTTGGGTAGAGGTTGGACAATTAAAGGGGCTTCATTGGTGTAAGTAATGAGTTAGAGATGATATCCCTTTATAAGGGGTGGGGCTATTTAGGAAAGTTTGAACATATTATTTTATTATAAAATAATTTTCGGTTTCAAAGGGCCAAAAAAAATCAATTAGAGGATAAGGTTCTTATAAGTCGAAATAAAATCATCCAATATGAATTGGATAGGTTTTGAATAATTTTGAATCCTTGTTTTTTATTTAACCCTTTGTTAACTTATTTAACTTTACCATGTTCTCTTATATATTTATACTATATAGTAAATATAGTTACCATAAAATGACTATAGAACCAAAAGTGGTTATTTATTGAAATTATCATCCATATCTATGTAATTTATCCATTAATTAGGTTTTTAGATTTATTATATCATTTAAGAAAATATTGATTGATTTTAAACCTCATTTATGCCAATTTAAATACTATTAGTATCAAGACATTTAAAAAATCTATAAAAACATGATTATTTTGTAACCCATACAATAATTCAAATATAACAAGTCACAATATTCCCTAAATATTGTTTATGGAAATAAAATTTTTAGAATAAATTTATTTTAACATTTATAATCTCATTTACTTAAAACACTCATTTATGAGGTAATCATTATGTCATCATTGTGACATAAATAAATTTATTGATTTGTTGTATAAAAATTATAAATAATCTTCCATGATGTAGGGAATATTTTTATCTTTAAAATGAATATGTATAGTCAATTATATCATTTATATAACCCCACATTAAATTTTTTTTGGCAAAATAATACACGTTTATGATATTGTTTTACTTTTAATAAAATGTTGTTAATGTAATTATATTTCCCAAGTGGCTTTAAAAAGACAAATGTTTTACCCAAATATTTTATTGGTTGTCCATGACTCATAAAATAATTTAGGGATACGTGTTATGGTAATTTTATTTTATTATAATATTATTTTTACCATAAATTACCCAATTTACATTTAATCGTTGTAAATAAAAATCAAAATTAACTATTCACCAAAAAATATTTTCATCCCATTGAACCAAATTTTACTTAATAATTACAACCATGTAAGTTGATATTTTTAATTTCAATTCAAATAATTGGTAATATTTCTTTTAAATGAAAACATTGGTTTTTAACTACTAAGCAGTATATTTCACTATTCATGAAAAATTAATGGTTTTTATAAAAAAATGAAAAATTAACTCTAAAATAATTTGGATATTCCGAATCTAAATGTGATACCTATTTTTCTAAATTAAAAACATAAATTTTTCATTTTTTAATTTAAAATTAATTCTCTTTGTCAAAACCAGAAAGTATGTTTTTAAGAAATAATAACTATCAAAATAATGACATTTGTTTATGTCTAATTACAATGTGAAATGAATTATAATGACCAAAATTGGATTGAATGGTAAAAATTAAATCTAATTTCACTTTAAAATCAATTAAAAATATAATATAACTATATACATAAATTAGATTAAATGGCAGTTTTGAATTAAAATGTAGTATTTTACATATCCTTTATGCACCTGGGATGTAGCATCCCTCCCCCCTTTTGGAAAATTTTTCATCACAATTTTATTCACTTATCAAATAAAAGGGGTAATTTATCCCTCATAGCATTTTCAGATTACCACATTGCCTCTTCAACCATATGGTATTTTCTAAAACTATTACCTTATTAATTACCTTATTCCACAACACTTTCTCTCTTCAGTCAAGAATCTGGACTGGTTGTTCTTCATAATAATGATTTTCTCCCAACTGAACTACCTCTAGACTCAAACAATGAAATGGTTCCAGCATATAAATTCTTAGTATTGAAACCTGAAAAACATTGTGTTCCTACTATAAACATGGAGATAAATCCAATCTATAGGAAACTAATACTACTTTTTCTTGGATTTCATATGGTCTAATGAACCTCAGACTCATCATTCGCTTCTTACCAAAACACATCACACTTTTCTATTGAAAAACCTTGAAAAAGACAAGATCACCTATCTCAAAAGAAATATCCTTCCTTTGATTATCAACATAACTTTTATGCCTTTTCAGAGCTGCTTTCATGTGCTTCTGAATCATTTTAAAATTATCTACCATGTATTCTACCAATTCTGGTCCCATCATCTTCCTTTCACCAACATCATCCCAAAAAAGATGGAGGTCAACACTTATTTCTGTATAATGCCTCTAATGGATCCTTTTGTATACTAGAATGAAAACTGTTATTATAAGAAAATTCAACCAAATAAATATTTTGGTCCCCACATCCTTGGTAATCCATTAAAGAACCACATAGTATGTCTTCCAATATCTGAATTGTTTATTCAGACTACCCATCTGATTATGGATGAAAAGCTGTACTAAAATTTAATTCAGTAGCCAATGACTTCTGAAGGGATTTACAAATCCTAGAAGTAAGAATTGTGTCACGATTAGATACAATATATAGGGGAAATACTTGTAACCTAACTATCTCATTTATATACAACCGAGAAAGTTGATCTAGAGACAATTTATCTCAAACAGGAAGAAAAAAGAATAGTTTTGGTCAATCGGTCAATAATAACACAGATATCATTGTTACTTAGATATGTCTTTGGAAATCCCACAATAAAGTCAATGAATATATTTTCCCATTTCCACTCTGGCACTGGTAAATGATGAATCATTCCTTTTGATAACTGTCACTCTGCTTTAAATTGCTAACAATTCAAACACTTCTTAGTAAATTAAAAATATCTCTTATAATTCCATCTCACCAGTAACACTCCCAGATATCTATGTACAACTTTGTACTGCCATGATGAATTGAGAATTGAGAACTATGGGATTCACAAAACAAATCTCTCTTCAACTGTGAATCAAAAGAAACACATAATCTCTTTCCAAACCAAAAAACACTATCTCAATCAATATCTAACTCAGTTAATGTACCATTTTGAAATAATTTCAAAATTTTCAACAACTAACTATCATCATTCTGTGCTTTCTTTATTCTATCTACTAGAGATGGTTGTACAAAAACCTGAAATAAAATAGAATAATTTCCTGCACCAAAAACATCCAATCCAAAAATTATCAAATCAAAAACCAAAGGATCTCGTTACAAATGTATCATGGTTAATGCTGCATTACTATTTCAACACAACATTTCATCCACATTATTTGACTTTCCTGGATGGTAATGGATCGTGAAATCATAATTCATAGTTTCATAGTTTACTCTACGAAAAACCACTCTGAACAATGAAATCTCTTAGGCAAAACAACATGGTAATCTTTAAATGCTATATCATTTCAATCATACAATATATTAATTTATGGATATTAATTTAACAATACCCTAACTCCTAAATTTGTCTAAAAGGGCCTATGATACCAACTATAAAGCCCCAGACTTAAACAATAAATAATATAGAATTAAGTTAACAATTAACATTAAGGATATTTTCAGTTTTTGATCTTTTGAGAATTAAGTCATAACGTATACATAAAAATATGAAAAATTACATGTTGACACTTACACTCTGTATGCATTTTTTCATAAAATAAATACTCTTGAAAAAAAGTGATGTTTAGTTCCATATTTTAGAGAGGATAACTTTTCCATGATCATATTCTTGACCTTATTCATCTTTAATTCCTTGGTAAAACATTTCAAAAAACTTGGGATGATCATAAAAAGCACAGTAAGGGATACACAAAGTATGAAAACATTTAGTTTTTTCAAAAATACACGAAATCTATGAATACTTTATAAAAACTATTATATTTCACCTTTATGAAGTAGTAAACACTATTCATAGAATAATATATCATTGATAACCATTTTATATCAAAAAATTTACCATAAAACCCATAGAAAGAACACATAAAATAAGATGGTAACTTGGAACATAAACTTATGTAAATGGAATATCCATATAGTTGACTACTACACATATCAATAAATAGAATAGCCATACGGCTGACATATATAAAAAATGCATTGGACGTTATAATGTAACAACCCATCTTCGTTTGTCATGACACCACTCGTCATTTGGTTTATCATCTAACCACCCATCAAATGTCCAAGTACCATTATAAAATCATAATACATAAAATATGTATTTCACTAATAACATTTCATTTTCAATCATAAGAAATCATTTCCTGATATCAAAAAAATAAACCTTTTTTAAAAACCATTTTCAATACCAAAACACCTAAAAAGAGAATAAGGGAATTTTTTCCTATTAAAAACATTAAGACATATAGAGGAAGTCAAATAATAATTATAGGAGTATAGAGGTCATTGTCACAACAAACATTAAAAAAAATTACATTTTGAAAAACACCACTTATAAAAAATATTCCCTTTGAATAAATTAAAGTTCATAGGGTTTTATTGTATACCGTATAAAAGAAGGAGGTGTATATTTTCAAAACATTCCTCAATAAAAGGATATTGAGACAAATTCCCTTACCTCCTGTCAGACATGACACATTCGTTCTTTAATTTTTTGAATAATAAAAATATGATAATTTCTACTTTATTAAGATCATTTTTCATGAATATTATGCGTTTTACATCACTTAGTATCCTTCTTATAACAATTAGGCAATTATTTGAGTTCATATCGGACATTTTGTCGATGTTTGGAGCATGAGGGAAAAATGAACTTGTAATAATTTTAAATTATCCTTGTGGTCAAAATTAAATTATATCTAGAATGATATTCCTGATGTATATATCATTTTTTCAATGTATTTATAATATTCCATATTATTTGTATATATGAAAATGAAATTCACCGTTCATGGAGACGACATGTATAAGGACCTGACCTTATTACATACTTAGTCATGAATTTAGTCAAGGAAACCCTTCCTTTTATATTGAATATATTTTAATGTTTATAACTTTAGAGAATTCGGACAATACATTCATCACATTACACATTATTACAGAGTGGATACCATAAAAACAATTTCCATTTTTTTAAAATATAAAACATTAAAAAATAAAAAAAAAGACTTCGTGACAATTATTCAACACATAACATGGAATCCTTCCAATTATTACACATCCATTAACCTGTGAAAATCATTTAAAAACTTTCTATGAGCACAAAATCTCAGTAAGGGATGGAAAATAATCAAAGATCACATTAGTCCATGAATACTCGTATCATATGAAATAATTTTCAAAAGAAAATATTGTCACCCATATAAAATTACTTTGTGTAACATGAGATTTACATTAGATCCAGACAAAAAATTATAACATAAATATAATCATAAGGGTATCTTGGGTCATTACTTACATAATCTTGTAACCATTCATGGCTACCTTATAATTTGTAACCCTCATGGCTACCTTACTTGGATTAACCATCACATTTACACTTTGAGTAACCATACGGCTGACCTAAAACTTACTCATACCCAATGAATTTGAGGGAGATATATTTCCCACCTTTAAAAATAAATAATTTTCAAGAACACAAACATAATCATACAACATGAATAATTCCATAAATACATTACTTGAGAATTTTGTAAAACTGAATTTAAAAAAAAAATTAATGATAAGCCCCTTATAAATATCATAAAATTGAAGAGAGACTTAATAGAGTGGATTGAGTATGTATATATACTATAAATACACATAATAAAACATAATATAAACATAAATAACCACACAAACAATTTAAATAAAACATAAATAATGAAGTAGAAGGTTAACCCAAAGAATGAAAATCGGGTTAAGAATTCCCTTATCTCGGGTTTGACTTACTTAAAACTTGTTTAAACCTCCTGTATAATGGTTAAATTAGTGTTATTAGTATTTTAATGAAATATTTTATTGTTTATAACTTTTTATAGGATCATTTAATAACATCATTTCACGCCATTAATTGTTAGTATTTTTCTCCTTGCACGGTTTTTGGGAGACTTCATTACATGATTTCTATGATTGGTTCATGATGGATGTTCTTATCATTTGGATGTGAAACTAAATAATTGGAATGGAAAGGTATTTAAATATTTCCATTACAATAATTTATAACATTTATCAATTTGATTTTTAATATGAGGATGATTCATTAGTTAAAATATTAATGATGTTTGTTTAGATCATTTTAGTGGTTCTTCGATAATAAAGACATCATATTGTTTTATAAATTAAAACCATGAGTAAAAAATAATTACAGAACCATGTATGAGACATAATACATATATTATAACCTGGTTCAACCATAAAAATGGTTTCATGACCACAATTGAAGGATTTAAAGAAAAATGAAATCACATCATCCACGATGTCGGTCATTCGACACATCATGGACAATGTTTTTCATTCTTTGAAAATGTGGGAGAGGAGAAGAAAAATGACGATGAATTTTCCATGAAAATGAGAACTTCCAGAATATTATTGATTCTGGAGATTTCATGCCACTTGGGTAAGAAGGGATGATGGAAGAATGAGAAAGGAACTCAAAATAAAAGAATGAGTGAGAAATCCCTTACAAAAATTTGGCAGCCTAACGGCTTCTCAACATGGTTATATAAAATATTAAAATTAGAGGAGACAAGGGTCACCCATATATAAATGAATCATAATATATATTCGATCAATAATAAGAAGGAAAAATAACATGGTATGGAAACCTGAATGGTATACCACATAAAAGAGAACCTGAATGTGAAAAGAAAGAAATGAAGAATTCTCATACCTTGTAGAGTAACTCTTAGAACATGATGGTTGGGACATTGGGGGCTTGTGGAAATCATGGGAGGACTACTAAAAAGGTAATAATGCTAGAGATTAGTTGAGGAGGAATTGGGAATGAAGGTAATGAAGGAATGATTTGGTATTTATAGGAAAAGTAAGGGAATATTTTAATAACATTCAAGGGACACGTCATGAGTGGTATTTGAAAAACCATGGGCTTGACCATGGTATTAGCCCACGGTATAAGATACATGGGACACCTAAAATATTATTCTACTATTCACATGTCGACCCGATTTATGAAGTCGTTATTATGTCATTAATGATGTCTTTAACATAACAAAACTAAAAACTATATTTTGTACTATTCACCAAAATATCAACAGTTTGAGAAAAATTCCCAAAACTCACCCTAACCATTTATCGACGTGTATAATTCAAAAATAAATTCCATTTTTAAAAAATACTTTTCAAAATATTATTCATTTAATTTTTAAATAAATGCATACTTAACTCAAAAATTAACAATTCTAATTCTGTAAATACTTTTATATCACAATGAAAAATTAACCTAGATTATATTATCGTAAAGCCATAATAAAATAAAATAATAATAAAATTTACAATTCAATAGGGTCATATTACTATTCATATTACTATTTATAAGGTTATGTTACTATTACCAAAAAACAAGTTGGTTCCAATAAACTCCAAATAACATACTGAACACAATTGTAGATGGAAGTTTCTTGAAATTCAAAACATAGAAGCGGAAAAATTATGTTTAAAGTCCAGTTATAAATATCTACTTTAAAACAAAGTTCCATGCATTTATCTTTATTTTTAGAAAAATATGGGGTGTTACAGGAAGTCGTACGTACCCATGAACGCTACATCAATTTCATTTTTTCCATATTAAAAGGAATGAAAATGAAATGATATATAAGTATATTATTATTCCAATATAATATCATATTTTATATACATTACTCATGTTCATTAATACCATCCTTATTACGTTCCATTTATGGTATAAATGTGTCATATCACTTTGAGGGGGCGGTAGTCCGCACTTCCGCAATTGTAATTACCACATATATACAACATGAAAAGCATTATGTTATATTATAAAAAATAATTAAATTAGAATAGATCTAAAATAAATATCATAAATATCATATATAATTATAGTTCCATCATAATCGACACCATAAGAGGTGGTAGGAGAAGATCGACAATCTACATTCCGTGAGGTAGTAGTATCTCGTCTATGGAAACATTATGTTCTATAACTATTAGATGGAGGTGTGTATAAGTGTAGTTCGAATTCTTCTCATAAAAAAACCTAATATATTGGGGATACTATTTTTTTATGTAAAAAACGAATAAAAAGATCATATAGTGTGATGATGTAAAATAATAGAATATAACTTGAGGAAAGATATTGCCTTTAAATCGGGTAACTCCCTTTAGTTTGAACCAAAATGATTTATTGAAGTGCCTTCTACCTAATTTAATGATTATAGATGGAATATAGGTATCTTAAGTACTTATTTGGGAGGTTTTTGGAAGATCCAATGGGCTTGAGAGTTGTGAGTAATGTGTTAGAGGTGATAGCCTTTTATAAGGGGGAGGAGGGGCTCCTTAAGAAATATTTAAAATATTATTGTATTATAACTTGATTTTATATTTCAAAAGGTAAAAAAAATTAATTAGAGGATAAACTAAATATAAGTCTAAATAAAACCATCCAATAATAATTGGATGTGTTTTGTATAATATTTAATCATTATTATTTTTGTTTAACCTTTTGTTAACTTATCTAACATTACCATGTTCTCTTATATAATTACACTATATTGGTAATGTATTTACCATAAAATGAAAATAAAACCACAAGGGGTTAATTAAAGACATTATAAACATTATCTGAGTAATTTTGCAGAATTTTTTATTTTTAGGATTATTATATTATTTAATAAAATATAGATTGATTTAAAAACTAATTTATGTCAATTTAAATACGATTAATATCAATACATTAAAAAATACGTAACAACTTTATTCTTTTTAAAACATACAATAATTCATAAATAACAAGTCATACGCATCCCTATAATTTGTGTATGGAATAAAAAGATTCAAAATAAATTTATTTTATCATTTATAATCTCATTTATTAAAAACATTCATTAATGAAGTAATCATTAAATCATCATTGTGTCATAAATAAATTTATTTATTTGATATCTAAATATTACAAATAAAATACCATTATGTATTAAATATCTTTATATTTATAATTATTAGTTATAGTCAAATATATTAATTATATTACCCCACATTAAAATTGTTTTATCAAAATAATACATGTTTATTATATTTTTATTTTTAATTTGAATAGAAAGTTATTAATGTAATTATCTTTCCCAAGTGGAATTAAAAGTCCAAAAGTTTCCTCAAAAGATTTTATTAGTCATCCATGAATCATCCAATAAGGTTAATACATGTTTTAAGATAATTTTATATTATTATAATATTATTTTTACATTGAATTACCCTATTTACCTTTAACAATGTTAAATAACAATCAAAAGTTACTATTCTGTAAAAATTATTTTCAAACCTTTGAACCACATTTTACTTAATGATGAAAACCATTTATGTCATATATTTTAAATTTAATTCACCTAAGATGAAAAATTCCCTTCATATGAAAAAGTTGGTTTTTAACTACTAAGATTTATTTTTCACAATTCATCAAAAATTGAATTTTTTCAGAAAAATGCCAAAATTTCATCCTATGCCAAATTTGATATTCCGAATCCAAAAATGATTTATATTTTTAAAAATTCAAAACATAGAAGTTTCATTAATTAATTTAAAATTAAAGCTCATTGTTAAAACCAGAATGTGTGTTTTTAAAAAATAATAACTATCAAAATATTAAAATTTATTTATGTCCAATTTCAATGTGAAATTACTTCCAATGAAAAAAATTATATTAAATGGTAAAAATATAATCTGATGAAAATTTAAAACAAATTAAAAATTCAATATATCCAAATAAATAAATTAGATTAAAACATATTTTTGAATTAAAAAGTAGTTTTTTTCACTATTCATTTGAAATTGAACATTACAAGAATAATACCAAAATTTTACCCAATGTAAATTTTGATGCCCCACTTCTAAAGAAGAATTTTATTTTATCAAATCAAATATATAAAAGTGGGAAAAACTATATTTAAAAAATTGTTCACCATCAAAAGGTGGTAAATCGACCTTTTATAGAATATGAGACTATTTATTCTTAAAATTGGATTGATTCACTTTTTTAGCCTATAAAATTTATTGGATAAAGGTAAATACATCTAATAAACTTGTAAAATAATATTATAGATAATTCTATTCATTCCTGCCAATAAAATGGCTATGCGATAACTACCATTTAAAATAATAATATTATACTATTATTTTTCAGTATAACTCAACTTTGTGTGTAACGTAAGATTTCAAAGAAACTCGTTGTTGCGTATTAGGAACGCCATCAAACATAGCATCCCATTTAAAGTAATATTAATATTTAATTCATAAATATTAATAAATATTTAAATATCATACCTCTTACTTACCGAGGATGTTACCCCATGTTTATATTGGTCTAACATGATTAGTTAAAGTGATTAAAATTAATTACAGCAGTTAAGACAAAATTAAGATTAATATCATACTAAAACTTATAATTAATGTCCCAAATGAACAATAAACATGTTCAAAACACATTGGATATCCATATATATTCCATAAACCCAAAAATATTTATTTATTTGTATTTTTAATGATATTTTTTAGAAATAACATGTTCCCGCATATATTGATTCTAAAAATTTCAACTATGTCCATTTCCTTCCCCATATAAGGCCACCACCTCTACCTATTCCATACACCTCTCAAAACGTTTCATTTTGTCCAAACTCTACCCAATTATCCTCCCAAAAATCATCCCTTACACATTGAAATCATACTTTTTTTGGAAATCCTCTCAAAGAATAATTTTGGCATAAAAAAGGATTTACATTATTAAGAGGTAATGTATTCTCTGAAGCTCCATTCCTCTATTTCACATGTTCACCCACTCCACGATATTTATTAAATATTCAATAAAAAATATATTATCCAACATATACTATGATTTTTTATATAAATATTTCATCTAACACTTACACACACCTCCATATTTGAACATATACTATGGATATTGAATATATTGTTTCTGTGTATGGAAAGATACTAACTCACGAAACAATGATGGTTCATTTCTCATTTACCACAAATTATATTGGACATTATGATGGAAATATATTTATATAAGTTATATATTATATTTAATATATATATAATCTTCTTTATTCCTTTTATAAAACAAATATATTTACTTTTCATTTGGTGTTAATATGATAATCTCGATTGAGAAGTGTGAACTAACGCCCTCTCAAGGTCACGTGATTTGTTCACACACCACATGGAATGTATTAAGGATGTGTTTAATGAACAATTTTGATATATCCGATATATTCATGATATTTTAATTATTATATATATATATAAAAATATATATATATATATATACATATTTCATTTACGTACTTTCATTTAATATGGAAATAAATACAGAAATTGTGTTCATTAGTATGTACTGCTTACCATCCCCATGAATGGTGTATTCCATTTTCTAATTATTTATGATATAAATTATTTTAATTTATATATAATATATATAAATTATATTTATATCATTTCTTACATTCTCGTATCATGATATATTTATAAGGACCAATGATATTTCCAGGTAGGACACACATGAAGAACAAAGTAAATATTACCTGAAATGAAACCATAACATAGGATCGTTAACAATTGGCTAACATAATGTCATAATAAAACCATATATGTTACTATATATAAGAATATTAATTTTTAAATTTTTTATAGTGAACTAATATTTTATATTCAGGAAGCTAGTATGAGTACACAGAGACTCAAGACAAAAGGTAAGGTGATTTCATCTCACTTTTAGTTTCTCTGAGATACATGTGATGATTACCACCCACTCGTTTTGTGTGGTTTATGAAAATTAAATGATTGTATTATATTGAAATTATATTTCAATTTACGGTTATTCACATCTACAACATAGGATCCTTCTTTAATGGGTTATTAGATTAAAAAGAAACGCAATTTGTAAAATGTTTTATCTCAATTTTCCTTCTTTTAGTCTCATGTTTTTCTATGAACCTAACCACTTTATTGAGGCATATATACAAAAAATTTACATTATGTATATTTAATATCATTATTTTCATGCTATTATATGTTTCACTTAATTTATATTCCTTACATGGAGAGTATTAAATCAAGATACCAAGTTATAAGTTGTTATAGAGACAATATCATTTCTTTTTTAGATTGATTATGTTTATGATTTCGTTGACTAAAAATTATGACCCAAATCACTATTTTATTCATGAGTTTCTATATATTCTATTATTTCATAACATAATCATGTATTGGTACAATATTCAACTATTTGGTAAATTTGATAATTAAGAAAGTGTTTTTAGGGAAGCTCTACATTACCATTTCTTCATTTGAAAAAACATTGTTTTCAAAAACAATATTCGAAGAATATTATACCATTAATATATAATATTAAAATAAATTTTTACCCTTTTATATTTTTCCCATCTGTTTAAAGGAATATTTTTTTTGGTTTTTTGTAAAGTCACATTTCTAACCATTTTACCAGGAAAATGTAATGTTCTTTTGAAATCGTACGACATGTATGGATTTACGACCATCATTTCCTCCAAGTTCTCATTGAATTTTTAGACAGTTAATATTTAAGAAAATGTTTTTAAAAGTTATTTTAAAAGAAAATTGTTTTCAAAATTGATTAAATCTTCTTTTATAGGTTTTTAAGAAAAACAATTTCCAAATGTTTTTGAAGATTCTTTTATATATTTTCATGAAAATTGTTTTCAGAATCCTATAGTGATTCATTTATAAGATTTCAAGAAAAATGGTTTTAAAAATGTTTTCAATATAATATTATATGTTTTCAAGAAAATTGATTTAAAAAAAAATATAGATCCTTTTATACTTTTTCATAAAAATTGGATTTCAAAATGTTTTTAATCTTCTTTTATTTGTTTTAAATTAAAAGCATTTTCGAATTTCATTTGATATTTTTTATATGTCTTCATATTCATTTCGAATAAAAATGTTTTTAGAAAATTTTAAAGATTATTTTATAATATTTTATAGAAATTTTTTTAAATGATTTCATGCCTTATTTATACGTTTTGAAGGTATATTTTAAGAAAAATATTGTTTAAATTATTTTATTTAGGAAAAAAAATTTCAAACCAGAAATGATATTTTCTGAGAAAAAAATTAAAAGATATATGAAAATTATTTTCCATATAAGATGACATCTATTGATGTTATGCATTTCAATCTAAAGGTTTAATTCATATAATTTCTATGAATGGGTTATTATTAATATCATGGACTTTATGATACCAATTTATTCTTCATGGGTAATATGTATATGAAATCCATTACTCTTTCATGGGATATTATTTTGTAGAAATGTATATGAATCCTGTAATTTTTTCACAAGTTATGATATTTTTACATGTTTATGATGCCCACATCTTTTCATGGGTTGTGATGCGTTTATTTATTATCTTGTGGAACATGTAAATATGATTTCATTATGAGATGGGTGGGACCAATATCTCCCTAAAATGCATTGTTTAATGGTTAAACTTTCATGAGATAGACTATGTTGGTTTGAAGAGTGAACACATGATACTATGTTAAACATGGGAATTATACATGACTACTAAGATAGCAATGAGAGTGAACCTCGAATACTAATATGGTATGTGGATTAAAATAATTTTACTAATATAACCATTAAAGTGAAATAATATAACTAATATAGACATGGAAGGGATAACATGGATAATCTAGATATCATTATATGCTTATATTTTCCCCCAATTCAATGTTTTATTCCTATATTATGTTATAATAGATTATTCTCTCTATTTAATGATGAATGATGTCTTATGAACTACCAATATTTATGCCATTATCTATTTTATTATCATTGATATGTAGGGTATTGTCTTCTATTTTCATGGTCAGATTCCCATACCCTTATGATCATGGTTATTCATACACGTCTCCCATGTTTACCATTACAGATCATTTGATCTCACCCCTTGTATTTTTACTTTACCTTGGTTTTAATGTTATGTACTATGTTGGATATGCCTAAGAAGGTTTATAGTTAATAAGAACCAAGTGGGAGATGATGTAGCACACAAATGTACCAGTGTTTCTGTTTCCATGTTTCAAAAGGCATTATACCAACTACGGTCTTTGGGAATCTATTTTTATATAGTTTAAGAATTTTTTAAATGTTATTTAATGTTAATGTTTCGAAAATAAAGGTTCACTATTATTATTTAATAGTTTCTAAAGAACTATGGAATGTGATTGGTGTTGATGAATTTGTTTATCAATGTGGGATGATATTTTAATGACCTATGGGTTGTGAACAATGTATTGAAAATTGAAATGGAAGGGGTAATTTCTATACTGAAATTTTTTTAATTAATAAATAATGATTTGTTATTAAATATTTAAATATATATAATAATACACATAGTTTTTGAAATAAAAAATAAATCTAAAACACATAAATAAGGATACTACATGTGTAATTATGAAAGGTTTTATGTTGTTTTTTGTGGGAAGTAGGGATGGTATCCGGTATAGTAATTGGTACAGATTGTAATGTGTGATGGCAGTTTTATGGGGGTGTGAATGGGTTTGGTAGTGATGTACTAGTGTGAACCATTTAGGCAAGGATATTGTTTGGTTTTATTATACTTGTATAATCTTTTGAATTCTCAGCACCCCACCTAAGCTGTATTACCAAAGTAATTCCCAAACGATTTTTGGTTCCATGAGTTTTGATCAATATACACTTTTGTGAAGGAATAGAAGGTTGACTACTCCCTATTCAATGCTATACATTATATGTGTTTTTATTATTTTTGGTGCATTGAGGTAGGTGTAAGAGTACATGCTCAAATTTATTATTGAACTAGTATTTTATATACTAGAAAACATGACTATATGGTTGAAATGATGGAATATGGTGGAGGTTGTGAATAGTAGGTTAGAGGATGGAGTATTATGTTATTCATGTTTTAAATACCCCATTGTAATGGATATGTGGTCGAATATATGATATGATAATTATGTGGTGTTGATGATGATATGAAAAAATGTCGGTGATGTGGATGTGATATATGACATAGTTGTGGTATGAGATATAATTTTTTTTCGTATGAATGTAGATTGTATTGGGGGAATATTAATTTTTTCTATTGTGTTGTTATGGAAAATATTATGTTTAATTGTTTTAGGGGTACCTATTGGACATAATATTCAATTATTATTTTATTATTTGGGTATGTGATAATGTGTGAGAGTGACATGGTATGATTTGGTGATAGATAACCTCGTAAGTTCTTGTTGGTTATACCACTTATTCACAATTGAATTAAAATGATTATTTGAAATTTGTTTGATAGGTATTGAGGATGATATTACTATGTATGCATGTATGATCAACCCTTTATACAAAGATCTATTTTTTATGATTCAAAATCATGTTGATAGATCAAGATGTACCTTTTATCTTGAATCATGGAGCTGTGGTTGTATCTATTGGATTTGGGTTTGTTTGGGTGTTTCATTTTTTTCATTTTATATTTTTATGGAATGGTATGCATTATGGGATATTTTATTATATAGTATTTTGGTATTTATTGTTTTATCCCGACAATGTTCAAGGGATTTATATAGGTAAAGCCTCTAATCTTTCTGTTTTATACCCTCAGTTCTAGTATTCGACTTATGGAATATTGGAGGTAGGAATTAGGGTCACTCATGTCTTCAATGTAATCCCAATATTGATTTATAATATGATAGGGTTTTGAAAAGTTTATATCTATGATATATAGAAGAGAGTTTGGATGCATACTGAAGTAAGGAAATCATGATGATTTCATATGATTGATAGGAAAATTGTTTTATACAAACTTATTCTGTGATATAGAAAGGAACACTACCTAGGGAAAAGGAGGTAATACAACCCTATAATCTAATGAAACAACCTTATTCATAATGAACTCCCATTTTAAGATAAGGTAAGTTGTGAGGTAGATATATAAAAGAGGAACACACAATTCCTTTTTTCACTTTTTTTAAATTAAGGTGACTTTGGGAAAATTTAAATTAATATAAATTAATGAAAGTAAAATTATTTTCATGCTACAAGGATAAGGATTTTTCATTTTTCTTATAGAGAATAATATTGTTCATAATCCCTCTGAGATCTGGCAGGTGATGTGAATAAGGATGATCTGGTTGAATGATGGAGGTTTGATATGACTATAGTGAATGGGCTTTAGAGGATGTTTTTGTGAGTTCCAATAACTAGAATTGTTTATGAATGGGGGCAGAGTATTTGATTTTTAGAATGATTTTTTGAATGATGTTATCGAGATATCCTTTAGTTTGACTATATCCTTGGTGGAGTATCTTGTCCTGGAATCTATTAGCCATATTCACAGGGAAAACAGTAGTGTTGGATTTTATATAATATAAGGATAAGGTGGTTGAGTTTTCCTATGATTATTTTCTTAGGTTGAATCATAAAAATATACAATCATAAATTAGGAGGTTAGAAAATTGGAAAGATTTTATCTCCATTTAATATGGGGTCCAAATAATTTTTGAGACAAAGAACCTCTTTGTGTATATTTTTTGCTTAACTACTAACCTCTTTCAAAAATTGATCTATAGAGAATCATCGTGAGTTATAATTTTTCCTATTTATTCAAAATATAGTCACCGAATGTATGTTTCTGATGTATGTGTGGGTGAATAAGAAGGGAGAGGTTATCAATAGGATTCATTTTTTGTAATGATCATCTCTAGAGTGTAATTATTAGGGATTTATAAGGAATATAGAGACCCTTTAATTACAAAAATCAACATTACAAATTTTTTGAAGAATATATAAACATTATACGAAGAGATTCCCAAAGACTATAGTTAGTATATTTCCTTTGGAAACATGGAATCATAAAAATTGGTACATATGTAAGATACATCATCTTGCATTATGTTCTTCTTGACTAGATCCCTTCATAAACATATCAAATAGAGTACATATCATCATAACCTAAGGGGAAAGGAAACATAAAATGGGTGATCTCAAATGCTTAGTAAGGGAAAACAAAAAGACTTGTAAGAATAAAACCAATCATAATGGTATGATAATGTGATCATGAAAATATAAGTTCATACCCTATATATAAATGATCAAAATAGATATCATTGAATAATGATTAGATGTTCATAAGACTTTAATCATGATGAAATAGAGATAATAATCCATGAAAGCATAAAATAGAAATAATAGAAGTAATTTTTTTTAACACATAATCATTTACAAATTTCTATAGTATCCAAGGAATCAAGGACAATAAAATAATAGTGGACGAAGTCCTTTACTGAACTAAGTGAACCCCCATTCTGGAATTATATTTCTGAACTGATTAAATCATCATTCCCACCCTGTTTTACTGAACTAAGTAATCCTTTGTTATGTCGTTGTATTATTGAACCGAGTGATCCATCCTTCCCTCCCTATTTATCTTATAAGATATAAATCCCTACCCAATTCAGTAGAGGAATATATTGGTCCCACTAGTAACATAATGAAATAATATATACATCTTCCATTAGATTATATATAAATTTATCATAACCTATTAAATTTAATGGGTATCATAATAATTTTAACATGTCATAACCTGTGAAAAAATATAGGTTTCATAAACATTAGATAATAAACACAACCTGTGAAAAGAAGCATGTTTCAAAACAATATAACCCATGAAAAGAGAAACAACCTTCTTGATATTATTCCATTAGAACATAATACATTTAGGTAAATAATATGAATGGAGACATTGAATAATTACTTATAAAGTCATGATTGACACCAATGGATGTTATCGTAGATGGGAAATAATTTTGAGAGATCTTTTAAAAAACTTCTTGAGGAATATATCCATTCTTGTTTGAAAATTTATTCTTAATATTTAAAACCATTTGAAAATAATTTTCTTATAACATACCTTAATACATATGAAATCATTATGAAAAACATTTTCCTTGAGAACCTGTAAAATAAGTTTCAAAACACTTTGAAAATCATTTTTCACAATAACTTATAAAAGAAACATGAAAACATTTTTGAAACAAAATTCAATAAAAATACTTTGAAAACGTTTAAATAACTAGTAAAAAAAATTTCAAAATCATTTTTCTTGAAATATTATAAATGAATATTGAAAACATTTTGAAAACAATTTCATTAAAAACACTTTGAAAACTTGTAAATACTACTTTAAGAAATTTTGAAAACATTTTTCCATGAAAATATAGAAAATTAGTTTGGAACCAGATTAAAAAAATACATATAAAATTACTTTTAAAAATATTTTCTTACATATGAACAAACTTAAAAATGATATGTATTCTTTAACGGAATCACAATAGGTAAATTCATATGTTTTGTAAAATGTAAAAAGAATATTCCTTTTCCATAGAAAAAAAGTATAGAAAAATTACATGTTTTAAAAGAGAAAATAATTTTATTTTGAAGAGATTGGTAAAATATGAAATGTATTGAAATTAAGTATAGATATTACAGTATAATGGTATAATATTCTTGGAAACCATTTTTAGAAAACATAGATTTCTGACTAAAGATAAGGTAATTTCGGGCTTTCCTAACAACACGTTCCATAATTTATTATGTATCAAAGAATATAAAATAGTACCAAAACATGATTATATCATGAAATAATATAGGATAAGAAAAATTGTGTATTCTATTGAGATATGGATTATAATATTTTATCAATGGAAGAATAATCATAAATAATCTTGAAAAGCATTGTGATTGTCTCAATAAACTCATATAACATGGTATATTGGGATCATTCTCTCCATGTATGGGTAGTAAGGTAAATTAATCATTTAAAATCATAAAAATGCAGAGAATAATGATATGGAATATAAAATGGATGTATTTACCCCTCTAAAATGATTTTTGGTGTAAAAAAACATATGTCTCAAAAAAGGAAAACTTGGAAAAAACATTTTACAGATCTGGAAACATTTAAAAATTAAATCCCATGAAGAATGGATCATAAAATTGATATGTTAATAACCATAAATTTACTTATATGATGTATATAATTTAATAATGGATAGAAAATATACTACACAAAATGATAGAGTGGCAAACATAGCTTTTATCACACAAAAAAATAAAAGGGAGATGAAAACCCCATTACCTTGTGTCTTGACTTTTTTCTGTACTCATATAAGCTTCCTGTATAAAGAGTATAAGATTATAATAAATTATTTACGGAAAATATTAGTATACATAATATGATATATAGTTTTATTATGTTTTTATATTACCCTCCTGTAAATGATACTTTGTTAATATTTCACTTTGGGTAAAATTCCCTTTGTTCTTTGCATGTGTCTTAATTAGTTATATCTTTGGTCCTTATACATATATCGTGATTCTAGAATGTATATGATGATATAAATAAAAGTTATATAGATTATGTTTTTATTTTAATAATGTATATAATATTGGATTATGAAATGTAATACACCATTCATGGAGATAGTAAGTTATACATATGCCTGAATGTTATTTATGTTTTTTGTTGTCTTATTGAAAAAATTAGGTAAATGAAATATATATTTATATATAAATATTTATGAATACATATATATATATATAATTTTTATTGTATCATTACTATATAAAATATATAATATATGTTAATTAAAACATCCATAATACCTTTCATGTGGTGTGTGAATGAATCACATCTATTTGAGGGAGGGGTAATCCACACTTCCTCAAAAGAAAATATCATATTAACACCAATTGGAAAGTAAAGATATTTTTTTAAAAAAAATATTAAAAAAGATTAAATACATAGTAAATATAATATATGACATATATGAATATATTTTCCATCATAATGGACACCATGATAGCTATTAAATAAAATATGAAAAATTAATGTTTCGTGACATAGTAATTTTTCATACACAAAAACATTATTTTCGATATCAATTTGATGGAGGTGTGTGTGAGTGTAGGATAGAAACATATAATAAAATAATCCTATTATATAGTGGATACTGTTTTTCTCAGACATGAATGGAAAAAAGAGAGTGTAAATGGAGGAGAAGGAATATAAAGGATGGGAACTTGAGAGAAGATGTTGCCCTTAAATTTGGTAACTAGTTTGGGTTTTTGTCGATAGGATTACTTGGGAAGATTTCTATGCAATGAGATGATTCAAGATATAAGGGTGTACATTTTATAGGATACATTGTCATAGAATGGACAAACATTAATGGTTTGAGAAGTGTGAGGAATGGGTATAGGTGGTGGCCTTGTATTGGGAATGAAAAGGACTCAATTGGAATTTTAGAAACATGTTGGATGTGCACATGTTCATAACAAAATAAATACTTATTAAACAAACAGAAATAAATAATGGAATGTTTTTGGACTACATATAGACATAAAATTGGTGTTTTACATGTGTCATGCTCATTTGGGCCATTAATTTTATGGTTTAGTCCTTAATTAAGCTTAATTGGGCCTTACCTGTTGTGATTAATTTTTATAACTTTTACTAATCATTTTTTGTCAAAAACTAATATTGTATTGTTAGACTATAAATAATATACTAAATAAAATATTTTGTGCCTTATTTTTTTAATTCACTTCACAGAACGTGGAAATATTAAGATTATTGTTAATATCGCAGACATGATGAAATAACTATCTTTTAATGTAGATAAAAGATCCAATGTTTGTTAAGATTTCATATTCTGTATCAATGTGAATTTTTTATAATTAATTAATGTGTATAAAAATATTTAATATTTATCAAAATTTTGATTAAAACATATTTATAATTTAATTTAGCATTAATAAATAAATATATAAAATTTAGTTTTTAACTAAAATAGAATATTTTTCACGATTCATCAAAAAAATTATGTTTCTCAGAAAAAACCAAAAACATCACCCAATGATAATTTCATAATTCTGAATTCAAAAATTATTTTTATTTTATCAAATTCATTTTTTAAATGTTTCTAAAATTATATTCAATATTATAATTTGTCCATTCGAGAAAACAATGTTTTTTAACATAAAAGAAATTTACCCAAAAACCTCTCATTCATTATAAAAAAGTTTCATTTATATAAAAAAATTATAAACAATATTTAGAAAGTAGTTATTAATAATACTATTAATATTTTTAATGGTTAGGTGATAATTATTTCATTTATTTAGTTATATATATATAACATGTTTCATATAATATTATTGTTTTGTGTATCATATTCCAATTCGGTGTTTCTTATTGTGGAAGACAATTTGGTATTTCTTGTTGCACAAGAAAAGTTAGTTATGAATGTGAAAGTACTATTCGACTTTGTGTTTATATATATATATATAATGAAATATTATCTATGTCATGTGATATGAAAAATATTTAAAAGATTATTTAATTCAAAAAATTTCCCAAAATCTCGTGGTGTTACATTATACATGCCTTAAAATGAATTTCTCCCTCAAAATTCATCAAAGAAATAAAATGATTAATCTTTAATTTTTTATTCATTTGAACCAACATTATAAAATTGGATACTAATACATCACATAAAAATGGAAATTTGGAACCATAATAGTTTCCCAAATAACATTTAACTATGTATCAACATAGGAGAACATAGGTTGGGAGTGAATATTAGACATGGAGGAAAAGCATAAATATTTAATGGGAGTTATTTTTTCCATTAATCACAAAAATTCAATGACTATAATAATGTTGATGGCATCAAAGACTTAAATCTGTGATGATTTAAATGGTCATTATCCCAACACAAGTTAGGGTGTGAGGGCAACAATTTTTTTGATCACTTTCAGAATGTTGAGTAATTCTTCATAAATTTATGTTAACAAAATTTAAGTCTATGGTTGTTCTTTAAAACAATTATAATTCACCCATTTCATCATGGAATTAATGTCACTAAATTAACTTTTATGAATATATGACTAAAATAGGATTTTAACACTTCTTGATGCATATAAATGAATAAAACATCTAACTATCTATCTCTTAAAAAATAGGATTTAATATATAAATTTGAAAAATTAACACTAATAGTTGATCATAATAATTTATTCATTTTCTATAAATAATCATTAACCATGACATCGTGTGGGCTAGTGGTATGTGTGAAACCATTATTATCTTTCTTTCATCATATCAAGACCCATGACCTTGCCGGACATGATTGTTTTCCACTCAACATACCTAATGTTGTTTTTTAAAACCACTATAATATCATATATTAGATGGGAATCCTTGAAATGTTTTTATTCACTTATTATCTTTTTAAACAAGGTTTTCAACACAAACTCAATGTACAAGTACTTCCTTTGAATTTTAGCAGAATCTTTTCATGAACGATTAACCATATAACAATTATCAAAGATGAAAAATACAAAACATTATAAAGGGAGTCGCAAAATTATATTCTCATTAATTCCCCAATATAAAAAACGTATCACTTTGATTTCACATTCCAAGCATGTGAATATCATCATTATGTATTATCTAAAAATATTGTAACAATGTGAATTTCCATAAATCCTTTTTGAATAAATTCATGCTTCCTCATTCAAAAGTTTATTGGATCTATTATTTAACTCTAAAAATGTTTTAAACTTCATTTGTGGTAGAATAAACCACCTATGAACAAGTACTTACTTAGTTACAATGTAATAAATAATGGGTAATTTTTTCTTCATATCCCATGTATCATTATCCAAAAAAAATTATGTTATCATAAATAACAGATTTAGTATTACATTCCCTTAGAAAAAATATCACATTGTCATTAAATAACTTCACTCGTCCATAAGGAACAATTAACATAAACATGTAAATGTTGAGAAAAAACCTAATTAGAAAAATAATTGTATATTTATTCATTTATAACATTTGAATCCGAATAAAAATTGTTTGATTACTTCATCCTTAATCCATTAACATTAATACATATTTACGTACACATTTCATCTATAGTCTCTTCATCATCAACAATTTACCATTACTCACACCACCTTGCTAATTCTTTTCAGGAACACTCTTCTTGGGACATTGGGTTTCATTAGTACCATTTTTTATAAACATAAAACACTTAACCTTCAATGAAAACATAGGGAGGCCAAGATTCCCATCCATTTTGTTATCAAAACTCTTAAATTTTCCCTTTCAGCCACTTTCTTTGTGTCCTTCTTTTCCACATTAGAAAAACCATCTTATTCCAATAGTACATTAACATAGGTTATTCTTTCCTAATTCTTTATGGAAAGGAAACCAAATCTTCTTTCCTTCCTGGTCTCCATTACCAAAACTATCAATGAACTCTTTCTCTTCCTTGGTGAGCCCAAGAGTTGGTTAGGGTAAACATTGTTAATGATATTCCATGAAAACTATTTAGGCATGGTCAGGTCATCTTCACTCCAGCGATCATCCCACCAGACATCTCATAAAAAAATTATCCACCACATTCAACATTAATCTAGTTCCTTCCAGTTTCATCCATTGACTAAAACAAGAATCATAGTGTGAGCATTATATATCATCACAGAAAACCACATAGTAATGAAAATAATTAAATATAGGATGTCTAAATCATTACACATTAAATAATATATAAAACATTGGTTTTAAAATATTTTATACATATCTAAATAATATGTAAATAATTAATGATAGTTTGTAAATAGTCTCTGAATTCCCATAGAATATCCCTATGTACTGTCAAAACAGGTACGCAACAAGGCCCGTTTTTATGTACCAAATTACCCTGAATCATAACCAGAATAGTTTATTGGAGTTTTTACCCCTATTTTCATCTATTATATAGCCACATCCACTTTGTGTATCGATAAAGGGATGTATTTCTTAGAAACGTCTCACCCTATCCTTTACCAAAATTCAGAACATTTTCTTAACTATTAACCTTTCCTTATAATTATAATTTGAGACATCCCTAGGCATATGATTAGAAATATACCAAGGGATATCACAAGGGTTTTCTTATTATAGTTTCCAAACATTAACTATAACATTGATATTCAACCAACAATAGTGACCCTCTCTTTATGCACATTACCATTACATAACGTTTTCAGTATACTAAAACATTATTCAAATAGACACCCAAACATTGTGGTTAGTGAATTGCTTTTGCAAAATGAAAAAAAACATTGGTACACATATGAGATACATAAACTCCCACTAGTTTATTCTGGAATATCACCCTTCTTAGATATATAAATCATATTACGTATCATCATAACCTCTGGGAAAGGATACATAAAATGGGTGAGATATAATGGTTAGTATGGGTAAACAAGGGAGACATGTAAGCATAAACCTGATCTAAGGGTATGAGAATGTGATAATTAAAATTTTTGATAATAACTTATATATAAAATATCATAATAGAGATCATGGAATAAATATTGGTAGTTCATAAGAAATTAATTGTAATATAATAGAGATCACATGACATGAAAGAATAACATAAGAATAATACATGGAATTTTGGAAACACATATGTATATAATGATTACCAAAGTTTCCAAGGAATCAATACCAAATATATCATAGTGGAATATGTCCTTTATTAAAACAAGTGAACCCCCTTTCTATCCCTATATTATAGAACCGAGTAAACCCTCATTCAAGTCCTATAGTAGTAAACTGAGTAAACCCTCATTCGATTCCAGTATTACTGAACAGAGTGAACCCTAATTTCATACTTGTATTGCTAAACCTTGTGAACCCTTATTATAACACTTTGAATATCAGGATATATAAATCATTACCCAATGCATTGGAGAAAGATATTGGTAACACCATTCATATAATTAAATCATAAATACATATTCAATAAGATCATAAATAATTATATCATAGCCAATCAAATGAAATGGGTATAATGAAAATGTAAACCTCTTATAGCATATGGAATAAGATAGGTATTATAATCATTTAGTCATAAACATACCCTGTGAAATGAAGCGGGTTTCAAAAGCATATAACCCATGAATGAGAAATGGGTTTCAAAATTTCATTCCATCAAAACATCTTCCATTCTCATAAATAATATAAATTGTTAAATTGAATAATTTCCCATAAAGGGCATAATTAACACCAATGGATGTTAACATAGATGTGAAATAACATTGAAATAACATTTAAAAACACTTTTTGAGGTAAATATCTGTTAGTGTTTGGAAAAGTCTTTTTCATACATAAAACCATTTCAAAATCATTTTTATAGAAAATACAACGAAAATTATGAATATTTTTTGAATTTTTGTTTTCAGGAAAATATATAAAATAATATTAAAAACGTTTTTAAAATCATTTTTATTGAAAATATATAAAATAATCATGAAAAAAAATTTAAATCCATTTCATTGAAAACAAATTGAAAACATATAAATAGTACTTGAAAAAAAAATTAAAACGGGTTTCCTTAAATACATATAAAGTAGGTTTTAAAACATTTTGAAAACAATTTTCCATGAAAAAAATTTTTAAAAACATTTTCTTGAATATGTACCATTTAAAAAACTAAAAGGAAGCCTCAAAGGAATGACGGTGGGTAAATCTGTAAATATCATACAAGGTAAAAAGAACATTCCTTTTGCACTATAAAATGGTTGAAACGATTCCTTGTTCGTAATGTGACAAAAAAATTCCATTGAAAACATTGTTAAAATACAAAGTGGGAAATAATTCCTTTTATATATTATAATAGATGGTATAATATTCTTTGGAATAATTTAGAAAACATAGTTTTCCGACCGAAGAGAGGGTAAAGTCAGGGTTTCTGAAAAACATTTTCTTAACTGTGTAATGTATCAAAGTGTATAATATGGTATGGATGAATTATTATATAATGAAATAATATTGGATAAGGAAACACAACAATATTCCTTATATATGGATCATAATATTTCATCAATGAAAGAATAAACATAAGGAATCTTGTAAAGAAATAACATTGTCTCAATAAACTCTTAAAACATGGTATCTTGGGATCATGCTCTCAATGTAATGAAATGATATTAAATTAAGTATATGATATCATGAATATATTTATATTTATGATATGGCATCAAAATTGTATTTATTTACACCTGTATAAATATTTTTGTTGAAAAAAAAATATAAGCCTCAAAGAACACAAATTGAGACAAAACATTTATACCTATTTGGTAACTTTGGAAACATAATACCCCTAAAATAAGGGTAATAAAATGGATATTTTAATAACCATAAATGTAATAATATTATTCATATAATTAAATCCTATTAATAACATCCATCACATAAAATGAAATTTTTTCGAACATTGCCTGTATCTCCCAGAAATTATAAGTGAGATGAAAATACCCTTTCAATGTGTCTTTCCCCTCTCCGTACTTGTACAATCTTCTTGTATAAAAAATATAAGTTTATTATACATATTTTATAGAAGAATATTTGTATACTTAAAACTATATATGGTTTTATTGTATCCTTATGTTACCCTCTTATTAATGATCATATATTAAAGTTCAACTTTGTGTAAAATTCTATTTTTTCTTTAAATGTGTCTAAATTTGTTTATATATTTGATATTTTTATTTATATCATGATTATGTAATGTAGAGAATGATTTAATTATTAGGAATTTATATTATATTTTTATTATCATATTCTATATAATAATGAAGTAAGAAATGGAATACATCCTTCATGTAGATGATTAGTCATACGTAGGCATGAACATCGTTTCCTTTTTCATTGTCATATTGAAATAAAGTTTGTAATATATATATATATATATAATTATTCCATATAAATAATAAATAATATATATTATAGGAGTTCATTGAACCCATCCCTAATATATTCCATGTGGTGTGGGAATGAATCTCATCGCTTTGAGGGTCATTAGTCCACACTTCCTCAAATTAGATAATCATATTAACACCAAATATAATGTAAAGAAATGTGTGTTGAAAAAGTAATAAATAATATTAAATACATAATAAATATAAAATATTACATATATAAACATATTTTACATCATATTCACCACCATGATATGTGGTAAACGGAAATTTAACAATCATCATTTCGTGAGGATGTAATTTTCCATACACTGAAACATTATGCTTGATATCCATTAAATTGAGGTGTGTGTATGATTAGGCCATAAAATTTGAATAAAAACATCCTAGTATATGGATTATAATGGTTTTATCACATAATAATCTAATAAATATATAATATATGGTGGATAATGAAAATAAATGAAAGGAGCTTGAGAGAATACATTACCTCTATATCAGGTACCTCCTTTTGGTTTGTACCAAAAAATTCCATGAGAATAATTATTCACAAAGGGAGTCATCATGTTCTAAGGGAGAATTTTGGGATGATAATTGGGTATATCTTGCTCTATTACAAAAGGGTTGAGAGGTGTGATTAATGGGTATAGGTGATGGACTTTTATAGTGAAGGAAAAGGACTCAATTGGAATTTTTAGAAATATGTTAAGTGTGCACATGTTATTATCTAAAAAACTTATTACGAAGAAAAAAATCATGAATATATGTTTTATTTCCAAATTATGTTCATACAATTGGTTTTGGACATTTTAAAGTTCATTTCGGCCCTTAATATTAAGGTTTAGTCCCTAATTAAGCATAATTTGGAATTAACAGATGTGATTAATTTTAATCACTTTTACTAATAATTTTGGTAAAAAATTCACATAGCCTTAATTGAATCGTAATATTAGTCTGATTAAAATTTTTTATGTTGGATTTTTTAATTTCACTTCATAGATGTGGAAAAGTTATGATTACTGTTAATCCTGCAGATGGGACAAAATAAGAGGGTATTAATGTAGGAAAAAGTTCAAAAGATTGTAAAGAGTCTATATTCTGTTTCAAAATGAAAATGATTATAATGAGATAAATTGTTTTAATAGATGTAATATTTATCTAATGTGACCATAATAAATAAATATAATATCATTTATCATTATTAAATAATTATACAAAAGGCAGTTTTTAACTAAAAAGTAGTATTTTTACTATTTGTCAAGAAAGTTGTTTTCAGAAACATTCCAAAAATTCACTCGAGGATAATTTCGATGTTATCAATTCAAAAATGAAAATTATTTTCTAAAATTAAATTTCTAAATATTCCTGAAATTAATTTAATAATTATATTTTTCTCATTCGTGTAAATGATATTTTTAAACGTAGTAGGACTTTACCAAAAATCATATCTTTCACTAACTATATTTTTATTTATATAAAAAATTTATAATTTTTTTTAAAAAATTTGTTAGTACTATTCCTATAAACGTTTTTAATTAACAAATTAAAATTATTTTATATATATATATATAATATAAAATCAGTGGTGTGTGCATCATACACCTTATTGGTGCTGCATATAGTGCAAGCTATGTTGGTATTGCATTTAGAAAAAGCCGAGTTGGTATTGTGTGTGAATGAAATATTTGAATTAGTTTTTTAATATATATATATATATATATATATTTGTTTATTTATATGTATATTTCCCATGTCATGTGAAATGAACAATATTGAAAAGATAAATTTATTTGAAAAAAAATAATTCTCAAAATATCACGGTGTAACAAGGTAGAGGTCTATATATGGAATGATTTTTATATCAATATTGTAAATGTTATGATTGATAAGGATTTGTGATCCCTATCATTCCTCACATGTTTTTAGATATAATTGTTTTTTCACATCTATAGTGTTCTCTATTCTATTTTTTTAATGTAGAGTTAATTATGATTAGTTATTTCTATACCTAACCATAACTGTGATCCATAATAGTGTTGGTAGCTTTTTACTTTTTAACGTCAGCATAATTTTCCTCATAGGTATTTCGAGAAGTAATGATGCTATTTTTTCCACTTTATATGATATATAGTATTTAGAGGACAACCAAATGATGCTCATCTCCCTTAGGGTCATTGGGATAATCATGGTCATAGTTGTGGTTATTAATAAAGAAGTGGAGGATATGGATGTGGATATTTTCATTCTATTGAGATTTATATTCCAAATGGGATAGATATTTTCTAAGGTACCATTTTCATATATTTTACCATATAATATTTATTATTTTATTTTTCATCTTTATCAAACCTCATTTAACATTCCTTGGTTTGTTCCTAAGGACTAATGGTGGATATTATTATTGTATCATTGGAGTTAATTATCCCAATTGCGGGTCACACAATATTGTTCGGTATGTTTAGGGGTTTTTAGTTTATTATGGGGTACCATCAATTATCATGTAATTTATTATACTATGAATATAATCCTATGATATCATTCATCGAATCAAATTGTTCTACTTTCATGTGTATAGTCATAGATTTTGTTATTACATAATGGTAGCAATGATTAGAAAGGCTAATGTGTAGTGTACATTGGTGGGTGGGATCATCAGAATAGCTGATGGAATTCAGAGCCACTATTTTTCCATCAGGAAGTGTTTTCATCTGATCCAATAGTACAATATGTGGTGTAGTTTCCTATTTTTATTATAAATTTTTTATATTTATTCAAATAATTTATTGTATTTGTACCACATCTACATGATAATGAGTTCATTATAGAAGTTAAGAATAGTGACTATCTGATTTTTTTGATTCTTTACCTTGTGTTACCATTTAATCTACTAGAGTTATATATTTAGATAATAAAACTAGTTTTGAAGACCTTAATCTAGCCCAGTGGTTCCCCATGGGGAAATTATGTGTTATTATCAATGAAGGATCTTACTGGTTTGATATTTTGTGTAAATTATTAGATGATGGGCATATTGTTAGTCAATAATTTTTATACACTTCATAGTATAGATAACTTGTTTGATTAGATGGAGGGAGCTTAAAAGTATTTGAAGATAAATTTATAGTGAGGATAAAATAATATGTGTCTAGAATAAGAAGATATTTTAAATACATCATTCAAATTCCTCTATGTGAACATACATTTCCTAGTTTTAATGTTTAGTGTAACAAATTGCACAACTATTTTCATAATTGCAATGAATTCCATGAATTGAGGTAACCTTTATAAATTAAAATCATAGTTCAATGAATACGTTAACGTAAACCTTAAATTGAAGTTGGAGTGTCTCGAGCACTATAGATATATTTTTCAATTCCTTAGTAGTCATCAGTATTATAGAATGTTTTTTAAGTATAGGTTCTAAACATGGTTGTAGTATTTTTTTCAGGTATGTTGTGTCTGAACATGGATTGTATTAAAGTCATACTAAGAATAAGGTGGTTTTTTGTTAGGTAATACTATGAATGCTGTAAAGATCCATAGATTCATTAATCTTATAGGCTTTTATTAGAGATTTTTTTATTTCTCTTTTATTATGGACACATTAACTACATTTACTAAGAAAGAACATGATATTTTATAGATTTATCAATATAATTTTTATATTATCATCTATAAGGATAAGTTGATTATTTTTCTTGGTTTATTATCTCCTAGAGGGGTGAATAATGTTTGAGGATTCCAATGATACTACTCATCTCATATTTGGATTTTTCTTGATGAAGTTGAGGGTATTGATATCATATGGTTATAGGATGTTACATCCCTATGAGCATAATTACTCAACAAATAATTTTAAGTTGGAATTAGTGTTGTTAAATCTAAAGTTATGGAGAAATCCCCCCATTGGTGAATTCTTTTGGGTGTTAATGGTTCATAAATATTTGAGGTATATTTTCTCTTGGGGAAAATTTGAATCTGCATCAGTGATTGTGGATGGAGTTTGTAATGACATGATCATTTATAAATAAACATCCCCTTATGATTTAAATTAAATTTAATAAGTAATATGGTCATATAAAACACATTCACTTATTAGGTTTTATTATATCCTATCAGGTTTAAAAAAATATTAATCATAATTACCATAGATAATATAGTCTTTTAATAGTGATCACATGATTAGTATAAATATAGGGTATTAAAAATTCCAACTAACAAATATAAAATAAGTAATAGCCTCAACCAATAGGATTGTACCCTATAAAGCCCATTTATTGGAGCTTCTATGGGAGATAGAATAACTTGGATTTCCCCTTGACAAATTACAATCTATGATCCAGCAACTTAATCTTGAGAAAAACACATTACAAGAGATGTCTAATCTCAACCAGATCCCGACCCAAACCATGTAAACAAACTCACCCAATGAACGTTTCACGATCATGTACCTTAACCATAAGTTATTTTATGGGGTACTAAAGGGACCTATATCAAGACCTTAATATTATGAATATTTATATTATATTTTCAACATAACAAGGTCCTATGTTATTCTTATTTATAGTTTATAAATAATTTTTATTCTTATACAACACCCAAAATGTATTTTTAAACGGTACAAAATTTCAATTAATACCATTGTATTGAGGAATAAATTTATTTTTTAAATAAAACAATGTTTTAATAAAATGTTGTTATTAAAAAAATTTATTTACTATGTTATGATCATATAATCATTATGAAGTAAAATTTAATTTTAATAAGGGTTTGAAAATTATTATTGTAAAAAAACCTGTCATTTTGTCAAAAAATGATGATTATTATTTTAATTATAGAAATAAAATTTTAAAAAAAATATTTTGATAAAATGAATATTATTTTTTTGAAGCATAACATCAACATTATATAAGGTGGAATTTTACATATTTTTCTAAGATTGTTGAATTTTCAGGTAAAAATTAAATATCTAATAAATATATGGTGTGTATTATGACTTAATATTTACCCAAAAGTGGTGTAATAAATAATAAAAATAATTTAAGCGACAACATATATGTTTAACATTACAATAATGTATTTTTATGTTTATTTGATTAATTTTATATATTTTTTATTTAGCCTCCAAAACCATTTATATATTTTAATGTTTTAAAATCATTTTTTTAAGAGTATGAATCACATCCATATAATTAAGGGTATTATTTTATAAAGTTATTACATTTTCCATTTAAAATTATGAATAAAACCCCCCCTTTTAGAATCCTTGGGAAAAATCATGGGAAGGATGTTCTTTTTTGTTATTTTATAATAAATTTTCAAAAACCTATGTTTGAGAAATGATAAATAATTCCCCACTAATTTCTTATATAAACCCAACCAATATCCCATTTTATCTAATTAATAATTTTGGGATATTCTCTTAAAAAAACTCATAAATCCCATATGATTAATAAATTTTAAGATACCCCTTTAGATCTCATCAACCCCTTATACGATCATTTATATACCGCCCTTATGCTTGGAAATTCCACCACCCTTTTCGATGAAAAACAATTGTGTACTAAATACAAGTACCTATTTCTTATCAAGGGTGTCCACCTTCATGAACTTATAGATATATTATTTAGTAAAAAATTTAATTTTTTACACGCTCCTTGATCATGAAATGAAATATGATGATGAATGAATCTGGGTTGTATGATCTATGCAGAACACTTAAGCATGATAATGAAATGAATTTGACGGGTGTGCCTAGAATTATATAGTGCTCTAATGCATTGGAAAATTTTTCAATATCAAGAGAAATCATTAATGTGGTTATTTATTGATCATAATCTATCATGGAAAATTTTCAATCATTATTTCTTGGATTTAACCTTGAACTATGATTATAATGGTGTGTTTTAAGTTGTTTCCACATTTCAGATGGGTCTATTATGTTATCATTATATATCGTACCTCTTTGCTCATGTTTATGATTCCCACCACTTTTATTTCCCATTGATATAAATAAATTCTATTATGTGTCAAATTATTCATTTTATTGAATTTTTATTCCCTTACTGTGATTTTTAGCACACCACTTTCTTCTCTATGTCCCCAGGTTATCCAGTACAATTTTGTGTATTATCTTGTCAATGATGTTTTCAAAAAGGATGTTATATTTCCTATTTTAAATTTATTATATAATGTAACTATTTACCATGACACTATACATATCAATTATATGGGTTTAATTATACGACATCTTATTTAATAAATCTTGAGGAAATATGAGGAAATTTTCTGATGTCCCCAAATTGTCAAAATAGAATGTGGTGAATCGGAAGTATATGAAGGGGAAAAGAAGGAGAAATAAATGTTTAGTTTTTGTGGTATAATTTTCAATATAATGGTGTTATAGAATTTCAATACCCCACATGTCAAAAGTTTTTAAACAAGAACCACATAAATTTCTTAAGGGGATGAAGAAATAATTTAGGTTTGGAAAGGAATGGAACCTAACTAGAGATTGCATACATGAGTAACCCACTAATGTGTTGGAGGAAATGAATACCCTTGTCAACCATTAGAGTATTTTTAATATGTAAAATGTAAGGAACATGGGATCTTTTAAATCCATTTCTCTAATATTGCAGTGTGAGGAGAATACCAACAACCTCAAAGGATGAAAGGGTGACATTTTTTCATCACAATATATGAGGTGGATCTCAAAAATAAAATTGTGATAGGCATGTTGGTTTTTCATTCAAGAATAGAAAACAAAATTTTTTATTTTGGTTTTACGCATTATAATATTAAGGTACTATTTAGTAGAACAATTCAAACACCACCACAAATCATATAAGTAGAGTTTTTAGTGAAAATGGAAAATTGATCAATTCTATATAACTCCTTCCTTAAAAAATTGTTGGTTGAGATTCTCAGTCAACCTTTTCATTCAACCTTTCATTTAATTTGAATAAATTCTAGTTATGTATTTCCTTTACTTGTTTAGATCAAACCAAAATTTCTTCAGAATTGAATTCTACATTTTTATTTCATATCGTCCCATGATTCTCTTCAAATTTAAGGATATGGATGAATAATATTTATCACTTACATATCAACAATTGTTATTATTTCCCTATAATAAATCATTTCTAGCTCAAATGATTAATACAAAGGAAAGGTTCATCCTTTAATACATGACCATTGTGAGGGAAAATGTGGAAGTGTTTCCCAATGAATTGACCAGAATTCCTCTTGGCCGAGAGGTTTGATTTTCAATATAGATTACAATTGAGTAATTACCATTATCTAAGACTTAGTATAGAATAGATTTTGTGGAACATGAGGAGATAATGAAAAAACTACAAAATAATTTGGATAAAGGGTTCATATAGCTAATTTATTGTTTATGGGGTGAACTAGTCATATTTTTCATAAAGACGGATTGATGAATGCATCTTTGCATTGATTATTGTGAGCTCAAAAAAATCTCAACAAATAAAAAAGTATCCTCTACCATGGATTGATGACTTGTACAGTCTGTTACATGGATCACAATACTTCTGCAAAGTGGATATGCAATCAGTATATTACAATGTTAGGGTGAAGAAGTAGGATATTCCCAAGACTTCATATCATTCAAGTTATGAGGACAATGAATTTACAGTAATTCCATTTTGACTCACTAATGATCCATTAATATTTAAGGACTCTATGAATAGAGTCTTTTGAGATTGACATGAAAACTTTATGGTAGTATTTATAGATGTCATTTAGATAAACTTTAAAATCTAGGAGGACCAATAGGAGCTTCTAAGAACTGTGTTAATGACCCTATAAAGGATGATTTTTATTAAAAGTTAAGAAAATGATCGTTTAGGTTGGAGGAAGTCTCATTCTGTCAAAATATTACAATAATAAATGGGATATCTATGGAACCATTAAATACATAAGAAATTTAATGATGGTGAAGGAACCATATGTGAAAAATATGCATAGATTACTTGGATTATTTGGTTATAATCATCAAGTGTTGAGAAACATCCTACAATTGTCAAAACCTTTTACCAATCTAAATTGGAAGGGAGTCATTTTTTCCATGAATCGTGAAATTGAAGAGAGCTTCAAGGATTTTAAAAAGAGGTTTATCCCTGCACTAGTACTCACTCTAACAGTAAGTAGGAAACATTTTTTTGGTATTGATCAATGATTAAAAAAGTGGGTTTGGTTCGGTGTTAATGAATAATGAAAAAATGGTAGCATATCTTTCACGGATGTTCAATGTTAACAAATAGAACTACACAAATCATGAAATAGAGCTGGGTGTAGTGATATTCTCTTAGAAAATATGGAGGCAATATATCTTTGGGAAAATATTGAAATATGTATGTATCACAAAAGCCTCATGTATTTATTTATATTGAAATATCTCAATATAAAACAATTAATATGGTTAGAGCTGATCGAGGACTATGACTGCTCAATTCAATATCATTCTGGAATAGTTAATAAAGTGGAATATTATTAAAGGATAAAGGATCAAAAAAAAATTTCATTGATTATAATTTGGAAGGATATGACCTTATTAGATATAAAAATGATGGAAATGGGAATTATAAAGTAATTAAAATCATCAACCCTTTTAAAAATGATTTCTCAACCATCCCTTTTGGAGAGGAAAAATGAAGCTTAAAGATATGATGTGGGAATTCAGAAAAAAGTGGAATCTCTATGGAAATGAAAATATTTGGAGTTAAAAGTTAATGAAGATTGTGTTGTGATATTTTTTTAGCAACTATGTGTACCATCAAATATTGAGTTAAATTAAGAGTTATTGGAATGTGCCTATAGTCCAACATTCTTCATCAATCTAAGAAAATATATGATGTATCTAGTTCTATATAAGAAATATGTATGGGTTAATATGATGAAGGAGATTTATGAATATATATCATGATGTCTTTTATGTCATCAAGTGAAGGTGGAAAGGAAAAAACTAAATGGGATGATGCGACCATTACTAATACCTACCAGGAATTGTGAAAAAATCACCTTGAACGTTTTCACCAGTCATCGAATGAAATCAAGAGGAAATAACCCTATATGGGTGGTGGTGGATCATCTAATGAAGTCATATCACACAATTCAAATCAAGAGGATTTCTCACTTGATCAACATGCAAGGAAATACATTAGGGAAGTAGTGAGTCTATATGGAACACCACTTTCAATTATATCTGTTTTTGATGCTTGATTTTCATCGATTTTTTGAAGTTGTCTTGAATGTTATCTTAACAAATAGTTGGTATTTAGCATGAAATATCACCCACATACTAATGTCCAATCTATGAAAACTATCCAAACACTTGAGGACATGTTTGATGCATGCTCAACTAACTTCATGGAAGATGGGATCAATATCTTCCTATGTTCAAGTTCTCAAACAAAAACAAATTCCACTAAATCATTCAAATTTATCCCAATAAATCCCTTCATGGAACGAGATATAGAACATCGATACGATGGAATGATTTTGGGGAACAAAAAATGATAGGTCCTAAAATGGTTATGTAAATGGTGTTAGAGGTTAAGACCAATCAGTATCACATTAAGGATCCTCATATTTAATAGACGAGCATGTTGAAAACCATCGACGAGACATATAGTTTTATGTTAGAGAAATTATATTCCTATTTATATATCAATGGATAAAATTATTGTGATTCAGGTTGAATGGAATGCTTATTCCAGGTTACATCAGTCCCTTTGTGATCCTTGATCGTATCGGAGTTGTGGCCTATCGACTAGACCTCCCATCTAACAAATCTCACGTAGATGATGTATTCCATTTAACCATACTGAGGAAGTAAAAACCAGACCCCTTGTATGTACTCAATCCAAATGTGGTATCATTGGATAATTATCCCTCATATGTGGAGTTTTTAGTGAAGATATTAAATTATAGAGACAATGTTCTACAGAATAAAACAATGCACCTATTAAAAGGTCTATGGAGAAACCACATGTTTGAAGAAGAATTGTTGGAATTGGAGTAGGTGATGAAATTGGGATAACCTAATCATTTTTAGTGTGGTAAATGAACATTTCAAAGTCCAAATTTTATAAGTGGGTAATATTGTTACGATGTGGAAAATCAAAAATAAAATTCCACTTATGATTTATATTAAATGTTTTATTATGTTTTATTTTTATAGAAAAAACCCTCACATTGTAGGTTTTATTTTATTATATAATAATTTAAATACTATTAGTCATAATTAACATTTATAACATAGTCATTGAATAATGAACACATGATTATTATAAAGATTGGGTTTTAGAAAATCTAAATCAAATAGTAAAAGAACGTTATTGATTGTACAACTAAGATCGTACCCAATGGAAACCATTATCAAAGATTATGATGGAGATAACAAAAATTTTCATTTCCATTGACCAATACTTTACTAAGATCCAACAACAAAATCATTAGGAAAAAAAATTATGAGATAATTTCAATTTTATCGAGATCACAGCTCAAACCATGTACATCAAAACACACCATGAAAGTCTCACTATCACATACATTAAACTTATGAAATTTTCTTGTCTATTAAAGAGATATATATCAATATAATTAAAATATTAATATTAATATGTATATTTTATTTTCAATATATAAATATTAATATTTTCTTATTATCGTTACATTAAAAATGATTTTGATTTTTATACAATAAGGCACAAATTTTATTTTTATTAGTAATCAATTTCAATTTAGATATTTATTTTGATGAAATAAATGTTTTTTGAAATAATTAATATATTATTATTAATTAATGTCTATTAAATTTAAATTATCAAATATTCCTTATAAACTCAACTATAATTTTTATAGGGGTTCAAATACTTTTATTGGGAAAAAACCCATCACTTCTTGGTAAATGTAAATTGTTATTTTAAAAGTAAAAATATACACATTTAGAAAATTATTTCATAAAATGAATATTATTTTTGGAATCATAATTTCAAAATTTTTTTAATGGTAAACTTTTTATAGTTTACTGATCTAGTTTAATATTTTGATAAAGAATAAATATCGTATAATTATATTTTATGTATTATTAAATCATAATGACACAAAAGAGTTGTAATAAATACAATAATGGGTATCAATACACAAATATATGTTTTCACTTTAAAATAAGTCGATTATATGTTTATTTTATTATTATTTTTTTGAAGACTTTATGAATCCTTCAAAACCATTAATATATTTTATGGTTTTAAAATAATTTCATCAACTGTATGACTCACTTCCACATCATAAAGGGTATTATTTTATAAATTTCAACCTTTTACTTATAAAATAATTATAAATACTCCTATTTAGAAGAAACCTAGGTAAAAATATTGGAAATGTCTGTGGTTTTCATTATTTTATTATATATATTTTAAAACCAATGTTTGAGAAATAATATAGAATTACCCAATGATTTCTTATATAAACACAGTCATGATCCCATTTCACATCACTAAAAATATTTTTATCACATCCATACTCTTCCATCCCCTCTATATAGTCCACCCAAGTATTCCATAAATATCTCAAGAAACTCCTACAATGATTTTAAAGTCACACTCTCAAGGTAAGGGTTATTTTATTTCTCATCATTATTCAAGTATATTTTTCTCTTATTCCTTTTTTCTCCAAATAAAATTGTCGGGATAAGATATTACATATACCCTATACTAAAGGTGTGATTCCTAAATGATCTGACACCCCTTTCACTCTCATTAATCCTATAAATTAATATTGATAAACCCATGTTTTGATGCTAAAATTTCGCCCTGATTTTCTATAACAAAAAATTGTGTAGTAATACCCACACCCATTTCCAATCGTGGGTGTTCACATTTATGAATTTTTGTATATTTTATTGGGGACTTAAACTTATATATTCCACACACAATGATATTGTAATAAAATATTATGATGATGGAATTAGTTTTGTAGTATATATGTGGAACACTTAAGCACATGAATGAAATGAAAGTGATGGGTGTACTTAGAATAATATATCACTCCAATGCATTGGATAATGTCTTAGTCTTGGGAGACATCGTTCAAGGGGTAACAGAGTGAGACTAATCCATATTTTTATTTTTTTTTTATCACGATGTCTGGGATATTATTATTGACCTATGTTTACAATGTTTTGTTTTAATTTATTTCAACATTTTCTATGTTTACTTCATTTTATCATACTATATAATTCCTTATTATTAAAGCTTGTGATTATCAACAATTTTATGCCCCATTTATATTCCTATTTTCAAACATGAATAACATCATTCGTGATATTAATTTTTTGTAAACTTACTGGGATTCATAGCTCGCCCCTTTCATATGTCAATCCCATTGTTATCCCACATAGTTTTTTGTACAATCACTTTAAAGATGTTTTCAATAAAGATGTTGTATTTCCCATTTATGTTTTTATGTAATATACCTAATTCCGAAAGACACTAGAATACACATATTTATAGGTTTTATTATGTGTAATATTATTTCATAAATCTTTAATTAATGTTTTATTAATGGAATAGTTGTAATTGAGTTCTTAAATAAGTATAACATTGAGATCTCTTATACCCCACATTATGGTATTATAGATACTAATTCTCTGATTATAAATTAATTAATAGATTATGTTCTAGATATTTTATATTATTATAGAGTGGTATAAGATCATGTATTTTTATATATTGATCTAAGAGAGGATGGGGATACAGGTTTACTATATCAGATTAAAATATAATTCCTGATGATGTTATTGATAGAGGATTATTAATATTTAAAATTAGGGGTAGTGGTAATTTGGGGTCATTTAATCAAAGTTGATTCTCTAAAGTGATGGTAGGAGGAGGATCTACATCAGAAGTTACTTCAGGGAAGATTTTTTCCCAATCGATTTTGTATAGGGAGGATCTCTATAAGTTCTATAATATATATTATGCATTACATCCGAGAATAAACATGATTTCCCATTCAGGGAGGGTTCATTTATTGTTTCTTGGGATATAGTGGTTTTTGGAAGAGTTTTTTCATGTTGTCTAGTATACTTGTATGTGTAGTCATAGAATCAAATTTCATACATTTTGTAGAATCCAATGGATTTCCCAGAGAAGAAGTGGGTGGATATATTGGTGGAAATCATCAATGGTTTAACGTGATCCCAATGTGGGTACAATATTATTATGGTGATCATGGATTGTTTAAAGAAGTCATCTCATTTCATAAAGAGTAGGGGTCAAGATCTATAGATGCTTTTGTTGGGTATTATTTGATTGAGACAATGTATATCCATGTGGTACTCATTAACATCATCAATGAATAGGATCATCATTTTAACTTCTGTTTTTGGGGAGGTCTTCAATAATATTTTAGTTCATAGTTCTGTTTTAGAACCTCCTTACACCATCATACTTACGGAAATATAGAGTGGACTATTTAAAACTGGATGATATCCTGTGATCCTACATTTTTTATTTCGATGGATTGTGGGTGCAACAAAATCAATTGGATGAGTTCATATATAAAAATTACAACCATTAATCTATTGGAACGACTCAGTTTGAATCATTGAAATGGTTTCATTATAGATATCTATTATTTTTTTGACTCTCTCTGTGGATTTGGAGGTCCTTAGACTAGATTTATGGTAGAGAATTACTGAAAATGTTTTCATGATTTGCGGGTGGATTAAGGAGGACAAAGACTATTAAAAATTATATACTAATCAATGCATAAGAATAATGGAGTTTTATGTTATGGATTATATATTATTGAAGGTTTCTCATCATCATCAAAAGAAGATGTTTGAATGTGGTAGTATGATTTCTCTCTTTTTTTTTCTTTTTATGGTGTTGTAGTGTATAGATGAGGTGGACTATTATTTAGTGGCCCATGAACATCGTGACGAGATCCATGATATTTTCCATGAGTATCTACTGCATTGATATCTTTATGATGTATCACATCTCACTTGTTTGTCAGAGTTGAATGTATACCATTACATGAATAATATGGAGTGGATAATTATGATCCAAGATTATCGATAGAAGGTGTGTAGTAGGTGATTAATTCCATTTCATCATTACTTATAGAGTCATGGTGGAATAGACAAATATAAATTTTCACATGAGTGGCATATTTTATCTATGAATATTGGAGTTTTTTTGAACCGTATTTTTTGTTACTCATTGAGGTGGTTGAAATACTGATGATTTTATGATAATAATTGTTTCTTTATTTTTTGTTTATATTGTTAATCTCTTATGTCATTATTTTCTCTGGTGGTGGTGATGTATCTATTTTGTGGAAATCACCCAAAGAGTATTTAGTCTTATTGGATGTGGCTTTCCTTCATGGTTTGATTTATATTATCAAGGAAAAGAATCATTAGTGAGGTATCTAGAATGATTTCATTAACTTTTATGACCCATTAATATTCATAGTTTGTGTTTTGGATATATCATGATATGATTGGAGGATTATTTTTACGGTATGAGATTAGATTTTGGCTGGGAGATGTATGTTTGGCATGGTTTTGTGTGTTTTCCATGATAGTTACTATTGGATATGGTATTTTACCTGGGAAAATTAAATTGTGAAATCAAAATCTAATTCACAGTAAGAGGGGATGGGAGTAATATTGGGTTATATTTATTTATTATATGTCATATCAAGGATGAGGTATCATGGCCTTGGTGCACGGGCTATAAGAGTCAATGTTCACATAGTCTAAAGGTGGAGGCTTAGTCAGTGCATGATAGAAGAGTGTTCCTGAGTAAATGGTTTAATGGAGGAAATATAATAATGTAACATGTGTTAAGAAATATTTAAAGAATCGTTAAAAAATTTAATCACACTCATGGAAATTTTAATGACTCTTACATTATGTGTTTTTTAATTTTCATATCATGACATATTGGATTGATTATCTCTATAATAGAATAATTGAATGTGAAATTTTCGATGGTTCTTGTAGATGTTTTCTATAAAATGTGGGATAGTTTTGATGTATAGTAACATGCATCAGTTTTAACATGTGCTGATGGTAGTGTAATAGATCAAATGGGTGTGGTAGTTGTATTCTTATGTGAAAACCAGAGGTTTTATTATTGTGTGGATTTATTATACATTCATCTTCATTTAATTTTATAGACACCCCACATGAGTTACATAAACATACTCATACTCAATGGTTAGGAATTTTATTTGGTTTCCCCAACATTAACTATTGTGAGGGTCAATTTGAGGAATACCTCCATGCCTTCCTTATTCTACAGTCTAAGTGTGTCATCTGTTATGATAGATTCAGGTAGGTATATGAAAATGATCGATAATTTCTCAATGATATGGTATATTATATACTGGAAAACATTATTATTTGGTTGTGATAGTGTCACATAGTGGGTATTGGTTATAATAGAAGGAATGAAGAAGTTTGGTATTATTGATGATTATGATACCCTTCTATAATGGATATGAATATCTTATATGTGGGGAAATATATGTGTAGGTGATTATGTTTCTATAATGGTGATGTTGATGTTATATTTGGAATGGTTATGGAATGAAAAAATATGTGGTGAAACATGACTGAAGTAGGGATTAAGCAGAAAAGAAATATGAAATCGGGAATTGTTAGAGATATAATTATGGCGAACTTTATTTAGGGTATCTCTATGATAATTTATTCTGTTATCATGATTTTATACATCGATTTAATATTTGTTGAATGTTTTTTTGTGAGGTTGGGTGATAGATGGCCTAGTATGTTCATACGGGTTCTATTATTTATTAATAATATAATTAACATACATATTAAAAATTTAAAAAAATTGAGGGATGATTCTATTGATTATACATGTATTCTATCTCTTATATATAAAATTACAATTTTTAGGTTTTTAGTATATGTTTCGTGGGTGGGTTGGGCCTTGGTAGCTTAGAGCTTGGAGATATAGTTGGACCAACTTACTATGAGATTGTTCTCTGATTTTATTTTAATATTATATATTTATTACAGGTCATGGATTATGGGTTATAATAATGATTTTATAATTTGATATTTATATTCAGTTCCATTATTATGTTATTGGGATTAATTATAATTATTCCACTCATAAACATGCTGGATACCCTCAATGCTAGTCACAATTGTGAATCCTATTTGAGGTGGACTATGGAGTTACTCTCTTCTTTAGTATTGGACTAGGAGTTGTTCCTAGTGGGTTAAGACATGAAATATATGTTTTAAATTGATTATGAATGAATTATTGAATATCCAATAGAGTTTTTTTAAGTGTTATTCATGTTCATAATTATTCATTAGTTACTAGATTGGAGATAACATTTTTCTTTAGATTTTTTTGATTCCATATCAGTCATAATGTGTCACATAATATAGCTATGAAAATTGTCTTTCACAACATCATGGGTACATCATAGGTTATATGTTGTTATAATAACAATACCTCATTTCGTATTTATGGATATTTTTTACCAATTGGGTCAAAGATATTACTGATCATATATCTATATCTTGAGGTGCATTCCTTATAAGAGGTAAGTTTGTTGCTTAGAAGTCCAATAAGAAACTTTTACCCAATATTAGTTTAGTGAATAATAAATACATTTTATAATATCAATATATATATCACAAATTATATATATTAGTTCATAACATAAAAATGAGTTTATATGTATCATAAAACTTCATGACTGGTTGTTACAATCAAATTTTAAACCTTTCTATAAATCTCGTAGAATATTCAAGGTTTAAGAATATTAATATCCATAACTTCATTGTAAATGTAATTGTATAACATTTTGATCATTTATTTCAATATTTTTCATCCAAGGATAAATTCATGGATATGTTTATTAGTCAAATAACAAAGGATACCATCCAATATTTACCATCATCATTGGGAGTGAATTCACTCCAAAAATCACAATAATTTGTTAATTTATTTTTTATTATTTAATTAAATTTAATTTTTTTTATTATGGGAGAGAATATAGAAAAAAAATTAAATATGGTAGAGACTCGTGTTAATTTTTGAGGTTATGGGAGAATTCGATAAGGGAAGAGAATTTTACTGGTATATATGGAGATAGAAGAAGTTGGTATTTCATGCGTGTAGAAGAGATCATGTGTCAATTCACATATTTCAAAAAAAAATAAAGAGGTATATTGATGATCTGTTAAAGGGATACACTAAATAACACTTTATGAATACAATAGTTAGTGATTATTGGATATTATATAAGCCTCTCATGAAATTAGTTTATAATGTTGGATATGTATGTTTTTCAAAATTGAACATGGTCTAATAGGAATTTATTATACACCAAAAGGTGGAAAGATCTCATAAAATACCTTTTACCCTTTGGTGGGTTATTTATAAAACAATATCATTAGAGGGTTTTTATGATTTATTTCATCATAATTTCAATCAATATATTTCTAATGTATATTCATGTTTTATTTATAGAAACACGCTCATGGATGATAGAGAGGATTATTAGAAATTATTTGAATATAAATTAATTAATAAACTCTATTAAAGATATATACATTTCAAAATGTTTGTGAAGATGAGCCTCTTCATCATCATAAAATTAATTTTGTTTTTTAGGTGTAATTTTATTTATAGTCACCAATTATGTGATATTAATCATTATACCCACACCTGTAAAAATAGTCAAATTCACATAGTATAGGGATTTCGTATTATACCATTCATTTTAGTCCATGAATTGGCCCATAAAAATATGTTTTAGATGTTGTATTAAAAAATTGAAACAACCATTGTATGAGTGGGTGTGGATCCTAGGATACATCAACGAATAAATTGAGTTCCACCATAAGGAGAGAAAAAGTGTTCAACGTGTATCATGTCTAAAAAACGAAAAAATAATAATTAATAATAGGCATAGTGCCAAACCATTTCATAAGAGAGATAATACAACCACATAGAAGAATAAGCTTGAACACATCATAGTGAACCAAGAATTTATAATGAGTTTCTAAGGATGGCCTTGGGGAACTGAATGACTATAGAAATGATAATTTTGGGTTTTTTATATCTAAAATAGTAGGAGATAATAGAGTTATATGGAACCAAAACTGTTGAGACATTTGAATATATCTAATGTTATCTATAAAATTTTTTTAGGGCTAGAATCCATAGTGTTGTTATATATATATTTATATGATGATTTTTGACATTAATTGAGTTAAAAAAAGAGTTGAATATCTATGATAATTGACCATCCAATCTAGGGAGTTCTTGTTAATGAATACAGGGAATAACAAGGGTTCAAATTTGATTTCAATTTGATATATACAAAATTTAATGTGGAGAAAATATCATTAATATTATTGTAACTCATCATTATTTCTTATAATCAATGAATTTGGTCATCTCACTTCTCAAATCCTAGTTCATGTTGGTAATTAAATTATAATCTGTACATCATGATCTCAACCTTTATTCACCAAGGATAATCCACATGATAAAAAGAGTCATTTAAAAATATATTCTCCAATTTCCTATGAAATTACATTCAAAAAATAAAGATTATACCATTGAAAATTTATATTGAATATAAATTTTTTTAATGAATGGGTATAGGATGTAATGGTGAAATAAAATAATATATAGAGTCACATTACAAAAACTAAGATCAAATAAAATCATAGTTTACTTTTCAAATAAAAGTGATAATGATGAAAATAAAAAGAGTTCAAATTTGAAAAAATGGTTTATAACATAATATTTTTTTGCGATGTAAAATATTGGGAATACATTGTTCAAAGTGTTTAAAATTTGGAATATAGTTCCTAATCCTCCCATATATTCAAAAAAAATTCCTCATAAATGTTACTCTTTAAAAGAATTTAGTTGGAGTTTGATTAATTTTTTTAAATAGATTGGTAAAAATAAATACATAGAGATTTAAAGAGTTTAACATATTCTAAAAGATTGGTTAACATACTTTTCTCATATGGTCGATCATATGAAAATTTATTAGATGACTTTTTATTCTTGGTTTTATTAAAATTATTAAATTAGTTTAAAAATATTGAATTTATAATGTTATATAGATGATAGTCTCTAACATTTTATTCATTCGAATTGGATAGATATATTGTTTTTTGAGAATTTATAAATGACCTCTGAAATTAGTTTTTCTATTTATCTAAAAAAATGTTTTTCATTCACTAGTATATGCTCTAATGAAAAAAAATTATGGGTATGAATTCATATAGAGTTATTTTATATTCCACAGTGATAAAAATATTGTTTTTTGATAATGAAGGTATGCCATGTATACCATATGAAGTTTCATTAACAATTTCATTGGTATGATGGGGGTTCTTATTAAATATTTAATCCGCATATGTGATTTTAAATGATATATATCATTAAAATATATATAATTTAATAATTTTTTATTGTAATCATTGAGTATTATATAATTAAGGGGTTTTTGGGTATGTTTTTGGACATTTCATTGATTAAGTATTAACCAAGGTTGTATTTTTCTTCTCATATAACATGTATGACATATTTTTTATCACCTGAGATAAATGGAGGATGTGTATAGACATACATGAAATAATATAATTTTATTTTTTTCTAATTGGAAGAGACACACTGATGTATTTATCAACCATGATTATTTACATGTGATGAATTAATAAACCTTTTCATCCTATTCCAGGACCAAAGAGAACAAAAAAAGAAAATGTAGGATTGATAAAATATGTTTTTAAGGGGAATCCAATTTCTTATATAAATGGATTATATTATTATATATACCGTTTAATGATACAAATGGTAAAAAATGATATGAATACATATGTGTTTAATAGAGATCATTACATATCCCTCTATATCTTAATTTGAATTAAAACTTTTCATTAAGACTATCAATTCATACATTAGTGGATTTTATAATTCATAATTGTTTCATTGCTAAAAACCACAATGGGGTCACACATTACTATTGTGAGAATGAGTATTCTGTTTTGTGAAAAGGTTTTTTAGAAAAATATTAAAGATACCCTAACTTTGTTTTAAAATCCATCAAAATTAATTTTTAAATATTAGTTACAAATTTTTACCCTATGATGTACCCAGTGAAGAAAACAGAATATTTATTTTAAAAAATACATTTTAAGAATGTATAAAAAAGGAGTTTTGGATATTATATCTTATGTTTAATATATTATGATAAATAATTTGAAATTTTGTTAATTCAATAAGGATTTACTAAAACTGAGATATTGTTGGATATTTTCATGAAATGTGTGATAGAATAGTGATAGTCACTGTGTTGTGGTTGTTTATATGGTACACCATATAATAAGTCATTAATTCTATAGAAGAGTGAATCAAAATTATCATATTGTATGTTAATTCTTGATTATTCGTACACTTCTAATTTGGATATCATTTTTAGTTGAATCATAATGCGACGATGATTGACATTGATTGTACATATAAGAATAATAATTTAAATTATAAAAAATCATTATAAATATATAACCTCAATCTTAAAGTGTTATAAAATTTTATCACTAATGGAAATGATCAATCAATATGGTTGAAAATTTCATATATTAATAGGTTATATAGATTGATATATAAATAGTTTAGTTCCATGGATGTGAGTGTGTGATTCAATATTTGAAGTTATTGTGAAAGTTTCTTCAAATAGAAGTACATAGAAGCATCTATTTCAATATTTCTTATAAAAAGGTTATAATGTAATGTAGTTAGAGTGTTGAAAATCCATATCCTCAAGATATTTATTGATCTCATGAGTTTTAATATAGAGTAAGGATCCCTTCAGTTAGTTGTTTCTAGTCATTATCTTACCCAATTGGATATTCCAAGTGAATAAATATTATAATACATAATTACTAATTAATTTTTATTAATTTCAAGTGTGTAGATAAATTATCGATGTTTTCGATATCTAATGTTGTTATTATACTGCAATATAAATGACAGTAATCATTATAAAACCCTTTAAAATTAATAATCATGAAAATTTATGGATTTGGAATTATTTTCATAGAAAATAAAAAACATCAGGGTATAATTATAATTTTTCGATTATCAAATAAATCATATTATCTTAAATTGGTATTCATTTTTATTCTCTTTACATTCATGGGTATTTTTACCTTTAGTGGATTCCAATTATTTAATTAGGAAACAAACCAGTTGACAGAGTATTGTGGAATCTAGTTAACCCATAGACTGTAACCCTATAACCTATAGGTAACATTTACACAAACAATGAGTAAGCTAGGATAGAAAAAATTTCAAGGAGCACTCAACGAATTTCTTTTCGAAATCCATCCTCATGATCATCACAATAGAGTATAAAAATTTCTCTATATTAAAAATATCTTGGACTATGCTCTATAAAATATAGATATATATGATTATCCTTCTATAATAATGATAGTATAAGATCATGCCTATAAAACAATAGTGAATAAGATATGTATCTTTCTTGTAGAGAAGTGATTTTGTTTCTATAATGTGAATGATTTTTCCATGATATTTAGAACATGAAACCATATATTATCAAAAATGTTACTTTCAAATTATATTAATAGTTTATGGATTACATGGATACATTTAAAATAGATTTATTTCTTCTCCAATCATGATTGATCTCTGTTCATAGATTTTTTTTAACTTATGGGTTATTTGATTAATTTTAATGTTGTTGTTGATTTTAGTAGTGTATTTATCATATTTGTCATCCAATTTGTTATACAAACAATATACTCAATAAACCCTATGTTAATTACACATAAATGGGAATGTGATTCTAGTATTTTTCTTTTTTTTACTCATTAATCATATTTAGTACTCCCCAAGGATGTAGTTTATACAAATCATTTTACATTTAGATATTTTCTCTAAAATAAGATTTTGAAACCATAGATGATGTAGTATATGTTTTATAAAAAAAATTAACATCATATTCAAAGATACAAAGTCTTAAAGGGATATCCTGGCTAATAAATTATAAAGGATGAAACTAAAGAATGTAGTGGAAGATGATAATATTGATATTAATGATGAGTTAACAAAATTGAAAATATTTCTTGTTTATTTTCATTGATGTAATTTTTTTGACATTTATAACCACCTCAAAAAATATTACCATTTACCAAAACATGACATATAAAAAAAGGAAGATATTTTTGGATAGTGTAGTATAGTATTTTTAAGATGACCCTATATTATTAAATAAGTGTAAAGATGGAAGTATTTAGTGATGTCTACTTTTCCCTGAGGTGAAAATAATTTTAGAATTTTTCCAATCATTGACTATTAAAGGATATCATAGTCCTAATATAATTGTGTTCATAATATAGAAACTTGGATTCATTTATTCTAGTATCCATAAATATTAAATAAGATTAATGTTAGAATAAAAAATACTCCAAATGAATTGGAATATTATAATAATTAATTAAATGCATCATGATCCAAATCTTGTAGTCAAAGTGCATGATTTTCAAGGAATTGATTTCATATACTCATTCCTAAGCACTTTTAGAAACACATACATTATTTTATGATTGGAAAATAAGTCTACATAGGGTAAGTTGATGCAAATGTTGAGGAAAAGTTTTTTGGATTAAATTTATTTCCAATGAATTTCATTATAAAGATGAAGTATCATAGAATATTTGTTTCTTCACCCATATTGGTGATGAATAAGAAAGTACCATGTATAGTTTCACCATGATTAGTGTATAAATTATGTATGGAATATCACATATGATTAGTGTTTAATAGATAATTTAATTATTGTTATGAAAATTGGATGATTCTCTTACAATTAGAATTTAAAAAATAACTATCTTTGTTTGAAGAAAAAGTTGCCGTATAATTTTTATTTTCATCCATAAGTGTTTGATGGTGATAAATAAAGAAAAATGAAGGATATAAGTGGAGGTTGACCAATGCAAACGTAATGAACATCCTACATAATGGTATAAGAAATTCAATATCATTCATAATGTTAGATAGTAATTTTATATTCATATGAAAGGTTATAATCCACCTATGAAAAGTTATTTATTTTTAGTTTCAAGGTAACCAAATATTTTCACTGCACAAGTAAAGTTCATGTTTTAGAAAAATATATTTCATAAAAGTTGGAATGATATTGTAATAAAGTTATTTGGAAGGACCAGTATTAATATATGGGTAATACAACCATTTTTTAAAGATAACTCATGGAGCTAAATAAATACTCCATGATATTTTTACTACTCACGTCAGGAGAACCTAAAAACTCTATACCTATGTAAAGGTAAAAATTACCCATGTAAGTGTAAATATAATATTATTCAAATTTCATCTAAAAATCTCATTACCTACTAAATGTCATGACAATAAGGGTAGATCTTATCTAATGATCTAAATATAGAATTTTTGAAAAATTAATTAATTTTGTGTTTCACATCGTAGGTTGAGTGATCATGAGTTAATCACATTTCATTGACTGAGTTCATGAAAATTCCACCAACCACACTGTAATATGATTGATAGAATATAAGAAAAAATAATTGTATTATATTCATCATATGATAAGATAATTTAATTGTAGTATGTGTGACCAAAAATTGGGTAACTAATGTAATGTGGTAGATCATGTGACTCTATTCACATGATCGATCCATTAGTATGAGATTCTTGAATTTTTTGAAGTAATGAATAAAAAAGTTATAATAATTCTCAATTATTTGGGATAAATAGAGATATGAAAATATCCCTATAATTTCTTAAGCAATTGAGTATGATGAATAAAAACAACCATTTAGGAATAAATGAATTAAATTTTCAGTTGTATCATGTGACGTTTTTGTACACACGATCATATGTTGATTCTGTAATGGAGAAGGAAAAGAGGAGGAAAACCAAATTCATATTTTTTTGATTAATTTAGTTATTCAATAAAATTATTGATGCTATGTCTATCAATTAATAATAAATTATAAAAATAAAATGGATTTTTTGTATTATCATAGGACAAAAAGGTATTCTGAAATTAAATTTAGTGAAAAAATTCTAGAATGTAATCACATATTTTTAATATAATGACAAACATTCGGACATAAGAATAATGTTATATCTATAATACAAAAAATACACTATCTACTTATGTGATTTGAGGATGAATCCAAATTAATCCTAACACCATTTATAATACGAACACAACTATGTAATAAACTATTAAATAAGATGAATATTTAGCTCCACCAATTGTGAACTGGCGGAAGAGAATAATAATAATATAGAAGCAGAAGAAGGGGTTTCCAATAAGTCAAAAAATATTATAGAATAATAAGGTATTATTTAGTTTGGTATTTTCATTAGATGAATTGGAATGAAGAAGATATCCAGTGTGACATTTATGTGCATTGAAATAAAAAATAAGATGATGTGTCTATTCATATGGATTCAAAAGTAAGAAGTGACTTAGTACAATTCAATGTAAGAATAAGAACGCTACAGGACATCAATGATAAAGTAGAATTATAAATTAGTGTGATTATATATTTTTGATACCTCTTAAAAGACATTATTAATGAATGGTATGGACCTGAGTAAGAGATTCACCAGTAAAGTGTGAAATACACACACTCTAAAGTTTCAATATAAAAAATTTAGTACTCAATGGGTTGTAGTAGTGGGTTATGAGACATTGGGTTTTATTGGGGAAATACATGGATATTCCATATCATACTGTGACGTAAACATTAAAAATATTCTTCATCTTCTTTGTGTGTGTGTGTGTGTGTTTGGTTGGTTTTTGATAACTAGTGAAAGTGATATGGTACAAAAAAGATAACAATTCAATTTAACGACTGAAAAATGAAAATAAAATATGTATAAAAATTATTAATTAGACTATAATTCACCACCACTAGGTACCCCCCCCCCCCCCCAATGTGGTTTATTCCCCATATTGGTCTCTTAAATTTGTATCAGATCCATGTTCACCGTTGATTAGAATACAGATCTCTTTTAATGATTTAATGACTGTATCATGATATATAGTAATGTTTTTTAAGGAAGTATTTTTTTGATTCATATAAAAAAATATTTATATCCACTGATAAATATATTGAAAAAAAAGAGGAAAAATGAATAAAAATATGCCCCTCTTGTCAAAAGAAGAAGAGATTAGAATTCATCTAATATATAGAAATGAATAATATATATATATACTTTATAGAGATTATATTATGGTTAGAAAAATCACAAAGAAAAAGGATATATCTTCTACCATGGAAGTATCATTGTGTCTATGTAATCATGAGGTGTACAATAGTTAATAGAAAATTTTCCCATGATAAGAAGATCCAAGTGTGAGTGACAATATGTCAAAAGATGTTTCTGTTGACGAATTAAAGGATATGATGGTTTATTATCCCAAGTAAATTGTTTCTATTTCTTTGGTATTATTGAAATCATATAAGAGTAAATAAATTTTCTTTATATGAGACTAAATATAGATAAGAATTTATAAATTACATGGGAAACACATGAGAAAATCTATTTATAAAAGCGGGTATTATTGAGGTAGAGAAATTAGGGCTTCAAAAAAATTGTATTTGAATGTAAATGGATAAAATTAGTTCAAGTGAAAGATTTACACAAAAATAATATTTAAGGGAATATCCATGCATTAGAAGAAAATGTTAAAAACAATACTAGCGTTAGTGATTTAAAAATGTATGTTAAATATAAGAAAACCAAAGAGCTTGAAAAACTGCTTCTTGAGAGGGTTAAGATGCATGAAGTGGAAGCATAAATAATGCAAAAATATTTTCATGATATAGTGAAATTAATTAAATATCCAAATAATACCCTCAATATTAAATGTCTATAATTTAAAATTTAACTATATAACCTACATATGACACATCTTTTGGCTTCATAATTGATGAATAAATTAATCACTAACACGTGTTGTTTTGTCACGAGTACAAAATAAATTTAAGGAAATTCATTTTTCTCATTTTTTGTTTATAACCGACATTATAATTAATTATTCATGTCAATTATAATGAATCCAACATGAATTGTATGCCTCATATCTTTTCAACATCTATTATTAAATAAATGACATTTAAAATATGGTTTCCAACATTAGATATTTAATAACCAATTGGAAAAATCATTTTCTCATCAGTTATTAAATAATCAATGTTAAAAACATTAAATTTTTTGAAATTCTAGGAAGAGACAATTTACATTCCTTTATTCTAATGTGTGTAGTCATTTTTCTCTCCTATGGTGAACCCGATATCTTTATTCTTCAATTGGTGGGCTTGAATATCTTTCAACCTTCATTATCTCCCATTATCCACCCACAACTACCAACATCCCACACTTTTTTTCTATATGTTCCATAATTACTTTGTAATCACCTTCCCATTCATCCCCACCTGATATGTATCTAAATTTGTATTTCTTTTTGTTATTTTCTATGAATCATTAGAATGTTTTAATTAGTGAATGTTGTTTTGGGTTTGATATCTTGAATGATCGATATCATCCGTTATATTTTTCATCCATCCACAATTTTTATTTAATATTCTTGATAAATAATTATTTTCTAGTTATGTGATTTAAGGATGAATACAAATTCATGGAATTTCATCATGGTATATTTATTCAGATTAAATAAATGAAAATTATTATTAAATGATGATGAATGTGAAGTTGATAATGAAATGATAATTCAATACTAGTTATTTATAGGATTCAGGAACATATGGTAATTTAATTGTGAAGCATATTTGTTTTATAAAGTTGGAAGGTAAATAGTTACAAAAACAAAATATATTTTTGAAAATTCCACATGTTTTAATTAATATAGTTGGATCATAATTTCATTCAATTAAAATTATATATTGAGGAAATAATGTGGAAATTAAATATCACATATTTATATTGATTTAAATTTTAATTATTTATATTGTTTTCTAAAAATAGGAATGAAAAAATAATAATTAATTTATCTGGATTCTTTTATTATCATATGTATATCTTTTATTTAAGGATGTAAAAGAAAAATAGATTGTATTTAAAATAATTATTCTATGGAATATTTTTTTATTAGTTAATCCAAAGACAGATAGAACAACCAACAACATTTATAATATTAAAACCTCTATGTAATAAACTAGAAAATAAGATAAAGTTCTTGCTCAACCGATTGTGAACTAAAGGAAGAGAATAATAATAATATTGAAGTGGAATACGGAGTATCCATATTTTCCATGATTATTATTGAAGAATAAGGTATTGTGTAGTATGGTATTTTCATTAGATAAAGTGGAAAGAAGAAGAGATCCAATGTCACATTGATGTGCATTGAAAAACAATAACATGTTTTTGTGTCTATTATTGTGCATTAAAAACTAATATGTGACCTAGTATAATTCAAGGTAAGAATAAGAAAGTTTCATGACATCAATGTCAAGGTAAATTATAAATTAGAGTAATTATATATTGTTTTTATCTCTTAAAATTCATTATAAAGGTACGGTATGTTCCTGAGTATGAGATTAACCAGTCAAGGGAGTCATACACACACTCTACATTGTCAAGATAGATAATTATAGTGCTCAAATCATAGTTTTATTGGGTTTTTTGACATTATGTTTTATTGGGAAACCCCAAAGATAAGCCATCTCATACAAAGCATTAAACATTAAAAATTATTCTTCCTCTTCATGGTGTGTGTGTGTGTGTTTCAATGTTTTGTGCTAACTAATGAAAGTGATGAGGGATAAAAAGATAACCATTCAATTTAACCACTAAAAAGGTAAATCAGAAAAGGTATAGAAATTATTAATTAGATAAAAAATCTGCCCCACTGAGTCACCCCCCCCCAACTGTATTATTTCCCAAATCTATCTCAAAAATTTGTGTCATTCCCGAGTTCACCATTGATTAGATTGTGGTTCAATTTTAAATATTTAATGGTTATTTATCGATATATAGTGTTTTTTATTTTTTTGGAAGTATTTTCTAATTCATATAAAAAACTTCCCTAAATCCATAGGTAAATATATATAAAAAAAGTGAAGAAAGTGATGGAAAAACATACCCCTCTTGTCAAAAGAAGAAGAGATTAAAATTCATCTATTATATAGAAATGAAGAATATATATATGAACTTTTTAGAGAGTATATAGTGGTTAAAACAATCACCAATAAAAATGATTTGTCTTATACCATGAAAGAATTAATGTGTTTAAGTTATCCTGAGGTGTTTAATAGTTATTACAAAAACATCCCAAGATAAGAAAATCTAAGAGATAGTGATGATATGTCAAAACATGTATCTATTGACAAATTAAAGGATATGATGATTTATTATCCTAAAGAATAGGTTTCTATATTGTATTTGGGATTATTAAAATCAAGTAGGAGGAAAGAACTTTTTTGACGATGATCCTAATGATATAGAAAATTTCTTAAAGAACATGGTCAACACATTAGAAAACCTCTTCATAAAAGTTTGAATCATTGAGGTAGAAAAATTCAGTCTTAAAAAATTGTGTTTGAATGTAAATGGATCAAATAATTTCAAGTGGAAGATGTATTAAAGAATAATATGGAAGGGAAGATCCATTCATTAGACGAAAATGTGAAATAAAACATAGGAGTCAATGATTTACAATTGTATGTTAAATCCAAGAAATCCAAATAGCTTTAAAACCTGATTCATTTGAGGGTGAAGATGAATGGAGAGGATGCAAAAATAATGAAGAATAATTTTCAAGATATATTGGATTAATTAAATATCCAAATAATCCACTCAATATATAATGTATAGAATTATAAAATAAACTAAATAACCTATATATGACATATATTATGACATCATAATATATGAATAAAATAGTCACTGACACATGTTGTTTTGTCACTAGTAAAAAATAAATTTAAGTCAATTCATTTTTCACAATAGTTATATATAACCAAAATTATAAAAAATTATTCATGACAGTTATATTGAATCTGACATGAATTTTATGTGTCATATCTTTTTAACATCAGTTATTAAATAAATGACATTGAAAATAGGGTTTTCAACATCAATTATTTAATTAAAAATTTGAAAAATTATTTTCTCAACGGATATATAATAATTAATGTAAAATTTCAATAAAATTTTGAATTTATTGTAAGAGTCAATTTGTTATCCTTTATTCTAATGGATTTAGTAATTTTTCTCTCACACAGTGAACCCTACATCTTCATTCTTTGATAGGTGGGCATGAATCTATTTCAGCATGCATTATCTCCCATCATACACCCACAAATATCAACATTCGACACTTTTTATCTATATGTTTCGTCATTACATTTTAATTACCTTCACATTAATCCCCACATGATATCTATTTACAGTTTGTGTTTCTTTCTGACTTTCCATGAATCTTTGGAATGTTGTAATTAATGTATGTTTTTTTGGGTTTCATATCTTGAATGATCTATATAGTCCCTTATAATTTTCATCGATCCACTTATTTATTTATTATTATTATTATATGTGTCTCATTGAAATTTTCAAATTAATGGTTTAGTTTTTTTAGATTTGGGTTTTTTTAAATAATTATTTAAATAATTCATGTTATTAATAATTTTAATTTCATGATTAATGTGTGTAACTCCCCAACCCAAATTCCCTTGAGTCGATGCATTATTACATAACATTGGAATGGTCACAAAATATCAAGTCTCAAAAGACCGATTAGTTTAGTAGCATTGGAATCACTAGATTCATTCATAAAGTTTACATTATATCATAAAATGAAAACTACAACAACATAGACTCCATAGTATGCACTCATATTCCCCCACACAATCCATGGAGGTCATTTATAAATTACTTCTTCACATCTTGGGAAAAATAAAACATATAAAGTGTTGATCTCAGATGCCCTGTAAGGATAACAATATAGTGGAAAATTGCATAAATAAGCATAAACATATAAGGCAATTTATAACTAAAACAGAAGCCTTTTATACAGGAACATCAGCATAATATGGGAGAAATAAAATTAAATAATACCATTTACATATTAACTTGGATATTCTATTAGTCGTATAATAACATGCAATATCAATAACCACTTTCATAATGATGGAATTCATAATTCCAAACTATCATAACCACATATTCATTGCCTTGTGCCCAGACTACAAATAAGATTTTGTCAAAGCCTTGTTCCAAGACAGTAGTTTGTCTCATGAGACCTACCGATGCATCGAGGAGCTATAGATGGCTCCACCCATCACTTATTATGTCCAATGAATTCCTCATATGAAAAAGTTTAAACATAACATAAAAATTAGTATTAAAACTAGCATAAAAAATGTTAATACTTTCTCCATAAACCATGAATGGTATAAAAATAGCACATCCATAGTCAAACATACCACGAAACCTTCCATAAAATATAGAAAGTTTTGTATCATAATAAATCAACTTCAAATAAACTTAAAATACATCAATGGATGTTGACATAGATAAAATCAAAACTATTTTAGAGAAATTTCTCTTTTTTGAAATCATTTATAAGTCACATAATTATAAAAAAACATTTACTTTTAAAATATTCATATTAGTGGGTAAGGTAATATTTGAAGATTTTATAATAGTAAAAAATATCCACACACACTGTATAGGTTAAAAACTTTCTTACCATAATTCTGTTGAAAAGGTTAAAAAGGGACCTTGTTTGGAAAATGACGGAAAGATTCCTTTATAAAAATCTTATAAAATTTCAAACAAGGTTATAAATTAATTTAACCCATAGTCAGTAAAATTGTAAGAATGATTTGAAATACATTTTTACGAAACATGGATGTGGATGATAAAGAGTTCCTAGTAGATAATTACGTATGAACAACCTCGGATAATGAAGAGATTGTGAAATAAACCCTTACCTTGTACTTTTGCTTGGTTGAGGGTAGGTTAACCTCTTGTATAATGGTGAAATTAATGTTATTAAATTATATAGGAATCATATACATTAATATGATATCATATATGATCTTTTAACATTGAATTGTTAATAATATCTTAGTATTATCGTCGTTTCAGGTGTTAACTTACTCATTTTCTTTTATATGTTTTGTTACATAAGTCATGTTTATTATGGAGAGGTGGTATCTTTTTCATATACATAATGATATAAAGTCCTTAAACATTATTTTTAATAATCATATGAGAATTATACATGCATGGATACGATGTGGAATGAATCTCATCGCGTTTGTGGAGATGGTAGTACGTACGTACGTATGAGCGACAATTTCATTGTTTTGATATTAAAATAATATATAATTGGAGGGTATATAATATATACATAATGATGATCATTTTATATTTATTATTTACATGAATTACACATCATTATTATACTCATCCAAATAATAATGTATTGAATAACAGTTACACCACGACGTGGAGATGGTAGGCTTTACATACACACGTATGATGACATGTCACTCAAATGATGGATAGAATACTGAATATGGTTTTACCATATTTATAATAACATAATAGTATATACAATATACTTGATTTATTATTTTAGAATGGAAATAACAAAGAAAGAAAATGTTTAAGATGAAAGGAATTTGAAAGAGGTTGGTGAAAACATTACCTCTTCTTTGGGTTCTTCCTTTGGATTTGATCAAAAGGGAACCATAGGTTGGATTTATATTCAAAATAAGGCCTCTATGTTGAATTGAGGGATGTTTATAGAATATTTGGGTAGGGTTTGGTCCAACCAAAAGACTTTGAGGGTGTGAAGAATTGGTTAGAAGTGGTGTCCTTTTATAACGGGGAGGAGGAGATCTTTAGTAAAAACTTAAAGTATTATTTTATAATAAATTCATATTAGGTTTATAATGGCTCAAAAGTATATTATACAATGTATAAGGTGGGTATAGGTCGAAAAAACTAAACCAATTGGTTTTAGAGAGGATTGGGTAACTTTATTAGCCTTATATTTTAGTTGTAACTCTTAGTTAATTAGTTTGACACTTACCATGTCACTTTGTATTTTTATATTATATAGTTAATAATAATACTATATACATCCAAGATACACCCATGTGGTCCATTAATGAAAAAAATATAATTATATAAGTCCATTGGCCGATCCTTAGATATTTAGTAATAGAATATGAATTAATAATATAATATTTCTTTTTAAAACTCATTTATGTCCATTTTGACACTATTCAATAATTGATTTTTGTTAATGTCATAGAAACATTATTAATTCGAAAAAAAATCATTTAATAAATAATAACCTGTCATATTAACCAATAAAATTTGTTTATGTAATCAAAACATTAAAATAATATTTATTTTAACATTTATAATACCAAATATTTGATTCTTTCATTAATAAGGAAAATACTGCCTCATTATTGTGTCATAAATAAATTTAATTATTCAATGTAAAAAAATTATAAATAAAATACCATTATGTAGGAAATAATATTATCTTTCTAATTAATATTTATAGTACAAAATATAACACATATAACCCTATTTAAAAAATTTTTTTCTAAAAGATATATGCTTATGTCATTTTTGTATTTACTTTAACTTAATTAATATAAAGTATCCTTATCACTAACAAGTGGATCCATGGAGTCCCAAAATCTTCCCAAAGATGAAAATGGTAAGAAATATATCAACAAATATGGTTAGTAAACGTTTTAGGGTAATTTATTGTTATTATAATATTATTTTTTACCCTTATTTATCATATTTACCCTTTAACCACGATAAATGAAATAATTACTGAAGTAATTATTGAAAATGTATAAAAATAAAAGTTACATATTTACAAAATTTGGACCTCTTGACTCTAAATATGGAATCCATTTCTATAAATTCAAAACATAGAAGCGGAAAAAATTAATTTAAAATTAATTTATGTTGTCAAAACAAAAAATCAAGTTTTTAAGAAATAATAACTATCAAAAGATTGACACTTGTTTATGTCCGGTTTAAATGGGAAATTATATCCAATGATCAAAATTGTATTAAGTGGTAAAAATAAATTTTAAATATACTTTAAAATCACTCAAAATTCATAATTTATCACTATTAATTATTTTGATTAAAAAAGATGTTTTTAATTAAAATTTAGTAATTTTAACTATTCATCATAATTTGAATGTTATCGAAAAAGTTCCAAAAATTCACCCTAATCTAATTTTTTATATTCTAAATCCAAAAATGAAGTCCATTTTGAAAGATAAATTATATAAAATTTCAAAAAGTGGGTATTACTATTCATAACAGCTTGTTTGATTGGTTGTGGTGTCTATTAGAAATCGAAGTTGCGTACAACACACGCTACTGTATTATTCAAAGAGAAGCGTATCGTGGATGCTTGGGGTGTTACATTCTCCCCTCCTTCAAATAGTTTCATCCTCAAAATTTCTTGAATAATTCTGCATAAAAAGACTCAGGTGGTTCTTCATCGTAAGTTTCTCAGGTTCCCACGTTGCCTCTTCCATCTTATGGTTTCTCCCTAAAACTTTTACCAAATGAGTCGTCCGGTTTCTCAGTACTTGTTCTCTCGTATCAAGAATCCTGATGAGATATTCTCAATAAGACATATCGTTTTCCAGTTCTAATTCCTTATAGGTGAGTAAATGTGTTGGGTCAGGCATGTATTTCTTCAACAGTGATACCTGGAATACATCGTGAACTTTGGAAGGACTTGGCGGCATACCCAAACGATAAGCTACATCCCCAATTAGTTCTAGAATTTTGAAAGGTCTGATGTACCTGGGACTCAATTTACATTTCTTATTGAAATGTATAACTCCATTCCATAGTGATACCTTCAAGAAAACACGATCTTCTACATGAAATTCCAAATCCTTTCTTCGGTTATAGGCATATCTCTTCTACCTACATTGAGATGCTTTGATGTGGTTTTGGATTACCTTCACCTTTTCTATCATTTCCTCCACTAGTTATGGGCCTACAAGAATTTTTTCACCAAAATTATCCAAACAGGTTGGTGTGTGACATCTCTTTCCGTATATAGCTTCATATGGATCCATCTGAATTCTTTAATGGAAGCTATTGTTATAGAAAAATTCCACCATAGGTAAATATTGATCCCACAGACCATGAAAGTAAAGTGAGCATGATCTCAACATGTCTTATAAGGTTTGAATAGTAACTTTTGATTGTTCATCTATGTGAGGGTGGTAGGCAGTGCATAAACAATGTTCAGTATCCAATGCCTTCTGAAGACTCTTCCAGGTTCTTGAAGTAAAACGGGGATCACGATCTGAAACAATTGATAGGGGTACTCCATGAAGTCTCACAACATCATTAATATGTAGTCTTTCTAGACGTTCAAGTGGTAGAAATTCCCATATAGTATGAAAATGTGATGACTGGGTAAGATGACCAACAATGACCCATATTTCATCATTCCATCTAGGAGTCTTTGGTAGTCCATTGACAAAGTCCATCGTGATATTATCCCATTTCCACTCAGGTATGAGAAGAGGATGCAATACTCCACCAGGCTATTTCCTTCCAGATTTCACTTATTGAAAAACCATACATCTTGACACAAAATCAGCAATCACCCTCTTCATGTTGTCCCACCAAAAATGTTCCTTCAAATATCTATACATTTTGGTTCTCCCAGGGTGTATAGAGAAATTGGAACATTGAGAACCGTCTAACAATCCCCTTTTTAGATCCGGTATTTTTGGAACACAAAGTCTCTTCCCGAATTTCAAAATTCCATCTTTATAAACAAATTCATTCAATCTCCCATCATTCACAGCATTAATCTGCTTTTTAAACTCTTCATCATCGGCCTGAGAACTCTTTATCCTTTCTAGTAATGATGGTTTGTAAACCATTTGAAAAATCTATGATGTTTCACCTTCCATGGTGATTCCCATATCCATCTTTACTAAATCCATGAAAATAGGATCCCTTTCAACTCTCATCTTGTTCAAAACTCCATGATCCTTTCTACTCAAAGCATCTACCACCTTATTTTCCTTCCCTGGGTTGTACTGTATCGTGCAATAATAATCCTTGAGTAGTTCAAGACATCTCCTTCACCTCATGTTGAGTTCTTTCTGTGAGAAAATATACTTCAAACTCTTGTGATCGGTATATATCTCACATTTTTCACCATAGAGATAATGTCTCTATATCTTCAAAGAAATGATTACAGCAGCTAACTCAAGATCATGAATAGCATAGTTTCGCTCATGATTTTTAAGCTGTTGTGATGAATAGGAAATAACCATATCATTCTATATAAGGACACAAGCAAGTCCTTTCTTCGATGCATCACTATAAATAACGAACCCGTTATTCCACGATGGTAGAGTAAATATAGAAGCATCGACTAATCTTCTCTCCAGTTCTTCAAAACATTATTCACACTCTTTTGTCCAAAAAAATTTAACCCCTTTACATCTATGCTTCGTTAATGGTTTATCCAATTGGGAAAAATTCTGGATGAAACATTGATAATAACCTGCTAAACCAATAAAACGGTGTTACTCAGTTATACAAGTCAGGGCAAGCTATTCTTGTATTTCTTTTGTTGTAGAAGTATCAGCATATATTCTCTCAAACATATTCTTAAAATTTGGTGAAAAACCAAATCTAACATAATAGATAAATTCATTCATATTTTGGAGAAAGACTTGACTCTTATTCAAAATAATAATAACATAACCAGATTTAGTACTGACCCACAAAATGAATTCAATATTTCTGATAAATTAATCTCCTTGATCAAATTTAAGGAAAATTTACAGAATCAAATTTTCAAAGCTAAATGTTTTAAAGATGGTGATAGGAAAGCCAAATTTAACAACTCCCTTCAAAGAGCTAGGAAATCTAGTAGGCCTCTCACTTGCTTAAGGGTTTAAGGTGACCTCATCAACATGGAAGAAGGGATTGCCAACCATGTTGTCTCCTATTTCACTAACATTTTCAATGGCCCCAATACCAACAAAGAAATTTTTCCATATATAATTCCGAACACGGTTACTTTGGAGGATAACCTCTTACCTAACAGCGTCCCTCTTGATTCTGAAATTAAAGACACTATGTTTGGCCTTAATCCAGACAGTTCCCTTGGTCCTGATGGCTTTAATAATTGTTTTTACCAAAAATACATGGATGTTGTTCAATATTATGTTTGTAATTTAGTATGTACCTTCTTTATAAAAGGTGTGTTTCCTCATGGTCATAATTCTCAATTTATCACTCTTATTCCCAAAATTGAAAATGCCAATGAAATTCACCTTTTCTGACCCATCGCCCTCTTGAACTCTCTTTTTAAAAATATTAATATGATCATTTACAATAGAATCTATGCTATTAGCAATAGAATTGTTTCTTGGAACCAATTTGGCTTCATTAAAGGGAGATATATACAAGATTTCATTTGTATTGAAAGTAAATCCACCAATTTAATGAATAGAAACACTAGAGGTGGAAATATTGGTCTTAAACTCGATATTACTAAAACCTTTGACACGATTAACTAGGACATTATTTTTAAAGTGATATTTGGTTCTGGTTTCAATGACACTTTTTTCAATAGAATTAAAACCATTTTCAATTCCGCACATAATTCTATTCTGATCAATGGCTCTCCTAGATTTTACTTTAAGTTCTCCAAAGGTGTTAGACAAGGAGACCCTCTCTCTACTATCATTTTTTCTATTACAGAAAACTATATTAGCAGATTTCTTACCCTAAATGTTGATCAAGGAAAGATCAAACCGATTCTCACCTCTAGAAATTTACATGCCCCTTCCCATCTTCTTTATGTAGATGATATCATTTTATTCCTCCAGGGCAACAAATGAAATATTGATAACCTTAAATCCATCATCTCTCATTATGAAGAGGTGTCTAGTCAGTGTGTTAACTAGCATAAATCATCTATTTATTTTGTTAAAAATTTCCCCCTCAATAGGAAAAATCATATTACTGATGTTTTCGGGGTTAAGGAAGGTTCTCTGCCCTTCACTTACCTTGGTGTCCCCATTTTATGCGGACAACCCCAATCCTATTATTTCCATCACATTGTGGATCAAATTAATAAACAACATTCAGCCATAAAAGGAAAATCAATTTCAATGGCTGGAAGGAATTGCCTTGTGAAATCCACCAGTGTTTCTAAGTTTGTTTACTCCATGATGATCTACAAGTGGCCTACTGGCCTTATTAAGCGCTTAAATTCTGGCATAAGGAACATCATCTGGAGTGGTAGCATCCTGGAGAGAAAATTGGTCACCGTTTCTGGGACCTCTTGTTGTAAACCTATTGAAGAAGGTGGTATCAGAATTAAAATTCATAAAACCTTTAATGACGCTCTTCAAGATAAATTTATGTGGTCCCTCATTCATAATAACTCTCATCCCATGAATTTCCTCAGAACTCATTTTTGTAATAAACATAAATATGGTACTCTTCACTACATGTATTCCTCTATCTTTCCCTCAATTAAATATTCTTATTTTTCTATCTTGGAAAATTCTAGATGGATTGTTAGTAAAGAATAAAATTAAAATTTTTGGTTTGATAACTGAACTGGTTACCCTCTTTTCACAGAAATGCCTAATTATTTTACACCTGATCCCACTAACTGCTCCATCATAGATGTGATCAACTCCTCTGGCCCACATCTTCCAAACCCTATTAAAGAGGTCGTTGAAAATTATTTCTTCACTTCCAATGATGACTTTCTTGTCTGGGAACCTTCCAATAATGGTTTGTCATACTTAAAAAAATATTATAATCACCATATCTGTAAAGTTGATGATAATCTCAGTTGGATACACAATTTCAATGAGGCTTGGATAAAACCATCACGTCCTACCCTCATTCAGAGAATTGATCAGCAAAAACTTCCTACCGATGGTTGTCTTTAGTCTTATGGTTTTAATCATTACTCTAAATGTTGTTTGTACAATCATCATCTGGAGGACATTAACCACCTCTTTTTATCTTGTGGGACTTCTACTGCTGTTTGACACTACACTTTTGATCTTTTTGGGTGAAGAAGGCTTTTGGATAACTTTATTCTCTCACAGTTGAAAAGGACGATTGAGCTTCTGAGGTCCCCGCAAATTAGAAACTTTTTTCTTGCTGTCGTTGCAGAGATTCTGCATATTCTCTGGTATGGTATAAATGATTTTATTTTCAACAATATCTCATTTAAAATAAATTCAGGTAAAATGAGGATACTTCCTGCTATCAATGAGGCAACCATGATCCAAAAATATCATTGTGAAAATTCTGTCATTGGTCTTGAAACCATCATACAGATTGGAGTGAGTGGAATATTTACAAAACCGAAATACACTATTTAAGTCTTTTGGCAGTCTCCTCCTCCCAACTGGATTAAAGTCAATATTGATAGAGCCTCAAAAGGAAACCTGGGACCTTCAAGATGCGGAGGTGTTTTTAGAGACCATCTTGATCAGATTCTCAGGTGTTTCTATGGAAGCTGTGGCATTGCTTCTGCTCTAGAGGACGAAATGTTGGGTCTCATCCAAGCCATATCTTTTGTAAAACTTTTCAACTAGAGAAACATCTGGATTGAGGGTGACTAATCTACCATTGTGCAATCCATCTGGAAGGGTGAGACTCACCTAGCATGGTCTCCCACCCCCCGATGGATTGACTACCTCAACTCGCTTAGCTGTCTCAATTTCATTGTTACACACACCTTCTATAAAGCTAAAAAGATCACTTACAGACTCGCCAACATGGGAGTCTCTCATGAGATCACATGAAAGAATGATCTCCCTCGGTATTTGAGTCCTTTTTTTATTAGAGACTCTATAAATTTTCCCTCATTTCATCTCATGTAATCTGTATGCTTATTTTATTTTGAATAATTCGCAGGGTTCTGGTCTTCTGACCAGAACTCAACTTCAAAAAAAATTCAACAGAGATTTTATCCTTAGAGACAATATGGACAAGAAAATAAATCTCCTGAAGCCAGAATTCACACTTGCAAAACTTCCCATATAATTCATGTCTTCATAGAGTCTTCAATATAATGCGCAAGTGATTTTCATGATCTTCAAATCTTTTGGAATATACCATGATTTCATCAATAAATACCACCACAAAATCATCGAGATATTCCTTGAAAACTCTATTCATTAGATCCGTGAATACAGAGGGTTCATTAGTCAATCCAAAAGGCATTAATGTAAACTCGTATTTCCCATACCTAGTCTGAAATGTTGTCTTTGTAATGTCTTCCTTCTTCACACGCAACTCATGGTATACAGATCAAAGGCCAATCATTGAAAAGTATTGAGCTCTATGTAGTTGGCCAAATAAATAATCAATGTGAGGTAGGGGATCCTTGTTCTTTGTTGTTATAGAATTAATTTCTCTGTAGTCGATATATAACCCCATAGATCCATCATTCTTTTAAACAAAAAGGATATGGGATCCCCACGAAGAAACACTAGGGCGAATAAATCCCTTATTACTCAATTCCTCTAGTTTTTTCTTTTGTTCAACAAAGTATATAGTGGCCATTTTATAAGGGGTCTTCGATATAGGCCTTGAACCAGAAATTAAATCAATGGAAAACTCAATTTCTCATTCTAGAGGATGTCCAGGTAAATCTTCTGGAAACACATCAACATATTCTCTCACAATAGGTATATCCTCTATTTGAGCATTCCTATCCTCACCCATAGTCATTTCATTCTCTTTATCCTTGATAATTGAATTTAGTTGAGCTACTGGGGGTGGATCTAGATAAGAATTAGGTGGTGACGATTCTGCTCTAAAGATAATGTGTTCCTTATCATCATCATCAAAAATTTAAACCTACTTCTTCTTACAATAAATATTCGCATCATGGTCTGAAAGACAATCCATACCAAGGATTATATCAAATTCAATCATAGGTATGATGATGAGATCAGTGGATAAATTACATTTATGTTCTCTAATGTGGACTGATTCACAAAACATTTTTGCAATGATACTTCCCTTAAGAGTTTTAACTGACAACTCCCTTGTTAGATCAAATTGGAAATATCTAATTTTCTTAGAAAACTGGGAAGATATGAAACAATGTGATGATATAGAATCAAATAATGCATTTTCTAATCTTGAGGAAACCATTAAATTACTTGCCACCACGTCTTTTAGAGTTTATACCTCAGCAATAGTGATAGCCTTAGCTTGGTCTTGATCCCTTAGCCTTTTCTAAGGTATGTTCCCCTGATTATTAGGAAATTCATTTGCTTAATGTCCCATCTCCCTGCAGTTGTAGCATTAAACATCGGTAGCATCTTTCTTCCCCTTGTAATCACGAGCTTGGTGGCCTTTTTCACCATACTTGTAACAGACTCCCATTCCATTCAAGAAAGTATCAGGGTGTTTCTTCCCACATTTACTACAGGATGGATATTCAACTTTTCCCTTATTCCCCTTATTTCCATTTCCAGAGTGATCATTAGATCTCTTCTTCTCTTTCGTTTCATTAAAGTCATAATACTTAGAGAATTATTTTTTTGTCTGGATAGCACAAGAGACAATATCATCGTACAACCTGAAGGTTTGTGAGACTAATGCCCGACAGAGAAACAGTTTTAACCCATAAAAAAATGATCAATCATAGTTCAGGGGTTATGTATATAATCTGCAGCATAGCTTGCTAACCTTGTAATTTTAGCCACGTACATTGCGACTTTCTCATCCTCCTTTTGTCCCAGACTCAGAAATTGTCTTTCCATATCTTCTCGATTGTCACAAGGAAAGGATTTTTCTATGAAAATCTCTTTGAACTCCCTCCATTAGATATTTGATACTTCATCATCTTCCTTCATGTTTTGAATCAATGACCACCATTGATCATCATCTCCAGTTAGGCAGTAAACTTCCATAATAACTTTTTCCCTTTCACTACTCCCCAATGAATGTAATATTTTCTCTAATGAATTTTTCCATTTCTCAACTAATAAGGAATTTTTACTCCCATTTAAGGTTGGTTGATGTTTCCTCATGAAGCGATTTAACAATGATCCCCCACGCTGTGGATCTGGGTGCTCCATACAGGTAAGGTAACTATTCATAACCTAATTGAGTTGTACCAGTATGGTGATTAGCTGATCAGCACCAGTTGCATCACCAGCTCCGCTATAATTATCTTGTCTAGGAGGGAAGTCCCTACATGGAGTGCATGCATTGATATGGTTTCCATTTCTTCCACTAGGCGCCATTTCTAAATAATGGCATACACTAGATTAGTTCATGAATCGCAATACATAAATCCAAACCTGTAAAACACTTAACATAAATTTGAACAGTTTATGGATATAATCCATAAACATAAAAATGTTTTCGTTGAGGAAGTATATACTCATAAACCCTTCATAATGGTTTGTAAATAAAATGATAAATATCCTAATCATATCCTCTAGGAGTGTCGTAACCAAGAGTGCAGTAAGGCCCGTTATCGTGCACCAGTTCCCGTTCGAGTCTAGCTCCAAGCGGTGTTTTTGGGTTTTACCCCTAGGTTCATCTATCCCAGAGCTGCCTTTACATGTTCGTATCCAGAAAGAGTTGTATTTCTTAGGAAACTCACAAAATCTATACAATACCAAAATTCTAGGATGTTCTTATATACTAATCCTCAATGTCTATCTTAGGGCTATGAGCGCTAATCAGAGTTTATCTAAATCTAGCATCCGTGGTTTGTACTAAATTTTCTCTGATACCAACTATAACACCCCGACCCCAGTTACCCAGAGTTAGTGCATTATTATATAACATTGGCATGATCACAAAAGATTGTGTCTCAAAATAATGATTAGTTTAATAGTCTTGGAATCACTATATACATTCATAAAGTATACATTAAATCATAAAAGGAAAACTAAAACAACATATTCTCCTTAGTCCATACTCATATCCCCTAATACAATCCCTATACATCATTCGAAAAATACTTCTTCACATCTTGGGAAAAATAAAACATATAAAGGGTTGAGATTAGAATCCCAGTAAGGATAACAATATAGCAGAAACTTTCATAAATAAGCATAATAATTTAAGGCAATTTATAACTAAAAAAAATTCCTTTTAAACGTGAACTTCAGCATAATATGAAAGAAATAAAATGAAATAATTCCATTTACTTATTAACATGGATATTTTACAAGTCGAATAAACACATGAAATATCACTAAGCACTTTCATAATGATGGAATGCATAATACCAGACTATCATAACCACATAGTCAAGGCCTTGTTCCAAGACTACAAATAAGATGTTTCCAAGGTCTTGTGACAAGACAATAGTTTGTCTCATGAGACCTACTGATGCATCATGGATCTACAGTGAGCTCCACCTGTCACTTATTATGTCCAATGCATTCCTCATACGAACAGGTTTAAACATAACATAAACATTCGTATTAAAAATAGAATACGAAATGTCAATACTTTCTCCATAAACCATGAATGGAATAAAAATAGCACATACATAGTCAAACATATCCCAAAACCTTAAATACAATATGGAGGTTTTGTATCATAATAAATCGACTTCACATAAACTGAAAATCCATCAAAGAATGTTGACATAGATGAAATCAAAACTATTTGAGATTAAATATCTCTTTTTTGAAATAATTTTAATGTCACATAATTATAAAAGAAAACATTTACATTGAAAATATTCTTATAAGTTTTTAAGGTATTCTTTGATGATTTTATAGAGGTATAAAATAGCCGCACATGCCGTATAAGTTAAAAAAACATTCTTACCTTATTTCTGTCGAAAAGGTTAAAAAGGACCTTGATTGGAAAACGACGAAAAGATTCCCTTATAAACTTCTCATAAAAATTAAAAAAATGGTATAAATGACTTTAACCCATAGTCTGTAAAATAGTAAGAATGATTTGAAATACATTTTTAAGAAACATGGATGTGGATGATAATGAGGTCCCAGGAGATTATTATATATAAACAACCTCGGATAATGAAAAGATTGTGAAATGAAACCTTACCTTGTACTTTTACTTGGTTGAGGGTATGTTAAACTCTTATATATTGGTGAAATAATTGTTATTACATTATAAAATAATCATATACATTAGTATGATATCATATATGATCTTTTAACATTTCTTTGTTAATAATATCCTAGTATTATCGTCGTTTAGGGTGTTAACTTACTCGTTTTATTTTATATGTTTTGATACACAAGTCATATTTGTTAAGGATAGGTTTTATATAATTCATATACCTAATTATATCATGTCCTTAAACATTATTTTAAATAATCAAATGTGAATTAGATCTTCATGGATACGATGGGGAATGAATCTCATCGCGTCCGTGGAGATGGTAGTCTATACGTACGCACGAGCGACAATGTCATTCTTTTGATATTAAAATTATATATAATTGGATTGAAAATAATATATAAAAAATCATTATTGTGTTATATTTATAATTAACATGAATTAAACATCATATTTATACCCATCCAAATAATAATGTATTGAATAAAAATTACACCACGACGTGGAGACGATAGGTCGTATGTACGCTCGTATGGTGACATGTCATTCAAAGGATGGATAGAATACTGAATATTGTTGTACCATATTTATAATAACATCACATTATATAGAAGATACTGGTGTTATTATTTTATAATGGAAATAACAAAGAAAAAAGATGTTGAAGAAGAGTGGAACTTGAAAGAGGGTGGTGAAAACATTACCTCTTCTTCGGGTTCTTCCTTTTGATTTGATCAAAAGGTCTCTTTAGGTTGGATTTCATATCACACTAAGACCTCTAGAGTGAAGTGAGGGAAGTTTAGAGAATATTTGGGTGGTTTTTGGCCGAAACAAAAGGCTTTAAAGGTATGAAAAATTGGTTATAAGTGGAGTCCTTTTGTAAGGGGGTAGGGGCTCTTTAGGATAAATTTAAAGTATTATTTTATAATATATTCAAATTCACTTTATAATGGCCCAAAAGTGGATTATTAAAATTATAAGGTGGTGATAGGTCAAAACCAACTCAACCAATAGGTTTTAGATAGGTTTGGGACACTTTATTAGCCTTATATTTTAGTTTTAACTCTTAGTTAATCAGTTTGACACTTTCCATGTCACTTTGTATTTTTATATTATATAGTTAATAAACATACAATATACTTTAAAGTGACACTCAAGAGGTACAATAATGATACAAATATCATTATATAAGTCCTTTGGCTAAAACATAGATTTTTGTGAATAGAATATGAATTAATAATATAATATTTGTTTTAAAAACTCATTTATGTCAATTTTGACACTATTCAATAATTGATTTTTGATAAAGTCATAAAAACATAATTAATTCGAACAAAATACATTTAAGTAATCCTATCATGTCATATTAACCAATAAAATTCTTTTATGGAACCAAAACGTTCAAATAATATTTATTTTAACATTTATAATACCAATTAATTGATTATTTAATTAATAAGAAAAATAGTGCATCATTATTCTTGTCATAAATAAATTTAATTATTCAATGTCTAAAAATTATAAATAAAATACCATTATTTAATAAATCTTTTTATAATTTTAATGAATATTTATAGTAAAAAATATAATATATATAACCCTATGTAAAAAAAAATTTCTAAAAGATATATGCTTATGTCATTATTGTATTTACTTTAACTTAAATAATATAAAGTGTCATTATCACATACAAGTGGATCCAATGGGTACCAAAATCAACCCAAATATGACCATGGTCGGACATGTATCAACCAATAGGGTGAGAACACGTTTAAGGATAATTTTTTATTATTATAATATTATTTTTTTACCCTTATTTACTGGATTTACCTTTTAACCACGATAAATAAAATATTTACCGAAGTAATTCTTCAAAATGTCTAAAAATAAAATTTTCCTATTAACACAATTTGGACCTCCTGATTCTAAATATGGAATCCATTTTTCTAAATTCAAAACACATAAGTGGCAGAAATTAATTTAAAATCAATTCCCACTATCAAAACAAAAAGCGTGTTTTTAAGAAATAATAACTATCATAAGATTGACACTTGTTTATGTCTGGTTTAAATGTAAAATTATGTCCAATGACCAAAATTGTATTAATTGGTAAAAATATATTCTAAATATACTTCAAAATCAGACAAATTCATAATTTATCACTATTAATTATTTTGATTAAAAAGTTTTCTTCAATTAAAATTTAGTAATTTTCATTATTCATCAAAATATTAATGTTATCAAAAAAGTACCAAAAATTCACCCTAAAAAATGTCAATATTTAGAATCCAAAAATTAAGTCAATTTTAAATGATAAAATGTATAAAATTTCAAAAAGTGGGTATTACTATTCATAATGGCTAGTTTGATTGGTTATGGTGTGTTAGAACTCAAAGATGCATATAACACACGTTGTTGTATTATTTAAAGAGAATTTTACCATGGAATATTGGGGTGTTACATCTTCTCCAGAGTTGAAATTTTGCCTTAAATCATCTCCAATCTAGATTTTCCTCGAATCAGGACAGGGGTACGTGATGTATTGTGACGCTTCAAGATTTGGGTTGGTATGTGTTCTCATGCAAGGAGACCATGTTGTTGATTATGGATCAAGATAGTTCAGAGTGCATGAAAAGAACTACCCAACACATGATTTGGAGTTAGCTGTAGTTTTCATTGCCTTGAAGATTTGGAATCATTATCTATTTGGTGAGAAATTCACTATGTTTACGGATCACAAAAACTTGAAACACATTTTCTCACAGCGATATTTATATCTCAGGAAATGGGGATGGATGGTGCATCTCTAATTTTTTGACTTTGAATTGATTTATACACCCGGAAAAGGATATTTTGTGGCAGATGCGTTGAGTAGAGAGTCATATGCATAGTTGGAGAAAGAGGCTTTAAACGAATCGCAGTTGATGTCGGTCCTCACCGACATGCATATAGAATGTGAAGACTGAGCTAATGTTCCAGTTTTTATTCCAACTGCGCTTGTTCCTGATTTGGTGGAGATCTTAAAGGAGGAATAGGTATCTGATGTATATTGTGTAGAAATGAGTTTAAAACTCAATGGTGGGGAGACCATTTAGGGATGGAAGCTGGATGGGTGTTCAGTTTTGCTGTTTTGAGATCAAGTGGTTGTACCTTTAACTTCACAAGAACAACTTCTTCATGATTAACACCATTCAACATGGGATACACACCCAGGTACATAGAAGATGAATAAGGTGTTGAAGGCACAATTTTGGTGGAGAGACAAGAAAAAGAAAGTGGTCGAATTCGTTTCGCGGTGCCTAACTTATCAGCATGTTAAAGCAGAAAATTAGCAGCCAGTGGGTATGTTGCAGTCTTTACCAATCCTAGTGTGGAAATAGGATAAGATAAGAATGGATTTTTTTACAGGTCTTCCATGAATAGTCCGGAAAAAAGATTCCATTTGGGAGATAGTGGATCATATAACCAAGTCGTCCCATTTCATCCCCATTCGTGAAACTCATATGGTGGAAGATCTTCCAAAAATCTATATCCGAGAATTGGTAAAGAGACATGGTATACCAGTTTCAATTTTCTCAGACCAAGATCTGAGGTTCAAATATCGTTTCTGGAAATCCTTATAGAAATCCATGGGAACTTAGTTGAATATAAGTATAGTGTATCATCTTCAGACGGATAGACAATCCTAAAGGAGGATACAGATATTGGAAAACATGTTGTCGGCTTGAGTAAAGGATTTTAGTGGCTCGTGGGAGGAGCAAGTGCCTTTAGTGGAGTTCTCATATAACAACAACTATCAGGCCTCGATACATATGGCGCTATTTAATGCATTTTATGGGCATCCTTGTTGCTTTCCACATTTTTTGGTGGAAACAGGCGAGACTTCACTAGTTGGGTCGAGCCTTGTCAAAGATACAACGGAGAAGATTCAGTTGATAAAAAAGAGGATGTAGATGCACAGAGTTGTCTGAAATCTTATGCGGATCCTTGCTGAAGACCGTTGTCATTTGTGGTGAGTGATCACGTCTTTTTGAGAATCTCTCCAAGGCTTGGACATTGTCATTTTGGGAAGCAGGGAAAATTATATCCTCGATATATAAGCCCTTTTGAGATACTAGAGTGGGTTGGAAAGGTGGCGTATCGGTTGGAATTATCGCCATGGTTCAGTATAGTGAATAATGTGTTCCATATATCTCAGTTGAAGAACTATCAGCCCCATCCTGACCATGTGATCTGAGGGGATCATGTTGACCTAGTGTCGGATGCTTCGTTGGTACATATTTCGGTGTGGATTGTAGATAGGTAGGACAAATTCTTGCGTGTAAAAAGAATCAGTCTAGTTTGGGTTTTGTGGGAACATGGTCAGATTCAGGAAGAGACATGGGAACGCAAGAAATAAATGAAAGAGCAGTGGCTAGAACTCTTTCCAGAAAGCGATGGTTTTCTACTTTCTGGGGACGGAAAGGCCAATGGTGGGGAGAATGTAGTATCCCCGGTTTCTTGTAAGTAACCATTGTTTTATACTTTATATGTACTTAAAGCATATGAGAAATGTTTGGGAATGTTTGGAGACTTTTAAAGTGTTAAAAAGAAAAAAGTGGTGACGCACAGGCTTCGCACAGGTTTCCCAAATCGTGCGGAAGTCATGCAGGTGGTGGTCACACTGGACATGGGAGACCGCATGGTGTGTGCACGGTCTGGGCAATCCGTGTGAGGAGGCCTTGCGGAGCGCTACTTCCAGGCAGTGACAATTGCACATATAGCACTCGATTTGACTAACTGTGCAGGCTAACTGTTCGCAGAGTTAACATATATCTAATTTTTAAGGATAAAATCTCTTTTATCTTTGAAACCACTAGTTTTTGCTACTAGATGGACCTAACCCGGTATATCTCTACGGTGAAGGTGGGAGAACACTTACCAGGAATTTTGGAAGCGATCTAGAGATTTTCCTTGGCATTTAGAGGACGGTTGATAGAGGTAAGTCTGATTTCCTTTAGTTTTCTTAGATCTCCTTCTTCCCTCTTAATTGATCTTTAGATCTATGCCCGTGGTGGGTAGATCTAAGGTAGTGGATGAATTTTAGGTCGGGTTTTGGTTTTTTTGGGGGTAGGGGTTGGAATATAAGGAGGTTTTGGGGAGTAGTGGACTTGGTTTTGTTGGCGTTCTTCATCCGTTGGTTGGTTTCACCTAATTTGTTGAGGTAGGTGGCTTTACTCTCGATTACTCATTCATGGAACTTGATGTTTGTTTACCTTGGTTGAAATGGTTTGTTTATATGCTGTGAAAGAATGGTTGCTTCCCCTTTTTAGTAACGGGTTATGGAAATTGTGTGTTTTTTTATAGTGTTTGTTGAAGTGATTTTAAAATGGTGATCTCAAATTGTTTGTGGTTTTTCTATTTGAAAGAAATGGTTTTCAATAAAAGGTTGATTCTTTATTGAAAGGATTTGAACACACTTGGTTTTGGCATGGATTTTCATGGGTTGTGGTGTGTGTTCATATGCATAGGGATGGATAAGGCCAAGAAGTATCCCCATCAAAAGTTTGGGATGGATAAGGGTGAGAAGTCCCCCCATAAAAAGTGACGTATAAGGGAGTGAAGTACCCCCATCAAGGTAGTCCACTATGTGATTTCTTAGTGGAAGGATATCTCACCACTCACGAGTATAAGGAGGTCCAGGATGCATGCAAGAATGGTTGTGTGGATTTGTGAAATGGAATGAGTGTGCCAAAATGGAAATTGGAATTAGATTGGAAACATTTCATAGATGATTTTCTTGAGAAAGATGGCTTTGTTGGAAAATGGTTTTGACATTGAACATGTTATATTGTAAACTGTTTTGGAATTTTTTTATATAAATTTTTTTATATAAATGTGCTAACATGTTTTATCCCAAAGGCATGGGTTTGGAAGTCATCGGGGAAAACCTAATGAGTTCAATACTCACCCCCTACTTTGGCACGTTAGTGCTCTTGCGGATTTCATATATCGGGATGTTGGAAAAGGAAAGGTGTCACATGTTTATAGAACTACTTCATGATACTTGGGATGGATCATGATGTTGGAGCTTGGAGCATGTGAAGCATGGTGTTGGGTTGTCATTATTTAGTATTTTAGTTTTTCTTTCTAATGTTTACTCTGATTTAGTGTTGGTTTCCACTGTTGTACTCTGGGTTGCTTTAGGATAAAATAAATCATTGAGTTTTATTACCTTTCATCATGCATCATTTAGTTGATTAGTTTATTTAGGGTTGTTTGTTATGTGGTATGTTCTAAAAGGGTAAATAATCCCCCACTTATTTTGAAACCCTTCAACAATTATTTCCAGCATTTGGCGCCTTGGGGATGTCTCCTAAGGCCTAGTAATGACTCGTTGTACTCTCAAGCCAATGAGTATAAGCCGGTCATTACAAATTGTTTCAGTTTGTTCGGTCCTTGGGGTATAAATGCAATCAGCTTATTCATTTCATTGTGGAACAATTAGTCATCAGTTTTTGTTGGTCTTGGCATTGAATTCATACATGTCCATTCCTTGGGTGGTCAGCTTAGGAAGGATTAGGATTGTTAGAACATGGAATTTAGAGTATAAAAAGACGTAGATAACCCTTTTATGTTGAACTTCATGTTACCAGGGAGTTGGGTACATATGTTTTTTGGAGAAATTATAGAATAACAAATCTCATTATCATGGGTTTAGCCAATGAGATGACCGTGACAAGCATTAGAGGAATGACTTCCCACTAGGAGTGCATATATCATTTCCAGAAATGGATTATAGTTTGATGCAAAAGAATGATTTCTAGAAAAAATTAAACTTGTTTTCAAATGAATAATTTTTAAAAGAGAATGGTTGATGTATTTTGAAAATAGATTGAATTTCAAAAGAATGAAAATATTTATTTTTAAAAATTGGTAAATATGGAAAATCTTGATGGTTAGAAATCAATGTTGTGATAGTATGTGATAGAAATTGAAATGCTAAGACTTCAGTTTCTAGGAAGTGATACTAACAGCATGCATTGTTTTTATAGAAAATGGCACCTATTATGCATCATATAAACGAAATGGAAGAGGCTGTAGAGAATGTTGTCACACCTGAGCCATAAGTAAACCAGCAGCTAGTCCAAAGTATAGTTTAAGCATTTCAGGTTGTGGACACGGGGAATTGGAAGGATGAGTCATGTCATGTAGACCATTCCGTTCAGTTCCAGAAGTAGAATCCACCCATCTTTAGGGGTGATTCTAAACCAGAAAGGTTGGAGGTGGGGCTGAGTAGGATGAATCGTATCTTCGACTTCATCAGTACACCAGCATAACTGAATGTAAATTTAGTGAAGAATATGATGAAGGATCTTGCACAATAGTGGTGGGATCTAGTGGTATTGGCTAAGCTGGATCAAGGCCTAGACTAGGAGGAATTTGAGGAATTGTTCAATAAAATATTCTATCCTCACACGTTCAAGATCTAGAGGATGACGCAATTTTTCATACTAAAGAATGAAAATATCTCGGTCATAGAGTATGTGGATAAATTCATGAATTTAGTGCACATTGCACTGGAAGTTGCTGCAAGTGCATCGCTGAAGGCAGACATCTTTGTATCAGGGTTGCGACAGGAGATTCACTCAAAGATAGATGTGTTCTGTATTACTAATTTTTTGGACATGGTAAATAGAGCAATAGTAGTAGAACAAAAAATATCAGGTGTTATGGGAGGAGGAAGTATAATGACACCCACAGTAATTGGTGGGAACTCTAATGCTGGGAACAAGTAAAAGATGGACACCTACTTCCAAGGTGGGAGTGAGAATCGGAATCAGACGGCTAGATCAGTGAATCTTCCTCCATGACCCATGATGAAAGTCTGGTGTTTTCAATGTGGCTCGATTGATCACATGAAACAAGAATGTACATCACCACCTAGAGCATGCCATAATTGCAAAAATATGGGACATCTTCAGCAATATTGTCACAGTGCTCCATGGTCGGGTGTTCATGACACTTCTCAGGTGTCGCAAGCATCTTATGCTTCGACAGGGTGAAAATGGAAAAATCAGTCTCACCAGCAGAACTGATCTAGCTATGGTGATACCAAGAATACCATGACTCCTCGGGTCGGGAAATCTCAACAAGGATATAAGGAGCAAAGTGCAGCAACAAAGCCATTTTATGGAGTGCAACAGGTGATTGTGGATGACCAGTTTGGACCGTCTATGGTGAGAGGTACGATTCTTTTGAATTCTACCCTCATGAAAGTGTTGTTCGATACTAGTGCATCACTTTCTTTTCTTGCTTCTCGTATTGCTGATTTGATGAACATAAAACTTGAAATGATTCCTTCTGTAATAAAACATCAAACTCCTCTTAGTGAAAGAGAATTTAGAGCCTTTGTGTGTAGGGAAAGTTCAATAACTATTGATGGAGATGAGCTAAAATGGTATTTCCCTATACTAGAGATGGATGTCTATGATATAATCCTGGTTATGGATTGGTTGACAGATTTCTAGGCTCACAATGACTGTTATAGTAGAACAATCAGTTTCGCGACTAAGGATGGCATCGAGCATCAATTTAGAGAATAAATAGTGGTGAAGCCACATGCAACGGGCTTGTTGGCACCATTATTGGCAATGAGTACTTACCAGTTGGCTGTGTTAAAGATGTAATCGATAGACCAGATCATGAATAATAGTTTTCCAGTAGTTTTGGATCAATTTTCTGATGTTTTTCATGAAAAAATCTCAGTGTTACCACCTGTAATAGAAGTGGTGTTTACGATTGATCTCCTTCCGACGACCAGTCCTATCTCACTTCCATCTTATAGGATGGAACCAACAGAGTTAAAGGAATTGAATGTGCAGTTGGATGAATAGGAAAACAAAGGTTTTATTTAGCCAAGTGTGTATCCATGGGTAGCACCAGTTTTCTTTGTAATGAAAGAAAATGGAACATTGAGGCTATGTGTGGATTATCATTATCTTAACCAAGTTACAATAAAGAATAGATAACTGCTTCCATGCATTGATGAAATGTTTGATCAACTGAGGGGAGCTCAGTGGTTCTCTAAGATTGACTTGCAGTCAGGAAATCACATGTTGTAAGTTTGGAAGGATGATATTCTGAATATAGCCTTCAGAATAAGATATGTCCTGTATGAATATATAGTCATGCCTTTTGGACTTACGAATGCACCATAAATCTTTATGGCATTGATAAATCACATATTTCAGCGATATCTAGATTCTATTGATGTGTTCTTTGTGGACGACATTTTGGTGTATTCAAGAACAAGGGACGATCATGAGAAACACTTGGCGATAGCGTTGGAATTCTTGAGAGACCATCAGTTGTATTCCAAATTATCAAAGGGATATTCTTGGATACAATAGGTATGCTTTCTGGGCCATGTTGTTTCTGGGATAGGTGTTTCAGTGGATCCAAAAAAGATAGAAGCTGTTCTTTCTTGGAAATTGCTGAATAATGTCTTTCAAATATAATGTTTTCTTGGACTATCTCCTTATTACCGATGCTTTTTGTGTGACTTCTCATGACTAGCTTTGCCTATGACATCATTGACAAAGAAGAACAGTGCATTTCAATTGAATGAGGAATGTCAGAGATCTTTTCAAGAGTTGAAAGTTCGCCTTAAACCATCACCCTTCTTGATTTTTCTAGAATCATGACAAGGGTACTTCGTGTATTGTGATGCTTCAAGATCTAGGTTGGGATGTGTTCTCATGCAAGGAGAACATGTTGTTGCTTATGGATCAAGACAATTGAGAGTGCATGAAAAAAACTACCCAACACTTAATTTGGAGTTAGTTTCAGTTGTCCATGACTTGAAGACTTGGCATCATTATCGCTTTGGTGGGAAATTCACTTTGTTTACAGATCAGAAAAGCATAAAACACATTTTCTCACAATGATATATAAATATCATCCAAAGTAGATGGATGGAGTATCTCTAAATGTTTGACGTTGAATTGATGTATACACCTAGAAAAGGAAATTCGGTGGCGGATGCATTGAGTAGAAATTCATATTCTCAGTTGTCGAAAGAAGCTTTAGACAAATGGAAGTTGATGTTGTTCCTCACTGACATGTGTATAGAATATGAAGACTGAGCTAATGTTGTGGTTTTCTTTCTAGTTGTGTTTGTTCCCGATTTGGTGTAGATAGTAAAGGAGGCACAAGAATCCGATGTATACTATGTTGAAATGAGTTCAAGACTCAATGGTGGGGAGACCATTAAGCTATGGAAGCTGGATGGGAGTTCAGTTTTTAGGTTTCGAGATCCGATGGATGTAGCTTTAACATCTCAAGAACAACTCCTTCATGCTTAACAGCATTCAAGATGGGATGTACTCCTAGGTATGCAAAAAATGTATAAGTCGTTGAAGGAAAAGTTTTTTTGGAGCGGCATGAAAAGGAAAGTGGCGAATTCTTCTCGTGGTGCTTAACTAATCAACAAGTTAAAGTAGAACATTAGCATCCAGCGAGTATGTTACAGTCTTTACCTATCCCAGTGTGGAAATGGGATCAGATAGCAATGGATTTTGTAATAGGTCTTCCATGAACGGTCTGGAAACACGATGCCATTTGGGTGATAGTGGATCGTCTAACCATGTCGGCCCATTTCATCCCTATTCGTGTAACTAATATGGTGGAAGATATTTCAAAAATCTATAGCTGAGAAGTGGTAAAGCGGCATGGCATACCAGTTTCAATTGTGTCAGACCGAGATCCAATATTCACATATCGTTTATGGTGATCCTAACAGAAACCCTGGGAATTCAGTTGAATATGAGTACGGCGTATCATCTTCAGACGGACCTACAATCTGAAAGGACAATACAGACGTTGGAAGACATGTTGCGGGCTTGTGTAATGAATTTTGGTGGCTCGTGGGAGGAGCACGTGCCTTTAGTGGAGTTATCATATTACAAAAACTATAAGCCCTCGATACACATGGCACCATTTGAAGCATTGTATGGGCGTCCTTTTTGTTCTCCTCTTTGTTGGGTGGAAGCTGGTGAGACTTCACTAGTTGGCCCGAGCATTGTCCAAGAAACAATAGAGAAGACTCAGTTGATAAAAAAGAGGATGGAGATGGCACAGATTCTTCCAAAATCTTATGCGGATCATAACCAAAGACCATTGTCGTTTGTGGTGAGTGATCATTTCTTTTTGAGAATCTCTCCAATGCATGGACATCGTTGTTTTGGGAAGCATGTCAAATTATCTCCTCGATATATAGGCCCTTTTGAGATACTGGAAAGGGTTGGCGAGGTGGCGTATCGGTTGGCATTACCACCATGGTTCAGTGTAGTGCATAATGTGTTCTATATATCTCAGTTGAAGAAGTATAATCTCCATCCTGACCATATGATCAGATGGGATCTCATTGACCTAGAGTCGGATGCTTCAATGGTACATAATATGGTGCAGATTGTGGATAGGAAGGATAAAGTCTTTCACGGAAAAATCCTTGGTCTAGTTTGGGTCTTGTGGCAACATGATTAGATTCAAGAAGAGACATGGAAACACAAGAAAGAAATGAAAGAGAAATTTCCAAAACTATTTCTGGAAAGTGATGGTTTTCTACTTTCTGGGGACGGAAAGGCCAATGGTGGGGAGAATGTAGTACCCTCGGTTTCTAGTATGTCACCCTTGTTTTATGATTTTTATGTACATGAATCATATGAGAAATGGTTGGGAAATATTGGATACTTTTAAAGTGTTAAAGGGGAAAAAGTGGTGACGCACGGGCTTCCCATGGGTTTCCCAAACCATGCGGAATCCATGCAGGTGGTGGTCACTTTGGATATAAGATACCACATGGTGTGTGCACGGTTTGGTCAAACCGTGTGATGAGGCCATGCGGATAACCCCTTCCACTTAGTGACTACCGCACGGTTAACACACGATTTGACTGACCGTGTAGACTAACCATGCATGGAGTCAACGTAGATCCTATTTTTAAGGATCTAATCCGTTTTATCTTTAAACCCACCCGTTTTTGGGTCCTAGATGTCCCTAACTCAGTATTTCTCTCTGGTGAAGGTGGGAGAACACTTACCTAGCATTTTGGAAGCGATATGGAGGTTTTCCTTGTAATTTAGAGTTCGGTTGATCGAGGTAAGTCTCGTTTCTTCTAGTTTAATTATATCTGATTCTTCCCTCTTGATGTATATTTAGACCTACGCCCATGGTGGGTAGATCTATGTTATTGGATGACTTTTATATCAGGTTTTGGTTTTTTTAGTGCTTGGGGATGGAATTTAAGGAGGTTTTGGGGTGTATTTGACTCGGTTTTGTTGGCATTCTTCATCCGTTGGTTAGTTTCTCCTAATTTATTAAGGTGGGTGGCTTCACCATCAATTCATCTTTCATGGAACATGAAGTCTTAGTTTCAAATTGTTTTCCTTGATTGAAATGGTTTGTTTATATACTGTGAATGAATGGTTGAAACCCCTTTTTAGTAAAGGGTGATGGAAATTGTTTGTTTTTGGAAAGTGTTTGTTGAAGTAAATTTAAAATGGTGATTTTAAACTAGTTGTGCTTTATCTACTTGGAATAAATGGTTTTCAGTAAAAGGATGACGCTTTATAGAATGTTTTTTAACACAATTGGTTTTTTCTTGGATTTTCATTGGTTGTGGTGTGTGTTCATATGCATTGGGATGGAAAAGGGCAAGAAGTACCCCAATCAAAAGGTTGGGATGGATAAGGGCGAGAAGTACCCCCATCAAAAGGGATGAATAAGGGCAGGAAGTACCCCCGTCAAGGTAGCCCACTATGTGATAGCTTAGTGGAAGGATAACTCACAACTCATGAGTATTGGGAGGTCCAGGTTGCATGTAGGGTTGGTTGTGTGGATTTGTAAAATGGAATGAATGTGCCAAAATGGAAATAAGAATTTGATTGGAAGTATTTCATGGTTGATTTTCATGAGAAAGATGGTTTTTATTGGAAAATGGTTTTGACATGGAACTTGTTATATTTTGAACAGTTTTGGAATTGTTTTTTATAAAAAAAATTATATAACTATGCTAACATGTTTTATCTTAGAGGCATGGGTTGGGAAGTCATCAGAAAAAACCTACTGAGTTTCATTACTCACCCCCTGCTTTGGCATGTTGGTTCTCTTGCAGATGTCATATATTGGGATGTTTGTAAAGGAAATGTGTCACATGTTTATAGCACTACTTCATGATACATGGGTTGGTTCATGATGTTGGATCTTGGAGCTTGTGGAACATAGAGTTGGGTTGTCATCTTGTAGTCATTTAGTTTTCCTTTCCGTTGTTTACTCTGATTTAGTGTTGGTTTCTGCTGTGGTAATCTAGGTTGCTTTATGATAAATTAAATGGTTGATTTGTCTTAGCTATCATCAAGCATCATTTAGTAGATTAGTTTGGTAAGTGTTTTTTGTTCTGTGGTATGTTCTAAAAGGGTATATCATCACCCACTTGATATGAAACCCTTGGGCATTTATTGCTAGCCTTTGGCACCTTGGGGATGTCACTTAACGTCTAGTAATGACTCATTGTACTCTCAAGCCAATGAGGATAAGTGGGAAATTATAGTTCTAGTCTGATGAGTCTTCATGTAAAATATTGAGGAGTAAAAATAATCCATTATGATGATTTTTTTCCGATGTTATGATGAATTTGATGTTACACTTGACCTTTTTTTGGATATCGTGTTTAATTTTGTTTCCACATTCTAATGTTGTGTTAATTCTATGTTGTTGTATCATGCCAAATTTTTCTTTATTATGATTATCATTACATTTATATTAAATTGAAATTAATATTGAATAACATGTAAAAATTACTTCATGTTGTCTTTTTTAATTCCATTACTAGGGTTTAAACCACACACCTTTCTTATGTATGCCCTCAAGCTGACCCATGCAATTTTAAGAGAAATTTAATATTAAAATAATTTTAGGGATGTTTTCAAAAATGTTGTTGTATACATGTGACATGTTCCAGTGATATATACCTAATTACCAATGAAACCAGCATTTATTATATTCTAAGAATTGATTTTAGTGTTTTTAAGTAATAAATCATAAAATAAAGCTTATTAATGATATGGGATGTAATATTCAGGACCATTTAGTTTTATCAATGACATCCTACATGGATCAATAAAATTTAATTGAATAAACGAAGAACCATTAAAACAAAATGTTTAGAGTCTGATGTTTTATTTGTATCCCTTTTTCAAAATTTTAGTTTTTTTACTGATATTTGGATGAAGGATATAAAGATAATTCTATCCCCTGACATTAAATAAATCATTTATTTGGAGTCATACCATGTATGTTTTGAAGTTATTTTTCTATGTTTTGTTATAAAGAAAAGTATTTTTTATAGAGTAGATACTCATGAAATCCATTTCCTTATCTATTAATATATCCTTGAGAGAAATAGAATTTGGTCATAATAAAACAATAATAGAAAATTCAGGTCAGGGAGTGTAATAGGTGATTAACTATGCATCACCTATGGGGTGAAATTCTTTTATGATATCTCAAGATACACTTAGTTCCTCACACCTTAATTTTCGTGGACTGTAACATGTCTTTTTTTGTTTCCAACCTCTCTATTTATTGTATTAATCATTTATTTTTCTAGACATTAAAGTGATGTTTCATATAGGTAAGGATTAATGATATTGAAATATTTTTTATAAGAATAACCTACACAGCTTACCTTTGTCTACCCCCTTTACTAAATCTCCTATAATTCTATATCCTAGATCTTTCTAGTCAATCTCTTACCAAAGGTATAGTCTAGATTAAAACCACCAAGGTATTTATTTTATGTTGCAATCCTTCCATTGCTATTTTTTCCAACAAATAAACCACCAAGAATCAACTAATCTGCCCATCTATTTCATTTCTTTGTAACTGTTGCACATTTCATAAAGTATATAACCTTCAGTTAAAACCCATTTCATCATAATTTATTCCATTAATACACAAATACAGTTTTTGGTGTTATGACATCCACAACCAACCCCACATTCAAAAACCCATCATATAAGAATCTGATAAAAAAACATCTCCAAATCTTATAGGAAAACAAAAAATTCAATTATATTCCTCCTCACTTGATGAATCTACCATTTCGTCCGCTTCCTTAGATCCCTTATCCCATATTCCTTTGGGAAGGTTTTTCTATAGTTGTTGAATCACCCATGCATGCATCTCACCAGGTAGAAATTTATGGAGAACCCCTTTAAGTTTCAAATGAACCCCATGAGGAGAAATAAAATTTAATATTTGGGGATCATGTGGGGGATTTAGTTTGAGGTTATGTTCATAGAGGCACTGTAATAATTTAATATATAGAATATTACCCACGAATATAAGGTAATGTTTTTGAAGATATTTATAGAAATTCTCTTCTATTTTTGAGCATACCCAAGTAAATATCAATTTCATTTAGGCAGAGAGTATTAGTTTTTATTATTAATGAATATTGGAGTTATATTTTGAATTTTTCCCTCTATTTACATTGAAACAAACGAATATAAGTCCCTGATTAAAAATCCAATAAAAAATTCATAACCTAGGGGTTAAGTTGGAGGTTTATTAAATGAGTACACATGATTTAAAACCCACTATGATATATATATTTAGAAATCCTTAACGACAGATTGTATATAGGGAACTCTCCCATGCTTTGTTAGTATAGGTATATTATCAATGATTTTTGAGACAACATGAGGATCTCATCCTATTAGCATTTCCTCATGACATAACCATTCACATATCATTCTTATTTGTGATTTATTATGATTTAGATGTTTAGAATGTTAGGGTTATATTTATGGGAGGAAATTTCATCAAACATTTATATAAGAATGTAAAAAAAATTGAGGCCTCCATAATCATGTAATATATGGGTCATTTGTATATTATCAACATACATATATTATTTATAATTATTCTACTAATGAAATATTGGAGGGGGTATAATTAGGTTGTGAGTATTCAATTTTATAGGAAGATAATTATTCTACGTGTTTAATAGATTCTAGAACCTCTTGGAAATGGATGATACTATGGAAGCTAACACACCTTCCCATATTTATCCACTCATCACCAATTTATAGGTGATATTACATTAACTTTTATTTCATTATATTTTACAATGACCAACCTTTAGGTTTTGATTCAAGGCAGGGGAGAAATTCACCGAAATAGTAGTGCATTGATATTTTCATCTTTCAATATATTCTTACTAAAAGCCTATATCTAACACTAACTCTATAGTTCCTCCCCTGATGCTGATTGAATGATATCATTGACAAGGTATTAAATGAATTTTTTCACATTTAGGTGGATATTACCAAACTGGAGGCCCAGTAAGAATTTATTAATTATTATTAGTGGAAGCCCAAGGGAAATGATTTCTATATGGAAAAGGTGGCTGCTTTGGTAAAACCATTTTCTTGTCCTGTGATATCCATTGATAATATAGGGTCCCCTAATGAGAGGCTTTTAGAATAGAACTTGTGTTTAAACCTTAGAACATGGAAGCCTCATCCCAAACCTGATAATTATGATCATCTCGAAAAGTACAAGGTTTCACCTACTATGAATTAGAATGACATTGAAAAAATGATTTTTTTGGGAACCATCAGACACCCACGGTTGATAAAGAGACCATTAGGGAGTCTTTGTATGTTCACCTTATGTATGTGGATTTTACCTAATTCACATATTTATTATGTATTTTTTTTATTTTTATGTCATATATATTCTAGTTTTCATTCAACTTCATAGTTAATCTATAATATTTTTTTCAATATGAATATATATATATTACATTATGTGATATTCATGTTCCATGTTATGTGAGTTTGAACATTCATGGAACTGATATGTTTACTATTGTGTGATTTGAAAGGCATCACACACCTTTTATAAGACATTGACAAATTCATGTAACCACAAAAATCATGTCTAAAGTCTATAAATTTACTTGAGGTTTTCTTTTTGTCCCTTCTTTTTTCCCTCAATGAGTCACATTACACTTAATTAATATACTTTTGATTTTAAAAATGTATGAAATATTTAATTTATAGTGTGAGGAACATTCATAAAAATACCTTGTTCCCCACATGATACATTCTTGTCTCCATTGGATTAAAATAAATTTTATATTGGATGCATACTATCAACATGAAAATTTTTGAACAATAATAATAAATTATTGTCTAAAATTTTGGTATAAATCATTGAAAATCACTTTCTTTCATATGGTTAGGTAGTATTTTATATTATTAGATAGTTTTATTTTTATATCCATTATTAATTAAAAAAATTTTGTTGAGGGAATAATTATTTATTACTCATTTATACTATTATTTAACTTATATTTTAATTTGTATTTTGAATACTATATGACACATTATTCATAATATTTCACATTAACTCTTTCTTGACATATTATAGGACACAGTTCACTAATAGAACATAGTTTCTAATCTGACTAAAACATAAGGAAGTTTAACCATATTTAAATGATTTAGTCCATCGATGTTATTGTTAAACACATGTGACCTCATTACATAACCAACAAATTAAATTCTTAGAAACCTATAAATACAATGGAATTCCTTATCAAAAGAAACATTGCAAGCCAACTAATCATTCCCCTATTTTGTTGAGAATCAATAAATGAATTTTTTATTAAATCTAAAATAATGACAGTATAGGTTTTTTTGGTGTTATGTTGTTTGAATAATTTACATAAGTTAGAGTATGAGTCACCTAAAATACTTTTAAACGTATCTTATAACTAATATTAACTATAATAAACCACTTTTAATTCAAATAATGAATACATTTGTGTAAAAAATGAGAAAAAAATTTTTATGTGGATGCAATAGATTGATCTATAACTAGAACCATGTCCCCAATTATTATAATATATATTAAAATTATATCAATATGATATTAATGTTTGAAATGGAGGTACTATACTAGTTTAACTTATAATGGAATGTGTAATAAACTCACACATTCCACTAGAAATTTTAGATAAAATACATATATGATCAAGAATATAAAGATGTAATTTTTTTTAATATATAGTGTTTCATAAGTGAAGCATGGGATATGAGTATGGGGATGTGATGATTTATCATATTTAAGGATGTAAGAGGGAAACTAATTTTACATAGTCATTTTTTAATATATCACTCACTATTCATTAATATATTATATATCATTGTAGCCTCTAATTTGATTGAAGATATTTTATTCCACCTACATTAAGCATTATAGTCATTAAAATACGACTTCAATGTCCTCAATACAAGTGTAGTTTTATTTCTATGTGAAGGTTTATGATTCATTCATACTTATAGATTTTTTACGGGCACTTGGGATTGATAAAAACTATAGTATCTTAGGAAATTGATTTTTTTTTGTGAAAATATTCTGGAATAGTGAATCTCAATATTAATATTAATAACTAAGGGAAGGTTGAGAACCATCATGGAGGGATGGATGAATTATAGTGATTTGAAATAATGAGTCATGAATTTCTACCAAAGAGTAGTGTCTTATTTTTATTTAGATATTGTTTTATTAGTACTTAATTCTATTGGCATATTTAGAACCAATTTGTATCTTGTTTATTTTTAGTCCATTAAAATATTTTTAATGATTCTCAATTATTGATGAAAATAAATTGTTCATCTTCATAATAATTTGATACTTGTGATTAATTTATTTTTTTGGAGTTAATTATAGTGACTCTTGTTCCTAATTGTGTGTAATTTGGGGTTTTATTGAGGAGATTGTCATGTTTCTAGGTTCCAAAATGTTTTTGTGACATAGGAAAAAACAAGAATAAATTGAATGTTAATCATGTTGTAAATTCTCTAATAATTACCCTTGTTTTTTTAGAATAACTAAAAAATAATAAATTGGGAGTTATATACATAACCTTTGGTCCATTCACCACAAGAGAATCCAAACAGAGGATCCATATGAAAATTCATTGGTATTATCACTATGATGCATGGTTCATAGAAATCCTATGAAATTTTGGGAAATTTTATAAGTCCAATAATATTTTTATGAGTGGTTCTAATAATATGGAATGGTCATCCCATAAATAAGTTTCCTGATTATGTTCATGAAAAATCTTTTATGGTGAGACCCCTAAATTTAGAACAAAAATTACTCCATCACTCAACCCAAAAACCATATAAAATATAGTAACTATCAGGTAGTTAGTCACTCAAATATAAGAATAATAAAGGTTTCCTCAATAAAAATGGAAGTGTGAAAGACTAATATAGGTTGGTGCTGGTGTTAGAGTAGTTGATTACTAGTGTGGGGTTTAATAGTGAACCGGTAGCATAGGGATCTATTTAAGGTATTTTTTTTCAAACAGTTGATGATGTTTTCCAATATATAATAGAGGAACATACCATGTGGTTTTCCAATGAGGGATATAATACAATTAACATAGTTCTAAAAAGTAATTACCTACAATATTTCTAGAGGATTTGAGAGGTGATGAAGGATTGGATGTTATATGGTATATTTAACACCATAATAGATATGTCTTGTAATTGATTTTTTACCATATTAATGATTACATACATCTCAATGTTTATCATGTATCAGTGATTGAAAAATTCATAATAGTGGTTTCAATCTATTGGGATGTTGATCATGTGATGACTCTATAAATTTCGGTATGATATAGATAGTATCATAAAAGAATTGGAGTCCAAAGTATTTTTATCCACAACCAGCATACTGTGCCCTTAATTTTTATCATATTAAATAGTCAAATGAAGAAATAGTCATTAAATCATTAAGATGATGTCTCATGCTATAACACGGTTGAGAAAAAAATCAATTTAAAGATGATCCTCTATTAAGTTATGTCACAAAATCTCCCTTTTCTATATGAATGGTGCATCATTATAAAGAGAAAATTTATTTTGAGTTTGCGTGTCCTTTATTTTATTAGTTCATTATTCTTGTTTTGATTTAATTAAGAAAACATTTGGTGTTCCCATAACTCTTGTACTTTTTTGCAATATTATCTATTATAATTCATGTAATTCGTTTTCATTCTACGTTTTTTTCCCACAATGATCAATTTTTTAACTCATTCCATGAGATTTTCTCTACATGTGTGGTGGGGACATCCTATGTCACACATAGATAAACCAATCATGGGGTGAGGGTTCAGGAGTATAATGGATACCTCAGTTATGAATTTTTAATCTCAATAATGAAAAATCATTTATTTGAAAATTAGATTTGTTAATTAATTTATACCATATATCCATGCATGAATTTGATCAAGGGGAGTGTAAGAGGAGTAAATCTAAACCAATTGATTGAATTGAGCTATGTTCTATAGCTCATATTTATGTTCACTCCATTAGTTGACCACAATTCATCTTGGTTGGCGAATTTCTCAGTACCATGTGAGTAAATGAATCATTGTAGACTTAACTAATATGAAAAAATATATGTTTTTTTCATTAAATGTATTAATGGGAATATCATTTAAAAATATGTTTCTAAGAGGAATGATATACTTATGAAAATCCATTAAAATTGATTTTAATTCACGATTATCATAAATTGATTTTAATCAAAATATTTTTTTTTTGTTTTTTAGATTCTGAGATAAATAAATACTGGATGATTCCACATATATGTAACCCTATATGAAGACTCAAGATTTAAAATATTTATAGGGACGTCCCAAAAAAAATTTATTAACTCTGTATTTTTGACAAAAATTGATCATTCTTATAAATTTATATATTGTTTTGAGGTCTTATTAATTATAAATTTCTAATAACATTTTTAGTTTCATCAAATCTTGTAACTTCAATATTCTTTACATGAAATGAAAAAAAGAAGGCGTGTATTCTCAACCAGTTTCTTCTTCAATAAGATGAATCAAATAACTCATATATGCTATTTTTTATTAATAGTATGTTATTGTGATGTTTAAATGTATTATAATTTTTTTTATAGAATCAAAGGTAAACATTACATAATGTTCAATGGGAGAGCCATTGAAGTTATTTTTATTTTATAAAAACCTAGAGGAATGAGTTTCTAGTGTTACAAAAATAATGAGTGGAATATAATGCTTTGATATATCTGTGTTGGAATATCTAATTTCTTTATATGCATCAATTCATATTGTTGAAAAATATTATGATTGTCTTTGAGAAGTCATTCCAAATATTAGAGTATTTTGATACATATATAGTTTATAGAAACACTCATGGTGATTATTATTATCATGTATTGAGAAAAACCCCAATAAAGGTTAAACAATCTTTACAAGACTTAGAAAACGTGAAGAGAAGTAGAAAATTTTAGGATATTGTTGAACGAGTTTTTAATCCTAGAATATATTGATAAATTAATATAATTTAATTTTTTTTCTTCAAATGTTGAAGTAGGATGTGTTGATTAATATTTATAGTATGATGATTTAATAACAGTTATAGAAGAATTGAATAATCACATTAATAAGAATTACACCTGGGAGTTTCGGTAGGTGCCACTTCCTTTCTCAGTGCTCTCTTGGTGTGCTCGCGGTGCAGTGGTTATGTTGAGACGTGACCTTGGATCTCAAGATGGGATATGGTGGGGTGGGATTTTCCCAAGACATTGCAGCTTCTCTCCGTACGACATTCATGTGGGATTAGATATTACGGTGTGGGGTTTGTTCTGCTACGGCGGGGTGAGATCATCCTCGGTGAGGTCTTTACTGGCGGTGTAGTTCATCTGTGGACTCATTCGGGTGAAGCGTCAAGGGGTGTTTTTCTTTGGAAAATTTTCGAGCGGTTCCATTCTTAGTTTATTGTTTGGGTTTGGCATCGTGGTGTATTTTGTTTCTTCCATGGAGAGACATCATGGTGGTGGTGAGGTTTGTTTGTGGTTTGAGTCTAGTGTCTTGGCAGGGTTTATTTCTTTTTCGGTGAAATATTAGGGCATCAACGTTTTGTCTATGCCTTGGATAAGGTATGGTGGGGGGATGTGCTTCTACGGCGAAGGGAGTGAGATTCCACGACATTGGTTGGTCTGCACTTCTGTGGAGAAGGGGTCTCAGTCTAGATCAACTGCATTGAGGGTGGTCATCCATTCCTTCTCGAACAGTGTCCTCTGCCAGGGTCAGTGGTTTAGATGATTGGGGTGGACGTCATGAGAAATTTGGTTGGGGGTGATAGGATTTGATTTTTTTTTCATCATCATCCCCAAGGTGGCCATATTTTGGACCTTTGCAGGTTCCTATCGTTGTATGTATGCTTTCTCATTTTGGCCTCCAATGTCAGTGCATCCTCACCTCAAATATGATTGGATTCATTCCCAGAGTGGCTCTTCTAGTCTTGATGGGTGTGGTTCCCCTCTTTGATGATAGGATTTGATGTTTTTTGTGCATTATCATTCCCAAGGTGGCCATATTTTGTAACTTTGAAGGTTCCTATCTTTGTCTGTTTTCTTGCTCGTTTTGGCCTCCAATGTCAGTGCATCCTAACCTCAAATCTAATTGGATTCATTCCCAGAGTGGCACTTCTAGTCATGATGGCTGTTGTTACCCTCTTAGATGATTCTCATATTACTTTTTTGTTGGGTCTTATAGCTTTCATTGGCATTGGCCTAGCTTCTTGCTTCTTGGAGCATTGGGTATCTTTGAGTTGATCATCTGCAGATGTCGTTTTGATGCGTGTCTTGTAGGATCATTGTAGCGAGGCTGTCCTCCGGTGGTAGTTTTGGTGTCTGAGATGCAATCTATTATTTTGATGCTTTTCTATTTGATTTTCTATATGTATTGGTGAATGTACTTTGTAGTTTTTTGGAGATCAGTGATGTTGTGACCTCTAGCCCAAACTCTAGGGCCAATTCAACTGAACATTCATCAAGGAGATGATTTAAGAGAAGTTTAGAGCAAGGATTTTTAACCTGATAATTTCCATTAAAAAAATTATTTTTGAGAGGTTTTGAAATCTTTCATCAATACCTACCCACACAATTTCACAGGATGATTTCCAAAAATGATGAGAATGTGGAAGGTGGATGTAATGTTTTTTATGCTAGCGAGGAGCCTTTCTGTGTAGACCTGTTATAGTGGATGATTGTTTATGTATGGTTGGGGCATAGTTTAGGTCCTTGTGTATTTTTTGTCCTATTGTTTCCCTTTACCATTAAATAAGGGTTTATGGTATAATAAAAAAGTAATTTTCAGTCAATGGATAAAATAAAAGATTCAAAAAATAATTATAATTTTTGGAAAAGGCTACTATGAAATTGAAGGTATAGGAATTAATAAAATTTTATCGAGTAAAATATCAGGAAATGAAATGATTTTTTCTTACAATTTATTCTCAATGAAATTATAATCTTTTAAAAATACACATGTAATCAAAATTTCATAATTTTTATATTTAGGAATATGTCTATATTGAACAACCAGAAGGTTTTATCACAAACAAGGAAGGTTCATGAATGTGATAGCTAAATAAATCATTAAACAATGCCAAAAAATAACCTCGATCATTATTTTATAAACTATAATGTTTCTGAAAGAGTAAATATTTCATGAAGAGAAATTTAATTCTAGTCTCCATATCATGGGAAATAGTACAAGCTCACAAATTATGATTCTTTATGGTAATAACATTCATTTTCTCAAAAAAAAATTATATTTATAAAGATTTCACTACATAAATAAGGAAAAACAATGAAATATCAAGGGTTATTCAGATTTCATTATGATTAGGATTTCATATAGAAAATAATGATTGGTTTTATATTTATCTCATAATAAAGTTCTTCTTGTGTGTTAATGAATATTTCTTGTATAAAATAACATAAATTTGTATCTACTCTACCAGTATATGGGCCAAATTTAATGGACAACATATTTCAGACTTGTTACATAACAGGGTTTGAGTTGTTATGGTTTCTAGATAAGGATCGATGATTAATGGTGAAAGATAATATAATATTTGGACTAGAAAAGATATATTCGGGCATGGACATTTGTGTCCCACTATTAGAGGTCATGATTGATCTTAAAATTATCCTTTGATAAATAGGGTGTGACAAAGCCAATTTTGTAGTGATTCAAGGTGATCGTTGTAATAGAATGTTAGATTTAATGTATATTTTCCACTTTTTATAAGATTTTTCATAGACATTAATCATATGATTCAATAGTTGGAGTCTAAATTGTCTTGAGGAAGAATATTATTCATAGGATTGGTATAGTGTATCATTGTGTGAATTGGTCTAAGGGATAAATAAGAAAAATTTGTAATGTCCTACAAAAATTCATAAATTTATTTTAATTTTTTTTACTCTTTAAAAATGATTAATCACCCTTATATTTTTACCTAATCTATTTTCTTATCATACAATATAGGTTTGGTTTATATTATGATTATTCCATGTTGAGGATATATGTTTTTTCATGAATGAGCTTGTCTTTTTAGGAATTGTTATAATGAAATCCAGTGCTATAGGTCATGTTTCATTAGTTCTGTTTTTAGTGAAAAAATTCTGATTTTCTTCGTCATGGAACTATCCTTTGTTGTATAATATTGATTTATTAATTGAGCATTAAATATGGATGCTATTGAGGAAATAAAATGATTTATTGAATGATTTTAGAACAATTATATGAATTTTCCCCATAGAGGAATAACCATTATAAATCTCATAATAGTTCCTCCACATCGAGTATTAGTACAAATTTAGACTCACATACATGCTATTTTTATTTTCCGTTGTTTCCCATGATCCTTGATTGATTACAGGTTCGTCCCTGGAGACCCATTAACAATAATTGATGGGTTTTGGCCATTTCATTCAGTAGATATACTAATAGTGATATGAGGTGAGCTTCCCCTCTTTTCATATTGGGGTTTTTCCATGTCATTACCCATATAAGTATATGGTAGTGTTTTGGTGTGGTTTTATCATAATTAACCCATGAATGGTGGGGATTTTTATTTCTTCAAATGTTTAGCTTCTTATTCATGATATTGTGTATGTAATCATTTATTCCACACCATATTTATATAATTCAATTGCGAATATTTTGATACAACATGATATTTGAGGAATATTTTTCTTTTTTTGGTATCTTTCAATTAATATGTTATTATTTTATTGAGTGGATATTTGAGATTTAAATAATGAAGATAATGAATTTAACTATGAAAATTTATTATAAGGGGGGAACCACATTTTTTAACATTTCTATAATTTTGTATGTGATTTTTGGATTTTCCTTTTGAGGTTACTAAAACTAATTTACAATGGAAATATGTATATGTTTTCATTATTTGATTTATTGTTGGAATAACCCTTTTATATATGGTCAATTTTATAAATATGTCTTCAAATTATTGTGTGGGATCTAAAATTTATGTAACGATTGTTCTGAAAGTGATAATTATGCGATGTAAAACAATTAAATTAAAATATAAAATTATAAATATTTATTGTTTAAATTGAATATGATGCGTTTTTAGTATGTTTTGATGGTTTTTATGAATTTTTTAGTATTTATGAGTGTTCACTATTTCTGTATATTTTATAGTGGATGTTTTAGTTTCTTTACCATAACTAGAAATATGGGACTTGGTTATTGATGAGGAATGATGGTGTGGCTGGTTGTGTGGGAATGAAGTGGTTTTATAGTAATTTCATGGGACTTTTTATAGTCTTATGGGACATAATCATAGATATTAAATGATAAATGTAGGGTTATGGTATCACCCCCAGATTTTGGGAATTGTTTTTCGATCTAATTGACCTTTTTGATATATTTCATTTCACATGACACTAGAAATAGTTCAATTCACACAAATATATATATATATATATTAAAAAACTTATTAAATCATTAAATTCACAGACAATGCCGACTTTTCTTATGCGCCATTCAATACCAACTTGGTTTGCGCTATAAGAAACACCAACCTGGAGTATGATGCATGGAACACTGAGTTTCTATGAAGCATATTTATACACATATATTTATATTTAATTAAAGGATATAATTATAACCTAGCTATTAAACATAGATTTAGGACTTTTAATAACTACTTTAAAATATTTTTTTATAGTTGGTTTATTTAAATAAAACTTATTGATAATGAAAGATATGATTTTTGATAATGTCCTTTTATATTAAAAATAATGTATTATAGGAACAATTTTAATAACAAAAAAATTTCAAGCACATTTATAAATTTAAACTGGTAAAATAAAATTAATTTTTGAGTTCAAGACATCAAAATTATTTTAGGTTTATTATTGGGGATTTTTCTCAGAAACATTATTTTTTGATATAATAGTAAAAAACCCTTCTTTTTAGGTTAAAAAAATTATATAATTAATTATTAATTGTAGATGATATTATAAATTTGTGTTAAGGTAACATTATATAAATATTAAATTTATTAATATAATGTAATTCACTAGAATGAAATTCACATTGAAACATAATATAAAATCTTTACATGATTTTGAACATTTTCCTACATCCAGACTTTGTTTTTTCATCTCATTTACGGGATTTGTTGTAATCATTATTTTTCATCTTCACTGGAATTGAATTACAAAAATTTGACACACAATATTCTACTCAGTATAATATTTAGAGTTTAATAATACCATGTTAACTTTCACCAAAATGATTAGTAAAAGTGATTCAAATTAATCACATCGGGTAATGCTAAATAAAATTATTTGGGCACTAATCCTTAAAATTAAGGGCTCAAATGACCATGAAACTTGTCCAACACCCATTCTATGTCCATTTTTCATCCGTAAAAAACCATTATTTATTTATTTATTGGTTTGGTATGAATTTTATTTGATAATAATATGTGCACACTAAACATAATTCATAAAATTCCAAGTTAGTCCTTTTCCTTCCCTATGAAAGGCCCCCACCTATACCCATTCCTCAAACCTCTAAATCAATTTATAATAGGAAAAAATCTTCCCAAATATCATCCCAACAATCATTCATTTTACGATGGATCCTCTATTCAGTCGTAATTATTCTCAAGGTATCCTTTTGGTATAAACCAAAAGGAGTTACCCAATTAAGATAGAATATCTTCCCTCAAGAACCTCTCTTTTATTTCACTTCTTTTCCCACTCCAACATATTTATTCCATTATTTTTAGAAAATACTATTATCCACCATATAATAGCATGTTTTTATAAAAAAAATTCATCCTAAACATATACACATCTCCATTAAATTGATATCGAACATATTGGTTATGTGTTTGATGAGTTACAACCTCACAAAATTATGATTGTTCATTTTCATTTACCACCAATTATAGTGTCAATTATTAGGGAAAATATAATTATAAATATCATAAATTATTTTTAATATTTATTTAATATTATTTATTCCTTTTACAAATCACAACACTTTACTTTCCATTTGGTGTTAATATGATCATCTCATTTGAGGAATTGTGGACAAACGCCCCCTAATGGAATGTATTATGTATAAATTTGATGAACTTTTATGATATATATGATATTTTAATTCTACTGTATTTATTAAACACACACACAGAGAGAGAGATATACATATATATATACATATGTAATTTACTTACATTCTAACAATAGGACAATAAAGTCAAAAATTGTGCTCATGCCAATGTACAACTTTTCATCTCTATTAACTGTGTGATCCATTTCATAATACAATATGGTATAAATTATTATAATATAAAAATATTGTATATACCAGATATTTAGATCATTTTCTACATTATTGAATCAAGATATAAGTATAATGACCAATGATATTACAAGTTAAGACACATGTGAAGAACTATGAGAATATTACAAGAAGTGAAACATTAACATTGGATCATTAACTAGATGATAGTATATGGTAATAATAAAATCATATATGGTAATTGATAAAAAAATATTATTTTTTAAATTTTGTTTAATAAAATTATATTTATTATACTGGAATCATGTAATAGTATGGAGAGAGTCAACACATAAGGTATGGGGATTTCATCTCACTTTTAATTTCTGTGAGATACATGTTTTTTTCACCACCCACACGTTTTTGTGGGGTATATACTTCCCATGATTTTATTTATTTAACTTATAAATCCATGTTTGGGCATTCGTATTTTCATAATGTGATTTTTCTATCATGATTTTTACGATTCTAAAGTTACCAAATCATTAAAATGTTGTGTCTAAATTTTCCATCTGTGAGAGTAATGTTTTCCTTTGTACATAAACTATATTTATAGTTTTATATACTTTCATTTTACATGATATATAATGAATCTCCATATTTTCATAATATTTTATGTTTCATGATATTTAATTAATCTCCTTAATTTCTTTATATTCATGATATTTTACGTTTCATGTAATTTATATTTCATTCTTGGAGAGTATGAACCAAAGATACAAAGTTATAAGAGATAATTGAGACAACATAATTACTTTTTGAGATTTTTTATATTTTTTTCCTCCTTTGATGAAATCATATAATCCATATCTCCACAATATTCATAAGTTTACTTATCCTCTTTTATTTCATGATATATTTATTTATTGGTACTATAATCTACCCTATGGTATATAAGATAGATAAATATGTGTTTTTAAAAAATCCCAACATTACCCTTTCATCGGTCGGAAATAAATTTTTACTAAAAAGTGTTTTTATGAATATTATACCATTATTCAATAATATTTTAAATTTATTTTTAACCTTTTTGTATTTTACAAATATATTCATGGGAATATTTTTATTTCTTTCCAAACAAGAAACTTTTTAACATTTTAACCGTGAAAAAGGAATATTCTTTTTACAAGGTATGACTTGTACTAATTTACCCGCAATCATTTCTTCAAATATCCCATTTCATTTTTAATGTTTAATATTTAATAAAATATTTTTAAATTATATTTTAAAAGATAATGGTTTCTGAATGTTTTCAAGCTAATTTTTTAAGTTCCAAAGAAAATTAGATTTCAAATTTTTTTCATGATTATTTTATATGTTTTCAAGAAAATTGGTATATAAAATGTTTTATAGCTTCTTTTATTATTTTTCATGAAAAATGGTTTTAAAATATTTTTCTATATTATTTTATATGTTTTCCAAAAATAATTGGTTTTCTAAATTTTTTCAATATTATTTTAGATGTTTTCAAGGGAAATGGTTTTCAAAATGTTTTAATGCTTTTTTATATGTTTTCAAGTATAATGGTTTAAAAAAAATCAAGATCATTTTTTAATATTTCTAGTTTTTTTTTAAAAAAAGGTTTTAAAAATATTTGGAAGCGTACATATTATGTTTTCATAGAAAATCATATTCAAAATTATTTCACACATTATTTATATATTTTCAAGGTATTTTATAATAAAATTATTTTTTTATGGTTTAATGTTTTAAAAATACTTTTCGATCATGAATGGATATTATAATAATGAGATGATTTTAAAATATAGTTCAAAACTATTTTCCATGTAAGATGACATCAATTGATGTTACTCATTAAAATCTAAATGATCCATTCAAATACTTTCTAGGAATGAGTTATTCATCATGTCATGGTATTTATGAAACACATTTCTCATTCATTGGTAATATGTATGTGAAATATATTAAACTATTATAGTATATTATTTTGACTAAATGATTATGAAACCTTTAAATTTTCCACAGGATGTGATATGTTAACATGTTTGTGATACCCTTTTCATTTCATGGATTTTGATATGATTATTTATGAAATTGTGCAACAGGTGTATAAGATTTAATTATGGTGGGGAGGGACCTATATCTCCCTTCAATGAATTGGGTAACATTTTATATATGATTAGATAGACTAAGATGACAATAATAGTGAACTCATGTTATTATTATGGTCTTGTTAATGAACCTTGACTATTATGATTGCCCTTGGAGTGAACCATGGATACTAAGATTGTATGAGGAGTGAACCACAGCCAATAAGATGGTTATGGGAGTGAACAATGACAACTAAGATGGTCTTTGTAGAGATTCCTTGGATACTGTTGAAATCATTATATACATATGTGTTTTCCACAATTCTATGTTTAATTTGTACATTATGATTTCATGGATTATGTGCTCAATTTCAATATGATTCAATTCTTATAAACATCCAATATTTTTCTCATGATAACTTTTATGATATTTGATATAAAGTGTATGATATTCTATTTTCCTGATCACATTATCATACTCCTACGATCATGTTTATGCTTATATTTCTCCCTTTTTACCCATAATAAAAATTTATGCTCACCCCTTTTATATTTCCTTTCCCTGAGGTTATGATGATATGTAATATGTTTGATATGTCTAAAAGGGGTGATGTAAAGTAGAACCTATGTAGAGATGATGTTTCTCACATATGTACTATGGTTTATATTCCTATGTTTCCAAAGGAACATTAACATCTATAGTGTTTCGGTATCTATTTGTATTATGATTATGTATTAATTAAAACTTATGTAGTGTTAATGTTTTAAAAATAGAGGGTTCCAATAGTTGTTATCATAGAAAATGTATAGTGATAATTTCTAAACTATTATGAGAAACCCTTAATGAGATCTCTAGGTATATTCCTATATAAATATATAGGTGTTTCCCTAAGGATAAGTATAGGGATGAGTCAACATTTTGAAAAATTTCACGATAATATGGAAATGGATAAAGTGAGTGGTTTCCAATAAAAATATATATATGTTTAGACATAATAAGTGGATGTGGCTATGGAACTGATATACATAGGTGTGATAAATCTGAAAAGATGATATGGTCATGACCTGTGGTTATTTAGTGTGTGACAACGAGCCTTACTACACACCTAGTTTGACACTCCCGGCAATATGATTTGTGAATTCACAAAATCTTCCCAAACCATCATGAAGTATTTTCATATATGATAGATGGGAATAACCTTGGATATCCCCATGGTGTCATACATTATGGAATGTGTCGTGATTCAGAAATCCTAGAAGTGTTTCTTTTCATGTTTATTTAGTTTTCAACTATGATAGGAAATGATCATACTATGCATGTAGTATTATTCAATGGAAGGAAAATGAAGGAACTAGATTAATATTGAATGTGATGGAATATTTTATGATTAGAAGTCAAGTGGTATGATCATAAGAGTAAAATATTCATGATCATGCCTAATCAACATTCATGGAACATGGTTAACAATGTTTATAGTAACAAACTCTATGACCCACCATTGAAGAGGAAGAAGGAATTCACTGAGTGCTCGATTAATGGAAACCATGGGGTAAAAATATTAGGTTTCTTTTGTGTCAAGAATGTGGAAAGAATCAACAATGTGAATGTATTATAATAAAAAGAAGGTGTTTTGACTATGGAAAATAATGAAACAAATCAAGTGACTACAAGGTAAAAATGATGAGTTTGGTAAATGAAATGGATTGGAATTTTTGGCTCCCTAATTTGTCATTCATGGTTATGCATTTAATGTGTGGAGAAAATGGTCATTATGAAACCCAATTTCCAAAGAGAAATGTTCCGGAAAAGAATCAGTATGGTGTTGTGGATAATGGTAACATTGAAGATGATGATTATGAGACAACATAATAAATGTCAAAGGAAAATTTTCTTATTGTAAACTGATTATGGTTGATGTAATCTATGTATTTATGCATTCAGATTAAAATTTTATTAATGATGAAATAGATAAGTATTTTTCTACTTTTTTCATTCAGTATTTAAAATTTTATTTTCAATTTTCCATAAGGAATATTTAAGTGATTTAATGAAAAGATGATACTTTGACTAAGGGAAGGTAACCCTTAATATTTTCATTATTATAAGAGGATTATTTATGGATAATGATAAGTGTTTATGAAAAAGTAATCTAGATAGTATTGATGAACTTGGAAATAATTGGTGACATTTTTATAATTTTTTTACACTACCCCTAATGGAGTATACAACATTTTTTTGTTAAGGCATAATTCTAATAGACTTTGGCATGAATAACGTTGATTGTTTTCAAAAAAAATTGATCATTTAGGTAGTTACCATGATTTAAGATAAAGTATGATGAAGTTATTCACATGTTTGGAATTTGACAACCAAGAGATACATTGGGATATATAGGGGATCCAATGTCAATCTGATTTCATGACTCTCCTTCTAAAAATTTTTATTTTTCATTTTTTAGATGGTTTATATGGTTAACCTTCCGTGAAAATATTATGTTAATATTAGGAGGAAGAATTTTTTCCCTGAGTTTGTGTTGAAAACCATAGTTAAAAGGATAATTATTTATTATACATATTTCAAGGATTCCCATATTATATATTTTTTTACTGTGGTTTAAAAAAATGGTATCATGTATGTTGGGTGACAACCAATCATGTCCAGCATGGTCATGGGCCTTGAGCCCATGATCGAAGGACGTTATGGGTTTCATGCCTAACACTAGCCAATGAAATTTCCTTGTAAATGTATAAATTTTTTGTTACAAATATTTATCATGAACTAGTAGTGTTTCTTTTAATTTTTATGTATTAACGCATGTAGATTTTTTAAGAGAAAAATAGTTAGGATTATTATTCATTTATGGGCCTTAAGATCTGTTAAATTTGTATTCTAGGGCATTATTCATCAACGTTAATTTCGGTACATCAATTCTATTTGGTAATTAATATATTATAAATATTTAATATCACATCCCATGAAAGAAGTTTTTTTATAATAATTCATCAAGAATTTCTCAACGTTCTGAAAGTGATCAAAAAAAATGTTTTCTTAAATCCTTAATTTTCATTAAGATTGTGGCCTTTTAAATCATCATGGAGATATAAATTTTAGGCCCACAGTATTCTAGTGATCATTCTCTTGTTTTTTATTGATTGCCTCAATCACTCCTTATATATTTTAAAACTTTTCCACCATGACCAATCTTTACACCCAACCTATGTTCTCCTATGTCAAAACCCAGTTATATAATACATTGGGTAACCATTATGGTTCCAAATTCCTCTTTTAAAGAGATATTTTATTACCAATTTTTATGATGTGGGTTTTTATGAATGAAACATTCATGTATTATACCTTTTATAACCCAAAATAATTTCAAGGGATAAATTCATTTTAAGGGGGTAGAATATAACACCATGAGATTTTATGAATTATTTATTTGAATTAATTTATCAGTTTGATATTTTTATTTCACATGAAACATTAAATAGTTCATTTCATATATATATATATATATTAAAACACAAATTCAAACATTCTTTTTACACATAATCAAAACTTTTGTTTCACTACACACAATACCAACATGTCTTGCGCTACAAGCAACATCGACTTGTCCTTCGACGTAAACAACACTATATTTATATTAAACATCTATATATATAATTAATTAAAAGAGATAATTATAGGATAACATGTAAACATTGTTATTGAAAAAATAATAACCAATTTACAAATTATTTTTATAATTTTTTATATAAATAAAGAATATTGATAATGAAAGATAATATTTTTGGTAAATACCTTTTCTGTTAAAAATACTATTTCTTAAATGGATTGATTTTAATAATAAAACTAATTTAATACACATTTTTATTTTTTTATTGATAAAAAAATATTATTTTTTAATTAAGAACATCAATATTATCCTTGGTTGAGTTTTGATCATATTTCTGAGAAACTTCAGTTTTGTTGAACAATGAAAAATACTAATTTTTGTTAAAAACTACCATTTTTTAAAATTTATTATGAATGATAATTGATATTATAAAATTGTTTTAATGTCACATTAGATAAATATTACATCTATTAAGAAAATTTATTTCACTAGAAAAAATTTCACTTTGAGTCTTAATATAAAATCATAGAAAACTATTCATTTTTTTCTAGTATTAAAACCCCTTTATTTCGTCCTGTATATGGGATTATCACTAATCTTAATTATTACTCTTCATTGAATTGAATTTCAAAAATAAAACATAAATCATTTTTTTAGTCTATTATTCAAATTTGAATAATACCATGTATAAATCCACAGCATTAAACATTACATAATATTAAATTAAGTTAGCAATTCACATTGATGATATTTTTAGGTTTAGGGATTTAGATAATTAGGAAATAACATATACATAACAATTATAAAAATTACATGTAGAAACTTCTATTCAGTATCCATTTTTTCATTTAAAAACTCATGAAAAAAAGAGTCATGTCTAGTTCCTTATTTTAGATAGTAAGACTTTTCCTTGATCCCATCCTTGTCCATATTCATCGTTAAGTCCTATGAAAAACATTTAAAAAAACATTGGATGAGCATAAAAGTCTCAGTAAGGGATACAAAATGTAGGAAAACTATTATTTTTTTAGCAATAAAATTTAACCATGAATACTTTAGGATAAGTAGTACTCTTCACCTTTATGACATAGTAAATACCTGTCACTGAATAAAATATCATTTCATACCGTTTTGTAACCAAAATATTACCATTAAACCCATATAATGAACACATAACATATAAAGGTTACATGGTACATAGAAATTCATAAACGGAATAAACATATGGTCGACTTCCGTACATATCACTAAATGGAATAACCATATGGATGACTTCCACACCAAATTAATTTGAGGTTATAATGTAACCACCCATCCTATTTATCATGGCACTACTCGCCATTTGGTTTATCACATAACCACCCATCAAATGTCCAAGTACCTTTACAAAATCATAACACATAAAATATTTCATTTCACTAATAACATTTAATTTGCAATCATAAGAAATCATTTTAAGATATTGAAAAAATACATCTATTTCCAAACCCATTTTCGATAACAAAACACCCATAATGAGAATAAAGGATTTATTTTCCAATTGAAAACATTAAGGCTTATAGTTGAAGCCAAATACGAATTACGGTAGTGGAGAGTTCATTGTCACCACAATCGTTAAAAACATTCCTTTCTTTCATTTAGTAGAAATCTTCAAGAAAAATGATTATATTTGATTGAAATTAAAAGACAAAGGGGTTTATTATATACCGTATAAATTAAGGAAGTGTATATTATCAGAATGTTCCTCAATGAAAGGATAATGAGATGAAGTCCCTTACTTCGTGTCCAATGTGGCCCATTGATTCTTTAATTTCTTAAATAATAAAATTAAGCTATTTTATACTTTATTAGGATCATTTTTCAAGTTTATTATTACTTTTTTATAACTTATTACCTTTCTATAATAATTATTTAATTATTTGAGTTCATATCAGAGATTTTTTCGATGTTGGGAACATGGGCCAAAAATGAACTTGGTATAATTTTAAATTGTCCAGGTGGTCAAAATTAAATTATCTTACGAATGGTAGTCATGATTTATATATCATATATTTCATATATATAGGGTATATATGTATTTATAATAGTCTATATGATTTGGATATATGAAAATGAAATGAACTATTTATAGAGACGTTAAATCGTACCTACGCATGAATGCTACATCCATTTCATCTTTTTCATATTAAAAATAATAAAAAACAAATTATACATAGGTATATTTTTATTACACTATAATATCATATTTTATATACATTATTTATGTTCATTAACACCATCCTTTACACTTTCCATGTATTTTATGAACGAGTATTATCACTTTGATGGGGTAGTAGTCTGTACTTCCACATATGAAATTGTCGTATATATACAACATGAAAATAATTAAGGTATTTCCTAAAATAGAATTACAGAACCATATAGTTAAAATAAATATCATAAATATCTTTTATAATTACAGTTCTATCATAATGGCCACCATAAGAGATGGTAAAAGAATATTTAACCATCATCGTTTTGTGAGGCAGTTGTTCGTCATCCATAGAAATATTATGTTCTATACCCATTATATGGAGGAGTGTGTAAGTGTAGTTAGAATACATATCATAAAAACAACCTAGTATATTGTGGATATTGTTGTTGTTATATAAACAATGAATAAAATGTGCATAGGGAGTGAAGAAGTAAAATAAATGAAGGGAACATGAGGGAAGATGTTAACATTAAATCGTGTAACTCCCTTTGGTTTTATCCAAAATTATTTATTTAAGTTCCTTATTCCTAAATTATTTCTTCTAGGTTGAAGAGAGATATCCTTGGATCTTATTTGGGTAGAGGTTAGACAATTCAAGGGTCTTGAGAGGTGTGAGTAATGAGTTAGAGATGATATCCCTTTATAAGGGGTGGGGCTCTTTAGGAATGTTTGAACATATTATTTTATTATAAAATAATTTTCGGTTTCAAAGGGCCAAAAAAAATCAATTAGAGGATAAGGTTCTTATAAGTCGAAATAAAATCATCCAATACGAATTGGATAGGATTTGAATAATTTTCAATCCCTATTTTTTATCTAACCCTTTGTTAACTTATTTAACTTTACCATGTTCACTTATATATTCAAACTATATAGTAAATATAGTTACCATAAAATGACTATAGAACCACAAGTGGTTATTTATTGAAATTATCATCCATATCTATGTAATTTAGCCATTAATTAGGTTTTTAGATTTATTATATCATTTAAGAAAATATTGATTGATTTTAAAACTCATTTATGCCAATTTAAATACTATTAGTATCGAGACTTTTAAAAAATCTATAAAAACATGATTATTTTGTACCCCATACAATAATTCAAATATAACAAGTCACAATATTCCATAAATATTGTTTATGAAAATAAAAGTTTCAGAATAAATTTTTTTTAACATTTATAATCTCATTTACTTAAAACACTCATTTATGAGGTAATCATTATGTCATCATTGTGTCATAAATAAATTTATTTATTTGTTGTATAAAAATTATAAATAATCTTCCATGATGTAGGAAATATTTTTATCTTTAAAATGAATATGTATAGTCAATTATATCATTTATATAATCCCACATTAAATATTTTTTTGGCAAAACAATACAAGTTTATGATATTGTTTTACTTTTAATAAAACGTTGTTAATGTAATTATATTGCCCAAGTGGCATTAATAAGACAAATGTTTTACCCAAATATTTTATTGGTTGTCCATGACTCATAAAATAATTTATAGATCTGTGTTATGGTAATTTTATATTATTATAATATTATTTTTACCATAAATTACCCAATTTACCTTTAATCGTTGTAAATAAAAATCAAAATTAACTATTCAACAAAAAATATTTTCATCCCATTGAACCAAGTTTTACTTAATAATGAAAACCATGTAAGTTGATATTTTGAATTTCAATTCAAATAATTGGTAATATTTCTTTTAAATGAAAACATCGGTTTTTAACTACTAAGCAGTATATTTCACTATTCATGAAAAATTAATGGTTTTTATAAAAAATGTAAAATTAACTCTAAAATAATTTGGATATTCTGAATCTAAATGTGTTACCTATTTTTCTAAATTAAAAACATAAATTTATCATTTTTTAATTTAAAATTAATTCTCTTCGTCAAAACCAGAAATCATGTTTTTAAGAAATAATAACTATCAAAATAATGACATTTGTTTATGTCTAATTACAATGTGAAATGAATTATAATAACCAAAATTGGATTGAATGGTAAAAATTAAATCTATTTTCACTTTAAAATAAATTAAAAATATAATATAACTATATATATAAATTATATTAAATGGCAGTTTTGAATTAAAATGCATTATTTTACATATCCTTTATACACCTGGGATGTAACATCCCTCCCCCCTCTTGGAAAATTTTTCATCACAATTTTATTCACTTATCAAATAAAAGGGGTAATTTATCCCTCATAGCATTTTCAGATTACCACATTGCCTCTTCAACCATATGGTATTTTCTAAAACCATTACCTGATTAATTACCTTATTCCACAACACTTTCTCTCTTCAGTCAAGAATCTGGACTGGTTGTTCTTCATAATAATGATTTTCTCCCAACTGAACTACCTCTAGACTCAAACAATGAAATGGTTCCAGCATATAAATTCTTAGTATTGAAACCTGAAAAACATTGTGTTCCTACTATAAACATGGAGATAAATCCACTCTATAGGCAACTAATACTACTTTTTCTTGGATTTCATATGGTCTAATGAACCTCAGACTCATCATTCGCTTCTTACCAAAACACATCACACTTTTCTATTAAAAAAACTTGAGAAAGACAAGATCACCTATCTCGAAAGAAATATCCTTCCTTTGGTTATCAACATAACCTTTATGCCTATTCAGAGCTGCTTTCATGTGCTTCTGAATCATTTGAAAATTCTCTACCATGTATTCTACCAATTCTGGTCCCATCATCTTCCTTTCACCAACATCATCCAAAAAAAGATAGAGTTCAACACTTCTTTCTGTATAATGCCTCTAATGGAGCCTTTTGTACACTAGAATGAAAACTGTTATTATAAGAAAATTCAACCAAAGAAATATTTTGGTCCCCACATCCTTGGTAATACATTAAAGAGCCACATAGTATGTCTTCCAATATCTGAATTGTTTATTTAGACTACCCATCTGATTATGGATGAAAAGATGTACTACTATTTAATTAAGTAGCCAACGACTTCTGAAGGGCTTTACAAATCCTAGAAGTAAGAATGGTGTCACGATTAGATACAATTGATAGGGGAAATATTTGTAACCTAACTATCTTGTTTATATACAACCGAGAAAGTTGATCTAGAGACAATTTATCTCAAACAGGAAGAAAAAAGAATATTTTTGGTCAATCGATCAACAATAACACATATATCATTGTTACTCAGATATGTCTATGGAAATCCCACAATGAAGTCCATGAATATATTTTCCCATTTCCACTCTGGCACTGGTAAATGATGAATCATTCCTTTAGATAACTGTCACTCTGCTTTAAATTGCTAACAATTCAAACACTTCTTAATAAATTAAAAATATCTCTTATAATTCCATCTCACCAGTAACACCCAGATTTCTATGTACAACTTTGTACTGCAATGATGAATTGAGAATTGAGAACTATGGGATTCACAAAACAAATCTCTCTTCAACTGTGAATCAAAAGAAACACATAATCTCTTTCCAAACCACAAAACCCTATCTCAATCAATATTTAACTCAGTTAATGTACCATTTTGAAATAATTTCAAACTTTTCTACAACTAACTATCATCATTCTATGCTTTCATTATTCTATCTACTAGAGATGGTTGTACAAAAACCTGAAATAAAATAGAAGAATTTCTTGCACCAAAAATATCCAATCCAAAAATCATAAAATCAAAAACCAAAGGATCTCGTTACAAATTTATCATGGTTAATACTGCATTACTATTTCAACACAACATTTCATCCACATTATTTGACTTTCTTGGATGGTAATGGATCGTGAAATCATAATTCATGATTAATTCTAACCATCTCCTCTATCTAACGATTAATTACATCTAAGTGAATATATGCTTAAATTTTTTTTGTCTGTATATATTTCACATTTTACTACATACAGATGATTCCTCTAAATTATTGAAGCAAAAACAACAACAACTAATTCCAAATCATGTGTAAGTTAATTTAACTCATGAGGTTTCGACTGACGTGAAGCATAAGAAATTACCTGATAATTCTACATTAGGACCCAACCTTGTCCTTTCAACAAGGAATCATTGTCGATACCAAATTTACCATCTCTAGAAGGCAGTTCCAAAAATGGAGCATTCACCAGTCATCTTTTCAATTCCTAAAAACAATTATCGCATTCTTTTGTGCAAATGAACTTAAAAACATTTCGAGTTAACATAGTCATTGGGCTAGATAACTGTGAAAAATTTTCTACAATCCTCTAGTAATAACTTGATAAATCAAGAAAACTATGAATCTCTATGATATTGGTAGGTCTTTTCCATTCTTCAAAAACTTTTTTTAGAAGGATCAATAGGTATGCCATTTTTTTTAAAAATGTGACCGATGAATGAGATTTGTAGTTACCCAAAATCACATTTTATGAATTTCCATTACAATTTATTATCATTTAATGTTTTCAAGACAACAATTAAATGACTATAATGTTCCACCTTATTTTTGTAATATACCAAAATGTAATCAATAATCAAAACCAAAATATATTCCAAGAACACATGAAAAATTATATTAATAAGATCCATGAATACAACAGGGGCATTAGTTAACCCAAAAGGAAAAAATTCAAATTCATACTAGCCATATCTAGTACAAAATTTTGTCATTGTAATTTATGATTCCTTTAATTTCAACTGATGGTACCCCAACCTCAAGTCGATATTTGAAAAATACTAATCTCCCTGGAGCTGATCAAACAAATAACTGATATGAGGTAAAGGATACTTTTTCTTAACAGTGATTTTATTAAATTCTCTATAATAAATGCAATATCTCATGGAACAATACATATATATAATAAAAAATACATGAGTTCCCCATTATGACGTGCTAGGTTGAATGAAACCTTTATCTAATAACTCTTACAATTTCTTCTTTAACTCTAAAAGTTCAATTTAAGTTATTCAATTAGGGGGTTTTAAAATTGTCTTAGCATCTGGAACTATGTCAAAAGTAAATTAAACTTCCCAAACATGTATTATAATAGGAAAATCCTCAGGAAAAAATCAATGTACTAATTTACTATTTTAACATCATTAATTTGAAAAGTTGTTTTGTTTTCAAAAATATGTGCAAGGTTACATTCATTTCAATATTTCACTAGTTTCTCAGCTTCCTGAAATTTAATCAAACGTAATGGTTCATTGTTGTACACAAACGCAAATTCATTTTTGAATAGATACCAATTTATCTATACAGTTAATATTGTCATGGATTATGGAAATCCAATCCATTCCTAGAATAACATCAAACTCTACTAGAGGAAAAACAATAAGGTTTTCAGGTAGATTCTTTTTGAACACAAGGACATGAAGGTTCTTATAATTTCTTTTTGTCTCAACATTTCATGCCTATGTTTTTACCATATGTTTAGGATTCATATATTGAAGTGGAATTCCCAATTTACTAGAAAATTTATCTGAAATGAATGAATGTGTAGACCTTGAATCAAAAAACACATTGGCATAATATGAAAAAAAAAATGTATACCAGATAATACATCATTTGAAGGCCCAACATCTATTGAAGTAGTTACAAAGAATTTCACCACCCCTTTCGGCTTGTATTTAGGATTATTTTCCTCTGTTGAGTTCTTTATTGGACACTCATTCAATAATAACCCATTTAATTACATTTAAAAAATCTTACCACTGGATTTTCATTGCATGCTTGATCATTTTCCTTACATTTATGAGAAATATTACTAGACTTACCACACCAGAAGCAGCTTCCAATCATTGATAAACATTATCTATGATTCCTTTTACCACACTTATCACAAAATGGATATCTAATCTTCTTACATCCATGATTAATTGATTAATTATTTCCCTTTATCTTCCAACATGACCACTTCTTTTGTTTTCTCTCTTAGAACCCCTGATCATCAGAAAACTCCATTTCTACCTTCCCATAACATCTGACAAGATTCTCATATCATTTGAATTCACGACAGACTAATCCTATTCGATATTGAAACTTCTGTCCTGAGTAAAAACTATTAACTTTACTCTCAAGATCTTGGATGAAATTTAGAGAAAACCTTCACTATCGAGTGAACTTTTCATCGTAAGCTGCCACTGAGTCATCCTCCTACCTCAAATCAAAAAAAAATCCATCCTATGTAGATCCACATTAAGATAAATATTTCTCCATAAAAATAATTTTGAATTCATCCCAACCAAGAGAATCAATCACTTCACCTTCCCTGATATTTTTCACCATCGACCACCACTGATTAGCTTCAACTTCAAAATGGTAAACAGCAAGACCATCCTATTGAGTTTATGTACAACCCATGACATCAAAAATACATTCCAGTTATTCGATTCACCCTTCATCTTGAATAGGGATAGATGATCCTTTGAATAATGGGGGATGTTGCCTCATGAATTGCTCCACTATAGACTTGTTCCTCTATGGTTTATCTGGTTGGTCTCGTGCATTTATACCACCACCATTTATAGCCTATGTCAACTAAATCATTAATGCAGCAAATTTTTGAGTTCCAATTCCAACCATATCAAGATGGTGATTTTGAAGGTTATTCTCCTTTGAATGCCTTCCCAACATAGCTTCATAGTTTACTCTACGAAAAACCACTCTGAATAATGAAATTTCTTAGGCAAAACAACATGGTAATCATTAAATGCTATATCATTTCAATCATACAATATATTAATTTATGGATATTAATTTAACAATACCCTAACTCCTAAATTTGTCTAAAAGGGCCTATGATACCAACTATAAAGCCCCAGACTTAAACATTAAATAATATAGAATTAAGTTAACAATTAACATTAAGGATATTTTCAGTTTTTGATCTTTTGAGAATTAAGTCATAGCGTATACATAAAAATATGAAAAATTACATGTTGACACTTACACTCTGTATGCATTTTTTCATAAAATAAATACTCTTGAAAAAAAGTGATGTTTAGTTCTATATTTTAGAGAGGATAACTTTTCCATGATCATATTCTTGACCTTATTCATCTTTAATTCCTCGGTAGAACATTTCAAAAAACATGGGATGATCATAAAAAGCATAGTAAGGGATACACAAAGTATGAAAACATTTAGTTTTTTCAAAAATACACGAAATCTATGAATACTTTAGAAAAATTTTTATATTTCATCTTTATGAAGTAGTAAACACTATTCATAGAATAATATATCATTGATAACCATTTTATATCAAAAAATTTACCATAAAACCAATAGAAAGAACACCTAAAATAAGATGGTAACTTGGAACATAAAATTACGTAAATAGAATATCCATAGAGTTGACTAGTACACATATCAATAAATGGAATATCCATACGGCTGACATATATAAAAATGCATTGGATGTTATAATGTAACAACCCATCTTCGTTTGTCATGACACCACTCGTTATTTGGTTTATCATCTAACCACCCATCAAATGTCCAAGTACCATTATAAAATCATAATACATAAAATATGTATTTCACTAATAACATTTCATTTTCAATCATAAGAAATCATTTCCTGATATCAAAAAAATAAACCTTTTTCAAAAACCATTTTCAATACCAAAACACCTAAAAAGAGAATAAGGGAATTTTTTCCTATTAAAAACATTAAGACATATAGAGGAAGTCAAATAATAATTATAGGAGTAGAGAGGTCATTGTCACAACAAACATTAAAAAATTCCTTTTTTCATTCTGAAAAATGTCTCTTATAAAAAATATTCCCTTTGAATGAATTAATGTTCATAGGGTTTTATTGTATACCGTATAAAAGAAGGAGATGTATATTTTCACAACATGCCTCAATAAAAGGATATTGAGACGAAGTCCCTTACCTCCTGTCAGACATGACACATTCGTTCTTTAATATTTTTAATAATAAAAATATGATAATTTATACTTTATTAAGATCCTTTTTCACGAATATTATGCATTTTACATCACTTAGTATCCTTCTTATAACAATTAGGCAATTATTTGAGTTCATATCGGACATTTTTTCGATGTTTGGAGCATGAGGGAAAAATGAACTTGTAATAATTTTAAATTGTCCTTGTGGTCAAAATTAAATTATATCTAGAATTATATTCCTGATGTATATATCATTTTTTCTATATATTTATAATATTCCGTATTATTTGTATATATGAAAATGAAATTCACCGTTCATGGAGATGACATGTATAAGGACCTGACCTTATTACATACTTAATCATGAATTTAGTCAAGGAAACCCTTCCATTTATATTGAATATATTTTAATGTTTATAACTTTAGAGAATTCGAACAATACATTCATAACATTACACATTATTACAGAGTGGATAGCATAAAAACAATTTCCATTTTTTTAAAATATAAAACATTAAAACATAAAAAAAGACTTTGTGACAATTATTCAACACATAACATGTAATACATCCAATTATTACACATCCATTAACCTGTGAAAATCATTTAAAAACTTTCTATGAGCACAAAATCTCAGTAAGGGATGGAAAATAATCAAAGATCACATTAGTCCATGAATACTCGTGTCGTATGAAATAATTTTCAAAATAAAATATTGTCACCCATATAAAATTACTTTGTGTAACATGAGATTTAAACTAGATCCATACAAAAAATTATAACATAAATATAATCATAAGGGTATCTTGGGTCATTACGTACATAATCTTGTAACCATTCATGGCTACCTTATAATTTGTAACCCTCATGGCTACCTTACTTGGATTAACCATCACATTTACACTTTGAGTAACCATATGGCTGACCTAAAACTTACTCATACCCAATGAATTGGAGGGAGATATATTTCCCACCTTTAAAAATAAATAATTTTCAAGAACACAAACATAATCATACAACATGAATAATTCCATAAATACATTACTTGAGAATTTTGTAAAAATGAATTTAAAAAGAAGATTTTTAATGATAAGCCCCTTATAAATATCATACAATTGAAGAGAGACTTAATAGAGTGGATTGAGTATGTATATATACTATAAATACACATAATAAAACATAATATAAACATAACTCACTACACCAACAATTTAAATAGAACATAAATAATGAAGTAGAAGGTTAACCCAAAGAATGAAAATCGGGTTAAGAATTCCCTTATCTCGGGTTTGACTTACTTAAAACTTATTTAAACCTCTTGTATAATGGTTAAATTAGTTTTATTAGTATTTTAATGAAATATTTTCTTGTTTATAACTTTTTATAGGATCATTTAATAACATCATTTCACCCCATTAATTGTTAGTATTTTTCTCCTTGCACGGTTTTTGGGAGAGTTCATTACATGATTTCTATGATTGGTTCATGATGGATGTTCTTATCATTTGGATGTGAAACTAAAGAATTGGAATGGAAAGGTATTTAAATATTTCCATTGCAATAATTTATAACATTTATCAATTTGATTTTTAATATGAGGAAGATTCATTAGTTAAAATATTAATGATGTTTGTTTAGATCATTTTAGTGGTTCTTCGATAATAAAGACATCATATTGTTTTATAAATTAAAACCATGAGTAAAAAATAATTACAGAACCATGGATGAGACATAATACATATATTATAACCTGGTTCAACCATAAAAATGGTTTCAGGACCAGATTTGAAGGATTTAAAGAAAAATGAAATCACATCATCCACGATGTCGACCATTCGACACATCATGGAAAATGTTTTTCATTCTTTGAAAATGTGGGAGAGGAGAAGAAAAATGATGATGAATTTTCCATGAAAATGAGAAGTTCCAGAATATACCTGATTCTGGAGATTTAATGCCACTTGGTTAAGAAGGGATGATGGAAGAATGAGAAAGGAACTCAAAATAAAAGAATGAGTGAGAAATCCCTTACAAAAATTTGGCAGCCTAACAGCTTCTCAACATTGTTATATTAAATATTAAAATTAGAGGGGACAAGGGTCACCCATATATAAATGAATCATAATATATATTCAATCAATAATAAGAGGGAAAAATAACATGGTATGGAAACCTGAATGGTATACCACATAAAAGAGAACCTGAATGTGAAAAGAAAGAAATGAAGCATTTTCATACCTTGTAGAGTAACTCTTAGAACATGATGGTTGGGACATTGGGGGCTTGTGGAAATCATGGTAGGACTACTATAAAGGTAATAAGTCCAGAGATTAGTTGAGGAGGAATTGGTAATGAAGGTAATGAAGGAATGAGTTGGTATTTATAGGAAAAGTAAGGGAATATTTTAATAATTTTCAAGGGACACGTCATTAGTGGTATTTGAAAAACCATGGGCTTTCCCATGGTATTAGCCCATGGTATAAGATACATGGGACACCTAACATCTTATTCTACTATTCACATGTCGACCCAATTTATGAAGTCATTATTATATCATTAATGATGTCTTTAACATAACGAAACTAAAAACTATATTTTATACTATTCACCAAAATATCAACAGTTTGAGAAAAATTCCCAAAACTCACCCTAACCATTTATCAACGTGTATAATTCAAAAAAAAGTCCATTTTTTAAAAATACTTTTCAAAATATTATTCATTTAATTTTTAAATAAATTCATACTTAATTCAAAAATTAACAATTCTAATTCTGTAAATACTTTTATATCACAATGAAAAATTAACCTAGATGCTATTATAGTAAAGCCATAATAAAATAAAATAATAATAAAATTTACAATTCAATAAGGTCATATTACTATTCATATTACTATTTATATGGTTATGTTACTATTACCAAAAAACAATTTGGTTCCAATAAACTCCAAATAACATACTGAACACAATTGTAGATGGAAGTTTCTTGAAATTCAAAACATAGAAGCGGAAAAATTGTGTTTAAAGTCCAGTTATAAATATCTACTTTAATACAAAGTTCCATGCATTTCTCTTTATTTTTAGAAAAACATGGGGTGTTACAGGAAGTCGTACGTACCCATGAACGCTACATCAATTTCATTTTTACCATTTTAAAAGGAATGAAAATGAAATGATATATAAGTATATTATTATTCCAATATAATATCATATTTTATATACATTACTCATGTTCATTAATACCATCCTTATTACGTTCCATTTATGGTATAAATGTTTCATATCGCTTTAAGGGGGCGGTAGTCCGCACTTCCGCAATTGTAATTATCACATATATACAACATGAAAAGCATTATGTTATGTTATAAAAAATAATTAAATTAGAATAGATCTAAAATAAATATCATATATAATTATAGTTCCATCATAATGGCCATCATAAGAGGTGGTAGGAGAAGATCGACAATCTACATTCCATGAGGTAGTAGTATCTCGTCTATGGAAAAATTATGTTCTATAACTATTAGATGGAGGTGTGTATAAGTGTAGTTCAAATCCTTCTCATAAAAGCAACCTAATATATTGGGGATACTATTTTTTTATGTAAAAAAGAATAAAAAGATCATAGAGTGTGATGATGTAAAATAATAGAATATAACTTGAGGAAAGATATTGCCATTAAATCGGGTAACTCCCTTTAGTTTGAACCAAAATGATTTATTCAAGTTCCTTCTACCTAATTTAAGGATTATAGGTGGAATATAGGTATCTTAAGTACTTATTTGGGAGGGTTTTGGAAGATCCAATGGGCTTGAGAGTTGTGAGTAATGGGTTAGAGGTGATAGCCTTTTATAAGGGGGAGGAGGGGCTCTTTAAGAAATATTGAAAATATTATTGTATTATAAATTGATTTTATGTTTCAAAAGGTCAAAAAAATTTAATTAGAGGATAAAATAAATATAAGTCTAAATAAAACCATCCAATAATAATTGGATATGTTTTGTATAATATTTAATCATTATTATTTTTGTTTAACCTTTTGTTAACTTATCTAACATTACCATGTTCTCTTATATAATTACATTATATTGGTAATGTATTTGCAATAAAATGAAAATAAAACCACAAGGGGTTAATTAAAGACATTATAAACCTTATCTGAGTAATTTTGCAAAATTTTTGATTTTTTGGATTATTATATTATTTAATAAAATATAGATTGATTTAAAAACTAATTTATTTTAATTTAAATACGATTAATATCAATACATTAAAAAATACGTAACAACTTTATTCTTTTTAAAACATACAATAATTCATAGATAACAAGTCATATGCATCCCTATAATTCATGTATGGAATAAAAAGATTCAAAATAAATTTATTTTATCATTTATAATCTCATTTATTAAAAACATTCATTAATGAAGTAATCATTAAATCATCATTGTGTCATAAATAAATTTATTTATTTGATATCTAAATATTACAAATAAAATACCATTATGTATTAAATATCATTATATTTCTAATTAATATTTATAGTTAAATATATTAATTATATTACCCCACATTAAAATTGTTTTATCAAAATAATACATGTTTATTATATTTTTATTTTTAATTTGAATAAAAAGTTATTAATGTAATTATCTTTCCCAAGTGGCATTAAAAGTCCAAAAGTTTCCTCAAAATATTTTATTAGTCATCCATGAATCATCCAATAAGGTTAATACATGTTTTAATATAATTTTATATTATTATAATATTATTTTTACATTGAATTACCCTATTTACCTTTAACAATGTTAAATAAAAATCAAAAGTTACTATTCTGTAAAAATTATTTTCAACCCTTTGAACCACATTTTACTTAATAATGAAAACCATTTATGTCATATATTTTAAATTTAATTCACCTAAGATGAAAAATTCCCTTCATATGAAAAAGTTGGTTTTTAACTACTAAGAAGTATTTTTCACAATTCATCAAAAATTGAATGTTTTCAGAAAAATGCCAAAATTTCATCCTATGCCAAATTTGATATTCCGAATCCAAAAATGATTTATATTTTTAAAAATTAAAAACATAGAAGTTTCATTAATTAATTTAAAATTAAAGCTCATTGTTAAAACCAGAATGTGTGTTTTTAAAAAATAATAACTATCAAAATATTAAAAATTATTTATGTCCAATTTCAAGGTGAAATTACTTCCAATGAAAAAAATTATATTAAATGGTAAAAATATAATCTGATTAAAATTTAAAACAAATTAAAAATTCAATATATCAAAATAAATAAATTAGATTAAAACTTATTTTTGAATTAAAAAGTAGTGTTTTCACTATTCATTTGAAATTGAACATTACAAGAATAATACCAAAATTTTACAAAATGTAAATTTTGATGCCCCACTTCTAAAGAAGAATTTTATTTTATCAAATCAAACATATAAAAGTGGGAAAAACTATATTTAAAAAAAATTTCACCATCAAAAGGTGGTAAATCGACCTTTTATAGAATATGAGACTATTTATTCTTAAAATTGGATTGTTTCACTTTTTTAGCCTATAAAATTTATTGGATAAAGGTAAATACATCTAATAAACTTGTAAAATAACATTATAGATAATTCTATTCATTCCTGCCAATAAAATGGCTATGCGATAACTACCATTTAAAATAATAATATTATATTATTATTTTTCAGTATAACTCAACTTTGTGTGTAACGTAAGATTTTAAAGAAACTCGTTGTTGCGTATTAGGAACGCCATCAAACATAGCATCCCATTTAAAGTAATATTAATATTTAATTCATAAATATTAATAAATATTTAAATATCATATCTCTTACTTACCTAGGATGTTACGCCATGTTTATATTGGTCTAACATGATTAGTTAAAGTGATTAAAATTAATTACAGCAGTTAAGACAAAATTAAGATTAATATCATACTAAAACTTATAATTAATTTCCCAAATGAACAATAAACATGTTCAAAACCCATTGGATATCCATATATATTCCATAAACCCAAAAATATTTATTTATTTGTATTTTTTAATGATATTTTTTATAAATAACATGTTCCCGCATATCTTGATTCTAAAAATTTCAACTATGTCCATTTCCTTCCCCATATAAGGCCACCACCTCTACCCATTCCATACAACTCTCAAAACGTTTCATTTTGGCCAACCTCTACCCAATTATCCTCCCAAAAATCAGCCCATACACATTGAAATCATACTTTTTTTGGAAAGCCTCTCAAAGAATAATTTTGGCATAAAAAAGGAGTTACATTATTAAGAGGTAATGTATTCTCTGAAGCTCCATTCCTCTATTTCACTTGTTCACCCACTCCATGATATTTATTAAATATTCAATAAAAAATATAGTATCCAACATATACTATGATTTTTTATATAAATATTTCATCTAACACTTACACACACCTCCATATTTGAACATATACTATGGATATTGAACCTATTGTTTCTGTGTATGGAAAGATACTAACTCACGAAACAATGATGGTTCATTTCTCATTTACCAAAAATTATATTGGACATTATAATGGAAATATATTTATATAAGTTATATATTATATTTAATATATATATAATCTTCTTTATTCCTATTATAAAACAAATATCTTTACTTTTCATTTGGTGTTAATATGATAATCTCGATTGAGAAGTGTGAACTAACGCCCTCTCAAGGTCACGTGATTTGTTCACACACCACATGGAATGTATTAAGGATGTGTTTAATGAACAATTTTGATATATACTATATATTCATGATATTTTAATTATTATATATATATATATAAATACATATATATATATACATATTTCATTTACGTACTTTCATTTAATATGGAAATAAATACAGAAATTGTGTTCATTAGTATGTACTGCTTACCATCCCCATGAATGGTGTATTCCATTTTCTAATTATTTATGATATAAATTATTTTAATTTATATATAATATATATAAATTATATTTATATCATTTCTTACATTCTCATATCATGATATATTTATAAGGACCAATGATATTTCCAGGTATGACACACATGAAGAACAAAGTAAATATTACCTGAAGTGAAACCATGACATAGGATCGTTAACAATTGGCTAATATAATGTCATAATCAAACCATATTTGTTACTATATATAAGAATATTAATTTTTAAATTTTTTATAGTGAACTAATATTTTATATTCAGGAAGCTAGTATGAGTACACAGAGACTCAAGACAAAAGGTAAGGTGATTTCATATCACTTTTAATTTGTCTGAGATACATGTGATGATTACCACCCACTCGTTTTGTGTGGTTTATGAAAATTAAATGATTGTATTATATTGAAATTATATTTCAATTTACGGTTATTCACATCTACAACATAGGATCCTTCTTTAATAGGGTATTAGATTAAAAAGAAACGCAATTTGTAAAATGTTTTAACTCAATTTTCCTTCTTTTAGTCTCATGTTTTTCTATGAACCTAACCACTTTATTGAGGCATATATACAAAAATTTTACATTATGTATATTTAATATCATTATTTTCATGATATTATATGTTTTACTTAATTTATATTCCTTACATGGAGAGTATTAAATCAAGATACCAAGTTATAAGTTGTTATAGAGACAATATCATTGCTTTTTTAGATTGATTGTGTTTATGATTCCGTTGACTAAAAATTATGACCCATATCACTATTTTATTCATGAGTTTCTATATCTTCTATTATTTCATAACATAATCATGTATTGGTGCCATATTCAACTATTTGGGAAATTTGATAATTAAGAAAGTGTTTTTAGGGAAGCTCTATATTACCATTTCTTCATATGAAAAAAAATTGTTTTCAAAAAAAAATTGAAGAATATTATACCATTAATATATAATATTAAAATAAATTTTTACCCTTTTATATTTTTCCCATCTGTTTAAAGGAATATTCTTTTTGGTTTTTTGTAAAGTCACATTTCTAACCATTTTACCAGGAAAATGTAATGTTCTTTTGAAATCGTACGACATGTATGGATTTACCGACCATCATTTCCTCCAAGTTCCCTTTGAATCTTTAGATAGTTAATATTTAAGAAAATGTTTTTAAAAGTTATTTTAAAAGAAAATTGTTTTCAAAATTGTTTAAATCTTCTTTTATAGGTTTTTAAGAAAAACAATTTCCAAATGTTTTTTAAGATTATTTTATATATTTTCATGAAAATTGTTTTCAGAATCTTATAGTGATTCATTTATAAGATTTCAAGAAAAATGGTTTTAAAATTTTTTTCAATATAATATTATATGTTTTCAAGAAAATTGATTTTAAAAAATAAATTCTAGATCCTTTTATACTTTTTCATAAAAATTGGATTTCAAAATGTTTTTAATCTTCTTTTATTTGTTTTAAATTAAAATGATTTTCAAATTTCATTTGATATTTTTTATATGTTTTCATATTGATTTCGAATAAAAATGTTTTTAGAAAATTTTAAAGATTAATTTATAATCTTTTACAGAATTTTTTTAAATGATTTCATGCCTTATTTATACGTTTTGAAGGTATATTTTTAGAAAAATATTGTTTAAATTATTTTATTTAGGAAAAAAAATTTCAAACCAGAAATTATGTTTTCTGAGAAAAAAATTAAAAGATATATGAAAATTATTTTCCATATAAGATGGCATCTATTGATGTTATGCATTTCAATCTAAAGGTTTAATTCATATAATTTCTATGAATGTGTTATTATTAATATCATGGACTTTATGATACCAATTTATTCTTCATGGGTAATATGTATATGAAATCCATTACTCTTTCATGGGATATTATTTTGTAGAAATGTATATGAATCCTGTAATTTTTTCACAAGTTATGATATGTTTACATGTTTATGATGCCCACATCTTTTTATGGGTTGTGATGCGTTTATTTATTATCTTTTGGAACATGTAAATATGATTTCATTATGTGATGGGTGGGACCAATATCTCCCTCAAATGCATTGTTTAATGGTTAAAATTTCATGAGATAGACTATGTTGGTTTGAAGAGTGAACACATGATACTATGTTAAACTTGGGAATTATACATGACTACTAAGATAGCAATGAGAGTGAACCTTGACTACTAATATGGTATATGGATTAGAATAATTTTACTAATATAACCATTAAAGTGAAATAATATAACTAATATAGACATGGAAGGGATAACATGGATAATATAGATATCATTATATGCTTATATTTTCCCCCAATTCAATGTTTTATTCCTATATTATGCTATAATGGATTATTCTATCTATTTAATTATGAATGATGTCTTATGAACTACCAATATTTATGCCATTATCTCTTTTATTATCATTTATATGTAGGGTATTGTCTTCTATTTTCATGGTCACATTCCCATACCCTTATGATCATGGTTATTCATACACATCTCCCATGTTTACCATTACAGATCATTTGATCTCACCCCTTGTATTTTTACTTTACCTTGGTTTTAATGTTATGTACTATGTTGGATATGCCTAAGAAGTTTTATAGTTAATAAGAACCTAGTGGGAGATGATGTAGCACACAAATGTACCAGTGTTTCTATTTCCATGTTTCAAAAGGCATTATACCAACTACGGTCTTTGGGAATCTATTTTTATATAGTTTAAGAATTTTTTAAATGTTATTTAATGTTAATGTATTGAAAATAAAGGTTCACTATTATTATTTAATAGTTTCTAAATAACTGTGGAATGTGATTGGTGTTGACGAATTTGGTAATCAATGTGGGATGAGATTTTAATGACCTATGGGTTGTGAACAACGTATTGAAAATTGAAATGAAAGGGGTAATTTCTATACTGAAATTTGTTTAATGGATAAATAATAGGTTGTTATTAAATATTTAAATATATATAATAAAACACATAGTTTTTCAAATAAAAAATAAATCTAAAACACATAAATAAGGATACTACATGTGTAATTATGAAAGGTTTTATGTTGTTTTTTGTGGGAAGTAGGGATGGTATCTGGTATAGTAATTGGTACAGATTGTAATGTGTGATGGCGGTTTTATGGGGGTTTGAATGGGTTTGGTAGTGATGTATTAGTGTGAACCATTTAGGCAAGGATATTGTTTGGTTTTATTATAATTGTATAATCTTTTGAATTCTCAGCACCCCACCTGAGTTGTATTACCAAAGTAATTCCAAAACGATTTTTGGTTCCATGAGTTTTGATCAATATACACTTTTGTGAAGGAATGGAAGGTTGACTACTCCCTATTCAATGCTATACATTATATGTGTTTTTATTATTTTTGGTGCATTGAGGTAGGTTTAAGAGTACATGCTCAAATTTATTATTGAACTAGTATTTTATATACTAGAAAACATGACTATATGGTTGAAATGATGGCATATAGTGGAGGTTGTGAATAGTAGGTTAGAGGATAGAGTATTATGTTATTCATGTTTTAAATACCCCATTGTAATGGATATGTGGTTGAATATATGATATGATAATTATGTGGTGTTGATGATGATATGACAAAAATTCGGTGATGTGGATGTGATATATGACATAGTTGTGGTATGAGATATAATTTTTTTTCGTATGAATGTAGATTGTATTGGGGGAATATTAATTTTTTCTATTGTGTTGTTCTGGAAAATATTATGTTTAATTGTTTTAGGGGTACCTATTGGACATAATATTCAATTATTATTTTATTATTTGGGGATGTGATAATGTATGAGAGTGACATGGTATGATTTAGTGACAGATAACCTCGTAAGTTCTTGTTGGTTATACCACTTATTCACAATTGAATTAAAATGATTATTTGAAATTTGTTTGATAGGTATTGAGGATTATATTACTATGTATTCATGTATGATCAACCCTATATACAAAGATCTATTTTTTATGTTTCAAAATCATGTTGATAGATCAAGATGTACCTTTTAGCTTGAATCATGGAGCTATGGTTGTATCTATTGGATTTGGGTTTGTTTGGGTGTTTCATTTTTTCATTTTATATTTTTATGGAATGGTATGCATTATGGGATATTTTATTATATAGTATTTTGGTATTTATTGTTTTATCCCGACAATGTTCAAAGGATTTATATAGGTAAAGCCTCTAATCTTCCTGTTTTATACCCTCAGTTCTAGTATTTGACTTATGGAATATTGGAGGTAGGAATTTAGGGTCACTCATGTCTTCAATGTAATCCCAATATTGATTTATAATATGATTGGTTTTTGAAAATTTTATATCTATGATATATAGAAGAGAGTTTGGATGGATACTGAAGTAAGTAAATCATGAGGATTTCATATGATTGATAGGAAAATTGTTTTATACAAACTTATTCTATGATATAGAAAGGAACACTACCTAGGGAAAAGGAGGTAATACAACCCTATAATCTAATGAAACAACCTTATTCATAATGAACTCCCATTTTAAGATAAGGTAGGTTGTGAGGTAGATATATAAAAGAGGAACACACAACTGCATTTTTTCACTTTTTTTAAATTAAGGTGACTTTGGGAAAATTTAAATTAATATAAATTAATTAATGTAAAATTATTTTCATGCTACATGGATTAGGATTTTTCATTTTTCTTATAGAGAATAATATTGTTCATAATCCCTCTGAGATCTGGCAGGTGATGTGAATAAGGATGATCCGGTTGAATGATGGAGGGTTGATATGACTATAGTGAATGGGCTTTAGAGGATGTTTTTGTGAGTTCCAATAAAAAGAATTTTTTTATGAATGAGGGCAGAGTATTTGATTTTTAGAATGATTTTTGGAATGATGTTATCGAGATATCCTTTAGTTTGACTACGTCCTTGGTGGAGTATCTTGTCCTGGTATCTATTAGCCATATTCATAGGGAAAACAGTAGTGTTGGATTTTATATAATATAAGGATAAGGTGGTTGAGTTTTCCTATGATTATTTTCTTAGGTTGAATCATAAAAATATACAATCATAAATTTGGAGGTTATAAAATTGGAAAGATTTTATCTCCATTTAATAGGGGGTCTAAATAATTTTTGAGACAAATAACCTCTTTATGTATATTTTTTGCTTAACCACTAACTTCTTTCTAAAAATGATCTATAGAGAATCATCGTGAGTTATAATTTTTCCTAGTTATTCAAAATATAGTCACCGAATATATGTTTCTGATGTATGTGTGGGTGAATAAGAAGGGAGAGGTTATCAAGAGGATTCATTTTTTGTAATGATCATCTCTAGAGTGTAATTATTAGGGATTTATAAGGAATATAGAGACCCTTTAATTACAAAAATCAACATTACAAATTTTTTTCAGAATATATAAACATTATACGAAGAGATTCCCAAAGACTATAGTTAGTATATTTCCTTTGGAAACATGGAATCATAAAAATTGGTACATATGTAAGATACATCATCTCGCATTATGTTCTTCTTGACTAGATCCCTTCATAAACATATCAAATAGAGTACATATAATCATAACCTAAGGGGAAAGGAAACATAAAATGGGTGATCTCAAATGCTTAGTAATGGAAAACAAAAAGACTTGTAAGCATAAAACCAATCATAATGGTATGATAATGTGATCATGAAAATATAAGTTCATACCCTATATATAAATGATCAAAATAGATATCATTGAATAATGATATGTTCATAAGACTTTAATCATTATGAAATAGAGATAATAATCTATGAAAGCATAAAATAGAAATAATAGAAGGAATTTTTTTTAACACATAATCATTTACAAATTTCTATAGTATCCAAGGAATCAAGGACAATAAAATAATAGTGGACGAAGTCCTTTACTGAACTAAGTGAACCCCAATTCTGGAATTATATTTCTGAACTGATTAAATCATCATTCCCACCCTGTTTTACTGAACTAAGTAATCCTTTGTTACATCGTTGTATTATTGAACCGAGTGATCCATCCTTCCCTCCCTATTTATCTTATAAGATATAAATCCCTACCCAATTCAGTAGAGGGAGATATTGGTCCCACTAGTATCATAATGAAATAATATCTACATCTTCCATTATATCATATATAAATTTATCATAACCTATTAAATTTAATGGGTATCATAATAATTTTAACATGTCATAACCTGTGAAAAAATATAGGTTTCATAAACATTAGATAATAAACACAACCTGTGAGAAGAAGCATGTTTTAAAACAATATAACCCGTGGAAAGAGAAACAACCTTCTTGATATTATTCCATTAAAACATAGTACATTTAGATAAATAATATGAATGGAGACATTGAATAATTACTCATAAAGTCATGATTGACACCAATGGATGTTATCATAGATGGGAAATAATTTTGAGAGATATTTTAAAAAAATTCTTGAGGAATATATTCATTCTTGTTTGAAAATTTATTCTTAATATTTATAACCATATGAAAATAATTTTCTTATAAAATACCTTAATACATATGAAATCATTTTGAAAAACCTTTTCCTTGAGAACCTGTAAAATAAGTTTCAAAACACTTTGAAAATCATTTTTCACTATAACTTATAAAAGAAACATGAAAACATTTTTGAAACAAAATTCATTGAAAATAATTTGAAAACGTTTAAATAACTAGTAAAAATGTTTTCAAAATCATTTTTCTTGAAATATTATAAATTAATATTGAAAACATTTTGAAAACAATTTCATTGAAAACACTTTGAAAACATGTAAATAATACTTTAAGAAATTTTGAAAACATTTTTCCATGAAAATATATAAAATTAGTTTGGAACCATATTAAAAAAATACATATAAATTTACTTTTAAAAATATTTTCTTCTTAAATATGAACATACTTAAAAATGATATGTATTCTTTAACGGAATCAAAACAGGTAAATTCATATGTTTTGTAGAATGTAAAAAGAATATTCCTTTTCCATAGAAAAAAGGATAAAAAAATTACATGTTTTAAAAGAGAAAATAATTTTATTTTGAAGAGATTGGTAAAATATGAAATGTATTGAAATTAATTTTAGATATTACAGTATAATGGTATAATATTCTCAGAAACCATTTTTAGAAAACATAGATTTCTGACTAAAGATAGGGTAATTTCAGGCTTTCCTAACAACACGTTCCATAATTTATTATGTATCAATGAATATAAAATAGTACCAAAACATGATTATATCATGAAATAATATAGGATAAGAAAAATTGTGTATTCTATTTAGATATGGATTATAATATTTTATAAATGTAAGAATAATCATAAACAATCTTGAAAAGCATTGTGATTGTCTCAATAAACTCATATAACAAGGTATATTGGCATCATTCTCTCCATGTATGGGTAGTAAAGTAAATTAATCATTTAAAATCATGAAAATGCAGAGGATAATGATATGGCATTTAAAATGGATGTATTTACCCCTCTAAAATGATTTTTGGTGTAAAAAACATATGTCTCAAAGAAGGAAAATTTGGAAAAAACATTTTACAGATCTGGAAACTTTTAAAAATTAAATCCCATGAAGAATGGATCATAAAATTGATATGTTAATAACCATAATTTTACTTATATGATGTATATAATTAAATAATGGATAGAAAATATACTACACAAAATGATATAGTGGTGAACATAGCTTTTATCTCACAAAAAAATAAAAGGGAGATGAAAATCCCATTACCTTGTGTCTTGACTTTTTTCTGTACTCATATAAGCTTCCTGTATAAAGAGTATAAGATTATAATAAATTATTTACGGAAAATATTCGTATACATAATATGATATATGGTTTTATTATGTCCTTATATTACCCTCTTGTAAATGATACTTTGTTAATATTTCACTTTGGGTAAAATTCCCTTTGTTCTTTGCATGTGTCTTAATTTGTTATATCTTTGGTCCTTATACATATATCGTGATTCTAGAATGTATATGATGATATAAATAAAAGTTATATAGATTATGTTTTTATTTTAATAATATATATAATATTGGATTATGAAATGTAATACACCATTCATGGAGATAGTAAGTTGTACATATGCCTGAATGTTATTTATGTTTTTTGTTGTCTTATTGAAAAAAGTGGGTAAATGAAATATATATATATTTATATATAAATATTTATGTATACATATATATATATAATTTTTACAGTATCATTACTATATAAAATATATAATATATGTTAATTAAAACATCCATAATACCTTTCATGTGGTGTGTGAATGAATCACATCTCTTTGAGGGAGGGGTAATCCACACTTCCTCAAAAGAAATTATCATATTAACACCAATTGGAAAGTAAAGATATTTGTTTTAAAAAAATATTAAAAAAGATTAAATACATAGTAAATATAATATATGACATATATGAATATATTTTTCATCATAATGGGCACCATGATAGTTGTAAAATAAAATATGAAAAATTAATGTTTCGTGACGCAGTAATTTTTCATACACAAAAACATTATGTTAGATATCAATTTGATGGAGGTGTGTGCGAGTGTAGGATAGAAACATATAATAAAATAATCCTATTATATAGTGGATACTGTTTTTCTCAAACATGAATGGAAAAAGAGAGTGTAAATGGAGTAGAAGGAATATAAAGGATGGGAACTTGAGAGAAGATGTTGCCCTTAAATTGGGTAACTAGTTTGGGTTTTTGTCGAAAGGATTACTTGGGAAGATTTCTACCCAATGATATGATTCAAGATATAAGGGTGTACATTTTATAGGATACATTGTCATAGAATGGACAAACATTAATGGTTTGAGAAGTGTGAGGAATGGGTATAGGTGGTGGCCTTGTATTGGGAATGAAAAGGCCTCAATTGGAATTTTAGAAACATGTTGGATGTGCACATGTTCATAAAAAAATAAAGACTTATTAAACAAACAAAAATAAATAATGGAATGTTTTTGGACTACATATAGACATAAAATTGGTGTTTTACATGTGTCATGCTCATTTGGGCCATTAATTTTATGGTTTAGTCCTTAATTAAGCTTAATTGGGCCTTACCTGTTGTGATTAATTTTCATAACTTTTACTAATCATTTTATGTCAAAAACTAATATTGTATTATTAGACTATAAATAATATACTAAATAAAATTTTTTGTGCCTTATTTTTTTAATTCACTTCACAGAACGTGGAAATATTAAGATTATTGCTAATCTCATAGACATGATGAAATAAATATCTTTTAATGTAGATAAAAGATACAATGTTTGTTAAGATTTTATATTCTGTATCAATGTAAATTTTTTATAATTAATTAATGTGTATATAAATATTTAATATTTATCAAAAATTTGATTAAAACATATTTATAATTTAATTTATCATTAATAAATAAATATATAAAATTTAGTTTTTAACTAAAATAGAATATTTTTCACGATTCATCAAAAAAATGATGTTTCTCAGAAAAAACCATAAACATCACCCAATGATAATTTCATAATTCTGAATTCAAAAATTATTTTTATTTTATCAAATTCATTTTTTAAATGTTTCTAAAATTATATTCAATATTAGAAGTTGTCCATTCGAGAAAATGATGTTTTTTAACATAAAATAAATTTACCAAAAAACCTCTCATTCATTATAAAAAAGTTTCATTTATATAAAAAAATTATAAACAATATTTGGAGAGTAGTTATTAATAATACTATTAATATTTTTAATGGTTAGGTGATAATTATTTCATTTATTTAGTTATATATATATAACATGTTTCATATAATATTATTTTTTTGTGTATCATATTCCAATTCGGTGTTTCTTATTGGGAAAGACAATTTGGTATTTCTTGTTGCAAAAGAAAAGTTAGTTATGCATGTGAAAGTACTATTCGACTTTGTGTTTACATATATATATATAGAATAAAATATTATCTATGTCATGTGATATGAAAAATATTTAAAAGATTATTTAATTCAAAAAATTTACCAAAATCTCGTGGTGTTACATTATACATGCCTTAAAATAAATTTCTCCCTCAAAATTCATCAAAGAAATAAAAGGATTAATACTTTAATTTTTTATTCATTTGAACCAACATTAGAAAATTGGATACTAAGACATAAAAATGGAAATTTGAAACCATAATAGTTTCCCAAATAACATTTAACTATGTATCAACATAGGATAACATAGGTTGGGAGTGAATATTAGACATGGAGGAAAAGCATAAATATTTAATGGGAGTTATTTTTTCCATTAATCACAAAAATTAAATGACTATAATAACGTTGATGGCCTCAAAGACTTAAATCTGTGATGATTTAAATGGTCATTATCCCAACACAAGTTAGGGTGTGAGGGCAACAATTTTTTTGATCACTTTCAGAATGTTGAGTAATTCTTCATAAATTTATATTAACAAAATTTAAGTCTATGGTTTTTCTTTGAAAAAATTATAATTCACCCATTTCATCATGTAATTAATGTCACTAAATTAACTTTTATAAATATATGACTAAAATAGGATTTTAACAGTTCTTGATGCATATAAATGAATAAAACATCTAACTATCTATCTCTTAAAAAATAGTATTTAATATAAATATTTTAAAAATTAACACTAATAGTTGATCATAATAATATATTCATTTTATATAAATAATCATTAACCATGACATCGTGTGGGCTAGTGGTATGTGTGAAACCATTATTATCTTTCTTTCATTAGATCAAGACCCATGACCTTGCCGGACATGATTGTTTTCCACCCAACATACCTAATGTCGTTTTTTAAAACCACTATAATATCATATATTAGATGGGCATCCTTGAAATGTTTTTATTCACTTATTATCCCTTTAAACAAGGTTTTCAACACAAACTCAATGTACAAGTACTTCCTTTGAATTTTAACAAAATCTTTTCATGAACGATTAACCATATAACAATTATCAAAGATGAAAAATACAAAACATTATAAAGGGAGTCGCAAAATTATATTCTCATTAATTCCCCAATATAAAAAAGTATCACTTTGATTTCACATTCCAAGCATGTGAATATCATCATTATGTATTATCTAAAAATATTGTAACAATGTGAATTTCCATAAATCCTTTTTGAATAAATTCATGCTTCCTCATTCAAAGGTTTATTGGATCTATTATTTAACTCTAAAAATGTTTTAAACTTAATTTGTGGTAGAATAAACCACCTATGAACAAGTCCTTACTTAGTTACAATGTAATAAATACTGGGTAATGTTTTGTTCATATCCCATGTATCTTTATCTATAAAAAATTATGTTATCATAAATAACATATTTAGTATTACATTCCATTAGAAAAAATATCACATTGTCATTAAATAACTTCACTCGTCCATAAGGAACAATAAACAAAAACATGTAAATGTTGAGAAAAAACCTAATTAGAAAAATCATTGTATATTTATTCATTTATAACATTTGAATCTGAATAAAAATTGTTTGATTACCTCATCCTTAATCCATTAACATTAAAACATATTTACATACACATTTCATCTATAGTCTCTTCATCATCAACAATTTAACCATTACTCGCACCACCTTGCTAATTCTTTTCAGGAACACTCTTCTTGGGACATTGTGTTTCATTAGTACCATTTTTTATAAACATAAAACACTTAACCTTCAATGAAAACATAGGGAGGCCAAAATTCCCCTCCATTTTGTTATCAAAACTCTTAAATTTTCCCTTTCAGCCACTTTCATTGTGTCCTTCTTTTCCACATTAGAAAAACCATCTTATTCCAATAATACATTAACATAGGTTATTCTTTCCTAATTCTTTATGGAAAGGAAACCAAATCTTCTTTCCTTCCTGGTCTCCATTACCAAAACTATCAATGAACTCTTTCTATTCCTTGGTGAGCCCAAGAGTTGGTTAGGGTAAACATTGTTAATGATATTCCATGAAAACTATTTAGGCATGGTCAGGTCATCTTCACTCCAGTGATCATCCCACCAGACGTCTCAAAAAAAATCTTCCACCACATTCAACAGTAATCTACTTCCTTCAAGTTTCATCCATTGACTAAAACAAGAATCATAGTGTGATCATTATATATCATCGCAGAAAACCACTTAGTAATGAAAATAATTACATATAGGATGTCAAAATCATTACACATTAAATAATATATAAAACATTGGTTTTACAATATTTTATAAATATCTAAATAATATGTAAATAATTAATGATAGTTTGTAAATATTCTCTGAATTCCAATTGAATATCCCTATGTACTGTCAAAACAGGTACGCAACAAGGCCCGTTTTTATGTACCAAATTACCCTGAATCATAACCAGAATAGGTTGTTGGAGTTTTTACCCCTATTTTCATCTATTATATAGCCACATCCACTTCATGTATCTATAAAGGGATGTATTTCTTAGAAACGTCTCACCCTATCCTTTACCAAAATTCAGAACATTTTCTTAACTATTAACCTTTCCTTATAATTATAATTTGATACATCCCTAGGCATATGATTAGAAATATACCAAGGGATATCACAAGGGTTTTCTTATTATAGTTTCCAAACATTAACTATAAAATTTCTATGCAACCAACAATAGTGACCCTCTCTTTATGAACATTACCATTACATAACGTTTTCGGTATACTAAAACATTATTCAAATAGACACCCAAACACTGTGGTTAGTGTATTGCTTTTTCAAAATGAAAAAAAAACATTGGTACACATATGAGATACATAAACTCCCACTAGTTTCTTCTGGAATATCACCCTTCTTAGATATATAAATCATATTACGTATCATCATAACCTGTGGTAAAGGATATATAAAATGGGTGAGATATAATGGTCAGTATGGGTAAACAAGGGAGACATGTAAGCATAAAACTGATCATAAGGGTATGAGAATGTGATAATTAAAATTTATGATAATAACTTATATATAAAATATCATAATAGAGATCATGGAATAAATATTGGTAGTTCATAAGAAATGAATTGTAATATAATAGAGATCACATGACATGAAAGAATAACATAAGAATAATACATGGAATTTTGGAAACACATATGTATATAATGATTACCAAAGATTCCAAGGAATCAATACCAAAGATATCATAGTGGAATATGTCCTTTATTAAAACAAGTGAACCGCCTTTCTATCCCTATATTATAGAACCGAGTAAACCCTCATTCAAGTCCTATATTAGTAAACTGAGTAAACCCTCATTCGATTCCAGTATTACCGAACAGAGTGAACCCTAATTTCATACTTGTATTACTAAACCTTGTGAACCCTTATTATAACACTTTGAATATCAGGATATATAAATCATTACCCAATGCATTGGAGAAAGATATTGGTAACACCCTTCATATAATTAAATCATAAATACATATTCAATAAGATCATAAATAATTAAATCATAGCCAATGAAATGAAATGGGTATAATAAAAATGTAAACCTGTTATAACATATGGAATAAGATAGGTATTATAATCATTTAGTCATAAACATACCCTCTGAAATGAAGCAGGTTTCAAAAGCATATAACCAATGAATGAGAAACGGGTTTCAAAATTTCATTCCATCAAAACATCTTCCATTCTTATAAATAATATAAATTGTTAAATTGAATTATTTCCCATAAAGGGCATAATTAACACCAATGGATGTTAACATAGATGTGAAATAACATTGAAATAACATTTAAAAACACTTTTTGAGGTAAATATTTGTTAGTGTTTGGAAAAGTCTTTTTCATACATAAAACCATTTCAAAATCATTTTTATAGAAAATACAATGAAAATTATGAATATTTTTTGAATTTTTGTTTTCAGGAAAATATATAAAATAATATTAAAAACGTTTTTAAAATCATTTTTATTGAAAATATATAAAATAATCTTGAAAAAAAATTTAAATCCATTTCATTGAAAACAAATTGAAAACATATAAATAGTACTTGAAAAAAAAATTAAAAAGGGTTTCCTTGAATACATATAAAGTAGGTTTTAAAAAAATTTGAAAACAATTTTCCATGAAAAAAATATTTAAAAACATTTTCTTAAATATGTACCATTTACAAAACTAAAAGGAAGCCTCAAAGTAATGACGGTGGGTAAATCTGTAAATATCATACAAGGTAAAAAGAACATTCCTTTTGCACTATAAAATGGTTGAAACGATTCCTTGTTCATAATGTGACAAAAATTTTCCATTGAAAACATTGTTAAAATAAAAAGTGGGAAATAATTTCTTATATATATTATAATAGATGGTATAATATTCTTGGGAATAATTTAGAAAACATAGTTTTCCGACCGAAGAGAGGGTAAAGTCAGGCTTTCTGAAAAACATTTTCTTAACTATGTAATGTAACAAAGTGTATAATATGGTATGAATGCATTATTATATAATGAAATAATATTGGATAAGGAAACAAAACAATATTCCTTATATATGTAGCATAATATTTCATCAATGAAAGAATAAACATAAGGAATCTTGTAAAGAAATAACATTGTCTCAATAAACTCTTAAAACATGGTATCTTGGGATCATGCTCTCAATATAATGAAATGATATTAAATTAAGTATATAATATCATGAATATATTTATATTTATGATATGGAATTAAAATTGTATTTATTTACACCTGTATAAATATTTTTGTTGAAAAAACAAATATAAGCCTCAAAGAACACAAATTGAGACAAAACATTTATACATATTTGGTAACTTTGGAAACATAATACCCCTGAAATAAGGGTAATAAAATGGATATTTTAATAACCATAAATGTAATAATATTATTCATATAATTAAATCCTAGGAATAACATCCATCACATAAAATGAAATTTTTTCGAACATTGCCTGTATCTCCCAGAAATTATAAGTGAGATGAAAATACCCTTTCAATGTGTCTTGCCCCTCTCCGTACTTGTACAATCTTCTTGTATAAAAAATATAAGTTTATTATACATATTTTATATAAGAATATTTGTATACTAAAAACTATATATGGTTTTATTGTATCCTTATGTTACCCTCTTATTAATGATCATATATTAAAGTTCAACTTTGTGTAAAATTCTATTTGTTCTTTAAATGTGTCTAAATTTGTTTATATCTTTGATATTTTTAATTATATCATGATTATGTAATGTAGAGAATGATTTAATTATTATGAATTTTTATTATATTTTTAATATCATAGTCTATATAATAATGAAGTAAGAAATGGAATACATCCTTCATGTAGATGATTAGTCATACGTAGGCATGAACATCGTTTCCTTTTTCATTGTCATATTGAAATAAAGTTTGTAATATATATATATATATATACTTATTCCATATAAATAGTGAATAATATATATTATAGGAGTTCATTGAACCCATCCCTAATATATTCCATGTGGTGTGGGAATGAATCCCATCGCTTTGAGGGTCATTAGTCCACACTTCCTCAAATTAGATAATCGTATTAACACCAAATATAATGTAAAGAAATGTGTGTTGAAAAAGTAATAAATAAGATTAAATACATAATAAATATAAAATATTACATATATAAACATATTTTACATCATATTCACCACCATGATATGTGGTAAATGGAAATTTAACAATTATCATTTCGTGAGGATGTAATTTTCCATACACTAAAACATTATGCTTGATATCCATTAGATTGAGGTGTGTGTATGATTAGGCCATAAACTTTGAATAAAAACATCCTAGTATATGGATTATAATGGTTTTATCACATAATAGTATAATAAATATATAATATATGGTGGAGAATGAAAATAAATGAAAGGAGCTTGAGAGAAGACATTACCTCTATATCAGGTACCTCCTTTTGGTTTGTACCAAAAACTTTTATGAGAATAATTATTCGCAAAGGGAGTCATCATGGTCTAAGAGAGAATTTTGGGATGATAATTGGGTATATCTTTCTCTATTACAAAAGGGTTGAGAGGTGTGATTAATGGGTATAGGTGATGGACTTTTATAGTGAAGGAAAAGGACTCAATTGGAATTTTTAGAAATATGTTAGGTGTGCACATGTTATTATCTAAAAAAATTATTACAAAGAAAAAAATCATGAATATATGTTTTATTTCCAAATTATGTTCATACAATTGGTTTTGGACATTTTAAAGTTCATTTCGGCCCTTAATATTAAGGTTTACTCCCTAATTAAGCATAATTTGGAATTAACAGATGTGATTAATTTTAATCACTTTTACTAATAATTTTGGTAAAAAATTAACATAGCCTTAATTGAATCTTAATATTAGTCTGATTAAAATGGTTTATGTTGGATTTTTTAATTTCACTTCACAGATGTGGAAAAGTTATGATTACTATTAATCCTGCAGATGGGACAAAATAAGAGGGTATTAATGTAGGAAAAAGTTCAAAAGATTGTAAAGAGTCTATATTCTGTTTCAAAATGAAAATGATTATAATGATCTAAATTGTTTTAATAGATGTAATATTTATCTAATGTGACCATAATAAATAAATATAATATCATTTATCATTAAAAAATAATTATACAAAAGGAATTTTTTAACTAAAAAGTAGTATTTTTACTATTCATCGAGAAAGTTGTTTTCAGAAACATTCCAAAAAATCACTCTAGGATAATTTCGATGTTATCAATTCAAAAATAAAAATTATTTTCTAAAATTAAATTTCTAAATATGCCTAAAATTAATTTAATAATTATATTTTTCTCATTCGTGTAAATGATATTTTTAAACGTAGTAGGACTTTACCTAAAATCATATCTTTTACTAACTATATTTTTATTTATATAAAAAATTTATAATTTTTTTTAAAAAAATTGTTAGTACTATTCCTATAAACGTTTTTAATTAACAAATTAAAATTATTTTATATTTATATATATATATATAATAGAAAATCAGTGGTGTGTGCATCATACACCATATTGGTCATGCATATAGTGCAAGCTATGTTGGTATTGCATTTAGAAAAAGCCGAGTTGGTATTGTGTGTGAATGAAATATTTGAATTATTGTTTTAATATATATATATATATATATATATTTGTTTATTTATATGTATATTTCCCATGTCATGTGAAATGAACAATATTGAAAAGATAAATTTATTTGAAAACAATAATTCTCAAAATCTCACGGTGTAAAAAGGTAGAGGTCTATATATGGAATTATTTTTATATCAATGTTGTAAATGTTTTGATTGATAAGGATTTGTGATCCCTATCATTCCTCACATGTTTTTAGATATAATTGTTTTTTCACATCTGTAGTGTTCTCTATTCTATTTTTTTAATGTGGAGTTAATTATCATTAGTTATTTATATACCTAACCATAACTGTGATCCATAATAGTGTTGGTAGCTTTTTACTTTTTAACGTCAGCATAATTTTCCTCATAGGGATTTCCAGAAGTAATGATGCTATTTTTTCCACTTTATATGATATATAGTATTTAGAGGACAACCAAATGATGCTCATCTCCCTTAGGGTCATTGGGATAATCATGGTCGTAGTTGTGGTTATTAATAAAGAAGTGGAGGATATGGATGTGGATATTTTCATTCTATTGAGATTTATATTCCAAATGGGATAGATATTTTCTAAGGTACCATTTTCATATATTTTACCATATAATATTTATTATTTTATTTTTCATCTTTATCAAACCTCATTTAACATTCCTTGGTTTGTTCCTAAGGACTAATGGTGGATATTATTATTGTATCATTGGAGTTAATTATCCCAATTGGGGGTCACACAAGATTGTTCGGTATGTTTAGGGGTTTTTAGTTTATGATGGGGTACCATCAATTATCATGTAATTTTTTATACTATGAATATAATCCTATGATATCATTCATCGAATCAAATTGTTCTATTTTCATGTGTATAGTCATAGATTTTGTTATTACATAATGGTAGCAATGATTAGAAAGGCTAATGTGTAGTGTACATTGGTGGGTGGGATCATCAGAATAGCTAATGGAATTCAGAGCCACTATTTTTTCATCAAGAAGTGTTTTCATCTGATCCAATAGTATAATATGTGGTGTAGTTTCCTATTGTTATTATAAATTTTTTAGATTTATTCAAATAATTTATTGTATTTGTACCACATCTACATGATAATGAGTTCATGATAGAAGTTAAGAATAGTGACTATCTTATTTTTTTGAATCTTTACCTTGTGTTACCATTTAATCTACTAGAGTTGTAGATTTAGATAATAAAACTAGTTTAGAAGATCTTAATCTAGCCCAGTGGTTCCCCATGGGGAAATTAGGTGTTATTATCAATGAAGGATCTTACTGGTTTGATATTTTGTGTAAATTATTAGAAGATGAGAATATTGTTAGTCAATAATTTTTATACACTTCATAGTATAGATAAATTGTTTGATTAGATGGAGGGAGTTTAAAAGTATTTGAAGATAAATTTATAGTGAGGATAAAATAATATGTGTCTAGAATAAGAAGATATTTTAAATACATCATTAAAATTCCTCTATGTGAACATACATTTCCTAGTTTTAATGTTTAGTGTAACAAATTGCACAACTATTTTCATAATTACAATGAATTCCATGAATTGAGGTAACCTTTATAAATTAAAATCATAGTTCAATGAATACATTAACTTATACCTTAAATTGAAGTTGGAGTGTCTCGAGCACTATAGATATATTTTTCAATTCCTTAGTAGTCATCAGTATTATATAATGTTTTTGAAGTATAGGTTCTAAACATGGTTGTAGTATTTTTTTCAGGTATGTTGTGTCTGAACATGGATTGTATTACAATCATACTAAGAATAAGGTGGTTTTTTGTTAGGTAATACTATGAATGCTGTAAAGATCCATAGATTCATTAATCTTATAGGCTTTTATTAGAGATTTTTTTATTTCTCTTTTATTATGGACACATTAACTAGATTTACTAAGAAAGAACATGATATTTTATAGATTTATCAATATATTTTTTATATTATCATCTATAAGGATAAGTTGATTATTTTTCTTGGTTAATTATCTCCTAGAGGGGTGAATAATGTTTGAGGATTTCAATGATACTACTCATCTCATATTTGGATTTTTCTTGATGAAGTTGAGGGTATTGATATCATATGGTTATAGGATGTTACATCCCTATGAGAATAATTACTCAACACATAATTTTAAGTTGGAATTAGTGTTATTAAATCTAAAGTTATGGAGAAATCCCCCCATTGGTGAATTATTTTGGGTGTTCATGGTTCATAAATATTTGAGGTATATTTTCTCTTGGGGAAAATTTGAATCTGCATCAGTGATTGTGGATGGAGTTTTTAATGACACGATCATTTATAAATAAACATCCCCTTATGATTTAAATTAAATTTAATAAGTAATTTGGTCATATAAAACACATTCACTTATTAGGTTTTATTATATCCTATCAGGTTTAAAAAAAATATTAATCATAATTACCATAGATAATATAGTCTTTTAATAGTGATCACATGATTAGTATAAATATAGGGTATTAAAAATTCCAACTAACAAATATAAACTAAGTAATAGCCTCAACCAATAGGATTGTACCCTATAAAGCCCATTTATTGGAGCTTCTATGGGAGATAGAATAACTTGGATTTTCCCTTGACCAATTACAATCTATGATCCAGTAACTTAATCTTGAGAAAAACACATTACAAGAGATGTCCAATCTCAACCAGATCCCGACCCAAACCATGTAAACAAACTCACCCCATGAAAGTTTCATGATCATGTACCTTAACCATAAGTTATTTTATGGGGTACTAAAGGGACCTATATCAAGACCTTAATATTATGAATATTTATATTATATTTTCAACATAACAAGGTCCCATGTTATTCTTATTTATAGTTTATAAATAATTTTTATTCTTATAAAACACCCAAAATGTATTTTTAAACGGTACAAAATTTCAATTAATACCATTATTTTTGAGGAATAAATATTTTTTTTAAATAAAACAATGTTTTAATAAAATGTTGTTATTAAATAAATTTACTTACTATGTTATGATCATATAATCATTATGAAGTAAAATTTATATTTAATAAGAGTTTGAAAATTATTATTGTAAAAAACCTGTCATTTTGTCAAAAAATGATTATTATTATTTTAATTATAGAAATAAAATTTTAAAAAAAAAATTTTGATAAAATGAATATTATTTTTTAGAAGCATAACATCAACATTATCTAAGGTGTAATTTTACATATTTTTCTAAGATAGTTGAATTTTTAGGTAAAAATTAAATATCTAATAAATATATTGTGTGTATTATGACTTAATATTGACCCAAAAGTGGTGTAATAAATAATAAAAATAATTTAAGCGACAGCATATATGTTTAACATTACAATAATGTATTTTTATGTTTATTTGATTAATTTTATATATTTTTTATTTAGCCTCCAAAAGCATTTATATATTTTAAGGTTTTAAAATAATTTTATTAAGAGTATGAATCACATCCATATAATGAAGGGTATTATTTTATAAAATTATTACATTTTCCATTTAAAATTATGAATAAAACCCCCACTTTTAGAATCCTTGGGAAAAATCATGGGAAGGATGTTCGTTTTTGTTATTTTATAATAAATTTTCAAAAACCTATGTTTGAGAAATGATAAATAATTCCCCACTAATTTCCTATATAAACCCAACCAATATCGCATTTTATCTAATTAATAATTTTGGGATATTCTCTTACAAAAACTCATAAATCCCATATGATTAATAAATTGTAAGATACCCCTTTAGATCTCATCAACCCCTTCTACGATCATTTATATACCGCCATTATGCTTGGAAATTCCACCACCCTTTTCGATGAAAAAAAATTGTGTACTAAATACAAGTACCTATTTCTTATCAAGGGTGTCCACCTTCATGAACTTATAGATATATTATTTAGTAAAAAAATTTATTTTTTACACGCTCCATGATCATTAAATGAAATATTATGATGAATGAATCTGGGTTGTATGATCTATGTAGAACACTTAAGCATGATAATGAAATGAATTTGACGGGTGTGCCTAGAATTATATAGTGCTCTAATGCATTGGGAAATTTTTCAATATCAAGAGAAATCATTAATGTGGTTATTTATTGATCATAATCTATCATGGGAAATTTTCAATCATTATTTCTTGGATTTAACCTTGAACTATGATTATAATGGTGTGTTTTAAGTTGTTTCCACATTTCAGATGGGTTTATTATGTTATCATTCTATATCGTACCTCTTTGCTCATGTTTATGATTCCCACAACTTTTATTTCCCATTGATATAAAAAAATTCTATTATGTGTCAAATTATTCATTTTATTGCATTTTTATTCCCTTACTGTGATTTTTAGCACACCACTTTCTTCCCTATGTCCCCAGGTTATCCAATACAATTTTTTGTACTATCTTTTCAATGATGTTTTCAAAAAGGATGTTATATTTCCTATTTTAAATTTGTTATATAATGTAACTATTTACCATGACACTATACATATCAATTATATGGGTTTAATTATACGACATCTTATTTAATAAATCTTGAGGAAATATGAGGAAATTTTCTGATGTCCCCAAAATGACAAAATAGAATGTGGTGAATTGGAAGTATATGAAGGGGAAAAGAAGTAGAAATAAATGTTTAGTTTTTGTGGTATAATTTGAAATATAATGGTGTTATGGAATTTCAATACCCCACATGTCAAAAGTTTGTAAACAAGAACCACATAAATTTCTTAAGGGGATGAAGAAATAATTTAGGTTTGGAAAGGAATGGAACCTAACTACTGATTGCATACATGAGTAACCCACTAATTTGTTGGAGGAAATGAATGCCCCTGTCAACCATTAGAGAAATTTTAATATGTAAAATGTAAGGAACATGGGATATTTTAAATCCATTTATCTAATATTGGAGTGTGAGGAGAATACCAACGACCTCAAAGGAAGAAAGGGTGACCTTTTTTCATCACAATAGATGAGGTGGATCTCAAAAATAAAATTGTGATAAGAATGTTGGTTTTTCATTCAAGAATAGAAAACAAAATTTTTTATTTTGGTTTTACGCATTATAATATTAAGGTACTATTTAGTAGAACAATTCAAACACCACCACAAAGCATATAAGTAGAGTTTTTAGTGAAAATGGAAAATTGATCAATTATATATAACTCCTTCCTTAAAAAATTGTTGGTTGAGATTCTCAGTGAACCTTTTCATTCAACCTTTCATTTAATTTGAAGAAATTCTAGTTATGTATTTCCTTTACTTGTTTAGATCAAACCAAAATTTCTTCAGAATGGAATTATACATTTTTATTTCATATCATCCCATGATTCTGTTCAAATTTAAGGAGATGGATGAATAATATTTATCACTTACATATCAACAATTGTTATTATTTCCCTATAATAAATCATTTATATCTCAAATGATTAATACAAAGGATAGGTTCATCCTTTAATACATGACCATTGTGAGGGAAAATGTGGAAGTGTTTCCCAATGAATTGACCAGCATTCCTCTTGGCCGAGAGGTTTGATTTTCAATATAGATTACAATTGAGTAATTACCATTATCTAAGACTTAGTATAGAATAGATTTTGTGGAACATGAGGAGATAATTAAAAAACTACAAAATAATTTGGATAAAGGGTTCATACAGCTAATTTATTGTTTATGGGGTGAACTAGTCATATTTTTCATAAAGACGGATTGATGAATGCATCTTTGCATTGATTATTGTGAGCTCAAAAAAATCTCAACAAATAAAATGTATCCTCCACCATGGATTGATGACTTGTATAGTCTGTTACATGGATCACAATACTTCTGCAAAGTGGATATGCAATCAGTATATTACAATGATAGGGTGAAGAAGTAAGATATTCCCAAGACTTCATATCATTCAAGTTATGAGCACAATGAGTTTACAGTAATTCCATTTTGACTCACTAATGATCCATAAATATTTATAGACTCTATGAATAGAGTTTTTTGAGATTGACATGAAAAATTTATGGTAGTATTTATAGATGTCATTTAGATAAACTTCAAAATGTAGGCGGACCAATAGGAGCTTCTGAGAACTGTGTTAATGACCCTATAAAGGATGATTTTTATGAAAAGTTAAGAAAATGTTCGTTTAGGTTGGAGGAAGTCTCATTCTGTCAAAATATTACAATAAGAAATGGGATATCTATGGAACCATTAAATAAATAAGAAATTTAATGATGATGAAGGAAACATATGTGACAAATATGCATAGATTACTTGGATTATTTGGTTATAATCATCAAGTGTTGAGAAACATCCTACAATTGTCAAAACCTTTTACCAATATAAATTGGAAGGGAGTCATGTTTTCCATGAATCGTGAAAGTGAAGAGAGATTCATGGATTTTAAAAAGAGGTTTATCCCTACACTAGTACTCACTCTAACCGTAAGTAGGAAACATGTTTTTGGTATTGATCAATGATTGAAAAAGGGGGTTTGGTTCGGTGTTAATGAACAATGAAAACATGGTAGCATATCTTTCACGGATGTTCAATGTTAACAAATAGAACTACCCAAATCATGAAATAGAGCTGGATGTAGTGATATTCTCTTGGAAAATATGGAGGCAATATATCTTTGGGAAAAGATTGAAATATGTATGTATCACAAAAGCCTCATGTATATATTTATATTGAAATATCTCAATATGAAACAATTAATATGGTTAGAGCTGATCGAGGACTATGACTGCTCAATCTAATATCATTCTGGAATAGTTAATAAAGTGGAATATTATTAAAGGATAAAGGATCCAAAAAAAATTCATTGATTATAGTTTGGAAGGATATGACCTTATTAGACATAAAAATGATGCAAATGGGAATTATAAAGTAATTAAAATCATCAACCCTTTTACAAATGATTTCTCAACCATCCCTTTTGGAAAGGAAAAATGAAGCTTAAAGATATGATGTGGGAATTCAGAAAAAAGTGGAATCTCTATGGAAATGAAAATATTTGGAGTTAAAAGTTAATGAAGATTGTGTTGTGATATTTTTGTAGCAACTATGTGTACCATCAAATCCTGAGTTAAATTAAGAGTTGTTGGAATGTGCCTATAGTCCAACATTCTTCATCAATCTAAGAAAATATATGATGTATCTAGTTCTATAAAAGAAATATGTATGGGTTAATATGATGAAGGAGATTTATGAATATATATCATGATGTCTTTTATGTCATCAAGTGAAGGTGGAAAGGAAAAACCTAAATGGGATGATGCGACCATTACTCATACCTACCAGGAAATGTGAAAAAATCACCTTGAACATTTTCACCAGTCATCGAATGAAATCAAGAGGAAATAACCCTATATGGGTGGTGTTGGATCATCTAATGAATTCATCTCACACAATTCAAATCAAGAGGATTTCTCACTCGATCAAGATGCAAGGAAATACATTAGGGAAGTAGTGAGTCTATATGGAACAGCACTTTCAATTATATCTGATTTAGATGCTTGATTTTAATCGATTTTTTGAAGTTGTCTTGAATGTTATCTTAACAAATAGTTGGTATTTAGCATGAAATATCACCCACGTACTAATGTCCAATCGATGAAAACTATCCAAACACTTGAGGACATGTTTGATGCATTCTCAACTAACTTCATGGAAGATGGGATCAATATCTTCCTATGTTCAAGTTCTCAAACAAAAACAAATTCCACTAAATCATTCAAATTTATCCCAATAAATCCCTTCATGGAACGAGATATAGAACATCGATACGATGGAATGATTTTGGGGAACAAAAAATGATAGTTCCTAAAATGGTTATGTAAATGGTGTTAGAGGTTAAGACCAATCAGTATCACATTAAGGATCCTCATATTTAATAGATGAGCATGTTGAAAACCATCGACGAGACATATAGTTTTATGTTAGAGAAATTATATTCCTATTTATATATCAATGGATAAAATTAATGTGATTTGGGTTGAATGGAATGCTTATTCAAGGTTACATCAGTCCCTTTGTGATCCTTGATCGTATCGGAGTTGTGGCCTATCGACTAGACCTCCCATCTAACAAATCTCACGTAGATGATGTATTCCATTTAACCATATTGAGGAAGTAAAAACTAGACCCCTTGTATGTACTCAATCCAAATGTGGTATCATTGGATAATTATCCCTCATAAGTGGAGTTTTTAGTGAAGATATTAAATTATAGATACAATGTTCTAGAGAATAAAACAATGAACCTATTAAAAGGTCTATGGAGAAACCACATGTTTGAAGAAGAATTGTTGGAATTAGAGTAGGTGATGAAATTTGGATAACCTAATCATTTTGAGTGTGGTAAATGAACATTTCAACGTCCAAATTTTATAAGTGGGTAATATTGTTACGATGTGGAAAATCAAAAATAAAATTCCACTTATGATTTATATTAAATGTTTTATTATGTTTTATTTTTATAGAAAAAACACTCAAATTGTAGGTTTTGTTTTATTATATAATAATTTAAATACTATTAGTCATAATTAACATTTATAACATAGTCATTGAATAATGAACACATGATTATTTTAAAGATTGGGTTTTAGAAAATCTAAATCAAATAGTAAAAGAACGTTATTGACTGTACAACTAAGATTGTACCCAATAGAAACCATTATCAAAGATTATGATGGAGATAACATAACTTTTCATTTCCCTTGACCAATACTTTACTGAGATCCAACAACAAAATCATTAGGAAAAAAATTTATGAGATAATTTCAATTTTATCGAGATCACAGCTCAAACCATGTACATCAAAACACACAATGAATGTCTCACCATCACGTACATTAAACTTATGAAATTTTCTTGTCTATTAAATAGATATATATCAATATCATTAAAATATTAATATTAATATGTATATTTTATTTTCAATATATAAATATTAATATTTTCTTATTATCGTTACATTAAAAATGATTTTGATTTTTATACAATAAGGCACAAATTTTATTTTTATTAGTAATCAATTTCAATTTAGATATTTATTTTGATGAAATAAATGTTTTTTGAAATAATTAATATATTATTATTAATTTATGTCTATTAAATTTAAATTATCAAATATTCCTTATAAACTCAACTATAATTTTTATAGGGGTTCAAATACTTTTATTGGGAAAAAACCCATCACTTCTTAGTAAATATAAATTGTTATTTTAAAAGTAAAAATATACACATTTAGAAAATTATTTCATAAAATGAATATTATTTTTGGAATCATAATTTCAAAAAAAAATTAATGGTGAACTTTTTATAGTTTACTGAGCTAGTTTAATATTTTGATAAAGAATAAATACCGTATAATTATATTTTATGTATTATGAAATCATAATGACACAAAAGAGTTGTAATAAATACAATAATGGGTATCAATACACAAATATATGTTTTCACTTTAAAATAACTTGATTATATGTTTATTTTATTAATTTTTTTTTTTGAAGACTTTATGAATCCTTCAAAACCATTAATATATTTAATGGTTTTAAAATAATTTCATCAACTGTATGACTCACTTCCACATCATAAAGGGTATTATTTTATAAATTTCAACCTTTTACTTTTAAAATAATTATAAATACTCCTATTTAGAAGAAACCAAGGTAAAAACATTGGAAATGTTTGTGGTTTTCATTATTTTATTATATATATTTTAAAACCAATGTTTGAGAAATAATATAGAATTACCCAATGATTTCTTATATAAACACAGTCATGATCCCATTTCACATCACTAAAAATATTTTTATCACATCCATACTCTTCGATCCCCTCTATATAGTCCACCCAAGTATTCCATCAATATCTCAAGAAACTCCTACAATGATTTTAAAGTCACACTCTCTAGGTAAGGGTTATTTTATTTCTCATCATTATTCAAGTATATTTTTCTCTTATTCCTTTTTTCTCCAAATAAAATTTTTGGGATAAGATATTACATATACCCTATACTAAAGTTGTGATTCCTAAATGATCTGACACCCCTTTCACTCTCATCAATCCTATAAATTAATATTGATAAACCCATGTTTTGATGCTGAAATTTCGCCCTGATTTTCTATAAAAAAAATTGTGTAGTAATACCCACACCCATTTCCAATCGTGGGTGTTCACATTTATGAATTTTTTTATATTTTATTGGGGACTTAAACTTATATATTCCACACACAATGATATTGTAATAAAATATTATGATGATGGAATTAGTTTTGTAGTATATATGTGGAACACTTAAGCACATGAATGAAATGAAAGTGACGGGTGTACATAGAATAATATATCACTCCAATGCATTGGATAATGTCTTAGTCTCAGGAGACATCGTTCAAGGGGTCACAGAGTGAGACTAATCCATATTTTTATTTTTTTTATCACGATGTCTGGGATATTATTATTGAACTATGTTTACAATGTTTTGTTTTAATTTCTTTCAACATTTTCTATGTTCACTTCATTTTATCATACTATATAATTCCTTATTATTGAAGCTTGTCATTATCAACAATTTTAAGCCCCATTTATATTCCTATTTTCAAACATGAATAACATAATTCGTGATATTAATTTTTAGTAAACTTACTGGGATTCATAGCTCACCCCTTGAATATGTCAATCCCATTGTTATCCCACATAGTTTTTTGTACAATCACTTTAAAGATGTTTTCAATAACGATGTTGTATTTCCCATTTATGTTTTTATGTAATATACCTAATTCCGAAAGACACTAGAATACTCATATTTATAGGTTTTATTATGTGTAATATTATTTCATAAATCTTTAATTACTGTTTTATTAATGGAATAGTTGTAATTGAGTTCTTAAATAAGTATAACATTGAGATCTCTTATACCCCACATTATGGTATTATATATACTAATTCTCTGATTATAAATTAATTAATAGATTATGTTCTAGATATTTTATATTATTATAGAGTGGTATAAGATCATGTATTTTTATATATTGATCTAAGAGAGGATGGGGATATTGGTTTACTATATCAGATTAAAATATAATTCCTGATGATGTTATTGATAGAGGAGTATTAATGGTTAAAATTAGAGGTAGTGGTAATTTGGGGTCATTTAATCAAAGTTGATTATCTAAAGTGATGGTAGGAGGAGGATCTACATCAGAAGTTACTTCAGGGAAGATTTTTTTCCCAATCGATTATGTATAGGGAGGATCTCTATAAGTTCTATAATATATATTATGCATTACATCCTAGAATAAACATGATTTCCCATTCAGGGAGGGTTTGTTTATTGTTTCTTGGGATATAGTGGTTTTTGGAAGAGTTTTTTCATGCTGTCTAGTATACTTGTATGTGTAGTCATAGAATCAAATTTCATACATTTTGTAGAATCCAATGGATTTCCCAGAGAAGAAGTTGGTGGATATATTGGTGGAAATCATCAATGTTTTATCGTGATCCCAATGTGGGTACAATATTATTATGGTGATCATGGATTGTTTAAAGAAGTCATCTCATTTCATAAAGAGTAGGGGTCAAGATCCATATATGCTTTTGTTGGGTATTATTTGATTGAGACAATGTATATCCATGTGGTACTCATTAACATCATCAATGAATAGGATCATCATTTTAACTTCTGTGTTTGGGGAGGTCTTCAATAATGTTTTAGTTCATAGTTCTGTTTTAGAACCTCCTTACACCATCATATTTACGGAAATATGGAGTGGACTATTTAAAACTAAATGATATCATGTGATCCTACATTTTTTATTTCGATGGATTGTGGGTGCAACAAAATCAATTGGATGAGTTCATATATAAAAATTACCACCATTAATCTATTGTAATGACTCAATTTGAATCATTGAAATGGTTTCATTATAGATATCTATTATTTTTTTGACTCTCTATGTGGATTTGGAGGTCCATAGACTAGATTTATGATAGAGAATTACTGAAAATGTTTTCATGATTTGCGGGTGGATTAAGGAGGGAAAAGACTATTAAAAATTCTATATTAATCAATGCATAAGAATAATGTAGTTTTATGTTATGGATTATATATTATTGAAGGTTTCTCATCATCATCAAAAGAAGATGTTTGAATGTGGTAGTATGATTTCTCTCTTGTTTTTTTTTCTTTTTATGCTGTTGTAGTGTATAGATGAGGTGGACTATTATTTAGTGGCCTATGAACATCGTGACGCGATCCATGATATTTTCCATGAGTATCTATTGCATTGATATCTTTATGATGTATCACATCTCACTTGTTTGTCAGAGTTGAATGTATACCATTACATGAATAATATGGAGTGGATAATTATGATCCAAGATTATCGATAGAAGGTGTGTAGTAGGTGATTAATTCCATTTCATCATTATTTATAGAGTCATGGTGGAATAGACAAATATAAATTTTCACATGAGTGGCATATTTCATCTATGAATATTGGAGTTTTTTTTAACCGTATTTTTTGTTACTCATTGAGGTGGTTGAAATACTGATGATTTTATGATAATAATTGTTTCTTTATATTTTTGTTTATATTGTTAATATCTTATGTTATTATTTTCCCTGGTGGTGGTGGTGTATCTATTTTGTGGAAATCACCCAAAGAGTTTTTAGTCTTATTGGATGTGGCTTTTCTTCATGGTTTGATTTATATTATCAAGGAAAAGAATCATTAGTGAGGTATCTAGAATGATTTCATTAACTTTTATGACCCATTAATATTCATAGTTTGTGTTTTGGATATATCAGGATATGATTGGAGGATTATTTTTACGGTATGAGATTAGATTTTGGCTGGGAGATGTATGTTTGGCATGGTTTTGTGTGTTTTCCATGATAGTTACTATTGGATATGGTATTTTACCTGGAAAATTAAATTGTGAAATCAAAATCTAATTCACAGTAAGAGGGGATGGGAGTAATATTGGGTTATATTTATTTATTATATGTCATATCAAGGATGAGGTATCTTGGCCTTGGTGCACGGGCTATAAGAGTCAGTGTTCACATAGTCTAAAGTTGGAGGCTTAGTCAGTGCATGATAGAAGTGTGTTCCTGAGTAAATGGTTTAATGGAGGAAATATAATAATGTAACATGTCTTAAGAAATATTTAATGAGTCGTTAAAAAATTTAATCACACTCATGGAAATTTTAATGACTCTTACATTATGTATTTTTTAATTTTCATATCATGACATATTGGCTTGATTATCTCTATAATAGAATAATTGAATGTGAAATTTTCGAGGGTTTTGTAGTTTTTTTCTATAAAATGTGGGCTAGGTTTGATGTATAGTAACATGCATCAGTTTTAACATGTGATGATGGTAGTGTAATGGATCAAATGGGTGTGGTAGTTGTATTCTTATGTGAAAACCAGAGGTTTTATTATTGTGTGGATTTATTATACATTCATCTTCATTTAATTTTATAGACAACCCACATGAGTTATATAAACATACTCATACTCAATGGTTAGGAATTTTATTTGGTTTCCCCAACATCAAATATTGTGAGGGTCAATTTGAGGAATACCTCCATGCCTTCCTTATTCTACAGTCTAAGTGTGTCATCTGTTATGATAGATTCAGGTAGGTATATGAAAATGATCGATAATTTCTCAATGATATGGTATATTATATACTGGAAAACATTATTATTTGGTTGTGATAGTGTCACATAGTGGGTATTGGTTATAATAGAAGGAATGAAGAAGTTGGGTATTATTGATGATCATGATACCCTTCTATTATGGATATGAATATCTTATATGTGGGGAAATATATGTGTAGGTGATGATGTTTCTATAATGGTGATGTTGATGTTATATTTGGAATGGTTATGGAATGAAAAAATATGTGGTGCAATATGACTAAAGTAGGGATTAAGCGGATAATAAATATGAAATCAGTACTTGTTAGAGATATAATTATGGCGAATTTTATTTAGGGTATCTCTATGATAATTTATTCTTTTATCATGATTTTATACATGGATTTAATATTTGGTGAATGTTCTTTTATGAGGTTGGGTGATAGATGGCCTAGTATGTTCATATGGGTTCTATTATTTATTAATAATATAATTAACATACATATTCAAAATTTAAAAAAATTGAGGGATGATTCTATTGATTATACATGTATTCTATCTCTTATATATAAAATTACAATTTTTAGGTTTTTAGTATATGTTTCGTGGGTGGGTTGGGCCTTGGTAGCTTAGAGCTTGGAGATATAGTTGGACCAACTTACTATGAGATTGTTTTCTGATTTTATTTTAATATTATATATTTATGACAGGTCATGGATTATGGGTAATAATAATGATTTTATAATTTATATTTATATTCAGTTCCATTATTATGTTATTGGGATTAATTATAATTATTCCACTCATAAACATGCTGTATACCCTCAATGCTAGTCACAATTGTGAATCCTATTTGAGGTGGACTATGGAGTTACTCTCTTCTTTAGTATTGGACTAGGAGTTGTTCCTAGTGGGTTAAGACATGAAATATATGTTTTAAATTGATTATGAATGAATTATTGAATATCCAATAGAGTTTTTAAGTGTTATTCATGTTCATATTTATTCATTAGTTACTAGATGGGAGATAACATTTTTCTTTAGATTTTTGTGATTCCATATCAGTCATAATGAGTCACATAATATAGCTATGAAAATTGTCTTTCACAACATCATGGGTACATCATAGTTTATATGTTGTTATAATAACAATACCTAATTTCGTATTTATGGATATTTTTTACCAATTGAGTCAAAGATATTACTGATCATATATCTATATCTTGAGGTGCATTCCTTATAAGAGGTAAGTTTGTTGCTTAGAAGTCCAATAAGAAAATTTTACCCAATATTAGTTTAGTGAATAATAAATACATTTTATAATATCAATATATATATCACAAATTATATATATTAGTTCATAACATAAAAATGAGTTTATATGTATCATAACACTTAATGACTGGTTGTTACAACCAAATTTTAAACCATTCTATAAATCTAGTAGAATATTCAAGGTCTAAGAATATTAATATCCATAACTTCTTTGTAAATGTAATTGTATAACATTTTGATCATTTATTTCAATATTTTTCATCCAAGGATAAATTCATGGATATGTTTATGAGTCAAATAACAGAGGATACCATCCAATATTTACCATCATCATTGGGAGTGAATTCACTCCAAAAATCACAATAATTTGTTAATTTATTTTTTATTATTTAATTAAATTTAATTTTTTTTGTTATGGGAGAGAATATAGAAACATTTTTTTAAATAGGGTAGAGACTCGTGTTAATTTTTGAGGTTATGGGAGAATTCGATAAGGGAAGAGAATTTTACTGGTATACATGGACATAGAAGAAGTTGGTATTTCATGCGTGTAGAAGAGATCATGTGTCAATTCACATATTTCAAAAAATATATAAAGAGGTATATTGATGATCTGTTAAAGGGATATACTAAATAACACTTTATGAATACAATAGTTAGTGATTGTTGGATATTATATAAGCCTCTCATGAAATTAGTTTATAATGTTGGATATGTATGTTTTTCAAAATTGAAACATGGTCTAATAGGAATTTATTATACACCAAAATGTGGAAAGATCTCATAAAATACCTTTTACCCTTTGGGGGGTTATTTATAAAACAATATCATTAGAGGTTTTTTATGATTTATTTCATAATAATTTCAATCAATATATTTCTAATGTATGTTCATGTTTTATTTATAGAAACATGCTCATGGATGATAGATAGGATTATTAGAAATTATTTGATTATAAATTAATTAATAAACTCTATGAAAGATATATACATTTCAAAATGTTTGTGAAGATGAGCCTCTTCATCTTCATAAAATTAATTTTGTTTTTTAGGTGTAATTTTATTTATAGTTACCAATTATGTGATATTAATCATTATACCCACACTTGTAAAAATAGTAAAATTCACAGAGTATAGGGATTTCGTATTATACCATTCATTTTAGTCCATGAATTGGCCCATAAAAATATGTTTTAGATGTTTTATTAAAAAATTGAAACAACCATTGTATGAGTAGGTGTGGATCCTAGGTTACATCAACGAATAAATTGAGTTCCACCATAAGGAGAGAAAAAGTGGTCAACGTGGATCATGTGTAAAAATAACGAAATAATAATAATTTATAATAGGCATAGTGCCAAACCATTTCATAAGAGAGATAATACAACCAAATAGAAGAATAAGCTTGAACACATCATAGTGAACCAAGAATTTATAATGAGTTTATAAGGATGTCCTTGGGGAACTGAATGACTATAGAAATGAGAATTTTGGGGTTTTAATATCTAAAATAGTAGGAGATAATAGGGTTATATGGAACCAAAATTGTTGAGACATTTGAATATATCTAATGTTATCTATAAAATGTTTTTAGGGCTATAATCCATAGTGTTGTTATATCTATAATTATATGATGATTTTTGACATTAATTGAGTTAAAAAAAGAGTTGAATATCTATGATAATTGACCATCCAATCTAGGGAGTGCTTGTTAACGAATACAGGGAATAACAAGGGTTCAAATTTGATTTCAATTTGATATATACAAAATTTAATGTGGAGAAAATATCATTAATATTATTGTAACTCATCATTATTTCTTATAATCAATGAATGTGGTCATCTCACTTCTCAAATCCTAGTTCATGTTGGTAATTAAATTATAATTTGTACATCATGATCTCAGCCTTTATTCACCAAGGATAATACACATGATAAAAAGAGTCATTTAAAAATATATTCTCCAATTTCCTATGAAATTACATTCAAAAAATAAAGATTATACCATTGAAAATTTATATTGAATATAAATGTTTTTAATGAATGGGTATAGGATGTAATGGTGAAATAAAATAATATATAGAGTCACATTACAAAAACTAAGATCAAATAAAATCATAGTTGACTTTTCAAATAAAAGTGATAATGATGAAAATAAAAAGAGTTCAAATTTGAAAAAATGGGTTATAACATAATATTTTTTTTGCGATGTAAAATATTGGGAATACATTGTTTAAAGTGTTTAAAATTTGGAATATAGTTCCTAATCCTCCCATATATTCAAAAACAATTCCTCATAAATGTTACTCTTTAAAAGAATTTAGTTGGAGTTTGATTAATTTTTTTAAATAGATTGGTAAAAATAATTACATAGAGATTTAAGTAGTTTAACATATTTTAAAAGATTGGTTAACATACTTTTCTCATATGGTCGATCATATGAAAATTTATTAGATGACTGTTTATTCTTGGTTTTATTAATATTATTAAATTCATTTAAAAATATTGAATTTATAATGTTATATATATGATATTCTTTAACATTTTATTCATTCAAATTGGATAGATATATTGTTTTTTGAGAATTTATAAATGACCTCTGAAATTAGTTTTTCTATTTATCTAGAAAAATGTTTTTCATTCACTAGTATATGCTCTAATGAAAAAAATTATGGGTATGAATTCATATAGAGTTATTTTATATTCCACAGTGATAAAAATATTGTTTTTTGATAATGAAGGTATGCCATGTATACCATATGAAGTTTCATTAACAATTTCTTTGGTATGATGGGGGTTCTTATTAAATATTTAATCAGCATATGTGATTTTAAATGATATATATCATTAAAATATATATAATTTAATAATTTTTTATTGTAATCATTGAGTATTATATAATTAATGGGTTGTTGGGTATGTTTTTGGACATTTCATTGATTAAGTATTAACCAAGGTGGTATTTTTCTTCTCATATAACATGTATGACATATTGTTTATCACGTGAGATAAATGGAGGATGTGTATAGACATACATGAAATAATATAATTTTATTTTTTTTCTAATTGGAAGAGACACTCTGATGTATTTATCAACCATGATGATTTACATGTGATGAATTAATAAACCTTTTCATCCTATTCCAGGACCAAAGAGAACAAACAAAAAGAAAATGTCGGATTGATAAAATATGTTTTTAAGGGAAATCCAATTTCTTATATAAATGGATTATATTATTATATATACCTTTTAATGATACAAATGGAAAAAAATGATATGAAGACATATGTGTTTAATAGAGATCATTACATATCCCTCTATATCTTAATTTGAATTAAAACTTTTCATTAAGACTATCAATTCATACATTAGTGGATTTTATAATTCATAATTGTTTCATTGCTAAAAACCACAATGGGGTCACACATTACTATTGTGAGAATGAGTATTCTGTTTTGTGAAAAGGTTTTTTAGAAAAATATTAGAGATACCCTAACTTTGTTTTAAAATCCATCAAAATTAATTTTTAAATATTTGTTACAAATTTTTACCCTATGATGTACCAAGTGAAGAAAACTGAATATTTATTTTAAAAAATACATTTTAAGAATGTATAAAAAAGGAGTTTTGGATATTATATCTTATGTTTTAATATATTATGATAAATAATTTGAAATTTTGTTAATTTAATAAGGATTTACTAAAACTGAGATATTGTTGGATATTTTCATGAAATGTGTGATAGAGTAGTGATAGTCACTGTGTTGTGGTTGTTTGTATGGTACACCATATAATAATTCATTAATTCTATAGAGGAGTGAATCAAAATTAACATATTGTATGTTAATTCTTGATTATTCGTACACTTCTAATCTGGATATCATTTTTAGTTGAATCATAATGCGACGATGATTGACATTGATTGTACATATAAGAATAATAATTTAAATTATAAAAAATCATTATAAATATATAACCTCAATCTTAAAGTGTTATAAAATTTTATCACTAATGGAAATGATCCATCAATATGGTTGAAAATTTCATATATTAATAGGGTATATATATTGATATATAAATAGTTTAGTTCCATGGATGTGGGTGTGTGATTTAATATTTGAAGGTATTGTGATAGTTTCCTCAAATAGAAGTACATAGAAGCATCTATTTCAATATTTCTTATAAAAAGGTTATAATGTAATGTAGTTAGAGTGTTGAAAATCCATATCCTCAAGATATTTATTGAGCTCGTGAGTTTTAATATAGAGGAAGGATCCCTTCAGTTAGTTGTTTCTAGTTATTATCTTACCCAATTGGATATTCCAAGTGAATAAATATTATAATACATAATTACTAATTAATTTTTATAAATTTCACGTGTGTAGATAAATTTTCGATGTTTTCGATATCTAATGTTGTTATTATACTGCAATATAAATGACATTAATCATTATAAAACCCTTTGGAATTAATAATCATGTAAATTTATGGATTTGGCATTATTTTCATAGAAAATAAAAAACATCAGGGTATAATTATAATTTTTCGATTAACATATAAATCATATTATCTTAAATTGGTATTCATTTTTATTCTCTTTACATTCATGGGTATTTTTACCTTTAGTGGATTCCAATTATTTAATTAGGAAACCAACCAGTTGAAGAGTATTGTGGAATCTAGTTAACCCATAGAGTGTAACCCTATGACCTATAGGTAACATTTACACAAACAATGAGTAAGCTAGGATAGAAAAATTTTCAAGGAGCACTCAACGAATTTCTTTCCAATATCCATCCTCATGATCATCACAATAGAGTATAAAAATTTCTCTATATTAAAAATATCTTGGACTATGCTCTATAAAATATAGATATATATTATTATCCTTCTATAATAATGATAGTATAAGATCATGCCTATAAAACAATAGTGAATAAGATATGTATCTTTCTTGTAGATAAGTGATTTTGTTTCTATAATTTGAATGATTTTCCCATGATATTTAGAACATGAAACCATATATTATCAAAAATGTTACATTCAAATTATATTAATAGTTTAAGGATTACATGGATATATTTAAAATAGATTTATTTGTTCTCCAATCATGATTGATCTCTTTTCATAGATTTTTTTTATTTATGGGTTATTTGATTAATTTTAATGTTGTTGTTGATTTTAGTAGTGGATTTATCATATTTATCATCCAATTTGTTATACAAACAATATACTCAATAAACCCTATGTTAATTACACATAAATGGGAACGTGATTCTAGTATTTTTCTTTTTTTTACTCATTAATCATATTTAGTACTCCCCAAGGATGTAGTTTATACAAATCATTTTACATTTAGATATTTTCCCCAAAATAATATTTTGAAACCATAGATGATGTAGTATATGTTATATAAAAAAAATTAACATCATATTAAATGTTAAAAAGTCTTCAAGGGATATCCTGGCTAATAAATTATAAAGGATGAAACTAAAGAATGTAGTGGAAGATTATAATATTGATATTAATGATGAGTTAACAAAATTGAAAATATTTCTTGTTTATTTTCATTTATGTAATTTTTTTGACATTTATAACCACCTCAACAAATATTACCATTTACCAAAACATGACATATAAAAAAAGGAAGATATTTTTGGCTAGTGTAGTATAGTATTTTTAAGATGACCCCATATTATTAAATAAGTGTAAAGATGGAAGTATTTAGTGATGTCTACTTTTCCCTGAGGTGAAAATAATTCTATAATTTTTCCATTCATTGACTATTAAAGGATATCATAGTCCTAATATAATTGTGTTCATAATATAGAAACTTGGATTCATTTATTCTAGTCTCCATAAATATTAAATAAGGTTAATGTTAGAATAAAAAATACTCCAAATGAATTGGAATATTATAATAATTAATTAAATGCATCATGATCCAAATCTTGTAGTCAAAGTGCACGATTTTCAAGTAATTGATTTCATATACTCATTCCTAAACACTTTTAGAAACACATACAATATTTTATGATTGGAAAACAAGTCTACATAGGGGAAGTTGATGCAAATGTTGAGGAAAAGTTTTTTGGATTAAATTTATTTCCAATGAATTTCAATATAAAGATGAAGTATCATAGAATATTTGTTTCTTCACCCATGTTGGTGATGAATAAGAAATTTCCATGTATAGTTTCACCATGATTAGTGTATAAATTATGTATGGAATATCACATATGATTAGTTTTTAATAGATAATTTAATTATTGTTATGAAAATTGGAAGATTCTCTTACAATTAGAATTTAAAAAATAACTATCTTTGTTTGAAGGAAAAGTTTCCATATAATTTTTATTTTCATCCATAAGTGTTTGATGGTGATAAATAAAGAAAAATGAATGATATAAGTGGAGATTGACCAATGCAAACGTAATGAACATCCTACATAATGGTATAAGAAATTCAATATCATTCATAATGTTATATAGTAATTTTATATTCATATGAAAGGTTATAATCCACCTATGAAAAGTTATTTATTTTTAGTTTCAAGGTAACCAAATATTTTCACTGCACAAGTAAAGTTCATGTTTTAGAAAAATATATTTCATAAAAGTTGGAATGATATTGTAATAAGGATATTTGGAAGGTCCGGTATTTATATATGGGTAATACAACCATTTTTTACAGATAACTCATGGATCTAAATAAAGACTCCAAGATATTTTTACTACTCACGTCAGGAGAACCTAGAAACTCTATACCTATGTAAAGGTAAAAATTACCCATGTAAGTGTAAATATAATATTATTCAAATTTCATCTAAAAATCTCATTACCTACTAAATGTCATGACACTAAGGGTAGAGCTTATCTCATGATCTAAATATAGGATTTTTAAAAAATTAATTAATTTTGTGTTTCACATCGTAGGTTGAGTGATCATGAGTTAATCACATTTCATTGACTGAGTTCATGAAAATTCCACCAACCACACTGTAATATGATTGATAGAATATAAGAAAAAATGATTGTATTATATTCATCATATGATAAGATAATTTAATTGTAGGATGTGTGACCAAAAATTGGGTAACTAATGTAATGTGGTAGATCATGTGACTCTATTCACATGATCGATCCATTAGTATGAGATTCTTGAATTTTTTGAAGTAATGAATAAAAAAGTTATAATAAGTCTCAAATATTTGGGATAAATAGAGATATGAAAATATCCCTATAATTTCTTAAGCAATTGAGTATGATGAATAAAAACAATCATTTAGGAATAAATGAATTGAATTTTCATTTGTATCATGTGACGTTTTTGTACACACGACCATATGTTGATTCTGTAATGGAGAAGGAAAAGAGGAGGAAAAACAAATTCAAATTTTTTTGATTGATTTTGTTATTCAATAAAATTATTGATGCTATGTTTATCAATTTATAATAAAGTATAAAAATAAAATGTATTTTTTGTATTATCATAGGACAAAAAGGTATTCTGAAATTAAATTTAGTGAAAAAATTCTAGAATGTAATCACAGATTTTTAATATAATGACAAACATTCGCACATAAGAATAATGTTATATCTATAATACAAAAAATCCACTATATACTTATGTGATTTGAGGATGAATCCAAATTTATCCTAACACCATTTATAATACGAACACAACTATGTAATAAACTATTAAATAAGATGAATATTTAGCTCCACCAATTGTGAACTGGCGGAAGAGAATAATAATAATATAGAAGCAGAAGAAGGGGTTTCCAATAAGTCAAAGAATATTATAGAATAATAAGGTATTTTTTAGTTTGGTATTTTCATTAGATGAATTGGAATGAAGAAGATATCCAGTGTGACATTTATGTGCATTGAAATGAAAAATAAGTTGATTTGTCTATTCATATGGATTCGAAATTAAGAAGTGACTTAGTACAATTCAATGTAAGAATAAGAATGCTACAGGACATCAATGATAAGGTAGAATTATAAATTAGTGTGATTATATATTTTTGATACCTCTTAAAAGACTTTATTAATGAATGGTATGCACCTGAGTAAGAGATTCACCAGAAAAGTGTGAAATACACAAACTCTAAAGTTTCAATATAAAAAATTTAGTACTCAATGGGTTGTAGTAGTGGGTTATGAGACATTGGGTTTTATTGGGGAAATCCATGGATAATCCATATCATACTGTGACGTAAACATTAAAAATATTATTCATCTTCTGTGTGTGTGTGTGTGTGTGTTTGGTTGGTTTTTGATAACTAGTGAAAGTGATATGGTACAAAAAAGATAACAATTCAATTTAATGACTGAAAAATGAAAATAAAATATGTATAAAAATTATTAATTAGACTATAATTCACCACCACTAGGTACCCCCCCCCCCCCAATGTGGTTTATTCCCCAAATTGGTCTCTTAAATTTGTATCAGATCCATGTTCACCGTTGATTAGAATATAGATCTCTTTTAATGATTTAATGACTATATCATGATATATAGTAATGTTTTTTAAGGAAGTATTTTTTTGATTAATATAAAAAAAATATCTATATCCACTGATAAATATATTGAAAAAAAGAGGAAAATGAATAAAAATATTCCCCTCTTGTCAAAAGAAGAAGATATTATAATTCATCTAATATATAGAAATGAAGAATATATATATATACTTTATAGAGATTATATTATGGTTAGAAAAATCACAAATAAAAAGGATATATCTTCTACCATGAAAGTATCATTGTGTCTATGTAATCATGAGGTGTACAATAGTTAATAGAAAATTTTCCCATGATAAGAAGATCCAAGTGTGAGTGACAATATTTCAAAAGATGTTTCTTTTGACAAATTAAAGGATATGATGGTTTATTATCCCAAATAATTTGTTTCTATTTCTTTGGTATTATTGAAATTTTAATATAGGAAATAAATTTTCTTTATATGAGACTAAATATAGATAAGAATTCTTAAATTACATGGGCAACACATGAGAATATCTATTTATAAAAGCGGGTATTATTGAGGTAGAGAAATTAGGGCTTCAAAAAAATTGTATTTGAATGTAAATGGATAAAATTATTTCAAGTGAAAGTTGTACTCAAAAATAATATTTAAGGGAATATCCATGCATTAGAAGAAAATGTTAAAAAAAATACTGGCGTTAGTGATTTAAAAATGTATATTAAATCTAAGAAAACCAAAGAGCTTGAAAAACTTTTTCTTGAGAGGGTTAAGATGCATGAAGTGGAAGCATAAATAATGCAAAAATATTTTCATGATATAGTGAAATTAATTAAATATCCAAATAATACCCTCAATATTAAATGTCTATAATTTGAAATTTAACTATATAACCTACATATGACACATCTTTTGGCTTCATAATTGATGAATAAATTAATCACTAACACGTGTTGTTTTGTCACGAGTACAAAATAAATTTAAGGAAATTCATTTTTCTCATTGTTTGTTTATAATCGACATTATAAATAATTATTCATGTCAATTATAATGTATCCAACATGAATTGTATGCCTCATATCTTTTCAACATATATTATTAAATAAATGACATTTAAATTATGGTTTCCAACATTAGATATTTAATAACCAATTGGAAAAATCATTTTATCATCAGTTATTAAATAATCAATGTTAAAAACATTAAATTTTTTGAAATTCTAGGAAGAGACAATTTACATTCCTTTATTCTAATGTGTGTATTCATTTTTCTCTCCTATGGTGAACCCGATATCTTTATTCTTCAATTGGTGGGCTTGAATCTCTTTCAACCTTCATTATCTCCCATTATCCACCCACAACTACCAAAATCCCACACTTTTTTTCTATATGTTCCATAATTACTTTGTAATGACCTTCTCATTCATCCCCACCTGATATCTATCTAAATTTGTATTTCTTTTTTTCTATGAATCATTATAATGTTTTAATTAGTGAATGTTGTTTTGGGTTTGATATCTTGAATGATCGATATCATCCCTTATATTTTTCATCCATCCACAATTTTTATTTAATATTCTTGATAAATAATTATTTTTTAGTTATGTGATTTAAGGATGAATACAAATTCATGGAATTTCATCATGGTATATTTATTCAGATTAAATGAATGAAAATTATTATTAAATGATGATGAATGTGAAGTTGATAATGAAATGATAATTCAATACTAGTTATTTATAGGATTCAAGAACATATGGTAATTTAATTGTGAAGTTTATTTGTTTTATAAAGTTGGAAGGTAAATAGTTACAAAAACAAAATATATTTTTGAAAATTCCACATGTTTTAATTAATATAGTTGGATCATAATTTCATTCAATTAAAATTATATATTGAGGAAATAATGTGGAAATTAAATATCACATATTTATAGTGATTTAAATTTTAATTATTTATATTGTTTTCTAAAAACAGGAATTAAAAAATAATAATTAATTTATCTGGATTCTTTTATTATCATATGTATATCTTTTATTTAAGGATGTAAAAGAAAAATAGATTGTATTTAAAATAATTATTCTATGGAATATTTTTTTATTAGTTAATCCAAAGACAGATAGAACAACCAACAACATTTATAATATTAAAACCTCTATGTAATAAACTAGAAAATAAGATAAAGTTCTTGCTCAACCAATTGTGAACTAAAGGAAGAGAATAATAATAATATTAAAGTGGAATACGGATTATCCATATTGTCCATGATTATTATTAAAGAATAAGGTATTGTGTAGTATGTTATTTTCATTAGATAAAGTGGAAAGAATAAGAGATCCAATGTGACATTAATGTGCATTGAAAAACAATAACAAGTTTTTGTGTCTATTATTGTGCATTAAAAACTAATATGTGACCTAGTACAATTCAAGGTAAGAATAAGAATGTTTCATGACATCAATGTCAAGGTAAATTATAAATTAGAGTAATTATATATTGTTGTTATCTCTTAAAATTCATTATAAAGGTATGGTATGTTCCTGAGTATAAGATTAACCAGTCAAGGGAGTCATACACACACTCTACATTGTCAAGATAGAGAATTAGAGTGCTCAAATCATAGTTTTATTGGGTTTTTTGACATTATGTAATATTGGGAAACCCCAAAGATAAGCCATCTCATACAAAGCATTAAACATTAAAAATTATTCTTCCTCTTCTTGGTGTGTGTGTGTGTGTTTCAATGTTTTGTGCAAACTAATGAAAGTGATGAGGGATAAAAAGATAACCATTCAATTTAACCACTAAAAAGGTAAATCATAAAAGGTATAGAAATTATTAATTAGATAAAAAATCTACCCCACTGAGTCACCCCCCCCAACTGTATTATTTCCCAAATCTATCTCTAAAATTTGTATCGTGCCCGAGTTCACCATTGATTAGATTGTGGTTCAATTTTAAATATTTAATGGTTATTTCTTGATATATAGTGATTTTTATTTTTTCAGAAGTATTTTCTAATTCATATAAAAACTTCCCTAAATCCATAGGTAAATATATATAAAAAAAGTGAAGAAAGTGATGGAAAAACATACCCCTCTTGTCAAAAGAAGAAGAGATTAAAATTCATCTATTATATAGAAATGAAGAATATATATATGAACTTTTTAGAGGGTATATAGTGGTTAAAACAATCACCAATAAAAATGATTTGTCTTATACCATGAAAGCATTAATGTGTTTAAGTTATCCTGAGGTGTTTAATAGTTATTACAAAAACATCCCAAGATAAGAAAATCTAAGTAATAGTGATGATATGTCAAAACATGTATCTATTGACAAATTAAAGGATATGATGATTTATTATCCTAAAGAATAGGTTTCTATATTGTATTTGGGATTATTAAAATCAAGTAGAAGGAAATAACTTTTTTGAGGATGAGCTTAATGATATAGAAAATTTCTTAAAGAACATGGTCAACACATTAGAAAATCTCTTCATAAAAGTTTGAATCATTGAGGTAGAAAAATTCGGTCTTAAAAAATTGTGTTTGAATGTAAATGGATCAAATAAGTTCAAGTGAAAGATGTATTAAGAAATAATATGGAAGGGAAGATCCATGCATTAGACGAAAATGTGAAATAAAACATAGGAGTCAATGATTTACAATTGTATGTTAAATCTAAGAAATCCAAATAGCTTTAAAACCTGATTCATTTGAGGGTGAAGATGAATGGAGAGGATGCAGAAATAATGAAGAATAATTTTCAATATATAATGGATTAATTAAATATCCAAATAATCCCCTCAATATATAATGTATAGAATTATAAAATAAACTAAATAACTTATATATGACATATATTATGACATCATAATATATTAATAAAATAGTCACTGACACATGTTGTTTTGTCACTAGTAAAAAATAAATTTAAGTCAATTCATTTTCCACAATAGTTATATATAACCAAAATTATAAAAAATTATTCATGACAGTTATAATGAATCTGACATGAATTTTATGTGTCATATCTTTTTAACATCAGTTATTAAATAAATGACATTGAAAATATGGTTTTCAACATCAATTATTTAATTAAAAAATTGAAAAATTATTTTCTCATCGGATATATAATAATTAATGTAAAATTTCAATAAAATTTTGAATTTATTGTAAGAGTCAATTTGTTATCCTTTATTCTAATGGATTTAGTAATTTTTCTCTCACACAGTGAACCCTACATCTTCATGCTTTGATAGGTGGGCTTGAATCTATTTCAGCATGCATTATCTCCCATCATACACCCACAAATATCAACATCCGACACTTTTTATCTATATGTTTCATCATTACATTTTAATTACCTTCACATTAATCCCCACGTGATATCTATTTACAGTTTGTGTTTTTTTCTGACTTTCCATGAATCTTTGGAATGTTTTAATTAATGAATGTTTTTTGGGGTTTCATATCTTGAATGATCTATATAGTCCCTTATAATTTTCATCGATCCACTTATTTATTTATTATTATTATTATATGTGTCTCATTGAAATTTTCAGATTAACGGTTTAGTGTTTTTAGATTTGGGTTTTTTTAAATAATTATTTGAATAATTCATGTTATTAATAATTTTAATTTCATGATTAATGTGTGTATAATATATTCATTTTATTTATATTTGTGAATGGATTTTTTGATGGTATAGTGGAAAATGTAGTCTAAATATGGAGTATTGATAATATATCATTATATGATCTGGCTAATTTTGTAATAATGTTTTATTATTTTTACAAAATAATTATAATTAAATATGTTAAAATTGATACTACTATTTATCTAATATATTGTATTTGTTTTATTTCGAAATTAATTTATGGAATTTTTAATTTATTATAAAAATAAATTTGAAATTAACTTTCAAAATACAATAACTTATTTTCAATTCATGATATTTGTTACAAACATTAATGAATAAATGATTCAATATGGAACAAAAAATAAATGATCAATTTTAGGAATCTATTGATGCCTTTTTCCTATTTTTTAAATGAAATGTTCCAAAACAAATAATGATTTTACTATCCCTGATTGAAATTTTTAGGGATTAAAAATATTAAAAAAATATAAATCCAATATTATATAACTTTTGGTGTTTTTAATCTCAGTAACAACCCTTGGATTCATCATGTTGAAACAAGGAATGATTTGAGATATTTTTATGATGACAATTTTCAAGATGATAAGTCAGATAAAATTAAAAAAAAAGTTTCCATTATATTGATGTAGATTCATTTGGGAATGAACCAATAAAAGAGAATCTATATGGAGATATTGAAATGAAATGGTATGAAAATTATATAGAATTTATCAATTTATCATTGTCAAACATATTTATTCAATTGATCAAAAAAATGGTTGGATTCAAAATAGTTATAGAGATTTTCTATATTTTCCAAAAGACATAATTTTTTAGGACTTATAATTTAATTTCCACATTAATATTATAAAAATTATTATTCTTGTTGTACTTGGTTTAAAATAATATACTTGTTTTCTCAAATGATTTTCTTCTATATAAAATTTAATATGAATGTCTCTCAAAGTGTCAAAATGTGGGTCGTCTTGGTATAAGTAAAAATAAAATTCATAGAATAATTTAGTATTCTTAAATACGAATACCAAAGATATTTTTAATATTCCTATAAGTCATTATCTAAAATGTTTATTTCCATATTTAAATAATGTAAAATTTTATTAAAAAATATATATGATTAAACATCTATTGGAAAATAGAATTATCCCACATATTGTCAATATGGAAAAAATTGATGAATAGTTTCTAACATTTTGAAATGAAGTTAAAATATCATAAATGAATTGTGCATTGATGGAAAGAATTAATAACAAATCCTTAATAGGGAACATAGTATATAGTGAGTTTTATAGTTAATTTACAACTAATCTCCAAAAGTTTTATGATGTATAAATATATCAAGCTGAGTTTAATGATTTCTAGACTAAAACAAGTGGGAAATATTATTGATATTTTCTTCTCAATTTAAATTTTGTAATTGATTATTTTATGAGAGGATGGAATTATATTGTATGTTTCATATAAATTAGAAAATTTTTAACTGCATACAATGACTACGTTTACGTTAAATTACTTCCTTACATATGAAAATTTTATTGATACATTGTTATGAGGGACAAATATTGTCTAATTTTTGAACAACAAACATCTTGTTATAATCAACATTCTGGGAGATAAATAGTATGTAAGGATTATTTGAGGTTTTTTTCTAAGGATCTCTCCTAAAAAAGATAAAATAAAATAAATTAAATGGATCATAAGAATTTGATATTACACCGAAAAAATTTACCACTAATCAATATTTTCATATGGTTAAATACATTGATGTTATATTCAAAAAAGACACAAAAATATATTAATGAATTTACTATTTGTAAGAAAAAGCTAGTAATTTTTAGATTCCATCTTTGAGATTTCATGAGATAAGTCATATCATCCATGTCATGCATGTGGAGAAGAATATGTGTAAATGATTTCAATGTATCATTAATAGATATTAGTAAAAATACTAAAGATATTTTCAATGAAATATTTTGAATACTCTCATTGAGAATACATTAGGATTTGTATCCCAATCCTAATGGTAGACGAACATGTCTCCCTTCAGCTTGTCATATATTTTCATAGATAGAGGAAACTAGTTTTTATTACGGTTCACATGGTATTAATGTTCCCCAATGTTATTCGTAAAATTTAAGAAAATGTTTTTTGCAAAAATATTGTAAGCTAACATTCAAGAAATAACATGATTTTCACATCATTATCAAATAAATCCTACCATTTAATAACACATAATATTTCTTATTCGTGTCAGAATGATTATAATGATGTGGTGGGATTTTTCTATTTTATTTTTAACAAACGCATGGGTCTAAATTCCTTGAAAAGTTTTGATAATGATGAACTATCTATTTTTTGAACTCGAATTTCTTATACTCCATCTTTTTTAATATCTGACATTATTTAATTGTTATTTTTCTTTGAAAAATAAATATTTTTTGATTCATAAATCTATTTTGGATGCTGTAATTTTAATAGTAAATAAATATATTAAATGTATATTTTATTAATCCATGAAAACATTATACCTCCACTATTGAGATGTATATTTCAATGTTGGTTTCAAAATTTTATTATATTCGACTTTTCTGTAACGGAGCACATAGGTTTCCCAATATCAAACTATTAATGATTCAACTATAATAATAATTGGTTTTTTCCCTTGAATGTAAAATCATTGATAGGTGAACAAATACTGATTTTCATTTATACATCATGAATGACATTGATTATAGTCATCCACATATATCACTCCTAACTAATGTGTCATAAAAATATTTTTTGAAAATATATGATATATAGATTTTTAATGAGCATACTAAAAAATAATCCAATGGTTTAAAAATAACATTCATGGTATATCAGATGCATTAGAAACACAGTAATGGATAGTTTGTGTCCTAATATTAAATTTGATAACATGCTCCAGGTATAAAATTAGTGGCTATACACATCATATAAAATTTCATGCAAATAAAAGTAAAATTCAAAATATTTGTGCAACAGTTTTCGTAGAAGTAATTCATTTTATGAGTGATGCAGAAAAAAAAACCCAATCCCTACATCAAATTCTTATTATGAATATAGTGAAATAATATGGGATATTGACTAAATTAAATTTTCAATTCCATTGTTTATCTACAAATGGTTTATTGGTAACAATAGTGTTAGAAAAGATGAATTCGGTATGAAACTATGTAATCTAAATGTATTAAAATACAAAAATATTAATTTTATCCCATAAACACATGAATTTCGAATTTTCTATGTTCTTGATCTATCAAATATAAAGCGTCATATACTTTTAATTAGAGAAATAGTATTTTTTTATTTAATATATAATGATGTTTCTTATTTATATAATATCCTATATTTTGTGGAATTATTTACAATGAATATTGATAACCACATCATTGACATGCTTTTCTTAATACTTAACGATCTTGAGGATCAAATGTTGTAAAAAAAATTATTAGTAATTTCCTAATATTACAGGTCACATTTATTTATTTCTTGTTTAATTTTAAAAATATAATAATAGGAAGATATATTAGTTGTATTATTTTACATGAACCCCATATCCGAAGCAATTATGATAAATTTTTTGGTTGTATTTGTTTAGTTTTGTGGGTATATTTTCTCAATTCTTTCTCTTATATGTAACTGTTAGATTTTTATAATTTTTACATAAGCCTTGTTTTCATATTCCAAAATCATTTTTTTTAAAATATAGATAGTATTATTTTATCATTCTAAATTACTATTGAATGATATAAATAATATTTTCTGTGTTTTTTTAACATTGTTGTTAACTACTCTTAGAATATGATAAATAGTGGTATTCTAGTATTTTTTGTTTTTTATAAATTAATTATAATTTTTTTATTCATTTTTTTGTATAATAGATTGATTTTTTCCTTTATTTATGTCATTTCGTCTCTCATTACTATTATAAGATTTTTAGTTAACTATATTAACAAATATTATTAAAAAATATTTTATTTTACTTTTTTGGATCATTTTTTTTATTTATTTTTTGTTTAATTTATGGATTTTTATATCTATGTACTAATTGTTATATACATTTTTTGTTACATTGATTAATAAGATATTATCATATCAAACACTTGAGTCACCTCACGTTTATGGGGATGGTCATACAAAAAAATCCTATTGGGGACCCCCCTCATACTTCTACATATGAGCGATCTAATTTAAAAGGGGAAGATAATACTCCTTGGGTAGATAAACTATGATGCACAAATTTACCAAAATTATCAATTTCCCATAACATGGACAAAAGGATAATAGTTGAGTTTGATGATAGTTATATTCATATGGGTGTAAATTCAAAAAAGGATTGGAGTTTTTTTAATTTATAGATGAAAGTGATGTTAGTGTTTTGATTTTTTATTAGAGAATTTTTTATAAAGTGTTGAAATCTAAAATGGGGGAGACAATTTTTTAGGCCTATTTATTATTATTTAATATATATTGGTTTTTTACGAATATATATTCTTTAACTTCTTATAATATGAAATATTATATACCTACCACAAGAGATGTTTTCAATAAATTTATATCTTCATATTATATGATATGGAAACATTCTAAATCAACCCACAAATCAAATTTCATTTTTTCAGAAGGAAAAAAATACATATAATCTATATCATTTGTAGATGATGATACATGAAATCGGTTTATTTAAATTAGACATCAATTATATTTTTTGATACTTTCAATTCCTTCTTTTATAATTTTTTTATAATAATGATCGTATTAATTATATTTCTATTCTTATTTTTCACAAAATTAAAAGATATCATTAAGAGATTTAATCAAAAAAGTATACCATTGTAAATTATCTTGTGGAGGTTATAAGTTATACAAAGAAAAAATAATGGATGAAAAAATATCCAAAAACGATAGAAGAGTCTTTAAACACTGCATAGGTTGTCCACCCCCACCCTTCAACTAGACATGAAAAATATATTATTGTATGAATTCTTAAGAAGGTACAATATTATAAAAAACATATGATGGAAGTAGTGGAGAGTAATTTTATAATTTATTTTATTTATTTTTTGTTTTTATGTCTGTTAAAATATTTATATATTTTGATTCACAAATGAAATTTTCAAATATTATGTGTAGGAATAATTTTTGGTATAGAGAACAAAGGGGCATTAATACATGTGGGTAGGAATGAAATTATATTTTCCACATTTGGAAAACCCAAAAACATGATTCACGTAAGAGGATAAAGGAAAAGTGTATAATTAAACAAAATTGGTCCTTCAGGAGCTTCTTCCTAGGATGATATGTATAAAAATAAAATATAATATTAGGAAGCTAATTTTTTGGATATATGTAAGGTGATAGAGGATTAAATTATATCATTCATATAGTTGATGTTTATATATGTTCCAAAAAATAAGGTTGTAGATCCCACCCTCCAACCGCTTCCCAGAGATCCCACTCCTATACCTCCATATATAGATTCCAATCCCCAACATATTCCTATAAATCTCACAACTCTAACTCCTTCTAATAATCATACTCATTCACCTCCCCCTCTATATATTTCTATAAAATATGAGTTATATATTGAGGATCCCCAACATCATATAATTTTATTTGGGATTATATATTATATTGGGGATACTTCTCTTCATCAATAGAAATATATGAAGAAGTTTACTGTCACAGTTTATGATATTATATATTCAAAAGAAATAATACCATTTCGTACAGATGATGTCCCTACCATTCGACAAAGTATCATCCATATTTTAGATTGGACACCTATAATTCTCCAATCAATTTCCACTCATGTATGAATTTAATATATCCTTTCTTTAAAATTGGGGTTAAATTGTTGTTAGCATTTTAATTTTATATATTTATCTATTTTTATAGAATAACATAACGGTAAAAAAATAATCTATAGAAAATAATATGTGTAGGATGCTAATGACTTAGGATATTACTTCTTATGGACTTGAAATATTTTCAACATATTCATCATTTTTGTTGGATGTTAATGAGATTTCAATAGATGTTATCATTTTTGGGAATGATCTGATTGTTATGATATTAAGGAAAGATATCATGGAACTCCACACAAAGGATTTGATGGGTATCAACACATTTCATGCACATTCCTTGTAATTTGATTACCATATATCATTCTACTATTTTAATTTGTTAAAAATTAATTCCTATGTTTTTTATTATGTTTATTTTAAAACATTCTATTTTGTATAATATAACATAAACATATAGATTTTTGGACCAAAAAACCATTTCACTAATAGTTATTATAATTTTAACAACATGACCCAAGCAAGGGTTCGAGCTACAACTACCCCAAGCTTCTCTCCATAGGTCAGGTGGCATCAAAAAGTCCTAAAGGTATAACTAACATTGGGAAGCATTTAAATATGTTCCTATATGCAGACACATAGCCAACTCAATGAAAAAAAAATAAGATTCAATGTTTAAAAGTTTCAAAACTACTATAAACTGAACCCACCATGCATGACCCTCTAGAAAGTAAAAAACTATTGTAGTGTAAACTTAAAGGTAAAGGAAAAAATACATGCCCAACCTGAAATGTGTCCCAACCTGAAAAAATGGAAAAGTAAATAGATTAAAGTTACCTAATCCTAAATCTGAAGCTAAAACCAACATAGGTGGTTTAAGCACCCAATATCCCTATGTTCGTTTGTGGTCACAATAAACCTATCCTTCGAATGTATAAGAAACGACACATGTGGGAAAATACCATGCATGGGTGTGTATATACATACCTAGTCAGATGCACCAAAAGATGAAGGTTTAGAAATAAGAGATAAAAGTGGATGATAATGATAGTAGATACACAAGCTACAGTGAATGAGTATAGCTCAACCAAAAAATAGTGAAAGTAAACTCAACCAAGCACAAGGGAATAAACATGGTTTGTTGGTGAACTAACCATCTATCCATCACATCCTACATCCATAGGGTAGACTTTTCCAATGATTAGAATATAGATATAGAAACCATGTGGCATACACCTCTCATATCCACCTCTCCTGGAAGGAGTGTAACCCAACTGAAGAGGTGGGTATATAAAAACGAATATATATATATATATATATGATCAATCAAAAGAAACCCAAATGAGATAGTAAGGGGATCTCTATATCACATATCAGACTAAGAATATGATTATCCAACAGTTCCCACAGATCTTAAATGATGCCCGACATACCATGTGTCTGCCCAAAACACAAAATAAGTAACTCGTTCACAAAACCTTGATATAATCTTATTTTAGGGGCACTATCTCACCCAAACTATTTTGTCCGCGTCACAAAAATGTTTCTCTGTGGGGATATTTTTCTACTTCATCATGAGTAAAAATCTATATCAAACCATGTTCCATCACTATGATGCACATTTTAAGAGACATAATTCTTAGTAGAGGGCCCTTTCCCTAGTATGTCATCAGGATGCCACTATGGTAATCGAGGACCCATACCCAACCTGGATGGAGGGTTCCACTCTGATGATCATTGAAGAAACATACTCTACTCAATTTGAGGGTTCCACTTAGGAATATTTAGTGGATCCTTACCATACCCAAATGGAGGGTTCCACTATAGAAGATGTCGAGGGCCTATACCCATCCTATCAGGAGGGTTCTACTCGAAAGTCTACATATAGTCATCCCACTTAACAACTTCTATAATTAGGCATCACCTTAGAATACTTCATGTCTTTAATATTCAACATCGTATCTCAAAATACACAATTGAGGGAACCATCACATTTTTTTTGTAGAAATACACTCTAGATAGGCTACTCATGGGAAAAAATGAGTGTCCAAACAATGGATATAAGGTCATTTGAGGTTTTCTCAAAAGACATAAAGGAGTACATGGATTGTTAGGGGTTCCACATAGTGTGTCTACCCACTTCATATCCTATCCATGTCCCGGTTTGGCGCATGGGTTTCTATCTGAGTAGGTGTAAACATCGTTTAGGTGGACTACACAGAATGTCAGTTCTATCTCGGTCCATGGTCATCGGCTACTCGTTGTGTCAGCATACTAGAGTACATGGGCATGTTCCAGACCTTGTTTACATCCACATGGGTTCCCATTTGTATGACCCATCACAAAGGCTGTCTTGATGGGATACGGTACACGACGTGTGAGGGACGGTTACTCACCATGCCACCCTCAATTTTTCATGAACCCCTGCACCACTGTTGATGGGTCTACATGATGTGTGTTCTTTATTGAACATGGAGTGTAGTCGTGATTATTTTAGAAATCTCATATCCAAAAAACCACATTTATATTTATCATTATTCTTCAAATTAGTCCAATAATCATCCCAAATATGAGGGATCTACCTGAAAAAAATATTTTACGGCTACCACCCATAGGAAAATGGCTATGTTAACTGTCTGGGATTCTATCGCTCGAACCAAATTCCACCAAAACTTAAACAAACCTCAATTCATGATTTAGAAGTTTATAAGTTCTTCCATTCATCACGAAAATTATAGATCCATCCATTACTCATTTTTATAGTCTCTGATTGTGAATCATTTATGAATATGGGGGTTCGATCGGGCCCGGTACCTCCCATAATTTGTAAAATCGGGACCATAGGGATTCAACTGGTGAAGAAAGAAAAGCAACGGGGGATCTAAATAAACAAAACCAAGTTATTAACATTAATACATATGAATTCATGGATAATGATAAAAAATAGGCATCCATTTTTAGTTAAACAATAGATACAAATTGGGATTTTGGTACATGGGCATCTCTTAAATTTTCAATTGTCATAGATCAAATAGAAAAGATGGATATGCTCTTTGACTTAATAAAAAGAGAAAAACCAATTGACAAGACCAACCTTGTTTTTGGATCGATCGTTGATGCATAAATTATCCACCAAAAATATGAAATAATCTTCTCTGTTTGTGGAGTACTGATCTTCTTGATTCTAGAGTTTCATCAGCATTCACCAGCAGAAGGGGGAAGGAGCTCTCCCTGACGATTCCAGAAATTATGAGCTAAACATGGAAACTTTTTCCATAAAGATACATTTTTAATATATCATTTTAGATTAAAATGAGTTAATTAGTTTATTTAATATATAATTATTCAACTAAAATTAACCGCGAATGAGTGAGGGGTTTGAACATCCCACACTGACTCATTTTATGTTGTGCCTAGTAAAAACACCGCATTATGGACTTAACCATGGCCTTGGAGTTTTGATTTGATTGAAAATTTAAGAGTTATCCCATTTTCATTAAGATTTTATGTGTGTGAAAAATAAAATATATTTAATATTGTTTATAAAATTAATTTTTTACACATCGTGCCTCAAAATTTTAAATCATCTCAAAACCTAACTCGGGAAATGCATATAGAATTATTTCATACTTTTATAAGGAAAAAACCAGGGTCTCCACATCATTCCATCCTTTAATAATTTCATCCCCAAAATGTTAATCTATGAATACAACTTGTGGTACTGAGCATGTATATGGATCCTCCACTCCTAGGAACTCTCCTGCATGTTTTTGTGCCACCACAACACACGAACCAAAGGGATGATCCATCCACATAGGGTTTTCTCACGTCGATCCTAGATTTCAATCATGTGCTCCTCAAAAGTGGATCCATACTCAATTATAATATCACCCCACTCAATGATGTTCATAGGGCCATGCATGTATCTCCTATGTTGTGGCACATAGAAGATGTCGTGCACCCACTATAGCTATGGGGGTAGGGAGATGCAGTAACCAACCCTCTATGCAATCTCGAATGGCCAGATGAACCCCAATGTAATAATTCATCCCTGACCCAAAATTTGTAACCCTCTTCATGGGGAGACTCAAGTGAAAATTTGGAATCCCTATTCAAACACCATGCTCCTACGATGAAGATCTATTTATGATTTCTATCTACTTTGGGCTATCCTCATCAACTGTCATATGAACTATAATTTCTCCATTGTCACCTGCACCAACTATGGATCCATAAGATATGACTCTCTAATCTTTTTCCAACATAAGGGTGGCATGGTGTGTCTCATGTATGGGGCCTCAAAAGGAAATATGTGGACGGTAGATTTGTATTTGTTTTTTACACAAACTCTACCAAAAGGTGGGAGATCCTCCTAGCTTTGGCCAAAGTACAATACACAAGCTCTAATTATATCATCTAGCACCCTGATTGTGTCCACGATATACCCATAGGTTTGGGGGTGAATGGTTGTACTATTCTATAATTGGTTCCAGATTCCCCCTTTAGGACTCTCCAAAATGTAATGTAACCAACTCATCACAATTGGTGAAAATCAATGATGGTAACCCATGAAAGAAAATGATCTCTCAAATGTCAAAATGTTCCATGATTTTATATGAAAACTACCCCTTGATAACAAGTATGTGAAGAAACATTAAGATATATTCAACTATGTCCCATATATTATTATGTACTTTCATTGTGTGTGGAATCCCTGTAAAGATGTATATGGATATGTCTTCCCCCTTCCAGTACGGGATCACAAGGTGCTACAACAAACCTTTCAGAACATGTTTCTCAGCCTTCACATGATGATTATAGAGGCAAAAAGAGATGAAATCATATATTCATTGTCTCATGTAGAAAACTAAAACTAATTCTAATGGTCCCTTTACATCTTCCCCACATATGGTTGTACATCAAGGGTATAGGTGAGGAGCTCCCACATCACCTCCTCCTCAAACGTGACTAGAACCACTGCTCACTCCTGTAACAAGATGACATGATTCATTACTTTATAATATCCATCTAGTGAGTCTACTATGGATATATTATTATGTAATACCTCATATACAATATATCGTAGCTAGGACTCTCTCACAGACCAAAGAAGAAAATGATTCAATAGAACTGACTGAAGAAAATTAATAGCCTATTGCTCCACCGGTGTCTGTTTCATGGATGCTAATAGCTCTTTTAGTCTATGCACTATGAAATAATGTGACTTCCTAATAAGGGAATATATTACAACATTTCCCTTCCCTATAGTATAGACTATCTCAAAGTTGTGTCCTTCTAAGAAATCTATCCATCATCATTGCCTAAAGAAAAGGTCTCTCTATGTGAAGACATAACTAAGACTATAGTGGTCTCAGGTAACCAAAAAGTGCTCCCCTAGAAAGTAGTGTATCCATATCTTATAGTAGAATACTATCTCTACCATCTCATGGTCTTGAGTTGAATAGCTCTTCCTGTGGGGAATCAACTGCCTCGACCTGTATGAGTTAATGTTATTCCCCTGCATGAACAGGAAATGAATCCCATATCTGGAAGCATCACAATACACTATGAACTCAACAAAGTCCTCCATTATTGTCAACCCATGACCACTAGTCATACTCACCCTAAACTTCTCAAAGGACCTCAAACACTACTAAGACCAGGTAAATGACTTCCCATTCAGCATTACGGTGGTCAAATGGTATGAAATTCATAGAATTCTTCCATTAACCTCTTATATTACCATAACATAAAATAAATATCTACAAATATGAAAAGTTCGTTGGTAGATCCCAAGAAATTACATCTTAGATATTTTCTATATCCATCGATAAACCATGATCATAAATGACATCATAAAAAATGAACCTCACATTTCAATAACATGAACTTTTGGAGTTTCCATTAAATCTTGTGCTCTCGAAGTAATCAAAAACTATCCTCATTTTTATTTTCATGCTCTTTATCTGATGCAAGTAAAAAATTATGTCATTGATGAATATGAAAAAAAATTAGTCCATTTATGGTGGGAAAACCAGTTCATAAAATCCATAAACATGGTATGGGAATTAATCGCACCCATTAGAATCAATAGGAACTAATGGTGTCTGTATCGAAATTTAAATTCCAACATTGGAATATCATCCATGTGAACCCCAAATAGTGGTATCCATGCTTGAGATCAATCATTGAGAACTATCTCACACCTCAAAATTGGTCATAGAGTTCATCAATTATTTAAAAGGGGTACTTTTTCATTATTGTGGCCTAGTTTACGTGATGATAATTCACAAAGAGCTATAATATCGTTTCCACATTATTACAAAAAAATATTCAAGATTTATAGGGGGACACACTGGGTACACTAAAATCATTCTCATGAAGGTCCTACAACTAAAACCATAGCTCCCAAAGCTCAGTATTTTCCATATGATATCTCATGGATTATATCAATGTGATAGAATCAATTCAATGAGAAACTCCATTTTCTGACTCAAGGGTAGTCCCAGAATGTCCTAAGGGAATATGCCCACACAAAGCTACAAAACTAATGGAACATTGATGCATGAGGATACTATTGCACCAAGGGATACAGACACTATTTGATGGGTTATGGGATAAAACATCCTACTATTAGAACCCACATTCTCTAATATGATATATCTCTTAATAGAAAAGTATATTCTCATCCCATCAGTTCTTAAGCCTTGTACATGTCTACAGTGATAGTCAACATGGGATCTGACCATGGAAAGATAATTCATACACAATATGACATCATAGGGTTACATCGTGATGACCCAAAGGTCCCACATGATCCTTTCTCCCTAAAAATATATATAACAAAATCGGAATATGAAATATAAAGAATAACCATTCTATATAGGAACCGCATGATGAATGTGTTGTGGAAGTGTCACAACTGATATCTCTTACACATTCACTAGGAGTTGATTGATAAATGAATGATCATCATCTATGTTTACTAATACTGAGGCAAGATTAGAATAAAAATAGATCATACCTCTTATCATATCACGTGCTTTGGGGTCATAAGCCTTCAAATACTTCATCATTCCATGGCCACAACTGCTAGAACCATCACCCTGACATGGGACTCTTGCTGGTGTTCATGGAATAACATCATTATGGAGTTCACCAGCTATATCTCCTCTTGTTCCACTGCCAGTTCTTCCTCCCTAAGGACCACGATGTTCATGCTATGAATATACCTAATCAGAGTATTTCCATTAGCATTGATATCCATCAGTTATCTATTGGTACTTCTTATCACATCTGGATTGATAGCCATGTGCCATGTGACCTCTCCCATCACAATAAAAATGATTCCCCTCTATATGATTCCATGGTGATCTAGATTTCCTCAAGACACACACCTAAGTATGATCATGGAATGATTTCTAATCTATAGATCTAGTCACCCAATGGCTTATCGCTACTACAAACGACTCAGTTATATTGCTCACACTACTAGTAATATCTCTCTACAATCCCACAAAAATAAATTTCTCTATCACTAGTTATCTTTTGAACACCTCGGCATAGGTTGGAATTATTAAGGATACATTGTTGGATTAGATCTCTCTATGGAGTCAATTCTCAGACATCCAAGCCCAAAAGTATCCATCTCATGTAAATAGTGTTCTATGTAAGGTTTGTAAACCTCGATGCATACTAATCCATTATCATCCCTCTCTGTTTCAGCTCTAGAAGCTCTGGGATCCAAAATGGGTGAAATAAAGATGGGTGTTACTCCTCATGAAACAGATTTTTAGAAATGACTCAGGATGGTGTTGACTCATCATGCATAAATTTAAAAAATCTCTCATGGTTCCTATCTAATCCATGGAAAACAATAGCTACATGTTCGACCAATTGATCTGTTGAGGCCCTAATAGGCCTGAAGATATGGACCAACAACTCTAGCCAATCCTCTACTACTATAGGATTTGTCTCACTATGGTTCCTCAGCAATCTCTTACACTAGAACTCACAAAGTTCTCATAGAATGCACAATTATTCCACCTTCATTACATTAATGATATGTTACTCAATAGGTGGTGATGTTTCTATCACGACTCGTCCCACGGGCCCCGGACATGACAACCCCAAGCCCATCTTCTATAGGCTAGGGGATAGTGAATAACACCTAATTGATTTTTCCAAATAGGGAAGGCAATGCCCTAGAGACCTATAAACACTCAAAAAGATAAAATGAAGTAAACACCTAATAAATGTATGGTACAACCATGGGAGTAAAGTACAAGAACAAGTACAATTTTAAAATGAATATAGTGGGCCAGAATACAAGCCCTAGAAACTAAAGAAAAGTAAGCAGTCATCGAATCTTCCCAAGAGCTCTAGCTAGAGGGCAGTTGTTGTATGTTTGAAGTTGAAGAAGAGGATATCGATTGTTCCCATCACACCAAGATCCACCACATCCCGAACCTCCAATTTCTGCATTAGAACATCATTAGTCTTTACCAGACACACACATACAGGCAGAGCCCGTGCAGGGGTGAGAATAACAACTCAGTAGGGGACCCCAAGACCTCTCGAAGGTCTCTCAGTAATCCACAATGTAAAAAATCACAAGAAATACCAGAAATGTAATGTCACAAGCATGATCTAATTCATGAAGCAAGAAGAAAAAGAGATATCTCACTCTAATGTCATAATATCAAGAATACTGGGATAGGGATGAATAGTCGTAAAGCCAGATCATCTAATCTATAGTAACTCTACTGCTGACCCATATAGGTCATTGTATGATGACTTGTATTGGTCGCTAGATGCTGACATATATTGGTTGATGGTGATAACTCGTATTGGTCGCTAGATGCTAAACCCTATTGGTCTTTGGTGTTGACCCGTATTGTTCGCTAGTGCGGACCCGTATATGTCTCTAGTGCTGATCTATATTGGTTGTTGCTGCTGACCCTCCTCGGTCACAGATTCAAAGGTAGAGATGATTATTCATGCAGCTAGATCATCCCATTTTGGAGTTTCTGATGTTTTCCCATATTGGTCGCCCTTCTTCTTCATGTCACAGCTGGCCACTGGATTACAACTTGAAGCACACCTAATCTTTGGAAGACTCTACTCATCAATCCATCAGTCATATTTCAACCCGTACCATGTCCCGCAAAAATCATACCCAACGGACTATCGTGTCATAGAGGTCACAACATGATAGATGGCGGGTCAATCGGACGCCATGTATTTTAGATATGGGCACTTTTATAAAAAGGGGCCAATATGTTTCGAGCATATTCCAAACCAGGTCGTACATCAAACTCCATAAAATCCCACTTATATTATCTCAAATGGACCTCCTTGTTGTAAGATTCCTTATTCCGTAGACGACACATCAATTCGATGCCTGGTCTATCAGTTACACCCCTTTCTGTGAAAAGGGGTTGATCACACCTCACTCTGGTCTGGCTCGGTCTGGCCCATCGAAATATGCCTAAGGGATTGCTACCCAAAAGGGGTCCTAACCCCACTGACAGCGTTTCTAACAGACACCTGGTTTTTCAGTTTATGGTGTTTCATTATTTGGGGGCCGGTTGGACCCGGGCCCGGTCTAACTCGGTCAGGTCCGCCCAATGTAGCGGGTCCCAAGGTCTACTTAAAACAACCTAGGTCTGACCCATTATGGTTTGGCCCTGTTCTCTGGGTCTGAACCGTTGGGGTTGGCCCGATTGGTTCATGGGATCGAGCCATGGTTTGCCCATCCGGCGAGGTGGGGCATGACCCCCCCCCCCCTCATTGGCCCACTATGCTGTGGGTTTTGCTCGCATCCAGCAAGGTCGGCCTGATAGTGGACTGCTTCCCCAAGTTGGCCCCGCAGATGCTGGGCCATTTCGTCTGGTGTGATGTAGTGTGGCATGGGGCTACGCCACCCACTCCTACCACAGCTCTCTAGCTATGGCTACTGCTGCCAGTGGTGCCTGCGGGCGCTGCCCATCTCCTGCACGGCCGGCTCGGTCCGGACGCCTTTGGCCACCGCGACACGTAATGGTGTGCCGCCTTCCAACACTCACGACCAATTTCGATAGTTCTCCTCCGACCGCTGTCGGCATGTCTTACTGGTGGGTGTTTCCACAGGCCATTGGAATGCCAACATTATTTTGCGGCCCTCGAACGCCTTGATACTGCATTCAATGTTATGCCATGAAGAATGTGAAAGGTTTCCAGTCCTGCACTAGATGTCGGTGGGTCAGTGTGTTTAAAATTTTCATCAGCGGATTTATGGTTCTTGTCAACGCCGAAAATCTAAGCACAAGATTGGTCTGAGGATCTCACGTAAATTATTATGAGCACTAAATTAATGTGAAAACATACCAGTTTCAAATCTGAAGCTATGGTAATCTATAAGTAGTAAATTTCACACTATAAGAAAGAGCATCCTCCTATATTTATAGTGGAGTTGCAAAATACCCAATTTGGTTTCCTGACCCCTATTTATTTCAATGTCCACTAAAAAATAATTTTGAAAAACTAAACTGCACCAAAGCTATTTATTATTTTATCACATTCTTTTAATATATAAATATAATATAATACATGATAAAACATAATCCATTTAACTCGACTCGTTTTCCCTCTTAATATTAAAAAAATGTTGAATGTTAAAATAATATTTGTTCGACTAAAATTTTCGCATATTTAGAAATCATGTAAATACATTAAATAATTTAAATCCCAAATTTTCATAACATGAGTATTAATGAGTTTTTCTAATTCATTTGGTGATCGATAACATGGACAATACTCAGACCCCGTGTTGAGGCCCACTATGTCTATATACCTATTCAACTGAATAGGGTGGATTCATGAATATTCTATTGTGTGTGAACCTCTAGGCCCATTTCTCGATAGCAGTGAATAAAAAAACTAACCATGAACAGAGTTTTGAAACCCATCATGGCCCCTAAAGAGATAAGGATTGTCATAGCAATGACTATCATCCTATGAACACAGACATTATACTATAATATCTTTTTCATTAAATAAATTATAAAACAAGATGCACACTTGTGTCACCGTCCTTTTATTGCTTTATGATTGGTTGAACTTACCATATGGATTTACCTTTGTATGGATTTGTCCAAAGACATATAAAGGCAGCACCATCCTGATCAACCAGGACTGAGATATTAAACATCCTAAACATGTAAGGACAAATACTTTCTTGACCATTCAACCATTTTCATATCAACAACAACTCACCAAACACAAGATAACTCCCCATTATTTCAGTACCATGGTTTTCTACTGGAATCAAAGTAGATAATAAAATGATACACATTGGTAATGTTCTCAAGTCCGGAGACCAATACACATGTCTGTAGATAGGAACAAACAATGACACCCAAAACATGTGGTGTTCCTATTGGCAGGATTGTCAGAATGATCTCACAACTATAGATCACCAAGTAAAAAATTCATGTGAAGAACTATCAATTCATATGACCCCCTAGCACATGATAGTCAGACATATACTGTGTCAAGTTAGTATGATTTATCTAGACAAGAGAACATATATTTAAAATTAATGTCTTAGTACCTTGAGGTTTTTTTTATAACCTATGATCTGCTATTACCTCTCAACATGACAATGATCTTTTAAACATTATCATAATAATAGTGGACATAGAATATTCTACACTATAATGGTATGATTACATCAGTTATTACTAACTATACACATGATATGGTAATCAAATGATACTGCATAGTTGGGTAAAGGGAACCGAAAACTTCAACACTCCCACTAGTGTTAGAGCCAACTTGCTAACCAAACTTGTTAGCAACTCACTTAATAAAAATCATGCTTGTGCTATGTGATGTCTTTATCTACAGGGCCTCTCATTTTTTCACTATGCGGTATATCATCTATATGTGACCTCATCTCCTTGAGTAAAACTTCTCAAGATAAGGTATCCTCGATTATATCACTTTTTTCTATTGTCATAACTTGACAACTTCTCTAGTAAGAATATCATAATTTATATTATGACAATACTTTTCTCACTAGGTGTGAATCTAAGAACTATAATAAATTGTTGCGATTTATAACTACTTTTTAGCTACCTTAGAAGCTGCAACATACTCGGTGATTTATAGGTATGTCTACCACTAGTTGTTGTGATCATGACTCTCTCATCACCTTTTCCTAACTACAATACTAGATCAAATTGATCTAAGGATTACTAGTTAGGGTCCCACCATAACTAGTATTCCTTATTTTCTATATACTAGGAACATATCATTTGAACTTATCGAAGTAAAAGATGGTAGTTCTAACTGCATCACTTGAAGTGCTCCTAGAAATAATTGTTATCTACCTACTACAAAGTATATCTTGGAAATATCAATTGTTTTACATATTATGGTATATGTGATTGATCCATATCCAAAGCGTATGGAACTCAACTCACAAATTTAATCTCTTCTCATGTTCTAAAAATGTCACCAAGGAGAAATTAATCCACATTAAATTGGAGACAAATATGAACTTGAATTTTTCCGACATGTATTTTTCAATACAATGTCACTTTGGGTACAATTGACTAGGTCCAAGAAACTTTTAGATCTAATTCAGTAGATCATGTTTCCTAGAACTTAGGTTGTTACATTAAGTCAATCATTAGAGTGTTAATTTTAATCTGAACTTGTCTAACTATATGACCAAGATCTGTTTTCCATATGTTTCTGAACATATTTCACATGGAAAACATTGATGCTCCCACTAGGCTTTGGTAGTCATAAGGTAATGATTCATTTGAAATGAATGCTCTAAGATCTTGCTGCTTACATTAATACAGAACTAGATTTTTGTAGCACGCTACCTACATTGGCATTCAATGTTGTCATCATCCCTTCATGGTTACATCATATAGACACCTTAGACAAAATTCTATTATGACACCAAATGGCCAATAGAATGATCTTAGAAGTTAGCTATGACAAGTAAAATTTCTAATGGATTTAGGCGTAACGACTTCTTATAACCAATTAAGCCTTATAGGTAACATGATTGTACCATCCATGTATCATTTCATTTGATTACCCACAACAGTATTCAATTTATAAGCCCCTTTTCAATTTGATACATGGAATCCATTATTTAATTATAACTGATCATGTCAATCTTAGCTTATTTCCATATAATTTTTACTTGTAGGAATTATTATTATTAATTAAGAATATATCACTGGTCACGGTGAATATAAAACCATCACCATGCGTTCGTTATTACTATATAGTATTTGTCAATGGAACATGCCTATTCCACATGTAGTTGGGGATGTTGTCCTTATGTCAACCATTTTTGCATCGAGAGAATTTTCTATGTCCATGTCAATTCACCTCCATCTATCTCTAATAGAGAAGTGCACCCTTATAGAGAAATATAGACTAATTTTTTACCAAATATTTTCCCACATAGAGATTTATGTAATATCATATGCAACTATTAGGATAATTACTTAGATGCACCATTTGTTCATCTTGATGCATGTTTGTTTGTTTTTACCTTAACAAACACTTTGCATCCTAAACATGTGTCCTATAATATGATGGATTTTCATCATACTATTACTCATATGATATCCATTTGTCATTTTAGTTGGCATATTGGTTATGGGTTTACGAAGTTATTTGCAAAGAATATCATGAAATATAATGGAAGTTTCTGAAAGTTGCAACATTGACCAAACTTACATCATAACTTAGATGTATAAAATGTGCATTTAGGAATTGATCCATGCTACATTTTTTATCAATGTTAATATGTAAGACTCATCATCGATCCTACTTATGAACATCAATACAGTGTTGTATATAAGATAACATGTGTTTAGGAATTACTCCACGCTACATTATCATGATCGATGATTGCATAGTCCAGATATTATTCGTCCTGCCAATTCGAAAAAAACATATATCTTCTAACCATGCATATAATTCACTATTACATTCCTTATAGCATAATGGAAGCATATGAAGTATCTTTACCTTTAGCCTTCCTTTGTAAAAGTGCACACTCTATTATTGAACTATCATCGAATGCTTTGTGGCATACCATTATTTCTTATCATTTCATTTTCAAAACTAATGATGTCAATAATACCAAATGTGTTTAGTTGTTTCAATCCAAAATACCATACTGGGTATATTCATGATGTCCAATATTATTTTTAATTGACAATGAATCCACTTTCCACAACTAGATAGGTCTTACATTTTATATTCATCATGTATTGCCTTTGATTCAAGTATGTATGAACTATTTGCTGAGTATGTTACCACAAAAAACATTATTTCCAAAACATGGAAAAATTCCTAATAATATCAATATGGACACATGATATAAATGATTTTGGTTATACACCACAAGTTTTTCAGTTTGAATCAATCAAATGGCAATAAAAAGTTATGTGTTTATCACCGCAGACTTAGTAATCATCCTATCTAAGCTGCTTGGAAAAGACACCATACACCTAGTAATGTTTCACTACTAGGTTACTATATTTCAATACATATAAGTGATAGGTATATTGTGTTTAATACACAAGATGTATGTGAGAAACAATACTTTATATTGATGAATATACCTGAATGGGAAGCGGGTACTTGCTTCTATTATTTTATTTTTAAACTTCCAAAAATTCATTTCAGTAGGTGATGAAAATAAAATTATGATAAATTAACAACAAATATTCATTGAAAGAAATTAATATGGTGCCTTTGGAATAACTTTACATAGGACTTTCAACCTTGTTTTTCAATATATTTCCAATAAGAACAAAATGATGTGTGATCCTTAATATTCTTATCACTTTTTGAATTTTACCTTAATGGTAATATAGCACTTACTATATACCATTAGTTTATATCCTTAAATGAAACTAGAGTAATTGAGTGTAAACGATATAAGAATGGGCTGACATGAAAGATTGTGAATTATTTTTCACTTTACACAAAGCGAGGGCAATCATCACATTAAAATCTCACTTAGCTTTCTCCTTGAATCTTTTGGAGATAAGACTTCATGTGATCATAAACCATGTCATGATGTAGAAACCACAATTAACATCAGACAATGATGATAAAATTCTGGAAAAACCATCATACACTTGATTTATGAGTCTCCTCTAAGCAGTTTTACACCCTCACTTCTTTAGCTAGCTTAATGGTTTTGTACACAAGCACCTTGAATTTTCATTATAGTAGTAATGTGCGCATGTGCCAATACTACACATGGAATTTTGTTCTTGATGGGACATTAACTTTTTCCAATATTTATCTCAATTAAATTGTGGTATTACTTTACATTCCCTATAAATAATCTTTAGTAGATTAGTACCTTTAATGTTGATTACCAGATGAGACATTGCTGATTAATTTAATCATTAAATGTCTCCCACTAATCTTTCGAATTCTAGGAACACTCTATACTAGAATTCAAATACTCTTGATTATTCTAGTGGCAAAGATCCTTGATCCTCCCTCATATTCTACAAGATATGGCTACACAACTACTCAGAGGGTTCAAGGTAGGATTTTGGCTAGCCAACCGCATTTACTTGTGGTTCCTTGATCTGTTGAGTGATGCCCCATCATCAAAAAACATTTCTTGATTTACTCAATGCTTGTCTTGAAAATTACAACTAGATAGATATGGCTATTTATTTGCTGTAATTTTATTTATGTTGACCCACCACTCCAATAAGAACTCCTTAGTAGCAAGAGGCACCATCAGCTTTGGCACGATTGGAACCTCAAACACCCCGGTTTATTACAAACTTGAATGATGGAAGGCTATTGTGACTTAATATTTTTTGAGGGTTTTATTGATTTCTCTTGTAGAATGTAATCCATTTCTATTAAACTTATCTATCTATGTTGTCGTGCTCAGACAAACAATATTATAGGAAAACATACACTACTTTTTTATACATTTTATTATCTATTATTTTATGTATTTTCCTGCTATTCTAAAAAACATAAAATAAAAAATAAATGCATAAAGGTAAACTAATTCCTAACTATTCTTGAGAATCTAAATGACCTAAGGGTGACATACCTGTGTCAAAGCTTGACACTTAATGTAGATGGCCCCTTGTATTAAATGTTCGCTTCACTTCTGGAACATCACAGTTCCTTGGCAGGGTCCACATCATGCTGTGGATTACCTCCTCATCTTGGAAGAATCCACGGGTCGTCTTGCACCGTCTCCATCAACATGAACCGCCTCATATAGGTGGGGTCCACATCATTCGCCATCATCATCTAAAGTACAAAATTACTTGCGAACATGTGATGGGGACTTAGGTATAAATATACACCAGGTGAATCAGACATGCAGGTCCTTATACTTTTTAACCAAAAAAACAATGCAAAGACAGTCTATTTAATTAATTACAATCATCTCATGTAGTTAAATAAATAATTAAATAAATAAACGAATGCAGACATGCAAATTTTGGTGCTCATGACCAATAGACGGGTAAAAATGCGTGATAAAATTAACATGCATTAAATAAGTATGAGGGTTATATTAAACAATTAAATTAATTAATAAATTAAAATAATTTAATTATTCATCGATTAGAAATTTAATTTAATTTAATATCAAAATTAAATTATTTAATTTAATTAAATTTATGAACCAAATTGTATTAATTTTACCAGGGTGTAAAAATTTATTTATTTTCAACCACAATTAATATATTAATTAATTTAATTTTATTCTTGCAATTAAATTAATTAATTTTATTAATTGAAATTAATCTTCTGCCCGGAAACATCCTCCATGACCCATTTTGGGGTGTGATGAACTTGCGCAGACTCGTAACAATCTTGGTAAAACCGGTACTAGAATAAGCTGATTTAGGAAGGTCCCCCAACCAAAATATGACCTACTCAAACACATCTTAGGGTGATTCGGGTGGGGCACATATGTTTTTTGCGTACCTTGTGATCAGAAATGACCAGGGGTGTGACATAAGGGGATGGAGGGGCCACATTGTGACGCGCCGACATTGGCGGGTGGAGAGACTGAGAGAGTCAACTTGCAGGGTTGGCCGGGTTCTGCTGTGCCACCGGGGAGGGCCAAGGCGATAGAGGCTGCTGGGCATAGAAACCTACTACAGGTGGGATGAAAGCCACTAGGGTGGCGCTAAAAAATGCTGGGTAGAGGCCTTACGTGCCCTGTGTGGGAGATGGAGAGGGAATGTGGGGCGCATGGTTGTCCAGGTCACTTGGGATGCGTGGTTGGCAGTGGGCCGGCTGGGTGGTGAGTGGCTGGGAGAGGTCCTGCGTGAGGCCCTAGTGCAGGTCACCTCCATGGAAGGAGACCAGGGTCCCAGCGGTGTAGAGGGTAGTCGCGGCAGGGCCTGGTGCGCCGCTTGGTTCTATGGCGTCCGGAAGACAGAGAAGTATGGGGTCCTTTGTAGAACCCCTTTTCCTTTTATTGTTTTCCTTGGTTGAACCTCAAAGCAAGCCCCAAAATTTTTTTCCTTTAAGACTTATTTGGATGTCATCCACTCCTAATCCCCCTATTTTTATGTCTTCGTACATTTTTAAAGACTAGCCACTAATTAAAACTTTTCAATGATTTTTTCCACACACAAAATCTCTAATGGCTATCAAGACATTAAATTTAATAAAAACAATTTTATTATAATAAAATTACAATTTATTATTATTACACTATTATAATAATAAAATTATTATTATTATTATAATAAAAATATAATTATTATAAAAATAATAAAAAAATATTATGAAAATCAGGAAATTAAAATTATAGTTTGGATATAATTTGATTTTTCGACAATGAACTAAACCAATTCAAACAAAACTTGATTAGTTCTTCGGGATGAAAAAGTTAATACCCAAGATCAAACCACATAATTGATCCAATCTGAAAAATTAATTTGACCATAACTCGGTCATTCGACATCGGATCGACACACGATTTGAACTTTTCGGACCATCATTGAACCCTATACTTAATATTAATGAAAATTCAATTTTTTAGGCTTATAAATTTACACGATCTTTATGTTACCACTAAATGGTTTCGGGGCCTAAAACGAAAACCGGTGGTCCAGGTAGTTTAAAATTTTTGTCGTTGGATCGACGGTACTTGTCGATACTGATGATCTATGCCTCAAAGAGGTCCAAGGATCTCAAAAAAAATATTAAGATCACAAAATAAAAATGAAAACATACCCATATCAAATATGAAGTTGCGGTCGATTGTAACTAGTCAATGGAAATCTTCTCTTGAAGGATCCAAAGCAGGAACCCTCTAGATCATCAACACAAGCTTCAAAAACTCATGGGAACATCAATCATCAAATTGCAGGTGCTAGCGCGAAGATCCGACGGAGCTTTTGACATCCCGACAATCACCGCATCGAGATTCCTTTGTTGCTAAAGAGAGATCTTGATTCGAGCATCTTGGAATGAGAGATTCTCTCTCTAGAGAGTGGGAGGAGAGAGGGGCTCTGGAGTTCAATTCATAGAATGAATCAATAGTAAATTTCACACCATAAGAGAGAGCCTCCTCCAATATTTATAGAAGAGTTTCAAAATAGACGGTTGGGTTCCCCGACCCCCGTTTATTTCAATGTCCTCTAAATAAATAATTTCTATTAACATAACTATGCCAAAACTATGTATTATTTTATCACATACATGTAATATATATATAATATATTACATGATAAAACCTGGTCCATTTAACTTGACTCGTGGCCCCTCTTAATATTAAACAAACCTTGAATATTAAAATAACATTCTTTTAATTAATATTATTCTCGTATTTACAATGCAGTTAAATACATTAAATAAATTTAATCCCAAATATTCATAACTTGCATATTACTGATTTTTTTAATTCTTTTGTTTTTGGATAACTTGGACAATACTCGGACCCCATAGTGGGCCCCACCATGTCCATATACCTATTCACCTGAGTAAGAAGGATTCTTGAAAACGCTATTGTGTGTGACCGTCGATGCCATTATCTCGATAGCAGTGAATAAATACATAGACAAAGAGCAGTTTCTAGCATCCTATCATGGCCCCTAAAGTGATAAGGAGAGTAAATTCATTGACTACCATCTTATGAACACAAACCGTTTACTATAATATATTTGTCATTAAATAACTTATAAAGTAGGACGCACATTTGGGTCATAGTCCTTTTCTTGCTTTATTATTTTTTGACCTTACCAGATGGATTTACCTTTGTACTGCTTCAACCAATGACTTTTGAAGGAAGCACCATTCTGGTCAACTAGGCCTGAGATATACTACTTCCTAAACAGGGAAGTGACAAATCCTTTCTTGACCATTCAACTAATGTCATATCTCCAATGGCGAACCCAACACAAGCTACCTCACCACGATTTCAATACCATGGTTTTCACCATGAATAAAAGTACATAATCAAATAATACACATTGGTAATGGTATTAGGTTAGGAGACCAATACACATGTTCATAGAGAGGAACAACCAATGACACCCAAAACAGGTGGCGTTCCAATTGGCAAGTCTGTCATCATGATCTCACAACTAGAGATCACCAAGTGTGAACATAATGAGAAGAAGTACCAGTGCTTATGAGCCCCCATCACCTGATAGTCATACATCTAGTGTGTCTAGTTAGTAAGATGTATCTAAACTATAAAACATATATTTCAGATTAATGTCATAGTATCATGAGGTTCTCATTATAGCCGGAGATCCAAAATAACATCTTGACGTGATAATTAACCTTTGGACATTACAATTATTATAGTGGATGCAGAAAAGACTACACTATAATGGTAATATTACATCATGTATAACTAATTATACACATGATATGGTAATCAAATGGTATTACATAGTTGGGTCTAGGGAAGCCACTAATTCAATAGATCACAGCATGAAAATGTTTAGGGGAGGGTCTGGGCCTTGTTGGTGTCAGCCCGCACCCTCCGTGTTAGTGTTTTAAACAATAGGAAAAATTAATAATAAACAAAGGGAAGAATAATCCATGAGCTTAAGATCAGGCAACAACCATCTGCATGATTAAATGAGACATGGATAAACCTGTTAGTCAGTTGGTCTGTGTTCATTATATTTTTCAAGAACAGAAAGAGAGGGAACATCAAATCACATAACCTTCCAACCTTTTATGGTGTTAATTTCTACACGTTCATCCTCAATTGTTTACGACATCGACAACGCTTCTCAGATCCACCCATCAAAAGGAGTTCTTTGTCATTTTTCATTCTTCTTTAAGGTGGAAGTGCATCATAGATTCACCCGATAATCCCCTAAAGTTTTCCTCCTTATTTTTTCCGACACGTCAAACTATTTATAGAACTTCACTGTAGTGTTTCTATAATGACGTGACGTCATGTCATTACACTGTTTCATTTATGATATTGCTTCGCTATTTTGCATCATTAAATTCACCATTACGTTGCAGAATACGGGTCATCCATGTGTTTAAATAAAGTTCCCTATCTCCACATAGTCGCTGCCCCACATCATCACCGTTAGCGACATAATGGAGAGAAAAGAATAAAATAATTCTATTAAATTATTTTGTTCTTCTTTTCCTGAAAATTCCAAAAATTAACTTTTCTGCACGGCCATCTCTGGCCGATGTTAATTAGTTTCATGGAGAATATTTGAAATCCAGATTCAGTGGTTCTCTCTGTATTATAATCCAAGCACTGGTTCAAAATATAGAAAACGACGCCCGCACATTTACTAAATATACCATAAAGACCGTTCATAAATTCATTGCAAACACACCGGGCCTCAGAATCACATGCTGTTAATTTTTTCCGACTCGTAAAAATACCAAGTATTTTATGAAAAACAATTCATGGAATTTTCGAGGCATTACATTCTCCCCACCTTAGGGATTTACGTCCCCAAAATCCAAATAAGGCTATTCAAAAGAAGAGGGGTACTGGGCATGCATGTGAGATTCTTTCATCAATGTGCGCTCTTGGAGATTCACATGCTTCCACATAATGCGCACCATAGGAATCGACCACTCACAAAAGATCTACTCCTGCTGATCCTCAATCTCCACCGAGTACTCTGAAAAAGTCTTCATGTGGTCAATATTCAGCTCACCATGGTTGATGATGTGAGATGGTTCATTCATGTATCCCCTCAGTTGGGCTACATGGAAGAATGCGTGCACCCTATCCAATTGTGGTTCTAGTGCCATGTGGTATTCCAACTTCCCAAACCTCTGATGTATCCGGAAATATCCGATAATCCTCAATAAGAGTTTTCCACCTCAACCAAATCTTTGCAGTCCTCATCGAGGGGAGACTCGCAAGAATACATTGCCCCCCTCCTGGAACTCCAGTGGTCTTCGTCGCCTATCGACATAGGACTTCTGTTGGCTCTATGAAGTATTCATCCACTCTCATATGACCTGCACCTTCTCACTGGTATCATGTACCATCTCTGGGCCCATGACTACTAGCTCTCCTGGATTTTTCCAGAGCAAGAGCGATTTGAATGGTCATCCATACAACGGCTCAAAATAGAGCATACCAATGGTAGATTCATATATGTTGTTTTACGTGAACTCCAAGAAGGTTTGGTGATCCTCCCAAATGCAACCATAATCCAGGACACATGCACGATGCATTTCCTCCATGTTCTAGATTGTCCTCTTAGTCTGACCATCTTTCTGTTGGAGAAAATCTATGCTCAAACTAAGCTAAGTCCCAAAATCCTCCTACAATCCATTCCACAACTAGAATGTGAATCATGTGATAAGGTTTGATACTACCATTGAAGGCATTCCATGAGGTCACACGATCTTCTGAACATAGAGACTCCCCATGATCTCTGTCAAACACTTCTCTCAAATAACAAGGAAGTGGGCTGACTTTGTGAGTCGGTCAACGATCACTTAGATGGAATCGTGCCCTCTGGAAATATGTGGTAACCCCATCACAAAGTCCATCGATAACCATTCTCACTTACACTTTGGAATCTCAAGGGTTTGGGTCAATCCTGCTGGTACCTCATGCTCGGCCTTCAGTTGCTGGAAAGTGAGGCATCTAGAAACAAACTCCACCAAAACTTTCTTCATCCCTTTCCACCAATACTGATGTCGGTGGTCCGGATAATTCATCCCCATGCCTAGATGTACTTCCATGGGGGATGTATGGAACTCTCTCATCACCTCCTCTCATTTCACCACTAGTACAACTGTACTTACTTTGAAAATGATAGCCTTCTCCCCACCTTCATAATATCCATTAGGGGCATGGCCTGGGGATATCTGAGCACGTGTAGTCTCACATCTACTGTCTCCGAGTTTTTCCTCCTTGACTCACTAAAGAAGTGGCGTGGAAACTACCATTGACTGGAGGTAGACTTTATTGTGTCTATCCACATATGATATCTAAAGTGATGATAACTACTCTGAATCCTCGTTTAGTACCTGTGAACTCAATATCCGGCTAAGGGCATCTTCCACTACATTCCCCTTCCCACGAGTATAGGATATCTCAAAGTCATAAAACTGGAGGAATACTAGCCAATGTCGATGTCTAGGATTCATATATTTCTGTGTAGAGATATATCTGAGACTCTTGTGGTCTGAGTAAATAATGAACTGCTCTCCCATTAAGTAGTGTCCCCACAAATTCAGCACAAAGACTACTACTGCAAAGTCCATGTAATGAGTCACACAATTATTCTCATGAGGCCTCACATATCATAAGCCATAAGCAATCATTGTTTCATCTTCCATAGGGACTTAACACAGTCTAGTCCTTGATACATCAAAGAAAACCATGTAGTTAGTGACCTCATCTGGAAACCTTAGGATGGGAGTGCTGGTCAAGCTCCTCCTTAGCTGTTGAAACCTCTTCTGGTATGCCTCTGAACAAATGATGGGTTTACCCTTCTTCATCAAGGAATTACTTGCTGCTACTACTCTACATAAATCTGTACAAACATCCAATATTAGACTTCTAATCCATGAAAGCTCCATACCTTTGTAATACTCCTAGGTGGCTCCCAAGAAAGTACTGCCTCGGTCTTCTCTAGTTCCATTGAAACTCCCGCCACTAAAAATACATGTCTGAAAAATTGGACCTTCCTTATATAGAACTCGCACATAGAGATCTTCTTATATAACTAGTGCTCCCATAGAGTGTCCAAAACAATCCTCAAGTGTACATCATGTTATTCCTTAATCACTGAGTACTCTAACATGTTGTCGATGAATACCACCACAAATTGATTGAGGTATGGCTGAAAGATCATGTTCATAAGCCTAATGAAAACTACTGGAGTGTTGGTCACACCAAAAGTCATCACCAAGAACTTGTAATGTCCATAATGACATCTAAAGGTTATCTTCTATATGTCCTCATTCAATACCCTGAGCTTATTATAGCCTAATATGAGTTCTATATTCAAGAACCACATCGCTCCTTTCAACTGATCAAACAGTTCATCAATCCTCATAAGAGGATACATGTTCTTCACATTCACCAGGTTTAGGCACCAGATGTCCTCACATGGCCTCAAACTATTGTCTACATACTTGGAAAACAACACTGGGGATTCCTATGGAGAAATATTGGGCATTAAGAACCTTGTCCTATGTAAGTCCTCCAACTGTACCCTCAGTTCTCGGAGCCCTGAAGAGGCCATCCGATATACTAGGGTAGATATAGGTGTTGTTCATGGGTACAACTCAATTAAATAGTAAACCTATCAATGATGAGGTCGTCAAGGGATATCTTTTGGAAATACGACCTCATACTCATCCACCACCGCTGGAAACTGTAGACATGCCTCATCCACCATGTCGAAGTTCATGCAAGATAGCTACTATGTAATCCATTTTACTCTCATTAGCACAAGTCCATATCGTGCTTCTCTATTTTCCTACTCACCAACAAAGGAAAACTGGTCTCCATCTCTGTGTGTACATAGCACTGTACCTCTCATGTTTCCAATCTGTTCATGAATTGCTAATTTCTGGTCCTTGACTAGAATGACCTCATAGGGCTACAATGCCACAACAATAATATTCCATTAGAAAATCTCTCCTCCGAGTGTAAGATCACATGCTTAGAACCAGTGTGTGACTACTGAATCTCCTACTGTAGAAGTATCAAAATGCAAAGGTCGAGCTAAAGGCTCAGTCAGAATCAAAAAGTCCCAATCTATGTTTGTGACAAGAAAAGAATGGATATCCCCATTGTCGATAAGCACTATTGGTAAGGTATAGAAGATATATATCATACCTCGTATCATCTGAAGGACATTAGGATAGTGAGCCTCAACTACATGTGGCTAGGCCTGTCCCCATCCACTTGCTCCTTGAGCTCATGGTCGACTGCTTGGGGGTGGTGGTGGAAGTGCCCGGTGACCTTGACCACCTCCCGCTGTACGTCATGCTCACCTGCCTCATCCGCCACATGGCTGACACTCATGATCCTATTTCTTTCATTGCCTTAGTGGCCGCTACACCGTCTACCAAACATCCACGAGGAGAGTAAGACTGTCACAAGATCTATGACCCTATCCCCCACAGGGAAAAAAAGCATGCCTTGCTGGTGGCTCCCATGGCCTCCAAGCATCGTACCACTGACCCTACTTCCCCAGGTCACCCTCCAAAAGGTCTAGACCGCATGGGATTCTATGTTGTCTTTATACTCCCAACCTCAAATGACTATACTACCTGTCATATGTTAGGGGATCTCACTGGTAGTTACTGCTCAACATGGACCCTCTCTATCAGCAAAGCTCACTCTAGCACCCCAGCCTGCGTCTGGATGCTGATAGAAACTTTCATAGCTCTAATCTCTCATTAGAGACCCAGTTCAAAGTTCTGGGCCATGATGTAAGGGTCCCATATCATGGAGGTGTGTTGTATTGGAAGAGTTCATTAAATCTCACCATGTACATAGCCAGAGTCTTGCTACCCTTCTACAGATTTAGCATCTCCTGAAGAGGCATAGATCGTAGGGTCCTTGGCATGAACTCCCACCGAAAAGGATTTAAAAGTATATCTAGGTGAGGGGTTTCTCCTCATGAAGGAGGAGCATCGAGCTCCACCATCATCATTCCAAGCCCTTAAGAAGGCACATGGCCAAGATTTCCATATGCTCAGTGGGTGTCTCTACTAATCAAAAGTCCCGCAAAACTACCTCAAGCCAATCCGCAGCTGCCTGGGGGTTCTTCTTTCCTCGAAACATCATAGGACTCAGTCTCTATAACTCATGAAACATGCTCAACCAATATACATGATCCACTAGTAACATATATTGATCAAAGGGTGGTTGTGCTGCTGGTACACCACTTGTAGGTGCCATCGTTATGGCTGGTCCCCATACCAACTCCCCATCACTCGGTGGGCCACTGTCACATTATATAACCGGAATCCTGGCAAGCTTTCATCATTGAGGAATCCTTTTATAAACAGATGTGCCCCGATAAATCAGTTATACTTGGTGAGCTAACTCATGAAAGATCAAGAAAACTTTTCAAAACAGTAGAAACCAGTGTTTTCATGTACTGAGATGGAAAACAGAATTTAGGGTCTTGGTGTATGGATACGTCGGCTGCTGCACCAACACTGGACTCCCCGAACTGAAAACCGAACTCAGTACACATTACACCATTGCCTCATTAAATGTAGACTCTTTTTTCTTCTGGTCGAACCAACCACCTTCTGATACAACATGTCATGAACCGTCCCACAGGGCCCTAACATGACTACCCCAAACACACCTTCCACATGCCAGGGGTAAATTACTAGCACCTGGAAGATTTCCCGAACATGGTAAGCATTTCCATAGAGATCAGTAAAAACTAAAAAAGGGAAACTGAATTAAAAAAACCAAAAATAGTATTGTACAACCACACAAGTAATGAAAAACCACAAGTACAACTGTAAACAGAAAATAATGGGCCGAAATAAAAGACCTAGAAATGGAAGAAAAGTAAACAGTTGTCACATCTTATGTGGAGCTCTACATAGAGGTTAGAAGCTGTAAGTATGATGTTAAAGAAGAGGATATTTATTTCTCCCATCGCAACAATCTCCACCAAGTCCCGAACCTCCAATGTTTGCCTTCGGGCATTAGTAGTATGCACCAGACACACATGTGCAGGCAGAGCTATGAAGGGGGTGAGTATAACAACTCAGTAGGGGACCCCAAGACCCCCCGAATGTCTCTCAGTAATCCATAAATTAAAAAATCAGAAGAAATACCACAAATGTATTATCATAAGAATAATCTAAATCATGAAGCATGAAGCAAAAGATCCTGCTCACTCTAACGGTATAACTTCAATGTTACTAGGATAGGGATGACTAGTGGTAAATCCAGATCATCCTATTTGTAGTAACTATACTACAGACCCATATAGGTTACTGTATGATGACCCAAATTGGTTTCTAAATGATGACCCCTATTGGTCACCGGTGCGGGCATGTATTTGTCACTAGATGAGGACATGTATTCGTCCCTAGTGCTGACCTATATTGGTCAATGGTGATGACCCACCAGGGTCACTGATATGGATTTATGAATGACTTTTCATACAGCTAGATCATATCACTCTTGAGTTTTGAATGCTGACTTATATTGGTCTCTCTTTTTCTTCATGTCATTGCCAACCACTAGATTCCTCCACAAAGCACACCTCATTTCCAGAATACTCTACTCCTCAAGCCATCAGTCATATTTTAACCGGTACGAAGTCCCACAAAAATCATAAATAAGGAACCACCCCATCATAGAGGTCCAAACGTGATAGACGGTACATCAATTGGTTGCTCGGTCTATGAGATATGGTACTTTTTTAAAACGGGACTGGTTGGATTCAAGTTTGATCCAACACATTTAATAAGTCAAACTTAGTTAAAACTCACCTAGAGTATCTCCTTTGGGCAGCATTGTCACCAGGGTCCTTATTCCACAGAAGTTGTGTCAATCAGACACATGGTCAGTCTGTTGCACCCCTTTCCGTGAAATGAGGGTGATCACACCTCATTTTATCCTAGCTCGGTTGGGCCAAACAAAATAATCCTCAGGGAACTCTTCCCAAAAGGGGACCCAATGCCACTAAAAGTGTGACGAACGGACACCCAATTTGTTAGTTACTAGCGTTTCTTTATTTGGGGCCCAGATGGGTCTAGGCCTAGTCTGACCCGACCAGGCAGGCCCGATGAAATAGATCCTTTGGTCTACATGACCCCACCTGGGTTCGGCTCATTACGGTTTGGCCTGGTTCACTAGGTCCAGACCATCAGGGTCATCCCGACTGGTTCACGGGCCCAGGCCGAGTTTGGCTCATCCCTTCGATTGGGGATCATCACACCTGTGTTCGCCCATTGGGACACGGGTCCAACCTACTGGGTGAGTTCGCCTCATTCGGCCGACCAGTGTCTAGCCTGATCCTCCTGAAGTCTAACCACTTCCCCCAGCTTGCCACATAGATGAGTGGCCATTTCATCCGGCACGAGGTCGTGTTGACCCCTCCTACTGCGTACCACTTGTCATGGCTACTGCCATCAATGGTGCATACAGGCGCTGCCCATCTCTCGCATAGCTGCCTATGGCCATCGCGGTATATGACGGCGCGCCGCCTTCCACCGCATGTGGCTGGTTTCCTCGGGACTCCTCCAGCCATCGCCGGCATGGCGCATCGGAGGTTGTTTCCACATGCCACAAGAATGCAGCTGTCATTTCACAGCCCTCAAACACTTTGTCGTCGTGTTCATCACTTTAACACGAAGAACCCATCAATGAAATGTTTAGCAGAGGGTCTGGGCCTTGTTGGTTTTATCCCAAGCCATCCATGTTAGCATATTAAACATTATGAAAAATTAATAATAGAAAAAGGAAGAATAATCCCTGAGTTTATGATCCCACAACAACCTTCCACATTATTAGATGAGACATGGATCAACCCTTTAGTCATTTTCCCCATCTTTTTTATATTTTTTCATGGACATAAAGATAGGGAACATCAAAGAACATAAGCCCCCTAAATTTAATGATGTTCTTCACCGCATATTCTCCCTTTAGGGTTCATGACATTAATGAAGCATCCCGATTCCGACCTTCAAAAGGCATTCTTCATCATTCGTCATTGTTCGCTGGGCTAGAAGGGTGTTTGAGCGTTTCCCAACAATCCCAAATATCTTTCCCCCTTATTTTTCCTGACACATTAACTATTTATAGAACCATGCTTCAAAGTTTCTATAATGATGTGACATCACGTTGTTACACTGTTTAATTAATGAAACAACATCAATATTTTTCACCATTAAATTCACTGTTACATTGTGGAATACATGTCATCCTTGTGTTTCATTAATGTTCCCCATCACCACATCGTCACTGCCCCACAGTGTCACCAGCCACCATGCAATGAAGATAAAAGAATAAAATAATTCATTTTACTAATTTTATTATTTTTTAATTGAGAATTTACAAAATTATCTTTTTTCCTCAACCCTTATCGGTCGATGTTATGTCATTTCTAGGTAAATCTCAGTGTCCCGGATTCAACAATGCCCTTTGATTTTTAATCCGAGAACAGGTTCAGAAGATATAAAATGCCACCCATGTGTATATTGAACGTATGTTAAAAAAAGTTCCAAATTTCATTCTAGGCACATTGAGCCTTGGAATCATGCGCCGTCAATTTTCACAGACTCGTAAAAATCCAAAATAATTAAGAATAAAATTACATGGAATTTTTGGTTCTTTAATGTTTCTACCTACCCACCTAGAAGAAGAGCGTCATGAGATGGACCCTAAACCAAGGAATCACCATTCATTGGATTGTCGTCACAAAACAGAGTAGGTATCCTAGATGGCGGTCAATGCAGCTTCATCCTTAATTTTATTAATGAGTAAAATGTTCATATGAGAATATACATATATATATATATATCATCAATATTGGGGTTCTTACTCATGATGTATGTCAAATACTCTATCCTATATGATGGACGTACCATTAATCTCTACCACAAGTGTCTTAATATGTAGAGTTGACAAGGATATGGTCAAGATCCACATGAATGAGTACACTAGGAGAAACACCATAATTGGACTCCCTAGCCTGAGGTCCACAATAGTGAAACATTGAAACTTCGTCCCTAAACCCAACCATTCCTCCTTAAGGGGAAACATTCAAACAACATACCAAGGAATGATATTTCTCTAATAGTAATCTATCAAGACCCCACCCAAGACATTTCATGATCTAAAACATCTGAATAACAACTCCATTGGAAAGGGGGTGGAGACAATCATCTAAGTCATAAATAACTTGGTAAGGCCTCTTCCTATGTACATGTAATCAAACACATATCCAAATCAATCAAAAGGTGATGAGGGAAAGGGAAAAAAAATGAAAAAACTACTATAAAGTAAATCAAACATGCATGAACCTCTAAAAAGATTGAAATTATTTTAGTGTCAATAGAAATTAAGTAGGTAATGATACAAAAACACCCTTAACATGTCCCAATCTGAAAGGTTTGGAGAAGTAATCATCTAAAATATCTGAGCTATAGAATCCCAAGCTACAACCACCATATGTGGTCCATGAACCTAGTATCCCTATGTTGTTCTGTAGTCATGATCAACATGTCCATCATTTACATAAGTCACAACACATTTAGGAAAAACCCATATATGGGTGATTATATACATTCCCAATAGATCAACATAAAAATAGGGGGATCCATAATAGATACAAGAGGAATAGAATGATATTAGATAAATAATGTATAGTGATAGATTACAACTCAAACCAACAAGAGTAAAAGTTAGATCATCCATGATAATGTGTTAATCATGATGAGTAGATAAACTACCCATTAATCCTTCATACCCTAAGTCATAGAGAATCCACATCCAACCTCAGGAAGTTAGACATAGATTTCATGCGACATACCCCGTGTGACTCCACCTCTCTAGGAAGGAGAGTTACCAAACCAAAGGAGTGGGTATGTAAGAAATATATATATATATATATATATATATATATATATTCTCAGTGAAAATAATCAAAAAAAGGAGTAAGGGGATCCAAATCTTACAACTCTGCCTAAGAAGAAGAGTGTCCAATAATTAAAAATGTCCATCAATAATGCCTAGAAACCCATGTGTCTTCCATGGACACACATGCCTATGAAAGTCTTTCACCATACCTTGATGATATCTGATTTGGCCATAAATATTTGCCCACATGGCTTTGTTTTCATTATAAAAACACATCTTGGTTGTGAAACCATCCATCATCTTCATGGGTATAATGTAATGTCAGAAGAAATATCACCACTCTATTGAAAAATATATGAGACACAATTCTAGGTAGAGGACACCATTCCTTGTATGAGATGAGGGATCCACACTTGTGGTTTGGGACCCATGCCTATCCAGGCTGGAGGGTTCCACTCTACTAGGCATCGAGGTCCAATACCCTGCCCAGTAGGATGGTTCAACTCGGAATGTTAAGGAACCATTCCCAGCCTGGCATGAAGGATCCACTATGAGTTATCAAGGACCCATACCCAACACAATTTGAGGGTTCCACTCTAAAATTCATAGATGATTCATACCCTACCCAACTATAGGGTTCTACATGAGAGTATTCTTCTGGGGATCATGTCTTTCCACTATTGTGATCAGGCATCCCCTAAAAAGATACCTTTCAAGTATTATTCCACATCATTTGTTGAAAGACACAACTAAGGGAACCAAGGAATTCTATATAGAATAACACTCAAGATAGGATATTCAAATGATAAAATCTGAGTTCAAATGAAGGTGATAACATTGTTCGAAGATCACTCATAAAATATCATAGAGTACCCAACATGTTAGGGGAACCACACAATGTGTGGCCACACTTCATAGCCCTACCATGTCCCTAGTCAGCACTTGGGTCCCTATCTATTTAGCAGTACAATCCATGTTAGTGGACTATGTGGTGGGTTGAAGATAACTAGAACTAGGGCCATGTTCTACACATTATATTTGTGTACTGTAGTACACGTATATTTTTCAGACTCTGTGTACCTCTAATGATGCACCCTTTCATGCAACCCCTCACACAGGTTCTATAACCATGTTAGAGTACATGAAATTTGGTGGAGGGTTACATGTTGTGTCACCCTCAACTTTTCTAAAACCCTAGAGTTGTTTTTTATGGAACTACATACATTGTGTTATTCATTGAACACGCCGTGAAGTGAGGATTTAAACAAAAATTTTAGATCCAAAAATACACCATGAAATACATCTATCATCTTAAAAAAAGTCCTCAAATCCATCAATAATATGATGTATCTTCCCAAAAATCACATCTCTTTGCCACCAAATGTCATAAAATAACATTGTTCACTTCAAGGTTTCCATCGCTTGAACCACACACCCCTACAACATCTACCAATATTGATACATGCTCTAGGAAAGAAAAACATCTTTTTTCATCACTAACATCCTATATCTGGCCATAGATCGTCAATATGATCTCTTCTCACAAAATTTTTATTACTTTTGGGGTTCGGTCAGGCTCAGTACCATCTTAAAAGTATTGATCTCAGACCATAGGGGTCCAACATGTGATAAATATGAATAAATGTTGTATAAAAGCAACTAAAACTAGGGTTTAAACATCATTGACCCTGATTTCCTATCCCATGATAAAAATTTCCTCCATGTGTAGATAATAAATAGATACAAATTTATATTTTAGTTTATTGGCATGTGAAAATTTTTTAATTGGAGAAGATCTAGGGAAAATGATGGATCTACTCAAAAATTTAAACAAAAGGGAAAAACAACACTAATTGACAAGAAATTAATCAATTTTTAATCAATCAATGATGAAGAATTCAACCACCAAAAATTTGAAAGAAGATTTTGTGTTTGTTGCAGCATGATCTACTCGATTCTATATTTTCGACAATATTTTCCAGTGGAAGGGTGAAGGATTTCTCGCAAATGATTCTATAAATTATGAGATAACCATTGGAAATTATTAAATGGATATACTTTAATAATTTATCATATATGGTCAAAATGAATTAATTTATTTACTTAATATTGAATTAATCCACTTAAACACACTACCATCTTGTAAGGGGTCTTAACATCCCTTGCCGACTCTTTTTATGTCACATATAGAGAAATCACAACTTTTTAAACTCAATAATGGCCCTGTATATTATTATCCAACGAACCATTTAATATTTATCCCATATTTTTTAAGAAGCACCACACATGAAATATAAAATATATTTAATATTTTCTATAAAATTAATTTTACACACATCGGACCGTGGAATAATATGTCATCAAAATTCCTAGATATAGAAATATATATATGCGTAAAAATATTTCAACATCATAAAAGGAAAAAATAGGCCTTTATTAGAATGAGTGATTTAAAAATAACAATGTATTTTTTTAAAATTTTCAAAAAAAATCAATTAATTGTTGGATTCTTCCCTATATTGATAGATATGAAACATATATTTCTTAAAATGTTATTTCTATTAACTAAATAATTACTCCCATTATATTTTTTTTATATTAGTGGATATTGGATGATGTTGGAATTTATCATACTAGCTACTCTATACATACTGACATGTGATAAAATTTTAGTAACACATTGATGAATTAGTTTAATTTTTGGAATAATTGTACAATATAAAATAATTTTATATTAGTTCATACATACCATTTTAAAATATGGAATGTGATTACATTATAGAGATTAAAGGAAATAGAAGCATAATTATTAAACATTTAAACAAAAATTTGATTTCCAATTTACCATTATTCAATTTTGTCTGAAAGTACTCAAAATTTCATATAAAATTTAAAATATCATTTGAAATGTAATTTTAAGCATCAAAAAGAAGTAAATGAATGTGGATATTATATTTTAAGATTTATGTTTGAAATAATTTCAACCGGTATTGTTTAAAAATTCTATATGTTTATATTTTACTATAAACTTGGTTTAATTTATCTTATAAAGATAATGATAATACATACAAAATGATTTTTTTTTATTTTTCAGCTTTTGGAGGACCCTATCACTTATTATAAACACAATCCAAATCACCTACAAAAAGAAATGGTTGAATATATCACATGTTTCATTGGATTTTAGTCAATTATTATTATAGTTTTTAAATATTAAATTTGAAACTTTAAATATAAAATGATTTGAGTTTTGGATGTTGTTTTGAAATTGTAAAATATATTATGCTTATTTTTATTGTTCCACAATTATACTACTGACTAATATTATTTTCAACCTATTTGTGATGCATTTTTTTATTTTTCTTGAACTATTGAACTTATGGGATAATATATTCGAATTTAATTTTAAAAAAAATAACTTTCACATCGGTTATTATATAACCATTGATAAAAATAACAACATGGTTTTTTCACATTATTATTTATATAACTAATTTGAAAAAAATTCCAATTAAAATGTTTTATGGTGGTTTCCATGATATTTTTAAAAAAGTCACTTGAAAAAAACTTTATCACATCAGTTAACAATAAATGATATGAAAAAAAATATTTATTTTATATTTTTGAAACAACTTATGTGGTAAATAAAATTAACAACCACAAATAGTGATGCGTAAACCCATTTTTTGAACTAGTATGTGGAGGATTCTGATGTAAAAATATCTTTATTGTGTTGGATGAAGATCATTATTTCATATAATGGTGAGTTTCTCTAATTTAGGATGAATACTGTTCCATATTTACCTTATTTTAATGAATAATATAAATCTATTTCTTTGTGAATTACTTGTTTAAAAAATCTATACAAGTTTAAATTAGGTGAAGTGAAGAGAAGCATACCATCATGTCTATGGTGGATAGAATAACTATTAAAAAATCCTTGAGAAAGACCCAACAAGTGGTATATAGGACAAAAAAATATTATAAAAATTGTTTTTAAAAATTATAGACAACATCTGGAGGATAACATAAAATTTATTTCGGTAGATAACTACTAGTATTGTGATAGGATAGGGTATAGAGATTTGTAGTGTTGGTAAAATTCAATGATTCTAGAAGCTCAATAGAATCCTATTTCATTGATGATAATTTTAGAGTATAATAAACCTAAAAAAATTAAGAATAATATCTCAAATTCAAATATATTTGATATACGTAAATATATATGTAATTTTTTCAGTGATTGTGGTCACAGGAATTGTGCATGTTCATCTAAGTATGTATATAAACAAATAAGAAAAGAAGACAAAAAAATTTAATGTTATAAAATGTATGATCCTTGGGAATGGAATAAAATAAATATAGAGTTACAAATTATATTTCTCCTACTAATATTTCAATGATGATATGTGATATATCTATGGAAAATAAATTAGAGATAAATAAAATTCAAACCAATTTCATGAAAATCAATAGGAGTTACACATATTAATATTTTAAGGTGAATAAAGGAACCTAATGGATTCCATTTGGAGAACCAAAAATATATACCGATGTACCCCAAGATATGTCAATCATTTTTCATTAAATTATGAGAGAGAGTGTGTGTGTGTCCGAAGATTCCTATGAAAAATGAAATTCAAAAGGATAAGAAGAAATTACACATGAATAAGTTGAATATCAAGAGTTGTTGAAAAAATATTGTGACCCTTATGTTTAAGAAGATAAATGGGGGATATGTATTATGGGTGGACATACATCATGTGGTTTCCTAAAATCATTTAAAACACTTGAAGAAACCATTAAACTAATGGAGATTACACAAGGTGGTTCATATGATTTGATGATTAAACAATGAAAAATAATCCCAAAAGAACACATAGATGGTGAAATGAGTTCCATGATCCATAAAACTAAATAAGATCACACGAATAGATGAAAAGGCATAAAAATAGACCAATATGTTTTTATAAAATCCTCTCAACCTTACGATTCTTGTTTGTAGTAAATAAGATCAACATTATTTTATTAATCCATCTATGTTGTATTTTTATTTATAATTTCAGTAATTATAGGTGATGTGTGATCTCAGAGGGATAAGATAAAAATAGGAGTTGCTTTCAACACTAGAAAAAGATGATGAATATTCCTCTAATTATCCATTCCATTTATCATGTATATTATTATTACCTAAATTATATACCATTTTATATGTGATGTCAACATTTATAATTATTTAATTATTTGGGTAAATATTTATAATTATGTATTCTTAATTCAATAGAGATATTTGATAAGGCATATTATTTATTTAAACTACTACATAGAAGGAATGATTTGGACAGGTAATGATGGCTGGAACCCAACCATTAAATAGCTCCTCAATGGATCAACATGTTCTCATGAGTCAAATAATTTTTGAAAACTAAACAGGTTCTATCCATAGTTTTATACCATCTTTTTTAAAGTTCTTGATAGTTTATGTTTTCATGTTCTTTAGATATGAAATACATTAAGAGAACATTTCCATTATAATGTTTTAGTTATTAATCATCCATGATTTTTGGCATCAACATATCTTTGGTTACATTTCATTTAATTTTTTTTCAATGGCATGATTTTCTGTTTCTACCCTATCATATTTTTTCCCTTATCCAGTAATTTGAATGGAATTTGTTTCTATTTATTACCTTACCATATTTTTTTTCACTTCCTTCTCAGTTTTTTTTATTATATGGTAGTTACATTCTATTATTAAACATTACATAATTATTATTCTCATTTATTCATTATTAATTATCTTGTATTTTTTCCTTACATAGAATTTGATCTCACCCTTATTATGTTTATTTACATATGAATCCAAGAATCATACAGTGAGTGATATAAACGTATTTACTAGATGAATTATAGTTATCATAGAAGTTATTGATTTTATTAAAAAATTATTTTTTGATGAGTGTTTTCATATGTAATGAAAGACTCATTTATGTATCTAGTTTAGCAGGACAACTTAACTCTTTGGTCCTTTGGGATTTTTTCCATGGAAATATTCCAATGTAGAAGATAATGCACTAACTCTGCACTGCTTGGGTTGGGGAATTGCACACCAATTTTTTCAATCACCCTAGGAGAATTATAAAAAAATTAGTTCACTTATAGTATCTGCATTTTACATTCCATTAATACGTAAATAATGAAACCTGTTTGTTCTATTGTCTACCCAAGTCATGAATTTCATTTCCAATATTCCTTTTTTTGTCAACATATAGTGGAGAATATTTGTGATCATGGGGGATGAATCATATTACAATCTATGACCCTATGTATGAATAAAATCCATTTAGATGTTGATTTGTTTAGTCCTGCTATAAAAGTTTTCTTACAGTATTTTAAAAAGTTTCATTCTATCATAATTATAATTTTATTATTTTCATAAACATTCCATGTTTGTGTTTCATCTTCTCTATATTTTTTATTTTTTACCATGATATACAAAATCCATGTTCATGGATAACTTACTAGAAGACATGGCCTTATGGAAGCTAGTGGTGAAGCCGATCACATTTCACCAATTCAATTCATGCTGAAATAGTTACGAAGTTATGATTTTGGATAAGAAATCATTAACTATATATAAATTTATTTATCTTAATTTATTCATAAAAAAACCATTTCTCCCTCCCTTTATTTAGATACTCTATGGTTCAATAGAATTGGGGGAGTTGAGTGATGAACAACATATAATTAAAATGAGTGATTAATTGATGAAACTATCATAATTATGGTTTTCATTTTATTCATAGTATATAAGAGGTGGAATTTAGTACACTATGAAGATCTCCATGGTGTAGTATAGTTCATAATATAAGAAAAAATAATAATCAATTAGTGATATTGAGTTAATCAATTAATTTAATTAAAAAATAAATAAAATTTATAAAGGATAACTTGTATCCAATCTTAGAGTCATCTCTTTTCTTCATAACCAAAGTTATTTCACTTACATACATTATTCATTTTCATAATCCATATTCCATATTTTATCACAAATAATAAAATACCCAATTTATTGATTTCTATTATTTTAAATTGATAAATATAAAAGGAATCTATTAAAATATAATCTCCCTAAATTTAGTATCAATCCAACATAGAGACAACCATAGTCTAAAATTATTGTGATTTTTTTTATTACTATGAATTCTGTTGATCATTCCTCAGGATAGGAACTCAATCAATTGGGATCTGTTATCTAGTAAATTATAGATGTTTTAATTGGATTATTCTCACTCCTCTCTTCAATTATTTACTCTATTTTATTTAAATAAAATATTTCAATGATATATATAATTTCATATTATTATTTTTCATAGATAAACAACTCACATATAAAAAAGGGAAAATGTGATTCTATTAACAATCAATTTAAAAAATTTAATGTGGATTTCTTAGATATAAAAATTACCTGTGAAAAACTCATATCCATTTTAAATGATCAATATTTGGAGCATACATACTACTATTATCATAGATAATAATACAATCCATATACTATTTATGATAAAATAATAATGAATAAAACCCCACAAATATTTTATCTTCAATATGTGGAATATTATTAATAACATACTCTAATCATAAAAACTCACATTCATGATACATTTTTCTATTAAGAATTTTTATTGTCTGAGAAATCAAATATATATTATTTAACTTTCAATTTATTTTGTTTCTAATTTTAACAAACTGAATTGAAAACTGAATCCCCTTATAATTATATTTTAGACATAATAGATCTTTGGAGTATACAAGATATTGAATCAATAGAGGAATAAACCAATCCATAATTGGTTGTGGCTTTGGATGAATATATAACACATTATTGTTTACATAAACAAAATTTTCATGAGGTATTTTATTGTGATAAGGGACATGAATACTAAATAATATAGAGGGATAAATTTCCAATGATTTTATTTCATAAATTTTTATTAAAACATAATTAAAAAACTAACCAAACTATTTTATAGTTTTAGACTAAATATAATTATTGTAGGCCCTAGATAAATCAGAAAAATCCATGGAACAAGTTGAAAATTTTGATGATGGAATAAAAGATCCCCTTTGAATGACTTTTATGAATGAAAAGGGGGATATAAAAAAATAGAACCTTAATCAAGAGCTTCCTTATGAGTAAATAGAAGGGGATACAGTCCATTAGAATTCATATTGGCTAATTTATAGATACTTATTCTCTATGAGATGAAATATAGAAATCCCCTTTCATCCACCTACTATTATAATCAATTCTATATCTCACTAAAATGGGGGTCAAGACCTCAAACCATGAATATGATGACCTAACCTCAAGTTAATATAGATTAGAAATCTATGGAATAGGATATGGTTATTATTATGACATAAACCACATCCCTAATCACATATTTTTGGATGTTAGTACTATAGAAATAAAGGAAATATAAACCTAGTACCCACATGGGGGGATTAAACTATGTCATATTTCCCATTATCATACATTATATTCCACTAAATATAGTTCTAAATTTTTTAAAAGTATACAATAATGAAAATTATATTGCATAAATAATTACCACTATAAAAAATAGGTTGTATTTATCTGTTTTATTTGATAAATTGTTTCCTTAATCATGTATTAATATTGAATAATATTAAATAGGATATTGTTAAACATTTGTGGCTATGTGTTAGAAATTTTAATAAATGTTTTTAAAATTATTAATTTGTTTTTAAAACATAAAATGGGAACATTTTTCTTTAAAATTATCATTTCTAGTGATTAAGCCTTTTACTTTGTAATGGTCTAGATTATTTTGAAATCTTATTGTTAAATTATTTATATGTGAGTTTTCATTTATTTTCATGAACATGAACCAATATGAGTAAAATAATTATCAATTCCTATTCAATGAACTAATTATATTATTATTTCTTCTAGTTATTTAAATATATTTTGAACCTTATTTGATATATTATTCCTTGTACCCAAATTCATATAATTCTTAGTTCATTTTCTGGAACATGAGAATTCTATTATTTCTTATCAAAATTATTAGAATCAAATGTGAAAAATATTATTTGATGCAATCAACCATTAGAAATCCCCTATAAATCCATTAAATAGGAACCTTATAATTTAACCATAATTAATAAATTAATATCATATACTACCTAGTTTGTAATCTATATTGTAATAAATAATTTATCTACCTATTAACATCCTCATGAGTTTCATGATATATTTTAGAAAAGTGTTGGGGTAGGGTTTATTCAAGGAATTTATAGGTAGGATGTTACATGTTCATGAGAAACATATCCATGGGTCATTTATTGGTTATATAAAGTGTTATTACAATCTTATAATGATGTGATTATACCTTCCACACTCTTACTCTCCTTGAAAAAAATATGTATATGACAAAAAATTTGAATGATAAAAAAATTACCATGAAAATAAAGGTAAGATGGTGAATCAAACATTTATATTAATTGTTATATATTGTGATTCTCACAAGAAAAATTAGGAAAGGAATTTAGGAGTGTTAATTTTTTAAGGAGATGAGTGAGACACTTTCACTATGATACACTTGTTGAATTTTATCAACTGTTGTAAATGTAGATAAAACATCACATTGTATCTAAAATATTTTTAATATAAAATCTTATTAACCCATAAACCTTATAATGAATTTTAATATATCCCCATTAATAGTACACAAGATTATGGTAGTAGAGTACCTAGGAACATAGAAAGCCTATGGTCAGCATCATGTTCAATATGGATGTCCGTAACACTTTATCAAAGGTTCATAAATGTATGATCGAAATAGTCACATGTGAGGTAGATCATTAATGGAATAAGTGGAATTAAAAGGCTCAAAATACTATAGAAAAAAATTAGTTAAGGATATTAATTCTGACAAGATCAAGGATAAAATATCAATAATGGATGGATTATTTTTTCCACTTCCATTATATTATATAATGGAACATGGAATTGTAATTTCTTACTGAATCACTTAACATTGTCGAGGGATAAAATAACATCATTGTGGGGGAGTGATTCATTAAAAAAATTATATGTATTTCCAACAAAATTCATCATTTATTACCCCATTATTTGTATATAACTTGGTATTATAATTTATATTTGTAAAAAAAAATTAATTCATAAATATATATCAAATTTTACTAAGGCTGATTTTATGACTTTAAGTATGACCATGTGTTTCCATGTGATTTCCCTAAAATTAATATGTGTTTTTTATAAATTTTATATTTATGATGTAATAGTAATTATATTCTATGAAAAGATAATTTTTAGTTCAATAATATAATGAATTGTGTTATTTAGATTGGTTTCTTGTCTTTGTGAAAAAAGGTATTAGTCCTCACTAATTCAACATTATCCCAAAAACAACCTAGGATGGGATTATCAATGCATGAAAAAAAACCATGAAAATTTAATTATAAGTTTTGTGACCCATGAGAAATGTGAGGGATCATGGATATATATAAATTATATTTTCTTAGTGAAGGAATGTGTAATGGGAGTTCCAAGGTGACAACACTAGTAACCACACACTACCAATATTCAACAGTTACATCAATTTGACCACATGCCCTAGATTATGAAGAATACATCCTATCAATGTTTTTTCTAATATGGTACATAGAGTTATATCGCGAAAGAGAAAACTCATAACCAAATTAATGGAACATGTGTGAATTGTGTATAGAGTACAAGATATGCATCAAAATGCATTTGGTTTGATGTGTCACATCATTGTCTTATCCTTGGTGTGTAGTAATAATTAAAAAAGTTCCCAATAAAACAAGGAAATTTATTTGGTACATGGGATATGTTCGTAGAAAATCAAGAATGTTCCTTGTTATTCATCCTCACCATTTCATCCCAACCTACCACAATTCTATTACTTTATGATAATGTGATATCATCCAGAACAATAGAATATGGGAGTATACATATCATGACATTTATATTATTTATGCAATATAATCATGTGCAAAATAAATGCAGCCTCATGCTATGATTCCTTCTTAACCTCGAGAGATGTAATCTTAGGAAATTCCAATGTAACAATAACAGCTTAAAGACTCACAATATGTTTTATATTATTCATGGAAATTAATTCGCAATACATCAGACCAACATAATGGTTGAAATCCAACATATGTTATTTATTAGATCTACTGAAATGGCCATTATGATCTTATAATTCCAAAAAAATTATGCACAATACTCATAAATACAACATTGATGACCATTGTCTCAAATTATTTATAATATATCTAATGAATGCTTCATTAGCTAGAATATATTCTCATGGAATCCAAAATGGTTGTATTTCAATCTTTTAAAATGTATTACCATCTCCCAAAGAAGAATTTATTATTTCTTTATCACTATATAAAATTTCACAACTCACTTTCCTTTATAATGTAATATAAATCTACTTCACTCAACCAAGTATAATTATTAGTAAAAAATGAGCTTTTTTTCTTATCGAAATTTAACATTTCATTAATGATTGTGGAGAGAACCCCATATGAACCCTTATTAAAAAAAATCACGAATTTCATTACCATGAATCATCATGGTGTCCACTTGATCTATATGAATATTTAATTCATCGAGAGATGATGTTCATACCTACCTATATCTATATATTTCAATATTAATCCACTCTAATACCAGAAAGAATGAATTAAAAAATGATGTTGAGAAGAGGAATTACATAGTATTTTATGTTTCATACAAATTCATATTGAGGACTACTATAAAAGTGTTCTTCCATTTTTATAATTATTTTTCTTCTATCATAATTATTAATTAATTATTATCATTTACATTATTTTTTTCATGTTTCTTCTCTCATCTATTTTCTATTTGGTAATTATGCTCTTTTAACTCAATGATAATAGAGAACTAGCACATGAATTTTATCCCAAAGGAGAAAAATGTGAACCTAATAATTATTAATCATTTCAATGTTTTGTATTTATTTCATAGTGGGGTAGTTAGGGTGGTATAAATTTTCTTCAATGATCACAAAACCACTCCAAATGTTTTTATGCTCGTTTCTTTGACCAAGTAATTTCTCCACATATCAATTTTGAAACATCAATGTCAGATGGGATTGTAGGAGTATAGTAATGAAAAAATATGATCCTTTTGGGGTTTATGGTGAATAAATTATCATTATTATTTTTTTCAATGTATTATAAAAATATAAGAGGTGGTATATGATTTTCGAAAGAGATCACTATGGTGAACCATATTCTATAATCTAAATAATGATGATGATAAGTGAATGATATTGATTCAATCAATGAATTAAATTAAGAAAAAATTGAAAAATTATTATGGATTCCATGTTTTTGTACCTAGGGTCATATTAATTCTTACTATACTATGTTATACTAGTTGTGTTCATTTTTCATTTGAATATTATTATTTCACCACCAAAATAAATCATTCCTTATTTATTTAATTACATTATTTTAATGAAAAAACAAAAAATATCAAATACACAAGAGGTTAGATATATTCATTATTAAACCAACATGGAGATAAATCTGGGCTACCATTATAGTAAATTATATGGTAATTAGTATTCTTTTTATTATGTCCAATGATAGGAAGTAAATAAATTCCCACAAGATTATTAGGTTCTGAGTGTACCCCTAGTGTCTAAAATTTGGGAGACATAGATGGATAACAAATTCACCTCTTCACACTCACTATTTTAGATTTATTGAAATGATGTGGAAATGTGGTAGTGATTTTAAGAAGATATTACATTAAGGAGGTGATGTGGTTATGTTTTATATGGCTCTGGATATAACATTTCAGTTTTGATTGGGTATATTTTATGTGATAACATGGATATGAATGCTATTATAGTGCAAGTATATATGTTGTTGGGATGTTTAGGTTACTATATTTTTGGGAATTCAGTGTGGGTTACCTTCTTGATATATTGTATAGATTATTTTATTAATATACCTATGCATTGAATTGTAATTTGAGTCTTTATGAGGTTGGGTTGTAGTTGACCATGGAATTGTTTATGTTTCAGTTTTTATTATTATTTATGGTCTCTGAAATACACTTATTCAACATTTTCTTATGAAGTTCTATGAAGGAACATTCAAGTCATACTTTTATTACCACAATTAACTTCTATATTTTTTTGAAAAATTTTATATTATATTTAGTGATCCAATTATGAAATACTATCTATTCTTATGGCGATCGTTGGAGTTTTATTTGTTTATATAAGGGTATTATTTTTGTACTTTTTTAGAGAGTCTCTCTATATATGAAATTACATGAATTTTTGGGATTATGGTTTTATTTTATGTTCCATTAGGTGTTTATTGGTTGTAGTTTTCTATTTTTTTTTGGATATTTAAAATTGTTATGTCTCAAATTATGTGTTCTCCATACCCTATGTGCTAGTTGTTGGATCGGGTCTATTGGAAGAGGGCATTGGGGATCATAATAAAATTCATTATTATGAATGGAGGTGTTTTAGTGAGCATAGTTCATGATACACTGGAACTTGAGATTTTTTATGAGAATGTACGAAACATGGAGTTAGAAAATGATGAGGAATATTTTGGTTTGGTAGATAAATGATATAATTTTATCTTAGTATTTGATATAGATCGAGAATACCAACTAGGAAAATACTGCATAAGGACCAAAAGATCACTAAAACACTCATATTTCAAGCATATTTTTCATCATAATTTATTTATTTTTGATGTATTTGAGTGAACAAATCCTATGTTTGTCAACAATTTATTAAAATAACTAATATTTAAATAAATTATTAAAATATATTTATTATAATAAAAAATTTGTATTTGTAATGATTCTTTATTTTAGTATTTTTTGTGAGGATTTTATTATGATTGTATAATGTATTTTATGTAAAAAAAAAGTTAACTTGTTATCCATCAACCATTGGTCTAATAATTCATATATTCAACCCACAAGGGGAAGCTCAGCCGTAAAGTCCAAAATGATATCCTTCTAGTGGAAGGGATGATTTCCACATAGGGGACAATGCATATGCTCTGTGTGGATCATGGGAAAGAACTCTCAAGGATTAATAGTGGGAAAATTTTATCTCAGGCTATTTGGTGTGGTGAAACCCTTGATATGTTTGGGTTTTGTATCTAGTATCCCACCCAATTATAGGTTTATAAGTTGTGTCATCCATAGAATTTATTTTAATCTCTCTTCACATCTATTCTATAATCTATTGTGGGGTGGCAGGTGATATGGACACAGTTCATTCTTACTTCAATAGAACCACTTTTTCTCAAATTCAAGCATCTTGGGATTATATAAAACTGACAATTTCCACCAATTGAAGCCAACCCGCTTCTATCTACAACACTAGAAATTTAATATCTCCACCAATAGAGAAGTTTTAATGCACGATGACAACAACTATCAAATATTTGGGCCACCATGGATCATTATCGAGACCCCTTCTTAAAACCACTGACATATTTTAGAAGGTTCTATTTCCATGCACATCGAAGAGATTCCCTTCCATCTACTATGATATTCAGAGGTCTTAAAGAAGAATCATTCACAACTTCCATTACACCACTACTTCCATGTGGACACACTGTCATGCACATTACATTTCATGCACACCAATTCTGAGTGTTGACCATGTGGATTTGTTTAAAACTACAAAAAAACGATACCCCCATTATCTATTGTGGGATAATTACATATATCTATTCCACCAAAATACAAATATAAAATTTTATATCATGACCTTAAAAGGCCGAAGGGGAAACCCTCCCTCTATAAATAGTGGTCATCGATTCTGAAGAAAAGGGTTAGACACAAAGGTATAGGTTTTTGGGGGATCTGGGTTGAAGTTATAATTATTTTATTTCATTTATTTATTTCAGTAATTTTTTATTTAGTTTTTTTGTAATTTTTATTTAGTTTCTTTTTTAAATATTAAAATCCTTGTTTTTATTTAGAATTTTTTCACCACAAAATATTATTCTTCTTCTTCTAAATTATTCTCCTTTGTATTCCACTAATATTATATACATTTAAATTTCCCCATATCTATCTAAATTATTTTACTTTTATTCTTCTCTCTCTATTATTACAATGCAATATTTATTTTTTTCATTTTTTTTACTTTTATTATCTTCATTATGTCCACCAGGAACACCTATACTCAAGATGATGAGTAACTGACTAGAGGAATATCACAGGGGAGTAATCATTTGCTTCAATCGGAGGACATGTTTTACATCTAATAGGGATTATACTAAGGATGAATTAAAATTGTTGTAATCCTCAATTTGATTATATATGTTTTTACATATTCTATAACCACTATCTGTCAGTTAAGGCAGTTGATGTGGAGTGAACATGGTCATTGTTAAGTTCACATGGAATTCAAAATTGGGGTAGATTATGTTATGCACACATACAACGGATGGTGTTGACTTAGTAAATTTTAAATAGAAAAGTGTATTTTATCTTTTTAAATCTCTCAGTTGGGTAATTACATTCTATTGTAATATCATTTTTTACATTTCAAGAAAATATAAAATTTAGTGCATTTTTGTAATTTTTTAAAATAGTCGAAACAAATATATATCATTATTTTCATAATATATTAAAATAAACAAAAGCTATTAGATTCTGGGGTTTTAGAATAAGTAGGTGAACACTTTTAAAGGTCCTCAATTGAGATGACCCCAGTCAGCTATACTTTTATACTAGAAATATAATTAGAAATTTTCTCCATGCCTCGTAACAGGCATGCATGGAAATTATTTTTCTTCCATGGACCCAATCTATAGTTCAATTTTATTTTTTTATATTGTTGTTAGTTTTTAACATTAATAAATCCACCAAATTTATTATTTATCCATGATGTGCCAAAACCATTCAATCCTTTTTACATTGAATAGTTATTATTTGGTGCAAGAACCAATGGTTCCAAATGTAGAATAATTCATCTTTATAAATTTCTTAAGGGACTAATTTATATTTGAAAACATATAGTGAATGGGAATGCAACAAGTATCTCACTTTAAGAACTAGTGATCATTCTTAGCTAATTTTAGAATTATATTCAAGATGCCTAAGGATAATGAATAAGTACTGGTAGAGATTCCCAATTCTTCTAAATATATCAAAGAAGTTGCGGCTAAACGTTAGGTGTAGACACAACCCAAACATCTCAAATATGAATCTAATGAATAAGATGATGATATAGAGATTTAAGATGAATACTCACTTGCTGATAGAAATATAGGAAAATATTCATGTCAATTTTTTATTAATTTTGTAGAATATGACATGTAATGAGATCTTCCCATCTAAATGATAAAACAATCTATACCTAACATCCTATTTCTAGACATGGAAGATATAGAAACCACCCAAGTAGTTTAATATGAAGAAATAATGGAGGACCCTAATTACCTACTTAATTATATCAATTTAGATCCAACCTCAAGAGGCACTTACAATTGAATAATATATTCAAGAAGAACCAATGTAGGGAGTTGATCATTCCAAAAAATCTCTTTCATATGATTCTATTAAATCCAAATAGGGTATTAACATACATTAATTTTAATTTATATATTCTTCTGAAAATACTGTTCCTTAGAGGATAAAAAAGAAACAATAGCTTCACCAGATGAGGAATACATGGATCTCCTTGATTTTATTGAACATGAATGTGATTAGGAACATGAGTAAGTAAAATTATATGATACTAGGGAATCTAAGATAGAGGTTGATCATATTGAAATTTTTTATTCTTATTTTTATTCTTCAGGATTTAAATCGTTATAAAAAAAATATATTCTAACATTCCTTTTGAAATTGAAATTAAAACAACTCCAATTGAGAAATCCCTAGACAATAAGGAGAATGTTTCACAAGTACCAACCAAGAAGGAGGATGATCCATGCCTTATCCTACCTCCACTATGAAATATATACCTTATTGTAAATGAGATTGATTTATTGTACTATATCCATGTATTATTCCTCACTATAGAAGATGAAGTGGAGGTTGGAAAATCCAATTGTGGTGGTTCAAATAAAATAAGATCCACCCACCTATTTATTATTGATGAAAACTCATACTTCCCTCTAGAGGATGTAAAATTCTATGTTCCATTTAGTGTATTAATCCATCATTTTTCTTTCTACATTATTTCTAGGATATTAAATTACATTCATAATAATTTGATGCATTTGAATTCCTTTATCATTTTGTGGTTTATAGAAATGATTTTTTTAACTACAAGAGTGGTTTTATGATGTAGGTTAATCTATATAGAACAAAATGAAACCAAGAATTAAGTGGATAAATTAGGTGGAACACATGTATTCAATTTAATTCACATCTTGAAAATAATATACTTAATAAAATTAAAGTATAACTTTTCCATGAAATAAAAATTCATATCAAAAATTGATTAACATCATGAACTAAATTAGAACTTGAAAAGATAAAAAAAATATTAATTTAAATGGGATTATGATATTTTAATTACTTATATAATTGTTACTCTCCTTTTTTAATTATTTTTAGTACATTAAAATAAAATTATATTCCCATATATAACTATTTTCATTAAATAAATGTTCTAGGAGATATAAATTTCTAAATAACCCTATAATTTCATGATATGTATTTCAACGATAATGATATTGAATAAGAAAAATGGATAAATTAATTATTAAATTGAATAATGGATATAATAATGGGGACTCAAGAATTGAAGGAATTAGTTTATTCTTGTAAATGAAATTTCCCTATCATTTTTCATGTAGTGAATTTATAAAATATATGTGAGTTTATTTTTTATTATTTTTCATTCCATGATTGATTGTATAATTTAATATTTTACTTTTCTTAGAGTATTTCTAGTCTATTTACTTCATATTTTATCTTATTCATATTCATTTTCTAATACTCGGGTATTCCAACTTCAAGAACATGTACCAGAACATATAAATCAAATGAGTCTAAAAACACATTTAAAATGGTCGAGGAATATTTTTTTATGATTTTATCATAGATATAATCATATAGATCTGTCCCTTATTATCCTATAGAGACCATGAATGACCGTGTTGGGATTGTTCCGTGCCTCCAGACATTCTTATCCATTCTTACCCTAGTCTTAGTTTTTGTATGATTTTTTAATGTTAACATGTGGCGGTGTTTGAATTCATGGTGAAAGGGATGAATTAATGTGTATGATCAATGTGTGGGGTGATAGTTGTTGGTTTTAAAAAAGGTTTATTATTCATTACTTTTACTATATTTATTACACTTATTGAAACAAATGGGAAAATATTGAATGTGTTATTACTTGAAATAATAAAAATCAACATTTTAAGGCTGATGATTTTGATTATATGTGTTTAGGTGGTAGATTTGATATCCATTAAAAGAAAATATTTCGAAAAATGAATGAAAAAATATGGAAAACTGGTTTACAAAATAGTTTAATGGTACAAAAAAAACAAGAAGGAGCATGTTTATAATTATGATTTCATTATTCATGACCATACAATTAGTTTGTGATGTGGGAGTTGTCACAATTTTCTAGGGTGAATCTCAAATAACATTTAATTTTTATTTATTAATTTATACATTCAATGATAAACCTCTCCATTGAGATGTAATTTTTAACCTCAATCCATACCAACCTTATGCCTTAGAGTCATATGACCCTTCATTGCCAGCTATCAGGTTTTTTTGGGTCTTTTGTGTTTAAATGGTTTTGAATGAAGTTATTTTTCATAACTATTTATGAGTATCATGTTCTCATGTTATTTTAAATACTATACATGAAATTTAATCACAAGTGATGATTGGAACGTTTCAAAATTGTGGTAGATCTTGATTTGTAATGTTTAATAATAATTAATTGAGAAACATGAATGAATGATCTTGGGTGTTCTATAATTTACCTATTGGTAAAAAGTAATAATAAGGGATTAATTTACCATTTTAAAATTGAGAAATTGATTTGATATTTTATATGGATGTTGAAAATTTGATTTACCATTGATAAATGTTTTATTTTATTATCTAAAATTTTAATTTTGGTATATGTATTACCTCTTGAATTCAATGATAAGATTTAATTCATGAGGAGAAAAATAGTTTATGTGAGGGGGTATTTCCATAAATCATTTTTTATTTATATGTTATACATAATATAAGGATTTATAAATATTTTTAATGAAAAAATCCAATGTATTTGAATAAATTATTAAAAATATTTAATTAGAAAAATAATGTATTAAAATAAAATTATATGAATATGAATTTATTGTTTTGAAATGTTATTTATAATAATATTTTTTATGAGGATTTTATTATTATATTTTAATGTATTTTAGGTAAACAAAATAACCAACTAGATATCCCTCAACCATTACTCAAAAAAACCGCTTACCCTTCCCAAAATGGATAGGCCAACCAAGTAGTTACAATAGGAGGCCTTACTATCACTAGGGATGAGATCTATAAGAGAGACCAGGGTTGTGTAGAGCATGACCCATGGCGAGGTTCCCGTAAGGAGTGAAGGTGGTCTAAATCCTTCTCATTCTATGTGGTGGGAAACCTACCATGTTACGTGTGTTTGGGGATTTTAGGTCCCTCTCGGGTACATGATTCTAAGCCTACTCCTCCATGGAATTCATTTTAAATTATCACCACATCCAATCTCATATCTGATGTGAGATAGAAGTTTATGTGGGCACTGCTCATTTTTTTAGACAAAACCGCTTTTTCTCAACTTCATACTCAACATTCTTGGATTTTTACCACCACTTCTCCCACTGAATTTAGACCCACTATCATCTACAGTGCTATAAATCCACATTATCTTCTACTAGATAAGATCAAAATAAATCCAAGAAACATTAGGGAAGCTCGAGGCCTTAATGGATCATCTCTAAGACCCCTTATGACCAACCACAAGATCCTTTATAAGGATAAATATCCATTCAAATTGACTACATCCCCCCTGGGCCACAGTGAAGGATATAGAGATTAAGGAATCATTATTCAAAATTATTTTTTCACTACATCTTCCATGCGGTCATGCAATAATGCACACCATAGATGAGTGCTTCTATTATATATTTCTCTCAGGTTTCAAAATTCAAAACCCTCATTATCTTCATGGGGATAATTGAATATCTCCATTCCACAGAAATAAAAATTTAAAAAGAATATAATATTTATCATAGAAGGCAAAAATGGAAACCCTACATCAATAAATAAATGAAGTTATAGTAGAAGAAAAGGGTGTTACATCAAGGGAGGGGGTGTCAGGTCATCCAGGCCGAAGCTATTTTTTCATCATTCTTTATTTATTTAATTTTTGATTTTGTTTCTTTTTGAAAAATTTCATGAATGGTTTAGATTTAAAAGGGATTTCACTACCAACTTCTCTTATTAAAATTCTTATTATTTATACTATTATTATTAATTATTCTTATTATTCTCCTTTCAATATTATATCTATTTTATTTTCTTTAACCATTCAGTTTTATTTTATTTTTATTCTTTCTATATCCCTCTATTATTATCCCTAAGCCTTCTCATTATTTTAGTATTTTTTTTCTATTTTTATTCCCCTCCCAGATTCATTCTATACACTAGGAACTATTATACACATGATAAAGTGTTACTAACCCGAGGAATATCCCAGGGTACTAAACTGAATATTGATCCTTAGTCCATGTTTTATTTTTTGGGTTAATCTAGGGATGATTTACAGTGGGTGTAATCCTCACTGTAATAATATATGTTTTGGATTATTATTCTACAACCATTATTCGTCGATTGAGGATATATATATATTCTGTGTTCTTGGTGATTGTTACATGAAATGTTCATTCAAAAGTGTGGAAAATTATAGTGTGCAAACAAATGGTGGAGTTTGTTCACTGTGTAGATTTAAAATAGGAAAATAAAGGAGCTCCCTGGAAAACTATATTGGGAGAACGTTCTTTCATTTATAATCTCACTTTGTTTACATTTTATGGTTATTTATAATTACATTTCATTTTATTATATGATAAAATAACTAAAACTATCAAATATCACTATTTACATTAAATGATAAAATCAAATCACTATATTTTGGAGAATTAGAATAATTTTATGAACAATTTTTAAACTCTTTAATTGAGACAACCAAGGATAGAAACTATGCTATAGTTGGAAAAAAATTATAAATTTTAGTTTTCCATGACTGATTACAGGCTTATGTCTCTTATTGAAAATAAAAATGTTTAATTATATTTATTGTTAGATAAATAACTAGGTGTGGTATATTCATCATGGTTATTCATGTATGCTTTTTAATTTTGATTTTTTTTGTGAAATTTAAAATATATATAGCTAAAATAATTTTTAAATATATTCCATAACCTAGTATTGATCACAATAGGGTAACATTTTGAATGAATCAGTTTCTTTAGTTATGGAAATTTTTATATTCCATCATTAATAATGATACAAAGAGGTTATTAAATTATCTTATGGTTTTTGTTATATTTATCCACGTGAATAAGAACCATTTGATTTCATTAGTTGTTAATTTGTTAAGGGTTTCTTCTAATAAGTGTTGTATTTTTATTCCTTGTAAATGAGATGAGAAATCGATCCAATAGGAATGTATTTTAATTTAATTATTATATGATTTCACATCATCATCAATTAAATTAGTGTGGTGTAAGTTACTCACTCTATAATAGTGGAGTTTGAGTATGTAGAAGAATATAGCTATATTTATAAATATCTTATGTTATACAAATAATTTTCATCCAGATGATGAGAGTAATGTGTTTAATATTATGGATTATTATCATTAATATATCTAGTATGAAGTCACTCATTATTTATAATTACATTTGTTGATGTGTTCATGAAGTCTATAGTGATCAAAAACACTTTGGTGTGAATGGGTTCCTCTTCTGAGGGATGACAACAATGTTTCCACAATCATTTTTATCATAATTAGAAAAGATGGGGATGAATTGAGTTCTTTAATTCATATTATAAAATTTTTCATCCCTCCTTAATTAATTTCTTACTTTTTTATTTTTTAAAATAAAATTTTAATATAAATGTTTTGATCAAACTAGATATTTAAATTGGTTTTAGGACACTACGATAATCTTGTAATCCACTCCACCAGCACTGAATGTTAATTTGGTTATTTAATTATGATTATTTTCATTAGAGATATATATTTATATGAATATGGGGATAAAAATTAACATCATTGAAAAAAAATAACATCATTAAACATGGATCTTAATTTATGTGGTTCCCCTTCCCTAAAAACTACTCATACAAAAGGAAGTGTTATATCAAAAACAAAAATAAATTCTATTATTTTAGGATATTATATCGATATAATTTTGAAGAAAAATTGATGTAATTTGATCCTCTCTGGATTATAAATCTTCTGTATGTGTAAATTTTTTTAATTATAATCAAAGGGTATTATTTATGAAAACATAGTGGTAGAAGAAAAATATTCAGTATATTCTTCCTCAATATTCTTATTTATGGAGACATGTATATGTTGAGCATAAGAACATTGAAAATTTCAGCTACACATATTGAGAGTAATTCATGTACTTTTTATAAGGATATTATAGTCACCTCTATAATAAAATATTTAATGGATAATTTAAATTTTACTATCTTTACTCAACATCCTCTATGATTCTCTAATTAAAATCATGTAACCATTATATATTTTTTCGTTTTCTTTGGAATATTAATTAATATCCTAAATAATAATTTATCCAGCCTTTATAAAAAATCATACCTTTAATAATGAACAATTTTAATTTTAAGAATGTCATTTATAAAAAATAATATATAATCCACAATTTTGACACCTATACAACATTTGAGTAGAGTAGTTACTAATCCAAGAAACATTTCAATCCCTAGGGGTTAGCGACTAGCATAGTGTGTCAAGGTATATAATTGGGAAATTATCACCTTATTAAGTTTTAAATACAATTCATGACCGGATCCTACCATATATCATTCATAACATATGTTTATTTCCTAAATTCATAAAAACATTGAAACAAAACATGTCATAAAAGAATGAAAATATGTACCATTGGCCATAAAAATATCTATAAAATTTATATAATGCCAATACACATTAAATACATTATATAAAAAATATACCCCAAATGATAATGAACTAAAACACATCCTATGGACTTGAAAACTCAAAAATAGATGAAGAAATATGCCAAACACATCCTCTGGGAAACGGTAACATCCTAACCTGGTAGCCACTGAAATGGTTCTCTAAGTTATTCAGTCAGATAGCATCAATTGTACCTCCTTTTATGCAAAATGTTCCAACTAGTAGTGAGTGTCCATTGGTTGTAAAATGTAGGTACAATAACCTCATGATCAAAGTTGAACAATGGTGTGATATATAATAAAAATTGGAAGAAATAAAAATAATGAAGTAGTGGAATAGAATAATAACTAACAATAAATACTAAATGAAATAAATTGTTAATTCAAAATGATATAATCAGTAATGTCCATGTGATGCTATAGTATACAACAAAATGACATACAATAGGAAATACAAAAAAATTATAATCAAATTTAAAAAATCATAGAGGATTTCTCATTGGGAATCCTGATCACTGGCTAAATCATGTGCACTTAAGATCAAATATCCATGGATATAGTACACAACACAATCCATAAACTCAATCATTCAATAATGAGGTTTTTTCATGTTACCCAGTGTAATGGCGGCTTGAATAGGGTGTGAGATATATATTTTAGGGAACCACCAACATTTTTTTACAGAAATCCATTTTGGGAGTAAAAAATATAGTATTGTGAAGGTATATAAAAGCTAAAGATGAAAGTGAATGAATAAATATAACTAATTCAAGCTTAGTTCTTCAAGGGACACTTGATCGACACTAATTTTTTGGTTTAATTCATAATAATTATAAACAATAACACATGTATAAAAAATCATATATATAATAGATATATTTAGATACATAAATTAAATGGTGAGAATCAAAGGCAACCACATAATGTTAAAGGTTGTAGTAATAATATATTCCTAGGACCCGTGGCAAATAAGATCAAGAATCTATAAATGAATGTCTCCAAAACCATGGAGAACTTATAGGTAGTCACATGTATCTAATCTTATGGACATTAGTATCTCAGGGATCAATTTTACATAGCTAAGGAATACTATAATAATCATCATCATATAGAGATTATAATTCCAATATAGAATGGATTGATGGATAATCCAAAATAGGTTATCTGAATAAGAGGTAATGTTATTAAATTTTAGTTTTTTATTTAATTATTATTATAACTCCCTAAAACATTAATAAATTATTATTATATAAAACAATTATATATAATATAATTTGAAGATATGATTTTAATTTTATAACCTATATCTATATACTCTCCTTAAAATGGGAAATGAAATAGTTGATCATGTGTACATCGGACTACCACCCCATGAACTGATGTTATTCATTTTCTATAACCAGCACTCATGGTTAGATATAATGATATATTTATTGCTTATATGTATGATATTTATGATATAATTATACCTCAAGAAATATAATATCACATCTAAATTTTTATCTTTCATCCTATAGGAAATCTATAACGTTGCCTGTGTTTGCAATGGAATACCTTCTCGCGATACAATGAGATAGGTTTTTAAATTCTATTTTAATTTAATAGTAATTTGGATAGATTAAATTTATATAACTTATATATATAACATAAATACACATTTTTAATTTTTATTTCTCATATACCCTCTTACTTTCCATTCTTTGTAAATATGATAATGTTGCACGTTTGTACGGTGGATTACTGCCACATGAAGCAGGGAAATTTTTTCTTTAGGTACACATTACATTAGAGGTAATAGGGATTGGATAAAATAAAAATATATTATATAAATGAAATTATAATTATTCTTTAATGGCAATATATGATTTACCCTTCCTTCTTTCAAACCTTTGAGAAAATGGAATGAAAGTTCATGTTGACGTATGGCATACCATCTCCATGAATGGTGTATTTCATTTTCTATCACTAAAATTTATAGATTACAATAAATGAATATATTGTAAATATAAATTATATATATATTATGGTTGAAATGTTTTAGACGGTGGAACTGTGGTCAATGTTATACTACCAAAAATTACCATGCCGTTATTACTCATAATATGATTTTAAAAACTAATTATTAATAATTGGGTATTAAAAAGTCATAGTAAGGGTGAATATTTTATGATATTGGTATTTATGGTTGTATAATATATTTATAATAATATTATCTTTATTATATTTGAGTTTAAAATATTTACTAAGGAAGTAGAGACTTATGTTGAGGTATTTCTATTTTACATTTTACTTCTGTGAGGCACATTACATATTCAACACCGATTTCATTTATGTGGTGTATATATTTCCCAAAAATGTATTTTAGGAATATTTTCTAGATAATTATTTCTAATTACATATCAATTTTATGATCTCTCTTTCTTCTGGATTTCGATTCAGTGTTACTATTGACACCCTCCAAATGAGCATCAGAAAATTTACTTGGGAAGAAATATCGGAATATTGGTATTATTTTAAAAACAAAAGCAAAGGAAGAAGAAGATGGTTAGGACCTGAGTATCACATTAACATTTAATATACTCTAAATTACACAACCATTATAAGGTCACTTGAAGACTCCATTCATAACACACACCCTTTGATGCATCTCAAGGAACCCAATTTCAACAAGCCTCTGGGATTTTTTGAATGTGATCTGGATATACTAGTAACCATGCGGGTGGTAGTTGACTGAGATCCCCCAAATACATGAATTTTTTCATTGTAATGTTCTTCATAAACCATACAAAAATACTCTAAAAATTGTAGGAAGGATACCTAAAGGGATGAGGCCTCTAACAGCCGTAATGATCATCATAGGGATGTATTTAGGCCCTCAGAGAAATTCATGAAAAAAACATTAAACCATGAAGCCTTTTTAATTTAATAAATATAAGATAAAATGGGGGTGTTGGGGGTTTCTAATGGTTGATAAAATACATGAGTTCTCCCTTAGAAAATTAGAGATGAACCATGATTTCCTAGCTATATGTCTACCTCATCTTGTGATGTCCCATTGTCTTGTTAGCCTTGTCACATGGAAGGCCTTGTGAATTTCATAGAAACATTGCATTTCCCTTTATCTCATCAAGGGAAAACAAACATATTTTCCCATGAAATGATAAATCACCCCAACATGACTCATATCGATCATGCAATGCATCCCCAAATAATTGGTTAACATTCCTTCACATTACCGTTTAAATGTCTCATGACACCCAATCATTTACAGAAAAAACAAAGGAAATTAAAAATCAAGGAGGGGGAAGGAAGTCATGGTTGTAAAATTATCATTACATGCTAAGGAATTCTGCATCACAATCCCATGATACCCCCATAAAAACCAACCATGTCTTGAAAGAAGTCCTAGACAAGTCCTCAAGTATCTCACATATTCCATTCAACAGAAACAGGGATCTCTCGATGTCCCTTGAACATTTCAAAATTGAATAATGCATTTCCTTAAGCCCATGAACATGCTCAAAAAATTCCCTAGTAATTGGAAATAATAAAATAATGGAAGCATTCATGAGATGGAATCTTAGTCACGGAAAATCAGGTGACTCCCATGGAGAAATCCATGATAGAGACTCTTGAAATGGTGTGGCACTAAACCCCTTTACTAACTCCATCCTAGACTCGCACTAGATACATAACTCAATGTTCCAAAAACCTGGGTTATGGATTCCTATAAATTCCATAACCCAACATGAATAAATTATTGGATAGTTGAATGTTTGACTATGGAACTCTGGACAATTCGACTCTCAACCTCTACAGACTTCTCAGAGTGGATGATCTTGTGACATGAAAGTCATCCATCAGATAATACACCAGAAAACAGTTAGATAAATCATGTCCCACATATAAGGTAATTTTTATGATCAACTATATATTATGAGATATACTTCTAGAAAGGGATGTAAAGAACAATCTTCATGTCCTCTAGATCCAGAGAGACTCAAATAAACTAATAATGAATAAACCTATGTCTATTGAAACACAACGGTTTTAACCAAGATTATAAATGGAAGGATTAAGGGAAAACATGTTTGATGGCCCTCATTTCCATCTTGTGATTCATCTAAAGACATGTGACAGCATAAGGACATGTTTCCTAGATCTCCTGACACTCTTTCAACATGATATATGGGACATGCGATATTATCCAAACATGTCATATCATGTCATACATTCCCCCCACAGACACCACTTTTATCTCACAAGAACTTCTTGTTATATCACCCAAGCCTTACGATGTCCTTCAGATACATCACTTGGCTCATTTAATGACATTCTCTCATATTAATTTAATCTCACTACTGAATCAGGGAATAAAATTAAACTCTTGTGAAATGCTCAAGGAAAGTCATCTGAGACCCACAATTCCCTCTAAACATGACTACTAGGTCTTGCAACACCCTATTTGAATTCCATCTATTACCCATGATTCCCTACACACATGCCATATTGGTCTTGTGACACCCTCTAGATATGTCAGCTACGACTCTTAACACCCTCCATATATTTTATCCATGACTCGTGACACCCTTTGGACATGTCATATGAGACCCATATCACTCTCCAGACATGATGTCCAAGTATTGGGATGCCTTCCATGGATGTTAGACCAGATACAAGACATCCTTAGAACCATGGTGTTCCAAATCTAATGAAACCACCCCATACGTGTCAATTCATCTCTATTGAATGACACTAAGGTACTGGAGTTGAATCATATGACACCCCCTGAACAAGTCATTCGGGTCAGGTGATATATATTAAGATATACAAACTGGGTCATGCAACACGCACAAGGCCAGAAAGCTAGATCAATAGGGATTCCAAAAACATGAAAACGTTATCGATCCTTGGTTTTCAAGCCCTAGTCAATAGGAAATCCTTGGTGTGTATGCCCCAACAAAAATTAAACTGGAGAAATTATGATTTCTTCCTTGTCCAGGATATTTAGGCCACCCATCCTATGGTTCGATCTCCATATTGATCACCTAGGGTTCTTTTAATATCTATGTCCCTTAATTAAAGTAATTACATTGAATACGTGTTATCCTTTACTTATCACAATGTTCATGGCTCATGTGGGCATAGGAAATTTCAATGATAATAACATATACACTATAAAACTCTGCAATAGTTCAGAGAAGCCTTAGTGTTTAATCCCTGATATAAATAGAACTATAATGGCTCTGATTAATATAATATCCAGGATATATAGGACACCTTTCAAAGGCCCCAGACCAAAGAAAAATCACTTTTGTTGTGATTCCTTTTACGACACTAACAACATAATCATTGGGGCCCATATAGTCTTAGAAAATGATCGCCTTATCAGATCCATTAGTGGATAAATAAATCTAAGGAAATATGATGAATCTAATTCATTCTATGTCTACAATATGTAGGAAGTCAGTCTAACACTCATGTTCCATGATGAATCATGTTAGGTAAGTCATTGCACTTAAGTCCTACATCATTATCAATGAAATGATCGTTTTACATCCCTTATTTCTCACACCAAGTGTGAATCACATGTACTTATGAAATTTTGGTAATCATACCATCTTCACTATGAGCCTCTATAATGATAGGGGTAATATCAATATATAATCTCAAAATCAATGAACTATGAAAACAATGATTCTTTCTATACTTATGATAAGTATGATGTCCCTCTGGGACTCAAGTTTCAAGGTTTCCCAAGGCACCCATATATGTCCTTGACACAACATGTGATACCTCATGGGTCAACTAAACTATGTGGGTGTTCATTCGTACAGTAACTAGGATATGTTGGACACATCATAATGGATCAATCCCCTCTTCAAAATATTAATCCCTTCCTTACATTGTAGAACATTGCAAAGCACTTTTTTATACAACTTCAGTATATAAGAACCTTCCCATTACCAGAAAATGTTGGAGATCCTCAGATACATATAGATGGATTCAAAAGAGATAACCCAATATTTTTCACTTGAAAGTGAATTTAGCAATAATTTTTTAGGTTAATCAGTTCTATATTAGGATTACGAGTATAATAAAGAAAATAACATAAATCTAAAATATATTCATTAATGGGGAAATACTTCCACCCAAAATTGTGAAATGATAATGACCTCTAATAATCTCAACCAATGTGATTCCCCAAGATTCACTAGGCCTGAAAATCTAGATGACTGATGGCCTTAGGAAAGAAGGGTAGTACCCATCAACAGATGAGGGAAGCATCTAGAGTTTCTAGGGAAGATGAATAGATGTGAATCCCAATGACCACATTTGTGCCAGGCCTTAAAACCCCCCTCAACCAAACAATCGAGTGAAACCCATTCCACAACTCAAGTCCCAACAAAAAAATGATGAACCCAATGTGAATCTCTGTAATAACCGATGATTAGGTTTTAATTCATCGATCCATTTTATTTCACCCCATATGAAATCAACGCTAGCTAGCCCGATGTGAATCTCTTAGGAAAAAATGATTTCGTAATGCTACATGAACCAATTAATAAGTCAAGAATGATCATATAGATGATATTCATCAAATGCGATTTTGGTTAGTCTATCCTCTTAATGACAAGTGCTTCTGAACAGAATGGACAGATCATGAAAACATGACACTTTTGTTACTAATGAAAATATAACTGAGCATATTTATGCCTATGATATAGAACTAATAAATAACCATGTTCCTTGTTGTTTGTGTGACTACAGATACTTCTATCATCAATAGAATCCTATGCCATGGAAATGTACTCATCATCCACAATTGACTCAGGTAAATCATTTGATATTGCAACCCATTTGGGTCATGATGTGATCTCACATGCCTGACAATTCCAACAACAAGTGGGAAATATGATGATCAAGGAGTACCGCTAACATGGTACAATCTTGACCATGGAATCAACCCATGCAGCTCTCCAAGAATGGAACCCAACAAACCAGCATGACACGGTAAGGGATAATTCTAATCCATTAGCCCTCTTCACTACAACAAACCACTTAAAAAGATTATCTCTAGAGTGTGACAATTTCCACCTTTAATATATGATGAAGGTGGACTAGGATAAAAAATATGATTCCATTTTGGTTAAGGTGTCACCAAGGATGGAACTTTCCAACCGCTGTCACCAGCATTATCCAATCAGTACTTTCCAGTCTGCTTCTATGAGTGCCACCCGACACGCTACTGCCTATGACAGCCATGCATGGGATGCATGGAAGGCTCGTCTGGGGAGGAAGGCACTAGATATCCAAGATTGGGTTCATATCCCCATTCTTGTTGATAATTCCTTTTGGAGTATTCCATCAAGAACTAGAAAGCATGATCATATCCCTACCCACTTAGAACAAGTCTGTGAGCATATTCCCATGGAACGCATGGGGCTGGAGTATATCTCAACACCTATGCTTGAAGTCCATCATCACAATAGGATGGAACAAAGCGGAAAAAGGTAGGCGCATATACCCACTTGAATTGAAAATATATTCCAATAGATAGTGTTGATGTAAAATTTTCAGGCTTATTTCCTTGCAAACAATTTTCAAAACTTTCAATTTATTTGTGCAATAACTGAACAGCTCCACCGACATATTCTTGCACTATTGTAGATTAAGGGACAATCACATAATCTTATCTCAACAGTTATGGAAACTCCACACTCTAATCATCAAGAACAAGTGGTTAAAGTAGTGAAATCGCACACTCTTTCTCCAACCCATAATGATTATCAGAATATTCAGATAAAGAGAAACACATCAGATCGAGTTCACACTCTCATTCCAATGGGGGATCACTAAGTGAGAGCGGCACATGCCTTAGGATAGGGGTACAAGATTGTTGAAAATGTCAACCGAAATATTCCCAAGGCCCAATATTGGGCCCATATGTCTGTACTGGAAGGGGATCACCATGTGATTGGGGCACAAGCCTCAGGAAAGGCTCATATACCTATCAAAGAAGTCCAAAGCCTTAATTAAAAATCCCATGATCTGGCATATATGCCCTTCCTCACCGAGGCTAACCAAATGAGAAGAGAGTAAGACTTAGGATAGGATCATATCCCTATCAATGAATCTTCCTAGCATATTCTAACAAATCAGGGAAGCAAGGTACATATTCCTACTTCATCCAATGAACAACTACGCTAGCATCATTCTATGGTGATAAATGAGGATTTTAATATTACTTCTCCCATTCAGGGGGTCCATAGACATATTTTGATGGGTAATGAATATTCAAACCAGGTCATATTCTTGTTCCTACTGGGGCCCACCAAGAGAGAGTGGTACACATATTGGGGTAGGAACATACTCCTACCAAGAAAGGACAATGGTATATCTGAACGGATCAACATCAGGCTCATACTCCCATCTTGACTGAGGCTCAACACGTGAGAATGGAATATATATCAAGACACGTTCATATATCCTTCAATAATGAGAACACTTATTAGAATATTCCAACAGCTTCATAGAAATGATATCATAATTTATAAGTTCAAGATGGTTATATATATGTTTTGGCAATTATCACACCACCATCTCATATCCCTGCACAACCACAAAATTCATGTCGGCATAATCTAACCATGATGCATATCATAGACCACATTCATACACATTCAATGTCTGTGTACTTGGGGATGTTTGAGACATATTATCAACACCAAAAGGTTTATTATTCTCTTCTGTCTATGTGGGTTTAAAACAAGTTCATTACCATGATAATCCTCCCCGTGGCGGTGTCGAGATGGATCATAGGAACCCTACTCTAAAAAACCTCCATGGTAAACCTCCCTATAGTGATATCTCCCATGGACATGTAAATACGCCCCTTTTCTAGACACATCTATATATAGATGATTCTAAAACACTCAAATATTCCTATAGAGAGGTGATCAAAACATTAGGGTCAAATATATATGGTTCCCCTTAAACATTGAGAAACACTCCACTCCCATTAGTAGGAGGCCATCAGATCCATCTTATATGGAATGACCATAAGGAGGAATTTATGTCTTATGAGGAGGAGGATGACATTGACATATGGAGAGAGATATCTAGAGAAAACCTCCCCACTATGTTCCAAACCCTCTCCACTTCCAACTATTAGATCCCAACTGGTCTAGAAACAGAGTGCATTCCTTACCTTCAAAAAATTATGTGGGCTACTCATCAGTGACTGAAGTAGCAATATCTCTGATATCCAGGATACAAGTTTCACTATTAGACAATAAAAAGTCTATATTTTAAGCATGAACAAGCTGATATCTCCATTACTTGGGATCCAAAACTAGGATATCATAGTGAAAATCCTAAAGATGATTTCTTCCATTTCATTGTGATTCTTTGATAGATGATCTCTTAATACATTTCATGTATTTTTATGTATGGGTAAATTATGGAGCACTACACATTTAATCTCCCATAGAATAGTATAACTCTTTGAATACATCATCCTGCAATGTTATAACCTCTAGTGAAAATAGGGGATCATGTAATTCTCAGTCTAGTTGGTCATTGCCACAGAATGACACGTCATTAATGGTTCCCAGAAACCATGTAAGGAGAGAGAGTATAGACAAATAGATATCATATTGATCCACTTAGGGAACTATGAAGATATTCAAAACATAGAGATAGATGTTTTGATCCCCTAGATGACATCCTGTAAGTAATGGTTCTCACTATGGGAAGCCATCACATCTATCTCCCACAAGAGAACAACTACACAACAACACATGGACAATAGTATCAACTTCCATAGTAGCCTTCCAGAAGAGTACTTGGCCCCCTAGGTCAATAGAATATATACTGAAACCATCATCCCTTTTATTTCTAATTCACATGACAATTCAAGTGATACCCTCAACAATTTTATGTAAACCCTAGCCCGTTGGGGAGTGGGAATTTATATCATGATCTCCATTTTTAGGGTAATCATCCCCTAAGAGGATTTTAGATTAATCAATGGGAAATTGGGATCACCCCCACCCCATTAGGCTATAGGCATTTATATAATCTTGTTCGTCCCTGGAATCATCATGTCCCCAACTGGGGTCATTGGATCCTTAACAATAGTACCAATAAATTCCAATAGAGGCCCAAAATGACACTCATCCTCTAGGGTTGGAGGAATTTTTATTATCCTTATCAACATAGATAGAATCAGTCTTCTCTAGTCTCTGAGGAAGAAATCAATGGTCGATATCCCACTTGTTCCTCCCACCCCAAATACTAACCTCTATTGGTAGGGGATTACAAGGCAATCACAATCGAAAACACCCTAATGTTCATTGTTCATAGGATGAGATGGAAGAAGCATATAGAAAAAGAAATCATACCCCACTGGGGTTTCATGTGAAAATGGCCTAACAAGTCCTAGGGTTTGAATAACAACCATGGTAGAAGTTTTCCAAGATCTTATTATTTTGTAGAAATAAATGGAATAACCACCATTTTTTTATATTCCTCTTTGAATCCCATCACAGTAAACATTATAGACATCGGTCGAGACTTGAACACAGATGTCCAAAAAAGGAAAATGTACCCAAGGAGAAGGGTGATGTTGATGAACCAAATGAGCTTGTGGACACATGGAAACAAATAATGATTCAAAATTTGGGACTACTACGAGTTTAGTTTCCACCTCCTTCGTGGAATCCAAGAAAAAAAATGGAAATATGTGATTACATCTTAGTTTAGAACCGCAAAGGAATAGTGTTCACAATATGAGAGTGAAATATAAGCTCTCCGATAACTCAATGAGGGGATACATGGGGGAAACATTCTTGTTGGGTATCGTATATATTCGGTGAAAAATATTCTTCCTCACATAGTAGATCCACAAGAATAGGGTAGTATCTGAGTACAAAATTGTCTCCAGATCTAGATAGCCAGTCCACATAAATGAGGAAGCTGAAAATGACAGAGACATCCCTCTTTTGTTTTAAGGTGGTAAAACTTCATCATCCCCCACCCTCTCCCTATGGATGGGAGGTGACTCATACAATAGATCCCTCATATATACATAACTCTATTGAATCATTGACTACTTGAATGGAATCCATGGAATGGATATGTACAATTGTAAAACCCAAAAGGTAGCTATATCCGGAATGGATGGATAATACTCCACCTCCACCCAAATTCAGAAACCCTTCCCTTTCTACCTTTTATGGTGTAGGAAACCATGAATAAAATCTCACACAATTCTTATCCCAATATGGGCTGATGAGGGTCCCTTTATATATGAAGGTGGAAAAAACTAAGGTGTTTCATATCAACTTTGATAGGGCTACCCATTGCTTGGTACAACAGTCTACAAATTGGATTCATTACAGGATATGAAGACCTTCATCATCAGTTCCCTTATCAGTTCTTTTCAACACTAAGGAAAACTAAAATCCTCAACTTGACAAACATTATGCCATATGAGAATGATAGGGTGTATCATTTCATATCATTATGGAAACGATTAAACAATTCTCTTATCATCACCCTCTCACTGGAGAAACAAATGGAAATGTCTACTGAAAATATCAGGGATGAGTTAGAGACACCCCTAATCCCCATGAAATATCAAGTTGGGTTACGAGAGACTACTAAATCTATGAAACCAATTGAAGAGGCTATATTGTAAACCCAATACAAGTATAGACTCATACCCATAGCAATGAGAAAAAATATAGGAAAACAAAAAGTTTAATATGTCATTCTCATTCCCACAACAGTGCTCATCCAAGAACCTGCACAAGATATATACCACACATCACAACGTGCCATGTGGAGGAAACCATATATTCACCCTCAATAGGAAGTGTAGTGAAATATGGTCCACCAAGTATTTTAGGAATGGATGAAAAACATATAATCCTTCCGGAATGAAAAATCCATGTTTATTAATTAGAAACCATCGATAATATCTTGATCATTCTTCCATAGCCTATAGTGAATAATGAAGTCAATCTCACTTACCATCTAGGCTTCTTCCATTAACATAGATGGTTGGGTCATAATATCTAGTATTGGTTCATCTTATAGGATGACCTTTAATGCATGTTCAACGCTAGACAAGTGAAGATGGACAAATTTCTAGATTATGTGTCTTGTAAGACCATCATATGGTCAAAAGAAGATGATGGATAGAAGAAAAATCCAACCGAGTGATCGCAATACTTTGAAAACTAGATGATTTGAAAAACAAATGATTGAGATCACACCACACTGAAGGCACAATTTCATAGGGTCAATATATTTCCACCACCCAAGAAGGATACATCAGATGTGCCTCCCACATGTGGGTGTGAGAACAAGAAGTAGGAAGAGACACTAGAAAAAGAGTCATATTCAGCTCCCAATAAAGGCCTTAATCATTCCACATTCTCCCCTATAACATTTGTAGCATGAGCACTACCCCAACCAAATAGAATTATAATCAGAAGAATAGATTATCAATGGTTCTATCAATGTGAAACACTTTGTAAACCCATTCTCTAATGAAGAATACACCCCAAGATATAGTTTTCTAGCATATAACTAAGGAACGGAAGGCCACATGCCCTGAGCCAATGATACAAGGGAAAATGTAGATGTGGTAAGACTCATTATTTTGATCTTATACCCATGGAGGACATATTTTCTGCTAATATTCTTTGGAAAGTTCTTCATCATGATTAGAAGAGGAAAGGAGGTGCCTCGGATCCCTATAGTAGTCACCTGAATCTGATTGTCTTTCATAACTACATAGTAGGTGTTAAATCTGATCAACCTAGGGCTATGAGATGTCCGGCGTGACTTGAACCACTAGCGGATGATACACCCTCAACCTCGTCACAAACACTATGTCCATCTACCTCAAATTATCCAAATATTGAAACACATTCCCATAAGTATCCCTGTATCTAAAAGCTACAATATCTAGAAGAAAGGTACGATGTTTTAAAAATTATAGCTATAGTACAATCCAATCTCTCAATCCATGATGAAATACTACTTTCAAAATATTTTTGGTAGACACATGTTAAATCCCTATAGGGCCCATAGGAATTCGAGATAAAAGACCCTCCTACTAAGGTCTATTGAGTGGAGATGGTGTCCGTGGAATTTCATATCTCCATCTCATTCACTAATCATGATCAGAAAGAGGCCATCTATGGAAACATCATACCCTTATACATTTTGGGAAGACTCAATTGTTTCAATTTACAAAGGCTGAGGATTTATTATGGATTTGGGATTAATATCATCATAGTTTTAACTCTATGACATTTGGGGTATAAAAAATGGGGCATAAATTTGCAACCGAAACTTTTCATACATTACTATTACAGGTTTTTTAAGATAATCAACATTATAGTATTACACCATGAGGATCAATTATTTCAGTTCCCTAGGAAAACTAGACAATACAAAACATTTACATCACCAAACATAAACTTTTATTTAATTCGTTCTTCTCCACCTTCTTACCATCCCTTGAATACTCCTTAGTACATATAATCACATGAGGATATACATAAACAATGTGTGAGATAAAATACCTATAAGAGGATAGATATGAACAATTGAACAATTTCTAAGCATAATCATAACATAGTCAAATGATCATGAACCTGAGACGAAGCATTAATAGAAGACATGAAATATGGCAATGCATAAAAAATGAAACACCATTTCTTAGTGGTCAACTACCACACATTATTGTGAAGAAATATAGAATCATGTTCATACATAATTAAACATTAAATCCTAAGATAAATAACATTACTCAATGCATTGGACCACTATATAATTATGGGAACGCCCATCATGTTCAATCATTTATATTGCTCTATATAATTCTGGGTGCAACTGTCACATCATAAAATTTTCATTATCATTCATGCCCCAATGAACATATATCAAACATAAAAATTAAATAAACCAAAGAAATTAATGGTTTTCAAATCAAAAATAATAAATTCATAAAAATTTGTTTCCCAAAATAAAGAGGTGATAACATTATTGACATAAAATAATAAACGATGATTGATGTAGAAACATTATTTGAGAAGTAAAAAAGTGGGTGTTTATTTGTAAGAAGAGTTCATTTGGAAGAACATTTGGTTTTTAATAAATTAAATTGTAAAACAATTATATCCTGGAATAGGTAATATGAAGAAGAAGAAACGATTCTAAAGACATAGGTATACTAAAAATGGTTTGAAAGAGGGAAAACCCAATGTGTGAGAGCTGGGTTCGAGGATTTACCCTTACCTTGTTTCTCAATGCTTTATTAACTTTAATGTACTTTATAACCACATTATATTCATTAATTAACAATTATAGAACATTTTATACATTAATAATATTCATTAAGGATTTATTATGTTCATTTATGGTCTTTTTAATGAGTTATAGAATTTTAATTCATTGTTTGGGAATGTTCATTTTTATAGTTTTCTTGAACAGTTCAATTTTATTCATGAATGGAAGTTCATTTAAAACGTGGATAAACCTCAAAAATTGTAATTATATGTTACTAATTATGTTATAAACAATATGATATCTTATAAATACTTTGTTTATATTCCCTGAAAATGAATCATCTGAAAATATTTTAAAGATGATCATTTTGGTTAATTCAGGCAGTTTTCGACCACAACAAACTTATTTCTTTAATCATGTTGTAATTTATACATAAGATAGTTCCAGAACATTAAATAGGATATAATAAATATAAAATAATCTGTTACAACAATAAAAAATGGTTTCATTACCAGATCAAAAGGTGATAATGGAAAACAAAAACATGTCTTTCTTAAAGTTGAAAACTTAACACCTCACAAACAACATTTTCATTTATAAAATAAAAAAGAGGATAAGGAATTTAGATTATATATTATCCAATTAGTATTATAAAATTCAATTATATGTATTACATTATAGTTACCATACCATGTGGATGAGGATTATTGGGGAGAGAATAGGAATAGAACATGAAATTGAAAGGAAATTGAAGGAAAAGAGATAGAGAGGAATTACCCCTTGAATCCTCCTTAGAGAACATTGGATTGGTCTTTTGATTAGACCAAACGATATATGGACATGGTTATGGGATAGTTATAATGTTTCTATAGATTATAAACTAGTATTGAATATTTATATGTGGGAGAAAGTGAGGGTGTGAAGGGTGGTATTTATAGTGGAGGGGAGACGGGTTCTCTCAATATTATATTCATTAATTTATTATTTCTCCACATGAAAATAAATAGTGATGATTCCATGACCAATAATCATAATAATAAAATTTTAGATTGAACCAATTGGTCTTACATAATAATAACATCATGCTTCACTCTATAATTATTATGTTTAGATTATTTTGTAAATTATAGCATTTCAATATTCATAAAAAATTCAAGTATTTCAAAAAAATATCAAAAATTCAACCTAACCTTTATTTGATGTGTAGAATCCAAAAATGATCTCCATTTTTTAAAAATTATTTTTATTAATATGATTAATTTAATATTTAATTAAAATCATAATTTATTGAAAAATATAGACTTTAAAATTAAACATGATTTTAAAATTGTTTCAAAAATTACATAAGTTCATAAAAAATTATTTTAAAACCAGAAGACAAAGAATTATTAATTTTTTAAAATTTTTTAAGAAAATAACTTTTATTTTAAATTAATTAATTAATTATAATTAATTATTTCTAACTTAGAAAAATACTAATACTTTTACTATGGTTATATTATCACCTATAAGGTGCCTAAATTTTATTTAATCATTCATGGGAGGGGTTATGATTATTTTGGATGATTTACTATTCAAAAAGTTCATATTAAAATTCATAATGGTTTGTTTCTATTCATAAGGGTAGGATACTATTCACCAAAAATTATGTTTGTTTTATTGGACTCCAAAAATCACCCTGAACGCAACTGTGTATGCTGAATTTTCAGAATTCGAAGCATTTAAGTGGAAAAATTATATTTAATAATCACGTAGTATTTTGTATAATGATATTTCATTATGATTCCTAATTTAATTATACTATAATGAATAATTATAAGAGTTGAAATTCATTGGTAAATCATCAGGTCATTACAATATCCCCTACAAAGCGGACCATATAAGGATATGATGAGAATGAGAAATGACCTCTCTGGAAGATCAAACTCGAAGCCCAATTTTGGGAACTCACATTAGGCACTGATTTTATGATTATAATTTGTGAAATTTCATATAAAGTCCTTCTTGGAAGGTCTTAGCTCTATATCCACTTGGCGGTTCCATCAAAATTCCATCAATTTTTGAAATACCCCATTAATAGAACGGTTGGCATACAACATGGTCAAAAATATCCCTTTCATATTTGTGGAGATACATGTGATAATGCATATTTCTAAAATAATGGATGTAAGAGACCAAGGGTAGATGATGATATACAAGTTGCATCTCCAAAAATCCTAGGGACCACCCCTGTGAATCCCTAGGTCATACTCGATGGTGATTATGTGCTCCCCATAAACATGGACAATGTAGAAGATCTAATCCCATATTTCCAGGAATCTCCTTTCCTCAGTGATAAATCTCCTTTCCTCAGTGATAATGTAAAAAACATCAAATATGAAATCTCTATGAAATGACTCATAAATAAATGGATGATGATGTCTCTTCTAATATCCTCCCTCACCCATCTACTAATAGGGAAGCCCCCATATAGACTTCTTCACCAGAAAATGTCTCTACAGACTCCGAAATGGAAGGGGATTATGATTTTCTCAGAAAATCCCTTCCAGCATTCATGGCAGGGGTCTATGACACCATAGATGAACTAAAGAAGATAAATATTTGAATAGAAGAAGACATGAATCCTTTTTGGATTATTTACACCACATCCATTTAATAGAAATATATATATATATATATATTGCATTTATAAATTATCACTGAAATGTGTTTGACTGCCAACATGGAACTGATAGTTCATAAGGGGATATAAAAAAAATTGTATTTTATTAAAACTCTAAAAACCAAATAAAAATATAGTACTTGGTACATCCATATTTTAACCTAAAAGGGATGATCTATAAGATATAAATTAATTGAAAATGAAATTGATATTTTCTGTTTGTTTTGAAAAATAATGAAAATGTATCCTCAAAGATTGGGTTTGATATCAGGATAGGAGCTTTCCATGTTTAGTGATTTTGAGATTATGTTCTAGGGATTTAATTTATTATGAATTATACCAGTTTTGGTGTCGAAATTATGTGTGTATGGATCCTTGGTTTAGGTATCCTTCCCTAATAATTTAGCTGAACATTTGGAATTGTAATATACACGGTGAAAACAAAAACTAGGGGGCCTAAAAGATTATTTAAACATATCCAGACTAGATTACACAATGTTCATACACAAACTAAGATGATTATTTGATGAAATCAAATAATAATCCCCAAATAATATAAATGGTCAATAAAAACAAATATAATATAAATTGGAATTTATAAATAGTTTTTTAAACAATCCTCAATAGGAATAATTAATATAAACAATCCATAATCATCACTCCACCTACAATCACATCACCTATCACTAAAGAAACTACTCACTCATGCTATGCGTGATGAGAACGAGCAAAATTAGTACCCAAATAATGAAGATGGTGAATACTGGTAGCAATGAGGGTCCATATATCATCACCCAATGTTTTTTATCATCTGTTGGTGTTTCTTGGCCTTTATTTCTCCTAGAGTAAATTAGAAGGGTAATATCGGGTTGAATTTATGGAAAATACCTGTCAAAACATCATTTTTGGTGTCTTTATTTTTTCAATGTGTCCTCATCATCATGAAATTAAACTAGGTTACATGATGTCTAATCCTTTGAATTTTAATCCTCACAAATCTCAGTGAAGTATTTTCAAAAATCATATCCTAAAAAATTCACAGTGTAATTTAGTGAAAAAATGAGTAATTATGTTTCCCCGTGTGTATGGACATCATGAATTGTACTCTTTAAATAATTCCTTTCGACGAAGTAATGATGTGTAATTACATTAAGTTGGGTAAAATCATTCATCTTTATAATTTTTATCTTTTCTCTTCCTTAAAAATCTAGTGTCATGCTGCGAGTGAAGCAAAGTGACGCAAGTTCCATTTAGCTCATTTTTTCCAACCCTTTCCATTCCTTTTTAAAATATTCATTGAATCTTTCTATTAAACTAAAATAAAGTCAATATGTTCCAAAATTATAAGTATTATTCATTTATATACATAGTCAGTACATAAAATCATAGAAAAATATACACATGAAATACACTTATTAGTTTTCACCTAAAACATTACAAAAATTCCTAGACTAAATCCTAATGTGGTTACCCACATGCTCAGACTGGCTAGTGAGAATCGTGGCATTAAATAGGAATCTTGGAGGATTCACCCATCTCATGACACCAATGTAATGGAAAAGCATGAAATGTTGATCAAATACAACATTTTCTGAGAATTGAAATACCAAATACAGCTTCCCAAAATCATCCTTGATAAGAAATATAATGGTAAAATTAGGGGTTTCATTAATTTCATATACCTTAATTGGATTTTCTCAAAGAATGATTTCTCATTTTAGATCATGGAACTCTCGACCAAGTAAACTAATGGCTTCCAAGACATTTACATCATTGATGTGTACTTGGGGTACCATTAGACCAATACAACCCCCAAAGATGATGAATCAACTTCATTCTTAGTGCCTCAAGGGATATTTTGCTATCAGTTCATGCGCTTTGGATTAATGAATGCTGGAGTGACATATCAGTGCACCATGCATCAAATCATTAATCCATTCATGGGGAGGATATCCAGGTGTTATGTTGATAACCTAGTTGATAAATCCTGATACTGATGTGATCTCTTTAAGAATATCTAAAAAATATTCAACAAGATGTGACAACACATTATAAAGTCAAATATGATAAATTGTTCTTTTGGGGTAACATCAGTAATGTTTCTTGGATGTGTGTTATGCCACATTTGAATTGAGTTTGACCCAGAGAAGACTAGTGCTATTTTAGCAATGTAAGCTTCTAGAAATATAATATAACTATGATAAATCCATGGCCACATCACCAAAATTCAACAATTAATTTCCAACCTATTCAGTAAATCTATCCCCTTAACCATGAAAATTAATATGGGAGTCACCTACCAATGGGATGAAGAATGTAAAAAACACTTCAAAAGTCTCATGAAATACTTGTTGCACCCATCAATTTTAATTCCTTTGATGGAAGGGAGGCCACTCATCTTATATGAGGTAGTCACAGAATTCTCATTAGACACCATCTTCACAAAGAATAATGATGTAGGAAGTAATAATATGCTCTACTATCTCATCCAGAATATGAAATATACTAAAACTATATATTCTAATGTGTAACAGATCTGTCTTGCACTCAACCCTATGGTGAAAAATATGTGGCATTACATGAAGCACCATGAAGACCACTAGATATCTCGTATTAACCCACTCAAGTTCATCCATGGCCTCCATGTCTTGACTACGAACTTGGCTCGATGGGAAATAATTCTACAAAAATATGACATTTAGTTCATAAAAAAGAAGTTGGTGAAAGTGAAAGCCCAGGATAAATTCCCCACTACACATCCTAAGCTAAAAAATACAATAGGATACATTGAGCTCCCAGATGAAGAAGTAGTCAATTCCCATGACATGACCCAGACATCGAATATATACATTGATTCTGCCTCCCGGAGTCATGTTTCCATAAAATTGGGAAACCTGAATCTCAATTTTGTTGGTTTGGGGATTTTATTTGTCTCCCTAGAAATAGAAGTTTTTTCTGACGTTGTTTCATTGTCCATAGGCATAAAAAATAATGATACTGAGTTCTAATCCCCCATCGCTAGATTGGAACTATCCCTATAGAAGAACATATAATACAAAATATCAAAAGTGACTCAAAACATGTGATAAATCAGATGAATGAAAAATATGACATTAGAAAAGAATAATGGGACCCTCTCACTGGTTATGTTAGTGGACTGATGGAAGTTTTCCCTTTTGATCCCACATTGAATTTCATTCCTTAATCAAAGAATTATTGTGTCGATTTAATGGCTAATGCAGTCGGCTTCCTCAACGGCCCTGATTGGGATGAAGAAATCTTCAATATTACCCATTGAAGAATGGTGCCATAAATTTTCATATGTAATATGGGATATATCAATCAAGTGAGTACCACCCTAGATCATGATGAACCAATGACCACCCCTGAATAGACATAACTTATAATCGTTTAACTCTGAAATGGGAATCTCCTAACATATCGTGCAATGTGGGAATAGATTCGGCACCACGTAGAAAACATCACAATGTATTATGGGCCTAATGAGTAAAAATTATTCTACAAATGTGGCTTTGATTTAATTCCCCTTAGGTCCACAGTGAAAGGAGAATTTTTCTCCATCAAGGAAGATGTCCATGCAGGCTCTTATGATGCCCATCAATCTGTAGCCATGACCTCCCACCAAATGATGAGGTTGGTATATTACTAGAAAACCATGATACATGACTTTGTGGAATTCCCCAGGAAATGTTATGTGTTCAAAATTCATTAAAACCTCATCCATAGTCCCATTGGATTTCTAAATATAGCTAATTATTCATTTTCATTTTCCACTTACATGATGAATGTTGTGGGGCCATATCCCCTAGCCACCATTAAGCAGTTGATGTAAATCCTTACAGAACTTGGTTTATTTTACAAAAAGGTATGAGGAAATATACATCAAAGAAGTTCAGTTGAGGAATATTATCAACTTTGGGGAGTCTTATATTATCACTATCATAAAATGGATAGGTGGTGGCCTTCAATAAGATTCTACTTAATATACTCAAGAAGATGGTGATCAAGTATAAGAAGACTTGTCCGGATAAAATCCTACATGATCTATGGTCCTACAAGTCCAACATGTGTACTGCTATACAAGAATATCCATACCCACTAGTGTATAACACCAAGGTAGTATTACCCAAAGAGGACCACCTACCCTCACTCTAAATGTCAATTTGCGGACATATCTCAAATAATAAACAATCGAAAAGCAGCCGGGCAGGTTGGAATGACTAGATGTTAAGAGGTTTTGAACACTAGTCAATCTAGAACGTTATCATAATTAGTTATCATGGTCCTTTAATAAAAATTTTCACCTCCACTAATTTTTTCATGGAGAATTGGTGTTGACTCTGAGAACCTCGATGATATTAGGAAAGAAGCCCCTAAAATTAGAGCCCATGTGGGAAGGACCTTATGTATGACATAAGGTTTCTCATAATGGAGCCTATTAACCGGCCACCATGGATTGGGAGCAAGTCACACTGCCCACCACTGTAATATTTATCAAGAAATAATTTGCACAAGCTATCACCATTGGCATCCACACTGGATTGAGCCTCATTTTCATCTGGACCAGATGACGATAAACTGTAAAAATCTCATCCTATGTACATGATGTAAAGATGTGAAAATTGATATTATTTACATGACATTAAACTATAAGAATTACTCATGAAATCATGAATTTAAACAATATGGAGCTCATCATGACCACATTAAAGTAATCTGTATGAAGGACATCCTTACCGTAAGATGTTAATCTCCACAGTTTCCTAAGAACTATGTATCTCTTGATTATTATCACCACAGGATATGTAGTTATTCCTGATTCACTATTCACGGGTTCATTTATATTGTTAATTTCCATTCATTTTAGGTGACCCAATGTCCTTACTGCGTGACATAAAACTACACATATCCACAATAACCATCTTCATTCATGTATATTCACCCACATACATACTGTGTGATGTTAAATTTCATGGGTTTCCTAGGACTATGTATGGATTTATTATCAATTTCAATGAGATACATATGGATTCCTAGATTCAATATCTTGGTCCATCCAGCACATGAAACAAAATGCCCCATCCTTGCATGGGACCCTTATCGTTCCTTGTTTCTCACACGAATCATGGCTCAGACGGGCTTAGGAATTATGTTAAGGGATTCATTGTAAAAACAAAACACATCACCTTCATCTGGTTTCAGTCCTCATAACAAGATGTTAAAGTACCTAACTCTCATGATCTATGTGTGGTTTGATTCTTATTTTCATGAGATATGTAATGACTCCCTAACTTCCACTATTGGTCTTAAACACAATGTTACCTCGAACTCATGTCAGTTCGCCTCCATCCCAATCACATGACATTAAAATATGTTAGTTTTTTAAGAACTATGTATGTCTTGATTATCATGTTTCAGGAGATACATAGTGGCACAAGAACATCCATTCTCTGGCCCAGCCACAACATTACCGCTTTCCTCATCAGTCCATATTCATCTTTACCACAAGAAGCTAAAAAGCACAATCCCTTTTAAGAACAGTGCATATATTGATTCCTATCATTATAGGATACATATGGACTCCTATACCTATAATCCTTGTCCTATACACAACAATAAATAGAAAAAATTCCCACCACTTCATATGAGCTAGACCGGTGAAGAGAGAGATTCTCTTTTAATAACTAAATGAGGTTTTGTCACAAATCAAATCTGGTCTCCATCAAAATCAGCACATGATCTGATCCATGGTAAGACAAAAAGGGAATTACCTATCCCCAAGGTTTGACACAAGTTCATAAGTATGATAAATAAATGTTTGGGATTGATTTACCTGATTTTATAATTAGAAAACAACCAAAAATAACAGATACACTGAATCGTAAAATTTCCAACCAAAAAACATTAAATAAAATTCAGAATTGGATTGAAAGGTCTATACAAAATCAAAAAACTACCTAATGTAAATAAATCCAAAAATATCATCCCAAGAAACACCTCATGGAAATGGGTCAACACCCTCAATCCATCTCTATGACACTGCATCTATATGGACCACTGGTAACCTGAACCACTGGTTCTAAGAGATTTACCCAAACCTGTGACAAACATTACCAAGTCTACATACATCCAAATGTGTATGAAGTGCGTGAGACTAATACCATTAGTATTCCACACAAAAACATTCCATGTGATAAGCATTTTAATACAAAAATCTTGTATGTTTTATAAACAAAAATGTTATAATGTTTTTTACAGAGATGCAACATTAAAATGAAAAACGTTTCCAAGAGGGATACCTTATATATTTTATACAATTAATTAAAACATTCATGCTACTTAATTTAAAAAAACACACCATATGTCGATGGTATGTACAAAAAATCCAATGATCATTGGTTACAGGAACACCCCTAGAAGCTTGCTAGTCATGGGTCTCTAGGTACATCACATATTAGTGTAAAAGTAACCATAACACATATTTTTCTTATGCAAAATTCACTGGGAGGACAAACACCAATGGCCTAGTGGTATGAAAACATCAACATTGTTCAGTTAGTGTTTTAATCATCCATATTTATAAGTGAAATAGGGACAAAAAAACTACCAGATCACTAGAATACTACTCTATTCCACCCGCATAGATACCTTGGTTTCCCTCTTTGTGTTCAATCTTTTACTACACGTTATCAAAAACATTTTCACATGAAAATTCCATTTCAAAATCATACATACACCAAACAGCCCTAACATATGTCACATAATACACTTTTTCATATTCAAATTCATTTTTAACATCATTCTCGCACCCAAATATCCCACAAATATATATTTCACCTTTCTCACAATTTAATAATTTGTTTCAATAATTTATAAGACATTATAAAAATGTATGACACCATAAATCATCATTTAATCTTTAAAAACACCATTTTATGAACATATACCCACAAAATAGTAAATAAAAATGTTTCCACCCTTTTTTTAACTCAATAAATCATTTAAAATTTTCATAATACACTTTCAATAAGTATAACTTCATTTTTCAGAAAAAACCAATCCAAAAAAACTCTTTCGAGGCCAAAATTACATGAAGACCCTACCAACCCAAAATTGGAATCCTTAAAATCATTTAATAAAACACTTTTATAAGTTATTAAATGACATCAAATTATACCAAAAGAGTTACACATGACCAACACACAATTTCAAGAAAAATCATTCTTTAAAATTCAACGCTTAACCAATTCCACCAAAAATTGTTTTTGAACCACACACAGCATATAAAGAACATGATAAATAAAAAAATCAATAAAATATAACTCATAAAATAATGATTACACATAAAATCACGTACTTTATATGTTAATAACCACAAATCACTGTGTGAAACTTCAACTGCACCCCCACTGCACCACAAGGGAATGAAAACAAACTGAAGATAGAAAGATTGCACAAAATAATTGAAGGTTAAACCCTAGTGATGAAACCCTAGGTTCTATAAATTTATAACTTCAAGAAAGAGTGGGAGAAACCCTATAGGGAAGGATGAAAAAAGGTAGAAACTCACTTACATGCATTATGTTGATGTTTCCCCACAAAATCACCCTTCAAAAATGAGTTCCACAAGAGATTGACAAAGCCTGGAGACCTCCCATGCATAATAGTATAGAATGGGGGAAAATGTGGTGAATTTTTTTAGTCCCAGAAGGGAGAAACTATAATAACATAAAAATATTTAATTTTATGGACACTGTGCAAGGTTTAGCTGCATGGTTTAGTAAATAGTGTGGCCAAACTGTGTGGCATATTCTGTCCACCCATAAATTTCTATTTTCTTCCAAAATCAAGAGGAACCTATGGGAGAATTCAAGTTGAACTAAGGGGGGGTTCATGTGGAACCAATAGAGGGAAATATATGCCACATAAAATAATATAATATTCCTTAAAATTTTTATCCCATCATACCCATATCCTGGGGAAATGAAAAAGAATTGGAACAATGTAAAAACTGAAAACCTGGGTGTGATAGTTCTATCCACCATAAATTTTTCTTCCCCTTGAATGCCACGACAAGGTCAGGTGAAAAAACAAAACCCATTACTATTTCCATTTTCAAAGGTTGGATTCCAAACAAAAAGGGATTGAGGGTAATACGAGTAGGAAAAAAAGGGCTATGTGCTAACTCAAGAGGCCAAGACAGTCTCTCCCTGTAAGGGTCAACCACCCCCAAAATCCAAAAGGAACAACCTAAGAACCACCTCATGGGATTGGGGCAATGCCCTCAATCCATCTCCACAACAACAGAAAAAGAAGGAATGCTAGTAACATGAACCACTGGTTTTATGAGAATTATCCAAACCTATGACAAACATTACCAATTCACCCAAAGGTGTATGTAGGGTGAGAGCCTAATCCCAATAGGATTCCACCCAAAATTATTCCATGTGATAAACATTTTACTACAAAAATATTTTATTTTTTCTACAAAATAATGCTAGTAATAAATTCAATGAGATGCAATCATAAAATGAAAATAGTTTTCTAGAAGGATACTTTAGATAATGTACACTTTTAAATAAAACACACATGATAATGAATTTTCCAAAAAAGAACACCATATGATGATGGTAAGTATAATAAATCCAATATACAGTAGTCATTGGAATACCCCTAGGGACTAGCTAGTTGTGGGGCCCTAGATACATTTTATCTTGATGTAAAAGAAACCATAACACATATTTGTCTCATTCATGATCCACTAGGAGGAGAAACCCCAAATTACTAGTGGTCCCCAAACATCATCATAGTTTTTTAGAGTTTTTATCTTCAATATTGCTATGTGAGACAGGGACAAACCCACTACCAGATCACTATCATAATTGTCCCAGCCCACCCACCCAGATACTTGGGTAGCCCTCTAAGTGCTAAATCATGTTCCACATGTTATCAAATACACATTTACATGAAAATTATGTTTCCAAATCATACATACTCGAAACTTCGGAACCACATGTCACATAATACCCTTTTTCACATTCATATTCATTTTAACATCATTCTCACCCAAAATTAGCCCACAAACATATCTCTCACATTTCTAAAAATTTAATAAATCATTTCAACAATTTATAAAAATTTCTCAAAACACATGACATCACAAATCAAAACTTACTCTTTCAAAACCCTATTTTAAGAACATATACCAACTAAAACAGAATACAAACATGTTTTCTTCCCATTGTGTAACACAATAAATCATTTAAACATTTCATAAAACACTTTTAAGAAGTTTAACATTATTTTTCACATAAAACCCATTCAAAACCACTAATTCAAGACTAAAATCACATCAAGACCCTACAAACCAAAATTTTGAATCCCTATCAACATTTAATAAACCCCTTTCAATTGTTATAAATTTACCTCAAATGATACCGTAAAAGTTACACATGAAAAACACAAAATTTCAAGAAAAAATTCAACATTAAAATTCAAAGATTAACCAATTACACAAAAAATGGTTTTTTCATCACACACAACACGTGAGGAACATGATAAATAAGTAAATCAATCAATGATAACTCATAAAATAATTCTTACACATGGAATCACCTACCTTAATTGTTGAAACCCAAAAATAATTGTGTGAAACTTCAACCGCACCACTGTCGCACCACAAGAGAATAAAAAAGAAAATAATCCAACAATATTGCACCTAAAAACCCAAGGGTAAAACCTAAGTATGGAACCATAGGTGCTAAAAGCTTATAACCTCAATAGAAATTTGTAGAAACCCTAATGGGATGGAATAAACTACTTAGAAACTCAACAACTTCTATGATTTTGATGTTTCCCCACCAAATCCCCATTTAAAATGAATTCCATGTGAGTTTATTTAAGATTGGAGACCTCCCATGGATTCTTGGGTTGAATGGGGGAAGTAATGGGTAAATTTTGTTTATGTATGGAAGGAATAAATTGGAATAACCTAAAAATAATAATGTGATGGACACTATACATGATTTGGCTACACTGTTTAGAAAATTGTGGGCCAAACCGTGAAGCATGTTTAGTCCACCAAAAAATATTCCATTTTGCTAAAAATTCAAGGGAAACCTGGGGGAATTAATTTGGATCATAGTGGGTTCAAGGGGATCCTCAATTTGGAAATATAGGCCTAGGAAAGGAGAAAAATATTCCCCAATATTTTAAACCCGTCACACTTGAAACCCAAGGAAATGAACAATAACTGGAATGGAAAGAAAAAAAACTTGATTGTGAATGTCTAATTCTCATTTTCATAAGAATCATATTGATTCCAAAATCTTCACCCATGGGACCAAATAAAACATTTTCATCAACTCGTGTTGGTTGAAATTTCCATACCATATGATGATAAACATTTTAGGAATATAACCTTACGAATGATGATAATCTACATGGAAAATTTCATTACATCTTGATATTAAAATACATGTATCAAAATCCAAACATCATGACAATAAACTATTCAAGCCATCTCCCATTTTTCATTCCTTATCAAAGAACCATGATATACTTTCCTCAGTCAACCAGTGTGTGTTGTGCTTCCACAATCTTTTAAGGGAACCTCATTCTATATACCACACTTCATGACTTGAGAATCTTGAGTCTCCATAAACCTTCCATGACCATTGTAATGGATAACTAATATCAAGTGAACCTTTATTGACTATTCATGAATGAATATTTCTCTTTCATATATTCTTATGGCCATTAAAAAAATACATCACTATGCAAAAAGGACCATCCAATCCTTAGGAGCCCTGGCACTACTACCGTAGAACACAATAACTCAGTGTGTCTGAGCTAATCCATGTATTACTATACCATATAATTACTCATGACCTATGAAAACTTATTCCATGATTTACAACATCTCTATCCCCTAATTGGGAAGATGTTTTAGTTCTCTTGACACTATGTATCGTAATTAGGATCTTGTGTGACATCTCCCACACTAGGTCTATGTGGGAAATGACCCTAAACATCATGTGATTTGTTCAAAGATATATGAACTTAAATTATATCCCATAAGGTTCAAGATAAAAATTCCTTAAACTACTAAAGAAAGAGATATGAAGCATATCAGTATGAAAACTGCAAGGGAATCCTGATCAAAAGTCATGTCTATGCTCCCTAAACTCTTCATCCTCATAGTTTAGGTAAAAACTAGGGTACAAAAATGGAATGATTCTCATTGGATCTTCTATACCTCCCTATAAAATCCAATATGTGATCACTTGACCAAATGGCCCTAGAAAATTTTATAGAAACGATTTCACATTTCCTTGTTATGTTAATATATTCTCTAGGCGGTGAAACAACCATTAGGTTGCTTGAACCCTTATTTGGTATTACACATTCTGAAAATCACACATCATTATTTGGGTTCCATGTATCACTGTAAACCATTAATTTCTATATAAAAGATATATGGATTCAAGGGACCTTTTTCTTGAGTATCAACACATATCCATGACCCCTGAATATGCACCTATGGCCATCAACCAAATGTGCCACTCTAAAGAAACGACATTTGGTTCCTTGTGAGACGTGACCTTATCGTTGTATCACTCAACACCTCATTATGTTTGAACTATTTATAATATCACTATCCCATACCATTCTCCCAATTCGAGCACATTGACCCATGATTTACAATCCATGTACCAAAAAATCCAAGAAGAATCAACATCCATACCATTACATCCTAGTGTATTGTACCATATCTCAAGGCCTGACTATGACACTCCACTATCAATCCTTTGATGGCCCATACCTCATGATTCAAAAACATAGGGTATTTAGATCAAGATTCATATTATGAGATAAACTACCCTATGGTACCAAAACGCTTCATGGATAGAATTCTTCCAATACCCAACTTCATTATCTAGATGATTGAGTCCTCACAAATATTTTATAACCCTCACAACGAAGTAGAGATAATATTTTCTATTCCATGTTACTGATGCATAAGGTACTTGAACTTCCAACTAAACAAATCACCTCTTAGTGAGAAAGGATCTTTAATCCTTGTGAGCCCTTGCAACTACATGGAGGAACTCATCACATTATGCTGTTACAAGTCATCCTTGAATTGTCTACCTCATCCCATAACCACAAACCAAATATTATAGTGAATGATTTATATTACCCACATTCCAAATATCATAGTGGACTTCGAATCTTAGATATTTCTCACTCAAATTGATATTACATCCATTAATCTTCTACAACCATGGGAAAAGATGCTCAGCTTCAAGAGACCCTTTGTTTGAATATTTATGAAGTCTTATGGCTCTTGCATATGCACCTATGGCTATCAACCAAGTGAATCAGTCTTAAAAAAGGGAATTATAATCATTGCGGTCCTAAAAAACACTATAGTAAAACCAAGCCCCTCAGTGTGTTTTAGGTTATTCATGGAATGTATACACTATATCTCCTGATTAGATAGATGTTCCATGCTAAAAATACATAAAATAAAGTTTGAGCTACTCTGTCCAAATTCATTAGAGGGATTTTACATTCCAAATAACCAATTCTGTGTCCCCTAAGATGTCTCTCTTGAGGGGTGTGAATTTTTTGACTCCCTCTAAATTATCATTAATAAATTCACAATGGTATAAATTGTTGGGACCAATTTGTGTATGAAGATTTTATTTGTTGTTAACAGTTGTCAATGCTAGTCAAAATGAAGAAAGATATAAAGAAGGACTAAAAAGTTTGTGGAGATTGGCCGATGTGAGGTTTCCTTGAGAATTATTATGGAATCATAGCACTGGATTTCATACTTGAGAAATTATCTTAGATGATCAATTCAGAAGATTGTTGAGCTGATCCTAAGTTCAAAGAACTTTTTTCACAGGTGACACATTGTTTACAACAATGAAGAATGGAGAAGTATTCTTCATTAGAGGATGATTGGATCAGAATGGAGAAGTATCATCCATCTGATGATGATTGAAGAAGAATGAGGATTTGAAGAAGACCATGAAATTATTCATGATAGAAATCCATTAAAGAGATTAATTGAAGAATAAAATCATCTGATTTGTATGAAGTGTAGAATGATGGTTGACGAAGAAGAGAGAATGTGGAAGGGCTTGGCATTCTGAGGTAGCCATGCATTTCGCAATATATCCAAATCAGAAGATGCATTGCGGGTATGTATTTCAAACATATCATGAGTTAGGAGAACTTTTGATGCAAGACTTATGAAGGAAAGGGGGAGAAATGATGATGCCATTCATATAACGTTTTGATTGGAAGGAATGATGTTGCTGGGGGATAGGGAAGTTTCAGTTCCCATTGCAACTGTGACGATGCTAAAGTTGATCTATCAATGGATAAATATCACGATAGTGGGATTCATGATAAGAGCATAAGAATGGTTATGGGACGCAGTGAAGAGAGAAAATGACAAAGCAATGGACAATCTGGGGACGGCAGAAAAGCACAGTTTAAGGTGGTGTCGTTTTCCAGTGTTTGCCAAATTTTAGGGCCTAAAAATTTTGAGATGAAGAAATGTTCTTGGAAATGGATGTTGCGCGCAAGATTGAAGATGGTTTAGATTTCTACATGCAAGGCATTATTCAAAGAAAGAACATTGAAAAATGACAAAGGAATGGAGTGCGCGGAAACCTTGGCGAGTTTCGCGAAAAAATAAAGCGGTGCGCGAAATAGTAGAGGGATGCGTAAAATATCAGCGGGATGCACGAAATATCAGCGTGATGCGTGAAAAAGAAATTTGTGCGCGTAATATCAGCGAGCTGCGCAAAAAATAAAGGTTGCACGAAATATTGGCGTGGTGTGCGAAATAGAGGAATGAAGTTTTCGCGCCAAAGGTGTTTCTAGATCCGAAGCTCGAAAATTGGAAAAGGCATGAAATGCGCGAAAGATTGGAGCACTGCGCAAAATATGATGTCGCAGGAAAAATTGGGTTTGCGCGCAACATGGAACGTGGTGCGTAATTTTGCGTGCAATTGGTGCATTGTGATTAAAAAGTCGAAAAATGACCAAGGTAAGAGGTGCGCGAAAAATTGGAGATGTTTGCGCTAGGTGCACAGAACATTAGACTTGTGTGCGGAAAAATTGGTTGTGCGCAAAATTTTGGATTGATGTTTTACGCGTAAGAGTGTATTCATGATTAGAATGATGAAAAATGGCAAAGTCATGAGGTGCCCGAAAAATCCAGAAAGGTGCGTGTAATCTGAAGAAGTGGGAGAAAGTTTTACGCGCAGGAAGGGGTTTTACGTGCAAGGTTAAAAATGCCTATAAATATGAGGTGAACCCCTCTCATTTAAAGAGACTCGACACATAGAAAAATCCCGAGCTCTGACGCGCGGAAAAAGTGAAGTATAATGTATTGCACGAAAAGAAGAATTGTTGCGCGAAAAAGAAAGTGTTGCACGAAAAAGGGAAGTTCTGCGCGAAATAGAAGGGTTGCGCGAAAAGGGTTTTTTCGCGCCAAAAGGTGTTTTTACGCGTAAGGATAGAATTTTACGCGCAAGCCACCTAGAAGGTTGCGCGAAAATTTTGAGGTTCTCGTATGCCTTCGATAGGTGCATAGCACTCTCGAAGCTGCTTTGTGAAGAAGAATGAACTGTGAACCATTCGGTTTCACAAAGAGATGTTGAACCGCAATCACATGACTGGTGTTTAACAATATCATTGTGCATTGTGAAGTGAGGAAGAACAAGATGTGCAACTGAATTCATATCTTCACCACAGAATAAGGTAGTATACCAATACACTCTTATGTTGGTATTGAGAATTGAAGAAAGAGATTAAAACACTGTAATTATACTCTGTCATAGAGAACGAAGAGAAAAAGAGGAACAGACTATGCCCAACTGAAGGCTGACAATTATTCAGGGTAATTTAATTCTGATGATGCTAAGATGATCTGGTCTTTGTTGTCCTGATAATCACAATGAGAGTTTGTGATTCCGGCAGATTGAAGCAGAAGCAATCTCAGTGTAGCTGGTTTTGCACTGAAGAAGAAGGGGAAGAAGATTGTGAAACTTTCAGGTTTGCTGCAGAGAAAGAAGTGGTCGTTTACCTGCATGCTTCTAGGAAGGTAATAATTGAATAGAGTAAGAAAAAAGTAGCACTATGACATCCAATAGGTCTCAACAGTTGAAAGATTCTTTTGGTGTTACAAACTCTTTTAATAGAGAGAAGACTGTCTTCAGAGGCAGTATAGAGAACCAGCTAGTGGCTGCAAGTTGGAGTAGGTCATTACCAGTCCAGGGAAGAGGATTGTTTCCCACCCCCCCTCCAATGTGTAGCGACACACACTGGCAAAGGGATTGTTTTCCTAGACACTCCATTGGAACATCATTTTACATTATAGTGGAGAATCCATGCACTGGTCATTCTCATGCATGGCAAGGACGTAGCTACTCTTATTGAGTGGTGAACCTTGTAAAAATATCGTGTGCATATTTTTACTGCTTTCTATTATTTCATGCAACAGGAAAAATAGAATAAGAGAATCAAGATCTTAACAGGTCAAGAGGTACAGGGATAAAAGTTGTAATTGGTTTAAAAAGTCCCCAACACAGATTCACCCCCCCTCTTAGGGTTAGGTATATCCCAAACTGTTCCTCTCATAAATACATTAATATGGGTTATATTTTCCAAATTAATGAAAAAGAACAATTAGATAGTTGAGACCCATGGATCACATGAACCAACGGGCGACTTCTGATCACATGACCAATATAATGTCACATGATTTCTCCACACACATAGCATAACCAATAGTGAATCCCACGGAACCTTATTTTAACAAGAATATCAGTTTTTTTTGAAGGTAATCCATACCACCAGTAACTACATGGGTGGACGTCGAACGTGCTCCCTCGAAGCCCTGAAGTTTGTCATTATATAATTCATGAAAACTCGTCCAAAAATTCTCTAAAAATGAGTGGAAGGATAACTAAAGGTAAGTGGCATCTTGAAGCTGTAGAGATTATGATTCTCATCACAAAATGGAATAATGTACTCCCTCAACAACATTCATGAAAAATTATCAACCCCTTGGTCCATTGTAAAATAAAACAATAGAGATAAAAAGGGTAGAGGCAAGAGCAACTCACAGTCGTTGAAGGAAATGTGGTGTACCCATGGAAATCAACAACTCAATGTGAGTCCCTGGAGACATGTTGGCCTAATATCATGATTTACCATTAGTTTTTTTTTCTCATCTCATGGGAGGCCTCAGATATATCTGTGAAACATTCATCTTCTCTTTTGATCATCAATGGAAAACAAATTTATTTGACCATAGAATGCCACTAAACCCCCAAAGGACCCATATCGGTCATGTGATGCCTCACCAAAAGTTTAAGTAATTTTACATGACATTACATAAGAAATATCATATGACACCAATCCTTTTTCACATAATATAAAGGAACTAAAAAATAGAGGAGTCAGAAGTCACTCATATTGATAAACCCTTGCGACATGCTGAGGAACTCTGCAGAACGGTCTCATGAGACCCTCAGAAAAACCATCCTCATCTTGTGGAAATCACTAGACAAGTCATCATGCATCTTGTAGATGAGTTTGAACAAGAAATTTGAGCTTTTGATGGACCTTGGTCTTTTAAACATGATTACATAGAAGAACATTGACACTTTCACATGATCAAAAAGTACCCATTAATTGGAAATAAACCAATAATGTCATAATTGATGAGATGGACTCACAATCACTAAAAGTTATGAGACACCCTCAGAGAGGTCCATAGTGGAGACTCACGAAACTGTGTGGCACCAAACCCCTTCAAAGAATCCAGCCTAGAATTTCACTAGATACGCTAGACAATGTGCTGAAAAACTGATGTGGCGATGACTATAAATTCCTCACCCCAATATGAATAAAGGATTGGATGTTTGAAAGATGGATGGTAGGACTCTGGACAATTTGAATCTCAAACTCTGTAGACTTCTCGAAGTGGCTAATCTCCCGACCATCTAGTCTTTCATCAGGTAATACATCAGTGAACAGTCAAAGAAATCATACACCATATATAAGGTACATCACATGAATAATCAAATATCACATGAAGGACCACTAAAAAGTGTTGAGAATAATATACCACATGTTCTCCAGACCATGCAAAACATAGAAATACTAATACTAAATAAACCTATGGCCTTCGCAACATAAGGGTTAGAACCCAGATTAAAAGTTTAATTATTATGAAAAAACATGCTCATTAACCCTCATCTAGTTCACAAGAGTCAACCGAATACATGTGACAGCATGAGGACAATTTTCCATGATATTTTGAAACTCCTTCAACATGCTATCTAGGAAACATGCAGTCCTACCTCCATGTTAGAAAAAGCCATATGATTCCCCAAGAAACACCACATTGAACTCGCAAGACCCTCTTGGCCTCTCACATGAGCCTTCTGACATCCTTTAGATACATCTCCTTACTCAAATATTGATGTTCCCTCATATCAGTTAAATATTGATACTACATCTGGGCAAGAAAACTAGGTCTCACCACACCCTCTAGGAATGTCAACCAAGACCCGTAATTCCCTCATGACATTATAGCCAGGTCTCGAACACCCTCTAGGAATGTCAGTTGAGACTGATGAATCCATCCATAGATATTGTCCAGATCTCACGACACCATCTGGAAAACTCGTTTGAGACCCATGATTCCCTCCAGATTTGTCATCCACGTCTCACAGCACCCTCTAGAAAAGACAATCAAGACCTACAATGCCCTCTAGACATGACATCCAGGTCTTGAGATGAATTCCACTGATGTTATCAATGAAATGGGACACCCATAGAACCATTTCATAATAACTCTTGAGACACCCCCACATGTTCCAAGCAGAAATTAGTGAAATGCACAAAGGAACTTCAACTAGATCATGAGACACCCTCTAATCAATTCATCCAGGTCATGCAATGGATTTTAGAAAAGAAAAACTTGGTAATGTGACACCCTCCAGATAATAATGCTAGATTAATTAGGCATCCCTAGACATGTTAAAATTTACTATCTTGGGTTTATAATCCCATATCGATATTGAGGCCTTAGTTTGTAATCCTAAATATAAAGGGAGATATAGTGAACATGATACATGACATATCTATGATACGTAGGACACCTCTCCAATGGTTCGATCTCCATGTTGGTCATCCATGGAAATGCTAAAACTGAAGTCCCTTATTGAACATAATCACATTGATTACATTCTATCCCATTTTTTTCACAATGTGAATGGATCTCATGGTAATAGGGAATTGAAATGATCATAACATATGCACTATATAACTCCATAATGGTACAAGGAAGCCTTAGTTTATAATCCTCAATATAAATCGAACTACAATGAATTGGATTCCTATAATAACAATGATGCATTGGATACCTTCCTAAGGCCTAAGATCAAATAAACTCTCCATTCAGTGAAAGTCCTTTTATGAATCTAAAAAATCATCCATCGAGGCCCATTTAGTGTTAGGATACAAAAACCATATCTCATCCATTACTGGACTACGAAATCAACTATACTATGGTGACTTTGAGTCCTATTATAACCAGTAAATATAAGATATCTCTTTGAGACCTGATATTTTTTTTATAAATCATCTTTGGGTAGTCGTAGAGCATAAGTCCTACATCATAAGTAGTGAAATGATCATTTGATGTCCTTTGTTTCTCACACAGATCATAGATCAAGTGAGAAAAGTAATTTTCTATAATCATGGCATCTCGAGCATGAGTATCTATAATGACATGGGTATCCTCAATATATAATACCTAAATAAATTATCTACGAAAACTATGATTATTTTTACACTTGAGATATGTTGGAAATCCCATTAGTACTCAATCTTGAAGGTCTGTCATAAAATCCATATAAGTTAATTTCTCATGATCTAAAACTATAGGTGTAAAATGAAATACATGGGTTTTGACTCTTTTAAAATCCACGATACACATGATGCTTCATTGTGGCTCAATACCACCTAAGAATATTAACTACCTCCTTACATGACAGTAATTTTAGAATCACTTGGTTATATGGCTTCAATATATAAAATCCTTACCATTACCATAAAATATTAGAGAACCGTTGATACATATATATATGGATTCACTAAATATATCCTAGACTTTTTCACATGAATAAGAATTAACCTATAACCATTTTTAGGGTAATCGGTCCTATAGCAATATTAATAGGAGACTTGTGAAGATATATTATATCTATAAGAGGGTCCTGGAGTAGGGAATAGTCCCCCCCAATGGGTTGATGGTCCCATACTCCTATACTCTTGACCAATGTGAGTCCCTAAGAGTCGCTTGGTCTGAAAACCCATATGACTGTCAGCCAATGGAACGTAGGTCTGTACACAGCTATAGATGGGTGAACTTTTGGGAGTTTCTCCAGAAGGAGAAAAAATGTAAAACCTGATAGATGCGATTAATTTTGGCCTTAAAATCCTCCAAAACCTAACCATTGAGAAAAACCCATTCCACTCATCCATTTCCCATGAAACGGTTAGCAATTTGGAAATGGTTTTTTGATAGAATCTCTTCTTTTATCATGTTTGTTTTTTATGATTTTGATGATAAAATATTATAATCCATCAATCATGAAACTTTTAAATTTTATTACCCTCTATGTATTTAATAAGAATACAAGTTTACATTCATTTTACTTTTTTTATATTCTCAATAGTTTAAAATAATTTTATTAAGAAAAAATTACATTATTTCTCTCTTTAGTTAATAAACCTTTTTCATCCATATAAATTTTTTATAAAAATGTTTCAAAAATTAAATTAACATTTCCAAAATGATTTAAATTATATTATTAATTTTTTTCATTTTAAAAAAACTTTTAAAAATAATATTCTTATCATTTTCAAAACATCGCCCATTTTGATTTTATCGAAAATGTGAATGGAATATTTATATTTACATTTATAAAATTTTCCACCATCAAACTTAGTAAATGTTTTAAATCATACATTATATTTTTCAATGTTATTTTCAATGACAGTGACTTGAAAAACAATTATTTTTTAAAAGGTATTTTTCAAATTTGAATGAATTTTTCCCTCAAAAAATGATCCACGTGATTTTTCAAATTAATTTTAAATCAATGATGACATCCTTTGATGTTTCATTAGATTTACTGGGGATATGATCCAATGATACCATATTTATTAATTCTATAAATGGTTTATGATTATTATTAATAGATTTTTATGAATCAAGTTTCATTCCATAGGTTATACATTAAGAAATATTAATGGCACCAGACCCCTATTTATAGGTTATGATATAATGAGTGTTTTATGATATTTTTTCACATTGATGTATAGATTATCTGATATATGGGACCTATATCTCCCTCAAATTCTTTGGTTAAACATGGATAACAAATAATTATATTTGATATGTGTTTACCAGATTAAATGTTCAAAATGTTATGTGTAATCCTTATGATATGTTTAAAATGTAATGCATGATAGTGATTAAATTTCCACATTGTTATGTATGGACATTAAATTCATGTTTTTAAGGTTATTCCTATATATGGATTCATGAACCTAAGTTTATGTGAGGGCTTAAATTCATTCCCATAACTTAATGAGAGAAACTTTTTCTATTTTTATATTTTCACAATGATATAATCTTACGCATATTCCAAAAATCTATTTTTAATTCCAATGTTATGTTCTCATGGATCATGTTATTTGATACCATTATGATTTATGTCTTATGAATTACTAATATTTATGACATGACACAAGAATTTGATCTTTGATATATAGGTCCTAATTTTCATATGTTATGATCATATTTTCATACCATTATTCTCTTGTTATATTTATGTATTTCCCATGATTACCTTTACAATGCAACTAAGATCACCCTTTCTTTTTTATACTTCAAAAGTTATGAAGAATGTTTTTATGTAGGGTATTTCTTTGAAGAGTAGAAAAGGGGATGATACTTATGGGTGATGTTTAATTTTTTTCACTAAATAAGGATGTTTTTACCTAGTCCAAAAATATAGTGAACCATTATGAAACATGGTTGTGTATATTTGAAATATAATTAATATTATTATATTAAGTTTTGACATCTTTTTATGAGATTTTTGGGTCTCTACATTTGGTATCAGTGGAAAGGTTTATTTATATTTTGTAAACTAGGATGGGAAAACATTAGTAATACCCCTATGGATATTTATATGGATATTTCTAGGGATATTTCTAATGATAAATATAATGATAATTTATTGTAGAGTAAAACGTCCTGTAATTTTGTTAATAGACATAGTCAGTGGTTTCAAAGACATTTCATCCATGTATACTAACTAAAAATTTATGTGGCTATAGATAAGAGTTACCCTGGATAAATAAATATGGAAAGGGTGCCCTGATATGGAATTGATCATCACCATGTGTATGATAATGGACCTTGCATCACATATGGCTTGAAACTCTTGGGGGATATAATTTGGAAATTAACAATCTTTATAAACAACCGTGAAGGATATGAATAAAGAACATTAATGACCTAGGTTTCACCAAAGGTGTCATAGAATTAAAATCATTATTCATTATTTATACATCTAATAAGTAACTTTTCATGATTATGTGGTTCCCACTATGATTAGTATTTCTCACAATATTATTTTTTGTTTTATTAAATGGAAAGAACCCAAAGTAACTGTATTAATGTTGACAGCAACAGACAAAGAAATGATTTTATTATTGAGAAACAAATTTTTATAGGTGATGGAATGAAACATATCACAATTATGTTCACACAACATTATAAAACAATAAATATTTTTATAAATAACAATGAGAAAAGTATGGAATAAATTTCTATTGAGTCCTTTATGGGGAAATATTCCCCATGTTTTAGTGGTTTTTTTGATCCACTTGTTGTATTTATATTTATTTTTAAAACTAGAAATATATTCTCCATTCTCTAGTGTTCAAATTATAAATAAATTATTTTAGAATACTTCATTTGGAAGGTTAAGTAGATCAATGTTGTACTCTTATCAATAATACGAGTCAATAAGATGAAATTCACTCAATGGAATCAAATGAGTTTGAGAAAGAATTTTTCAATAAATAATTTCTAATATTTATTTATTTGAAAATGGTTATGTAATTCACTAATAAAAACCCAAATGAAAATTTATTTTTTGGTATCTATGATGAAAATTTTATAATCCTAATGAGGTATGATTCTAGTATTATCAAACAACCTAAAAGTAAGGTTGGATGATTCATCAATTTCTTAAAACCACGTCATCAAATGGAATTATCCATAAGGGACTTTAATATTTATTAATAAATCATTCATTGTGATATCAAGGTGTAAATTTAAAAATGGAGTTACTCATCAATTTCATTGTTTTGATATTAAATGAAATATGAAATTCATGTGAAACCCTAAAAGAAATTGAGAAAAGAAGATGAATTTTCATTTATTTTTTATTTGTTTAAGGATACATGAATGAAATTGTATTAAGGTAAATAATAGATATTTTAAGAGTGTAAAGGAAGGTCATAAAGAAGTCAAATGATGATATGATGTGAAAAAGTTATAGAATAGTGAAAATATAGAGAGGCTCCACAAAATTCACAACACAAAATCAAGTGCATCATGATCATGGAGTTTGGGCATTATGAGAATCAATCACACAATCAATGGGCTAATGAGGATGATAATAAACAACATCCACTAGATATAATTGATAAATGGAATCATTTTGAAATCCCAATAGATGATTTAAATCATGATAATTACGTAAAAATTATATTTCACTCCTTATTTGGAAATTTCATGTACGATTTTGTATGAATAAACCCTATTAAACCCTTATTATTTATCCTTTTGTGAAATTTAATGTTATTTACAGTATTGATTATCTCCCACTATATGGATTCTAGAACAATGAAACATCATTTAATATTCTATCAATACAAGGATGAACTGATGATTCCAATTAACATGTTTTTGAATAAGATAATATATTATTTGAGGAAAAAAGTGTCTTTTATAAGATTATATTTAACCTTATATGATTACATTAATAGTTATAGATATCATTATGGGTTTATAAGTTTAGGGTTGGTTATATGTTAAAATTCATAGACAACAATTTTTAGGATTTATGGGATATTTGTTTATCAACATTAAGGTTATTATGGTATAAATTTATTGAAATACAATAATTTGGGTTTGTTTTTATTTAAGTGATAATTTTATTTGTGGAGGAATTCCATTAATTTTTTTAAATATGATTAATGGTATTGGTACCCTTTAGGGATTATATTATCCCTGATGTTGATGCAATTGTGGGTTATTTAAATTTGGTGACATAGAAATAATTATTAATAATATAGTATAGGGAAGAGATAAACCACATGTTTGGAAATAAAATATCACATCTAGAAAGGCTGTAGGGATTAATCCTAAAATCTTTAGATGGAAAGGGTATAACACCTACCAATGACCTACATTAACAATAATTTTTTATGGGATAACATAAATATAGGAATTATTGAGTATGTATCATTATAATTAGTATGTCATGAAGTTAATGTTGGGAGGAAATGGTCTAAAAGGATCATACAACCACTATCTATACAATAAATGAAATAGGAAACGTTATTATGGGATTTTTTAATGGAATCCTCAAAGCATCCAATGTAAATAATGCGACAAGGGTTGTAGTTGCTCTCTTTACAAATTTAGCAGACATAATCTCTACCATAGATGACATCCCTTGGGATATGTTTTAATAGGCCATGGATATAGATATATGTTTCAACACTATGTATCATCCATATATAGATTTTAAATTAAAGAGAAAAATTTAAACCCTAGAGTTTATTAAATGATCTATTATATATTTTAAAAGGTAGGTGTCATCAATAACATCCTCTAGTTGAATATACTTACAATAATAGATTTCACTATATAATTTAGATATATCCTTATGAATCACTTTATATAATGAAGTGTGTAAATCCATAATACTATAATGATGTTGTTGGAAGAAAGTGATTAGGACCTGATATAATGGATGAAATAGAAGTTAAGGTTAGATACATTCAGAAACGTGTAACTTCAACACAATGTATTCAACAATTTTATACTGATAATCAACAATGCGATTTAGAATTTGAAGAGGGTAAGATGTTATTACTATAAATATCCCCATAGAAAAAAGTAGGAAAACTATTCCCCCAATATATCGTTCCATTTGAAATTATAGATCATATGGAGACCGTAGCTTTTTTACTTAGTGCTTCCTCCAAAACTCCATTAGTTTCAATATGTGTTCGATGTATATCTCTTAAGGATTTAAATACATGATCAATAACTTTTATTGAACTCGGAAGTCATACCATTTATGCATGATGTTTCTTAGGAGTGATAACTAATAGAGATTTTTGATCGTACACTAAATGTTCAATGAAATAGTACAACACACATTGTCAAATTTTTGTGGAAACTCACCATCTTTAGGAAGCCACGTGGGAACTTGAGGAGGTAATGAGACAGTGGTGTCCTTATTTTTCTGTACCAATTTTAATAGTTGGATGGAAAATCATTTTAAGGTGGTATAATGTAACACACTACTATTTGGAAATGTGTTTTTGAAAAATTAAATTAATATTTTTTATATTTTGTGTTACAAAAAATAAAAATTGTATCTTATAAGAAATTAAATAATAATTTTAACTTTAATTAGATGCAACACTATGTGTATCTTGTGTTACAAGCATCACCATGTTTATCTTGGATTACAAGAATCATCGATTTTAAATTAAACATTAATGGCATATAAATATATTATTATTTAATATGATAGTTATCATATATTCTATGTAATGGTGATTATGGAAAATATTAACTAATTTAATAAAATATATTTTTTTACCATGAATATAAAATTAATTCTTTGGTGTCCAATTAATTAGAAAAAAATTAACCTATTCTAAAATAAAGGAAATATTTTTAGTAACCTTATTTTTATTCATAAAAATAGGTTTTGACTCAAAAAATTTAAAAAATAAATTTAAATGAATGATTTTAATGAAATTTTTATATTATATATTTAGGAAAAAATATAATATTCATCTTCTATTTTTTATAAAATAGATTAGTACAAATCCAATTTTAAGAGTAAAACTTTGATTTTTAAAAAGTGGCTTTTAACCTTTTTCACACTTGTTTTGAAATTATGTTTTTCCCAATTTTGAAAAATATATATTAAAAATTAATCTTAAATCCCAAATTAACCATTTAATAATTTTATTTGGGCAAACATTGGAAATTTTTCACAAAATATCAATTTTTCAATGAATACTAATAAATATAGGGTTTTATTAAAAAACTACCATTTCGTTCAAATAATTTACATTATAAATTTTCTTCTAATATTGTTATAAAAGTAAAATTATTTCAATTATATATATACTAATCTAATTTAGGTTATCTGAATTAATTTTTTTATTTTTTATGTTAAATCCTTCTACACTTATGAGAATTTTGTCTATTAAAAGTCACTTTTATATCGTATCTATAGATTTAATATTAAATTTATAATCTCCAATTGTGTGAATTGAATATGAAAAAATAGATCCCATATTTGGAATTATAATAATTTATAATTTATAATATGTTTCACTTAATTTTTTACTATTATGAGTAGAAAAATCAGTAAAAATTAATTATCATGGATAAAGTGAAAATTGGTTTACCGGGCTTGGGGAGTTAAACTAAAAATATAAGTATTTAAGTGACCAAAAAAAGTGAACAAAGCCTATTACGTAGAAATATTTTGACCACATAACCTCTATGGTTCTATAATGGCTCATTTTCTTTACATAGGGCATGTCAAAAATGTGGGTAGATATTTTTCTTTTCACAAATTACAAGTTGAAAACTCACCTCAATTATAAAAGGCCACTGATCTCATATACTCTTCACAGTTCCAAAACCCTTTTCTAAATCTATTACCTAAAAAATATATTCCATGTTTAACTTCCCAAATCATAAATTCCTTTTTTATATCATAAATCCAATCTCGAAGGATTTTACTTAAAACTAAAGGGGTTTTCCTAGGAAGAGGTAATGTTTTTAACAATGTATTTCTGTTTTAATTATTATTATAACTCCTTTAATTATTAATCAATCCGTATGATATTATAAAAACATTATCCCCAATAAAATAATATTTTTTTTTAAAGGGATAACCTTTATCTGTATTTTCTTCCAATAAATAGGAAACAAAATAGTTGATTATGTGTGTGGTTAATAACCACAATACGAACTAATGTTATATGATTTTAATCACCACCTATCACTAATGGATATAATGATTTATTTATGGTTTATATATTATATTTATGATATTATTATTCATATTTAATTATAATTGCATAGTGCAATTCTTAAATCCCACCGAATTGGAAAATAATAATGTTTCTTGTGGGTATAGCGGACTACCACCTCTCAAACTGTTGTTATGTGGTTTTGATTTCTATTTTTATTAGATGTAAATATTTATATATTAAATGAATATAAATTATTTTTTTAAAATAATTATACATCTATAATTATGATATGATATATATCCTATTACTTTCTATTCTGTGGGTATACAATAATGTCACTCATGTGTACGGCGAACTACCACATCGTGAAGCGATGTGATATTTTATTTACTTATGTGTTAGATGGACGATAATAAGGATAGGTATAAATAAAAATATTTGATCTATATTACATAAAACTGATTATGTATTGGTAATTTATTATATATCTTATCTCTATTAATTCCTCAACAAAATGGAAACAATATTCATTTGTTTGTATGACATACCATCTCCATGAACGGTGAATTTCATTTTCTATCATAAACGTTTATGGATTACTATAAATAAATATATGTGGAATATATATAATATATTTATATCATGATTAATATTATATATATTATGGAACCATTATCAATGATAGAGGAATGAATATAAAAAATCAAAACAGAAATGAAAAACTTTGCAGTTGCTACACGTAATAATATTTTAAGAAAATAATAATAATTAATGTGTAACAATATCACAAATGTAATTAAATTATGGAATGATATATATATATATATTTTTATTTAATTGATTTTTAAATAAATTATATTTATTATATAGTATGTTCAAACTTGAACTATGTAATTTGAGACTTAAGGTAAGGGGTTTTTGTCTCACTTTTTACTTTTGTGAGAAAATTCCATTTTCACAACCTGTTTAATTTATATGATATATCTAATACCCATTAATTTATTTTATGATGAATTTCATGAATAATAAATATATTTTCATATCCATTTTATTATACCTCTTTCATGGGGATTATGAATCGATGTTACCATAGTGGTAATGATTTTATTGTACCATCTCATCATTTATAGAGATTATTTATGTTTATGCCTCCAAAAGTGAAATATTATGATACATATCTCAATATCTCCTAAAATTTCATATCCTCTAGTTAAATTAGGAGTAAACATGTTTTCCATTCATTTTCATCACTTAATATACTAATGAGTTAAATTAATTTTTTAAAGAAAAACTGAGTTTATTTATCTCTTCAGTCGAAACAAAATTTTCTTCCACAACCCTATTTTCATAAAAAAATTTCAAAATTGATTTAAAATTGATCAAGGAAATTACTAAATATTTTTTAAAAATATTTTTTAAAATAATATTTTTTTATTTAAAAAAAATTATTTTCTATTCACCAAAATTGTAAAAGTAATATTTATTTTAACATGTGCAGAATTTTCGGTCATCATAACCACTCAATGTTTTAAAGAGTTTATAATAGGTTTAAAATATTATTTTGAGATAATACTATTTTAATATTATAAATTCCTCAAAAACATTTTTTAAACACGGAACGGACTTTTTCCTCATTATATTTTCCAATTGATTTTTTAAATTAATTTTTCATCTAAGATGATCCTTTTTATATACCATAATATTTATTGGGGATACGATCAAATGATTCCATTATTATTATTTCTCTTGAGGTTTTAATATTAAGATGAAAATATTATTATGAAACACGTTTATTTATATGGGTTATACTTTAATGATATTTTTGGGGAACCATACCCCATTTTAAGGGTCATAATATGATAACTGTTTTGTGATATCATGGAACATAGATTTATGGATTAACTGAAATTTGGGACCTATATCTCTATTTAATTCATTGGGTAAAGATAGATAACTCATAATTAAATATGATATGTGTGAATATAATTACATGTTCATAGTATTATTCATGAACCTAATGACATGTTAAAATTTTTATGTGTAAACCTAAAAAAATGTTCATAGTGTTATGTGTTAACCAAGATTTCAAATGCATAAGGTTTTTTGTGGACATGGTTACATATCCATGAGTTTTTTCAGGGACTAAATTTAGAAAATTAACTTAATTTGCGAACATTTTTCTATTTTTAAATTTTCACAATATTATATGATAATTTATATGCCGAAAATAAATGTCTTATTAATATGTTATGTTCTCATGGTTCATGTTATTTGATTCTATTATAATTTACATCTTATAAAATAATGATCTTTATGTGATGACATAATATTTAGATCATTGATATACAGGGCATAAATTTTATATGTTATTCTCATGTTATCATTCCCTTATACTCATGTTATGTTTACATATTTCCCATTTATATCCTTACAGAGTATCCATGCCCACCATTTCTTCTGTTTCCTTCCATGCTTTTAAAGAATGGTTTAAAGTACTGTCTTTTAATGAAGTGTATAAAAGTGCAATATATTTTTGGTTGGTATTTTAGTTATTTCACTATAAAAAATAATTTGTACAAAGTGTCTAAAGTCACAAAGCCATTAGAATCCTTGGGAATTTATTTGTGAAATTTAATTCATATTTTTCAATTACAATGTTATATATACCTATATGAACTTTGGGTCTCCATAGAATCATTATTTTTCAACTTTAATGAGGCACATGGTTGGGCCACATGGTTTGGAATACCAGGAACCAACCGTGTAGCATGCACATCCCAATTGTTGTACTTAGCAAAATTTGGATTCATAGTTTGGGCTAACCGTGCACCCACCTGAAGTGATATAGGTTATGTGGTACTTACATTGTAGCTAAGAAAACTGTTTAGTATACTAGGCCCAGCTCATGCACCTACCTTTCCAATTTAATATAGAAATTCTATAAAGTCATGTTCCTCATCATTCATGTATAAAAAAAAGTGTGACACCCATTTAAAGGTCTAAGGGTTTCTCCGGAGGTTTATCATGGTTTAATCAAACCATCTGACATATCTATTTATCCTGGAAAATGAGTTTTCACAACCTGGAATGCCTAAAATTCAACAAAAAAATTTAGACACCTATTTTCCCTCAATAATAATTCAAAAAAAGACTTTCAACTATTCGAATGATCAAATTTACATTCCAAATATAAACATAATATTTGGACCATCCACCAATCTGAAATCTAAATTCCGTAAGAACTTTTGGCCTGGTCGTAAAACATAAGACATTATAGTCTCCCCACATTAAAATTTATCATCCTATATAATCCTTTGGGAATAAATAAAACATATCTAAACCTACTTGGGAAGGGAATTCCATCTCAAATGAATATTTTTCATCTTCCACACCCAACACACATGTAAGAACTACCATAAACATTTGGTACATAAGATGATAACAATAAAAAAAAATTAAAATATAATTCCGCAATACAGTGCTTACTGGAGCTCATGTAACTTGATACATGATCACTTCATCGATGATTTTTAGGATAGTTCCTATGGGACATCCCACCATAGGTTCTGGTATTTAATGGCCAATTATGAACAATGGTATGTCCACCATCATAATTTCCTTTAGGAACATTTCTTGAGTGTCATAAAGACAGTCCTATAATATTTATTAGCATACACATGAGGAAACTACCCAAAATACACGATTATTAATTCCAATAGTCATGATGATATCAACCATGTTAAAAGTAGTCATGATATATTTTACATGAAAACCTTTTCTCAACTTTTAGAATGTATCTTTTAGGTCCTAATGGCATGATAATCATGGTTCCCTACCGATAAAAAATAACCAGTAGAGGATGTCAAGTCGAACCACATTATTTTGACTATATCTAAGAATTCCATGCTTAAAAAACTAACATGTCATTTAATATGGAGCCTGAAAGCTGTTATCCCATGGAGAACTGATATTGTTTTAAGGATGAACACCAAATCCAATACTCCACTTCTGGTGATGTCTCCTAACTGAATTATCTCTTAATCATATTCCATCATCATTCTATGACATAATTACTAATATTATTCGGATCTTTTATCCTTAGATCGTCATAAGTTATTTCAGGATCAACACCCCCATCAATATTTCTCTTGAACCCATATTCAATCTCATACATGGTAATAGTAAAATAATTCTATTTATTTAACAAAATATAAGTGACAATACTACCATCCAATGTTCAGTCTCAAGATTCTATGAGCCTTCCCACATGAGGGAAACCAACTTGAGACTGATATCCCACTCCCCACCTTAAAACCATTACTTTTCTCACCCCAAATATATGATTCCTTAGATATCCCAAAGCATGCCTAGATATAATGAATAACATTTCTAAGATATAAACTCCTTCATGATAAGCACTAATGTCAATGTCACTCGTGGTTTGTTCCCACTTCCTATGAATATTTCCCTTGATGAACAAATAATTAATGAGTTTTAACACCTTCTGATGGACAATAGTGTACTTCACATCATCTGGAATTCATTTGAACTTATAGGTGACCAAAACACTCAAATATTTAATCCATCTACTAATAAAGTCTATTTTGTTTGATATCTCGACATAATGTCAATGCATTCTTATAGTTCATAGGTTGAGGTCATGGTATTGGGAATGATTTACTCAAACAAGGAGTACAGAGTGATTCCATCAATAGGCATGTATAACTTTTCCATAACAAAGATCAAATCCGACATGGATATATATACCTTTACCAAATACAAACACAATGTCTTCTAAAAATGAATATTTTTTGTCCATTCATACTTCAAATTTCACATGTCTCTTAACCCATTCCAGATTATCCCTCATCGTCGAGCACATCCATGCGTTTTTACTCAAATCTTGGAGTTTCTATGCCATAAGATTCACTATATTGAAACCATTGGTCCTTGGATCATTACCAACCATTCAACATTATTGAATCAGAAATAATTATGATATGCAACTTGTGTGAACTAACATATCATTTACAACATGTGTACTATCCAATTCCACCTAGTTCAATGCCCAACATATAATCTCAAGATACATCTTTCAAAAATTTCAAACTGAATGTACTACACAGCATATCAGTTTACATCCACTTAAAAATCATTAGTCTTACCCCTATCATAATTTAGGAAATTACCTTCAATATCATTGTGTCATTTTCAACAAGAAGGTGTCAATAGTGCAACCACTATGGGAAAACTACTCTAGGTACCCAAAAAAATCATTCCAATTGACACAAATTTGGATATATAATAACTCAAGGTGATTTTAAAAAGAAAATAAATCACCTTCACTAGAATGGAAGACTCCATCACCTATTCTGAATTAGTCTATAAATGATCATAAAATGAATCTTACATAAAAATGTAATTTTTTTTGTCCTGGACTAACCTCTTCTACATATTTTCCATAATAGAACAACGTCATTGTCCTACTAGGTTTTGACTATAATTGAGGTAATATTGGTCAATAATACTACCACTATGGTCTATATAATGAGAAACACATCCCATTTATTGACATTAATTACATGGTATATATCGTGCATATAAATAGTCATTCAAAAGGGGTTAAACTAAAACATGGATGCATTAAACTATAATGGTTAGAATCTATCATCATATGTATAATGACATCACCGACTAAAAATTTGTTACAAGTCCAAAATTATTAATGAAAATATAAATTAGGTAAAGCTCTTTTAAAGGTTAAAAAACTAATGAAAAGGATAAGGTGTGACACTCAGTGGTATCAACATACAGTAATTCCCCCAAGACGTTCAGCTTACTAGACAACCAAATTTTTAATTTGGGTGTTATTTTATCATCGAACGGTTTCACCCATCATAGCCTGACTAAACACATGACACTTTTTGTTCATAGAAACTTGTCTCTGGGATCAACCAATTTCCCATCACCATGGGTGCTACCACACAACTAACCCTTCATTTTAATATAAGGCATTAACTTTATAAATTAGTTTTAGTCCCAAAGGTTTTAATGGATCTACCACCTATACTTTATTTTTAACAAAAAAATGAGGTCACATGGTAACTGATACCTATAGGAAATAGTCACATTCCCACTCTAATAAATTATAACTTAGGCCATTACATGGGGGTTCCTGATATGACACTTATAAATGATCATTTTAATGCATTTAATGGATTCTAAATGAATTAAAATTTAAATTAGTTCATATAAAATGTATTTCAAGTAACATTCTTCATGAACAATAATGAAAAGCTTGTCATTTATCTTATTCCCTACAATATTTGAAGAAAATATAATTCTTTATTTTTGTAACCCATCATCTAATTTATCCATAAGGATTTAACACCTAGGCCAATTTAATGAAAATGTAAATTTAGAATATATAGATTAAACTAATATTTATTTTTTAACAGGAATTTTAATTAACCAACTCCTCATAATAAAATTTAATATGATCATATAATAGGATTTTTATCAATTAAGGGGACCAATCATTTAATATGACACGATATGTTTTGGTAAAACAATATAAGTAGAGTAGTGAATTTAAAATTACCATATCATTAATATTAACATACCCCCATGAGTTTAAGTACTAAATAATATAAAGATTATGTTGAACCATGTCATATCAGTCTGGGATCAATAATATGGGCATCCATTCACAATTTATGGATCCAATGATCAATAATTTACCATTGGAATACCATTTAAATTAATCCCACAATAGTTATTTTGTTTGATATTTAAGACAACCATAATGGGATTATATCACAAACAACATTCCCTAACTAGATTTCCAGAGTGTAGTAGTGAATTTAGGAATTTTATTATATGGGTAATCTAGGTCATGTAATCAAGTTGTTATCCTTAAAAAATGAAATTGTTTCTATTATATATCAAAATCTAGAATATAAATATATATATATCAAGGTTTAGTTAGATGAGTTACCATTTTTATATTATAATGTACTTTACATTATAATTTAAAATTTGAATTCATGTAACTGCAACCAAGTTTATCTCTCCAGTATAAAAATATAACAATTTCATATTTGATGGATCAATTATTTGGGTCACCATTCCGAAAATTTTAAATTCTAATACATTTTAAAAATTGTACAATTACCTCACATTTAATTTAAATCTGTAACGTTTCATCTCAAGCAGTTGATGTTCTATGGATCAATCATGTCCTAATTGGTTTTTTAAATAGAATTTCATCACCATGATATAAGGAAATCACATTTTAGGTCCACAAGGAAACATTATGTTGGGACAACTTTGGGTATGAAGATTTTATTTGTTGTAAACAGTCGTCAATATATGTCAAAATGAAGAAGGAAAAGAAGAAGAACTCTATAGATGATGGAGAATGAAATTCAGAAGATTGTTGAACTGATCCTAAGTTCAAAGAACTTGTGTCAAAGGTGACACAATGTTTACAACAATGAATAATGGTGATGTTTCATACATCTAAGAATTATTGAAGAAGAATGCGGATTTGAAGAAAACCAAGCAATGCTTTACAATTGCATGAGAACCATGGAAGAGATTACGTTAGGAAAAGAATCATATGATTTTTATGAGGTAGATAATGATGGTTAAAGAAGATTAAAGAATGTGAAAGGTCTAGGAATTCTAATATGGTTATGAATTACACATTTCCTTGAAATCAGACAATTTTTTCATTGTTCTTAATGTTTCTAATACATGTATCAAAGGTGATACATTGTCTGCAACATTAAAGGTGTTTAAAAAATCATCAAGCCTCAACTTTTTGATGAATATAGATGATTGGAGTTCTTTGTAATTAAAACTCCAAAATCAATTAATGATTTTAATTGAGGATGAATAAGTACATTGGAATTCATATTCCAAATAGTGTGAGAAGAAAGAAGTATTATTGTTGAAGATGATGAGAATACATGAATTGGTGCATGGGTTTCACACTAAGAGAGTGGCCAAAACAATGATGATGATTTCTTGATTTGTATTCCAAAAATATCATATTTTTAAAGAACATGCGATGCAAGCCTTATAAAGGAAACGGGGGGTAAATAAGTGTTTTTGAGAAATGAAAGAAAGTGGGATGCAAGTCAAGATGTAGCCTACAAGTGTGGTGCACATGTATAAGCATTGCACAAGTGTATTTTGTGGACAAGTCATATTTCCAGATCATCACATCAAAATATGAAAGTCACACATGTCAAGAAGTGGTGAACAAGAGTGGAATGCAAGTATAAGTGGAAAAAAAGTGTTTGTTGCACAACAGTCAAATTTCAAGATCATCACATCAAAATAATACAAAGGAATGAAAGTGGTGCACAATTTAATGATTAGTGTGAAAGTCAAAAATTGGCACACAAGAATATGTAGCATGAAAGTTTATATTGAGCGAAAGTCATATTTAAATATCATCACATAAAAATATGAAAAAGGAAATTAAGTGTTGCGCTGGTGATGGAGTGGAGCGTAAGTGATGAAGCAGTGTGCAAGTGATGGATTGGCGCTCCAGTAGAAGTGGTGCACAAGTGTATGTATCACACAAGGTCACATAAATTCCTATAAATAGATGTCTAACCTCCACATTCTTCAAAGTTCAACACATAATAGAAAATATGATCTCTAATCGTGAAAGTAAAAGTATGTGGAACACAAGATGAAGTGTCGTTCAAGTCCGTAGTTATTTATATGGTGCGCGAGGAGGGAGGCCTGCAAGCAGAGTGGCACACAAGCAGAGTTGCACCCAGGAAAAAGTGGCATGAAAGTTGATAGAGGAAAACAAGAAGTGATTTGTATGAAAAAAAGGGTGTTCTTTATAAACCCAAAGTGGAACACAAGTTGTTAGTTTTGCACAATTTTGATGAGCAAGTAGTTGGTGGCGTGCAAGAAGGGTGGCACATAAGCTGGGTGGCATACAAATAGGGATTGACGCACAATATGTGAGTTGGGATAGATGTTCTTACTAGATTCTAGTCATCTATGAAGATTCTAAGTTGAGCTTCACATCATTTAATTACCAATCACATATATAACTTGTGATTCTACCAAGTATAAGAAGAAGATTTCTGTTCTGTCGGTTTTGCACTGAAAAAGAATGTGTAAAGAAGAGTAGTTTCAGTGACGCTGGATTTGAATTGAAGAAGTGGAAAAAGAAGGGTTTGAAGCTTACAGGTTTTCTGCAGAGAAAGAATATGTTGGTTACTTTCATGATTCTATGTAAGTAATAATTAGAAGAAGAACAATGTGGAACAACAAAGTAGAACTGTAGCATCCAAAAAGTCTCAACATGTGGAAGATTATTTTTGTTTTGCAAACTCTTTTAATAGAGAGAAGATTGTCTTCATAGGTTGTATAAGGAACCAGCTAAAGGTAGCAAGAGACTTCCTGCACCGGTAGTATATAGAACCAACAAGTGTAAATTTATATCGCACTCATTGCAAGTTGGAAGGGGACTTTCTTCATTTCCCCTCTAACTGTAGGGAGAAACCCAGGGAAGCAATTATTTCCTTCCCTCCTCTATGTGTTAGGAGCCCCACAAACTAGAAGATTGTTTTCCTAGTCATCCATTGTAACAGTTACCACATTATAGTGGATAATCCATGCATGGTTCATTACGATACATGGAAAGGACGTAAGTGCTCTTATTTAGTGGTGAACCTTGTAAAAATATCATGTTCATATTTTTGTTTATTTTATATTATTACAAGAAACTAGGAAAAGAGAATAATAGAATCAATACCCTAATAGTTCAAGAGGTTTAGGGATAAAAAGTAGATATTTCTTCAAAAATTCCCCAACACTTATTCACCACCCCTCTTAGGGTTAGGCATATCCCAAACTGGTCCTCTAAATTGGTATCAGAGGGATAGGTTCACCTATATTGGTTTCTCTACATTGAAGATATTCTCTTTGAAAGACATGAGATTCTCTCCTGAGTTAACAATGAAGTGTTGTATTGATGATGTGTCAGTTATCTCTACGTATAATTCTATATCTACCAAAACCACGATGAATAGGAAAAATAAGGAGCAGAGAAAGTTGAAGATGAAGTCCCTCTTATCTAAAGAAGAAGATGTATCTATATCTCCGTGACTTTCTTAACATGTGTAAATATCAGACATGGAAATCAATGATATGGTGTCTCATGTTTTCACTATGAATATGGAAAACCTTCTTACCTTTATTGATTAGGAGATATGTGTGAGTACCTTTGAAAACTATTCTCATGATTGAAATTCTAGCACAAGAGGTGATGATCAATCTACAACCTATGAAGAATTATAATTTTACATATTAAGTGTTATTATGCATGAAATACCTGAATAAAGTGCATCCCTTGTTTGTGGAGTATTTCTTTGTTTGTAGGAAGATGTCACCCTGTTGTAATAAAAAATGATGTTTTGGAGAAGGGAATACAAGCAAAAACTATTGATTATCTAACGATCTCCAGAAAGGATAGAGTGTATAAAGCAACAAAGGGGAAATTTGAAATAAGTTCCTTAAAATGGATCAAATACGTTGAGGAAAAGAGGGATTCAATAAGACTCTAGAAGAGACGGTCCATGCACTTGAAGATGAGCAGAAAAGGAGCGCAGATGTCAAAAAGGTATAACTTGATGAAAATTTCCATAAGATCAAGGAACATGAATATTTGTTAGAAAAAAAATGTAAATATGAATGAAGAGGAAGTTAAAAGATTTAATAAGGCTTATGAATATATGAATACTATGATTTAAGACCAAAAAATCATCCTCAATAAGAGATGTCTATAGTTGGAAGCTCACTTGACCAATCCTAAGAAGACACGTATTGAGTATCCACAAAAGAGGGAAATAGTTTACATAAGTACTCAAGACTAATTTTAGGAATATAATATAAAAAGACCTCCAACATATGATTTGAAGATCATGGATTCAGTCATTGATCTATCATAAGAAGTTGATAAAGTGAAGCTACAATCCAAGCCAACTTGTACGTATGTTTCTAAAACTGTTTCTATGAAAAGTACAGATTGGAAGAAAAACTCTAACGAAGTTTGGCTGAGGATAGATGATGAGATTCCTACCACCATAGATAGGGTGGATTAGTATAATAATATGGAATATAGTTTCCCAGATATATCACAACCCATCAAAAATAGGCTCGACAATCTAATACAGAATATATCAAGAAGTCATGATTTTTCGGTCTATGCTGGTACTACAAAAAATATAGGCATTGTGTAATGGATTGTTTATAAAATTTCTTAAATGTAAATGTACAAATAAATCCCATATCATGGGGGAGAAAGACAGAAAAGAACAATAAATAGCCACAGATCTTGAAACATATTTATATTGCAAACAGTTTTCGAATTTTGGAAAACATCTATGATGTATACAATCAGAGTGGTCACAAGAATTATGCATGCTTATCTCAGAATGTATTCAATGCTAATAAAAACAGAATACCATATAATCTAGAGAATAATGAAGATGATATATTGGGATGTAATTATAATTATGTTGCGAAATAAAATACTCCTTAAAAGATTACAAGGAGGAAAGCTGAGAAGCCCTTGGATTCTAAATCCAAGATATTGATGGGTAGTGCATCCAAAAGAATAATCTGGAAGGATGAAACTCTAAAGAAGCCATTTGGAAATTAAAAAAATGCTATTATATTTCCTAAAATCATATTTTTTATCTTGCCTAAATATTTCAAAATAATTAGAAATGAGAAAGATGCACAGGATAAGGATAGTACAAAAATTAATAAGAATATTCCGCAGGATTATGAAAAGGTAAAAAAGAGGATGAAAATAAAAGTAAACTCTTATGTTCAAGAATTTTTATGTGTTATGTGTGACAAGGCTTGTCACACTGTTAAAAATTTCATGGAACTTATTCTAGCCTATGAATAATTTATCCAAAGGATGAAAATTGAACCATGAGATTATATTTCATTGATATCTCTTGATGAAAGAACATTCAAACACAAAAAATTGGAAGATGTATTGAGATCCACACAAACACATTTATAATTGATTATTATATGTACAAGTGTGAGGATTGGAGTAAATGGAGAATCTTGGTTGAGAAAATCATCCGAGTTGTTCTGCTCACACTGAAGAAACCAGGAGGACACACCTTATTCTCTTAAATCATTACTTATTTTTTTTGTTCTGATAATACATGGAATTGAAGGTGAAGAATGTTCATTGGGGGAGAACATGAGAAGCGTTGATTTCTATCAACTATTTATAGCAAATATGAATAATTTGATATCCATGGAAGATTAATCAATTGATATTCAAATATTAATATGATGAATGATCACCATTTATGATAATGATGAGGAGTGTTCCCTTGAGGTGGACACATATGATGAAGCTTCTAGAGTTATTACCTCAATTAGTATCAACTTCAATAGGTATCAAATTCAATTACTCTAGAAATTTTTTGAAAAAAATGTCATTGGAAAAGGTATGCCATTTTTTAATATCTCATCATTGGTTAATCAAAATAAATATATTTTTACAAAGGGGAGAGTAAATAAGTAAATCAGTGACATAAGAAGAATGAAAGTTACCTAAGGCCACTTCTCCTACCAGTTGCACTTGAAAATGTTTTTGATCCATTTTTTAAAGTGATTGTAGGAATTTCATGATGATTATTTCCTATCACATTCAATATATTTGTCCTGGAATGAAAGTAAATATCCCTTAATGACTTGTATATGAGATCTCATCTCATGAGGTGTCATGATCTGTGTATAATAGACTACTTCATTGTGTAAATAAAATCCTCTTGTTTTCTACATCAAGCTTTTCCCAAGTAGAATAATAGTGAAGTGATTTATAGAACACTACTTATGTAAGGACTGATACCCTATCTACACTGAACATTGAATTTCTTGTCAATAATAGGGAAAGAATGTGAAATGATTGTCTGAAAAGTAAGGGGGAGAAAAATAAGTAAAGGGGAGAGAGAAGATTCTCATTTTTACATTTACACAGTAATTTAAGGATACTTTAAGGTATTGACAACAAAATACAAAGGGTGAGATTGTTGGGACCACTTTGTGTATAAAGATTGTATTCGTTGTCAATAGTTGTCAGCATAGGTCAAAATGAAGAAGGAGATGAAGAAGAACTCCATAGTTGATGGAGAATGCAATTTAGACTGTTGTTAAACTAATCCTAAGATCAAAGAACTTGTGTAAAAGGTGAAACATTGTTTACAACAACGAAGAATGATGATGAATCATCCATATAAGGATGATTGAAGAAGAATTAGGATTTTAAGAATACCATCCAATGTTTCATGATTTCATGAGAACCATGAAAGAGCTTGCTTGAAGAAAAGAATAATATCATTTGCATCATGTAGATAATGACGGTTGAATAATAAGAGATAGTGTGGAAGGATTCTGCATTCTAATATGTTCATGCATTACACATTTCCTTGAAATCAAATTATTTTTTCACTATTCTTAATGTTATAAATACATGTTTGAAAGTTGATACATTGTTAGCAACATGGAATGTGTTTTAAGAATCCTTAAGCCTCTAATTTTGGATTAAGAGAGATGATTATAGATCTGTGTAATTAACACTCGAAAAGGAATTTAGGATTTTTTGTAAGGATGAAGAAGTACATTGGAATTCATATTCCAAAGAGTATAAGAATAATGAAGGATGATTGTGGAACATGAATATAAGACATGAAGTATTGCACGATATGGCACTATGAGAATGGCCAAAACAATAACGATACTTCTATGATTTTTATTTCACAAATATCCTAAGTTTATAGAACTTGTGGTGCAGGATTTATGAATAATAAAGGGAGTAAATAAGTGTCTATGATAATGGAACAAAAGTGGTGTGCAAGTTAAGAAGTGGCGTGCAAGTGTGGCACACAAGTATCAGTAGCGCAGAAGTGTATATTGCGCGCAAGTCATTTTTCAAGATCGAAACTTCAATATATGACAAAGGAAACAAATTGGAATGCAAGTGTGGTGCACAAGTATAAGTATCACACATGTGTATGTTGCACACAAGTCATACTTCAAGATCATCACATCAAAACATGATAAAGGAAAGAAATTGGTGCCCAAGTCAAGAAGTAGCACGTAAGTGTGGAGTGCAAGTATAAGTGGTGCACAAGTGTATGTTGCATGCAAGTCATATTTCAAGACCACAACATCAAAATATGGCAAAGGAATGAAACTAGTGCACAAGTTAATGATTATCAAGAAAGTCAAAAGTGGTGTGCATGTATAAGTGGTGCACAAGTGTATCTTGGAGGCAACTAAGATTTCATGATCATCACATCAAGGCATGACAATGGAATGAAAGTGGCGTGCAAGTGATAGAGTGGCGCAAAAGTGATGAAGAGGCACACAAGTGATGGAGTGGCTTGAAAATAGGAATGTTTCACAAGTTTATGTGGATCATAGGGTCACCAAAATGCCTATTAATAGAAGGCCACCATCCTCATTTTTATAATCTCAACACTTAAGAGAAAATTTGAGCTCTAATCGTGAAAGTAGTAGTATGTTGTGCTCAAACTGAAGTTCCATGCAGGTCAGGAGTTACTCATAAGGAGTGTAAGGAGGGAGGCGTGCAAGAAGAGTGGTGTGCAAGAAAAGTGTCCTGGAAGAAGAAGTAGCACGCAAGTTGAAAGAGGTGTGCAATCAGGGAGTTTTCTAGAACAAGTGTGTTGTGTCTAAACATGAAGTGGTGTGAAATTTTTGAGTTGTGAACAATTGTGGTGTGCAAGTAGTTGGTTTATTGCATGTAGGGAGGTGCACAAATATGGTGGCACACAATTAGGGACTGAGACACATATTTTGAGTCATTATAGAAATTATTACTAGCTTTTGGCCACCTATGATGATGCTATGTCAAGCTGGACTTCACTGATTTACTAATCACAAAGAGAACATGTGATTCTATTAAGAAGAAGAATATGAGTTCAGTGCATTTTGTTTTGCACTGAAAAAAGTATGAAGATGATCAGGTTTTAGTGAATATAGTTTTTCATTGAAGAAGCAGAAGAAGAAAAAGAAGAAGAAGAAGTAGAGTGTGTAGCTTACAGGTTTTCTGCAGAGAAAGAAGATGTTGGTTACTTGCATGATGTTAAGTAAGTAACCATGTAAAGAAGAAGGTTGGGGAAGAACAATACAGCACTGTAGCATCCAACAGGTCACAAATGGTAGAAGATTCTTTTTTTTCAAACTAATGTAATAGTGAGAAGACTGTCTTCAGAGGCAGTATAAAGAACTAGCTAGAGGCTACAGGAGTCTTTCTACACTGGCAGTATCCAGAACCCATGAGTCTAAGGGTATATCCTACTCGTTTCATATTGGTTGAGGATTTTTTCACTTCCCCCCTCTGAGTGTAGGGAGAAACACTATGAATCCATTATTTCCTTCCCTCGTCTATGTTTAGGGATCCATAATGACTAGAGGATTGTTTTCCTATTCAACCATTTTTACAGTTACTACATTATAGTAGAGAATATGTGCATTGGTCATTAACATACATGGAAAGGATGTAGATTCTCTTATTGAGTGTTAAAACATGAAAAAATATCATGTGCATATTTTTACTTCTTTCATATTGTTGCATGCGACAAATAAAATAAAATAAGTGAATCAATATCCTAATAGGTCAAGAGGTACAAGGATAAAAAGAAGATATTGGTTTAAAAAATCCCCAACACTGATTCACCCCCACCCCTCTCAGTGTTTGGCATATCCCAAACTGGTCCTCTCAAATTATTTAACTAAATATCTATTATGACTAATACAAGGCATGTTAATATTGTGAAATAATACTATTAACCATGGAAATAATCATAGAAATAATTATGGAAAGCTTTTTATATTGGAAAACTTGATATAAAAGATCACAGATCATGTCATATAGTCCATCGTGCATTAATAAATATACAATGCAGTCTACATGGAGTGCGAATATCAAAATTCCTAAGATGATGCATATAATAATATTTCCATTCTATACAAGGTGAAGGGACTAAAATCATAAATTAGACAACATTATATGTAAATAAATCCCCTAAGGGTAATATAATATTCAACAATAATAATAAACAATATAAACATCAGTCACATACAATCCAACTTCATATTTCCCCCATGTTTGTGTTGGTCGAACCCAAAAATGATACATTTACCAATTTATAGAAGGTTCTATATGCTATGTCTTCCATACTAAAACTATAAGAAAAATAGAAAATATTATATGATAACACATTGTAACATACAAGCCTAGGATCCATTGAGACTGTACCCCAATCCAGTCAGTCAGATGTCCTCAAGTGCCCCTCTCTATCCACCGGTGGCATCCAACTAGCAGCGAGCGTCCAATAGAGGTACAATGGGGATATTATACCCTTGTTATTAGTGTCATGAAATGGTGTGAGAGATAATAAATTTTTTGAGCACTATAAATAATTAAGTGGATGAAGATTCTAATAATAAGAATAAATAATAAATGAAGTGAATTAAAAATTCCAAAATGATACAATCATGCATGTCAATGGGATGGTAAAATGTACATAAAAATGCCATACATAACGAAATACATAACAATATATGTATAATCAAATGATCAAAATTCCAAAGGTTTTCTCCATGAGCATTGTGAACATCGAATTAACCCAATGATCCTAAGCTCAAACATCCAAGAGCACAATACATATCACAATCCATAAACATGGACCTATAACTGTGATGTCTATTCAGGTACCCCTTTGTAATGGTTATGAAAAAGTACTATGAGATAAACTCAGTTAGCTGCCACAAACAGTGTCTAATGAAATCCATTATGTTAGTATAAGATACATCAATATCCATTTATATCAAAAGTAAATCTTTGTAGATAATGAATAAATGTAAATATGATGATATCAGTTCTTCAAGGGAGAACTAAGTGACCCTACCTACATCATCCTCATCCAAAATATATCTGATCATTCCTATAGTTATATATAATCATATCTGTAATAGAAATATTTAGATATATACATTCACAAATGAGACTCAAAGGAAACCACATAATTGTAACATTCATAGTAATAATATAATCCTTGGACCCAAGGATAGAAGACCAGACATTTACGAATGAGTATCTCTAAAACCATGGAGATATTCTAGGTGATTACATGTATCTAAAAATAAGGACATTAGTAGGTCAAATACCCATGTTATATATCCAAGGAATATTAGCATAATAATCATCCTAATAAGATTCCACATGTTGTATAAGTTAATAAAAAATCATGATAAAAATCCATTGACCAATGGTCTAGTCTAAAGAGTTTTTTTAAATAGGAACTCTGGTATCTTCTAAGGTGTAACACAATCTTGTTTATTCAATGATCCCTTCCATGGTGTTTTATAATGTGGAAACCCATTTAATACGTGAAACATTAAATCTATATATAAGCATGTCCAAGGAATTTTATAAAAAGGGAAAAAATGTATTTTTCATAGAGTTTGGAAAATAATCTAGATTATAAGTCTATCCATGGAATTTTGTAAAAAGAATCCTTTATATCACTCATGGATTAATATTAATCAAGTAACTTATATTCTTATCCATTGTATTTTTTAATGAGTAAATAGGTATCACTTGTGGTATATACAATCTCAAACTTCCTAGGAGTCCATCCTAGGTGTTCCTTACTATGGAACCACAATTTATGTCAAGGAGTAGTGTAATTACCTTTTTATATGTGTCATATTAAAATTCAGTGATAGACCATGTGATTCATCCATTCTAATTTCATGTATCATAACTCATTTCATTACTCATTTTACAATATTATTTGTAAAAGGCAAAACATGTTTAATTTAATTAAGAATTATATGTACTTAACCACTATATTTATCAGGGAAAAAATTAAAATAAAGATGTATGTTCCATTAATCATGTCTTAACACCACTAAAGAATATAATTTGGGTCACTTCATATATAAAAAAATTTATAAGGACATGTGATGGTTCTTTCCATAAGGCATTTTAAAAATTACCATTTTATTTACCATATATTGCTTCAGAATCTAGCAAACATCATATGGTATTTTATTAAAAAACAAGGATTGTCTATCATAGAAACATATTTAATTTAATTTTGACATCTTTTATAAAGATAAAATCAACCACACCTCAAATATAATTAAAGAGATTAAAGATAATTATAAATCAAGGATTAGAAACCACACATGAAAATGGTGATTTAATTTCCTATATGTGGCATTGGCCTTGAGAATATAAGAAAAATACCCAAATTGGGTGGTTTTTTTATATTAAAAACTTCCAATGGTGAAATATAACAAAAAATACTATAAAAATTCAAATTACTAGGTATTGAAAAATTAATTTCACATTTAATGGGAAACACATGGAAAGTATATCAGTTGGAATAATGGTGTTAGTTAAAACATACTATAATTTAAGGAAAAATAAAAATACTTCCAACCTCATTCTAAGGATGGTGTACTCATTCAGTAGAGGGCTTTGATTTTATCTGGAATGAGATAAATATGATGATTTAACAAATGTGCTGAAAATAATGTGGTTATCAAACATTAATTTTACAATTAATGTGAGAAGAGATATGTAAATAAGTGGAAAGAGGATCCATAGAAATACTGACATGATTCTAACTCAACTCATAGCATTTTATTCAGAGATCAAAAAATGTAGATCCATAAAAAGAGAGAATAGGAGGAGGTAGGATGACATCGGGGGCCTTCTGGTCAAATTGGGGGGAAAATAAGTAGGAACACTTCACGTTTAATAGGTAAAATCACTACTTTCCCCCTTTATGGATTTATATGGTTTGGATACACTATTTTGATAATTTTTCACCCACTTTGTTTCTCACACTACCTGATAGACATACTCGTCATGTTGTTTTCTAACAATGCACCAAATTTATGGTGTTACTAGTTATATTGCACAGACCATGTGGCCAAGTTCATGGTTTAAAAATCATTCATAGATCATGAACCCAACAATGAAATTTAATTAAAACATTCCACAAGAACATGAACCACACCTTTCATGGATTAAAAAACCATTTAACATCCCTTGTAGGGCCTCAACATTTCTCTTCAGGGGCTACATTATTTTTAAAAATATTGTGCCCTATATGTTTCTTATGATAATCTAGTTTTTGGAGCCTATCGCTATTAAAACTCAACCAAACTTTTGGGATACCACTCATAACAAAAACCACATCCAAAAAATTTAATAGTCACACTTCATAAATATAATTTATAAATCTATATTTAAGATTTTCCCATAAACTAATTAGAAATCCAAATTCCTTTATAACTTTTACCCTGGTCCAAAAACATAGTACCTTAGATCAACCAGTCATCAAATCAAACACCAAAGTAATAGCTAAACCTGAAATAATGAAATGTAAATTGAAGATGAAAACATAACTATAATATTATCAAACATTTTAACACATGAAATATATGAAATGATAGGATATATATTTATTGGGTTTTCCATAAAAAGTCTAATAATAAATACTCAATAGGGAACTGAAAATGTTGTCTCGAACTTCATATAGTGAATAAATAGGTATATGCAATGATCTGCTTAAATATTTAAAAAATTATAGAGTAAGAATATTAGAAACTAGAAAACATTGAATTATAGTATGGAAATAATATGTATCTTAAAAAAAATATTATATTTGATACAAATAATAATTATTTTATAAAAATAAGTCTGTTTTTTATGCACTTCCATGGTGAGAAAAATGTATGATGCCTAGTTTGACTCAATTTTTCATATTTAAAGGATATCATATTAGGTGGAAAATATTTTTTCCAGTGTGTCCCCACACCCTGATCCTAAGGTGTTTACACTGACTAGAGTTTTAAATGAAGGAAATAATTGGGATATTACCAGTTATATTTCGGTTTATTCATTGATAAAGAGATTAAGATCCCCTCTTTTTCTAGTTATGTCCTTAATTATTATTTTTTGAACAAATTTGGTCTCAGTTATTTGTTTTCAAAACATATAAAATAATCTATATCAGCCATTTGTGTTTGTTTTTGGTTGAAACAACATAAAAATTAATGTCTAGAAACAAAATTAATTCACCCATTGAATTAATAATTCATGATCTAAATTATTTTGGGAAGACCCCATGAAATAAATACAAGACATGAATTGGTTTAGGATGACACATTGAAACTCATTAATGTCCAAATTTGAAATGGGATGTCTTTGAATAGAAAAAATCACATCATGACAAGTATTCGTGGTGTGAAATTGGTTTTTATAGTATATTAATCCTAGGTGAGGGTTTATTTTGAGTAAGTGTAAATTCAATCCTTTCATAATGTGAATTCTCTATCAAAATTATGAACGTGTCATTCCCAACAAACATTTAAAATCTATTGTTCCCAACATTTTGAGATCACACACCTCTATTTTCTATAGCTCTTCCTTAGATACATTGGGGTCTTCCTCTTTAAACCAAAAGCAAGACCAACATAGAACTTGGTGTTATAGACTTAGTTATTTGAGGTATGCCTTTTTTTTCTTCATCACCTTCGTGTTTCATTGGTTTTCCAATAAAAATAACCCTTGATCAGGACTACTTAATCGAGAACAGTATCTGATGTCATGTGTTGATAAAACCCTTGTTCTTTATTGATGTAAAGAAAGGAGAATCTCGGTTGTACCTTAGAAATTGAGGATTTTTCTGTATTATCTCTTCTTTTGAGGTAGGTTGTATAGAATAACTCTTTAATGTATTTTTCAATTACTTTACAATATTAAATAGGTGAGATCACACCAGAATACCATTTTCATGACCTAATTAATTGTTTAATTTTTATTTAATGAATTGTAACATGCTTAGACCCCCATGGATCTTTTAGGGTCTATTGACCATGACACTAGACTTGTGGCCACAAGATAGGTGAACCTACCCTTTAAATATTCATAAAAATTTACACTTGATCAATGTTATTTGTGAATAACATGTCCAATGTGATAATTTTATTTTTTATAAATTTGAATTGGGATAATTGTGATCTTACTATAAACTATGAACTATAATAATTTTTAACATGGCATGATATGACTGAGAAGATTTATCCTAGATAGGGGAATACACCAATTGATAATTAATGTATTTATGAATGGAAATTTGAATATTTCACTATTAAAGATTACATACCTATCGAGATATATTTATGATTGGTACTGTTTTTTCTTGCTAGGAAATAGTGTTTATTACAGGATACATGATTTTTCACAGTGTTTGGATGTTCATTATGGGATAACATAAGCCGCTCTAGCATTTTTTTGAGTCAAATATGATACGTCATGATATTTTTTACCTTATCTTGGAAGTGAACCAAGGGAATAAATAACTGTATCTATCATGTTTTAGATTCTAGAACAGTATATTTACTCTCCTCCTTGGCATGATAATATGACCATGGAATACATAAGTTACACTAGTTTTTGAAATTAACATAGAGTCAAGATTACTTGGTTACCTGAGATGTTCCATGAGTGGTTAATCCTAATACAAGAGGATCCACCACGTGGAATATATATCTAGTATGGAGACAAAGTAGGTTTGGTTTGGCTAGGGTGTTAAACCATAGCCCAAGGGTTCATAGGGTTATGTGATATTTCATTATAATTTATGAAATAATACCCCATTTCATCATATTTTTTCAAGGATTATATATTCAAAGTTGTGTTTTAGGAACTGTGGGAGTCAACCTTGTGATTTTTACTCAGACCATTTTCAGGCATTGTTTAGTACCAGGGAAGAATTCATTGTTATAGGTATGGAGAAGAGATAGGGAACCAATAATTTATAGTTTTCTTACTGGAAGGAGTGGAGATTAAGGGAAAATGACATGGGATTTAAGATCGAGGTCTCCTTTGGAGTATTTTATTAAGTTAAAATACTCTTTTATTTTTATGACTTCCAACATGTCATTTAGTTACGTTAATCCCAAAATTACCTAATCTTGTTATTATTTTTAATATTTTGTTACATTTTTTATGTTTTGCTTCAATATTTTTTTAGTTATATTATTATGTTAGTGTATATACTATAAACTATAGGGTATATTATACCTACTATACACCTTACAGCCTCGATACAATTCAGTAGCCTCTAGAATATGATGAGGTAAATATGAGGCCCTATAGCCAACACAGATCAATCATGTAAGGGGGAACCGAGTTGGTTATGTTTCAGAGTAGTATTAGTGTGGTATTTTTATTTATTTATTATTTTGGAATGGTATTTAGGAGAGTTGGATATGTTGGTTAGTTAAAAAGAGATCAATCATGGGAGTTTCTAAACCATGTATGGGGGAAAGACCTTAGTGCTTAGAGATAATAATTTTGTCCATGATGTTCACTTGTTAATGTTTCTATGTTATTTCACCTTCTGTTAATCAAATATTTAATGATGTTACTTTTTTATGATATTTTTACTCTTGGGATAGTTCAAAATGGGATGAGTCTACTCACATCATGGTTGGAACAAGGGAATATATATTGATAAGAATTTTTCATTCTAGGGATATATTTATTTCAGGTGACATCATAACCTATATAACCTATGAAAATAATTATATTATGTTATATAAGGAAAATAAATGAGTGAAACTGTTATGTTATTTTAATTTATTTTTTCTTATGAGTAATGGGAAACCTTGATCCAATGGTTCTCTACTGTTTTCAGCATTTGATTTCAACCATATTTTTTTCCATGTTCTATGGAGTGTGTTTATCATTTTGGGGAAAATTCATCCTCATTGTCTTTGGATTGAGAATCTAGAGAGTCTTAATTCAAACAATCATAATGAATCTAAGACCGAACCCCGTATATTACTAGATAAAAATATGGATGAGTATCATCACATATGTTTCTTAAGATTCATGTGATCCATGGAGAGTGATATCATTCCCACCATCCTTTTGATGTATGAACTAACAAAAGAGTCCTAACTAGAGAATCTTCTTATGTTCCATTGTGAGGGAGAACCCCAAACGGCCATGTTTATGAATAATTTAGTTCTGATGATCATTAATCACCAAAATAAATAGGAAACAATTAACGTGAATCGCACCACATACATGTTAAAAGGACAATCCAAGCATTGGAGGGATATTATTAAACATGCCAATTAGAAAGAGGAGATATCCATAAAGAAAAATTGATGAAAAGTTACCAATACACTTATATAAAAAGATATTATTGGATGAGGGGGTTTTCTTTTTCATACACATAATTTATGATATATTTTCAATGATGTACTACATCAAATGATTAACCAATCTACATTTTTTATCAATATTTTCCAATAGATGAGGTCACCAGGGAAAGATATTTCCATAATGGGATTCACTTTAAGATAAGATCACAAAGTCTTTCTCTTAATTATTTTTATATACATGATTAATTAGGCTCTCATAAAGGATGGAATACTCATGGAGGACCCAAGAATCAGTTTGGCAGTTACTACTATGTGGAAGTACCATTATGACTATTACATCTAGTGTAGTAGCAAGATGAGAAGCTAGGGAAGTGGATATCCATATTAAAACAATAGCTTATTGTAGTTGATTTAGTGGGGAAGCTTTCGGCCAATGGATCCTATAGTTTCCTTCCCGCATTTTGTATTTCCACACTTAATTAATTTCTAGACATCCTCAATAGTTAAGTTATAACTCTCAATAGAATAACATTAGTAGGTGATTTGGATAACCACTAGATTCTGTGATGGAATCTATTACCAGTTGGAAATTAATTAGTTTGAGTTCCATCAGACATACTGGATTAGGTATATGATGTGTTAATCTCACATAGGAATGGTAGTACAATCTATATGGAGTATCATAGGGGAATTATACTAGATCCCAGAGTATAGGGGTGAGTTAACTTCCAACTATAAAGTTTACTCTAAATTATCTTATTGCAATACCTTCAATCATTAGTGAAATGTTTCTTGTACCATCAAACCTTTCATTCATTTTTTGATACATGAGAATCATATAACATTATTTCTATTCAATTTTATAGTGGTTTGGTTTTGGTTTTGGAGAGTATGGATTCAAATATATCCATGAACAAGACACTTGGAATGCGATTAGAGAATATCAAATGTTTCATGGAATAATCTCTATAAATTGGTCCTTACTATTACCTTTGAGATGTTTTTTTCTATAAATGAGATGATTAAATTTGATTACATGTATATACTAGAAAGTTTAGTACCATGTTCATATCAACTATTATCATAGGGGAGTTACCTTTTTATCCCCAAAAGGGGGTAGTTATCATCACTAAGGTGATTATGTTATTTTGGTTGGTCATGTAGGAAAAATTTTGTACATTATGGATTGTATCATAGCCTAGTTATTTGGACTTATTATGTATGATGGTAGAATTTAGTATGATAAAATTACCAATAGTAGTAGAAATCATTCATGATGTATTTTCTTAATAATTATTTGTATTGCCTCTTGAGTGGGAGAATGAATTCATGATCGAAATAGTTCTTGGATCTGATCTAATATCTATGTCTCTTTACTATTTAGAAAAATTATTCATTTCTGAGGTGAATGTTCAGTTGGAAGATCTTGATGAAATAAGATTCATAAGTCCTGTTACATATCCATCGATCTCTCTCATTCTATTCTCTAAGAAGGCCGAATGGAAATTATGCTTATATGTAGATTATTAGAGACTGAACAATATGAAGATAAATAATTGATATCCCATTTCATGCATTGATAATATTTTTTATTAGATGAGATGTGGTAGGATACTTACTATGATTGACTTGACATTGAGGAACCATTAGTTGAGGCTGATATCATTATACATTCCCTTGACTACTTTTAGGGGAATGTATGGTTCATTCATGGTCGTGGTAATGTAGTTTGGTCTGAAAAATTACCCATTGGTATTCAGGATATAGATGAATTGGATATTCCATCCATTAATTTATTATTTTATATTATTTTTCATTTATTAAATATTTTTATTCTCCTTATATACATAAATTCGTGTCCAATATCTTGATATTGTGTTGAGATTACTTTGGGAGCATCACATTTATTCCAACGAATCCATATAATTTTACTTTTTTAATAGAGTTCACTTCCTAGGTAATTTTTTATATATTATGGAGTGTTAGTAGACCCATGGAATTATATAGGTATGGTATCATGTTAACAACCCAATAATTTATATTCTATTTAGAGCTTTCTATGTCTATAAAGCTACTATCAAAAAATTTTCTACGATATATCTTTTTTGGAAGCACCTAATTTTTTGAGATGACCAATAATGTGGAGATGTTTGTTTGTTAAAATTATTGTGAGAAGTATTTATAAGAGTATAAGAGAATCTTTGACTTAGTACCAATATTTACTTTACTTGATTAAATTAAGGAATATATTGTGTAATGTAACTCATCTAGAGTCGAATTCAAATAGATTATAATTCCTGATGACCTAGTAGTTTCTTATCTATCGAGACAAATAAGGCCACTGGAGAGGAACAACCATAATCATGATCTATAATAATATATGATGGTAAATTCCATGAGATTTAGGAGACAATAACTATAGGGAAATAGATTTATGGTAAACACAAACAACAAGATCTTTATGTACAAAATTTCTCAATGAGACTTGAACCTTCTACAAAAAAGGTGGGATGAATATTTTTAGTATTCCCACATAAATTTTTCTTATAATCTTTCCAAGGGAAATGGTTTTATGATTTTATGAGATTTAATACACATGTAGAAGTTGTATGGGAGTCTTTTAAAAAGTTGGGGCTAATGAAACTCTTTTCCGATATATATCAAGATGTTTAGGAGTTTATGGGATGAGTATACCTGACTTCTACATTGATTATACCCATGGTTCTGAAAAAGAAATAAGTTAAAAAGGTTGTCTAATACAAAGGGATTAGAGCAGAGGAAAGATTATATGGTGTGGTGGAACCATCAGGATGGTCTCCTATTAGTGGCAATGTTCTGCTTGACCGTGGAAAATGTATGAATTATTAGAGTATTGTGTGAGGAGAAGAGGATGGAGTTTTATTCTTCAATATGGGTGATACATGTTGTTATGATAAATATTTATCATGGTCTCCATGAAATGTACTTGTAAAAAATTATGAATAATTTGATAGAGGAATTATTGTCAAGACTTTCACCTATTAGTAGGTGACAGATGAGCATCATAGGCCTACTAGGTTATTGTATCCACTACCCAATTCAAAATGGAAGTGGGATGATTCCACTATGTATTTAATGATAGTATTCCCCATAAGACCCTAAAATAATGATATAGTGTTGGTTATAGTGTATAAACTAAATAATATATCCCACTTCTAGCCTATTAGGGAGTCCTTCACTCTTAATAATATGGGTTGTCTCTATGTGTGGGAAATAGTGTGACCACAGAGTGCCCTGAGGAGTATGATCTCTGATCAAGATACTCATTTCATGTCTCAGTTCTATAAGTGTATTTAGAACTCATTAGGATCCCAATTCCTTATGTGTAAAACCTATCACTCTCAAGGAGGTGGTTAAACTAAAGAGACAGTTCTGATTTTCGAGGATAAGTTACGAGCCTATGTTTTCCACTTAGATGGTACTTGTAAGTGTAATTTGGAACTCATGGGGTTTAAATATAATAAAAAGCTCAAAAAATTTGTCCAAATTAATCATTTTGTGAATTTTAATGGAATTTAATTTTTTTCACTTCTTTTACGATTAGAGGATAGAGGGTTAGTTCTTGTTGAACCTAGTATGTTGCATGAGACATTTGAGTAGGTCTAGTAAATAAATTAGTGGTTAGTGACCACCTAGATATAGAGAAAATTTTATGTAGGCCATTGGTGATGAAATATAGAGTCAAATATTAACCATCATATTTTCCTTTGGGTGTCATCAATGATGGGGAAATGGTGCATTGGGAAGAAAGGTATGTTGGAATGTAGGATTGTCATGATGTTTGAAATAGTTGAATGGTTTGATCCAGTCTAATTTTTTTTGACATTGCACCATATTATAGTTCCATTCATGATTTTCTTCACATAAAAAATACTTATAGATATAATCATAACTCTCCTCATGTGATATATGTAGAATATGTTTCACCAGCTGTTGATGTAACCTTTATGGAGAATCTAATTAATGTTATGGAACATAGTGAGAATAATATGTGAGGGAGAACTACACAACTAGTTTTATTTTAGTGGCAACATTTTTGTTTTCCTATAGATTCGTGGGAGATTGAGTCTATAATACTGACATAGTGGACAAGATTGTTCATGGATAGCCCTAAATATTCATTGTATTATTGTTCAAGGATGATATTTTATATGATGGTGAGGATGTGAGATCCCATATTTTTTAATGTGTTTCTTTATTTAGGTTTTCATGAACCTCTTTGATATCAGCTATCATTCAATTAAAAATTATTAACCAACTTTGTATGCTAGTTGTGGCGGTTCTAGGAGGAATTGATGTAGAAAATTATTTATGGATGTATAATTAATTCACAACATGAATTGTCAATTCATGAATTAAATTTTTATGGGATTACCCCTTGAAATACATATGTGTTATGAATGGGTATGGGTAGACCCCACAAAACTAATTCATGTCCTGAATTGAAATGGGCACTCTATGGATTGAAAAATCACTTTATTTAATGTATTCACATTGTGAAATGGGTTTTCTTATTGGTTTTTAATGCAAGAAAATATATTTTTATTGTTAAATGGAAAATAAAACCACTCACATCATTAATACCTTATTCACATAATTTCTGTGCCGCACCTATACTTATTTAAATATCTCTAGTTCCCTATATTTTGATATTTCTCACCTTCTTAAACTAAAACTCTTCTATAGACACAAAGGATTCATACTTTACGAACCAAATTCAATACCATATTGGATCTCATTATTTTTTACCTCAAGATCAATGTTATGAATTTTATTTCTTAATAGCCTTTTTTTCAAATTGGTTTTACCATATGGATAACCCAAGATCTAGACTCCCTAACATAGATCATGATCTTATTTCATGTACTAAAATAATATTTTGTATTCATTGAAAGAATAAAGGAGTAACAAGATTTACCTCAGATATTGAAGATTTTCCTTTATCATATTTATCTTTGAGGTGGGAGGTCAAAATAGACTCTCTAATGTCATCTTTGATTACACTATTATGTATAATAAATGTGATCATTAGTTATTCCATGCATACAACTTAATTAATTATAAAATTACCCATTTAATAAATATTCAAATGCTTTGACTCACCATGGATATCTTCTAGTATTGTTTCATTGAGACCAAATAGTGGAAATAGAAGAGGTGATCCTACCCTTGAAATTGTGATGAACTTAACATCTTAGTAATTTGACTTTGGCATAATAATTGAATTATGATTTTTATAATTTTGGTATAAATTTGAATTGTGATAATTGTGATCTTGGTATTACATTTGAAATATAATAATTGGTATCTAGGAATGATATGACTATGGTGATTAATACATGATATTTGAATACACCCATAAAGAGTAAATGTCATGATAACATGTAAATGGATAATTTGACTATTTTGCCTTCCATTCCATGTTTGATATATTGAATATGGTATTATTTTGGCCTGATGTAACATGGTGTTGATTTCTTGATTCATGATTATGAAGTACTCCATGGGATCACTTAGTTGAATCTATACTAGTTTAGAGTTTAGTAAGATATTTAATAACATTTGGTATTTCCCATGGTTTTTAAGTCACCATAGAAATATGTATGTGGCTCTATCGTGGTTTTGTTTTTTTTTTGGAGAAGTTATATTTCATAATTATCATATAATTACACCATTTTAATACTTAAGGTACTCTAATATGTGAAATTATCATGTACCCAGTGATACTTGGTTACACGAGATATGTCAGGGGAGATTTTTTCTTGCTTCAAGAGGATCCAACAGTTAGTACAGATATTAACAATGGAATCAATGTAGTGTTGTATGGCCTATTGTAATATTTTCTGTTCAAGGGACAATAGTATTATGTGATATTACTATATTAATTTAAGAATTAATACATTATTTTAAATTATTTCATGCATTATATATTCAAAATATAATTTTGGACACCTGGTGTGTTGACCTACTGAGTTGTAATTTTACCTTGTTTGGGAATTGTTAGGTACCAGATAAAATTTCATGGTAGTAGGTATGGAAAATAGATAGGGAATTTTTTCAATATTTTAAATTTCTGGTTTAGTTGGTGCTTCGAGATGGGACTGATATTTGGTTTAGGATTTCAGTTTCTTTTAGAGTATTTAATTGAGTCTACTAATTCTTTTACTTACATGACACCCATTATGTCATCTATTTGCATTCATCCTAACGTTACATGATTTATTTATTAATTGGATTTTTAAGAATCATTTTTTTCTATTTTGGTTTGTTATTGATTATTAATATTATTTTTCTGTTATAGTAACTCTATTTAAAAGGGTATATTCTCCCCCTATATTCCTTACACACTCACTGCTAGTCTGAAGCCACTGGTGTTTGGGGAGGTGTGCATTTGGTCTAGTGGCCGACATGGAAAAATCACATGATGGATAACCAGTCCAGGGAATGTCATAGAGAGGACGGTTGGTCTGACTCATCTCTCCTTATCAGGGGAATTATTTCCTACTCCAAGGATCTAATATATATTTGATATACATTCAGGATTCTTTGTGTATAATAGTACTCTTCATCCATAAGAACTGGATTTAATTAAGGAATGAAATTAAGAGAAACTAAAATTTGAGATTATACAGTCCCTTATTTAATGAAATAATTTTGTCACACTCTTGTTTAGAGCTATATAGTGATGCACTAGAGATTTTATGACTATCTAGGGAGGCATTGGGATGCTATTAAAGTATTCATGAAGTATTTTGGAGTTTTTATGAGTTATATGCTAGTGGATTCATATATATATCTAAATAGGGAATCAAAACCATCAAAGTTTAGTGGTACTTAACTGGACACTTCAAAACTTTTAAGGTCACGTGACAAAGACCATAGTGTTTTGAATTCATTTTCATGCATTGACAATCTCTCTCAAGAAATATAAATTGATATAGAGTAGACCTCTAGTTTGAAGTATCCAACCAATGGATGGTTTTTCTCATATATATGAGAAGTGAATTTTGGTTTATCCTATCTAATGGTAAATAATAAGATTGGGTGTGGTTTGAGATTACACCTAGTAGGAGGTCCATGTATGGTTTTCTACACTATATATATTAAAAAATTGACATGGATGTAAGATTGGGATGCTTTAGTCTTATAACTAGTTTATTTTCCTAAAATGATTCTCTACAACCTATCTATTAGTCACTATATGAGGTAGGAACACATGAATGTTTGGGAATACTTCTAGTAGGCTATCCAGATATGGTAAGGTTATGGATTCAAATCATACAACATGGTACCCCTAAATCCTAAATATATTAGGATTTAGGGGTGAATTCCTAAATAGGTTGGTTTCCTAAGAGAATACACACTCAGGTAGGAGACCTGGAAGATGTTTTGTTCAAGTAGGGGACCTTGGAAAAGACTTTCTCATATAGGAATCATTGACTATAATATGGGTGTGTGGTTACATAATATATGATTCTTTAGATAAATATGATAAATGGATCCTAAGTGTAGGTTTTCTGAGTTATATATTGTTCGTGGTTCCAAAATCGTCATTTCCTTTAGGTTTTGAATTTATAATCACTTGAACGAGGGATGGAATGGACCAGGATATCATCAGACATTTCTTCCAATATGTTTTTTTTTTCAAAATTGTTTCCTTTGGGTATATTTAGAGAATATGAGGTACGTAGATTTGTATCATTAAGAATGACCACTTATTCACCCTATTTGAGGCACAAAAAACATATAGAGGACCTATTAATTTGAAACAAGAACTATATTGTTCTTAAAAAAGGGGTTCAACATAAAGGATTCTTGGGAATGTGAGTCCATATGTTCAAATTAATAGAACTATATTTATCTGTGTGTATATCATGAGTATGAAAGTACTATGTGTGAAGATGATATTTCAAGATAACAGGGTGGTGAAGGGACTAGGGATCAAGTGAAGGGAGGCATGTTGAACAAATTTTGTTAATATAAGATCATGTTTAATCATATTCACAGACAAAATCCAAACATTAAACATAATAAATTTTTATTCTAGAGTTCATTATTCCCCTATGAGTACTCTAAATGAATAATTAATTTCATAATAATCCACATGATACTAGGTTCCATGTATTAGGATTATTCAGGGCTAGAATGTTTCTATAATACCTTTAAAAATGATTCTTTCATTTTTATAGGAAATTTAATCAATAATGGATGAAATACGTATCCTACTCCCATTGGGTGATTATCACACCGACATCACTAGACTGGAAAATATTCTTGAGTAATCTATATCCATTAGTGTGTGATAAATAATATGGCACATGAAGATCAATTTCATATTATTTTTGTAAAAATATACATTTTTAACTACACTTTAGAAATATCAACCTAGTGAGGAATGTATCATGGATATTTTTAAAATTTGTAGAGCACACATTTTTTGGATCCAAAATTTTTATGATAAATCAAGTTATAAATATTTAAAAATAACCCCAAGGGCATCAATTAATCTTAATTCAACTCATGATCAATATCAAACTAGTATATTAGTGTACAATAAGGTATTTATCCATTGGATATGTCATAAAAACATCGATCCTCTATTAGTGGAAGTGTGTTTATATATGTGTTTTAATATCAATATTTATATATATAATCAACCTCATAGAGATTAAAATATAATCACTCTATCATTAGAGGCCAACTATCCCATTTCAAGTTGTTTCCATATCTACTCACTGATATCATCCTCACATAGGATGCATCACTTATCATAGGAAGGAATATTTATCTAAATTGACATATCATATCATATAAATATATTTATATTTATATATATTTAATACTTATACTATACGAGTAAATGTACACAAGGGTCTATGAAATCTAAATACTATTCTACTACACTTTCCTTAAGTTTGATCCATAAAAAATTAGTCAATATCTATATATGAAATATATAACATATAATTAGCTACACATATTAAATATAAAAATGGAAACATCTAAGAATGGTAATAATATAAACACCATAAACTAGTAGTATAGTTTAATGATTACTCAATATAGAAGTATTTATTCTTTAAAATGAATAAATGCACATGCTTAAGATCACCTGTAGACATACTATATATCAAATATATTCATTATTAATATCAAATGTTATCAGGTTTTTTTTCAAAAACAACCATGATAAAAATAAATAGGGGATATAATAATTGTTAGTAGAAAACATGCTCATAAATAAGTAAAAAAAACATTCCTTCATCAAGTAATAAAAATACAATCATTTGTCTAAGAATATAAAAAAGGATTTTTTTCATCATACCAAATTAAATAAGACAAAGAATAGAAATAAAAATTTCATAAGAAACAATTTACATTATCATGAAAATCCATATGAAAAATAATATACAAAAAATATCATCTAAAAACACATGGGTAGAATAAATAATCAATAAACAATGATCCAAATAACTAATTTCTTAATATTCACCACATTATGCATTCAATATTTTTTTGAGATCCTATTGTGATATACAAATTACTATAATAGGCAGACCTGGTCAGTTATCTAACACAAGGATTTCCTAACAAATATATTGTAATGGCCTGGACCTCTCCGGTCCACTACTTTGTGAAAATGTGGTGTTGGAGGTGTTCCGGGAGGTCAAGATGACTTATCCCCCAGCCGCACCCTACCGGTAGCTCGGTCTACCGGTAGCCGCTGCCTACCGGAAGCTCGGTCTACCGGTAGCCGGTGCCTACTGGTAGCTCGGTCTACCGGTAGCCGCAGCCTACCGGTAGCTCGGTCTACCGGTAGCCGCAGCCTACCGATAGCTCGGTCTACCCGTAGCCGCAACCTACCGGTAGCTCGGTCTACCGGTAGCCGCTACCTACCGATAGCTCGGTCTACCCGTAGCCGCAGCCTACCGGTACCTCGGTCTACCAGTAGCCGCAGTCTAGCAGTAGCTCGGCTAACACTTTTCCAAATTTCTAGTTCTGTGAACAATATTTCTATCGGTGACCTTCTATCGGTAGACTTGAATAATGTTCTATCGGTGAGGATCTAACGGTAGACTTGTGTTTCTATCGACAAGGTTCTATCGGTGACCTTTTTTTCCTTTGCCAATTTTTGAGTTCTGTGAACAGTGTTCCCAGAATTTTAAGATCTACCTATTCCTTCCTTTGCCAAATTTCACGTTTGAACAGTGTTTCTAGAATCCTAAGAGCTACCGATTCCTTCCTTTTCCAAATTTCACGTTTGAACAGTGTTTCCAGAATCCTAAGAGCAACCGATTCCATCCTTTGCCAAATATCACGTTTGAACAGTGTTTCCAGAATCCTAAGAGCTACCGATTCCTTCCTTTTCCAAATTTCACGTTTGAACAGTGTTTCCAGAATCCTAAGAGCTACCGATTCATTCCTTTGCCAAATTTTGAGTATGTGAATAGTGTTTCCAGCTTCCAACAGTTTCGCCCTTTTGACGTTTTCTTTGACATAAAATACATTTAAAGCCTTATTTTAAGGGCTCTTAAGGCCGTTTAAAATGACATAAATCCTATATTAATTATTCTGAAGGCCAGGATGTATTTACTTGGTCAAACCGCGTGGGTTAATGCGATCCGTTTTTAATGGAGAATTAACCGGATCTTAAACTGTCGCCCCATTAAATCTTCAAAAAGGGACGAGATATCATTCTCCCTTGTTCTTTCCCTTTGTTCTCAACTAAGAGGCACTAGAACCTTTCAATCCATTCCGTAGGAGTTTCACAATCAATCTTTACTCCTAGGATTGGTTCTGCTCTGTTTTGGATGCAACTGAGTCGTGTCGATCAATCTTCGATATAAGGTATGTTGTATCGTCATTCTTTTGGGGTTTATCTTCTCCTATACTCCATTACATATTTATACCATGTAATTTCCAAGATTATAATGGGTTTTATTGGGGTTGATTGGTACTGTCGTACCGCAGCATCCTCCGGTGGATGCAGTTGTCGCGAGGGGAGGATCGTGACCTATTGTGTGGATAAAGAACGTGAGGAACTATTTGAGGTAGGGGATTCATGGCTTCTTTAATTATATATGTGCAATCGTAGAATTCGCATGATTTATCCCTTTGGATCACAATGAAATTGACCTAATTAAATACTTGAAACGGATTAAAAGAATTAGTTGATCGCATGTTGTTGCTTTATACCATGATAACGGTTTGCCTCACGTTTTCCTAGATATAGTGATATCTATGTTTTCTTTGATTTGTTGTTCGTTCATGATAGAGATTGATAATGAACTTAAAGCCGGAATTAATAGTTAATTAATTGGCTAAAGATAAAGAGGCATGTAAATTAATCTGGTTATTGCAGTTGTTGAAGTTGTTCTAATTTGGGGATAATCAAATTAGGGAAGGAAGAATGGTTATTTAATTGTGATAGCTTGCTGATTAGGTATCCGTGATTGGAACCTATGAATAAAAAATCTGCCAATTCAATATGGATTAATGAACAGATTATGTGAGAATTTTTAAAGGTGTTCTGAGTTACCCTCTTATTTGCTAAAGGGTCAAGAGCCCATGGTTGTGATTGTTGTTTTTCTGCTACTTGTGCTGTGATGGGAGCCTGGATGGCTGTTGTGATATGTGGAGGCGTGGAGGCCTTGTGGTTATGGCAGTAGATGACGCCTAGAGTGGCGATATGAATCAGTTATGCATGTGGGTTTCGGGGAGGACACCAGGGGTGATGGAATGGGATGGATGCGGTTGCTGGATGCTTGTGGTTTTCTTTGAATGTTAATCTGCTTTGCTTTTCCCCATTGCTCAAGGCAGCTGCTCTCGCTACCCTTCTTCTGAAGGAGGTGAAGACGCGCGGGGTATGCTACGTGCTTTCCGTGTTTATCCTCTCGAGGGAAAATGGGTCTGTGCTCTTTCTATAGGCGGCAAATACTCGACGGGTAGTATACCTACTCACCGTGTTGATCCTCCTTTGTGTTTAGTAGCATAGGATGATTTTCTAGAATGCCTGGGAATGTGGGAAAGTAACTCTATAATGAATGTTTGATTAAATGTTGAAAATCCGCGGGGATGGAGATACTGGAATTTAAAGGTGATGTGAATCTTAAAAGGAGCAGTGTTTTTGAATGTGATGCCAATTCAGTTTAATGTGTAATTTTTCATTCTTAATTAATGTTTAAAGAATTAAATTAACGTACAGTGGAACTGATAAAATGAGAATGGAGTAATCTAATAAAGCTCTTCAAATGTTTTTTTTCTTATAGGATACCTAGTCTTTGAAGTAACATCCTGGAGTTTGAGAGACGTTAGCTGCAGTTGTATCTAAGACTAGATAATGCCCATAGTGTGGATGTGAGTTACATATATATTTTGTACTTTTTGTGTTTCTATACGCTACTCCACCCTATCGGTAAGGGCAACTGACACCCTGGGGATTCTGAGCCCTGGGGGGGAGGGGTGTTTTCCCCAACATTCTGATGGGAGGTTGAATGGCTGACTACACCCTTTGGACCCGCTCTCGTCTCTTGGTAGACACTTGTTCCATAAGGCACAGCGGTTAGTTACCCCATATATGTGTGTAGAGGGCTGTAATGGCTTGTGGTTATTCACACACATATATTATGGATATAGAATCCTATGGACTACTATAGGTGTAATGTGTATAGGCTATGATGGCTTGAGGATCCTTACTTGGAGTATGGGCTGTAATGGCTTGAGGTATTATACCCGACGTATGATACACGTTTTGCGGGATGTGGTGGCTCCCGGAAACTACCTGGTTACTTTTGGTTGTGAGGACGGTGTGGTGCTTCGCCCAGGTGTCTGCGGGAAAGCCTATGTGGTGCATGAGGTGCAGATTGTGGAGCTTAGCCCAGGTGTCTGCGGGCAAGCCTTTGGAGAGAGATGCACAGGACGTATGTCATTGGGGAAAATCGGAAAACCAGTGGGGAAGTATTAGCGGGGTACCCTTGATATTCTTTACTATATGCTATATTCTTGTATGCGGTACTTGGTGAGAGTAGCCATGGTGAGGTTGGGAACTTAGTATACCTGTTTAGGTGATGAGTTAGTTTCACTTATGGTTCACTGGGCTTTTGCATGGTTTCTTTACTTTTTCACGAGAGTCTTGGGGAGGATCCTACTGAGTATACTATTATAATCACCCTATGTAGATATAAATTTTTTTTCAGGTCACTTGGAGCAGGTTGGAGATCAAGCTGGTTACTACTAGCTTGCTATTGGAGGAGGAGTTGTTCGGGCTTATGGTCACTACCGTTTTACTTTCTTTTGGGTACTTTTAGTTTCCCCTTTCAGTTGTAGTAATTTTACATGAAATTTCATATATGTACTTGGATTTCTTTTATATCTCAGTTCTGAGTTGGAGTTGATTGGAGTCTATTATATCTCTTTCTTTTTTGCATGTGTTCTCTTAGAGGGTAATGCCTCCCATTTGTATGTTTATTATACCCTCAGTGCTAGTTGCCAACCCGGGGCCTACTGGAGGCGGGACTTGGAGGTCATTATCTCCCTTCTCACATTGCCGACCCAGGAGGGGTACACTTTGTGGGGAGGGGGTCATGACAGAGTGGTATCAGAGGTCTGGTTGAGGGATAAGATGGAGTTTGGAGTTAGGCACAAGTGAGGATTCATGGGGTGGTAGGGAAACGGTGTCATTCATGTTTAGCAAGTGGGGTAAACACTGGAGACCGGCAGAGACATAGGCGTTCAGGGCCCCCTATGATCTACGATTCCTACTAAACAAAGTGATACTGGTTGCAGGGTAGAGACCTAGGAAAGGATCATGCATCATTATTCTTTGCGCCTGTGTTTGAATGGGTAGACCTTGGGATAGGTAACCTGAAATTAATAAAACAAAACAATTAATTAATTAATGTGAATCTTCCATATTCCAGGATTAGGAGTTCTAATAGTTGTTATTTTACAGGTATGGCTCCAGGTCGACGTCCTCGTCAGGTTTGCGCAGAATATGCCCAGCAGGCTATTCCAGCAGATCACCGCCAAGTAGAGGTTGACGAAGATGACACTTAGAGGAAGACACTTCGAGAGTTTCAGTGCCAGAGTCTACAGAAGTACGAGGGCTCCGTTTCAGATGTAGTCACAGAAGACTGGTTGGAGGAGTTTGAGATAGGCTTCAGTTCGATTCATGCTCGGAAGGAACACTGGGTGTCCTTGGTTGTGACGATGCTGCGTGGAGCAGCGAGGCAGTGGTGGTTCTTGTTCCTCGGTGATCATGAGGAGTTAGCAATCTCATGGGAGGAGTTTCGAGATAGGTTTTGAGTCGAGTTTCTTTCATCAACTGCGAAGGTGTCCGGTCGTCAGGAGCTTCTCACCCTTCGACAGGGGAGCTCTAGTGTTTGAGAGTTTGGAATCCGTTTCAGGAACCTTCTACAATATGCTTCAGACCTGTTACCAGATGATGAGGCCCGAGCGAGGCATTTTGAGGAGGCTTTGTGTTCAGAGATCCAGCGCCAGGTCACCCCATTTATGCTGAAGACATATCTTGAGGTGCTGGAGGGGGTAGAGGTTTTTGAGAGGACTTTGGCCAGGACTGGATCATCACGAGAGTGGAATCGTCATGATTCCCCACGAAGCAGAGCTGTGGTCCGGGGTTCCCGGTTTTCAGGACAGAAGAGTTTCCGTTCACCTGGGGGTAGGTCCCAGCCCTTCCCATCTCATTTCTCCGGAGGCAGCAACTCTCAGGCCTATTCCAAGGGATCATGCGCTTGTTTTTCTTGTGGTGGTTGTGGTCATCATCAGCGGGAGTGCCCGACTTTTCAGAGCATTCATCGTGCACCGGGCGCTCCGCTCCAGGTTCCTCCGCTGAGGCAGTTCCAGCCGAGGAAGTAGCAGCAGGTTGCACCAGCTTTAGATCACCAGAGGGTAGATAGAACAGGTAGAGGACAACCCCATGATGATCCCCGTCCTCAGAGAGCAGAGCGCGGCCATGGTGGTGGTCATCATCAGGGTCAGAGAGGCCGTGGAGGAGGTCGTCGTTAGCTTCATGCTCTAGCGTTGCCAGCCCCAGGCGAACCAGATGTCGTTCGAGGTACCCTTTGCTTGTTTTCTACCTTGGTGTATGCCTTGTTTGATTCAGGAGCAACACACTCATTCATATCACCTACCCTTGTCCATGCTTTGGGACTTGAGGTAGTGAGGCTTCCAGTGCCCTTGGTGTTGACTACGCCAGTTGGAGGTCGAGCTGACTTGTTTGAAGTATGTAGAGAATGTGAGCTAGTGTTGGGGCAACACCGCTCTTGGGGAGATTTCCTATGTTTACGAATACAACCATATGATGTCATACTCGGCATGGATTGGTTGTATTCGGTGTAGGATTTTGTGGATTTCTACAGGAAGAAGGTCGTTTTCCTTGATGCATATGGAGAGAAAGTGGTGTTTGTTGGTGAGAGAGATCCTCAGATGAGTCACAGATGAGTTTCATCCTTATCATCCATGATGGTTGGGATGATGATGAGTTCTTCAGAGGTTCAACAGTTGGCGTTTCCTAGGGTCATAGAGGAGTACCCTGACGTCTTTCCAGGAGAGGTTGTATCCTTACCCCCTCGACGAGAGATCGAGTTTGGGATCGAGCTACAGCCAGGAGCGTCCCCTATCTCTATGTCTCCATATAGGATGGCCCCTTCTGAGTTACGAGAGCTATGTATTCAGTTTGATGGTCTGTTGCAGTGTGGTTTTGTTCAACCAAGTGTGTCACCTTGGGGTGCACCAGTTTTGTTTGTGAAAAAGGATGATGGCAGTTTGCGGTTGTGCGTCGATTATCGTCGATTAAACAAAGTGACAATAAAGAACCGCTATCCTCTCTCGTGGATTGATGACTTATTCAATCAACTGAAGGGTGCAAGTTGGTTCTCAAAGATCGACTTGCGGTCAGGATATCACCAAATGTCTGTAAAGGATAAGGATATCCCAAAGATTGCTTTCCATTGTCGTCATGGGCATTATGAGTTTGTTGTAATGCCATTCAGCATGACGAATGCTCCAGCTGTTTTCATGGGGTTGATGAATGCTGTGTTCCGTGAATTCCTCGACAAGTTTGTTTTGGTTTTCATCGATGACATCCTTGTGTACTCCACATCTGAAGAAGATCATGCAGAGCATCTACGAGCCGTTTTGGGAGTTCTTCGCCAACATCAGTTGTTTGAGAAGTTGTCCAAGTGTGAGTTCTAGGCTCAAGAAGTTCGCTTCTTAGGGCATGTTGTGTCCCAATAGGGAGTAGCTGTGGATCCATCGAAGATAGAAGCAGTAGTGTCTTGGGCAGCCCCCAAGACCATGTCAGAGGTTCGAAGTTTCCTTGGTCTCGCAGGCTATTATATGAGGTTTGTAGCCAATTTCTCCCGAGTTGCGAATCCTCTGACAGCTTTGACCAGGAAGGATCAAGCGTTCATATGGACTGATCAGTGTCAGATAGCTTTCGAGTATCTAAAGGAGAAGTTGGTAAGTGCTCCAGTCCATTGTCTTCCAGCGGAGGGAGTCCAGTTTAATGTTTTCTGTGATGCTTCACATCTGGGGCTAGGTTGTGTTCTCATGAAGCATAGGTCAGTTGTTTCTTATGGGTCTCGGCAGTTGCGTCCCCATGAATGCAACTATGCCACCCATGATCTTGAGTTGGCAGCCGTGGTGTTTGCTCTAAAGTTGTGGAGACATTACCTCATTGGTGAACACTTTGTGGTTTTCACCGATCATAAGAGTTTGAGGTATGTTTTCTCCCAATGTGACTTGAACTTGAGGCAGCGTCGGTGGATGGAGTTCTTGCAGGAATACGACTTTGAAATATCATATACACTTGGAAAAGGGAATGTTGTAGCTGACGCACTAAGCCGAAAGACACGTAATGATGTTGTGCGTGAATCTGGTGATTCCTGGAGAGTGATGGGAGAGCTATCAGCTTTGCATCTTGATATGGGAGAAGTTGGGGTAGAGGTTGTCTTTTCCAGATGATGGTGCAGTCATCCCTGATGCAGAAGGTGGAAGAGTCTCAGTTGGGTGATCTAGAGGTGGAAGTCTGCAGAGACAGAGTTGTTTGTGGTGAGGCCCCTGATGGTTGGTCGGAGGATGAACAACACCGAGTGTTGTATCATGGCAGGCTTTTTGTCCCCTTGGTGATGCGTGAGACGGTTCTCCAAGAGTTCTATAGTTCACCGTTGGCAGTACATCCTGGTGTGACAATGATGTACCGATCCTTGAGGATTCAGTTTTGGTGGCCTGGGCTGAAACATACGATTGCTGAGTGTGTGTCTCGATGTTTAGTCTGCCAGAAGGTGAAGGCCGAACACCGTGTTCCTGGTGGTCATCTCCAGCACTTAGAGATTCCTCAGTGGAAGTGGGAGTACATCTCGATGGACTTTGTTACAGGTTTACCTTGAGCTCCGGGAGGACTTGATGCTATATGGGTGGTAGTGGATCGTTTAACAAAGTCGGCCCACTTCATAGCGATCAAGGAGTCGAGATTAGTGGAGGTTTTGTCGAGGAAGTATCTAGAGGAGGTGGTGAGACTCCATGGAGTACCTAGGACGATCATTTCTGATCGTGATTCTCGTTTTACCTCCAGGGTGTGGGGAGGTCTCCAGCATGCTTTTGGCTCTCAACTGTGCCTTAGCACTGCTTTTCATCCTCAAACGGATGGTCAGATAGAGCGAACCATCCAGACTCTTGAAGACATGTTGCGCTCTTGTGTTCTTGATTTTGGAGGTTCATGGACAAAGCACTTACCCTTGGTAGAGTTCGCTTACAATAATAGTTTTCACTCTACCATCGGTACGGCACCGTTTGAAGCCTTGTATGGTTGGCCATGCCGTTCTCCGTTGTGCTAGACTGGGGTCGGAGAGTCTGCAATTCTCGGACCATAACTAGTGCAGAATACAACAGAGATGGTTCAGGTGATTCGTGAGAGGATGAAGACAACACAGGATCGTCAGAAATCATATGCTGATCAAAGGAGACCATTAGAGTTTAATGTTGGGGATCATGTGTTTCTAAAGGTGACTCCCCGTCGTGGGCAGCGAAGGTTTGGTCGTGGAAGTAATATTTCTCCCCGGTTTGTTGGGCCCTTCGAGGTGTTGGCTCATGTTGGAGCTGTGGCATATCGAGCATCACTTCCCCCTTAGATGATTCAGATACATGATGTTTTCCATGTATCACAGCTCCGTCGTTACCTTCATGATGAATCTCATGTTATCGATTGGGGAGAGATCGATATTGATGATGATGCAACCTTCGAGGAGTGACCTGTGGAGATCCAAGACCGCAAGGAGAAGGTGTTACGTGGGCATTCTATCCCCTTAGTTCGTGTCTTTTGGCGACACGGTGGCATGGAGGAGAGTACATGGGAGCATGAGTCACAGATACGTGCTCAGTACCCAGAGTTGTTTAATGTTTAACTCTTTTCATGTAATGATGTTTTTTTATGGTTAGAACTTTCATGTTTTATTTATGTACCTTTTTTGTGATGTTATGATTGAATTCTTTGGATATGGATTGTTTGTTTCCATATTCTCGGATGTCGTAGTTTTGTTCCAGCTTTCGAACAACTCATGGTGGTTTTCCCCTGAGAGGTATCTTATGGGGTGGTTGTTCGGACCCCTCTTTTCTTTTGAGTTGGTTTTTAATTCTCGAGGACGAGAATGTTTTGAGAGGTATCTAATGTAATGACTCGGACCTCTCTGGTCCACTACTTTTTGAAAATGTGGTGTTGGAGGTGTTCCGGGAGGTCAAGGTGACTTATCCCTCAGCCGCACCCTATCGGTAGCTCGGTCTACCGGTAGCCGCCGCATACCGGTAGCTCAGTCTACCGGTAGCCGCTGCCTATCGGTAGCTCGGTCTACCGGTAGCCGCAGCCTACCGGTAGCTCGGTCTACCGATAGCCGCCGCCTACCGGTACCTCGGTCTACCAGTAGCCGCAGTCTAGCAGTAGCTCGGCTAACACTTTTCCAAATTTCTAGTTCTGTGAACAGTATTTCTATCAGTGACCTTCTATCGATAGACTTGAATAATGTTCTATCGGTGAGGATATAACGGTAGACTTGTGTTTCTATCGGCAAGGTTCTATCGGTGACCTTTTCTTTCTTTTGCCAATTTTTGAGTTCTGTGAACAGTGTTTCTAGAATTTTAAGAGATACTGATTCCTTCCTTTTCCAAATTTCACGTTTGAACAGTGTTTCCAGAATCCAAAGAGCTACTGATTGCTTCCTTTGCCAAATTTCACGTTTGAACAGTGTTTCCAGAATCCTAAGAGCTACCGATTCCATCCTTTGCCAAATATCACGTTTGAATAGTGTTTCCAGAATTCTAAGAGCTACCGATTCATTCCTTTACCAAATTTCACATTTGAACAGTGTTTCCAGAATCCTAAGAGCTACCGATTCTTTACTTTGTCAAATTTTGAGTATGTGAATAGTGTTTCCAGCTTCCAATAGTTTCGCCCCTTTGATGTTTTCTTTGACGTAATATACATTTAAAGCCTTATTTTAAGGGCTCTTAAGGCCGTTTAAAATTCCATAAATCCTATATTAATTATTCCTAAGGCCAGGATGTATTTACTTGGTCAAACCGTGTGGGTTAATGCGATCCGTTTTTAATGGAGAATTAACCGGATCTTAAACGGTCGCCCCATTAAATCTTCAAAAAGGGATGAGATATCATTCTTCCTTGTTCTTTCCCTTTGTTCTCAACTAAGAGGCACTAGAACCTTTCAATCCTTTCCGTAGGAGTTGCACAATCAATCTTCACTCCTAGGATTGGTTCTGCTCTGTTTTGGATGCAACCGCGCTGTGTCGATCAATCTTTGATATAAGGTATGTTGTATCGTCGTTCTTTTGGGGTTTATATTCTCCTATCCTCATTTCCATAATTATACCATGTAATTTCCAAGATTATAATGGGTTTTCTTGGGGTTGGTTGGTACTGTCGTAACGCAGCATCCTCCGGTGGATGCAGTTGTCGCGAGGGGAGGATCGTGACCTGTTGTGTGGATAAAGAACATGAGGAACTGTTTGAGGTAGGGGATTCATGGCTTCTCTAATTGTATATGTGCAATCGTAGAATTCGCATGATTTATCCCTTTGGATCACAATGAAATTGACCTAATTAAATACTTGAACCGGATTAAAAGAATTGGTTGATCGCACGTTGTTGCTTTATACCGTGATAACGGTTTGCCTCATGTTTTCCTAGATATAGTGATATCTATGTTTTCTTTGATTTTTTTTTCGTTCATGATAGAAATTGATAATGAATGTAAAGCTTGAATTAATTGTTAATTAATTGGCTAAAGATAAAGAGGCATGCAAATTAATCTGGTTATTGTAGTTGTTGTAGTTGTTCTAATTTGAGGATAATCAAATTAGTGAAGGAAGCATGGTTATTTAATTGTGATAGCTTGCTGATTAGGTATCCGTGATTGGAACCTACAAATAACAAATCTTTCAATTCAATAAGGATTAAAGAACAGATTATTCGGGAATTTCTAAAGGGGTTCTAAGTTACCCTCTTGTTTGCTAAAGGGTCAAGAGCCCATGGTTGTGATTGTTGTTTTTCTGTTGCTTGGGCTGTGATGTGAGCCTGGATGGCTGTTGTGATATGTGGAGGCGTGGAGGCCTTGTGGTTATGGTAGTGGATGACGCCTAGAGTGGCGATATGCATTAGTTATGCATGTGGGTGTCGGGGAGGACACCAGGGGTGATGGAATGGGATGGATGTGGTTGCTGGATGCTTGTGGTTTTCTTTGAATGTTAATCTGCTTTGCTTTTCCCCATTGCTCAAGGCAGCTGGTCTCGCTACCCTTCTTCCGAAGGAGGCGATGACGCGCAGGGTATGCCACGTGCTTTCCGTGTTTAGCCTCTTGAGGGAAAATTGGTTTGTGCTCTTTCTATAGGCGGCAAAGACTTGACGGGTAGTATATCTACTCATCGGGTTGAGCCTCCTTTGTGTTTAGTAGCATAGGATGATTTTCTAGAATGCCTGGGAATGTGGGAAAGTAACTCTATAATGAATGTTTGATTAAATGGTGAAAATCCATGGGGATGGAGATACTGGAATTTAAAGGTGATGTGAATCTTTAAAGGAGCAGTGTTTTTGAATGTGATGATAATTCAGTTTAATGTGGAATTGTTCATTCTTAATTAATGTTTAAAGAATTAAATTAACGTACAGTGGAACTGATAAAATGGGAATGGAGTAATCTAATAAAGCTCTTCAAATGTTTGTGTGCTTATTGGATACCTAGTCTTTGAAGTAGCAGCCTGGAGTCTGAGAGACATTAGCTGCAGTTGTATCTAAGACTAGGTAATGCCCATAGTGTGAATGTGAGTTACATATATATTCTGTACTTTTTGTGTTTCTATACGCTACTCCACCCTGTCGGTAAGGGAAACTGACACCCCGGGGATTCTGAGCCTTGGTGGGGTGTTTTCCCCAACATTCTGATGGGAGGTTGAATGGCTGACTACCCCCTTTGGCCCCGCTCTCGTCTCTTGGTGGATACTTGTGCCATAATGCACAATGGTTAGTTACTCCATATATGTGTGTAGAGGGCTGTAATGGCTTGTGGTTATTCACACACATATATTCTGGATATAGTATCTTATGGAATACTATAGGTGTAATGTGTATAGGCTATGATGGCTTGAGGATCCTTACTCGGAGTATGGGCTGTAATGGCTTGAGGTATTATACCCGACGTATGATACACGTTATGCGGGCTATGGTGGCTCTCGGAAACTACCTGGTTACTTTTGGTTGTGAGGATGGTGTGGTGCTTCGCCCAGGTGTCTGTGGGAAAGCCTATGTGGTGCACGAGGTGCAGATTGTGGAGCTTAGCCCAGGTGTCTGCGGGCAAGACTTTGGAGAGAGATGCACATGACGTATGTCGTTGGGGAAAAGTGGAAAACCAGTGGGGAAGTAGTAGCGGGGTACCCTTGATATTCTTTACTATATGCTATATTCTTGTATGCGTTACTTGGTGAGAGTAGCCATGGTGAGGTTGGGAACTTAGTATACATGTTTAGGTGACGAGTTAGTTTCACTTATGGTTCACTGGGCTTTAACATGCTTTCTTTGCTTTTTCACGAGAGGCTTGGGGAGGATCCTACTGAGTATACTGTTATACTCACCCTATGTACATATAAACTTTTTTTCAGGTCACTTGGAGTAGGTTGGAGATCAAGCTGGTTACTACTAGCTTGCGGTTGGAGGAGGAGCTGTTCAGGCTTGTGGTCACTGCCATTTTACTTTCTTTTGGGTACTTTTAGTTTCCCCTTTCAGTTGTAGTACTTTTTAATGACATTTCATATATGTACTTAGATTTCTTTTATATCTCGGTTCTGAGTTGGAGTTGATTGGACTCTATTCTATCTCTCTCTTTTCTGCATGTGTTCTCTTAGAGGGTAATGCCTCCCATTTGTCTGTTTATTATACCCTCGGTGCTAGTCGCCAACCCGGGGCCTACTAGAGGCTGGACTCGGGGGTCATTATCTCCCTTCTCACATTGCCGGACCAGGAAGGGTACACTTTGTGGGGAGGGGGTTGTGACATATATGGAAAACTAACATAGTAAAAATAATGGGACCCATATTATTAATACATATAACATGGGTTGACAATTTTTTCATACCTACAATTTCTAGGAAAATTAGTATAACCAAGACTTATACGAGTAAATCATTAAAATAAACAATGCCATCTTTTTAAATTCATATCATTAGTAAGTCATATTAAATGATAAAAAAAGGTTACCCCCTTCTATGTTATAAAAATTTTAATGAAATTTTACCCAATTTGAATATAATTTCCGATAATTAACACCAGTTCAATTTAATGCATGGTAAAGATAATTTTAGAAAAATACTTAATGAAAAATAAATATTGAAAAGATAATTGTTATAATAAATTATATAAAGAATATGAAAAAGTACTCGATGGTTTATACTTTTAAAAAATAAATAATCCTAATTTGATATAGTAAGTAATAAAATTTAAAACATTCTGTTCCTACATAACCCAAATCAAGGTAAAATTCTAGTTTTGATAATAACTCATGGAGAGGACCAAACAATACTTGTTAATATTAGAAACCAAATAATTTGATGTTATAAAAAATATTACTATTTAAACCATCAATTATCCCTTATCCAAAGTTGTCACTTTATTAGATGTTATGTATGATTCATTTAATTATAATTAATTTTGGATAAGTTGGAAAATGTGAAAATATTATATAACACATAAATGAAATTAATGGGATATTGATTTATCTATAATATCACTGAACCATAATGTTATTTCCTAATGAATATTTGTGTACCCACCTAGAATCCCCAAATGTTTGGGGTACAAGTGAAAATAATTCCTAATAAAAAATAGGGATTCAAAACCATGCCCATTTAAGAAAATCACCAATAAAAATTAAAATGGATTCTAAGGGATTAATTTTTAATAATTTAATATGGAATAGTCCTATTTACATTCACATTAAATAAATCCATATACATAAGAAAAAATAATTATAATATATATTTTTTTAAATAAAAATACCATTAGAACCCACCCATTCATGTTTATGAAAATATGTTCTTAATATTTACATATAATTTGAAAAAATTAGAGTATTTGATTCATGTGGATACACAGAATGTCACATGAAGGTTGATGCCACCTACTATTTCCATTAAATAATATTACCAGTTATCATTGATTGTCAAAGAAGAAGCTATAAACCACCAAAAACTATTTTCATTACTAAGAATACAAAATAATATAATAACATAAATTTAAGGATAGATAAATAAATAAGTAATTTAGGAATATAATACCAAAAATAAATCAAATATTATCACATCTATACCTTAAATAAAATAAGACTTAAGTTCTTTTAAATACATTATGAATTATCAAAAAAAAACCTCAACCCTAATCTAATAAAATAGTGCTAAATGATGATAAAATATCACATTAGATTATCTGTGGATGAATAAGATAAGAAAACTTGTGTTAATGTTTTATTTTATCATATCATTGATAAATCCATGTAAAAAATAATTAATGAGGGAAAATGAAACAAAAAATATTAAGAATGAAGTAAGAGTAGAAAATGGTGAATACATACCATAGTTTCATATATAAAATCACCCCTGAATAAAACATAAATCATAAATAAAGAAGAGGTGGATAAAAATGTTTGGTGGATCCCAAAGAGGAGCACTCATCTAGTTAGAATGTGTGGGGTTTGAAAGACATATCCAAATATGTTAAATCTGATTCAATGGAATATACCAGAATAACCCTCACAGAAAACATTTTTTTAGTATATAAACTACCTATTAGAACCCCCATGTTCCCCCCAGGTTCAGAACATTGGGTTCTAAGCACCCTCTATCATGTACCCACTACCACCTAAAACCTTATGAATGTATTTTTCTACCACTCTGAGCCTAACATGACCTGCTAAACACTCTCAAAAACCTCAATACATTTCCAAAATCATTTATTAATTCATCTAAAATTAACCATATTCCAATCAAAAACATCATAAATAAACAAAACCCTCCATAATAACCAAAATTCAAATTGGATTCCATTAGCACTGCATTAAATATCAAAAGATAAAAAACTACAAAAACATGGTTCATTGCAAACTCCCCATCACAAAACAACTCATCCATAATATGTCTAAGGAGAAACATAACCAATGATCCCCATTGAAAATCAAATGTGGAGTGGTGATAAGTGTGGTTATATTTTTTTCAATATATAAAAAGGAATAAAAAGTCATTTTATGATTAATTCCTATATGATTAGTGATTAATCATGGATTGTGAAATATGGAAATATATTGTGAAATATTCATATGTTTTTTTATTATTCTTGGTGAATTTTTTTGGGCATCATAGATCTCATTCATTGAGATAATTCTCTAAGCATGATGTGATGATTCCTAGATAATTTTTATGGACTCAATGGTTGTCATTTGTTCAGAAAATTATCCCTTATTGGTGATATTACCTATATAATTTTTATGGATTCATCTAATAGAAAGGGATGTCATGACTGGAAGATTCCCTTTATAACTGAGACTATTATTGAATTGTTTTTAATATAGAAGGCATGTACTTATTATACATGGGTAGTGCATCGTGTCTTAAAAAAAATTTAAGGTGAAGACCATGATAATATTTATTATTATGAAATGTTTATTTATGAAAGAATATTTTTAGGTCATTAAATTGAAGCATTATTGCATTATTGTTTGAATATGGTAATGAAAAAAAATGAAGAGCATAAAATTTTAATATTATTACATGATGAGTATCAAATTGATAAATAGAATAAAAATATTAATTTTTTTAATGAAGAAAAATGAAGAAAATTAATTTAAGGAGGCTTGTAAATTGATAATAAGATTAATGAGGCTTATAGTTTTATTTATATTTTATAATTTCTATTTTCTATGTATATTATAGGGGTCCTTGAAAAATAAAGGAAACCCACTAGTCATTCAAGTCCAAGACCTCAACCAATGAATATGTGGGACTCGAAGGTCAACCACTCCCAATGGAGAAAAACAGGGGACAACCGTAAAAGAACATGGAGAGATTTTTTGTATATGTCCTATAGAGAGTGCAAAAAAGAGAAGTGGTGCACAACCTTGCAGGTTGTTAGGGTGGTGAGAATTACAGTAGGTACCAGAGGTGTTCAGTAATTTTGAACATTCATACCAACATGTTGATTGATATACTAAATCATTGCATGGGTGATATTTCGATATGGGATGTGTGAGGAGCACACACTGTTCCTCCATCATTAAAAATAGAAAAATAGTCATAGTTGTCTAATGAAGCAAATGAAATCTCTATTATTTTGTTTCATTATCATCTTATTTTTCTGGCCTCTCCTAGTATTTCAGAATTCCGAAGCGTCGGATAAGCCATTGATTGATTAATTCCATCCACCTTTGAACATTAGGTTGATATGGTAAATGGTTTTTTATCATACCTAAATGTATAATTTGATGTAACATCTCACATACTTGTGTTAAACTTAAATAGTTAGAAACCAACCAAACTGAAACCATAGTTTTGGGAGGCCACTCAAATGACTGATCTATATGGATCTATTTGGGAATCTTCCATTTAAGGATCCTCATATCAAATGAGGATAATCATTTCATCCTCATCACATTCATGTGGGTACTCATCACTGACAAATGGGGAAATTCCAAGATAATCAACATGTGTTTTAATAAATAAAAATAACTCAGGTGGATAAAGATATTCCACGATATAAAATTAATTTTGTTCATTGGAATCTATCTTCATACTGCTTAAAATGTGAATTTTGAGGTGGTTCATGGAATTAAAACTTTCCTATAAATACAGTGGAATTAACCCAAGGGGAGATGCTATAGATATAGAGAGATGTATAGTGTTTTCTATGAATAGTGCACCAAGTTCCGTTGGTTTCATGAAAAACGAATTCCTCTCAAGAATTTTCACTTGTGTGAGAGATAAGAGAATTTTCTGGGCATTAAACAAGTAAAATGATATCATCGATTTCTTTATGAATGAATTGGTTTATATGAAGAATTCTACAAATGTTAAAAAGAAGGAAGTCATGACTCTTCAAAAATTGATCTACACTCTCAAAGATGCTTTTTGAGGAATAGAGGTTTGTAAAGAATTATATGTGTGGGACACTCTCATGCATAAACCTCCTCTTTTTGGGATTTGAGAACCCACTTTCTTTTGGATTTTATAAATGTGTTATTTGAAAATTCCATGAATATAGTTACATGAGAAATCAATGAATTCATCCACTGGTATGTACATTCACATGCATGACATACATTCCTAAGAACCTAAACTAAAATAATGGATAGTGGTGTTAATTTACATGTTTGTGTGAATAAACAATGAATATGTTTAATAGTTCATACATATTAGCATCCATATATGGATGGATTTCAAGAATTATAGAGCATGGGTTTTTTTCATTATATCTAGTATAAAATACTAAATAATAATTTTTGTACAACCCTTGAGAAAATTTATTATGTTTGGTAAATTAATCATTTAATAAGAGGATCAACATTAGAAGTTGATAGACTGAGGAAGAAGATAACATACAGTTCATTAAAAACATCTTAGTCAATCATTCTAGTAGAATAGTGAGATATAGTGGATGATACATCTTTAACCCCATTTGGATTACAAGGAAAAAATGCATATTATCTTGTTGAATCAGTAGCAAGTTAAAGACATTTTGTAAAGTAACATGACTATTCAGTTGAAGAAAATCCATCAAGTGTAGTAGAGAAATCTTTTTCAAAGTGTTTATTTAATATCATTTAGGAACTACCAGCTCTTGTATAAATGACTCCATAGAAGACCAGTGGTAGAAGTATAAATAGTAGAACTGACTAAAGAAGATCATTTACATGATGCTCGATCATTGAAAACTAATTATAGTTTTTTAGTCACTTCAAATTGTACTAATAACAGAATCCATGATTGAACCACTAGTGACCATGACAAGGAGTATGTATTTTTATTGATACTTGTAAAAATATTTGTGGGGTACTATTTATTTTAATATCTTCATTTTATGGGTATGTGATTATTAAATAAAAACTAGTGGTTTATTTCTCTTAATAGAGGTTGATGTTAAATAGTAGATGGATTAATTGATAGAAGTTAAATTTAGATAAATAGTTGGGTACATTGATTTCCCCGTAGTGTCCATGCCTGGTCCATTTGGATTCCATAAGTGGTATCACATTGTAGGTATACCTATTTTGGATCAGTGTATTATTCTTAGTTTTCAAAAAGTTCTATATAACGTGAAGATTTGAAGATGATTCTTGAGATCATTATGGGGGAAATTTAATCTCTATCCTTTTCAAATAAAACATGAAGGTTTATTCCAAGACGTTGAAATACAAGAATAAGAGGCATGAAAAGATATTGAGAAAATCTCAAATCAATATGAGAAGGATTAATGTGGTCCTTTAAATTCAGTTTTCAATGATTCTTATGAAGAAGCTTGTTCAAGCTATAGAGAGTATGAGGAAATTTAATCTATCACATTTATTAAATCATATACTCCCAATATAAATTTGATGTGATGATTTTTCAAAAACAATTGATTTTATATATACTTTTATCTTTCAAATATCCTTTTCATATAAGAGCACATTTTGAAGTTGAAATAAATATAAAATGGGATGCACTTTCAATGAAATTAAAATGGTCCATTGTTCTCACATACCACATTGAATCAAAGGAAGAATATATGATTCTATTCATTAAAATTATTTCAATAATTAAAGTATAATTTGATTTGAATATTTATGAGGGAATTGTGAGGGAACATATTTTTACAGAAGTAATCGATGCACATAAAACATTGTTCAATGTTTCCAAGAATGTCTGAGATTATCAACCCATAGACAAAAAATGTATGGTCAAAGAGAAATAAACGTTATTGTAAGAAAATAACAAATCACATGAAGAGTATATCAAGAAGTTAAATACTCTATAATACTCACTTATAGATACAATCAGTGTAAATGAATCCCAATTGGATGTTAAATCTATAAGAATCATTGACCTTGATAGCATTATAAATCAAATTAGTAAACAATAAGAATATTATATTATTAAATTGATAAGTTATTGGGATTATAGCTTAACATTAGAAGAAAATGAGATTTTTTCCTTCAACATGAAGTGTCTTGAGAATGATCTCTAATTAAGAAATATAATTAAGATACATGTTGGAACATCAAATGTTTCTAAGATGAAGAATTATGCCAACTAATCATGTGAAGAGTGTCGAACCTCAAAAAGGGATGATTCTATAAAAAATATTTATGAGGTCTGTGTCTCTAAATAGAATCATTCTAGTGTAATGATGAACTCAAAATCATATATTGATCAACCATATATAAAATCATATATGAAGAAAACTCATAACCTAGTTAATTGAGTCTCATAAGCTAGTGCATTCTCAAATCAAAAACATTAGAAAATGTGGATTGATATAAATGCTGAAAAATCCTCCAATAATAAAGGGTGGATATTAGTATGATCAAGAAAAATTAATCCTAAAATGATCCTCCAAATAATGAATTAAAAAAATAGAATCAATAAGTCACTAAATCTAACTAGATTGTCCCAACAATAAAAAGAAGAAGATTTTTTGGATATTATTGGTGTTGGAAATTTGGGCATCATACCATTTATTTTTGACATAATGTATCATAATATGAAAATTACAGAAGGCCTATACTTAGGGATTGTATATGTGAAGAAATGATGACACATGCATAACTAAAAAAAATATACAAATAAAGATTAATGTATCTATTAAGAACATATTTTTTATCTTAAGGAAATTTGTGATTATTAAAACATAATCATTCACAATTATGATGAGTTCTAGTATATTCTGACCATGAACTATTCTTCTGTAGGTGAGAAGAAAAGTAAATAAAAAATATATAAGAAAATAAAAAAAGACAAAAAGTATTTCCTAGGGAATAAATAAGAGAAGGAAGTCAATAAAACTATTAAAAAACATACCCCTGTGAATAATGATAATATTGATTTCCAAAATTTCATATAATACAAGGAAACAATTAATCTACTATTGAAATATAGGTGATACCATGGACCATTGCAAAAGTCCATTAAACTAAATGGATGAAATATTAAATTTTGAAATGAATTAATCAACGAGACAAATTAGAAGATTGGATTGATTATAGACATTAATGATTTTTTGAAAATATTCTCTAGATAGGTAACTCAAAATAATTTATGAACCCATGTGGAAACTCCTAGATATAATATATTAAGAATAAGTTTTTAATAAACTTCCCTGATCAATTTAATGTTCCTAGATAAATGTATAAAAATGAGGATAAAGCACTTGCTATAGTAAATTCAAAAGGAAAATTGATTTTTTTGCATGAAGATATCAAATTTCATGATAGGCTTTCAACACTTTGAAACTGAAGTTCCTCAAAAAAATTCATGGTTTGTGAATATTGTATGTACATAATGAAAACAATTATATAACTATTCTCTCAGAAAAATGGGAGATGTTGATGATTGAAAAAAAAATGTACCAGTGGAAGTTACTTCACTAATAGAATAAGGGAGAATAAAAAGTCCACATAAGAAGAATGTGAATGAACGAAAATTAACCATTCCCTAAAGAAATCCCAAAATGTTATATATAAATGAGACATATGCATGAACAGTCCCAAACACTATAGATATATATGGAATGGAGTCTTCAGGTTGATAAAACATTATCAACCATGCTACACTTTTTGATAGGATCCCACATGTTCCATCTTATTCCCCTATGACCATCATCATTATATTTTTATTTATTAGGGAGGTAAATATAAAAAACAACAGAAAAGTTTAATACAAAAAGTTGGAATGATTAATCAAGATTTGATAGAAACATAAATTTTTCCACAATGGTGGGTTATAAATTTGAACATCTTGAAGACTATCTGATGAAATTTTCCCCCTGATCAAATAGAAGGGATTTCACCCCTTTGAAGGCGAGAAAACATAAAAAAATATTATTTTTGGGATCATTTTATGAATATCTTGAAATTCATGTCATCTCAACAAAATCTGAAAATAGAGGTAACCTAATTACACTTCTTTCCCTTATTATGATTATTTCAAACAATATCATCAATGTGGGGTCATGGTTGAAGAGTAATCTCATTTAAGGGGGGATTAAAATATTAGTGAACATGGATTTAATGATTTATTTACTCATGAAGTGTGTAGGAGAATATTTTACATTATAAATCGGATTTATACAACCCCCCCCCCTTATTTGAGAAATAAAAATGAGCATGATATCACATTCATGGTAGTTAATAGACTGAATTGAAAACCTTTTTTGTATCTATGATGTTTTGTAAATAGATTCAGATAATGTAGAATTAGAGTAGTCTAAATAAAGGCCTTTTTTAAGTGAACCATGTTGTACCACATTTCTTTCATAATAAGAATATCTTATTTTGTTAATGACTTGAAGGGAAGAAGATAATCATTACATTAACTCTTTCGATTTGTTGTTAATAATGGGTGATGGGACATTTACTTTAATAAAATGTTATCGATAACAAATACAAATGGGGATACTGAAAACCCCATTTGTATTGGTGATAAATATGTTGGAATTTGTTTTCAATATGTAAAAAATAATCAAAATTCAATGTATGATGAAGTCCTCTGTGATTAGTGATAAATCATGGATTGAGACAAATGGAAATATATTAAGAAACTTTCATGAAGGCTATTAAGGATTCTGGGAGAATTTTTATGGATGTCTTAAATTTCATTCAAAGATGAAATTCTCCATGCATGATTTGATGATTCACGGTTAATTGTTATGTACTCATTGATTGAAATTTGGTAAGAAAATTATACATGATTGATGATGATTCTTGAAAAATTGGTATGGATTAATCAAATGAAATTGTATGCCCAGTTTATAAAATATACCCTTAGAATAATATGATTGTTCAACTATTATTATGACCAATGACAAGTTCTTATTGTAGTAGGAGTGTCTAAATTTTCTTCAAACATTTGATAAGGTAATGACTATAAAAATATCCATTTTTATGATTCATTTATTTGTTAAATATTATTTAATGTAAATATAATGGAAATATTAATTCATGATGATTTGATTATTGTGTTAAAAGAATAAATTATGACCATGAAATATTTATCTTATTTCATAAGGATTTTCTAATTGATAATGTTCCTGTAAATATTAATTATCATGATGATAAAAAATCAAGGCAATGAATTTAATGAGGATTGGAATTTGATGATGAGATTAATAAGCCATATGGTTTTATTTGTATTTTATACTTTGTATTTCCTAAGTATATTATACGGGTCCTTTTGAAAAAAATTAGGGCAGCCCACCGGTCAGCCATGTCACATCTGTGATTTCTTTTGAATTATTTTTCTATTTAATTTTAGTCTATGTTTTTCCTTTTTGGTTCCTTTGATATTTTGGAGAGAAATGGGAGACTTTATGTGGATAGTGTGTGGAATAAGGTTAGTTGTAACCATGCACCAAATTTATGGAACTGTGTAGTAGGTGGCTCATTGAGGCAGTAGCTGCTAAACGACCAGTGCACGGTTAGTTAGTCCATGCACCTCAGCCCAGGTTACCATGTGTTAGGTGGATGGTTTGAGGAAGAACCCTCTGAATATCCTATGCATAGTCATTAAAACCTTGCTAGATAACCATGCGGTAGGTTTTTCTTGGATAGTGAGAGAATCATGGTCACTGCATAATTTTTGAAACCATTCAAACTAATCATGCGACCTATCCATGTCATTAAAATTTGGGTTTTCTGTTTTATATCTCCTTAATTGTAAACCCTAAACCATAATATTTCTCTCCCACTCATAATTCCTCACCCTATGCATTTTTCCCTATCCTTTCCTCACACATTAAACACTATTTTTGTGCCATATTTGGTGTGATTACTCTGAAATTCATCCAGTAAGTTCCTTCTCACCTTAATTCCTTCTTTATTCAAGTATTTCATCCCTCTTTCATTGGGGTTTGTCTCCAACATCTGGTTGGGTGCTGATTTTACGGTTAGATATTGGTCCTTAGGGTTTATTCTTGATTTAATGGGTTCGTTATTTCATTTTTATAGTGGTCTTGAGTCATGGTTAGAGTTTTACACCTAATTATGGATGTTTCGACACCCAATGGTAGGATGTTCCATTCTAAAACTATATTTGATGAATTTTAAATTCTTTATTGAGTGTTTTACTTTGTTCTAGGATTTATTTTTTTGGTGTGGAAGGTGTTCTGAATGGTTTTGATATAAAAATGGCTTAAACGTGGTTTTACTAATGGAAAATTTGGTGGTTTCAATGGGTGACCCTTGTTGTATATTTTTAATGTGTTCCAAAATTGAAAAAACATGTTTACTAAAATGTAAAAGTGGTTAGAAACATGTTTTATAATAGTTTTTCACTACCATGGGGCATAAAAGTTGTCTTGGTTGGGAAGGTAGTGATTTATTAGGCATGTTTATATTAGTTTTTCATGTGTGAGTGATAGTGGTGGTTTAAATGTTATATGAATTGTGAATCAAACACAAAAGGGAATAATAGGTGACTAGTAGGGTGGACTAGGACTAGTAAACAAGTAATTCGAAAGTGATTTCAGACTGGATATACATAGTGGTATTAGAGATAACAAGACTAACAAAATATTGGTGATCATTGGAGACCTCCAGCATTTTGGATGTTTCTCCTCACTAGTGTCTTGTGAATGAGGACATGAGTGGTTGTGGTTTTTATTCAAATTTTCACCGAGATACAATATCTCTAGTATCCCACTCTTAGCTATTCCATATAAGGTTCTCCTATGACATGGCACTCTATGGACATATCTTACAAAACATTAGTATAGGGTACACATTATACAGTATTTAAAAAAGAAATCATGTTTTCATTTAAAATGATTTCTCCAAAAACCGTTTTTATACTTTTTAATAAAACAAGAATTTTAAATGTCTTATAATATTTATACCATGTAATATTTTATTGGGTACAATCCTATTGGATTTGGATCACACACTACATACACCTTTGGGTGTACCTATATTTGATTATGTCTGAAAAAAGTAAAGGAAATGTGTTTAGAGATGGTGGATCAGGTTTCTATAGGTATTCATGGTGTGTGGCTTATGCTGTTGTCTTAATGGAAATGCTTCTCTTTATATATTGTGGTTTTTTGGAAACATATTTTTCACCCTTTTGTTGTAGCCATTTTGGTTTTCATTTAATGTTGTACACTAAATTTGAAATATTTTTGTTCCTTATTTGGTATTGAGTTTCCAATTTTGAATTTTTGTTTTTTTTTGGTTTTTTTTATGTTTATAAATTCATGTAAAATCATTCACATGATTTATCATCTACACTTGCGAAATTGTTTCCAGACTTCGGGGATTGGGAATGTCCTTCAGGAAAAGCCATAGATCATGTCGAGAGCCACTTTGGGTGATAACCAGACATGGTTCCTAAGAAAATGTTATTAAATGAGGTTCTATCTTCATTGGTTATATTATTTTGAATAAGTATGAATAGAATAGAGCTAGGATTGTTGAGACTAGAAGGTATGGTTTCCAGTATGGTGCATGGCCATCACACCTCGTGATAGATCTCGAGTCACCATGGGATGTTGGTATTTATGCTTAACATCTCCTCTATGTGAGACATGAAAGCTATAGACTATATGAGGACACAAGGTAGTGGTGAATTCGTTTGGTTTTTACATTATTTTGATTAATTTTTTTTTATTAATTAAATGTTGTAGTTTTTAGTTATTGTTAAGAATTTTTAGAATGATGGTATTGATTTTTGTCCATATGATTATAGATTTTTTTGTAAAAAATTCCTCCCATAGACTTATTGTGAAACCAAGGGAGGAAGATGGTGAGAGGTCTCTGTAACCAATTAATCTAAGACTAGTGGATATTGTAGTCAAAAAATTTCAGGCCTTAGGTAATGGAGTGGGTCCCAATCCTTCTTCTGTTAAATAAGATAAATAGAGCCCCATTAAGGACAATTCTCAGGAGTTTCTTCAAACGAAGCCTCATTCATTTTGGGGAAATTTTTAGCCTCGAGAACAATATAATTTTCTTTAGAAGACCAAGAGGTTGTTTTAATTTCTTGACACTCATAAGGAAGTTAGGGATAAATGTTCCTTGTTCTTTATAGAATGTCCCACTTGGAGGTGGTGGGAATCGGTGGTCCAAATTGGGAACACCGAGGAAATGGGTTGGAGGGATTTAAATATCATCTTAAATTAAAAGTACTATCCTGAGGCCTAGGCCTATGCTAGGTCCTGATAGTTTATGGTTCTTTCCTAAGGAGAACAATTAGTGATGGAGTATTCTACTTAATTTGTAGAGATAATAAGGTACACATTTGAGATTGTTTCCAATGAGAAGATGAAAGATCAGAGATTTGAGATGAGGATTCAACTAGAGATTTGGTATCAGGTATTTTTGTTCAAGATAGTGACATATTATGAGGTGGTTGCTTATTCAGTCATGGTTGTGATTTATTAGAAATGATTTTTTTGGTTCTCTTGAGCTGTTTCAGTGGTGGGCAGTGGTAGATAATTAGAGATAAAGAGGAATTAGGATGAGTACAAGGAAAAGGGAAATTGTATTCTAGGCCATCATTCTTGACAGTCTTTATCAATGGATTTTGAAGTAGGGTCTATTATGTTCCATTAGTGTGGGAAGGTGGGACATATTCGACCTGATTTCATGTCTCCCCCCAAATCCAATCAATGATGTGGAGTGATTGGGCACATGATATGATTCAACAGAGACACATGTTATTATTAGAGTGAAGCTGAATCTACAGCTTCTAATGTGACATTATCCCATTCAGAACTGTCAAGTACTATGAGATAACAATTAGGTGGATGTGGAGGCATGGTTAGATAATCTTCTAAGAAGAGTCGGTTTTGGGAAGATCCTTAGGTTTGTGGTCACTCTCAGGCTTAGAATGAGGTGAATCATCATCACGCATTAGATGAGTCACCAACATGATCATATAAAGGGCCTTCAATAGTTAAATATACCATTATGATTTCTTCATCTATAGATACTATTTTATTTGGCATTTTTTATTTAATTTTATTTATATATTCCTTTATTGTGAACTTGTTGGGATTTCTAACTGAGCTCATTTCCATTTTGATGGATTTGGTAACACCTCTAGGTAAGAAGTAGGAGCAGGGTCTCATGTTCCCACCTTCTGCACTCTCTGTGTAGGGGTTGAGTTTGAATGGAATTTCTTGGTCTTGGATATGGACCTTTTCTATTTAATCATTCAAATGGATTGGATGGTGAACTCCCAAGTGCATATCAATTTTTTTAGGTGGTCAGTATGTTTTATGATACCTGATGGGAGTACTCTGGTTTTTTAGGTAGATTGGGATCCTCGATCAGGTCATACTGGACCTCCACTCTCGAATCTAGGTAATCTTGGTTTTTATTAATCATTTCTCATATTTGTGGATGTGGGTGGTTCTCCTTATGGTGGATTACATTATGTTATAGATGAGTTACTAGAGGTATTTCCTAATGAATTTTTAGGTCTACCCCCAAAATTGGATGTGGCTTTATCGATTTTTTTGGCCTCAGGTACACATCCAACATCTATTACCTTATATCATAGGGGCCCCACTGAGTTGGGGGAATTAAAGATACAACTAGATAGTATGGAATCCTAGGGGTTTATACTCCTGAGCGTATCTCCTTGGGTCACCCTATTATTTTCAATGAACAAGGATAAGGTATCTCTGCTGTCATATATTGAATACCGGAAGATAAATAAGTCAACTTTAATGAACAAGTACCCTTTTACCCAAATAGATTACTTGTTTTATCGGTTAATAGGGTAAATGTGGTTTTCTAATATTGAATTTTTTTCTGGTCATCACCATGTTAGGGTGATATAATCAGATGCCCTGAAAATAGATTTCTGAAGTAGGTATGGCCATTTTGAGTATTTGTTCATGCTTTTTGTATTGATGATTGCTCAAGTGATTTTTATGATGATTATGAATACGGTGTTCCACTAGTATCTCGATTTTTTTATCATGGTATTTATGGATGGAATTGTACTTTATTCTGGATCTGAGGAAGATAATCAATTCCATTTGATGATTGTTTTGGGAACTCTTCAGGATCATCTCATTTAAATATGGTTTTCAAAGTTCACTTTCTGGATCAAGGATGTAATTTTCATGGGCTATGAGATTTTTAAATAATGGGTCTCAGTGGACCTAGATAAGATTGTGGAAATTATTTACTGGATGAAACAGAGGAATGTGTTTGAGATCATATGCTTCCTAGTCCTTATAGGGTATTATAGGCTGTTTCTTTCGAAATTCTCTCAAATTTCTTCCCCCAAGATAACGATCCCCAAGAAAGGAGTGAATTTTGAATGGATCCCAGAATTCCAAATGTTCATTGAGGGGATGAAATTGGGGTAAAATTATGCTCACATGATGGTTTTATCAAAATTAGAAAAGGGATATTTCATTTATTTTGATGCCTCATGTATGGGTATCGAGTGTGTGTTTATGATGGATGAACATGTGGTGGTTTATGGTTCTCACTAAACCTAGCCACACAAAAATAATTACATGACCCATAACCTGGGGTTTGCAGCGGTGATTCATAGTTTAAATAAGTTTCATCATTATCTTTATGGGGGTAATGTTTTTTTATAATTTCATCATAATACCCTAGCCTATATTTTCTCCCAAAAGGCAGTGAATCTGAGGTAGCATTATTGGGTTGAATATCTACAAGGGTTTTATTTTTAAATCTTCTATACCCTAGGTAATGGTAATATTCTGTTTGATATATTGTGTAGAAAATTTTTGGTGTAGGAATTGAAAGAGTCCAGTGATGAGTGGATGTTGATGGGTCTTTTTTCCTAATTATATATGGAGAACAATAGCATATTGTAGGTGCATTCATAGAAAATGTTCTGTGGAATCATATTTCAGAGTTGATTCAGTAGGAGGGGCCTAGTGATGAGCTATTCCATTAGTCTAAGGTTATTCATGGTGGGGATACATCTTATGATATGTCGTTCTCTCTTGATGGAACCTTTAGTTTTAGGGGACTCATTGTGGTGATTTTATTGTTGAGGAAGGTTGTGGTGCATGATAGCCACCAGTCTCAATGGAATTTTCATCCTAGTGGTTCCATGATGTATTACAATGTGTGTTAGAAGTTATGGTGTCTAGTATTGAGGTGGTATGTAGCTGAATTTGTGTCTAAGTGATACACAAGTTATTAGGTAAATGTATAACATCAAAGGACCTATGGCTTCCTTCAACCACTACCTATTCCTACCTGGAAGTGGGATGAGATTGTCAGGGATTTTTTATTGGATTAAATAGTACATCTTAGGGAATGAATTCCATTTCAATGGAGTTTGGTTTTCTGAAAAGATCATCCAATTTCATTACGATCATAAATTTGGATAATGTGGATGAGCTAGGATGACCATATGTTCAAGAGGTAGTGAGGCTCTGTGGTGTGTTTTTGGGAGTTGTTTCTACCAGTGAATCCTATTTCACATCTTAGTTCTGTGAAGGCCTTCAAAAGTCAATGGGGTCACATTTGATGTGGATCATGGCATAGCATCCTCAAACAAATGGTCAGACATAGTGGGAAAATTAGATTTTAGAAGACATCATTCGGACATGTGTCTTGGATTTCATAGGTTCATGGGAAAACCAATTTTTATTGGTAAAATTGTCATATAATAATAACTACTAGTCCTCCATTCAGATGGATCCTTTCCAGGATATTTATTTTCATCCTTGTTGGTCACCTTTTTTGGAAAAAGGTGGGTGAAACCTCATTTTTTGTGACTATCATTGTATAAGAGATGTCTTAGAAAGTCTAGTTGATCTGGTATCAATATTTAATAGCTCAAAGTGACCATAAATTTTATGTCTATTAGAGATGTCAAGATATTTAGTTTTCTATGGGTGACCAAGTGTTCTTGATTTGGAAGCTCTCTTGGATCACTGTTATTTTGGAAATCCAAGATAGCTGACACCAAGGTATGTCGGTCATTTTGAGATCACCAAGAGGGTTTGAAAGATAGCATAGAGGTTCGATTTTATCTCTCATTTTAAATCAATTCACAACATATTTGATGTCTTCCAATTAAATAAATATAATTTGGAACTATATCATCTATTAAATTGGGAATAATTGTAAATAAAACCAGATCTATCCTTGTTTTAATTGCCAATAGAGGTAATGTATTCCCAATATAACGTGCTACGTGGAATTCTATTGCATTGGTCCACGTTCTCTGACAGCATGGTAATGATATGCATCATCCCTAGGAGTGAAAATCATGGGTTGAGCAAGAATACCCATTCTTATTTACAGAACATGCTTCAGGTTGAATTTATGGGGATGGAAATTTTTCATTGTGGAGAGAATTTTCACATCTGTGATTTCTTTTGATGTATATTTTTTCTATTTTTCAACATTTTTTCATTTTGGTTCACATTTTTATTTTTGAAAAAGTGGCTTATTTTGGGTGGAAAATGTCTAGATCATGTTTGGAGAACTGATAGTGGAAGCCATGCATCCAACATAGGGAACCATATTGTAGGTGGCTGGTTGAGGCAATAGCTACAGCATAACCAGTGAACGGTTACCCACAGACTGTGTGCTTGACCCAAGTAAATTTGTGGTAGGTGGTCGTTTGAGGTTGTAGCTTCTGTACATCCTATGCATAGTTAGTAATATCATTTGGGATTACCATGTGGTAGGTTCTTTATGGATAGTGAGGGAAGCACATTTACTGCATTGTTTATTAAACCATGCCGACAAACTATTTGGCATGTCCTGGTTATTAATTTTTTTTTTATGTTTTCTCTCGCCCTGATTTTAAACTCTAAACCATCAATTTTCTCTCCCACTCAAAATTACACACCCTAGGCATGCCTCCCTCTCCATTCCCCTCCATGGTAACACGATTTTTGTTTCATATTTGGTGTGATTCCTCCTCAATTTTTCAAGTCAATGGATTCTCTCCTTGATTCCTTCTCTATTCTAGGTTTTCATCCATTTATCTTTTGTTTTTCTCTCCCCAAGTAGGTGAGGTGACAATTTTAGGGTTATATCATGGTCCTAATGGTATATTATTGATGTTATAGGATCAATATTTCATCTTTAAGGTGAAGTTGATGTGTGGTTAGTGTTTTGAACCAGATTCTAGAAGAATAACACCCAAGATAAGTGCTTTTGTGCTTAAACATTATTTGATGAATTTAAAATGATTTCACAATTTCTTAAATGTGTTCAATTATTTATGTGTGTTTTGAAAACGGTTTCTTCAATGGTTTTGATATGAATATGGTTTTAAACTAGTTTTTCTAATGGAAAATTGGGTGGTTTCGATTATGAACCCATGTTGTGGATTTTGGATGTGTTCTAAAAATTATGCGACATTTTTATAAAAACATTTAAGTGGTGAAAAACATGTTTTTGAATTTTTGTTGTTGTTCATTTGGGATTTAAAAGTGTTTTAGGATGTGAAGGTTGTCATTTATTAGGAATTTCTATTTTTTTGGCTTTTGTGAGTGAAAGTGGTGTTGTATGTTACATATGAATTGCGACTCAAGGAGAAAGGGAATACACAGTGATTAGGTGGGCAGACTAGGACTAGTAATCCTATTATTTGGTAGTGGAATCAGATTAGATTCACTTTTGGGACTAATTATGACAACACTAACTAAATATTGATGATGATTAGAGGCCACTATAATTTTGGATGTTTCTCCACTCTAGTGGTTCATGACCATGGACATGGATGGTGATAGTTTCAATACCACCTTCTATTGAGATATGATGTCTCTAGAGTTCCACTCTTAGCTAGTGCCTGTAAGGATCTCTCTTTACTTGGTGCTCTCTTGACATATTGTTCACACCATCGATATACTGTACTCCTTGTTGGGTATTTAAAAAGAAATAATGTTTTTATTTAAAATGTTTTACCTAAAAACCATTTCTATCCATTTTTATAAAACATTCATTATAATTGTATAATAATGTATATATCATGTAATATTTTGTTGGTGGAATCCTATTAAGATTTTTCTCACACCCAACATACACCTTTGGGTTGAAGTGTACCTGATTATGATTAACACATGTAAAGGTAATGTGTTTAGAGATGGTGGATCGAGTTTCTAGAGGTCTTCTTAGTGTGGGGGTGATGGTGATTGATTTAGTGTGATGATCCTCCTTTTATATGGTGGTTTTTGGGATATTTCTTTTTTCCCACTTTTTTTGTCACTATTTTTTATTTGGTTTAATATGGTAAACTGAATTTAAAATATTATTATCTCTTGCTTGTTTTTTATTATTGTTTTGGGAATAATTATTTTTTGGTTGTTTTATGATTATAAATTCAGGAAAAATCATTCCAATGCTTTATCATTGACACTTGGGCACTTGTTTCTAGCCCATGAGGATTAGGGATGCCCTTCAGGACATGCCACAGATCGTGTTGAGTGCCAGTTTGGATGATGATTTCTCTTGGTTCAAGAGAATCCAAGTCCAAGATCTCAAAGAAATTTTTTTTTGACCGAATAGGGATTTTGGATTCCAAAAAATTCTTGGTTAATTTCTCATAAAAAGAAGACATGTTTTCTTCTTGGGGGAATACTCCATGTCCAATCATAGGTTTGTGCATTCCCTCTTTCAGTGGTATTTCAATTTTCACTTGATGCAAGATCCTCCTACCCCAATCATTTGGATCTCACTTCTAGGACTACATCTACCATTTTAGAACCCATCTATCCATCTTCTGGTTCATAACCTGCTGGGATGTTTCCTCTGCTATGAATAGGGAACCCACACTGTCTTCCATTAGATTACTCCATGGATTTGTATCATAGTTGATGTTTCCATGAGTCTGAAGAACACTATCAGAAGTGATATTGAATTATAAATATGGTGGTATCAAAATATTTTATGTGAATCATGGGTTCAATTTTTTGCCTCCTACAATCATCATGGACATGAATCCCTCAGTTACAGGAAAATAATGATCAGTATTTTACTGGAGAAACTTCCATCAAAAAAATCAGTTGAAGGAAACCCTCTAATATTTGGGGTGGATTGTGGGGTGAGGTTTTCACCTGCTTCCACTATCCTAGAGATGGTGGATCCAGGATCCAGTGTGGTTAGAATTTTAACTTCCATCTAGAAGGAGGTTAGGACCATGCTTTTAGAACCAATGTTTACTAATGTTTTTAAGAAGATGAGACACAACATCAAAGCTAAATCAGTGGAAAGGGAGGAGACCGAGGGACATAGGAACTCATCTCCCCTCAAATTTGTAGTGGCTATGAATTCAAATGGAAGTGTTACTACGATCCAAAAGTTTCATGATGGTGTGGAAATTATTTTCAATCAAGGGGCTGCTCATCCTAGTGAAATGGAATATGTTAACTTAGATATTCTCATGGATAATACAAAATCTCCATTTGATCTATCTGGATATGTGGTTATAAATTCTATTAGCGATGTGCACCCAATTTCTATCTCTTACCCTATGGTTGTTTGTGTAGGAGGTAATAACAACCCAAAAAGGGTGATTCATATGACTGGAAATGAAAACTCTATGGATGGTTAGGAGGGGAGGTTCCTATACTTGGATTAAGGAGATAGCTAAATCCCAATCATGGAGCCAATCTAAGGAAGCATTTTTCCTGTATAAAATTGAACAACGCCTTTGAGGTTTTGAATTCAAATGGAAGGGATGAATGAAAATCCTTTTGTCCCATAGATGCATAGTCAGATGGATATGGGAAAACATTTGGTGACAATATTTTAGGAGGTATCAATAAAGCTCTGCACAGTCTAAAGAGGAAGAAGGTATGTAATGAAAATAGGGACATGGGGTGTTTCATTGTTTCTAAGAAACTGAAGTAAAAGGGCCTCAAAGACTACTCTTATCTCCCTAGTCAAATAGAGACTTGCACTACCAAAAAATGTGGTAGATGAAGAGACTCGAAGCTTGACGTGCATAGATATTACATCACTTTTGCGGAATACATACTAAATAACATAAAAAGACACACAAGGACCGTAATAGTTTAGTGTCTTTGAAAACTTGGAACGTAATCTTCTAATCGTGGTGAAAGATCTTCAACATCTCACATAAAGATCTTCCACTTTTTTTTTCCTTACCTAAAACCTTTATTTTAATCCTGGGGGAAAATAAAACATAAAAAGGGTGAGCTCAAATGCTCAGTATGGGTAAGCATGGATAAAATAAAACATACCATACACATTTGAACCTAACAACATGAAGATAATGTTTAAACATCAAAATCTTGAGCAACGACTAAAAACATGGAAGTACATAAGGCATAGATCATAATGGAACATAAATAATGATAACATAGCATGGGAATAAAACATGTAATTGTGGAATCCATTAAGCACATGTGATGATTTCCATAGTAGCCAAGGAATTGCTTCCAAGACCATCTTAGTGGACAAAGTCCCTTTATGAATTGAGTTCACTCGTCGTTTCAGTTCTGTAACATTGAACCGGATTAACTTACCATTCCAGCCATGTCTATCTCATGAGATATAAATCGTTACCCAATGCATTGGAGGGAGATATAGGTCCCACCCATCTCATAATGATATCATTCTTACTTGTGCCACAAAATAAACATACATCATTCATAATAACCCAACAAATAAAATGGGTTTCATAAACATCATCCCATCATCACATAATCTATATAAAAGAAATGGATATCATTTCATAATGAGAAAAGTGAAACCATGTAAATCATAGAGACTTTATACTTGAAACATACACATATGAAATAATTTCATCTTATATGGAAAATGGTTTTGATAAAACACTTGAAATGAATTCTTGAGGAAAATATCCTTTCTTTTTCAAAATCAATTTCTTTTCACAAAACGTCATGAAATTTTAGAAGAAAAAGATTTTGTTTAAAATATTCATGAAATCTTTTGAAGGAAGTTTCATGAAAATATGGCTTTATAAAATCGTAAAAATCCTTTCATACCATATACATTAAAAAACATTCTTCTCGTACTTTTTCCAGAAAAGTCAAAAAGTACCTTGTAACGTAAAAAAAAGATTCCTTACATACCATGTAGTAAAAGTAAAAAATGGGTAAAAAGGAATTTAAACATACATGAAAACTATTTTATAAAACATGGACATGGATGATATAAATAACGCCGGTAAATACTTATGAATAAGCGATCCCAGATAAAAATGAGATTTGTAAAATTATCCCTTTCCTTAGGTCTGATATGCTTCGTTCGTATCTGAACCTCCTCTTCTTTGAAGCACCTCTTTGAGACCTCCACATAGGGCACTAAAATTGGTCTTTGAAGATGACCAGGACCTCTAGGTTTTTTCTAGGGAAGTGGAGAGGAGAATTTGGCAGGTTTTGGACGAGCTTTAAGGCTCAAAGTGGTGTGAGGAAGAGAGGGAGGAGGTGCCCTTTTATAAGGGAGGAGAGGGGCACCTTTGGAATAACTAAAATATTATTTTATTATAAAGTCATATTCAGTTTTTAATAGATCCAAATTGATTTATTTTTAATCTAAGGTGGGGATAGGTCGAAATACTCTCATCCAATAGAATTTAGACAAGTTTAGGTCATTATATTAACTTTAACCTTTAGTTTTAACTCTTAGTTAATTAGATTGACATTTACCATGTCACTTTTATTTTTATATTATATAGTTAATAAACGTACCATATATATTCAAAAGACCCCCAAGTGGTCCATTAATGATACACCTATCATGATATAAGTATATGGGCCGAACCTTAGATTTTTAGGAATATAATAACAATTTTTTATATAATATTTGTTTTAAAAACTATTTTATGACAATTTTGACACTATTTGGTAATTGATTTTTGTGAAAATCATAAAAGAATGATTAGTTCGAACAAAGTTAATTAAATAAATACTAACAAGTCATATTAACATATAAAATTATTTTAATTGCTAAAAAGTCTCAAATTACATTTATTTTTGTATTTATAACATTGATTATGTCAATATTTCATTAATAAGATAATTACTGCATCATAATTGTTTCATAAATAAATTTAATTATTTTAAGTCTAAAAATTATAAATAAAATACCATTATGTAGGAAATATTTGTATCTTTCTAATGAATATTTATAGTCGAATTTATCTTATGTATAACCCTATATTAAAAATGATTACTTATTAAACTTTGATTTTAACTATTTTAACCCTTCTTTAAATAAATTAATAATAAATGTCCTAATCTAATACATGTGGGCCTAAATGGTCATATTTTATTACTAAGGTTGTTTTGGGTCGAATTACAGTTGTCCAATAGAATTAGGACATGTGTTAGGGTAATAATAATATCATTTTTACCCTTAATTACCCTATTTACTTTTAACCGTGGTAAAAAAAGTAATAAGTTACTATTCACCAAAAATTATTTTCATATCATTGAGTGACATTTTAGTCCTTGATATTAATTGTGTCTCTTGGATTTTTGAAATTCCACTCACAGAAGCGGTAAAATTAAGTTTTATGAAAAAATTCAGTTTTTTTAACTACCACTTAGTGGTTTCACTATTCATCAAAAAATGAATGTTTCCAGAAAAATACCAAAAATTAGGCCTGAGCTATATTTGATATTATGAATTCAAAAATGATGTCTATTTTACCAAATTCAAAACATATCAGTTACATTAACTAATTTAAAAATTAATTCCCGTCGTCAAAACAAATAGTGTGTTTTTACGAGATAATAACTATCAAAAGATTGACAGTTGTTTATGTCTGGTTTAAATGTGAAATTACATCCAATGACCAAAATTGTATTAAATTTTAAAAATATATTCTAAATATACTTTAAAACCACTCAAATTAATAATTTATCACTATTAATTATTTCGATTAAAAAAGTTGTTTTTAATTAAAATTTAGTAATTTTCACTATTCATCATAATATGAATGTTATCCGAAAAGTACCAAAATTTCACCATAAGCTACTTTCGATATTCCGAATCCAAAAATGAAGTCCATTTTGAAAGATAAAATTTATAAAATTTCAAAAAGTGGGTATTACTATTCATAACGGCTAGTTCATAATAATATTATAATAATATCTTGTTTAGTGAAACTCGGTATTGCGTACTACACACGCTATCGAGGAAGGACGCGATTGCGTGTAATGCAGCCACGTTAGGATTTAGTGTTGTGAAAGACTCATTTGTTGTAACGTACAACATAAGACATCAATAAAATTAAAAAGAATATTTCTCATAAAATCTCGGGGTGTTACATTCTACCCCCCTAAAAATGAATTTCGCCCACGAAATTCATCGGGGTTATAAATGGTTTACTACTCAAAAGTTTCATTAATAGAAACCCACATCGTAAAAAGGAATACCAAAATCAATTTTTAACAACTAAAGTATGAAACATAATAGTTACCCAAATTAACTAATCATTGGGCTTCCACATAAGAGAACATAGGTGATAATATGGATATGGAAGAGAAACCTAACCATCATGTTCTGATGGAGAGTGGTAGAGAACATGGCTATGAAAAAGCCAAAAATCACAAAGTTATAGATTTGTGATGATCTAAGGTACCATCTGATTCATCGGATATAAGGGAACTAGGACAACATTTTTGGTTTTCAAGATCATTTCCCTAAAGTTGATGAATTAAAAGAAATACTTACTTGATTTTGGTACAATCTCACTGTTGTTCGTGAATTGAACAATTTCCACTTCATCCCTTAAAGAAATGAAGTTGAATTTGTTATTCGTGATGTGTTAGCAAATCATGTGATAGAATGATGGGTCATTCCATCTGTTTCAAACAAAATGTTAGAAAAAGTTATAAGTCCATATTATGGTTAGATTAATCGTATATGGTTACAAAAATGAACTTATACTTCATATATCATACCGCTTAATAGAATAAAACTAGTTTCTACTAACCAGGGACTTCTTGTAGGCCAGTGGTAGGCGATAAAGGCCAATCGCACTTTGGTTGTGGGTTCGATTCCCACAGCCTTGTCTGACGCGATGGGTTGTCGCCCGTCCTGCAGGTTGTCATTTTTCTAAAACTATATTACTATAACATCCCATCAATAATATCGAAAAAACTTCTATCCTTAAACAATACTAACTTATGTCCAACATAATCCATTCCAATCTTTAGGCTTATACATAATACTGTAGTCCACTGTCATAATATAGTGAAAATGATTACCAGAGATTTAATACCATCGTTGATCCCCATATATCATAAGATATGTCTTATTGATCACATTCCAAACATTCGAAGGCCTTAATCATGTATTCTCTTGAAAAATGAATACCCATTGAACCTTAGTGAAAACATGAATGCAGTTAAAAGTTAACACTTTCCACATACCAAAATCCTAAAAATTCTATATACTCAAACCATGATATCACTTAGTCCTTATATCAATCATGAGCTCATGAATACAATCAAACATCTTATTATCTTATTATTCGTTCATTATACGCATATCATCTACTTTACAAAAATATCTGAATAACCTTTCATGGTTACTGGTACCATTCAACATATACTTTCAAATAATTTTAGGAAAAACAATAGTGTAACAATCCTCATATGATTCTTTATTCCATAGTACCATTAACTATGAAACATAACTCTCGATAAACATAAAATCATTCCACTACCTTCTCAAACAACTGACTGAGCTTCAACACTTCTATCAGCTCATATATCATTTGTAGTCTCCTCATCATCATCCACATAAATACTACCCATATGACCATGTTGATTATCTTCATGAGATTTTCCATTAGGGTATTGGTTTGCATAATGCCCGTACATTGCACATTTAAAACATTTAATCATTGTTGATGTCGTAGCAATACCATTATCCTTGTCCATGGTGTTAACTGAACCTTTTCCTTTGAACTTACTGGCTTTGTGTCCTTCTTTTCCACACCCAAAGAATCTTCCAGTTCCTTTGAAACAATCTCCCTGATGCCTCTTCCCACATGATTTACATGAGGGAAATTGAACTTTCTTTCCTCTATGATCATCATGAAACTCCATATTTCTCTTATTATCTGAGTCGGGAATATTACCAAAGTTGAGATTATTGATCATATTATGAGATTACTGATTAGGCATAATAATGATGTTTGGACTTCCAAATCCCGTTTCATTTGGTTTTTCGTGAAGAATATCATTCCATTGTCTGTCATATCCTCCATTATCGTGAATCTTCCTGTTTCCATCCATTTTCTAAAACCCAAAAAGAATAGTGTGAGAGGAAAAAATCATGCTAGGGAAAAAACATAGTAAAGGGGGAGTTCCCTCAATATCTAACATCTTAAGTTAAATTCTATGATCGTTACCGTATTTCTAGGAATATATCCTATACATATACTTATCCTTAGGGACATCCCTAGATATACCTTAGAAATATCTCTAGGGATCTCACTAATGTTTTTGCATCCTAGTTTCCAAAGGTTGACTAAACCTTTCCTCTGATACCAACTGTAGAGACCCGAATCTTAACATACATAGATATTACATTACTTTTTTGGAATACATAATACATAACAAAAAACAGACACACAAGGACCGTAATAATTTAGTGTCTTTGGAAACTTGGAACGTAATCTTCTAATCGTGGTGAAAGATCTTCAACATCTCCCATAAAGATCTTCCACTTTTTGTTTCCTTACCTAAAACATTTCTTTTAATCCTGGGGGAAAATAAAACATAAAAAGGGTGAGCTCAAATGCTCAGTAAGGGTAAGCATGGATAAAATAAAACATACCATACACATTTGAACCTAAAAACATGAACATAATGTTCAAACATCAAAATCTTTAGCAATGACTTAAAACATGGAAGTACATAAGGCATAGATCATAATGGAACATAAATAATGATAACATAGCATGGGATTAAAACATGTAATTGTGGCATCCATTAAGCCCATGTAATGATTTCCATAGTTGCCAAGGAATTTCTGCCAAGACCATCTTAGTGGACAAAGTCCCTTTCTGAATCGAGTTCACTCCTCGTTTCAGTCCTGTAATACTGAGCCGGATTAACTTACTGTTCCAACCATGTCTATCTCATGAGATATAAATCTTTACCCAATGCATTGGAGGAAGAAATAGGTCCAACCCATCTCATAATGAAATCATTCTTACTTGTGCCACAAAATAAACATACATCATTCATAATAACCCAACAAATAAAATCGGTTTCATAAACATCATCCCATCATCACATAATCCATATAAAAGAAATGGATATCATTTCATAATGAGAAAAGTGAAACCATGTTAATCATAGAGTCTTTATACTTGAAACATACACATATGAAATAATTTCATCTTAGATAGAAAATGGTTTTGATAAAACACTTGAAATGAATTCTTGAGAAAAATATCCTTTCTTTTTCAAAATCAATTTCTTTTCACAAAACGTCATGAAATTTTAAAAGAAAAAGATTTTGTTTACAATATTCATGAAATCTTTTGGAGGAAGCTTCATGAAAAAATGGCTTCATAAAACTGTAAAAATCCATTCATACCATATATGTTAAAAAACATTCTTCTCGTACTTTTTCCAGAAAAGTCAAAAAGTATCTCGTAACGTAAAACAATGAAAGATTCCTTACATACCATGTAGTAAAAGTAAAAAATGGGTAAAAAGGAATTTAAACATACATGAAAAATATTTTAGAAAACATGGAAATGGATGATATAAATAACCCTAGTAAATACTTATGAATAAGCAATCCCAGATAAAAATGAGATTTGTAAAATTATCCCTTACCTTAGGTCTGTTATGCTTCGTACATATCTGAACCTCCTCTTCTTTGAAGCGCCTCTTTGAGACCTCCGCTTAGGGCAGTAAAATTGGTCTTTGAAGAAGACCAGGACATCTAGGATGTTTCTAGGGAAGTGGAGAAGAGAATTTCATAGGGTTTGGATGAGCTTGAAGGGTCAAAGTGGTGTGAGGAAGAGAGGGAGGAGGTTTCCTTTTATAAGGGAGGAGAGGGGCACCTTTGGAATAACTAAAATATTGTTTTATTATTAAGTCATATTCAGTTTTTAATAGCTCCAAATTGATTTATTTCTAATATAAGGTGGGGATAGGTCGAAATCCTCTCATCTAATAGAATTTAGACAAGTTTAGGTCATTATATTAACCTTAACCTTTAGTTTTAACTCTTAGATAATTAGATTGACATTTACCATGTCACTTTGTATTTTTATATTATATAGTTAATAAAATTACCATATACATCCAAGCGACCCCCAAGTTTTCCCTTAATGATACACCTATCATGATATAAGTATATTGACTGAACCTTAGATTTTTAGGAATATAATAACAATTTTTAATATAATATTTGTTTTAAAAACTATTTTATGTCAATTTTGACACTATTTGGTAATTGATTTTTTTGAAAATCATAACAGAATTATTAGTTCGAAAAAAGTTAATTAAATCAATAATAACATGTCATATTAATCTAGAAAATTATTTTAATTCATAAAAAGTCTCAAATTACATTTATTTGGGTATTTATAACATCAATTATGTCAATATTTCATTAATAAGATAATTACTGCATCATAATTGTTTCATAAATAAATTAAATTATGTTAAGTCTAAAAATTATAAATAAAATACCATTATGTAGGAAATATTTTTAGATTTGTAATGAAAATTTATAGTCGAATTTATCTTATGTATAACCCTATATTAAAAATGATTTAGTTATTAAACGTTGATTTTAACTATTTTAACCCTTCTTTAAATAAATTAATAATAAATGTCCTAATCTAATCCAAGTTGGCCTAAATGGTCATATTTTATTACTAAGGTTGTTTTGGGTCGATTTACACTTGTCCAATAGAATTAGGACATGTGTTTGGGTAATAATAATATCATTTTTCCCTTTAATTACCCTATTTACTTTTAACCGTGGTAAAAAAAAGTAAAAAGTTACTATTCACCAAAAATTATTTTCATCACATTGAACCACATTTTAGTCCTTGATATTAACCATGTCTCTCAGATTTTCTAAATATCACTCACAGAAGCGGTAAAATTAAGTTTTATGAAGAATTCAGTTTTTTTAACTACCACTTAGTGGTTTCACTATTCATCAAAAAATTAAAGTTTCTAGAAAAATACCAAAAATTAGGCCTGAGCAATATTTGATATTATGAATTAAAAAATGATGCCTATTTTACCAAATTCAAAACATATCAGTTACATTAACTAATTTAAAAATTAATTCCCGTCGTCAAAACAAATAGCGTGTTTTTAAGAGATAATAACTATCAAAAGATTGACACTTGTTTATGTGTGGTTTAAATGTAAAATTACATCCAATGACCAACATTGTATTAAATTGTAAAAATATATTCTAAATATACTTTAAAACCATTCAAATTAATAATTTATCACTATTAATTATTTCGATTAAAAAAGTTGTTTTTAATTAAAATTTCGCAATTTTCACTATTCATCAGAATATGAAAGTTATCCGAAAAGTACCAAAATTTCACCCTAAGCTAATTTCGATATTCTGAATCAAAAAAAGAAGTCCATTTTGAAAGATAAAATTTATAAAATTTTAAAAATTAGGTATTACTATTCATAACGGCTAGTTCATAATAATATTATAATAATATCTCGTTTAGTGAAACTCAGTATTGCGTACTACACACGCTATCGAGGAAGGTAATGATTGCCTGTAATGCAGCCATGTTAGGGTTGCATGTTGTGAAATACTCTTTTGTTGTAACGTACAACACAAGACATCAATAAAATTAAAAATAATATTTCTCATAAAATCTTGGGGTGTTACAGTAGATCCAAGTAATCTGAGGTCTATACATGGTAGGTGGGTCTTTTCTACAAGTCGGAGACATTGGTTATCCACATTATGGAAAGGTGATTTCTAAGGTATATAATAGCTTATATATTTTTGGTGAACCATTCGGGGGATACAGTCGGGAGGTTTTAGGTTTGGCTAGAAGAGATTTCATTACATTTTGAAGTTATGGTTGTGGGGAAAGAGGCCACATACCCTCATGAACAACAAGGTAATGTGGAGATATGGGAAGTTATAATCCATTATGAGAAAGAGATGTTGGAAAAATAAATTTTGTTCAACACCACAAAAGTAGATGACGATATGATTCCTCATAGAGCACTACATGTGTCCACCAGAGAGGTATAGATAGGGTGGATCAATAAGAAAGATCGTATTTGGGAAAGATAATTTAATGCATGGAATTTAATCATGGGGTAATTCATACAGACCTGAGACAATTTTTCTATTTGGTTTGAGGACCTCATCAATGTTGATCAAGATTTACAGGTAAATGGCCTTCTCAAAAAACTACTTAGGATTAACGCGTATAATTGACTTAAACTTGAATTCAATGACTTTTATTTCTCTTTTTCAGTTTGATGATATGTTTCTATACTGACATGGGTTGTCATTTCCCATTTAAAATTTATAAAAAAAATAAAAATTAATTTTTAGTTCAGGAAGAAATAATTCATAACTCATGTCTAGAAAAAAATTACTATTTCAGTTTTACTATTCAATTTTAAAATATCATCCACTTTAGTAACCATGTTATCTATTTCATGGAATTTATATGATTCTAATTCACTTATATTTTAAAAATTCTAGGTTTTTAATCATTTTTCACTTAGGTATCTTTCACATTCAAAAAATATTTAATGATCCAGCATTAAAACACTATAAAATTCATGAAACCTAATGGTATGCATAACCAATTTCAAAATATCTTCACTTAATGGAATAGGGTTGTAAGCAACATTACATAAATCTTAATTGCATATTAAATAATCTATTTTTAAATTGTAATTATACAATTTTTGTTAAAAACATTAGAATGTCAATATTATAAAATAATTATTATTTATTCTAACCTCCCTTTACAAGGGGACATTAACAAATTCCCCAAAATTATTCATACATTGAAATACACTACCCATTATTTATAATGTATTATGAAACCTAAAACACATAATAATGTAAAATAAGAAACATAAAAATTTCTCAATATCCAATAAAATAATAACTATTAGGCTCAAAAAAAGATAGGATAGAATGGAATAACATGCTCAAAATAATTTATCATAAAAAACAATTAATATGATCAGTTATAAATCACAAAACACGAACTAAAATGGAAATATCTATTGTAATTACCCAAATAAAAACTCATATCTTGTTTATTAGTTAGTACTTAGTGAAAATTAAATTACATAATAAATATTATATCACCTGATATAGTATCAGGGAAGAAATAATATAACAGCGTCTAAAAAGAAAACATGGAGTATACTCATGAATATATGACTAAAACTGTTATAATATTATATTGATGAATAATAATTACATGAAATGATCAATAATTTTACAAATAGAAAACCAAATCCGTATAAAAATCATAATAATTGAATTTAAATAGTCAAGAAGAAACCTTCTAAACAGTAAACGTAGTTTATAGAAATGGGATAACCATATATTAATCGGAATAAAAAATGTAACTACAATAAAGGGAATTGATTGTTAATTTATATTAACCAAATAATATATTGTATATAAATATAAAAAAACTATTTATATTTTATTGATGTTTTAGTTAATATGAATCCAGAACCAATAACATGTGTTGTATAGACAGTCATAGGAAATAAAAAGATAAATCATGCAATCATACTAGTGACTATATATAGAAATAAATTAATATTTTATGATTCCTTATGAAATTATATTCTTTACTGATCCTTATCCGCCTATTTACATTAACCTTCCATACTCAATAAATCCCATGACTGGTCCTCACTTTTATTGATGGTCCGTAAACCAAAATTTGAAACCTCCATTTAGAAAAAAAAAATTCTTCCATATATTTGTTGATCTAGTTTATTTATAAGATACTTCTCAAGTCAAGGTTTCTTTAGCTTCTATCTATAAAAAATCAAAATCAAAATATTTTGACGACACTCAATTACAACTTTGTAGCATCCCTAAATTGAATAATCGTATGGTTCTTGAGCTAGGTAGATACTTACCCAAGAGTACTCATAGATACCCAAAGGCTAGTAACTAGCATTGTGGGTATAGGTATATCATTAGGTAATAATTTACCAAATTTTATTTTGAATTGAAGTATGATAAGATACTACATTGAATCCAGCATGACACATCCATTTTTTAGAAATTATCCAAATGAAAAATTTTTGCCAAACAGTTCATAAAAAGTTGAATATAATAATATCAGTCTATAAAATCTATATAAGAATTCATATAATGTAAATTTAAATGAAATACAAAATAAATAAATAGAACCCAAGTGATGACAAATCTAAGCATGTCCCCAGGACATTGAAAATCCCAAAAAAATGAATAGGCTATATGCCAATCAAATCCAATTAATATCCAACCATAAACTCTTGTACTAATGTGTAATTTAAAAATTCATTCATGACATGTATAACTAGTCCACAATAATATAGTGACTATTATTGTTCCTATTAGTACCAAAAATATAGTAAATGAGGGTCTACATGTCCACAAGACTTTGTATATAGGGTGTTCTAATAAATAATCTAGTGGGAACCAGCAATAATGTCTCATAACAGACATATCAATTGAATAGAAGTATTAAAATAAATACCAATATCTTTATATATTTATATAGTAAGTCATTTAGAAATTAGAAAAATTGAATGAAATTAAATAAACATTCGGTTTCCTAAAAATCAGATAACTGAATGTACAAGTAGACATGATTTTCCATCAATAGGAATGATGAAACCAAGATATAAGAATGTATAAAAAATGTCATTGTACAAGTCATATTCATGCTAGTATTTTAATTCTAGTAGTGTACCTGTCTTCCATACGGGACTTTTCCATCGATGATATCCATCCAAATCCATCATATATTTGAGTTAGTGTGTGTGTGTATATATATATCAATATGAATGTGTGTGTGTCTATATTTTTATGTATGTATGTATCTATTTATATATGTAAGTATGATTGTATGTATTTACTTATGTATGTGTGTGTGTATTTATATATATATGTATATAGGTATGTATGTATGTATGTATGTATGTATGTATGTATGTATGTATGTATGTATGTATGTATGTATGTATGTATGTATGTATGTATGTATGTATGTATGTATGTATGTATTTATGAATGAATGAATGTATGTATGTATGTATGTATGTATGTATGTGTGTGTGTGTGTGTGTGTCTGTATGTATGTATGTATTTAACTATAATAATCCTCTTAGGGAGGACTGTATACTCATTATTACATAAGAGTACAACAACCCCTTTTAAGTGATTTTCTCTACATTCATGCCTATATCATCCTTACTTAATTGACAATATCATCTCATGGGAAAGAGTGTGTTTTTCTGTGTGTGTGAGTGATATTATATAAAAACATGTAACCTTTACTCTATATTTGACCATTTATAAAAGTATAGTTAGAATTATCATGTGTAACCAATACACAAACCTCAAGATTCATCTTAAAAAATAAGGCTCAATAATTTCACGTGATATGAGAGGTAATAAAATGCTACACATGTAAAATATCATAGAAGGAAACGTATAGGCATAGTAATAATATCAATACTAACTACTAGAAATATAGTAAATAGTCTACACAATATATAAAAAACATACTTTACAATACAACAATAGGAATGTATGATATCTTCTATATGCATGCTTTATGTTAACATATAGCATGCTAAATTTTAATAAGATTACTTATCTATATCAAAATATGATATGCTGTGAAATAAATGACATTAATGAATTCAATATGGGACAATGATACTAGAATCCTTCTATTCATACCACAAAAATAACACTTTATTAATATCTACCCTAATATTAGATGATAAAACAAGGAAATAAGTAATGTATATGAAATAGTAAACCAAATATAGTTTGTCAAATGAGGCACTATATACACAACATTCCATGTGAAAACACATGGGTTCCATAAATATCTCATACCCAGTTAACCATAGGTGATATTTCTCAATGTTCACCGCATTTTATGTTTAATTTTTTGTACCAAATCCCATTATGATATATACTTTACTTGAATCTGCACCACTAATAATTTATCTAACACAAGGTTTTCCTAACATCTATTTTGAAATGTAATATACTAAAACAATCTCATCAAGTGTTGTAAATATTTATCATGTGGGTTGGAATTCATTCAACAGATACAATTTTTGTTAAAAATGTTATTAGAAAGAACATTTAAATTAACCATTTAAATTATATTATGTGAGTGTTTTCAAGTAATATCATTAATATATAATATTGATAAAGAAATAATGTTTATCCCATTCATTTTTCAAGAAATATAGAAGAATGGTCACCCATGTTAAAGCTTATATTATTCAAGGAACCTCAATTACACTTAATTGATGGTTAAAACTTGTTTGGAAACATAATGGATGAAAAAAAATTAAAGATAAAGTGTATTATGATGGTTAAATCAAGGAAGGAATAAAAAGGACCACATAGGATTGGTTGTTAAAGATAAAAAATGACTATCCCTAATTGGTGTTATTAAATATAATCTATTAAATTGACGATTTATTACAAAACCAAATTTAGGTTGGAATTCTAGTTATGATAAAAAATTATATGAAGTGTATAAAAAACTAAAAGTTAATATATGAATGAAAATATTTTCAAGATCTATTCTTTTTTGTTCATCAAATAACCATGTCATTACCCTGTCACCAAATCGATCACTTATCTAAAGGATATGTATGATTAATTGACTTATAAATAACTTGGAATTAGTTAAAATTATTGATAAATTTGTACTTAAATTAAACTAAAGGTATTATAACTTGTCCAAAATAAAATAACTCTATAAAGGTATTTCCCAAGTACAATTTTCACACTCAAATACAATACTTATGTGTTTGCGGTAAAAGAGAGAATCATTACAAACAAGAAATATGAATGCATAACCACAAACATTACAGTTAAGATCCACTATAAATGAAAAGGCTTTGAAAGGTATTAAATTTTCATCGTTTAATATTTTAAGGTACTTTTTTTGAATTAATAAATTCATATAAATTATTTCATAAGAAAAACCATTTTTCTTATATGACATATTATATAAAAATAAATTAGGAATCTAACATTTCTTTTCTACGAAAACATGAGTTCAATATTTTTAATTATTTGAAAAATATAAGGTTTCCATGTCCTACTAATATAAAAATAATCGATCAGAGGGTTGATACCATCAACCAATACTATTTTATAGATTTATAGATTATCAATTCTCTTCATGTAATTTCCTAGAAACCAACAGAAATGAATTCCATAACTATAGAATCCAAATAAAATAATCAACAAAACTAAAGGAAAAATAAAATAAAATTATACTCAGTAAAATAACCCCTAAAATACATTGAAGAATTTCATAACCAAAACCCTTGTTTAAATATAACATTTCATTTTCAAATATCATCACTGAATCAAAAAATCCAAAAAATTAAATATATACTTATTGTCTTCACTCAATGAAATGATGAATGATAACAAAATAACTCATAAGAGTTTCATTGATCAAATAGAATAATAATATAATGATATTCATCATTTCACAATGAATTAATTAAATCTCACTAAAAAACTCACTAATGAGTTAATAGGTACAAAATAAGAAGAATAAATATGGAAGATGAGAGAATTGGGGGAAGTATTACCAAAGTTTTATGTGGGAAATCACAAATAAAACAACCTTTAATCACATAATAAGAAGTGAGGAAGAAGATTGTGAACATAATCTGAATGATAAATCCTCATGAGTCTAGGATGAGTGAAGTTTTATGGATAAGGGAAAATAATTTAAATGTTATTAAAAGTAAAATACCAAAATTCCCCACTAAAAATACAATTTTTTCCTCTTTAGTACTTGGTGGAATCCTAAAATTACCACTACTTTGTTTATCCCATCATGTACCTCGTTCCCTTCACCAAGTACCCAATGCCACCGATTATATTAGAAATACATAATCCACATCGTAAGGCTATAAATGAACCTTGAAATATCTCATAAACATAAAAACCTATCCAAAATAATCTAATAATTAATCCTCAATTGCAAAACATCCAATCCAAATCATCATATGTAAAAAATCTTTGGAATGAAAATTCAAATGACCTCACATTTCCATTTCTTTAAATCTCTAAAATTCACAAAAATATAAAATGACTAAAATAAAACTAATTATAATCTCTCCATCATATATATTAAAATCATTATAAATTGAAAAAATATTCTTACCTAAGACACAATATCATACTAAATAATAAAGTTATGTAATTATTTAATTCCTCTAAGATATCATTTACCACCCCATAAATTAATAAATCCTAAAACATAACCCATATCACAAATTATCACATGGTCCTAACATCTGTATATCACAACACCGACTAATTTTATAATACCTATATCAAATAACAACTATGTTCTAATGCATGACTCTTTAAACTAATTTGAATTACCTATAATATCATGGTTTCATCACTCAATAACCCTTAATTTCCCATATGAGTCCATGTATACCATAATACAAAATGATACACTATGATCTAAATTGTACAGTGAAATTAAAATACTATATGGTTACATATGACTATTATACAACTATTTTTTATAAATCAGTAAACATTCACCTAACATAATGTTTTGTAGAAAACAAAATTTATTTTCAAAAACTCTATGCTAAAATGTTTCAAAATAATATGATTTTTCAAAACCAAATTACATATCCTATAATCATTAATAAAAAATATCATAACTCATATCTAAATAAACCATTAGATGTTAACAATATCATTTCAAATTCACTTTAATATTTACTTCCAAATGTTTTTATTTTTTCAAATTTAAACATTTAAAAAGACATTAAATTTTCTTAAAGAAAAGGTAATTAAATAGTTTTCACATAAGGATCCATATAATTTTAAATTTAAAAAATAATTTTTCACCTTTAAAACACTAAAATTAACATGAAACTTTCTAATATACATATCCATATTAAGATTATCTTCAATTGAAACAAATTTTTTATAACCAAATTTTTTTCTATGATTTACCCAATTTCAAAAACAAAATATAGGGTTTAATTGCTAGAAAACTATTTTTCATGAAAACATAATATTTCAATATTAAAAATCAATTATTTATTATAGTGTAATACATATTTACATGATAATTTTGAGTGTCTCTCCAAAACTACTCAATACATGGAAACACAATAATGTTATTTTCAAGTATTATGGAACCTAAAACCAATATTCCTAGAAAGATAGTAAAACATAAAATTATTGTTAGAAAATATTCTATAAATGAAAATGTAGCCTTATCCAAAACAATATATAAAGGAATTAATTAATATGATCATTATACAATAACTTAATATAAAACAAGTGTAATTTTCAAAAAATGATAAGAACGAAATATTTAACAAGCTTGGAGGAAAATATTTTAAAAATAAGATTCATTAATATCTATAAATCATTGAACAATAAATAAAATGTTATTATATTTATTCTTTATAAAATAAAAAACTATTACCATTTTAGCAGTTGATAAAAAATAAAAATGAATGGCATGATCATCAATGTTACATTTGACCTAGTTTCGGAGACCATACATGTTAATTGTATCTAAATAGAAAATAAGGACAATCTCAGGAATCTATTTCTAGAATAATTTTAATGTACTTAAATGAAGATGAAATTCATTTCACAATCTATATTATTGGAAATTGGAAAGAACATATTTGATTTTATATCTTATATCGTACTCAATAATGGAATCTAAATGGGAAAAAAGGGTCATGTTCAGAATTAAATATATATCATATAAATTGGTAGAATATCTATCAATAATAATAAATAATTAAATTTTCATCAACGAAATTATTTCTTAATTTATATTAACCTAATCCTCAATAATTAATAAAAAAAATAAAAAAAAATATGTATTTCTAATGTTTTGGTTGATGAAATTCTTCAACCAATTCATACATCATTATGAAAAATCAAAGGAAATCATGTGTTATGATAAACAATCCTACTGGTGTCTACCTATCGATGACTAATCAAATCATATATCAGATATCCCAAGATCACTCCTCACTAAAACCAGGGATTCTAAATCCAAATTGTCATAAATCCCTAGTAACGTGATCTTCAATCATAAATAGTTAAATAAATAATTTCTCTCTTTAATTATAATATATCAATATCCCTAGATCATTTCTAAGAAAAGTAAAAATATTAAATCTCTAGACAAAACTATGATGTCACTTTTTATTTTCTATGACCTGGATACCTAGAGGTTATCTGAGTTGGGTAACTATAGCCCCACAGATGTTCCTTTGTTTCTGGGGCTGGAAACTAGAATTGTGGTTCTCAGTATAATTTTGAGGAATTATTTATCTTTTTTAGAATGAAATAAAATCATGACCATAACCTACTCTAAATCCAACATTATTTATCCATATATCATAAAATCTTCAATTAAAAATTTATTGAAGAATCACACAAAAATTAATAGAAGATTAAAACCCATTAAATATCTATAGTAATGAATATCATACCAAATCACATGAAATATATGATATATAAATTGGCCAAAATTTATGATTAATCTAAATGGGGAATTATGATTTATAGAATCCAAAATTGAATAGGGGATATTCCATATATATCCTCTAAATACCAACAATAAACTACAACATAGTGTAGAGGTCGAACTAACATTCATTGCAAGATAAAATTTGAAAAAACTCTAGGGGATATAAATGTACCATTCAGTACCTAAAATGTAACAATGGATAAATTTCATATCCATTCTGGTTTCCATTTGTGGTGTGATCATAAATACACTATGGGGTACCTCTAACAGTGCCTCAATACACACACCGTGAATGAATATGTATTTTCAGTGACGTTAATAATAATGTACTTATATATAGAATAAATAGTTAAGCATCCTATAACAGTGAATATAATTAATGAAATAATTTTCAGTTTAAAAAACATAGAACATGATAGTGATTTTCTAGCCTTTTTTATTAATAAGTAGAAACAAAGCTGTAATAATGAATAAATAAACCTGGTATGATCAGAATAACCTATTTACAACCAATATAGAAACCCAACTTGTATATATTTCAAATATAAGTGACTTTTTCAAGATAAATCTTCAACCAAATCAATACTGTATAAGAGGAAATGTGTGGTTTTTTGTGTGTATATATAAAAACAATATTCTTCTTCCATATGAATAATATACACTAACTCTATCATGAGAGGCCAACTATCAATTTTCAAGGAATTATAATATCTATAGAAGGATGTAATCCTCAATTTAGAGTAAATATCATTTCATATTAATGAACGTACATATATATATATATCATATACATATATTTAATCCTTTATTTATATGAGGGAATGTACATAAGTATACCGAAATTCCCAAGTGTAACCAGAACACATGCTTCAATCCAGATCCTTTAAAATATGGTTGGATGCCTTCCATTGGAAATTATTAGAAAAACAAGGTTATAGATAAATAATTTTACAAAATTAAAAATCTATTTATAGTAATAATATCAATAAAACCTATTAATAGTACAATGTAAGGATTCCAAAATATGGAAATAGACATCCATTCCAATGTATTAATAGATATGATTGATATAAACATTATAAAAAACCAATATCAATTTTATATATTCTTTATATAAACTTTTTACATGTTTTATGTCGTAAAAAATAATTATGTATATCAAGGTGAAAAGTGATATTGATTAATATAAGAAAATCTTTTAAAAAAATAAAACATGTTCCTTGATCATGGAACAAACATCCTAGACATAGTGAAAAGTTATCAAAATATTAATAATTTTTAACAGATAACATTGTGATAAATAGAAAAAACTTGGAAATAAGAAAATAATTATCTATATTAGATATAATACATAAAATCCACATGAGGAAAAATATACATAGCATTCTAGGTGATGATACATGGGTAGAATAAATATGGTATACCCAATTAACTAAGGAATACATATCTTAATTATAATCCCATTCTATATTTAATGAATGGTTTTCAATTCCCTTTTTCTCTACCCTTTTCTAGAATTGACCTCAAATGTCATTTTACAAAAAATAAGTTTTCCATAACCCCCATTTTATAAGGTAACACACTGAAAAACCTAAAAACCATATTATTAAAAACTATCTTATCGGCTGAAAATAATTTTACACATTCTATTTTGGTTAAAACTAACATAGCCAACACATACTATATTAATTATTCAAATTATAGTATTTTATATTTTTAAGGCCATATAATTGGTAAATAATATTATACAATAAATTTTTTTACCCCTTCCTTTTTGAACCATTAAAATTAAATTTCATCCAATTGAAATGTATTTTTGAATAAGAAACATTCGTTAAACATACTTATTAGTTAAAATCATTTATGAAAAATAGTTTAAGAAAATATGATTACAATTTAGATATTTTTATGAAACATACAATAATGACATATGAAAATTGCCCCCAATGGTGTTTGTTTTTAAAATAAATAAGGAATCTCCCTAAAATTTTATTTTATATAAGAACCATTAAAATATTAAATTTTTATATATAATATGTGTGGTTACATTTAATGGGGTAGCATGGGTGTCATGTTTAACTTATATTATAGACTAGTCATGGACTTATATAGTGACCCAGGAAAGATAAACATCCATGTATCTCACACAGAGGGTTTCTGACAATTCCACTCTAGTCAAGCTATGGTTTGATATTGATTTTAAATTCCTATTCATACTAAAATAATAAAATTGGATCATTAACCAAGCCATTATAATGTCATATATGAACTAGCATATCATGAAGGTTTCCAATGAAAAAATAATTAGAAAATCAAAATAGCCATATTTTCTATTAGTCCTTGGTCTTGGATGAAAAATCCATCCAAGGTAGAGTTTGGAAAGCTTGGGAACTGAAATATGCACTTTGGTGGATCTCGATACATCCTTAAAGAATTTTCTACCACATTGTTCCACCATATTATCAAAATAGTATGGTAGTGTATCTTTTTATTATTTAAAATAAGACTATGAAGTCATAATCACCTATAAAAAATTTAGAAATAAATATGGGTTGAGGCCTGAGTGCTTGGGACAAGAGGGGACCTGAATGTATTTTGTGTAGCTTGTGTATGCATAGAAACTTTGATGATGTGGGTATATCTTGGTTGAATAATATTGTTTGGAAATTTTTATTTTTTTGAAATGGGCATAGAAATGAGGTAGGGAATGTAAGAATCAGTAAAAGGAATGGTGTGGGGATTGTACAGAAGGTTGGAAGTGATGTCCTCAATCCAGAAACTCATTTTCATTTGAAATTTTAAAACACACATTATATATTTGTGGAATAACCTATACAAATATTGAGTTCAAAAAAACTATACCTTAATAATTTAATGTTTGGTGGATAAAGAGGATCTAATGTTGATGAAGACTAAACTAGTGCATGAAAACAACATAAGGGAGAACCCATGCCTTTGTTTGAGAATGGGATCAGGAACTCGTTGATAAGAGGGTGTGTGTGCTACCACTGACAATGTAACATGAACTACTAATTTGGAAATCAATGATGTTGGATGTGATGTTTGGTTAGACCTCATCTATTAATATGAGAAAAAATAAAGACATATGTAATGAATCAACCAAGAAAACCTTACATATTAGAGATATTTATTTTATCCCTATTGATATCATTGTGTGATTAAATTCATCAAAGAGTTAGTGTCACATAATTTTACACATGAACATGATTAGAAAGGTGAAGTGTTGTGGAGTCTTAATAAGGCATTACGTTTTGGGAACCATAGCCTTGGTGTGAAAAGTATAGTGTTCTATACAGATCATGGTGGATATAATTGATCTAATGAAGTTGGGTGAATTTTTTGAATTTTTCAAAATTTCACCAACTTATATTCATGTTCTATCATATTCTTTCATCACATAAATCCATCTACACATTTAATCTATTTTTCTGAAATATATTAGATAAAAATATTCTAATTTTTATAGAAATAATTCAACAATTAAATTAAATCTCATGAGACATGGTTGCAGTTGGTATTCAAGTGATGATCAATGACATAATTTTTTTTTCATGATGTCTTATCCTACTATATCAATAGTTTATCTTGATCATATAGATACAAATACTTCTCAATTATCTATTATAAAATAGGTTCCCCCTATTTTGATTTGGTCCTCTCAGTGATGTAACTATTCCAAAATCGAATTCCAACCATCCTTCCACATGGGTTTTGGCATTAAAAGATTATAATAGAATGAAAATGCCATTTAATTGGAAAGACATATATGAATTTGGTAATGGATAATTTTAAAACTAAGGTAATTCCCTCGTAATGATTATTAATAGAGCATGAATACTTATACCATTTGATTTTTTGTACTCAGTTATCAAGACTGCCTCTATATAGAGTTAATTTAAGGGATGGAGATATCAATGTGATATTCACTTAATGTGAAATTTCTATAAACAATTGACACATATATATATATATTGGTTGAATCAATGTAATGATATTATTGAAGAACAGATAAGGTATCTTAAACTTTATATATCTATCTAGAATTAACAGTCCTAAATCTATATTTATATTGATCTTTCCCCAAAGTTAGTTAGTCATTGGTTCTCAAAAACCAACAAATTTCATTAACTATATGAGGAATTCAAAATAATCCACTATGATATCTGTAATATTATAATAATTCCAATTCTTTTTGATATTTAAATACAAATTATCTTCATACTTTTTATCTGGGGTGATGTATAGAATACATTAGACTTGGTGAGTGATTTGTAAGAACAAGTCAATGGTAAGTTTAAGGGTCTGATTAATTCTTCTATAAAAGTTAATTTTACAACATAGATCAATATCTGTTTAGGGTATCATGGGTCAATGCCAAAGGTGAATATGACAATATCCATTCCACATTAATATAGTCATGGGACCTTGAACACTTATTACTCTATTTTATCTTAACTATAATATAAAATATATGCTTGAAAAATCAAATATCATTTATTTCTATGAATTATAATGGAATTCCATTTGGTGATATTTATTACTGGGTTGATGTAACCATCCAATTATAATTACACAATGGTAAGGGATGCTACCATTATTATGTCCATGCACTGAGAATTAGGGAGAGAAATAAGCCTTTTTTACTAGTTTTGGGGAAACTACCAAGTAATTTTTCAAATACAACGGGGTGGGACCCCATAATGAATTTTTAGTTATATTATATTATTAAATTTTTTGGATAGTAGTGATTATTGATGGTTACATGTTGAGGAACACCATATTACTTCCCCATTTCACATATAGAATGACATTATTGTATATCATAGCTGCATAGTTGAAAACTATGGATTCCAAGTATTTGGACAATGCACTAGATGCTTAGTCACTATTTTTATTTACTTCATATAAAGAACCTAATTGAATTATGATGCTTAAAATCAAATATTTTGTGGATGATCACGCATATATAATCTCGATCTAAGATAAAGATCTTGTAACTCTTGTTCATGATGTTTTAATTTTTAGTTGTATGCACTATATATATCTTAATAAAAAAATTATTTCTATAGAGGTTAAACATATATTATTATTATATTTTAGGTTAAGTGATACTCCTCATGATAATGTGGAATCTATTGCTAATTTTGATACATGAGTAGGTTGTAGGGTTCGTCTTTTTCATCATCAATTTTTTTTCAACAGTTGTACCCCTTTCAAACCCCAGGTTTGGTCTATCTTCTTCTCTTGCTTCTAGATATGTCTTTCTAGACCCCATTTTGGTCTACTGTTATGGTGTTTAGGAGTGTTTTGGGATGATATTTTGACCCATCAATAGTGTTCTTGGGGTTTTGTGTTGGTTTCATTCTTCTCTTAGTTTCAGTTTCTCTGGTGGCGATGGTTATACTACATCTTTTATTTAGGATTTTTGTTCCTCAAGATTTCATTTTGGTTAATGGTTGATATTATAGATGATATTTACCTGGTTCATAAGGTTATAGGGTTGTTCTAGATTTATTTGGTTGTATTTTCATTGGGGATTTGGTTTTTCTTTCTTCTGGTTCCCGGAAACATTTCGAGATGATAGTGGCATGGATAAATCTATTCTTGAACTTCTTCACCCGATCTCTTCTAGGATAAGATGCAATTTTAAATGGTGAAAGTTTTTTTGGATTTCATTTGGTGATGTTTGAGTGGGAATGGTAGAAGTATTTAGAGGAGATGACATCAGGTTTGTTTTCATGATGGTGTAGTTGTTGACGTTGAAGGTGATCTGACACTTAAGTGTGCAATGATCGATGTACCAGTCACCTCATAGTTTGAGGCATGAGGTGGTGTCATGTTTTTGGTTGAAATTTTAATTAAGTGGTATTTAAATGGGGTATTTGATGTAGTTTCACATTCCTATTGAACTTGTGTTTTATTTGATGTTTTCATTTTGGTATCCTTAAATGGAATTTTCAGGTTCCCAATAACCCTAATGTGAATTTTTTGAAAATAAAAAAATGGAATCAAATAATGATCTGCCAACTAATAGGAAGGATACTCTAACTATATGAGTGACTAAAGAGTCTGAGGATACCATGAAATTTATCAAATCATTTATTATATTTCCATTACAAATTATATATTTTTGTCTCCCAAATTTGAATATAAACATACATCATATTTAATATCTATGAAAATCTATAACATTTAAGACACCAATAACACCCACATTGATCAAAATTCCATAGTGAAAACACTTTTAATAAAAGATATTTTAATTTAGATTCAATTTATCCGAACTAGTTAAAAAAATGGAAACATTTTTTGTGATCCCTATTATCTAAGAATATATTCCCATACTAGATAAAGAATTAGATTATTGAGTTAGAATTTTTTATGGAATCTATGTTATGAGTAAATTTTTTTGTGAAAGTGAATATGATTTAATAAATAAAACTCATGTATATTAAATTAGAGACAAATTACATCATCAATAGTTACTATTTTTAGGTTTTGGAGTATATTCCTTTAAGTAGAAAATATTTTCTGTCACCAACAAGAAAAATCTAATTGTATACTAATAAATAACAACTCGATTTAGTGTTCTTAATGTATCAAAAATGATTGATAATCAAATATTATTCTTATATTAAACTACTCGAGAGAATTTTCAAGGAGAAGCTAAAGAATCATTACTTCGTAATTTTATTTATATTTAGATAGAAAATATAAGTATCACATAATATCCATGATATAAAATTTTATCAGAATAGTTAATAGAGATGAAATAGTTCAAAATTAATTTCCATAATGGGATATGATTATTGAGAATATAAATTCATTAGCATAACAAGAAACTAAAATATAGGGAAATTATCATTAATTAATTATTTCTTCCTATAGTACATCAACATATTAAGATAATAATGAAAAATAATTTTAATCAAAATTTTCTTATATACTTTCAATATGTTAAATATGATTTTTCAAATGGATATTATGTCTTGTAGATTTATTCATTTATTTAAACATAATTAGTTGAAAAGATCTTTTATCTAAGGTGGATTCATATTTCTCCATAAAAATTTGAATTTCATGTTATATGGAATATAAAATAATGATAACTTGTGAATAAGAATAATCATCAGTATAGTTGAATCCTTATGAACATTAAATAGTGATGGTTTCTTAGCAGTCGTAATTTTAAATACATGATTTAAAGATGAAAATATTGAATCAACCAATTATCATTTAAGGTATGTACTCATGGTAAGGTATTGGCTAAATGGATATGTAATTCAATTGTTTCCATTAAAGTATAGCGTTTTACTTTTACATATTTGATAAAAGAACATTTATTTTCTTCCAAGACTTATACTCTTGGATTGGTATAGGAGAGCAAGATATGAAACTCATTTTTGGTTACCGTAGAAAAAGCATAATCAATTGGGAAATGAGATATTGAATGAATTATTATAATAAATATATTGAAATGAGTTTTATGTGAAATTCCTTCTATTTATACCATTAAATTACTGCAGTATATATATCATGTAAATTATCTAAACCAATATATAGGAGGAAAAATAAGATTCTATACCTTTTTCCAAGATCGTTATACCTATTGAGCATAGATACATTTTTCTTGGGCTGAATGTTAGTCTCTATAAGTCTGTGTCTTTTTTAGTTCCCTTACAAATTTTTCATCTTTCATGGGATGAAAGGCTTATTGAGAGAAAACATGAATTTTACTCAAGTTTCCCTATATGGATTATAATATGAGAAGTTTTGTGCCATTTCCTGACTTTTATGGCATAAATTTTTCCTAACCAGTCAAAATGATTCTTTAGAAAGAAGGGAGTTGACTATTTCTCTTCTTTCCACATAGAGGTTTTCATTATAATGATTATTATTTAATTTTTATTAAGTTGTTTTGGGTCCTTTTGGTACGACCTTAATCTAGTTTCCATAGTTAAGATTAAATAACATAGATTGAAAGGGGTATATGATTAAGTCCAAACATATTTGACCAATAATGAGGTTAGATATTTTGTGAAAATGGACGAAAGTGTCCCACCATGAATATTTGGGCCTAATACTCATAAAAGTGACCTCCAAAGGGAAAGTCCACTTTATTTTTGTTGATATTTAATAAATTAAAATTTAAATCAATGTTTGAGGATATAAAATTTTGCACAATATGTGAATAATTGATTACTTTCATAGAGTTTCAAGCATCATGGGACTTAAAATTTAAGGTCATAATGTTTGGAACACTATGTGACTCGTAAATTAAGGTCATATAGTTTAGACCATCATGTCACTCCTAGTTTAAGGTCATAGTGTTTTGATCATAATGCGACTCATAGTAAAATTACATATAGTTTGTACCTTCATGCAACAAATATTTTGATCTCGTATAGTTTATACCATTATGTGACTCGTAGTTGAAGGTAATAGATTTTAGACCAGCACATCATGATTTTTTTTGAAATGGAGAATAATGGTGAAAAAAGAGGATATCATTCACCCAATGAACATAAATGACACAAGATATATTAATGTGATGTTCGTATTAATCAATTAAATTAGATGAAATTCTATTAAACATGTTGATATTTTAGGACAATAAATATTTTTGTAAAATTTAATATATTTTGATGAGTAATATAAATTGTATGTTGAATTATCTGAATTAGGAAATGTTGTGATGATAATGTATAATTTAAGATGATAATTGACTATTTTCAAATAATAGATCTATTTTCTATACTATAAAATATGCATAATGAGGATAACTACTAAGCACATTTGAATCTTAGGTTCCAATATATTATTTTCAAATACATATAGGGTTAGATGATCTTCTCCTTGGGAATATATAATACATTGGCTAGTTATGGGGTGGTTGTATATATGGTCAATATAACATTGCTATATCATGGGTCCCTTGTATTTAGATGGAATCATCTCCAACAACTAAATATTATTTCTTGTAATTCTGGTACTCAATGTAAAAATTATAGAATATTGAAAAGGAATGTTCAAAGGTGGTATAAATATTTTGATTCAAGGAAAATCAAATTGGATTGTCACAAGGTGATTAAAAGGTAAAGGGGGTGAGTGCGGATTTTCAAATCATTATATAAAAGGGGGATTTGGAATCACTACATATCATACGATCCAGAATCAATCCAAAAAATTTATTGAAATAGGGAATATATCATCACATAATAGATTTAATGTCAGAAAACCTAATGGGTGTTGATAATTCCAAATAATGTGGTGTGGGGAATAAAGAAAATACAATTCATAGTTATAACTAAGATATATGATATATTCATCAATATTTGTCCATTGTAAATATGAATTAATCCATGTGTAATTCTTGTAATGGGTCTCAACACTGATCTAACTAATTCATTAGAGAAATGGGTTATTTCAGTATATATCTAATGGAGTAAAACTCGATGTAAATTAAAAGGGAATTAATTCTAGAATAGAATTTTTGGTTGTTCCCAAATTAATGATTTCATGTGTCATTAAATTAATCCCCTATTATAGGTTAGTTTAGATGACCTAATGTGGTTGAGGATAAGATACCCTTGGGGATTTAATGATGCTAAACTTTTGTGGTTGCTTGACAGATATCTGATCAAGGAATTAGAACATTCCTATGAGAAAAGTAATCAAGACACACATAGATCTTAAAATGAGATTATTTTTTCCCAGTGGATGGTTTTTGGAGGAAACATGACATTGATGGGGGAACCATTCACTAGGATATCTCATACGGATCAATATCTCAGATAAGGAAATAAATTGTCATGGAAAAGATTAATCCTCATAGTTTAACAGTCATATGAGGTAAACCATGCACCTTATAATTTTGAGTTAATGAGGTAATGAATTTATCTCATATAGATTTATTTATTTTGATATGGAAAACATGCCATATAGTTTATATTCATGAAAAAAACTATGTTTTATGAATTTTAACGTTTTATGATGAGGACATATAAAATTAATATGGAATTATATGAAGTATTTCTTGAGAAAAATTTCATTGGTGGGAAGTTTGGTATGGTTTTCATCAATTATGATAGAGGAATAAAATATATGGGAGTAGATATTTTGATTTAAATAAGTAACTTCCCATTTTTGGTCCAATGTCAATAGATAATCACTGCGTATCATTATCATTTTATATGGGAAAACCCATTTCCTTCAACAGAATATAGATGAAATAATTTTTTTTACACAATCATGACACATATTCCTAATGGATTTCAATTTCAATAAATACCTATATTTTTTCACATAAACATATTCCAGTTAAATATGATGACTTTTTAATTATTTTTCTTATGTCAGTCGGTCGAAAATTTATATTTAACTAGAATGAAATTTGGAAGAAATTAGAAATAAATATCATTTTTCTATACAAAAATTAATATTCAGTTACAAGCATATAAGTGTAGGTAATTATATTATAATACCACAAGAATGATGAATTTTATCAAAAAAATATTTTACCATGTTTACCCTTTTTAGGGATATTAAATGGTCTAGTATGTCCTGGATTTTATTTTCCCAAACATATGTGTTATTTCAAGCAGAACACTCACCCCACTACCCCATTACCCCTCTACCATTATTCTTATGCCTATTAATATATGGTAGAGCTTCCTTTTATGGGTTGTTTCCTACACCATCTCTATTGATTATAATGGTATGAATCTCAGTTTTATGATTTACAATTATTGTTATTGTAGTTTCATATATCACTACATGTGTGTCACTATGGGGTAAATGTTTTCATATCCCCATGACATTATTAATTTCAATCCCTTAGATTCTTAATGTTATAGATACTCATTTCACCATTGAAGTAAATTCCCTTTTTTATTAAAAGGATTATTGTTTTATATTTTTATTCATTATCTAGGTTGAGAATTTTCATGATGGATGGGAGATGTTATGGTAGCATCAGTAGTCCATGTGATGAAAGGTGAGGTCTAGATAGGTAGGCTGACAGAGCTGGGGTTATTTTAAATGATATTTTATTGGTTTTTCTTCATTTTCATTTAAATTTATTTGTTCCATTTTTCTAGGTCTCACGATTTATATGTTATCTTTTGAAATTTATGTATTTTTCCCAGCAGCTTCTTCTTCCTTCCTCATTAGAACTCGATCAAATGTGAGTTCAGTTCAACTTTCTCCTCCTGAAAAAAGTTGTTGTATCCATTTTGGGAATTTCATAAACTTTATCACAATATTGAATGATCATTGAGGCACTAATCCATGTTTATTTATTCATGTTTGTTACAAATTTATAGGATCTTCCATGAACATGATTGGTTGTCTAGATTAACCAAGGGATGGTAGTTCATGTTATTGAAGATCACTACTATGGATAGGGTGGAGTTTTATTTTTTAAATAGGTTTTATTTTTATTTTATATTATTTTATATATTTTTAATTTTTAGTTTATCATCACTTTTTTCCTAGACCTTTCCATCCAAGGGTGTCTTCTCTAATGAACTAGTGTGGTGATAGAACAACTACAACCTGTGGTGGTGAAGACTATATATAATATTTGTTTTTTACTATTGTGATTGAGAGGATACCTTGTAGTCTTTCATGATGGTGATTTTGAATTATTGGGTATAGAGAAATTCATTTTCATCAATAATTGGTGGGTCCTGGATTATTATTGATGACAAATGGTGGATTTGGATATTTTTTTGTTTATATTAAATGATTTTCTATGGTGACCATGCTAGTGTTGTCAATATGAGGTTTGATTGAACCCATAGCATAAGGTTTAAGTAATCAAGGTATAAATTACCATTTAGGTTTCTAATTCATAATTTATGTGTTTTATTTTTGTGTAATTTTTAATGTTGTGTGATGATGGCATTGTGGGGTAGCCTTGCTACACTATGCTTGAGGTTTGTCATGGGGGATAGTCTTGGGAGTAATGATTTTTATGGTATCAAGTTGTAAAGGCTCTCCCCCATTTGTCTCTAGTCCTACTGTAACATCCCATGTAAGTAATGAATAATATATATTTTTATCTATGTCTAGTAGTGAATTAGATATTGTTTTAGAGGCTTAAAATGAGAATAAATCCAATCTTATGCATGGAATACACTAATATTTTTAAAAGATTGTTTTACTTCCTTTTGATGGAAAACCATTTTTAAATCTATCTTTTGACAATTTTATAATTTATGTTTGTCAAAATAAACTTATTTTTTAAGATTGGGACATCAAAATTTACTTTGTGTGATTTTTTTTGTATTTTTCCGATAAAGTTCATTTTTTAATGAATAGTGAAAAATGTTGTATTTTAATTCAAAACCCCTTTTTAATATAATTTATTTATAGGATTAGATTATCTTTTGAATTGTTTTTGAAGTGAAATTAGAATATATTTTTACCATTTAATCCAATGGTGGTCATTGGAATCAATTTCACTTTGAAATTGGACTTAAACTGGTGTCAATCTTTTGATACTTATTGTTCCATAAAAACACGCTATTTTTCATGACAGTGGGAATTAATTATTAAATTAATTAATGTAACTTATGTGATTTGAATTTTTTAAAAGATACATCATTTTTGAATTCAGAATATCAAATATAGCTTAGGGTGAAGTTTTGGTATTTTTTGGAAAAACTTCAATTTTTGATGAATAGTGAAACCACTAAGTAGTAGTTAAAGAAACTTATTTTTTGTTTAAATGAAACTTTGCCACTTCTGTGATTTGATTTTCAAAAATCCGACATACATGGTTGTCATTAAGAAGTAAAATGTGGTTCAATGAGATAAAAATAATTTTTTGGTGAATAGTAACTTTTAAGTTCTTAATCGCGATTAGAGGCAATTAGTGCAATTTAAGGAAAAAATGATATTATAATAAAATGAAAATACCTAGACACGTGTACTAACCTTATTGGATGTGTCATGGACGACTAAGACAATCCATGGGTCAACTTGGGGACCACATGGAGCCACTTTGGTAGGAAAAGGACATTAATATCTTTTTATCTAATGTTAAAGTAAAAATGACACAAACATGAGTTATTTTACTAAAACAATTTTTACATGGGGTTATAAAAGTCAGATTTTTTATTATAAACAGTCATTGGAAATCTAAAAAGATATCGTACATCATAGTATTTGTTTTATAATTTTTATACTTTAAATAAATTAAATTATTTATGACATCATGATGATGCAACGATTACCTCATTAATAAAGGATTTAAATAAAATTAAATGATAATGTAAAATCTATGACCTAAACATGTCCAAAACCTATTGTATGGGTGGATTTCGATCCCTTACCACCTTACCCTAGAATTATATCAATGTGGGACCTTTTGAATTCGAAAATCATTTTAAAATAAAGTAACTTTTCTTTACTTTTCAAGAGTGCCCCCCTCTCCTCTTATAAAAGGCCCCAACCTATACCTCCTTACCCACACTTCCAAAGCCTTTGGCTCGGCCACCCCCTGCCCATGTTTTCTCTTCACATCCCTCTCTTACTTCTTCAAGCCTCACTTTGGGCAGAAGTCTTCCCAAGGAAGCCTTTGAGCTCAAACCAAAGGGAGTTACCTGATTTTAAGGTAATGTCTTCACTTGAGTCATTTTGTTTTATTTTACTTCTCCAACCCGCTAAACTCTTTTTATTCATTTCTTTTGTAAAAAATCCAGTATCTTAAATATACTAGGATGTTGTTATAATAATTATTCGAGCTACACTTACACACACCTATATCTACTGGTTAATGAACATATTGTTTCCGTGGATGACGTATTTCGGCCTCCCGAAACGATGATTGTTCAACATTCTTTTAACACCTTCAAAGGTGGCCATTAAGATGACACTATATTTATATATGATATATAATATATTTATGTTTTCCTTAAGCTTTTGTATTTTTCATTTTGGGCATACCTTTATGGTTTCCATTATGGGTAAACACGATATCTTCATTTAAGAAAGTGCGGACTACCGCCCCCTCAAAGTGATTTGATTCGTTAATACCATATGTGGGACGTATAAAGGACGGAGTTATGATATTATATATTATATTACACTGGAATTATAATATACCTTTATATCATTATGATTCCATTTCATAAAATATGAAATAGAAATGGAAGCAGCGTTCATGCGTACGTACGACTTACCGTCTCCTTGAACGGTGCATTTCATTTCTTACCTCTAAATGTTATGTAATATTATAAATGCATGCATGTACTGGATATATATGATATATATGATATCTACATCATGAATACAATTCTGGATATAATGGATACATGAAAAAATTGTAATTATAAAGGGTTTATTTTTGACTCAAGTACCAATGATCGTTAAAATGACTATTATTAACTTAAATAATTACATAGTGGTCATGACATGGAAATAAGTGATATAAAAGGAATAATGAACTTGGAAAAGGTTCTTAAACAAGTAGAAATTAAATCAAGTTTATTATTCAGGAGATTAAATAATGACCGAGTCAAGTCAGACCCGAGTTATGGGACTTCGTCTCAATCTCGTTTCATTGAGGCATATTTTGTTTTATACAAAACCTTATTTTATACGGTGTATAAACCCCTTTGACTTTTACGTTTATCCAAAAGGAAACTTTTTTATAAAAAGCGTTTTACTAAATGACAAAAGGGAATGTTTTTTTCATACGTATGCGACGGCAATGACTTCTCCGCCGCCGTGACCATTATTTGAGTTTCGGCTTCCTCTACAAGCCATACCATTTTTTTCAAAGAAAAATAAATACCATGTTTTACTTTTCTTTTGTTTTGGTATTGAAAATGGTTTTCATAATGTTTTTATATCAATGTTTTTTATTGATATCTTTTGATTGAAAGGTGGAAAAGTTATGTTTCCTATATGCATGTTTTATGTGATATGATTATGTTGAGGTTCTTGGGCATTATTATGAAGACAGGTGGTTCCGTGATAAACTAAGGGTGGGTGAGCTCGATATATCTCTACAATGCATTGGGTAACGTGAAGGAGTGAAACGATAAGGTTTCTCCGAAGAGATTTAGGGAATATAATGTGATGGGTATTCCAAATGTAACCAAGAGGGTTACTCCCTACGTAAGAATGTTATGAATGCATCAAGTTACCTTTATGTCTTATGATTTCTATGATTTATTCATGATTTTATGAGGTATGTTAAAGTGCATATGTTTTATGGGTAAACTATTATTTCATTCTTATGTATATATGTACTCCTGTTTCCTTTACATACTTTTTATAACCCTTACTAAGATTTTTATTCTCATCCCATGTTTTTGAAATGTTTTTCACTGGTCAAAGGAAAGGTACATGATAGGATGATAGTGTCAAGGAAGTGTCAAGAAAGAATCCATGTTTTATTTTAAATATTTTTCTGTTGATGGAAAAATGAATACTATCTTTTATGTAACCACTTTGTTTAAATGTGGAATGTAATGCATGTTCTATGATCTAATTATCTAAAACTCTAAAACTGAAAAGATCCTCAAGCTGTAATCTTGAAAAAACTCAAGATTAAGTAAGGTTTAAGGCCGGGGCCTTATAGTTGGTATCAGAGGTCGGTTTAGATAACTTTATGAGTTAGAATTATATTAAATGATTATCTAAAAATAATTTTTTTTGAAATGATATAGGATTTGAAAATTACCATGTTGCTTCATCTAAGACGTGTTTGTTCAGAATGGGTTTCGGCAGAGGAAATAGGGAAGTAGTGCTAGGAAGGCATACAGAAGGAAATAAACTTCCGAATCAGCATCCTGAGATGGTCAGAATTGGAACTGAACAGTTTGTTACGGTAATGGCGTAGTTGACTCAAGCGATAAATGGTGGTGGTATCCATGCATGAGATCAGCCAGATCAACCGCAGAGGAACATGTTAGTGGTTGAACATTTCATGAGGAAACATCCCCCATCATTCAGAGGATCATCTGACCCTGTGCTAGCTGAAGGGTGGATTAAAGCACTGGAGAAGATTTTCGATGTCACGGGGTGTTCAGACAATCAAAAGGTTAGTCTTTCTATTTACCGTTTGGAGGGTGAGGCAGATCAGTGGTGGTCGATGGTTAAAAATATAAGGGACACTGATGAGATTGATGCTCTTGACTGGGATGAATTCAAAGGTATGTTTCTTGAGAAGTATTTTCCTAAGGCTGTTCGACTTAGGATGGAAAAACAATTCTTGGAATTGAGGCAAGAGGAAGACACAGTGGCTGCCTATGAAGAGAGGTTCACTCGATTGGCAAGGAATGCTCCAAATTTTATCTGAGACCTTGATAGTAAAATAAATCGTGTTTACTCTGGATTAAAACCAAAATATCGAAGGGCATTAGCTTCTCATGAGTTTAAAAGTTATAAAAAGCTTGTTCGATGTGCTGAGAAGGTGGAAATGGAGTTTTCAAATGATCAAGTGTTCTATAACAACCAGCAGAAGAAGAGACCGAGGTGGCAGGAGAAAGGGAAGAATTCTTCAAAAAAGTCTAATGGTAAGAAAACTAAGTTTCCAGTTTGTGATAAATGTGGTAAATGTCATGCTGGGGAATGTCTTCTGAATTCTGGAAAGTGCTACCGATGTGGTATGATCGGACATAAGGCTCGTGATTGCACTGAAAAAGATCATGGTGATGGTAAGTTCAAATTTGATTTACAGTTAGTGAAATGTTTTAAGTGAAATGAGATGGGTCACTATGCAAATGAGTGTCCGACAAAGAGCTTGAGCGATGGGATGAAGTTAGACTACAAGCATAAAGGGGTGGTGAAATACTTTGCAACTACTTCAGTAGATGTTGGGCCATCAAATGAAGTTGTATCAGGTACTTTGTTTGTTTTTTCAGATTATGCTAGTGTGTTGTTTGATTCGGGGTCTACACATTCTTTCATCTCTGAAAACTTTTCTAGTAAAATTGGAATACCATCTCATGAAATGACTCCTGCAATTTTGGTAAAAACACCTATGGAAAATGTTGAGGCAAAAATAATTTATAAGAATCTTCCTATCCTTATCTGTGGAAAGAACCTACTTGCAAACCTTATTGTTCTAACTCTAGTAGAGTTTGATGTTATCCTGGGTATGGATTGGCTCTCTATTTACCATGCTAAGATTTACTATAGAGCTAAAAAAGTTTCTTTTCATAAAGACATTCATTTTGTGTACAAGAATGAACCCTTAATGTTGATAACATGTCAAGAGGACGAGAAACTTGTAAAAGATGGAAATGAATGTTACCTTGCACACATCGTTGAAAACAAGGGAACTGTTCAGATTAATGATGTGCCAGTGGTAAATGAGTATCCTGATGTTTTTCCTGATGAGTTTCCTGTAATAATACCAGATCGGGAAGTTGAACTTACTGTTGACTTAGTTCCTGATACTAATCCAATTTCAAAACCCCCTTATCGAATGGCTCAAATTGAACTTTTAGAGTTGAAGGAGCAATTGCAAGATTTATTAGAGAAAGGTTTCATTCGACCTAGAACATCACCATGGGGTGCTCCTGTTTTATTTGTTAAAAAGAAATATGGTTCTATGAGAATTTTCATTGATTATAGAGCCTTGAATAACATCACTGTTAAGAACAAATATCCTTTGCCTCATATCGATGATTTTTTTGATCAGCTCCAGGGAGCTCAGTTTTTTTCAAAGATTGACCTGAGATCGGGGTACCATCAGCTGAAGGTAAAGGAAGCAGATGTTCCAAAGACTGCGTTTCATACAATATATGGCCATTATGAATTTTTAGTAATGCCTTTTGGGCTAACCAATGCACCTGCTGTATTCATGGACTTAATGAATAGAATTTTCCATGAGTTCTTGGATAAGTTTGTGGTGGTTTTCATTGATGATATTTTGTTGTTTTCTAAAAGTAAAGAGGAGCATGAAAGACATTTAAGGGTTATTTTGAAAACCTTAAATGAAAAGAAATTCTATGGGAAATTCAGAAAATGTTAGTTTTAGTTGCAACAAATTTCTTTCCTTGGTCACATTGTTTCTAAAGATGGGATAACCATTGATCCTGCAAAAACAAAGGTTGTTGAAGAATGGCCAAGACCCACAAATGTAACAGAGATTCATAGTTTCTTTGGTTTGGCAGGATATTACCGAAGGTTTGTTATAAATTTTTCACGGTTATCTAGTCCAATGACTAAGCTAACTCGGAAGGGTGTTAAGTTTATCTGGACAAATGAATGTGATGATTATTTTCAGGAATTGAAAAGAAGATTGGTGAATGCTCTAGTTTTGGAAATACCTTCCAGGAATGGTGAGTTTGTTATATACAGTTATGCTTCATTGAAAGGACTTGGTTGTGTCATAATGCATAATGATTAGGTAATTTCTTATGCTTCACAACAGTTGAAAACTCTTGATGTAAATTACCCTACACATGATTTGGAATTAGCTGATGTTGTTTTCGCTTTAAAAATTTGGAGGCATCATTTGTATGGAGTAAAGTGTGAAATATATAATGATCACAAAAGTTTAAAGTATATATTCACTCAAAAATAAATGAACATGAGACAAAGGAGATGGATAGAATTAATCAAGGATTATGATTTTATAATTCATTACCATCCGGGAAAAACAAATAAAGTGGTTGATGCTTTGAGTCGAAAAATTAATTTTTCATTAACAATGTTGCATTTGGAACGTGATCCTTTGGTTAAGGATTTGATGAACTTTGGCATAGAATTTGTTGGATTAGGAAGTTCTTATGTCTTGTTTCAGGTATCAGTGAGATCATCTCTATCAGACAGAATCAAGAAAGCACAGAAGCAAGACAGTGAGTTGCAGAAAAAGGTAGAGCTGGTTTAGAAGGGTAAGTTGCCAGAATTCAACATTGATAATGATTGTGTTTTGAGATTAGGGAAGATATTGTGTGTTCCTTGTGATTCACAGTTGAAGAGAGAGTTGTTATGTGAAGCTCATATTTCTCCGTTTTTAGTTCATCCTGGCAGTACTACGATGTATAGAGATCTGCGGGAGTATTACTGGTGGGATGGAATGAAAAGAGATATTTCTAATTTTACTGTGAAGTGTTTGACTTGTCAACAGGTTAAAGCAGAGTGGCAGTTACCGAAAGGGATGCTTCAGCCTTTACCAGTGCCAGAGTGGAAATGGGAGAATATATCCATGGAATTTGTTGTGGGATTACTGAAGACATCTCAAGGTAATAATGCAATCTGGGTTATTGTTGTTCGCTTGAATAAATCTGCTCATTTCCTTTCTATACGAGATACTTTCTCTCAAGATCATCTTTCCCGTTTGTATCTTAAAGAGATAGTCAGGTTACATGGAGTTCCTCTCTCCATTATATCCGATCGTGATCCCAGGTTTACTTCTAACTTTTGGAAGAGCCTTCAGAAGTCGTTGGGTACTGAATTAAATATTAGTACATAATTTCATCCTCAATCAGATGGGCAGTCAGAATGAACAATTCAGACATTGGAGGATATGCTACGTTCTTGCTCTATGGATTATCAGGGAATTTGGGACCAACATCTTTCTTTGGTTGAATTTTCATATAATAACAGTTTTCATTCCAGTATATAGATGGCACCATTTGAGGCGTTATATGGGACGCGGTGTCGAACTCCAGCTTTTTGGGATGAAGTGGGTGAAAGAAAGCTAATGGGACCAGAAATGGTAGAAGAGATGGCAGAAAAAGTTCAGCTGATACAGAAATACATGAGAACAGCTCAGAGCAGGCAGAAGAGTTATGCGGACAACAGAAGAAAGTATCTATCTTTTGAGGTAGGTGATGATGTTTTTCTCAATGTCTCACCATGGAAAAGTGTGATGTGATTTGGCAAGAAAGGGAAGCTGAGTCCAAGGTTCATTGGACCATATGAAATTCTGGAGAGAGTTGGATTAGTTGCATACCGAGTGGCTTTACCTCTGAGTTTATCTCAGGTACACAATGTTTTTCATGTTTTGATGCTGAGAAAGTACATGCCAGATCCATCTCATGTTTTGAGTCCAGAGGTAGTTCAGCTGGAAGAGAACCTATCTTATTAGGAACAACCGGTCCAGATTCTTGACCATAGGGAGCAAGTGTTACGGAATAAGGTGATTAATCAGGTAAAGGTTTTTTGGAAAAACCACATGATGGAAGAGGCAACATGGGAATCTGACAATGCAATGAGGGATAAGTACCCCCATTTATTCGATAAGTAAATAAATTGCGGGGACGCAATTTTCTAAAGGGGGGAAGGATGTAACATCCCAAGTAAGTAATAAATAATATATATTTTTATCTATGTCTATTAGTGAATTATATAGTGTTTTAGATGCTTAAAATGAGAATAAATCCAATATTAAGCATGGAATACACTAATATTTTTAAAAGATTGTTTTACTACCTTTTGATGGAAAACCATTTTTAAATATATCTTTTGAAAATTTTATAATTTATGATTGTCAAAATAAACTTATTTTTTAATATTGGGACATCAAAATTTACTTTGTGGTATATTTTGGTATTTTTCCGATAAAGTTCATTTATTAATGAATAGTGAAAAATGTTGTATTTTAATTCAAAACCACTTTTTAATCTAATTTATTTATAGTATTAGATTATATTTTGAATTGGTTTTGAAGTGAAATTAGAATATATTTTTACCATTTAATCCAATGGTGGTCATTGGAATCAATTTCACTTTGAAATTGGACTTAAAATGGTGTCAATCTTTTGATACATATTGTTTCATAAAAACACGCTATTTGTCATGACAGTGGGAATTAATTATTAAATTAATTAATGAAACTTATGTGATTTTAATTTTGTAAAATAGACATCATTTTTGAATTCAGAATATCAAATATAGCTTAGGGTGAAGTTTTGGTATTTTTCTGAAAAACTTCAATTTTTGATGAATAGTGAAACCACTAAGTTGTAGTTAAAGAAATTGATTTTTCATTTAAATGAAACTTTGCCACTTCTGTGATTTGATTTTCAAAAATCTGACATACATGGTTGTCATTAAGAAGTAAAATGTTGTTCAATGAGATTAAAATAATTTTTTGGTGAATAGTAACTTTTAAGTTCTTAATCGCGATTAGAGGTAATTAGTGAAATTTAAGGCAAAAATGATATTATAATAAAATTAAAATACCTAGAAACATGTCCTACCCTTATTGTATGTATCATGTAAGACCAAGAAAATCCATGGGTCAACTTGGGGACCCCATGGAGCCACTTTGGTAGGAAAATGACATTAATATCTTTTTATTTAATGTTAAAGTAAAAATGACACAAACATGAGTTATTTTACTAAAAAAAATTTACATGGGGTTATAAAAGTCATATTTTTTATTATAAATATTCATTGGAAATCTAAAAATATTTCCTACATCATAGTAGTTTTTTTATAATTTTTAGACTTTAAATAAATTAAATTATTTATGACATCATGATGATGCAACGATTACCTCATTAATAAAGGATTTAAATAAAATGAAATGATAATGTAAAATCTATGACCTACACATGTCTAAAACCTATTGGATGGGTGTATTTAGAAACCTCAACACCTTACCCTCGAATTATATCAATGTTGGACCTTTTCAATCCGATAGTCATTTTAAAATAAAGTAACATATCTTTACTTTCCAAGAGTGCCCCTCCTCTCCTCTTATAAAAGGCCCCCACCTCTACCTCCTTACCCACACTTCCAAATCCTTTGGCTTGGAAAACCCTCCCCATTTTGTCTCTACACATCCCTCTCTTACTCCTTGAAGCCTCACTTTGGGCAGAAGTCTTCCCAAGGAAGCCTTTGAGCTCAAACCAAAGGGAGTTACCCGATTTTAAGGTAATGTCTTCACTTGAGTCCTTTTGTTTTATTTTACTTCTCCAACCCCCTAAACTCTTTTTATTCATTTATTTTGTAACAACTCCAGTATCTTCAATATACTAGGATGTTTTTATAAGAAGGATTAGAGCTACACTTACACACACCTACATCTAATTGTTAATGAACATACTGTTTCTGTGGATGGCGAATCTCAGCCTCCCGAAATGATGATTGTTCAACATTATTTTAACACCTTCAAAGGTGGCCAATAAGATGACACTATATTTATATATGATATATAATATTTTTATGTTTTCCTTAAGCTTTTGTATTTTTCATTTTGGGCATACCTTTATGGTTTCCATTATGGGTAAACGCGATATCTTCATTTAAGGAAGTGCGGACTACCACCCCCTCAAAGTGATTTGATTCATTAATACCATATGTGGGACGTATAAAGGATGGAGTTATGATATTATATATGATATTACACTGGAATTATAATATACCTTTATATCATTATGATTCCATTTCATAAAATACGAAATAGAAATGGAAGCAGCGTTCATCCGTACATACGGCTTACCGTCTCCATGAACGGTGCATTTCATTTCTTACCTCTAAATGCTATGTAATTTTATAAATGCATGCATGTACTGGATATATATGATATATATGATATCTAAATCATTAATAAAATTATGGATATAATGGATACATGAACAACTTGTAATTATAAAGAGTTTATTTTTGACTCAAGTACCAATGATCGTTAAAACGACTGTTATTAACATAAATAATTACATAGTGTTCATGACATGGAAATAAGTGATATAAAAGGAATAATAAAATTTAAAAAGGTTCTTAAACAAGTAGAAATTAACTCAAGTTTATTATTCAGGAGATTAAAGAACGACCGAGTCATGTCAGACCTGAGGTATGGGACTTCGTCTCAATCTCCTTTCATTGAGGCATATTTTGTTTTATACAAAACCTTCTTTTATATGGTGTATAAACCCCTTTGACTTTTACGTTTATCCAAAAGGAATATTTTTTATACGAAGCGTTTTACTAAATGAAAAAATGGAATGTTTTTGTCGTACTTATGCAGCGACAACAACTTCTCCGCCGCTGTGACCATTATTTGAGTTTTAGCTTCCTCTACAAGCCATACCTTTTTTTAAAAGAAAATTAAATACCATGTTTTACTTTTATTTTGTTTTGGTATTGAAAATGGTTTTCATAATGTTTTTATATCATTGTGTTGTATTGATATCTTTTGATTGAAAGGTGGAAAAGTTATGTTTTCTATATGCATGTTTTATGTGATACGATTATGTTGAGGTTCTTGGGAATTATTATGAAGACGGGTGGTTCCGTGATAAACTAAGGGCGGGTGAGCCCGATATAGCTCTCCAATGCATTTGGTAACGCGAAGGAGTGAAACGTTAAGGTTTCTCCGAATAGATTTAGGGAATATACTGTGATGGGTATTCCAAACGTAACCAAGAGGGTTACTCCCTACGTAAGAATGTTATGAATGCCTCAAGTTACCTTTATGTCTTATGATTTCTATGATTTATTCATGATTTTATGAGGTATGTTAAAGTGCATATGTTTTATGGGTAAGGTATGATTTAATTCTTATGTATATATGTACTCATGTTTCCTTTCCATACTTTTTATAACCCTTACTGAGCTTTTTATGCTCATCCCAGGTTTTTGAAATGTTTTTCATAGGTCAAGGGAAAGGTACATGATATGATGATAGTGTCAAGGAAGTGTCAAGAAAGAATCCATGTTTTATTTTAAATATGTTTCCGTTGATGGGAAAAATGAGTACTATCTTTTATGTAACCACTTTGTTTAAATGTGGAATGCAATGCATGTTTTATGATCTAATTCTCTAAAAATCTAAACCTGAAAAGATCCTCAAGGTGTAATCTTGAAATAATTTAAGATTAAGTAAGGTTTAAGGCTAGGGCCTTATACCTACCCTATCAAAAAATTATTAAAAAAGCTATATTAGATAAAATTATATTTGGTAAGGTCGTGTTTCATGCCTCTACATTTCCAATAACCTCCTCGAGATAGCAGGATGAATGATTGGATTCGATGTTTTACACCAAATTTAACTTTTTTTTTAGTTTTTTGTGATGAATATGGTAACATTATTCATAAAACTTATGTGAGTAAATTCACCTCTATTAATGATATTATAATTTTAAAAATCAATCACCACATTTTTTTCTAACTTCTTTTAAGGGTATAGCATTACCCTATTTGAAAAATAATGTCTCTAGATATAAGGATATATTCAAACCACAAAACATTATTTTAATGTAAAGCCCCCAAAAAATATATCACCAAAATAGAAAATGTCTTGAATTTTATATCTTTGTTAAATAACAATGGCGGTTTATTAATTAAATTCTCATGCATTAAACATGCATAATATTTAATTATGAGCTCTATAAAATCATGCATTGACAATTGATGAAAATTCCCAATACTTTTAATTTGATGAAATGCATTGGTTCTTATATATATATTTTAATAAACCTTATGAATGATGGTGAGAGTTTATAATATATTAATATATATATATGAAGTACCCAATCAAAGATTTCTTGAAATTAATTTTTTGATAATTTTGGTCATCGTAATGAAAACAATTACTTCCATCCATTGAATCTTCTCATTTCTATAATAATCTTATAAAAGAATCTAATTCTATAGATACTCAACTAAGGGATACATCTAGTTAGTTTCCACATAATTTAATGGAGACGAATATCTTCCTAGAATATAGGTAGCCAAAACATCATTGTTTATTTTATATTTTACCATAATTTGAATTAAAACACATCAGTGAATTATATGGGTTATTATGACATCAAAATCCAAATCTATGAGAGATATGGATAAATTTAATTATATCTCAAATTGATAATTTTGTGAAAATGTAAATTCTATTAGAGACATATCTTAGTGAAATTGATCTGTCTGTACTAGGGTGTAATTAATAATGGTTATTAAATACATTTTTATTTCATGCTATTTATTAATCTATTTGATCACCAATATTGAATTTAATTTAATTTCCATCCATGTAAATAGTTATATCAAGAGGAACATCAATCCAATAATGAGTTATTTTTATTTAACCTTATTATAGGTGTGTCTTTAAAATGGAAGAAATAGAATGGAATGAGTGTCTTAGTGGTGAAATGAACATAACCTACAAAACCAAAAATTTGATCCTTAGATTTTCAATCCTTTTTATTTTCAAAAATCGAGTGGTATTGTTAACAATTTTTTTTGAAGGTTATAATGATTCAAAAATTGATAGAACCTCCCGACATGGATGTTCAATGTGAAATGGTGAGTCTTCAAGGGAAGGGTGTTCTGTTAGAAAATCGTAGAATTCTTATCCTTTTGTAAACTTTTTATATATTGTGCCTATATAAAATTATTAAAAAATGATCACATATCTTATTAACCATTTAATTAACATCATTTAATGAGTAATATATTTAATTGGACCGACAAGAGAAATAAACTAAACCTCATGATTCTATAGATACTGGGGTAGAATTCACACTATGATGATATGGATGAGGCAATTTTTCTCGATATTGGTATGTAATATTTTAGTTTCTAATATCATTCTGCACAACTAGTATATGTAGTGTTCATTACCTATATCATTTTATGGTAAATAATGTAACCAATTTTCTCCACATTTATGATAGATATATAATAAGAGGTTTTTGTATTATATTTTTCATTTAAAGTTGTTTGTGTAAGAGATATTAAATGAGACTATCAACAGGATTCTGTAAATCATCATCCTGGTTATCATTTTTCCTTCATTTATTATTCTGTGATGTTAAAACACATTTCAGTAATGTTTGTATGGAATCAACTATTGTAAGAGTGACTACCATAAATTATTCAAAAATATTGATGGGTTTTGGGAGCTAATCTGTTTTTATTTATTTCTTTTTTTATCATATAAAAATTTGATATTGTGATGAAACAAAATGATACATAGATATTTTGTTTTGGTAATAATAACAATTCATATTAACTAGTTTATATTCATGTTTTTTTTCATAATTTAGTAAAATCATAATCATTTTCATCAACATTATCATGATGATGGTGGAATTTGGATATCAGTTCATCTATATAACACTCAAATATTATTCTAATAAGGGTCATAAAATGTGTTACATGGAATTTTTTTATGTGGCTCTAGTATTCTTAAATTTGGATAGAATCACTTGATAAAAATACACCCCTCGGTTTGATCGAAAATTTCTTACGACCTCATCTCTATTGTCCATCCATATATAATTATATTTTTATAAATATGTAACCATCCAGAAAGTATAGGGATTTTAAACCTAGTATTCCATTAATAAAAAATTTCTATAATTTAAATAAATATTTCATCTTTTAGAAAATCATAGTTTATAAACCTTATGATAATGAAAATTTTATTTTTTTCCATTTTCATTTTTAATGGGAATAATATTAATGAGACACTTGTATATTAGACTGCCCAAATGAAACATTCCCTCATTAGATTTTTATATTTAGATTATACTTTGGTAGTATGAGATGGATTTTTATTTATGAAAATCAACTTATAACTATAGTGGCTAGGTGGAAAACCAAGATGATGGATCACTACATATGGATCTATCCCTGTCATCTCTATATGAATCCACATAAATATATCCTAGTATTTTCTATGGAAATAAATAGATTTCTCCATGTCCTTGGAAAGATTGAATTCACTGGTTAATGTTGGTTTTGTGTCTTCTTATGTTCCAAAAATTACAATCTTTAGTCCAACGATGTTGGTTAATGTAACTTCCTTAGAAGATATAGGGATGCCTTCCTTATTGTCCCCTTTAGAAATTTTATATATATTTTCATCATTGTTGGGATCACACTCATCCATATAATGTGAGATCCTACATGATTAGAAAGCACTATGTGATTAGGGATGAAGGTTCCCAATCATTATATTCTATTCTAATGATGCATCTCCATTTGATTCAAAATTATTACATGTATAGACCTAATATCATGTAATATTATGTTATAGTAAATAAATTTGAGGATTATGTTAATATGAATAAACCAGAAAATAACATTTCTTTCTATAAATAGAGGTGACTTGATAGAATTATTTTCTTAAACATAATATGATAAAAATGATATCTAGGAGTTCCCCAGATCCCATTACCTAGTAACACACTATTTTTTTCTAAAAATAAAATTTTAATTTTAATGTGATTTATTAAAAGAAAAAATATTTTATATATACCTTTTGATTGATCAATTAGTGTACCATTGAGTCCATTAGAGGAATTGACATATTTCCTTTCATTATTAAAGGGTTTTTTTACATACCATTTATAATACCATGTTTCATAATATCATGATTTGTATGAGTCAAAGGGGTCATTGATGCCATGAAGTACCCTAACTGTTCCATTAATGGAAAACATAAAACATTTATTTTTTGGAGATGGAACTTCTACATATATATATAGACACAATATTTCATAAAATGCATTAAAGTAAGTGTTTTAATAGACCACCATAAACATAGAATCCAAAATAAGGACCCTAAATTAATATTTCAGTATTTTTTTCCCATGGAGCGACTATTTAGTTTTATAATATCCTTATATTAATAAATATAAAGTGATAAATAATTCACCTTTTATCCCAAATGATGGAGAGATCCTATTTTTATTAGATTGATTCATGGGCCATTGTTCTCCATGGTGCGATGAATATTCATTTCATTAATCTAGTCAACACATAAAAATGTTCTATGTACCATTTTATAGTAGCTTCTATATTTGGTTTTCTTATGAAAATTACTATATGAAACTTATAGTCGTCATTTTTTATTTAAATATTTTAATGGAAACAACATTTGTCTAAAACTCTTGAAAGTTTAACAAAGTGTCGAAGAGAGAATCCATTAGTTTGTAGGATAGATAAATAGCAACCAAAATAAAATTTCATGGAAGTAAAATGGAAATAATCGTAATCATGTCATATTTTTTAGTCAATAGTTCACATCCATTTCCATATGTCTTTTTTTAGAATATATAATATTGTTATGGGCATTCAATCATGATAATGATCCCATCCCTAGGATAAATTCTATGTATTTTTTGTCATTTAGGGATAGGATTATCTTTTTTTATATATTTTTTCCATATGATTGATCATGTATAATCAATCCACAAATCAGATATGATTCAATATAGTCCTATAGGATTTTAGATTAAATAACTATTCATGTTATTCTTGTTGATTATCTCATATCCTTGTGTTTACAACATTTATGATCTTAGTATGGTTAGAACACAAAATCCATGTTCTACCATAGTTAGGTATTCCCCAATATAGGTGGCTTCTATTATGATTATTTAATATGAAATCCCTTTCATAATAATCCAACACATAAATAAATGGTTATATCTAATGAACAATATTTATAAATACATAATAAAGTTATTCATAAGGGGATAATTGCATTTTCTTGGTAGGTTCATATCGTCCCATCGATGGTGGATAAAAATCATACGTTTTTTGGACTTTTTTGGGTTGCATGGGGGTTTCACTTCTGGAATTTATCTTTATTGATAATGATTTCACCAATTTGGTGATGTATTTACTGAAAAATTTATTTTTACAAGGTTTTTAGAGGCAACTGGGTTCATGAATAGTTAATTCATCCATGCCTTGATGAATTCAAATGCATTGTTTTCTAACATAAGTATATTTGATCATTAAAAATATGTAAATTCTTATCTATTATGCCCTTCCACTCTTCTTCCTCCATTATTTGGGCAGCACAAACATAATTTATGTGTATCCTAGTATTTTCTATGGTATCATGTAATTATTCTAACATCATTTGGTGAAGATCTTTTATAGTAAATCGATATTGATTTATTTTCACCAAAAATTAATTGTAATGAAAAAAATTAGATAGATTATTTAATCTCATTTCATCTAGATTTTTAATTTTTTATAGTGTGATCGATTTTTTTCTCCACTGTCAAAATAATTAATCCAATAACTAGATTATTCTAAAATAAATTCAATCTGTTATTTATATTTAATTTTTTTACAACCTTGGTCATTTTTTCACATAATTTTTATTTGTGTTAGTATTTTGGTATTTTTGAAATTTCAAAAGATAAACCACCATATTAAATTTGGAATTTTTAGTATCTAGATTCAACAATGTTACTTGTTTGAGAGTGATGGTTGTAGTCTCTACCTATCCATATTTATTTTATTATGAGGGTTGTATCTATCAAGAAATATTTTTATTGCTATGAACGGAATATTCAAAATGTTGTGATATTATAGTAAACTCTCAAAACCCACTAGAGTATGTTTGGGGAATGATAATTTCCTCCAACTAAACCAATGTATTTTTCAAATTGATTTCTAAAAAGTTATACTACAGGAGATATATGTCAAAATAATATGTTTGACCCTACTATATATCAGTAAAGTATACCACTCTATCATTTTCACATTACCTGAAAATTAAGATGTCACAAATACATTTCATTATTATAATATATATGAATAGATAGAGAAAATAACAATAAAGCTACAAAAATTTGATTGATCATGTAGTATGACTTATATACTAAATTAAGACAGGTTCTTCATGATTCTGAATTAATCGTATGTGCTTATTATCTTTTAATTTCTCTAGTTTTCTTTGAATTCGATTACACCAAGATGTAAAATGAATATTTTACTATTTTGGGTTACCCATTCCATTGAATGTTGAAAAATTGGAATAGAAAATTTTTGGGTGGAGAATAAGTAAAATAAAATCATTCAATATATGGTTTTTTGTTTCTCTATACTGATGAACTCCAGCTTTCCATGACCTGCATTCAAGTGGTGAGAGAAACTAGTATCTCTCCTTTTAGTATTCATTTATGTGATGGTATTTTGGATGGTAATGTTTCAAAGAATTACATTTTTGGTATGTAAATAATCTACTACTAATTACATTATTGAGCTATCCTTGAGTAGATTTCCCCAAAAATGATTATTTTTCACTTTATGTCGAGAATTATTGATAATAAACCAGTTGTAAAATCAAACGAACATATTGGTGTGATATCAGGTTGACTAGATTGCTCAATTATTCCCTGGTCATAGAAACAATCTCCTCTTATTTAACAGATTTTTATCATAAGGTATGATCAATTTTTCTTGGGAGTTGTATTTTACAAGTATCCTTCCGATGAGAAGTTCAACAATAATATTTCCACACATTTTATTCATATCCATATCTTAGGTATAATACAATTTTATAAGATAAACCTCAACACAGAGGGTTATGGTTGGGATGTCAAAATAAAAAATACTTTTCCATTATCATTTCTTTTATCTCACTGATCTGGTGGAAATGAAATTCTTTGGGGAGATTCCAAAACCAGGGTCTACCTCTGATATCGTGTATATGTACCTCTTTCGTATACCTCTATCTGAACAATGTTCTATAAGGATGATTCATAATTTTTACAGTAATTATTAGTATCATGATCCATAGTGTCAATAGTGTTTTTATCAACAACATTCATTAATGAAAATCATATAGAAAGAACCAGTTACTCATTTTTATTAGATATATATGGGGCCTTATCAAACTCATACTAACCTATTATGGATAAATCAAAAAAAAATTTATTTTGACTTTATAGAGGTTCATGTGTGATTTTTGAACCTTTTAGGATTTAATATTTTCATTTGATTCTCCCATAAAAATGAGTTGGGAGGATATTCATGAATATTATTATATGTAACTTCCATCTTACATTCACTAAATAAGATCACAGTAGAGGGGTTGATTCAAAATTATTCATTGGAGAAAATTACAGGGGTACCACATTTATAAATACCCCTAAACATTAGAAAATTTTTCTCCTTTGAAGTGGTATATCATAAATTTCTTTATACAATTATACAATAAGTGATACAAAAAGTTGAAATATTCCCCTTTCCATGAAATAATGGGATATGCAGATTTTATCGTAGCTCTTACCACATACCTTTTCATCTCTATCCTTGAAATCTAGATAGTTTTGGACTTAACATTTCCTATCATGATATATTCTATGATTCTTCCACAATATAATAAGTATCAAAACTAATTGAATGGTATTACTGTGTAGTCACTATTTATTTTACATTTTCAGTAGCTTGATGGAAAATAATGACAATTTCTCAATCTAGCTAAGCATATGAAGTAAATCTACTTGATTTTATTGGATTGAATAACTAATATACCCAAATATTGGATATGAATCATAATTTGTGGAAATGAAATTGCATTCTACCTTTATAGTGATTCTATATTGATCATTTAATATGGTAAAATCCAAATCCTCAAAATTATCACAACAAGAAATGAATATATGGGGAGAATCCTCATAAATGTTTTGATGGGTTATACTAATGCTATTTAAGAAACCTTTTTCGAGACACTCACACTATATGTTTTATTTATGGTTTAAAGATACTAGTATAATATCCCTATTTACATGGAACCATTTTTCATCCATCAACATATGATAATCAGTGCATCTTAAATAAGAAGGGTGTTTAGACCTTAGAATGTTGTACATCTGCCAACGGTTTTAGAAAATTTATAGTTTGTGTTTCTCTTTAGTAATTTTATGAATGTATTATTGGTAGGTTATTTTGAAATATTAGATGATTAGTATTATGTATTAAAATGACTTTATAAACATTATGCTTGATCCTTACACATATTTCTCATATGCTTCTTTAAACAACTCTAAACATTGAGGTAACATTTTATATACTTCATTGAGTGATGTAGAATAATTTTGACTATTTTAAAGAAAAATTAGGATTAAATTATCTTATATATACATTTATTTTGGTAATTTCTCAATCTCATTAATAATTTGGAAGGAGACACCAAATATTGATGGTAGAGTTCCTTGTGTTGCTAGTTTTTGTTTTGTATGTTCTTCCAAATAGAACGAATTATTTTGGGTAGTTTCAATCATGTTAGTATCTATGTGTCAAGTATTTTTACTTACATGATCAAATCATTTGTGATAATTTAATGGCCAAGACCTCTCAGGTCCATTCATTTACTATAATCTAGTGTTTGAGGAGTTACAGGAGGTCAAGATGACATATCCCCAACTCTTTTCCAAATTTCAAATTTTTTGAATAGTTCCATCATTGAATAGTTGTATCGGTAGCCTTCTGTGAAATTTTCAATGGTAAACTTATGCGAACAGTGTAATGGTGACCTTATGTGTACAATGATATCTGTGATCTAATGTGAACAGTGTCATCAGTAACCTTTTGTAAACAGTAAAACTATGAACTTATGTGAAACGTCTCATCAGTAACCATATGTGAATAGTTTCATCGATAACCATATGTGAGCAGTGTCATCAGTGGCCTTAGGTTAATAGTGCAATGGTAAGGGTCCAACTTTTATGTTCCAACGGTGAGGTTCCATCAATAACCTCTATTTTCTTTACCGAATTTTGAGTTCATGAACAGTGTTTCCAGAATGGTGATGTTCCATCGGTAACCTCTATTTCCATGGCCAAATTTTGAGTTCATGAACAAGGTTTCCATAACAGTGAGGTTCCATCAGTAACCTCTATTTCCTTTTCCAAATTTAGAGTTCGGGAATAGTGTTTTCAGAATGGTGAGGTTTCATCGGTAACCTCTATTTCCTTTTCCAAATTTTGAGTTCATGATCAATGATTCTACAACGGTGAGGTTCCATCGGTAACCTCTATTTCCTGTGAAAAATTTTGAGTTCATGAACAATGTTTCTAGAATGGTGAGGTCCATCAGTAACCTCTACTTCCTTTGAAAAATTTTTAGTTTGTGAACAGATTTTCTAGCTTCATACAGTATCACCCCTTTGACATTTCCTTTGATGAAAAATGAATTTAAAGCCGTATTTTAAGGACTCTAAGGCTGATTCAAAGGTCATAACTCCTATTTTAATTTCTCATAAGGCTGAAGATGTTTTTTTACATGGTCAAACCTTGTGGTTTAATGCGATTCTCTTTTAATGGAAAATATATCTTATCTTAAACCACTACTCTGTTAAATCGTCTAAAGGGATGATATATCTTCCCCCCTTGTTCCACCTTCTTGTTCCCCAGTTCAAGACGCTCGATCCCTTACTTATTCCTTTAGGAGTTGTGTGATCTAACCCTAATATTTGGATGATTTCCCCTCTGTTTTTGGTGAAACCAAGTAGTGTTGATCGATCCCTGATATAAGGTACGTTCTATCATCATTCCTTTGCATTCATCTCTTTCTATTTCCACTCACCCTTTTTAGGAATTCTATCTCCTTTTCCTAATGGTCATTTCTTGTGTGTTGACTGGTGTGCTGGTGTCTCTGCATCCTCAGGTGGATATATTTGTCATGTGGGGAGGAGATCGTAACCCATTATGTGCCTCGTCAAGAACTATTTAAGGTAGGGGATTTACTGCGTCTCTTTTTTACATGAAAATGTATAGGTATCATGTTTTATCCCACTAAATAACAATGTAATTGACATAATAAATATTTGAATTGGATAAATAAATTAATATCAATCACATATTATTTCATCTTTTTTTTTCAAGATATTGTTATTTCCATGCTTTCATTGTTTAGCAATTCGTTCTTGAGGAAAATTGGTAAAAAAATGTAATGTCAGAATTAATTGATAATTGATTGTCTATAGATAAAGAGGCATGTAAATGAATCTATTTCTTCATATTTTAATTTTATTTTAATCAAATTGGTGCAGTAAGCATGTTTAATTATTTTTGGTACCTTAATAGTTAGGTTTCTCAAATTTGGAATCTACGAATGTTAAATCGGTTAATCCAATGTGGATTCAAGAACTGGTTGATTGATAAAAGATAATTCCTTATAGGGTTTTAAGTTAACCTCATACTTGTTTAAGGGCCAAGAGCTCAATTTTTATGATGTTTTTTTCATGCTTCTTGTGTTGTGATGTGATCCTGGATGGTTGTTGTAATATGTGGGGGCATGGAGGCCTACTGGTTGTGGCAGAAGTTGACTCCTAGGGTGGTGAGATGCATCAGTTTATACATGTGGGTGTTGGGGAGGACACTGGGGAAAATGAAATAAGTTGGATGTGAATGTTGGGATTCTTTCTTTTCTTATTGTTTGTTTGTGTACTTTAAATTCCCCACTACTCAGGGTAGTTGGTTTTTCTCAACCTTATTCCGAAAGGGGAGAAGACACACGGGGTATGCCACGTGCTTTCCGTGTTTTGCTTCTCAAGGGTGAATGGGTCTATACTCTTACTATAGGCTGCAAAGAATCGACAGGTAGTTCATCTACTCACCAGGTTAAGCCCCTTGTGTTTAGTAGCATATAATTATTTTCTAGAATGACTAGGATTATGGGAAATTACTACTGTAAATAAATAATTGAATAAATGATGTTAACCCATGGGGTTGGAGATTTCTAGAATGCAATGGTGAAGTTAAAATTTAAAGGAAAAGTGGGATTTTGGTGTGATTCAAATGAAATAGAATGTGAAAATTCATAATGGTTAATCAGTGTTTAAAGAATTAATTATGGTAAAGTTCAACTAATAAAAAGGGAATGAAGTAATGTAATAAATCTCTTTAAATGGTTGTGTTCTTATAGGATACCTAGTCTTAGATTTAGCAACTAGGAGTCCGAGAGATGTTAGTTACAGTTGAGTCCATGACTAGGTTATTCCCATAGTGTTGTTGTGAGATATAGTATATTCTGATTTTTTTTGTTTCTATACACTACTCCTACCATTCAGTTATAGAAACTGACACCCATAGGATTCTCAGCACTGGGGGGTGTTTTCCCTAACCTTCCAGTGGGAGGATGGAAGGATGATTACCCCCTTTAACCCTGTTCTCTTCTCTTGGTAGTTACTTTTGCTGTTAGGCACAAAGATTAGTTTTCTCCATATATGTGTGTAGAGGGATGTAATGTCTTGTGGTTATTCACACTCATATATTCTATATATAGTTTCCTATGGACTACTATAGGTGTAACAAGTATAGGTTATAATGTCTTGAGGATCCTTACTTGGTGTATAGCCTATAATGGTTTTATGTTTAGTAATTGATGTATGTGTTGGCACCAAAATGGGAGAATAAGATAAAGAAACGGAAATCCTCAAGGGGATGCATCGCGCAGACCATTCACGGAGCCTCGGTCGCACCGTGCTCACTGCGGAGCAAGGAGGCGGTAACGCTCCATGAGCACCTTTGACCTTCGCGATCCGCCACAGAGCAAGGAGGTGGTAACACTCCACAACTGTATTTGACATTCATGATCCGCCACAATGCAAGGAGGTAGTAACACTCCCCAGCCTCATTTGATGTTCGCAAGCCTCCATGGAGCAAGGATGCCATAATGCTCTATGACCACATTTGACGTTCTATATCCCGCTGTGAAGCATGATCTATCTTCGCACCGAGAGATCACTACTTCGTGGAACCTCTCCCTTATAAATTCTAGCCTCCCCTAGTCCCGGAGGTGTATCATATGACCTTTCAACTTCTTAGCTCCCTAATCACAAAGTGCCTTCTGCTCTATGAACCATGAGCTGTGCGAGGTACTTCTGCTCTGCGATGTGCCTCTCCTTTGCCTTACTTTATCCCCCCATTTTGAGAAGGATGCCTTTCGCAAATTCTAAGGGCCTCTGTGAAGGAAGGGGATCCCCAAGGGGACCTAATTCATTGTGGATAATTTATGCTTCATGAAACACCCTTCCTGTACACGTGACCCAAATGTTTAGCGGGGTCACTGTACTTCGCAAAGAACATTTCTTCACAATACCTTGCCCCGTGAGGCATATTTTCCCCACAAGGAAGTGCTCCACGAATACCTATCCACTTTGCGAAGAACCTAATATACACACCTCTACCCTATTCTTGGGTTGAGGCACCTCACTACGTGAAGCAGACCCCTTCACATATACCCTCCGCCACGCGGAGTAGTAGAGTTTCACAAAGCCTATGTCGATGGACCCCTCTGCTTTGTAATTCATTTTCCCGTGCGACCATCTAGGTTAGCACGATGTGATTTCAAAGACCATTGGATGATACTGCCTGTTGCGTTCCTTCACCTCATGCTTCTTCGCATAGGCACGCTAACGACTATTGCTTCTTCGCATAGCCATGCTATGGTGGACCCCCCAATGGTTCACTCCATAACACCCCCTTGACACGGTACTGTCTATCCCTTCTCTTCACCAAGCAGCAGAGGGTACTGGTTATGTATATCCTAGGGGAGTGGGGAAAACCCACCTCATCTGAGTTGTAGGACATTAAACTGCCAATCACTATCGTCCTCAGCATATGACGTTAAAATGTGACCTCACCCCATGCCTCACATGTGGGGTTCCCCACCATGGACATTCTTCACACCCATTGCTCTCTATGAGGATGAGATTTTCCCCCACAGGGGATGATATCCTCTTTATCGGAGCGGCGTCTGTCCATGCGGAAAGGGAAACCACCCTGGTGAAAGCCCATAGCTTTCTTGTAAGATGCAACATCCCAGCTCCCCCTTTCTTCTTTGGTCCCAAGGACCAGGGGGAAAATACACCGGACCCCTCCTTTATTCGGTACCAAATCCCTGTCCCACTGGGATTTTTTCCACCATTCCTCTATCCGGCAGTATGTCCTAACTTTTCAGCACACTAACCATGCATAATCCCCACTTCACTTCTCGCGGATTCACCTTTTGCGAGGTGATTGTATGGTCTCTGCTGCCTCTTATTTCCCACACCGAGCATGACTCACATAGTCTTAGAGTATGAATCGGCCATGAAACCCTCTTTGGGCAGCCTAGAGTGTAATCCCAACACACCACACCAATCCTGAACTATGAGGACTTTGATCATTGCCAAGGAAGGGTACGTAGGAATCCTCAAAGAGGTTCAAGCAAACAACTCAGTCGTTCTAACCTCCTTCACGTCAGTTCACCAACAACTTGGGCAGCCAAGAGTGTAAGCCCTATACACCCATCCTGAACTATGAGGACTTTAATCCTTGCCAAGGAAGAGTACGTAGGATGCCTCCACAAGGTTCAAGCCCACCACCTAGTCATTCCGACCTCCTTCATATCAGTTCACCCACACCTTGGCCAGCCTAGAGTGTAATCCCTATATACCCATCCTGAACTACGAGGAATTTGATCCCTGCCAAGGAAGGGTAAATTGGAAGCCTCCACGAGGTTCAAGCCCACCACCCGGTCATTCTGACCTCCACATCGGTTCACCAACACCTTGGGAAGCCGAGAGTTTAAGCCCCACACACCCATCCTGAACTACATAGACTTTTATCCTTGCCAAGGTAGGGTACGTAGAAAGCCTCCATGAGGTTCAAGCCCACTACCCGATCGTTCTGACCTCCTTCACGTCGGTAAAACAACACCTTGGGTAGACTATATTTTAAGCCCCACTCACCCATACTGAACTACAAGGACTTTGATCCTTTCCATGAAAAGGTACGTACGTAGCCTCCATGAGGTTCAAGCCCACCATCCGGTCGTTCTGACCTCTTTCACATCGGTTCACCAACACCTTGGGCACCCTAGATTGTATTCGCCACACACCCATCTTGAACTATGAGGACATTGATCCTTTCCAAGATAGGGTATGTGGGAGGCCTCTATGAGGTTGAAGCCCACCACCCAGTTGTTCTGACCTCCTTCACGTCGGTTCACCAACAACTTGGGCAGCCTAGAGTGAAATCCCCACACACCCATCCTGAACTATGGGGACTTTGATCCTTTCCAAGGTAGGGTAGGTAGGAAGCCTCCATGAGGTTCATCCCACCACCTGGTCATTCTGACCTACTTCACATGGGTTCATCAAGACCATGGGTAGCCTAGACTGTAAGCCCCAGACACCTATTCGGAACTACGAGAAATTGGATCCTTACCAAGGTAGGGTATGTAGGAATCCTCCATGAGGATCAAGCCCACCACCCGGTCATTCCAACCTCCTTCACGTCTGTTCACCAACACCTCGGGCAGCCTAGAGTGTAAGCCCCAAACACTTCTTGAACTACGTGGTCTTTGATCCTTGTTAAGGCAGGGTACATAGGAAGCCTCCATGAGGTTCAAGCCCACCACCCATGGGACCCCAGGTCCCCATTCACATCGGTTCACCCCCATCCTGCATGATATTAAACTATTAACCTCTTTCAAAGGTAAGCTGTTGTCACTCCATTCAGTGGTAAGCTATTGGAAGTCTCTTTTTGTGGTAAGTCATTATAACTCCATTCAACGGTAAGCCATTGGAACCCTAGTCAGCATTAATTCGTTGTTAGATGAACTACGAAGAATTTTATTTCCTTCCACGGGGTTAAGTAGGAAGCCTCTACGAGGCTCGAGCCCAAAGCTATCGTCATCCTCAGGGTGGTTCCATCCCATTCACAATCCACTTCATTCAACCGCTCCATCATCCATCCGGATTCTTACCCGGGCCGACACATCCTGATGGGATTATGTCGCCTCATACCTCATTCCCCTCAATAGTAAACAGGAGGTCAACCCCAAGTTGGCTCCAACATCAGTTCCCCCAGGGGTTTTACCCATCTGATCCATTCTTGTTAGTGTTCTGATCAGTATGATTAATCTCCGATGGATGCTAAAATTGCGGCATATCCTGTGTTAAACATGGGAAGATGAGGAAAACCTCAGATTCATGATCATGGCATAAGGTTCTATGCGATCGATGTGGGATGCCTCGGGCATCACACCCTCTAGAAGCCCTATAATAAGGGACAAAATATAGATGCGCCAGTGTCCTAGTGCCCAGACATGCCAGTGATGTCCAACATGACAACTCCCCTGACCGAATATTGTGGCCCTGACCGGACCCCTTGTAATGTCCTGATAGAAGCATTGTAATTAATAGGTTTCCATGAAGATATGGCGCTAGGAAGAGTTTCACGAACAATGTATTAAATCTATAAGGGATACCCAGACTAGGTAAAAAGTTCAAAGGAATAATCCATGGAAGGATGAACCGAAATCCAATCACCCCATTTCGATCAAGGAGTAGACATCCCTGAAAAATGATTGGATGCCACCCGCCTTTGGAAAGCTGGAATGCCGGGGAAACAAAAGTGCGCCATTCATCCTCCATAAAAGAATGTGCGCGCGCCCCGATGAAAGAATTAGAAACAGAAATTGTGGACCCGACGTGAAGTTATTCTCCTAAAAATGGAGACTAGTAGTGCTCGAGGAATCAATGGATTGACATGTCACCAGATCCAGTTATCAGGTGCCGGGTCCTGCTAAGAAAACAATGGGCGTAGCATGAAACTCACCAGAAGTTGGGGTAGTAGAATGTAGGAAATCCCATTCAGTGACATTGTCAGTGTGGATCCCTCTTACCGGCCATGGAAGACGGGATGGTTTTGGGGCATTGGTCATCGATTCCTTTTTCTTTCAACAATGATGAGTTCATCTACCTATAATCAGGAATCAAGTTGCTGCTCCAGGGACATGATCACTACATTCCAGTCAATACAGGGGCAAGGGAAACACCCACACAGCCATTCCACATGGCTTCACCTCTTCCATGACAGCCTCCACATCTACGACAATGGGTCTCCCATGCCCCCTCTCGTCGTCCAAGGTCATTCAATGGAGTGTAATCAACGACCTCGTGCACTTCTATGAGGATGAGGGCATAATCCCGACATGGGATATGGCCCGCCTAGATCTGGAGGCATCTCTGCCTCATCGCCAACACCTCCCTTGGGGTTCGCATAGGGAGACATTGCTCCCCACCCTGACATACAACCGTTTCGGGAGCCCGTCCCCAGAGCACTTTGACGACTCCATGCCTTACGCTGATGAGGCAGGTGACATCCAGCCTAATCCAATCAGAGTCCCATTTTAGGGGCTCCCAGGGAGGGCTCACACCTTGCCGTGTTAGCACCACCACCCAGTCCTACTAGATGAAGAGCATGTAAGATACGTACCTGCAACACTAGCCCCGGTTCATCCGACCCGACACCAGTGTCATGCGCAAGCTACGGAGGATGATTGCCAAGGGGCATCAACATCCAAAGCTACTGTGGCTTGAGACACCACCAAAACATATCCTTGGTTCCCTTCATACATTGAGCAGGGGCACTTATACACCCGACAAGGATCGAGGCCCCAACCGCCCCACGGGAAAGCTGGGTCAACTCTCTTGGTCGCTGGCACAAGTAGTGGCTGTCGAAAACCAACCCGCATCGATTCTACCTAGTACAGAGGTCCTCCCCATACCACTACCATGGAAAGCGCAGGCCTTCCCCGCATTGAGAATCGACATGGAGGTCCGTCCTGGGCCACCCCCAATCTGAATGAGGGTCTTCCCCATGGTAGTGGTACATGGCATGGAAGCCTTTCCCATGCACATTACACTGGGTATGGAGTCATTTCTCCTACCCCTGACCGCCCGTGTTGGGACATTGCCCTTATGATCTTTCTTCAATGTGGGGATCCTCCCCATCTCCTCTCAACAGTTGGTGAAGGTCCTCCTCTCCTCGGCAACCAGAGGGGGCAGGGCCATCCTTGCTCCACCTGCACCCAGCACGGAGCTCCTACTCATGTTCATCTAGACCGATACATGGACCCTCCTTGTACTGACTTCACCGATGAAAACAATTGTGAAGTCTCTCCCAATGCTTCTTCCAATTTCATAAGAGGTATTTCTTTCTCCAGTTATACCCATGGAGTTCCTTCCTATGTCCCCTTTGACATTTGTCTGGGTGATCCTCGCACCCCGGTTTTCTCGGGTGGAAACCCTCTCTGCCCCTGCATCAGTGCAGCCGAAGGACCCTGTGTTAGAAATATGCAATGTCCTGAGGAGTTACCCAAGGGCTGGAAGGCGGGTCGTCACCACCATTAGGATAATTACGGGAAGGTTTGGACAGAGATCAAACTAGTCTTCTTGTCACACTTTAAAGAGGAGTATGACTCTGCACGGGAACCCTCCTCTCTCTCATCTGAGTCAAGAGATGGGGAAGGTATGAGGGGAATTAGCATGGCGCTCTCGAAATGAGAGGTTCATCGAATTACCACATCCCTCACTGGGTATATCCAGGAGGATGAAAATCTGCCGACCCCATAGTTTATAGTCACACAATCACCACCATCGTCACCAGAAGTGCTCCTTACATCCACAAGAGATAACAGAGAGCTATTATGGCGACCAATGGCAGGAGAGCACCATCACTGCCTATCACCAGTATCCCTAGCACCTTATTTGAGAACTACAGCTACCATCCTATTCTATCGTGATGTAGCGGCTAGGTTGCTACACTCTATGGAAGACAGCCTAAGATTCAGTGGCCAGTTAGCCTGTTCTCCATACTCTCCACGGGCCAGCCTATTGTCCCAGAAGTCTGCCTTAGTAACGCTACCAGTTCCTCAGCCACCCCAAGTTGACAAGTGGGGAAATCAATGGATAGACCCTGAATAAGAATTGAGGAGCTTTTGGAACTTCCTTGTAACGGGCCACTTCCCCAAGAAGATCTGGCCTGTGGCAGCACCGAATTTTGGCATACCAGAATCCCTCACCCAGGAGGAAGTTGAGTGCTTCCACCACACCCTTAGGGCGACCATTTTATTCTTTGTCATCGGAAAGTGGATTATCCCAGGAGCCTAGTGAACTTCAAAGATATCAGTGAGCAATGTCGTCTGGTCGATTTGGTCGCACTCCCTTTGGCCAGCACCCCGACTCACCAGGTCACCGGGAGTCCCTCCAGCAGCAATGTGTTCAGAGTATCAAGGTACATAGAAAAATTAACAAGGAGTATACCCCCCATGTTCTAATCCATGTCTGGGGGTTGTATGTTTCACTCATTTTCTGTCATATCTGGTGGCAGTGCGACTTTCTAGGCGACATCGAAGACATTCCCTCGGGAAGGGTCATGGTCAACATGGTCGACATAGTGGACGAGGAGGACGAGATGGAGCTTCTCGATGGAGACATACCCCTGAAGGAGTGACACCACTATTGGACCCATTGGGATGGATTATGCATCAGCATAGGAACCTTCTTGGTCTCCATGCGCCCGCTGAAGCATTGGTACTCAGCAGAAATTCTGGTAAGTGCAAAGAGCACGTTTGATATGTCAAGCTCTCCGACCCATGCACCTCAGTGTAGAAGATGTAGGAGGACCCTGAGAAGGCCACGTTGTGCCAAAAACGTGCCGAGTAGAAGAATTTGATCGAGGAAATCTTGGTTGAATGTGTTGCAGAGTGATGGCCCGACTACGACCATACTAGGCTAGTACAGCAGGGGCTGGAACAACTTCCCTTTGGCGAGCCACTGCCAGGAAACCCTGATCATACTACTCTCGTGGACAGGGTTGAAGCCCAAGCTCACAGAAAGAGGGTGTGTTATGTCTCACAAATCCCTCCAGAATGGCATGGTAATCCAAGGAACCCAGCTCGGGTTACCCCAGATGCCCTGCATGTCACCCCGCCTACCGCTCTATGAGCCGCTGAGCCTGTTTACCATATTGAAGAACCCACCAATGCGTTCGTATTTAGGGATCCCTGTCAAGATAGAGACCCCAGCCCATATGATCCTATGGTGGCACTCATAGCCCACCTTGAGGTGTTCGAAACATGAAAGGTGGAAATCCCACCTGATGGAATGCCATATCCGACATGGGTGGATGACATGTCGGCACCTCCGGGTTTCAGGAATCCCACGTTCTCCCCCTTTAAATGGATGGGGGAACCGCTATAGCACCTGGACCACTTCAACTCAAGGTGTGGGAACATGTTTGGGACTCCAAAGCAGTAGGTGGCTATCAAGCTCTGCTGTTTTGTTTAGACATTGGAGGGGCCGAAATTAGTCTGGTACAACCAGCTCCCCGTTGGATCCGTAACCATCTGGGAGGACCTTCGTAAGCAATTCCTCTACCAGTTTAGTTCCACCATGTTGAAAACAAGTATCACAGACCTCTTCAAGAGAGAAAAGGTATAATTAGTGAGTCGTGGAATTTATTACCCGGTGGAAGGGGCTCACATACCCCCTTGACATGAAACTGACTCAGAAGAAATTACTGATGATGTGCATAAGGAACGTCAAGATAGAACTTGTTCCTTCTCTGATCACCCAGATATACCCTAGAGGATTCCACGATTTACCTAAGAAGGCCTAGATCCTGGAGGAATCTCTCCAACAAGACACCAACGGATGTCCGTTACCCCTATAATTCTAGTAAGGAGGGATTCCAGAGCCATGCCCACTGCGGTGGCCCAAGTAGAAGTACTAGGAAACTAGAATTGCTACCAGTGGCACTGGCCTCGCAGCCTCACAGAGGTCCCCCACCACAAGTGCACCCTTCAGCTCAGTAGTTTCCACCTCATAATCGGCAGATTCCCTCGCATAATGCGCCACCACCGCCCAAGTGGGATAATCATGGTCTGCCACATTGACAGGCTCCTCCAGCTCCTCGTTAAGGTTAGGCTTCAAGGGCCCATTCCTTGACAAGAGAAACCATACCTACTCATTCAATGAGAATCAGGTCCCTGGTTACATACATAGTGCCTTATAGCAGGGGATTTTTTGTTTTCCTGAGTGCAGATGTCTGGAAGAGGTGAATCTCATTGATCTCCCCAACTACTACCCCTATCATCAAATTCTAGGGCACACCCTCAAGCAGTGCTATGTGTTCCAAGAATTTCTTCAGGACTAGTTGATAGAGAAAATATTTTCAATTAATTTATATTGAATATCACTGTTTTAAACCCACAAAAGTGTTCCTCTAAGATTAATTGTTTCGTTTTTAGGATATTGGTGTTATTTGGAGCTGAATAGTAAAAATTGGCCATTTGGGTTTTTAACAATTTAAATTATTTCTGTAGTGTGGCCATAAAATTATCTACACTGATCCAAATTGAAAAATTATTTCTTTTCTAGATATAAACATCCAGGTCTTCATTTACTATTTTTGGACTAAAAGCTGAATCGGCCTTATGGAAGCTCAATAGAAGCTCATAAGTGGGAGAAGAAAAACTGTTTGCAGTTCTGCCTAGTTTTGGTGTGGGCTCCATAACTCATCCATGGTGGGCCCAAATGTTGTGCAATTCGGTGGGTGGACGCACAAGGAGTATTGGAGCATCTTTTATGGAGTAAGGACCATGTTAATTCGCCATTTATGGGGTCATAAATCTCCCTAAACTGGAGGATTGCGTTCTGGAGAGTCTGATTGGACAGAATAAATGCTCAGAGTAAAATGGCCATAAATCTCAGAATACATGTCCAAATCTGCTGCGTGGTTGGGGGAACATGGACAAGGGAATTATGAACCACATTCAAGAAGGGCTCAACATGTGAAGATGTCATTTAATGGGGCTACAACGCATCACTTTTTGGGGGTAGAATTCTGCCTATAAAAGGAAGCTCTCACCTCCTTCCCAAAGCATCCCATTCTCCATCCCATTCCTCCTGGGACACCAAGGAGAATAACTTCTCAACTTTATCTTTTATTTCTTTTATTTTTAATAGTTTTTTAAGGAATTATTCTTCCCCATTCATCTCTATTAACCTTACCATGGGGGGGTAAACATTTGGAGTGATTGTGGAAGGGTTGGTTTTCTACATTGTAATGCTTGAGTTCTTGGGCGCAATTGAATAAATTTCTTTCTTTTTTAAAGTTGTTTTCAATTTATTATAGCGGATTTCATTATCAAGTGCAATCGTTCTTGAATATTAATTCCTTTATTGATTTTTCCTTGATAAATTAATCGTAATCTCCCTCCAAAAATTTCTGGTTTATATACGATGGAATAAACCAGGAATTAGTGGTAAAGTACTCGATGATCGTCAGTACTTGTAAAAGGGGTAGGGAATGTTCTTGATTGTTTGGGATATACAAAACCCGATCGGGTATTTCCCATTTCAATTAAGGATATTCAATAAAACTATATATACTTGGAATAAGAGTTGACTATACCGAGATCTTGGTAAGGTTTTCTCTCACAACAATAATTTCCCCATGGAAGTGAGAGGAAATGATTGTGGAAACTCACTTTAATCAACAAAGAAGAAGAGGTTTGAATTAAATTGAACAAGGATAGCCTTACAATTAGGAAACCGACCTCGAAATAATCACCCTTTTTAATATCATAGTCTTTTGATCATTTTAATTTCTAATTTCATTTAAAAAACACAACATTTTTACTCTCGATTTAAAGTGACAACTCGTTTTGTGTGCACTCTTCTTCGGGAGACATCATAGGTTAGCCAATTTACTACATTTTAACATAGGAAATAATTTTTTTTCCATGTCCCATGACAGGCATGCATCAAACATGGCGCCGTTGTCGGGGAGGTAGTGCGGCAATATTTTGTAAATATTTGACATTTTTTTCTTTAAAAAAAGAGAAACAAACATTCCATAATGAATTAAAATATTTATTATTCTACATGGAATGACAATTAATCACTGGTGAAAGAAAAAGACTACACTGAGGAGGCCCTCCAATGAAGAGCTGATGCACTGATGATAATGTTCAAGCAGGTGGAAAGAGTCATAACAACATGGATCTCACCGGAAGATTTGATGGCCATGGTCAATGAACTACAAGTTGACATAAAAAGATTCAAGGCCAAGAAGGATGTTCCACTGGTCTTCCCAGATTTCCCTAAAGACATCCATGATGTTGAAGACAAACTCATGTTGGAGGATCCTGACTACCTACCTCCATCCAGTGTTGATCGACTCCAAGAGGAACATTCAATTGAAGAGAATATTAATGTAAAACCAAATCAGGGAGATAATACATTCATAAACTCAAATTATTTAAATTTATCTGAAACTATTTTGAGTATATCTCCTTATTCTATTGAATCTTCAGATTCAGCTAACTCATACTACACCTTGGAGGATGATGTGAAAAACAAACCACCTGTTGAGAAACATCTAGAGCTCCCTGAAGTCATTGAAAATATACTGGAGGATCCCCATCATGAAAATATACAAGTTGTTGGGCCTGAGGAAAATATACAAGAGGCTGAAGCATCCTTGAAGCCAGTGCTGGAAGACAATATAGTTTCATAAGTAGCAAAAAATGAGGAGGAGGCTCTATACTTCATCTTACCCCCACCATGCACGTTGTACCACATCACGAAGGGGGTGGATCTGGTGTACTCTATATATGGAGTCCTCTTCAACAAGAATAATGAAATTAATGCTGAGAAGATCCACATGCGGTGGTTCAAATAAAAGAAACTTCATCCACCATCCGATTGGGGATAATCGATTAGAACTGCCCCTCTGGAGGCAGTCAAAACCTAGGGCCCACTTGGGGGATTAAACCAAGTTTTATCCTTCTATTCTCATCCTATTTCTATTTTCATTTCATTAAATAAATTTCTTATGTTTTCTTTTTTCCTTTTATTTGTAGGTTTTCAGAGTGCAACACTTAGGAGGTTAATTCAATGTTGAACTGTGAATAAATCAGGTTGTACCTCTCCTTTACACTTTCTTGTTGTTGTGATTCATTTTAAAATTGGCTTACATGTTAAATCAACATGAATTCATTGAGTACACTGCATAATTTAAGTATGGTGGAGGGAACCTTTGTAGTATTGGATTTTTATTTTGTGTTTGTTTTTCAAAAAATTAAAAAAATTAATTTTTTTGTGTGTTTTCAAATTTTTGTGTGTTTATTTTTCAATTTTTGGTGTGTTTCTAAAACTTTTAAGCTGAAATTATTATCATTACCATTTTTGAAACCCATTTCAATGAGTTAACCAATCTATTTCATGAAACTGATCTTAAATGAATGCTGAAATTACTTTTGTTTCAATTTCAAATCTTTTGGAATTTCCTGAAAAGTACACAGATTTTTGAATCTCATGCCATATTTCACTATCTATATCACTGAAATCACATTCCTGTGAGGCTTCCAACCATTTTTTTCATATTCTTTTCATTCACCTCATTTCTTGAGAGAACCAGACCATGCTTGCTTTAACCAAAATTTTATTTATTCCTTTCAAAACATGAGGGTTTGGGGTAAATGTGTTTTAAATGATTGAGGCATTTATTTGGTTTGAAGCCCCCTTTTCAAAATAATCCTTTTCATTATGCCCCACCTTTACATTTATCCTTCATTGTAGCCCCTAGTAGCCATGAATTTCATGTTAGGTTAGCCACATTACAATCCAATTTTCTCTATCCTACCTGCTCTTGAAGTAAAATTGCATGATCTAGTTGAACATAAGTGTGGGGGAAGATGTCTAGTGGTTTACTACCTCATTTGGTGATAATTTTGGAGGAATATAAAATGTTGAATAGCTGATGTTCCTACTGAATATTTCATTTTGTTAAAAGCTGTGCCTTTCTGGAGCTTTCATGATAAGAGAAGCTGTGCTTTTTTTGAGCTTCTGATATAAAAAAAGAAATTTGTGCATATCTGGAGCTTTAAAGAAAGATCGTGTTTGAAAAGATTGAAATTTTTGCTGCTTAAATCTTGAGCTGATTGAATAATGATGGAGCTATGGTTCTACAAAGTAGAAGATAAGGAGACCGTACTTGAGTGAAAATTATAATCTTGCAATTTTGCTTCAAAAAGAGCCAAGCCCTCCTTTTTCGGCCTCAGAATTTTTAACATCTAAATCCTACCAACCGGAAGCCACAGAACAACCCTGAAAATTCCTCATGAGAAACACAGGTCCTTGACTCACATCAGGTGGATAAGTATGAATTTATCAAGCCTATGGTGACTCTTGTGTGATTTTGGATGAGAAAAGCCTTGTTCAGCATTTACAATTATGAGATGAGAGAAAATTCATGTGAGGTAGGTGCTTTGTGTGTATGGGATAAGAAATGAAGTGGAAATATATTAAAATATAAAATGGAGAACTTGAAATAATTTTTTTGATGAGGGATGATATCTTTTTGTTTCTTGGAATTGATTTGATAGATCTCATTGATATGTGTTTCAGATTTGATTTGATATGATTTTTACTTATCCATGAGGCCAAGTTCTAAGTGTGGGGAAATTGATAGAGAAAATATTTTCAATTAATTTATATTTAATATCATTTTTTTACACCCACAAAAGTGTTCCTCTAAGATGAATTGTTTCATTTTTACGATAATGGTGTTATTTTGAGCTGAATTGTAAAAATTGGTCATTTTGGATTTTTAATAGTTTTAAATTATTTTGTATCTTGGCCATAACATTATATAAATGGATAAAAATTTCAAAATTCATTCTTTCCCAGATTCTACACATCCAGGGCTTCATTTACTATTTTTGTACTAAAAGCTGAATCAGCCATATGGAAGCTCAAAGGAAGCTCACAAGTGGGAGAAAGAAAACTGTTTGTAGTTCGGCCTAGTTGTGGTGTGGGCTCCATAACTCATCCATGGTTAGACCAAATGTTTTGAAATTCGTTGGGTGGACGCGAAATTCGTTTTGGAGCATCTTTTAAGGAGTAAGTACTGGGTGAATTGGCCGTTTATGGGGTTATTAAATCACCCTAAACTGGAGGATTGTGTTCTGGAGAGTCTGACTGGACAGAATAAATGCTCAGAATAAAATGACAACAACTCTCAGAATTCATGTCCAAATATGCTGACATGTTGAGGGAACATGACCAAGGTAATTATGAACAACATTCAAGAAGGGATCAACACATGAAGATTTCATTTAATGGGGCTAAAACGCATCAACTTTCGGGGGTCGAATTATGCCTATAAAAGGAGGCCCTCACCTCCTTCCCAAAGCATCCCATTCTCCATCCCATTCCTCCTGGGACACCAAGGAGAAGAACATCTCATCTTTCCCTTTTATTTCATTTATTTTTCATAGTTTTTTAATGCCTTCTTCTTCCTCATTCATCTCGATTACCCTTACCATGGGAGGAAAACATTTGGATTGATTGGGGAAGGGTTGGTTTTAAATTTGTAATGCTTGAGTTCTTGGACACAATTGAATAAATTTCTTTCTTCTTCAAAGTTATTTTCAATTTCTTATAGCGTATTTCATTATCAAGTGCGATCGTTTTGAATATTAATTCCGTTATTGATTTTTGCCTTGGTAAAATAATCATAATCTCCCTCCACTAATTTCTGGTTTATATATGATGGAATAAACCAGGAATTAGTGGTGAAGTACTCGACGATCGTCAGTACGTGTAAAAGGTGTAGTGAATGTTCTTGATTGTTTGGGATAAGAAAAACCCGATCGGTTATTGCCCATTTCAATTAATGATATTCAATAAAACTATATATACATGGAAGAAGATTTGACCATACCGAGATCTTGGTAAGGTTTTCTCTCACAACAATAATTTCACCAAGGAAGTGAGAGGAAATGATTGTGGAAACTCACTTTAATCAACAAAGAAGAAGATGTTTGAATTAAATTGAACAAGGATTGCATTACAATTAAGAAACTGACCCCGAACTAATCACCCTTTTATATATCATAGTTTTTCAATCATATTAATTTCAAATTTCATTTAAAAAACACAACATTTTTCCCTTGTTTTAAAGTGACTACTTGTTTTGTGTGCACTCCTCTTCGAGAGACATACTATGTCAACCACTTTACTACATTTTAACTTAGGAAATAATTGTTTTTCCACTCCCTATGATAGGAGTGCATCACTAGTTCGACAATAACATATTCAGGCTGGGCCCGGCCCTAGCACAAGTGGCGGGTGTCTTCGTAAGGCCAGACAACAGAAGCGACGATAAAGGTGAGTGGCATCATGTTTCTAACCATGGGTCCCAGAAGTATGATGACTAGATGGACCGAAAAATGATTCCCTGTGACCATGGCATCATTGGAGCACACCTAAATCAGTCATAACCTTCTGAATCCATAACCTTCACTTCTGCATCATCATCTCAGCTGGCCTCTTCCCAGAAGAGCAAGCATCAGTGGCATAAAAGAAAGAAATGTGCCCAGCCAATGCCATTATCATCCCGCACTCTCACCGAATTCATGCCTTCAGAGATGGGGATTATTCCTAGAATCTTCCCTGTAGTGGATGACTCTTCAAGTGATAGTCAAGGGTATGCTTTGGTTAATACTGTGGAGTTGGTAAACCCCTATATGACTTCCGACAAGGGGGAGAACCCAACGAACCTACCCAACGTCCCTATCTAACGCCAATGTCGCTGGAGCCATGAGCACATTGGTTGTTATGGAACATCATTTGGCACCTCCTGCCAGGCCGTGCATGCCACTGAGACCAGAAATCAGGCACATCACAGACCTCAGCACGTGCATCCTCTTTATCTGGTTTCGTCAGGCCCTCCTCCACAACCGTTTGTGCTACTGGATAAGGAAAATCTACATCGACCATGCCACAACCAGCCCACCCTACTACAGGTCAATAATAGTCATCTGGTCCTCATCTAGAAGCTACTCTCTGGGTTTCAACTATTGAACAGCAAGACATGCCCAACACCATCCAGTCGCTGGTCTTGCCGACAGGCCCCGCCAAGCCTTCCATTATAGAGCAGCCTCCTACAAGCATAATATTGTGCCTGGCATAGAAATATGATGTTCGCAATCACCTTGCTGGAATCCTAGAAAGGGGTTCCAACCTCGAGGCCCTTCGCCTGTCGTCAGATATGTGTGAGTCCCTTGCTGAGGCTTTAAGAAGCCCCCTCCAATTTGAGACGGAGGTAGTAGCTGCAGAAGCTTTTCACACTAAAGCAGTGGAGAATGCTAAATTCTAGGCCATCATTTCCTAATATGGAGAGGATGATGGCTCTCCCATATAGGGGAACATCCTCCCACTGTACATCACCACCCAATTTAATGGCATGGAGGTTCGCCGCTGTCTTTTTGACACTGGTTCTGGTATCAAAATTATCACGACGCGGACGCTGCAGAAGCTAGGGTTATTCGAAGATGACCTGACTCCCTCAAACATAAAGATCCAGGGATACGATAGAACTGAGCAGTCCCTAGTCAGAAATATCCATATGAAGACCCATTTCGGCGGCCTAGTTGTCAGTACCAAGTCTATGGTTTTCTCCCAAGACACCGTGTACAATGCCTTGATGGGCAGACCATGGCTCCACCTGTATGTGGCGGTCCCCTCGTTGTATCACTAGTGCTGAATGTACTCCCTTAATGGTCAAGTAGGATTACTCCAAGGTGATGCATCTCCTTTTTCCTCTTGTGAAGCCCGCTATCGAGTTGCTGACAATTAAATGAGCAAGGAAAAACAGATACAGGCAAGTGAGATTGAGCCTGCCATAGTCGCAACTGACCCCAGGGCAGGTCTGGATGACGCCTACGTCTTCCCAATCCATCAATTAGAGGCCATAACCCCCCGACATGGGGAAAATTTTTTCTTTATCTGGTACAAGAGTGAATCATATTCCCAATTCAAAGCAACGAAGGGAAATCACCTCGTACTCCAACCCAAACTAGGCTCAGGTGATCCCAGAGCCTCTTACCCCCATACGGTATCGCGATGTCCACCCCATGGCAATAGAAGTACTTCATACATGTCTATTTCACTAGGATGTGATTAATCGGCTCAAGCCGATGCACCACCATTGATTAGATATCGTCAAGCATGGACCCTTAGGTCGAAGACCAGATGGGATCAGATCGACTGTCTATGTTGCTATGGTTTCAGCAGCACGTGAATCTCCTGATATGATGTCCACCACTGCCCAGGCTGGTACCAGCCTCCCGTCGGGATCTATCAACCCAGAGGAATCACCTCCCGCTATACATCCCTCCTCCATAAGAAAATAAGAGGACCTTTAGGATGCTCCCCCCTCCATTAAAGAGGGAATCTCCACTACGATCAATTAACTAATATAGGTGAACCCTGTTAGCAAGGAAAATTCAAGACCCACATTGATCGTTGTTTCCATGTCCATCGAGGAGCAGCAGTGGTACATAGATTTCATGAAGTAGCATCATGATGTATTCTCATGGAGTTACGATGAGATACCCAGACTAGATTCTCGTGTAGCCGTCCACTGCCTCGGTCTCTTGAAAAATCGTCATTGGTTATAGTATCATCCCGAGAAGATGTGCCCATCTCATGGTGCAATGGTTGAGGCCGATGTAGACAAGATCATTAGAGGAGAATTCATCAAGGAGGTCCAATACCCCAAGTGGCTAGCCAACATTGTGACGGTCAAGAAGAAGAATGGATAGATCCATGTCTGTATCGACTTCTATGATCTCAATAGTCACTGTCCGAAGGTTTATTTTCCCCTTCCTTTGACAGAATTGTTGACTCATGCTAGAGTTGGGTTCCAAGCCATCTCTTTAATGGATGGGTACTCCAGATACATCCAGATCCAAATGGCCCCTAGGGACGAGGAGTCTACAGCTTTCTGGGCAGCACAAGGTACATTATTTTTCCAGGTTATGCCCTTCGGCCTGAAGAATGAAGGTTCCACCTATCAGCGGGCCATGCAGAACATATTCAAGCTAATCCTCGGGACATTGGTGGAATGCTATGTGGATGATATGGTGGTCAAACATCTCCAGCACCAAGACAATCTCAAGGACCTTGAAAAATTGTTTGGATTCCTCCATTCCTGCCACTTGAAGATGAACCCATTGAAGTGTGCCTTCAGGTTCACCTAAGAGATGATTCTCGACTTTGTTGTCAGGTACCGAGGCATCAGGATTGACCCAGCGAAGATCAAGGCCATCAGCTAGATGCCTCCCCTAAGAAATATTTGAGAGCATCGAGGATTACAACGACATTTAGCCTACATACACCAATTCACTGCAAATCTAGCCGGCAAGTGTAATCCATTTTCTTGGCTCGTGATGAAAGGCTCCACCTACGAGTAGTACAGAGTGCCAGACTACGTTCAAGAAAATCTAGCAGTATCTACTACAGCTTCCAGTCCTAATGCCACACATCTATGGAAAACCATTGATCCTATATGTGAATGCCCCGGAATGATCTCTTGGTGCCCTCCTTTCCAATAATAATAATGAGGGGATGGAGAACAGCCTCTACTACCTCAGCCACATTCTCCTCGATACGGGGACCAGATACTCCCCCATCGAAAAGAGCTACCTTGCACTGGTATTCATAGTAAAGAAATTGTGACACTACTTTCAACACCCTGATGTACAACTAGTGTCTTGGGTAGACCTAATGATATAAAATTTGAACTTCCCCATGTTGACTGGCCCACTAGAACAGTGGGCAGTAATCCTCCAGCAGTTGGACATCAGGTTTGTGCCTCAGAAGGCTATCAAGGGACACACATTGGAATATTTTCTAGCTGCCCATCCAAACCCTATAGACTAGTCCCTAGACCTATAATTTATCGATGAGGCAATACTCTCAGTAGATCATGTCATCCCATGTAGGTATATTCACTTTGATGGTGCCTCTCGATGCCCCATCAGTAGGAAACTCAATGATCCCAGACTCAACAGAGTAGGCCTGAGTATTGACTTTATTACCCCGGCTCAAGACATTCTGCAATATTCATTGCTATTTTTTGAAGGCTGCACGAACAACATGGTAGAGTATCAGGCTCTTATCACTAGAATTGAGCTAGCCCTAGAGATCGATGTGCCCCATTTACATGTGATGGGGGATTCTAAACTAGTCATCAAGCAGATCAACGGTGACTACGTCGTTAGAAATACAGAACATGTACCACTATTAGAGCACAACCTCCAGCAAATGGCCTAGTTTCCATCTCGGCCAAAATTTACTCATGTGCCTCGATCTCAGAACGGTCGAGTCGATGCCCAGTTCGGCCAGGCTGCATCACCTGTAGAACCTAATCAGGGTGATATAATTATACACATGGAACATCAGAGAGTAATTTATCCTTTCACCTCAGATGATGACAACGACCCGTGAGTAAGCCATCTTACCATTGGGGCCTCAATATCAGAACCCCTAGGTTCCTCAGATATAGTGGTTGAAGTGACCCCCTGACTACAGATCCCCCTTTTTCGAGTATCTTCAAAATTGTTACCTCGTGGCTAATCGGGTCGAGTGAGAGTGAATCTAACACCGCGTAATGTAGTTTACACTCTAGATTGGTCCTAGTCTTGAGAAGATCCTCTACAAGCATGGGTTCGATGGTGATCTCCTCCCTTGCACTCAAGGTGTCAAGATTTCTCAGGTCAAGTAGGAGGTTCACACCGATTCCTGTGGGGCTCACTAGCCTGGGATGAAGCTGTCCCATCAGATCCAAATATTGGGGTACTTCTAGCCCTCCATGATCCATGATTGCATCGAGTTCACTAAGAGATGTCACACTTTCCAAATTCATGCTAACTTCATGCATCAGAAACTTGAACCTCTCCACTCCACCAAGTACTCTTGGTTGTTCACGGTATAGGGACTTGATGTCATGGGACCATTTCCACCGATGACAGATCACAAGTGAAGGTTCTTCCTGACCACCACGGATTTCATTTCCATGTGGGTAGAAGTTGTTCCTCTCAAGGAGGTCATGGCCCATTATGTCGTTGACTTCGTGAGCACCAATATCATCTACGAGTTTGGAGTTCCTCACATCGTCCTCACTGATAATGGTACCATCTTCCGAGCAGCCGAGCTGAAGAAATGTTACCCCAAGTATGACATCCATTTGAACCATACCTCTTGCTATCATGTGTAGGAAAATAGATAGAACGAGGCATTCAACAAAATCCTCTCTAAAATATTGCAGAAAATGGTTGGTCAGAACAATAAGAGATGGTCAGAAAATATCCCCAATTTTCTCTGGGCTTATCGAATGATAACTCGTAATTCCACCCAGGTGACCCCATATTCCCCAGTGTATGGAGTTAAGGTTGTCCTGCCCATTGAGATCCAGTTGCCTTCATTATTCACAGAGTTCTATGACCATCAAATTCCAGATAAAGTAGTCAAAATTCATCTGGCTGAATTGGAAGCACTTGACGAGAATTGGGTTCGTGCCTCGCAAAATCAGGAAAGGCATCAGAATATTATAGCTTGAGCCATCAACAAAAGGGTTCGCCTACACCCTTTCCAACAAGGCTACTTGGTATTGGCCCTCCTGGTGTCAATGATCCCTAGTAGGAAACCACCCATGTTGGAGCCCAAATAGTAAGGACATTACATAATCCACAGGGTTTACACAAATGGAGCATACTCCTTCGTGACCATGGATGGTGACCGTATAACTCCTCCCACCATTGCCATGTTTCTCAAGAGATAATGTTATTGTGCCAGCTGGTCCAACATGACCATAAACTCTTCAGTCCAACATGACTTTAAACTGTGTTCTGTTCTGCATGACGTTAAACTGCATCTTTAGAACTATGTGTGTCTGGATTCCCATTCGCGTGGGATACGTGGGAAAGCTCAAGCGTTTCTTCTTGAGCCTGGCCCCCAAAATCTTCTGTTTGGCTATTTCCTCCTGGGTATAATTCTTGTGGAGGATCCACACATAATATGGTGTAGGTTTTCTTATCCCCACTCATGATAGGATTATAACGGTCACACCATGTGCTTGTTCCCTGTTTTTATATCCTCCTACGTCATCACCACATGATGTTAAACTTCATGGTGTTCAAGAACTACATACAACTTGATTCCCATCCTTATGGGATATGTAGGAACGCCTGGACATTTCATCCATCAGACTATCCCAAATGCTAGAACCTCCCCTCGGGTCAAGATATATGGTGTGGTGTAGGTTCTTGCCTCAATACACATCGAGATCATCTTGGTTCCACCATACGTCCCACTCATCATAGGTGTCTGTCTCTTTCACCTCCCTGCTTGATTTTACAATGTGTGGGTATGGCTATACTTCATCAAATCCTTTGATTGGGACTCCATCATCCTTCACATCTGGAAGGACTCCCACATGGTAGGGATGTTAGGCCCAAGGGCTCTCCTATCATTTTGGGCCAATGCCCTTGAGGATGTTGAGCAAAAAATAGATACAAGTCCCGTGTTTCGAATATGGTCAGTGGTAGATTCTCATTTGTTGTTCCCATTCCAAGTCACTATAAGGACGCTGCATTTCGAACATGGTCAAAAACTATCCTTTGTCATTAGAGACACCCCAAGATGTCCCAAAAAATGATTGCAGTGGTTCATTCTGCCCCATTGTATATCCAAGAAATAAACTCCCCTTAGGCGATGTTATATCTCAGACCCCCATATGATGGGGAAAGCCGAGTCTGAAACCTTGTTTCCTACAACAAGCACTGTTCATGTGGGTTTAGAAGATGTGATGAGGTGGTAACCGCACCAGAGGAAGTATGGCTACCATTGGCTGGGACACCCAGCCTCAGGCCCCTTGGCCTTTTCAAGCCCCTGGCACAAGTTACTATTTAGGTTTATACAATGTGGTATGGGATTATGTCCTCATTCACATCAGGTAACATGCCATGCCATACACCCCCCTTGTTAGGGTATCTTACCCCTATATGCAATTTCAGAACAACGTATGGCTTGATTCCCAACATCATGGGATACGTAGGACCACCCGAGCATCTCATCTTCAGGTCCTGCCCCATATTGGCCCCTCAGCCCACATTCCCCCAAAAGGAGGAATATATGGTGTGGTATGAGATTAGGTTCTGAATAACATTAGGTGTTGTAACAACCATGCCATTTACCACCTCCTCCTAAGAGTTTTCCATCCCCTTGTGATATCCCAGTCTTTTCAAACTGGCCACTCTCATGATGAGCCCCTCCGCCCTCTTTAGTGACTCACCAATGTGCTAAAGGGTAATCTGGTTTAGTACCTAGAATGTCGGACTCTACTCGGACATGCTTTCACCCATTTTTCAGGATTTATGTTCTCCCTCATTTGGGCATCCATCACCTTTCACATCCAAATGGACCCCGAATGGCATGGATGCTCGGCCCAAGGGCTCTCCTACCATCATGGTCCAACATCCTCAAATGTTTCAGAAAACAAATCGATACAAGTCCCACGTTTTGAATATGGTCAGCGAACGATGATCATTTTTTTGTCTTTATTATAGGCTAACGTGATATGGATGCAGTGTTTGGAACATGGTCAACGGTCATCCTCCACCGTCACCACAACCACATTAAGCCCTGAATGTCGGTTACATGATTCACATCCTTCTCCACCTCATCACTCCCAAGTAGAATTTTGAAATTCTTGGTACTATTCCTCAGTGCACATCAGCATGTTAGGAGGAAAAAATCCACGATAAGGCAATAATTCAGGCCTCTACTGATTTCCCTTTTGCATATATTTCTCGTATTGCAAATACATTATCCGCCCTTGTTTTCTACATTGAGTTCGACTCACGTAGGATTAGGGATTGGGTTAAGGTTCACCTTTACTTGGTATAGTCCCTTCTCCATGGTCCATGCTCTAAGACCTTCAGCTAAGATCTTTTTGTATTTCCCCTTCGTAGAACTACGTATGGCTTGATTTCCATCCTCATGGAATACATTGGACCTCCCGAACGTCTAGAATTCAGGTCTAGCCCCATCTCTCAGAAATCTCCCTTTCACCTTGGCCCCATGGCCTACCATTTCCTAGGGAGGTGAGTATATAGTGTTGTATGGGACTATGTCCTCATTCACGTCGGGTTTGTAATGACCACGCCACATACCTCTCCCTCCTGGGAGTTCTCTATCCCATTATTCTATACTCATCCCTTCAAATTAGTTACCCTCAAGTTGAAAACCCTCCTAGACCCTCGTTAGCGATGCACCAAACAATTTAAGAGTACTCTGGTTCAGCATTTGGTGTGTCAGATTTTACATGGACATGCTTTCGCCCATTTTTCAGGCTTCATGTTCCCCTTCATTTGGGCTTCCATAATCTTCCACACCCGAAGGGATCCTCGAATGGCATGGATTCTCGACCCAAGGGATCTCCTACCATCACGGGCCAACGTCGTCGAAGGTTTCAGACAACAAATTGATACAAGTCCCGTGTTGCGAATATGGTCAGTGGCTGATGCTCATTTGTTTTTCTTCATTATAGGCTAACACGATATGGATGATTTGTTTTGAACAAATTCAACAATCATCATCCATCCTCATGCCATCCCCTTTATTCCTTGAATACTGGTTACATGATTCACATCATTGTCCACCCTATCATCTCAAAATGTAATTTTTTACACTCCTGACACTATCCCTCAGTGCACATTCGCACGTTATGAGGATTGATCCATAGTAAAGGCATCATTCGGGGCTCCACACAGACTTCCCTTCTCCATGGTCTATGCTCGAAGATGATAAACTATGATATCTTTTAGAACAACATGTGTCTTGATTCCTATCTCCATGGGATATGTAGTAACACCTAGACGCCTCGCCTTCGGGTCCAACTCAATTGGGAGCTAGTTTCTCCTACCCCTTACCCTCTTACCTCTATTTCGGCCCCTTGGACAAAGGTTTCTTTCATGGAATTGCATACGGTGTGGTATGGGATTGTGTCCTCATTAATGTCAAGTATGTATTATTGCCCCATGCACATTCCCCCCTTAGCCTCGTCTCTACTATGTCTTGCCACTTGATGTTAAAATGCACTCATAGTCCCATCGCATGACCCAAAACTGGGACATTATTGTCCTGGACACATGATGAAAAATGGAACTGCATCGTGACATCCTCAGTCAAGGGGAGAACATGTTTGGTATCGATAACACACCATACCATTTTTAAACTTCTGCATACGGCTTGATTCTTGTGGAAACGCCACGAGTTTCTATCCTAGGCCTATCACTTCACAAAAAAACCATTCAACTTAAAGGAAAAACAAGATACATAAAATACCACTTCTTTGGGTGTGAGGGACACACCTACACACCCCTTTTATCCCTAACATTGGTACCTTACCATCCCACACCTCAGAACTATGTATGGATTGATTCTCATTCTAAGGAGATACTTAGGAACACCCGAGCACTTCCCCATAGGCCCTACCTAAATTTCGTGTTCGGTCCATTGACCTAAACACTTCTTCAAGGAACACATGGTAACCTTGAATTTGGGTCCTCATTCACGTTGGGTTTTATAATTACCCCACCAGGTGTCTCCCACGTCTGCTACCATCCATGGTCCGAGTTCTATGACCATAAACTAAGACCACTTTGCATCCTTTCCGCAAGATGTTAAACTGCACAACATCTTCCAGAACTATGTATGGATAGATTCCCATCCTCATGGGATACATAGAGACACCCAGACATTTCACCTTAGGTCCATCCCCATGAATCATAAATCGAATTCCTCCTCCTTTTCATCTCTGTCTCCAGATAGGTCCTATCTGAAAGAATGAATGATCGATGATCAAACCAATGCGCCCATAAAATGTGCTTCCACCTCGGTGGCGTAATTTCAAGAGTGTTCTATTCTGTTTAGACAAACCATCACTCCACATTCCATGCTTTTCATTCCCCTTATTTAGACCCTCATCCTCTTTCATGTCTAAGGGAACCTACTAACAGTAGGGATGCTTGGCCAATTCCCCACCTATTGTCCTGGGCCAACGTTTCGAATGACTAATCGATGAAATTTTGAGTCAGGACCTGTGTTTCGAACATGGTAAGTGGTCAGCCCTCATTTTTATCCCCATTCCAATATAACACAATAAGGATACTGTGTTTTGAATACAATGAACAATTATTCTTTATTGTCACGCCATCCCCACAATGTTCTGAATCCTGGGTTTCGTGATTCACACCTTCCATTCCCATCTGTTCGGATTGATTCTAGCGCCCTTGGTGTTACCCCATTCATGCACAAGAGCACACTAGGAAAATGGTAATTCGTTTTTTCTGAGAGCTTCATTCTCCAGTCAGGTCTCTCCCATTTCCTCCCAGAAATCTAGTCCGATTGGTCAAATCCCAGAATCCCAAATATTGGTTTGCACTCCTATATTTGGATGGGGGTGATAAGGTGGTCATCCCATGTTTCTCACATCATGCGTGACCCATGTGAGCTTAGGGAATGATCGCTCGATGCTCCATGAATATCACGAGAATGAAATAAACCAATGTAAACAACGGAACTAATGCCTGTTATGGAATCAAACAATCAAAGAATGAAAGTACGTTTGGGGTTTTGTAATCATTAAATTACCTGAGGGTCATTTCCCCCCATGGACGGGTTAACCTTGTCCAAAGAGCATAATAGCTCTGCCACCCTCTGGATAATGGCATCCAGGAGTTGCTGCCACCTGTTCATCTCTTGTTCATCCTCGGTAGCAATGGGACGCAATTCATCGGCCGAAATCTAGGCCTACTCTATGTCGGTCTTAATGATGTTCATCTCCTAAGAGGCTCACTTCATTCCCTCTTCGGCCTTCCCCAGCTGGGCATTCAACCCTGATATGATCTCTGATTTCACGTCAAGGGAAGCATAATGCTCCTCTACTCGGGCCAACAGCCGTTGAACCTCATCTTCAGCCTCTTGGAGCCTGTTGATGTTTAATGCTTTCCTCCACTACCAGCCAACACAAAGGACATGGTCATACACCCAAATCATTTCCGCAATAAGATCTCAGACGAGTAAGTGAGGACGTAGGGTATCCACTCCCCCAGCACACAGTTTGCGCAGTCATGAGTGAATTCTATCCATTTCATCCAACCATAGTGCTTTAGGGGTGTCATAAATGAAGAACTTGATCAGCATCCATGATCGGTGATGTACTATCTTGCTATCCTCTTCGTCAGAGGCCATCTTGTCCCAGTCGGTGCAATTGATAGGATCATACATGGGGAACGCCTCCATTAACTCTTCAGCAGGTTCCACGTCTGGTGTTTGATCGGGCATGGTAGGACCTGGACTATCTATTCGATCCTTATCATCAGATCCTACCTTAGTGATCTTAGGTTCAGCTCCATTGACGGTCCCACTAGGGATTAGGAGCACCACTACTCGGTTGGTTTAGTGCTCCACCTCCACAATAATCAGCATTCCCCTATGAAGTATACTGTAAGAAGCCTTAACCAACCTCGTCAAGGTGACCCAGGAAATTTGAAGAAATGTACATGCCAAAAAAGGAAATAAACATCAATAAACATGGTTAGGGGATGATAATCATAAAATTGGTAGAGGGGACTTATAGTGATCGAATCCCTAGTCTTGTTCTTGGGTTGGTGTCATCGGGACCCCATCGTGTGGCCCTCGTATATGGTCAAAAGGTCTAAAATCTCTAGAGGGGTTGCATCAGGTACCCTATCCCCACTGGGCACATCAAAAGATGTGGCCGAAGGCGTAGATCCTGAAGGTCCCGCATCTACATCTACTGAGGGACGAGAATGAGTTCTTTATATAAGACTCTCCTGCACAATTCAAATGTTAGCAAGGAGTCTAGAATGACCACAATGAATGTTCGGAGAAGGAGGTTTTATATTTTTTACCTCAAGGAACTCTATGAACTCTTCATGATCCGAGTATTTGTCTCAAACTTCACCCTCCTCCAACGGGCTCCCTCTCACAGCCTCATCTCCCCCTGATGACTCTTCTGATTCTTCTAGCAGAGGGAACTGCTCCCTTAAATCAGCATCGAACAACTGTGGAGGAGTAGTGTGGTCCATAAGCACCTTGAAATGGTCTGTTATTGGATGAGAGGAAGTATGTGAATGCACAATGTCCTCAAGCTCTGCCAGGTACCACACCGCCTCTGCCTGGGGCACCGCAAAGACTAACCTGGTAGGGCCTATCCCCAGTAAATATATCCCAAGATGGTTTAGGTGCTTCCACAACTTAGCAGGGTAGAGGAATTGCCTGTTGTCTTCCTAGATGTCCCAGGCCTCCAGGAAGATATCATTCTCCGGCATGTCCATATGGCGTAACCGCTTCCCTAGATCCCAGGTGGGTATCATGTGGAATCCTCTCAGAGGCCTCCACTCTAGATGGATCTATTCTTCTAGAACCGTCGGGTCCGCTACCACTCTAAGATCTAAAGATGCTACCTCACCCTCAACTGGTGCGGGTCTCGCCACCATAGCATCCTCGCCACCGCGATATGCCCTTACTGCCTTCTAGCCCCGGCCCCGAGGTCGGGGAGGTTCGCCATCACTGACCCAAATGGGTGGTTACATTAGTATCTCCCCTGCATATGTTGCCTCCCAACTTATGGAATATTACTTCACCAGCCCAAAGATGGCGGTAGGTGGAGGCTGTTCATTTCGCATCTTCTCATCTTCCTGTGTGAACATGAGCCACATCTGCCTCATCACACATGATCCTTTTTTGCGATACAGCTCGTTCACTATCTTTCTTTGAGATACATCTTCGCGAATGAATGAGGATTTTGGAGATTGACCCTCATACTTCAACCCTCAATTTATCCACGACTCCAAATATGAGGGGGGCATTTGTTGGCACCAAAATGGGAGAAGAAGACGAAGAAATGGAAAGCGTCAAGGGGATGCCTCACTAAGACCATTCATGGAGCCCCAGTCACACCATGCCCACTATGGAGCAAGGAGGCAGTAATGCTCTACGAGCATCTTTTATGTTCATGAGCCACCATGGAGCAAGGTGATGGTAATGCTCCACGATCACATTTTACGTTTGAAAGACACCATGGTTCAAGGAGATGGTAACGCTTCACAACCAACTTTGACATTTGGGAGCTGCCGTAGAGCAAGAAGGCGGTAACACCCCACAACCGCATTTGACGTTCGTGAGCCACCGTCGAGCAAGGAGGCAGTAATACTCCATGACCGCATTTGACGTTTGTGATCCCACTACGGAGTAAGATCCGTCTTTGTTCCAAGCACGCTCTACTTCGCGGAACCTCTCCCTTATAAATACCAGCCTCCCCCGAAATCCCAGAGGTGGATCATCTAACCTTTTAACTTCCTAGCTCCTGAATCGTAAAGTGCCTTCTACTATGCGAACCATGAGCTATTCGAGGTACTTATTCTCTACAAAGTGCCTCCCCTTTGACTTTATTTAACTCCCTCTTTCAAGAGGGATGTCTTTTTGGATCTTAAGGGTCTCCGTGAAGGAATTGGATCCCCAAGGGGATGTGTGTCATCGTCGAGCGTTTATGTTTCACGAAACACCCTTCTTGTACACGTGATCCCCATGATAAGTTAGGGTCGCTGTATTTCGTGAAGCACATTGCTTCACTATACTGTGCCTCATGGGGAACCTTTTCTCTGCAAGGCAGTGCTCCGCGAATACCTATCCACTTCGTGAAGCACCCCCTATATGCACCTCTACCCTATGCTTAGGATGAGGCATCCAACTTTGAGAATCACAGCCCTTCACAAGTACCCTCTACTATGAGGAGCAATAGAGTTTCACAGAGCTCGTGCCTATGGACCCCTCCGCTTTGAAAATCCTTTCCCCATGTGACTCTGTAGGTTTGCACAATGTGATTTAAAAGTCCGATCGACATTACTACCCCTTGCGTTGCTTCACCTCATTCTTCTTCACATAGTCACGCTAACAGATATTGCTTCTTCGCATAGCAACCCTAACATGGACCCACCAATGGTTCACTCCATAACACCCCCTCTCCATGGCGTTCCATGTCCCTTCTCTTCACCAAGGAGCAAAGGGTACCGGTTATGTATGTCCTAGGGGTGTGGCGAAAACCCACCCCATCTGAGATGTAGGATGTTAAACTACCAAGCACCATCTTCCTCATCACATGATGTTTAACTGTGACCTCTCTCCATGCCTTGCATGCGGGGTTCCCCCACCTTGGACATTATGCATGCCCACTGGTCTCCATGAGGATGATATTTTCCCTCATAGGGGATGATATCCTCTTTATCGGAGTGGCGTATGTCCATGGGGAAAGGGAAACCACCCTGGTGTAAGCCCATATCTTTCTTATAGGAGGCAACATCCCTACTTCTTCTTTCTTCTTCAGTCTCAAGGACCAGGGGGAATGGAAACCATACACCTCCTTTTGTCAGTAACCAATCCCTCCCCCAATGGGATATGTCTCCCCTGGGCCTCCATCCTGGAGTAAGTCCCAACTTCTCGGGCCGCTAACCACGCATAAGCCCCACTTCACTTCCCACGGACGCACCTTTCACAACGTGATCGTCAGGTCTCTGATGCCTCTTGTTTCTCACACCAAGAATGACTCACATGGGATTAGAGTAAGCATTAGCCACAACACCCTCTTTGGGTAGCCTAGAGTGAAATCCCCACACACCACTCCCATCCTGAACTATTAGAACTTTGGTCCTTACCAAGAAATGGTAAATAGGAAGCCTCCATGAGGTTCAATCCCACCACCTGGTCGTTCTGACCTCCTTCACGTTGGTTCACCAACACCTTGGGAAGCCTAGAGTGTAATTCCCATACACACATCCTGACATATGAGTATATTGATCCTTGATAAGGCAGGGTACATGGGAAGCCTCCATAAGGTTCAAGCACACCGCCCGATCGTTTCGACCTCCTTTGTGTCGGTTCACCAACACCTTGGGCATCCTAGAGTGTAAGCCCCATACACCCATCCTGAACGATGAGGACATTGATCTTTTAAAAGGAAAGGTACGTTGGAAGCCTCCACGAGGTTCAAGCCCACCTCCCTGTCATTTCAACTTGCTTCACGTCGGTTCACCAACACCTTGGGTAGCCTAGAGTGTAAGCCCCGCACACCCATCCTGAAATATGAGGACTTTGATCCTTGCCAAGGTAGGGTACATAGGAAGCCTCCATGAGGTTCAAGACCACCACTCGATCATTCTGACCACCTTCAAGTCAGTTCACCAACACCTTGGGCAGCCTAGAGTGTAAGACATACATAGCCATCCTGAACTACAAGGACCTTGATCCTTTCCAAGGCAGGGTATGTAGGAAGCCTCCATGAGGATCAAGCCCACCACCTGGTCGTTCCGACCTCCTTCAAATTGGTTCACCAACACCTAGGGAAGCATAGAGTTTAATTCCCTCACACCCATCCTGAACTAAAAGGTCTTTGATCCTTGCCAAGTCAAGGTATGTAGGAATCCTCCATGAGGTTCACGCCCACCACCCCGTCATTCCAACCTCCTTCGCGTCGGTTCACCTACACCTTGGGAACCCTGGAGTGTAAGCCCCACAAACCCATCCTGAACTACAAGGACTTTGATCCTTGTGAAGGAAGGGTACATTGGAATCATTCATGAGGTTCAATCCCACCACCTAGTCGTTTCGACCTCCTTCATGTTGGTTCACCAACACCTTGGGAAGCCAAGAGTGTAAGCCCCACACACCCATTCTGAACTACGAGAACTTGGATCCTTACCAAGGAAGGGTACGTAAGAAGCCTCCATGAGGTTGATGTCCACCACCAGGTCATTCTAACCTCCCCCACATCAGTTTACCAACACCTTGTGCAGCCTAGAGTGTAATCCACAAACAATACCTAAACTACATGGTCTTTGATCCTTGCTAAGTCATGGTATGTAAGAATCCTCCATGAGGTTCAATCCCACCACCCATGGGACCCTAGGCCCCCCTTCACATCAGTTCACACCTATCCCACATGACGTTAAACTATGAACCTCTTTCAGCGGTATGTTGTTGTCACTCCATTCAGTAGTAAGCCGTTTCTAGTATCTTTCAATGGTAGGCCGTTGTAACTCCATTCAGCGGTAATCCATTGGAACCCTAGTCGGTGGTAATCCGTCGTTAGATGAACTATGTAGACATTGATTCCATGCCATGGGGATACATATCAAGCCTCTTTGAGGATCAAGACCAAAACTATTGTCATCCTCGTGGCGGTTTTATCGCATTCACAATCCACTTCATTCAACCGCTCCATCATCCATCCTGATTCTTACCCGGGCTACCACATTCTGGTGGGATCATGTTACCTCATACCCCATTCCACTAAAAAGTAACCAGGAGGTCAACCACACATCAGCCCCAACATCAGTGTCCCCCCACAGGGGTTGCACCCATCTGATCCACTCTATTCTGTGTTCTGTTCAGTCCGATCTCTCTCCACTGGACGTTAAACATGCGTCATACCCTGTGTTAAAAATGGGAAGATGAGTAAAACCTCAGATACATTCCCATGTAATATGGTTCCCTATATTCTATGTGGGATTCCTCGGGCTTCCACGCCCTTGAGAAGCCCTATAATAAGGGACAGAAGACAGACGCACCAGTGTCCAAGCGCCCAGACACGCTAGTTATGCCCAACGTGACTACTCCCCCTGACTGAAGGTTTCTGCCCTGACCGGACCCCTTGGAATGTCCCGATAGAAGAAATTTAATTAACAGGTGTCCAGGAAGATTTGGTGCTAGGAATAGTTTCAAGAACAAAGTATTAACTCTCTAAGGGAGACTCGAACTAGGTAATGATTTTCGAGGAGGAATACACAGAAGGAAGAACCGGAATCACATCATCCAGTTTTGATCAAGGAGTATACATCCATGAACAAAGAGTTGATACTGCCCGCCATTGGAAAGCGGGAATGTGGGGAAATAAAACTGCTCCTTTCATCAACCATAGATGGATGTGTTCATGCACCGACGAAAGCGTCAGAAAGAGTACGATACATGTTATGCGAGTTGTGGTGGCTCCCAGAAACTACTTGGTTACTTTTATTTTGTGAACATGGTGGTTTCATTGCCCAAGGAGGATGTTTTGGTGATTCGCCCAGGTGTATGTGGGAATGCCATTTTGGAGAGAGATGCTTTGGACAAGCGACATTGGGGGAAAGTAGCAAACCAGTGGGAAAGTAGTAGCGGGGTACCCGTGATATTCTTATTATATTATATACTCTTATATAGGTTACTTGGTGTGAGTAGCCTTGGTGAGGCTGGGAACATAGTATACCTGTTTAGGTGATGAGTTAGTTTTACTTGTTGTTCACTATGCTTTAGCATTCTTTCTTTACATTTTCACGAGAGGCTTCATGGAGGATCCAATTGAGTATACTCTTATACTCACCCTATGTATATATAAACTAATTTTAGGTCACTTGGTGTAGGTTGGAGATCAAGCTGGTTTCTACTATCTTGGGGTTGAAGGAGCGATTTCGGCTAGCGGTTTCTATAGTTTTTACAATCTTTTGGGTATTTGTAGTTTTTCCCCTTTTAGTTGTAGTAGGTTGAATGATATTACATATATTTAATTGTGATTTAATTCATATTTAAGTCTATGTTGGAGTTGGTTGGTGTCTATATTATATATCTCTTCCTCATGTGTTCTCTTAGAGGGTTTTGCCTCCCCTCTGTATGTTTACTATGCCCCAGTGCTAGTTGCCAACTCGGGGCCTACTGGAGCCAGGACTTGGGGTTCGTTATCACCTTTCTAACATTTCCATCCCCGGAGGGGTACACATTGTGGGGCGGGGGTCATGATAGATTGGAATCAAAGGAAGGATGGGGGATAGGATGAAGTTTGGTGTTAGGCACAGGTGAGGAATCATGGGTTGGTATGGAAATAATGTCAGTCATGTTTAGAAAGTGATGTAAACACTGGAAACCAGATGAGACATAGGAATTTAGGGCCTCTAATGATCTGATGTATGAACCTTTAAGATTACAATGGATACTAAATAAGGTGATACAAGTTGTGGGGTAGAGACCTAGGAATGTATCATACATCATTTTTCTTTGTTCTTGTGTTTGAATGGGTAGACCTTGGGCTAAGTTAACCAAAAATGAATAAAAAAATCATTTAACTAATTAATGATGAGTCTTCCATATTCTAGGTTTAGGACATCAAACTATTTGATATTTTTTAGGTATGGCTCCAGTTCGACATCCTAGTTAGGGTCATAGAGAAGATGTCTAGAAGGTTGTGCCAGTAGGTCACCACCGGGTAGAGGTTGACGACAACGACACTTAGAGGAGTACACTCTGAGAGTTTCAGCGCTAGAGTTTGTAGAAGTATGAGGTCTTTGTTTCAAATGTAGTCATAGAAGACTCGATGGGGGAGGTTGAGATTGGAATCAATCTGATCAATGCATGGAAGGATCACTGGGTGTCCTTGGTTTGGTCGATGCTACGTGGAGGAGCGAGGTAGTGGTGGTTCATATTCCTCAGGGATCGCGAGGAGTCATCGATCTCATGGGAGGAGTTACGAGATAAATTTAGAGTCAAGTTTCATTCCTCGAATGTGAAGGTTCACAGTAACTAGGAGCTTATTACCCTTCATTAGGGGAGTTCTAGTGTGGGAGAGTTCAGAATCCATCTCAGGAACCTTTTATGATATGATTCGGACCATTTGCAAGATGGGGAGGCTTGGGCAAGGAATTTGGAGGAGGATTTGTGTCCAGAGATCCATCTCCAGGTCACCCCATTTATACTAAAGATATATCCTGAGGTGCGGGCAAGAGAATAGGTCATTGAGAGTAATTTGGCCAAAACCAGATCATCATGAGAGGGGAGTCTTCATGATTCCTCACGAAGCAGAGCTATGGTCCAGGGTTCCTGGTTTTTAGGGCAGAAGTGTTTCTGTTCATACAGGGGTACATCCCAGCCCTCTACAACTCGTTTCTCCAAAGGCAGTAGTGTAACGAACCAAAATTTTGAATAAATCTTGTTTCCTAATTTTATGTGTTATTTTATTTAATTTTTATACACAACAAAAATGTTTCATTTGATAACATGAGTATAATTAAAATGAGACCGTTGGGTTTTGACTGTTATATGACCATTTGTCAATATGACCCATGGAAACTAAACGTTTTGATTATTGTCTCTAAATACAAGTAATCTTGGTTAATTATTATAGAAAGAAGATTCAATGGCCTCACCCAGTAGTCTTGGACCGATCGAAGCCCATCTAACAGAACTTGGGAAGGAGGTAGCACCACTGGGCTTTGCTCTGGACCAAACCCAAGCCGAACATTATCGTGTGAAGCTAGAACAGAATCGCCTTTGTGAGAAGTTCAAACTGATAGAAATTACTACTTGTGCGATGTTAGCCGAGCCTCCCTCGTATTCTATCACCTTAGCACACCTTACACTTAGGTCCTATGCTGGTTTGATAAGGGGCTATGTAAGGAGACCGTAAATGCCTTGTGTAATCCTTTGTATAAAATAAAAATTGGGATTTCTTCTTATGATGATGTTTACGAATTTTCAAATGACCGGATAAATATAGTATGCATATTTTTGATGAATTTTAGAAAAAATATATTTTAAAAATGTTTACGTAAACCTTAAATAATTAAAAATGTGTAATGATATTCAAAAAATCGTCTTCTACAATTATGTTCAGTATGAAATTTAGAGTCTAATAAGATCAACCTGATTTTTGATGAATAGTAAATTATGAATAGTGATTTTATGCTTAGGATTAGTAATGTGACCAAATGGATTAGTAATATCACTTAAAGAAAGTATTAATATAATTTAGCACCTTGATTAAGTAATGTGATTCAATAAAATGGTTAAATAACGGTTTCATAAATTATTATTCAAGTCTTAGTTTTTTCAGGTGAATAGTGTTTTTAATTAAAAATTAAATTAAAAATATTTAGAAAAATATTTTTATAAAATGGATTTCATTTTTGAACTCAGAGCATAGATATTATGTTAATGTAATTTTTGGGGTTTTTTCTGAAAAAATCAATTTTCGGTGAATAGTGTATTTATTTAAAAATTAAATTAAATATTATTTAGAAAATTATTTTTATAAAATGGAGTTCATTTTTGAAATCAGAGCATTGATATTTGGTTAATGTGAAATTTTGGGATTTTTCTAACAAAGTTGAATTTTTAGTGAATAGTAAAAATACAGTTTTAGGGTTTCGGTATGTTTAATGACATAATCACTTTGTCATGATGATTCCATGAGATATTTTAAGGGATGGTCGACCAAAGGTGATGAATTATTGTATGGGGGGGACCATGTGTCATAGCTCAATGGGAAATACCATGGGAGAGCACATGGTTTTGAGAAAACCACTTTTGAGGTGTCCCTTGGCCATTAATGCCTTGTCCCCTCACTTTCCCTATAAATACCAAGCCATCCTCTCATCCATTTCGACTCCCCACTCTCCCCCAACGAATTTATGGTCTCATTACCTCCCACGGAGTCCTCCCAAGGTTCCCCAAATCCCTCAATGTCCCAACCTTTGAGTTTTAAGAGTTACGTTTTAAGGTAAGGGATATGACCTCTCTCTTTCTTTTCAAGAAATCTCTTTTATGTTATTTCTTTTATGCTCCATGTTCTTATGTTAAATGATGTTATTTTATACTCTTCTTACTTAACTTTTCATGTTCATATTATGAGAGACCCCCTCTTTCTCTCATGAATTCTTTTTAAGAATGTTTAAGTGGCGTCGTTAGGCTGCATAATTTTTAAGGGATTCTTTAACCCTTCTCATTTTCAAGATCTATTTTCATGTCAAGTATTTCATGTTCATTTTTATTATGTTGGGGTATGATATCTTTATCTATCATACTGATATTTTATGATCATATTATGAGAGACCCTATTTTATCTCTTCAATTCAGTATTTTGATGTTTTAAGTGGCGCCGTTAGGCTGCCAAATGTTTAAGTGGTTCTTTCACTTTTCTCCTTTTTCAAAGTTCTAATTCCATGTCAAGTCTTTCAAGTTAATTTTTATTATGTTGGGGTATGATCTCTATATCTATCATACTGATCTTATATTTTCATATGATGAGAGACCCTATTTGATCTCATCAATTCATTTTTGTTGAAGTTTAAGTGGCGCTGTTAGGCTGCCGAATTTCTAAGGGGTTCTTTCACCCTTCTCATTTTAAAGATCTACTTTCATTTCAAGTCTTTAAAGTTCCTTTTTATTATGTTGGGGTATGATCTCTATATATATCATACTGATCATTTATTTTCATATGATGAGAGACCCTATTTGATCTCGTCAATCCATTTTTGGAAGTTTTAAGTGACGTCGTTAGGCTGCCGAATTCTCATAAGAGAAATCTTATTTTTTTGTCTTCCTTTCAAGTTCTTATTTTCATATGATATATCATTCAAATTTCATTAACATGTTCTTAAATACTTTATATTCTGTTTCCCTCCTATTTTATGTATCATTTTTAGTGGGTGACCCATTTCCCCTCTCTTTTCAATGATTTCTAAAACCATGTATCGTAGACGTTATGCTGCATAGTTTTCATCTCAAAATGCCTCCCACTTTATCTCAAAATTATTTTATGTTATTAAGTGAATACTCAAAGATCATATTTCTACAGGGGTATTCACATATATATCAAAATTCTCTATTTTAATTTCTTTTATTTACATACATGAAACCCTCTTTCCCTTTTTCCGTGGGTTTAAAGTGATATAAAGATCATGTCTTTAAAGCATTTTTTAAAACATTATGATTATGAAATGAAACCCATTTCTTTTATGCTATATGGGTTTTTTATGAAATTATTGATGATGATATATGTGGCTCACATGATAATAAATACATTTCAAGGGTGGGCCCATATAGCGCTCCAATGCATTGGGTAAAGACTTAATCTCTAGAGATGACTTTTTAGACTGATACCTTGGTGAATAACATTGGTAATTTTTAATGACACCTTGGGGATGGACCTTGGTGAATCGAAATGATTGTCAATATTAAATGTTGTAGCCACATCTTCAAGTTATGAAAAATGTTATTTTTATTATGATATATCTCATGATTTATTTCTCATGCCTAAAAGTTCTTTTCATGACCTTATTGATGTATCTCAAGTTCACATGTACAATGTTTCTCTTGTTTCCCTTACTGGGAATTCTGCTCACCCTTTCTTTTGATGTATGTCCCCAGGTTATGAGATGCAGTAATGAACCTAGTATGAACATGAGGAGAAGCCTTTCAAGTGTTTAAGAATAATGTTTTATGTTTTCATGTTTTAAGTTCCCGGTTTCCAAGACACTAAACCTTAAAGATTCTCAGTTTTGTAAAATGTAATGAAAATTTATTTGATAAAAAGGCGGGATGCTATAGTTGGTATCAAAGGATGGTTTATTTATTTGTGGAAATTAGGATATGAAAACATTAGGAAGAATACTATAGAAAAGTTTATATATATGAAATATTCCTGGTATTTTGGTGAGTATTGAGTAATGGGTTGCCAAGAAAATACATCCCTGTCTGGATACGAGTAGGAAGAGGTGGCTCTGGCACAGATGTACATAGGGGTAAAACCCGAAAACACTGCTTTGAGCTAGACTCAAATGGGAACTGGTACACGACAATGGGCCTTGCTGCACTCTTGGTTACGACACTCCCGGGGGATATGCTTTGGTAAATTCATAATCTTAGTATGAACCATTATTAAAGGAACAAAGATAAAATAAAATAAAGATTCACATATGAATATATAATCATGGATAACCTAGATTGGAACCTAGGGGATCACAAGTTAGGATATACTTTTATTCTACATGTTTATCCTTTTATGCTTAAAGTTTCATTTTCATGATTATTGGATAAGTATTTAATCCCCTAATTATAGTTTCATTTCTTAGTTAATGGCGGGAAATGGAAGAACATGTCCCAACAACCAAAGTGATTGGAAATGAAACGATTGTCGTATTAATATGACAGAGATGATTAGGGGATTAAAAGATGATTATTGTTTTTGAATATGTTCACTATTTTGGGGACTCTATATGATCGACGTAAATAGATTACTACAATATTTTCATTGAGTAAGGTTGACTTATATTTTGAGGAATCAATGAATTTAATGTGGACTTATAGTAATTTAGGTTACTTATGGGAATGATATACCTATCTGGGGTAAAATATGTTTAGGTTAGCTACTTTTGTTATAATATGTTAGGAGTGGTTGATATTGTTTGTAGATGAACAATGATGTTTATTTTGGAAGACTATGTTATCAAATCCTTCTTGTATTTGGGTTTCAATCTTAGTTTGGTTTATTTTGAGGAATTTTAAGGACCGTTATTTATGGAATTGTCTATGATGAACTGTGGGTAGTACGATGGAACTTTGAGATTTAAAAGTAGTTTCCATTCCTATGGGATTATTTCTTTTTGAAGAGTTGTTTTACATTACCGTTTCTATTTTTGGGATAATGTTTAAAGATAGATGAAATAGATAGTTAATCTTTTGTGGATTATGTGATTCTCTAGAAGATGATTCTTGTGTTTTGATGAGACCAAGTTGTTTTGAATGCTCATCGTTTGGAGAAAATATTAGTTTTGGTAGAAACTTATTAAAGGATGAAACTCTATATGAAGGTAGGTATATTTTCTTATGTTTTTGTTCTATGTAGTAAATGAATTCCTCAAAATTATGAAATGGAACGTAAAAAAAATGTTGTTGGTTTATGTTTCCTACTAGGTAATCAAAGACCGTTTACACACATCATAACTTTGGGATTTTCTGATGGTTAACTTTCTCCTAATCATGTTTTCTATCACTATCCCTCAGAACTTGACCCTTTGTTTTCTCCTCCATGTCCATGTTTTCCTACATGGAATCCTAGTGTGTCCTAACTCAGGTGACCTTTGTACTTCCCTTTCTTTTAAAGTAATAGTTTCACTGACTCCTTTTCCGATGTGGGACTTTCAATGAAATTTCAAAACCCAATTTTAAAAATTGTGAGGACACAATTTCTTAAGGGGGGAAGATTGTAACGACCCGAAATTTTGAATAAATCTTGTTTCCTAATTTTATGTGTTATTTTATTTTATTTTTATACAAAACAAAAATGTTTCATTTGATAACATGAGTATAATTAAAATGATACCATTGGGTTTTGATTGTTATATGACCATTGGTCAATATGACTCCTGGAAACTAAACGTTTTGATTATTTTCTCTAAATAAAAGTAATCTTGGTTAATTATTATAGAAAGAAGATTCGATGGCCTCACCCAGTAGTCTTGGACCGATCGAATCTCATCTAACAGAACTTGGGAAGGAGGTAGCACCACTGGGCTTTGCTCTGGACAAAACCCAAGCCGAACTTCATCGTGTGAAGCTAGAACAGAATCTCCTTTGTGAGAAGTTCAAACTGTTAGAAATTACTACTCGTGCGATGTTAGCTGAGCCTCCCTCAGATTCTATAACCTTATCACACCTTACACTTAGGTCCTATGCTGGTGTGATAAGGGGCTATGTAAGGAGACCGTAATTGCCTTGTGTAATCATTTTTTTTAAATAAAAATTGGGATTTCTTCTTATGATGAAGTTTATGAATTTCCAAATGACTGGATAAATATAGTATGCATATTTTTTATGAATTTTAGAAAAAAGTTATTTTAAAAATGTTTATGTAAACATTAAATAATTAAAAATTTGTAATGATATTCAAAAAATGGTCTTCTACAATTATGTTCAGTAGGAAATTTAGAGTCTAATAAGATCAAATTGATTTTTGACGAATAGTAAATTATGAATAGTGATTTTATGCTTAGGATTAGTAATGTGACCAAATGGATTAGTAATCCCACTTAAAGAAAGTATTAATATAATCTAGGTACCTTTATTATGTAATGTGATTCAATAAAATGGTTAAATAATGGTTTCATAAATTATTATTCAAGTATTAGTTTTTCTAGGTGAATTGTGTTTTTTAATTAAAAATTAAATTAAAAATATTTAGAAAATTATTTTTATAAAATGGATTTCATTTTTATACTCAGAGCATCGATATTATGTTAAGGTAATTTTTGGGGTTTTTTCTGAAAAATGAATTTTCGGTGAATGGTCTATTTATTTAAAAATTAAATTACAAATTATTTAGAGAGTTATTTTTATAAAATTTAGTTCATTTTTTAAATCAGAGCATTGATACTTGGTTAATGTGAAATTTTGGGATTTTTCTGACAAAGTTGAATTTTCAGTGAATAGTAAAAATACAGTTTTAGGGTTTCGGTATGTTTAATGAAATCATCACTGTGTCATGATGATTCCATGAGATATTTTAAGGGATGGTCGACCAAAGGTGATGAATTATTCTATGGGGGGCCATGTGTCCTAACTCAATGGGAAATACCATTGGAGAGCACATGGTTTTGAGAAAACCACTTTTGAGGTGTCCCTTGGCCATTAATGCCTTGTCCCCTCACTTTCCCTATAAATACCAAGCCATCCTCTCATACATTTCGACTCCCCACTCTCCCCCAAAGAATTTCTTGTCTCATTACCTCCCAATGAGTCCTCCCAAGGTGCCCCCAATCCCTCATGGTCCCAACCTTTGAGTTTTAAGAGTTACGTTTTAAGGTAACGAATCCGACCTCTCTCTTTCTTTTCAAGAAATCTCTTTTATGTAATTCCTTTTATGCTCCATGTTCTTATGTTAAAGGATGTTCTTTTATACTCCTCTTACTTCCCTTTTCATGTTCATATTATGAGATACCCCCTATTGCTCTCATCAATTCGTTTTAAGAATGGTTAAGTGGCGCCGTTAGGCTGCCGAATTTTTACGGGATTCTTTAACCCTTCTCATTTTCAAGATCTATTTTCATGTCAACTCATTCATGTTCATTTTTATTATGTTGGGGTATGATCTCTATATCTATCATACTGATCTTTAATGATTATATGATGAGAGACCCTATTTTATCTCTTCAATTCCGTATTTTGATGTTTTAAGTGGCGTCGTTAGGCTGCCGAATTTTTAAGTGGTTTTTTCACCTTTCTCATTTTTCAAAGTTCTAATTCCATGTTAAGTCTTTCAAGTTCCCTTTTATTATGTTGGGGTATGATATCTATATCTATCATACTGATCTTTTATGTTCATATTATGAGAGACCCTATTTGATCTCATCAATTCGTTTTTGTTGAAGTTTAAGTGGCGCCGTTAGGCTGCCGAATTTCTAAGGGGTTCTTTCCCCCTTCTCGTTTTCAAGATCTACTTTCATGTCAAGTCTTTAAAGTTACTTTTTATTATGTTGGGGTATGATATCTATATCTATCATACTAATCATTTGTTTTCATATGATGAGATACCCTATTTGATCTCTTCAATCCATTTTTGGATGTTTTAAGTGCCACCGTTAGGCTGCCGAATTCTCATAAGAGAAATCTTATTTTTTTGTCTTCCTTTAAGTTATTCGTTTCATATGGTATATCATTCAAATTTCATTACCATGTTCTTAAATACTTTATATTCTGTTGCCCTCTTATTTTATGAATCATTTTTAGTGGGTGACCCATGTCCCCTCTCTTTTCAATGTTTTCTAAAACCATGTATCGTAGATGTTATGCTGCATAGTTTTCGTCTCAAAATGCCTCCCTCTTTATCTCAAAATTATTTTATGTTATTAAGTGAATACTCAAAGCTCTTATTTATACAGGGGTATTCACATATATATCAAAATGTTCTATTTTAATTTCTGGGATTTACATACATGAAACCCGCTTTCCCTTTTTCTGTGGGTTTAAAGTGACATAAAGATCATGTCTTTAAAGCATTTTTTAAAACATTATGATTATGAAATGAATCGCATTTATTTTATGATATATGGGTTGTTTATGAAATTATTGATGATGATATATGTGGCTCACATGATAATAAAGACATTTCAAAGGTTCGCCCAGATAGCGCTCCAATGCATTGGGTAAAGACTTAATCTCTAGAGATGACTTTTTAGACTGATACCTTGGTGAATAACCTTGGTAATTTTTAATGAAACCTTAGGGATGGACCTTGGTGAAATTAAATGATTATAAATATTAAATTTTGTAGAAACATCTTCAAGTTATGAAAAATGTTATTTTTATTATGATATATCTCATGATTTATTTCTCATGCCTTAATGTTCTTTTCATAACGTTATTGAAGTATCTCAAGTTCACATGTAAAATGTTTCTCTTGTTTCCCTTACTGGGCCTTCTGCTCACCCTTTCTTTTGATGTATGTCCCCAGGTTATGAGATGCAGTAATGAACCTAGGATGAACATGAGGAGAATCCTTTCAAATATTTAAGAGGAATGTTTTATGTTTTCATGTTTTAACTTCCCGGTTTCCAAGACACTAAACCTTAAAGATCCTCAGTTTTGTAAAATGTAATGAAAGCTTATGTGATAAAAAGGTGGGATGCTAAAATTAGAGCTCAGGCCTATGCCGAGGGATCAGATTATTGTTTTTATTAGATGGTCTAGGTCATCAATAGTGAGAGTGCTCGACCTTTCAGAGAAATCATCATGCACCAGGTTTTCCGCTCTGGGTTCCTCTGTTGAGGAAGTTCAATTAGAGTTAGTAAGAGTAGGTTACACCATATTTAGATAAGTATAGGGTAGATGGGGTAGGTAGATGATATCCCCATGATGCTCCCCATTCTCAAAGAGAAGAGTGAAGCCATGGTGGGGGTTGTCATCAGGGTCAGAGAGTTTATAGATGAGGTGTTGGTAAACTTCATGCCTTAACATTGCTAGCACTAGGTGAGTCGAACATTGTTCGAGGTACCCTTTAATTTTTTTTATACAATGGTGTATACATTGTTTGATTTAGGATTGACACACTCCTTCATATCACCTACCCTTGTCCATTATTTGGGACTTGAGGAAAATAGGCTTCCAGTGCCTTTTGAGTTGACTACTCCAATTGGAGGTTGAACTGACTTGTCTGAAGTATGTAGAGACTGTGAGCTAGAGTTGGGGTAGCACTACTCTTGGGTAGATTTCCTATGTTTACATATATATACATATTATGTAATTATTGGCATGGATTTGTTTTATTTGTTGAAGGCTATCGTGGATTACTTTAGGAGGTATGTTGTGTTCTTCGATACGGATGGAGTGCTAGTGGTGTTCGTTGGCGAGCGAGACCCACAGATGGGTTAGAGGAGTGTTCTATCCTTATCATCCCTAATGTTTGATCGGATGCAGATTTCTTCTTAGGTTTAGTAGTTGGTGTTCCTAGGATCATATAAGAGTACCTAGATGTCTTTCCAGAAGAGGTTGTAGCATTACCCCCTCGAAGAGAGATCGATTTTGGGATCGAGCTACAACAAGGAGCATATCCTGTCCTTATGTCTCCATATAGGATAGCCCCTTTTGAGTTACGAGAGCTACATTTACAGCTTGATAGTCTATTACAGTGTGGGTCTTTTTAGCCTAGTGTGTCACCTTGGGGTGCACCAGTTTTTTTCATGAAGAAGGATGATGGTAGTTTGTATTTGTGTGGTGATAATCATCACATAAACAATGTGACAGTGAAGAATTTCTATCCTTTTCTATGTATTGATGATTTATATGATTATCTGAAGGTTTCAAGTTCGTTCTCAATGATCGACTTGTGGTCAAGATATCATCAGATGAGCATGAGGGATGAGGATATCCCGATGACTGATTTCTATTACCATCATGGTAATTATGAGTTCGTTATAATGGTGTTTGGTGTGACGAATGCTCTAGTTTTGTTCATGGGATCTATGAACACTGTGTTTCGTGAGTTCATGGACATGATCATGGTTGTTTTCATCAATTACATCCTTTTGTACTCCACGTCCGAGGAGGAGCATGTTGAGCTTCTATATACTGTTTTGGGAGTTCTTTGTCAACATAAGCAATTTAGGAAGTTGTTTATGTGTTAGTTTTGGGCTCGATAAATTCGTTTCATGGGGAGTGTTATGTACCAGCCTAGACTAGCTATGTATCCATAAAATATAGAACCAGTCATGTCTTGGGAATTCCCCAAGATAGTGTTAAAGGTGCGAAGTTTTGTTGGTCTTGAAGGCTAATATAGGAGGTTGGTGGAAAATTTCTCTCGAGTTGCTACTCTTCTAAAAGATTTGACCAGGAAGGATCAGGTTTTCATATGGACTGATCAGTGTCAGGAAGCTTTCATATATCTAAAGGAGATGTTAGTAAGTCCTCCACTTCCCTATCTTCCAGGTGAGGGATTTCAATTTGATATCTTCTGTGATGCTTCACATCTGGGGTTAGGTTGTGTTCTAATGTAGCAAAGATCAGTTGTTTCTTATGGGTCTCAGCAGTTGCATCCTCATGGACGTAACTATGCCACCCATGATCTTGAGTTGGTATCCATGGTGTTTTCCCTAATGTTGTGGAGACATTACCTCATTGGCGAGTGCTTTGTGGTTTTCACCAATCATAAGAGCCCGATGTATGTTTTATACTAGCATGACTTGAACATACAATAGCATCAGTGGATGGAGTTATTATAGAAATATGACTTTGAAATATCGTATATAGCTGGAAAGAGGAATTTTGTAGTTGATGTGCTGAGCAGGAAGTCACATGGTGATGTAGTGCGTGAATCTGATGATTCTTGCCGAGTAATGGAAGAAATGTCAGCATTACTTATTGAAATGGTAGAAGTTGGAAGGTAGAGGTTTTCTTTTTCAGATAATGGTTCAATCTTCTCTGGTGCAGCAGGAGGAAGATTCCTAGTAAGGGGATCTGGAGGCAGAGGTTTGGAGAGACTGAGTTGTTTGTGGTGAGGCCCCTGATTGTTGGTCTGAGGATTAACCACACCGAGTGTTTTATCATGAAAGGATATGTGTTCCTTTGAAAATCTGTAAGATGGTTCTCAAAGAGTTCCATATTTCTCCTTTAGTAGTGCATCCAGATGTAACAATGATGTACTGATCCATGAGGAGCATGTTTTGGTGGCCTGGGCTGAAGTGTGTGATTGTGGAGTTTGTGTCTCGATGCTTGGTCTTTCTAAAGGTGAAGGTAAAACACTGTGTTCTTGGTGGTTTTCTCCAGCAATTATATATTCCTCAATTGAAGTGGTAGGACATCTCAATGAGCTTTGTTACCGGTTTACCATGAGCACTGGGAGGATATGATGTTATTTGGGTTGTAGTGGACCATTTAACGAAATCATCCCACTTCATAGCAATTAAGGAATCATTCTCAGTGGAAGTTTTATCGAGGTAGTATTTGGAGGATATAGTGAGACTACATAGAGTCCCAAGGATGATCATTTCTGATCGAGATACTTTTTTTACATCTAGGGTGTGGGGAGGTCTCCAGCATGATTTTGGTTCTCAGCTCATCCTTTTCACTACTTTTCATCCTCAAACATATGGCCAGACAGAGAAAACCATCCAGACACTTGAATACATGTTACACTCTTATATCCTGGATTTTGGAGGTTCTTTGTTCAGTCTCTTACCCTTGGTGGAGTTCTCTTACAATAATAGTTTTCACTCCACCATTGGTATGGTGTCGTATGAAGCCTTGTATGGATGCCCATGTCATTCTCCATTGTGTTGGACTGTGGTTGGAGAGTTAGAAATTATAAGAGCAGAACTAGTGAAGAATACAACAGAGATGGTTCAGGTGATTCGTGAGAGGATGGAGATAGCACATGATCGTCAGAAATCATATGCCGATCAAAGGAGGAGACACTTGGAGTTTGATGTAGGGGATCACATGTTTTTGAAGGTGACTCCCCATCATGGGAAGTGATGGTTTGGTCATAGGAGTAATCTTTCTGCCCATTTTGTTGGGCCTTTCAAGGTGTTAGCTTGTGTTAGAGTTGTGGCATATCGAGTAGCACTTCCCTCGAAAATGGGCCAGATAAACGATGTTTTTCATGTATCATAGCTCCATTGTTATCTTCATGATGAATCTCACATCATCGTTTGGGTATAGTTCTATATGGATGGATATGCTAACTTTGAGAAGCGACCTATGGAGATCCAAGACCACAAAGAGAAGGTGTTACTTGGGAATTCTATCCCCTTGGTTTGTGTCTTGTGGCGAAATGGTGGAATAGAAGAGAGTACCTGGGAACGTGAGTAACATATATGTGCTATGTACCCAGAGTTGTTTTATGTTTAACTATTTTTATTTATTTATGTTCCCTTTGTGGTTATAAACCTTTTTTGTTTATGAGAGGGCTTTCTTTGTTTCTTCTTGTGGCTTCTCTTTTTTGAGAGGTAACTCAATGGGTGGTTGTTCGGACCTCTTTTCTGTTTCCATAAGGTTGGTTTATAATTCTTGAGGATGAGAATGTTTTGAGAAGTATCTAATAAAATGGTTCGGACCTCTCAGATCAATTCCTTTACTGAAATCTGGTGTTTGAGGTGTTACGGGAGGTTAAGGTTACATATCCCCAACACTTTTCAAAATTTCTAATTTTATGAACAATCTCATCGTTGAACAGTTGTATTGGTAGCCTTCTATGAATAGTGCAACAGTAACCTTAGGTGAATAGTGCACCGGTAACCGTATGTGAACAGATTCATTGGTAACCTTTTTTGAATAGTGCCATGGTGACCTTATGTGAATAGTGACATCGGTGACCTTATGTGAACAGTGTCATCGGTAATCTTATGTGAAAAGTGCAACAGTGACCTTATGTGAACAGTTTCATTGGTAACCTTATGTGAACAATGTAATCGATAACCTAATTTGAAAAGTGTCATTGGTGGCCTTAGGTGAATAGTGCAATAGTGTGGTTCCAATGGTGAGGTTCGAACGATGAGGTTCCATCAGTATCCTCTATTTCATATGCCAAATTTTGAGTTCGTGAACAATGTTTCCAGAATGCTGAGTACAGTGACCCTAACTTTTCTTACATTATCATTATATCATTTTAAAGATAAAAAAACATAATAGTATTACACATAGAGGATCCAACAGTTTAGTATCTTGGGAAAACTAGGTCCATACATAATAATTACAACACGGAGCATAAACATTTATTCAATTTATTCATTTCTATGTTCTTACTAGTACTCGACCTCTCCTTAGTACATTTAGTCACCTGAGGATATAAATCAAAAGGGGTGAGCTAGAATCCCAGTAAGGGGATAGATAAGAACAATATAGCATGGGTGAGCATAATCATAACATAGTAAAAGGATCATGAACATAAGGGGACGCATAAATATATGACTTGAAATGCGGTAATGCATAAAAATGAAACATCATGTCTTAGTGGTTAAATACCACACATAGTTGTGAACAAATATAGAATCTTGTTCACATATAATTTCACATTTACTCATGAGATTCATTACTTTATCAAATACATTAGAGTGTTGTATAATTCCGAGCACACCCCTCACATTCAAAAATTCATATTGTGCTATATAATCTTGGGTGCACCCGTCACATCATAACATTATCATTATCATGCATGCCACATAGAACATATATCAAATAATGAACATAACTATCCCATGGAAAGGAATTTATTTCACCTCATGAGAAAACATTCATAGACTTTGGGTTCCCAAAATAAAGAGGGAATAACATACTTGATACAAGAGCCATCAACCTTGAATGAGAGGTAAAAGGTGAGTTCTTAAAAGAAGAGTTATTTTTGAAAACATTTTGTTTGACATAAACATTAGTAGAAAACATGTATATCCCAAAAAAGGTAAGATAATGTTGAAAAAAAGATTTTAAAGGAGTGACTATACCAAAGTTTTAGTGAAAGGGGGAGAACCTGAAGAATGAACAATGGGTTATAGATTTTCCCCTTAACATATATCCGAATGCTTCCTTCACTTTAATTTCCTGTATAACCACATCAGATTCATTAATTAAAAATTAAAGAACCTTGTGTACATGAATATAGTACATTATTATTTCATTAATTTATTTTATGTTCCTTAGATTAGTTATAGAGTTTAAAAACATTTTTCGGGAATGTCTATTTTTTTTTGTTTTTCTTGAGCGTTTCACATGTATTCATGAATTGAAGTTCCTGTAGATCATGGGTAAATGTATAGAACTGATATTAAATGTAATTAATGATATTAAATGAGTTTTTATGATCTTAAAATGAATTAAATTTTATTCCATGTGGATGAATCATTAGACAAAAATTAAATGAAGATCATTTGAGTTAATTTGGGAGGTTTTTCGACCACAACGAACCTGTTCTGATTAATAATTTAGTAATATTTACACAAGTTAGTTACAAAACATTAAATAGGAATTAATAAATATAAAATATTCTAGATCAACCATAAAAATGGTTTCATGACCAGATATAAAGGTATAAGTGAAAAAAGAAAATATGTCATTCTTGAAAGTGATAGATTAACACATCACGAACAACGTTATCTTTTATAAAATAAAAGGTAGAGGAGAAGGGGGTTGGATGGTATAATACCCCATTAGTATCATAATATTACACTATATGTATTATACTTGAGTTACCACAGCATTTGGTCAACTATTGGTGGGGATAGAATAATAAAATAACTTGAAATTGAAATGGAATTAAAGGAAAAGAGGGAGAGAAATTACCTTTGAATCCACCTCTTGAGATCCTCCTTAAGGGGTCTAGGTTTGGTATTTTGATGAGACCAGAAGATAATGGACTTGGGGGGGGGGGCTAGGGAAGATTCTTGGGCAAATATTATACAAGACTTGAAGCTTGAGAGGTGTGATGGAATGAGGGAGTGAAGGGTGGTATTGATAGTGGAGGGGAGAGGGGATTTCTCAATATAGAATTCATTAATTTATTATTTCCCCAAAAGAAAAGTAATAGTGAGTCTTCCATGACCATGAGTAGTAATTTTAAAATTTAATCCCGAAAAACATGTGATTTCATCATCAAAACATCACACATGACTCTATAATTAGCTTATTTATCTTATTTTTTTAAATTATGGTATTTCACTATTCATAAAAAAATTCACGCATTTTAGAAAAATCCCAAAATTTCACCCCAACCATTTCTCAGCATGTAGGATCCAAAAACGAAGTCTATTTTTCAAAAATAATTTTCTAAATATGATTAATTTAATATTTAATTAAAATCCTAATTTATAGGAAAATACAGTTTTTTAAAATCAAAACAGATTCCATGATGCTTTCAAAAATTATGTATTGTCTTATAAAATCATCTAATAACTAGAAGACATAGTTTTGTTAATTTATGAACACATTTTAATTAAATAAATATTCTTTTAAATTAATTAATTAATTATACTTAATTATTTATGACTCATAAAAATACCAAAAATTTTACTATGGACAAGTTGTCACTTTCTAAGATGCATAAATATTATTTAATTACTCAAGGGTAAGGATACTATAATATTGAATAATTTTATATTCATAAGTGTCATAGTTCTATTCATAAGGGAAGGTTACTATTCCTAAGGGTATGTTAACATTCACCAAAAATTATTTTTGTTTAATTAGACTCCAAAAATCCTCTTGAACACAACAGTGTATGTCGCATTTTTGAAATTCAAAACATAGAAGTGGAAATATTATGTATAATGGTCACATAATATTTAGTATAATTATTTCTCATTTTAATTACTAATGTTATTATACTATAATGAATAATTATAATAAAGGAACTTCACTGATAAAAATTTGGGTTGTTACAGTGAGGTACCATCGGTAACCTCTATTTACATTACTAAATTTTGTGTTCGTGAATAGTGTTTCTAAAATGGTGAGGGTTCATTAGTAACCTCTTTTTCCTTTTCCAAATTTTGAGTTCATGAATAGGGTTTCTAGAATACTGAGGTTCCATCTATAAGCACTACTTCCATCGGCAAATTTTGAGTTCCTAAATAGTGTTTCAAGAACTGTGAGGTTCCCTCAGTAACCTCTATTTCCTTTGCCAAATATAGACTTCGTGAATAGTGTTTCCAGAATGGTGAGTTCCATAGGTAACCTCTATTTCCATTTCCAAATTTTGAGTTCATGAATAGTGTTTCCATCTTCCAAAGTTTTCTCTCATTTTACATTTCCTTTGACGTAAAATACAATTAAAGCCTCATTTTAAGGACTCAAAGTCTGATTCCAAGGTCATAACTCCTACATTAATTTCTCCAAAGGCTCAGGATTTTTTACATGGTCAAACCATGTGGTCTAATACGATCCACTTTTAATGGAAAATAGAGTGTATATTAAATAATTGCTCCATTAAATCTTCTAAAGGTATGATATATCATCCTCCATTGTTCCACCTTCTTGTTCCCCGGTGTGAGACGCTTGATCCCTTACTTCTTCCCTTAGGAGATATGTGATCAAATCTTAATCCTCGGATCGTTTACCCTCTCTTTTTGGTGCAACCAAACAGTATCGATCGATCTATGATATAAGGATTTTTATATCATCATTCTTTTGGGTTCATCTCTTTCTGTATCCAATCTCCCTTTTATGGAATGATATCTCATTGTTCTTAATGGACTTTTCATTGGTGTTGACCAATGTGGTGGTGTCTCTGCATCCTCGGGTGTATAAAGTTGTCACAGGGGGATGAGATCATAACCCATTGTGTGGATCATCAAGAACTGTTTGAGGTAGGGGATTCGTTGCTTCCTTTTTTTACGTGAAAATGTATAGCTAGCATGTTTTATCCCACTTGATCACAATGGAATGGACATAATAAATATTTGAACCAGAAAAATAAATTATTATCAATCATATGTTATTACCTATTGTTTTTCTAGACAGTGTGATTTCTATTCTTTCGTTGTTTACCCTTTCCTTCTTGATGGAAATTGGTAAAGAATGTAATGACAAAATTAATTGATAATTGTTTTTCTAAAGATAAAGAGGCATGTAAATGAATCTTCTTTTTTTTTGTAATTTTATGTTAATCAAATTGGTGCAGTAAGCATATTTAATTATTTTTGATATCTTACTGGTTAGGTTTCTTGAATTTTGAGCCCACGAATATTAAATCGGTTAATCCAAGGTGGATTAAAGGACTAGTTGTTTGATAAAAGATAATTCATTGAATTGTTTTGAGTCACCCTCTTTCTTGTTTAATGGACATAAGACCAATTTCTATGTTGATTGTTTTCATGCTGCATATGATGATATGTGAGACTGGATGGCTGTTGTGATATGTGGGGCCATGGAGGCCTACTGGTTGTGGCAGTAGTTGACAAAAAGAGTGGCGAGATACATATGTTTATCTATATGGGAGTTAGGGAGGACACCAGGGATAACGAAACGAGTTAGATGTAAATGTTAGGATTCCTACTTTTCTTATTGTTTGTTTATCTACTTTACTTTCCCCACTACTGAAGGTAGCTGGTTTCTCCTACCCTTCCTCCAAAATGGGCGAAGACATGTGGGGTATTCCACGTGATTTCCATGTTTAACTTCTCAAGGGAGGATGGGTCTATGTTATTGTTATCAGAAGCAAAGACTCGATGAGTAGCTAATATACTCACCGGGTTCATCCCCTTCTGTTTATAAGCATAGAATGTTTTTAAAAAATTATTGGGATATGGGAAAGTAATGTTGTAAATTAATAATTGAATAAATGATGTTAACATCTTCTTGGAGCATGCTAGGATGAAATGGTGAAGATACAGTTTAAATGGACAGTGAACATTGGGTGTGATGCTAATGAAATATAATGTGAAAATTTATAATGGTTAATCAGTGTTTAATGAATTAATTAATGTAAAGTACAACTGATATAAAGGGAATGGAGTAAGGTAATAAAGCTCTTTAAATGGTTGTGTGATTATAGGATACCTATTCTTAGAAGTGGTATACAGGAGTCCGAGAGACATTAGATGCAGTTGATTCCATGGCTAGGTTATTCCCATATTGTGGTTGTGAGATATATTATATTCTTTACTTTTTCTGCTTCTATATGCTACTCCATTATTCTAGTTAGGGCAACTAACACCCCAGGGATTTTGATCCCTTGGGTGTGTTTTCCCAATCATTCTGGTTGGATGATGGATGGCTAACTACCCCCTTTTCCCCACTCTCCTCTCATGGTAGTTACTTGTGGTAGTAGACCCAGAGGTTAGTTTTCCCCATACAAGTGTGCAGAGGGCTGTAATGGCTTGTATTTATTCACACACAAATATTCTGGATATTGTTTCCTATGGGATACTATAAGTTTAACGTGTATAGGCTATTATGTATTGAGGATCCTCAATCAGAGTATGGGATATAATGGCTTGAGGTTTAATTCCCGACGTATGATACATGTTATGTGAGCTGTGGTGGATCCCAAAAACTACATGGTTCCATTGCGTGTGTGGATGTGGTCGTTTTGTTGCATGAGGTGCATGTTGTGGTGCTCCACCTAGGTGTCTGTGGAAAGCCTTTTTGGAGCGAGATGCTTAGGAAGTGTGACATTGGGGTAAAGAGGCAAACTAATGGGGAAGTAGTAGGGAGGTACCCTTGATATTCTTTATTATATTATATACTCTTGTATACGATACTTGGTGAGATTAAAAAAGGTCAGGATGGGATCTTAGTATACCTATTTAGGTGATGAGTTTGTTTCACTTGTTGTTCACTGTGATTTAGCTTGCTTTCATTACTTTTCCATGAGAGGCTTCTAGGAGGATCCTACTGAATATACTATTATACTCACCCTGTTTATATATAAACTATTTTTCCTATCACATGGAGTAGGTTGGAGATCTATATAGTTTCTACTAGCATGGGGTTGTAGGAGCTATTCGGGATTGTGGTTGCTGGTGTTTTTACATTCTTTTCAGTATTTGCAGTTTTTCCCTTTCAGTTGAAGTAGGTTGCAGGACATTACCTATTTGTACTTGGGATTTCTTTTATATTTCATTCTGTGTTGGATTAGGTTGGTTTCTATCTTATCTCTATCTTCTTCATGTGTTCTCTTATAGGGTAATTCCTCCTATTTATGTTTTTAATATTCCCTCATTGATAGTTGCCAACCCGGGTATAAGGCCCCAGCCTTAAACCTTACTTAATCTTGAGTTATTACAAGATTACACATTGAGGATCTTTTCGGGTTTATAGTTTTAGAGAATTAGATCCTAAAACTTGCATTACATTCCACATATAAACAAAGTGGTTACATAAAGATAGTATTCTTCTTTCCCATCAATGGAAACATATTTAAAATAAAACATGGATTCTTTCTTGACACTTCCTTGACACTATCATCATATCATGTACCTTTCCCTTGACCTGTGAAAAACATTTCAAAAAAACTTGGGATGAGCATAAAAATCTCAATAAGGGATATAAAAATATGGAAAGGAAACATGGGTACATATATACATAAGAATGAAATCATACATTACCCATAAAACATAATAACTTTAACATACCTCATCAAATCATGAATAAATCATAGAAATCATAAGACATAAAGGTAACTTGAGGCATTTATAACATTCTTATGTAGGGAGTACCCCTCTTGGTTACGTTTGGAATAACCATCATAGTATATTCACTAAATATCTTCGGAGAAACCTTAACGTTTCACTCCTTCACGTTACCAAATGCATTGGAGAGCTATATCGGGCTCACCCACCCTTAGTCTATCACGGAACCACCCGTCTTCATAATAATGCCCAAGAACCTCAACATAATCGTATCACATAAAACATGCATAAAGGAAACATAACATTTCCACCATTCAATCACAAGATATAAATAAAAAACATTGATATAAAAACATTATGAAAACAATTTTCAATACCAAAATAAATGAAATGTAAAACATGGTATTTATTTTTCTTTTAAAAAAAAGGTATGGCTTGTAGAGGAAGCCGAAACTCAAAATAATGGTCACGGTGGTGGAGAAGTCGTTGTCGCCGCATACGTACGAAAAAAACATTCCCTTTTGTCGTTTAGTAAATGCTTCGTATAAAAAAGATTCCTTTTGAATAAACGTAAAAGTCAAAGGGGTTTATACACCATATAAAAGAAGGTTGTGTATAAAACAAAATATGCCTCAATGAAAGGAGATTGAGACGAAGTCCCATACCTCGGGTCCGACTTGACTCGGTCGTTCGTTAATCTCCTGAATAATAAACTTGAGTTAATTTCTACTTGTTTAAGAACCTTTTTCAAGTTCATTATTCCTTTTATAGCACTTATTCCCATGTCATGAACACTATGTAATTATTTAAGTTAATAACGGTCGTTTTAACGATCATTGGTACTTGAGTCAAAAATAAACCCTTTATAATTACAAGTTGTTCATGTATCCATTATATCCAGAATGGTATTCATGATGTAGATATCATACATGTCATATATATCCAGTACAATCATGCATTTATAATATTACATAATCATTTAGAGGTAATAAATGAAATGAACCGTTCATGGAGACGATAATCTATACGTACGCATGAATGCTACTTTCATTTCTATTTCGTATTTTATAGAATAGAATCATAATGATATAAAGGTATATTATAATTCCAGTATAATATCATATATAATATCATAGTTCCATCCTTTATACGTCCCACATATGGTATTTAACGAATCAAATCACTTTGAGGGGGCGGTAGTCCGCACTTCCTTAAATGATGATATCGTGTTTACCCATAGTGGAAACCATAATGGTATGCCCAAAATGAAAAATACAGAAGCTTAAGGAAAACATAAACATATTATATATCATATATAAATATAGTGTCATCTTAATGGCCACATTTGAAGGTGTTAAAAGAATGTTGAACAATCATCGTTTCGGGAGGCATAAATTCACCATCCACGGAAACATTATGTTCTTTAACCATTAGATGTAGGTGTGTGTAAGTGTAGCTATAATACTTCTTATAACAACATCCTAGTATATTTTAGATACTGGAGTTGTTACAAAATAAATTAATAAAAAGAGTTTAGGGGGTTGGAGAAGCAAAATAAAACAAAAGGACTCAAGTGAAGACATTACCTTAAAATCGGGTAACTCCCTTTGGTTTGAGATCAAAGGCTTCCTTGGGAAGACTTATGCCCAATGTGAGGCTTCAAGGAGTAATATAGGGATGTGGAGAGGCAAAATGGACAGGGTTTGGCCGAGCCAAAGGCTTTGGGAGTGTGGGTAAGGAGGTAGAGGTGGGGGCCTTTTATAATAGGAGAGGAGAGGCACTCTTGGAAAGTAAAGAAATGATACATTATTTTAAAATGAGTTTCGGATTAAAAAGGTCCCACATTGATATAATTCGAGGGTAAGGTGATAAGGGTTCTAAATCCACCCATCAAATAGGTTTTGGACATGTGTAGTTCATAGATTTTACATTATCATGTCATTTTATTTAAATCCTTTATTAATGAGGTAATCGCTGCATCATCATGATGTCATAAATAATTTAATTTATTTAAAGTCTAAAAATTATAAAAAAATATTATGATGTAGAATATCTTTTTATCTTTAAAATGACTATTTATAATAAAAAATCTGACTTGTATAACCCCATGTAAAAATTTATTAATAAAACATATCATGTTTGTGTCATTTTTACTTTAACATTAAATAAACAATTATTTATGTCATTTCCCAACCAAAGTGGCTCCATGGGGTCCCCAAGTTGACCCATGGATTTTCTTGGTCGTCCCTGACACATACAATGTGGGTAAGACATGTGTCAAGCTCATCTCATATTATTAAAACATTATTTTTACCTTAAACTACACTAATTACCACTAATCGCGATTAAGAACATAAAAGTTACTATTCACCAAAAAATTATTTTAATCTAATTGAACCAAATTTTACTTCTTAATGACAACCATGTATGTTGGATTTTTGAAAATCGAATCACAAAAGTGGCAATGTTTCATTTAAACGAATAATCAGTTTCTTTAACTACCACTTAGTGGTTTCAATATTCATCAAAAATTGAAGTTTTTCAGAAAGATACCAAAACTTCACCCTAAGCTATATTTGATATTCTGAATTAAAAAATGATGTCTATTTTAAAAAATTCAAAACATGTAAGTTTCATTAATTAATTTAATAACTAATTCCCGCTGTCATGACAAATAGCGTGTTTTTATGAAACAATAAGTATCCAAAGATTGACACTAGTTTAAGTCCAATTTCAAAGTGAAATTGATTCCAATGACCACCATTGGATAAAATGGTAAAAATATATTCTAATTTAACTTCAAAACCAATTCAAAATATAATCTAATCATATAAATAAATTAGATTAAAAAGATGTTTTGAATTAAAATACAACATTTTTCACTATTCATTAAAAAATGAACTTTATCGGAAAAATACCAAAAATTCACACAAAGTAAATTTTGATGTCACAATCATAAAGAATAAGTATATTTTGAAAAAAATAGCTTATAAAATTGTCAAAAGATAGATTTAAAAATGGTTTTCCATCAAAAGGCAGTAAAATAATCTTTTAAAAATATTAGTGTATTCCATGCTTAAGATTGGATTTATTTTCATTTTAAGCCTCTAAAACACTATCTTAATCATTAATAGACATAGATAAAAATATATATTATTCATTAATTACATGGGATGTTACATCCTTCCCCCCTTTTGAAAATTGTGTCCCAACAATTTATTTACTTATCGAATAAATGGGGGTACTTATCCCTCATTGCATTTTCAGATTCCCATGTTGCCTCTTCCATCATGTGGTTTTTCCACAAAACCTTTACCTGATTAATCACCTTATTTCGTAACACTTGCTCCCTGTGGTCAAGAATCTGGACCGGTTGTTCCTCATAAGATAGGTTCTCTTCCAGCTGAACTACCTCTGGACTCAAAACAAGAGATGGATCTGGCATGTACTTTCTCTGCATCAAAACATGAAAAACATTGTGTACCTGAGATAAACTCGGAGGTAAAGCCACTCGGTAAGCAATAGATCCAACTCTCTCTAGAATTTCATATGGTCCAATGAACCTTGGACTCAGCTTTCCTTTCTTACCAAATCGTATCACACTTTTCCATGGTGATACTTTGAGAAAAACATGATCACCTACCTCAAAAGAGAGATCCTTCCTCCTGTTGTCCGCATAACTCTTCTGCCTACTCTGAGCTGTTCTCATGTGTTTCTGTATCAGCTGAACTTTTTCTGCCAACTCTTCTACCAATTCTGGTCCCATCAACATCCTTTCACCCACTTCATCCCAGAAAGCTGGAGTTCAACATTGCTTCCCATATAATGCCTGAAATGGTTCCATCTGTATACTAGAATGAAAACTGTTATTATATAAAAATTGAACCAATGAAAGATGTTGGTACCAACTTCCCTGATAATCCATCGAACAAGCTCATAGCATATCCTCCAAGGTCTGAATTGTTCGTTCTGACTTCCCATCTGATTGAGGATGAAAAGCTGTACTAAAATTTAATTCAGTACCCAACGACTTCTGAAGGCCTTTCCAAAAGTTAGAAGTGAACCTGGGATCACGGTCAGATACAATGGAGAGAGGAACTCCAAGTAACATAACTATATCTTTATGATACAAACGGGAAAGTTGATCTAGGGAAAAAGTATCTCGTATAGCAAGGAAATGAGAAGATTTAGTCAAGCGATCAACAATAACCCAGATTGCATTATTACCTCGAGGTGTCTTAGGCAATCCCACAACGAAGTCCATGGATATATTCTCCCATTTCCATTCTGGTACTGGTAAAGGATGAAGCATCTCTTTTGGTAACTGTCACTCTGCTTTAACCTATTAAAAGTCAAACACTTCACTGTAAAATTAGCAATATCTCTTTTCATTCCATCCCACCAGTAATACTCCCGCAGATCTCTGTACATCTTAGTACTACCAGGATGAACTGGAAACAGAGAACTATGAGCTTCACATAACAACTCTCTCCTCAACTGTGAATCACAAGGCACACACAATCTCTTCCCAAATCTCAAAACACAATCATTATCAATGTTGAATTCAAGCTACTTACCTTTCTGAACCAGCTCTACCTTTTTCTGTAACTCACTGTCTTGATTCTGTGCTTTCTTGATTCTGTCTGATAGAGAGGATTTCACTTATACCTGATACAACTTCATTTGATGGCCCGACATCTGCTGAAGTAGTTGCAAAGGATTTCACCACCCATTTCTACTTGCAGTCTAACTGCTTCACATCACTCCATCTCTTTGTCGGACACTCATTTGCATAGTGACCCATCTTATTGCACTTAAAACATTTCACTAACTATAAATCAAATTTGGACTTACCATCACCTTGATCTTTTTCAATGCAATCATGAGCCTTATGTCCCATCTTACCGCATCGGTAGCACATTCCAGAATTTAGAAGACATTCCCCAGTATGCCTTTTACCACATTTATCACAAACTGGAAACTTAGTTTTCTTACCATCAGAATTTTTTGAAGAATTCTTCTCTTTCTCCTGCCACCTCGGTCTCTTCTTCTGCTGGTTGTTATAGAACACTTGGTCATCGGCAAAATCCATTTCCACCTTCTCAGCACATTGAACAAGCTTTTCATAACTTTTAAACTCCCGAGAAGCTAATGCCCTTCGATATTTTGTCTTTAATCCTGAGTAAAAACGATTGATTTTACTATCAAGGTCTCGGATAAAATTTGGAGCATACCTTGGCAATCGAGTGAACCTTTCTTCATAGGTAGCCACTGAGTCTTCCTCTTGCCTCAATTCCAAGAATTTATTTTCCATCCTAAGTCGAATAGCCTTAGGAAAATACTTCTCAACAAACATACCTTTGAATTCATCCCAGTCAAGAGCATCAATCTCATCAGCATCCCTGATATTTTTAACCATAGACCACCACTGATATGCCTCACCCTCCAAACGGTAAATAGCAAGACTAACCTTTTGATTGTCTGAACACCCCATGACATCAAAAATCTTCTCTAGTGCTTTAATCCACCCTTCAGCTAACACAGGTTCAGATGATCCTCTGAATGATGGGGGATGTTCCCTCATGAAATGTTCCACCACTGACATGTTCCTCTGTGGTTGATCTGGCTGATCTCGTGCATGGATACCACCAACATTTATCACTTGAGTCAACTGCACCATTACTGCAACAAACTGTTCAGTTCCAATTCTGACCATCTTAGGATGCTGATTCGGAAGGTTATTTCCTTCTGCATGCCTTCCTAGCACTGCTTCCCTATTTCCTATGTGGAAAACCATTCTGAACAAACATGTCTTAGATGAAGCAACATGGTAATCTTCAAATGCTATATCACTTCAATTCGACCATAAAAAAATATATTTTTGGATAATCATTTAATAGAATTCTAACTCCTAAAGTTATCTAAACCGACCTCTGATACCAACTATAAGGCCCCAGCCTTAGTCCATACTTAATCTTGAGTTATTACAAGATTACACATTGGGGATCTTTTCGGGTTTAGAGTTTTAGAGAATTAGATCATAAAACATGCATTACATTCCACATATAAAAAAAGTGGTTACATAAAGATAGTATTCTTCTTTCCAATCAATGGAAACATATTTAAAATAAAACATGGATTCTTTCTTGACACTTCCTTGACACTATCATCATATCATGTACCTTTCCCTTGACCTGTGAAAAACATTTCAAAAAAACATGGGATGAGCATAAAAATCTCAGTAAGGGATATAAAAACATGGAAAGGAAACATGGGTACATATATACATAAGAATGAAATCATACTTTACCCATAAAACATAAGCACTTTAACATACCTCATCAAATCATGAATAAATCATAGAAATCATAAGACATAAAGGTAACTTGAGGTATTCATAACATTCTTACATAGGGAGTAACCCTCTTGGTTACGTTTGGAATATCCATCACAGTATATTACCTAAATCTCTTCGGAGAAACCTTAACATTTCACTCCTTCACGTTACCCAATGCATTGGAGAGCTATATCGGGCTCACCCGCCCTTAGTCTATCACGGAACCACCCGTCTTCATAATAATGCCCAAGAACCTCAACATAATCGTATCACATAAAACATGCATAAAGGAAACATAACATTTCCACCATTCAATCACAAGATATCAATACAACACATTGATATAAAAAACATTATGAAAACAATTTTCAATACCAAAATAAAAGAAAAGTAAAACATGGTATTTATTTTTCTTTTTTTTAAAAAAGGTATGGCTTGTAGAGGAAGCCGAAACTCAAATAATGGTCACGGCGGCGGAGAAGTCGTTTTCGCCGCATACGTACGACAAAAACATTCCCTTTTGTCGTTTAGTAAACGCTTCATATAAAAAAGATTCAATTTGAATAAACTTAAAATTCAAAGGGGTTTATACACTGTATAAAAGAAGGTTGAGTATAAAAAAAATATGCCTCAATGAAAGGAGATTGAGACGAAGTCCCATACCTCGGGTCCGACTTGACTCGGTCGTTCTTTAATCTCCTAAATAATAAGCTTGAGTTAATTTATACTTGTTTAAGAACCTTTTTCAAGTTCATTATTCCTTTTATATCACTTATTTCCATGTCATGAACACTATGTAATTATTTAAGTTAATAACAGTCGTTTTAACGATCATTGGTACTTGAGTAAAAAGTAAACCCTTTATAATTACAAGTTGTTCATGTACCCATTACATCCAGAATGGTATTCATGATTTAGATATCAAATATTTCATATATATCCAATACATTCATGCATTTATAATATTACATAATCATTTAGAGGTAAGAAATGAAATGCACCGTTCATGGAGATGGTAAGCCGTACGTACGCATGAACGCTACTTTCATTTCTATTTCGTATTTTATAGAATGGAATCATAATGATATAAAGGTATATTATAATTCCAGTATAATATCATATATAATATTATAGTTCCATCCTTTATACGTCCCACATATGGTATTTAACCAATCAAATCACTTTGAGGGGGCGGTAGTCCGCACTTCCTTAAATGAAGATATTGTGTTTACCCATAATGGAAACCATAAAGGTATGCCCAAAATGAAAAATACAGAAGCTTAAGGAAAACATAAACATATTATATATCATATATAAATATAGTGTCATCTTAATGGCCACCTTTGAAGGTGTTAAAAGAATGTTGAACAATCATCGTTTCGGGAGGCATAAATTCACCATCCACAGAAACAGTATGTTCTTTAACAATAAGATGTAGGTGTGTGTAAGTTTAGCTCGAATCCTTCTTATAAAAACTTCCTAGTATATTTAATATACTGGAGTTGTTACAAAATAAATTAATAAAAAGTGTTTAGGGGGTTGGAGAAGCAAAATAAAACAAAAGTACTCAAGTGAAGACATTACCTTAAAATCGGGTAACTCCCTTTGGTTTGAGCTCAAAGGCTTCCTTGGGAAGACTTCTGCCCAAAGTGAGGCTTCGAGGAGTAAGATAGGGATGTGGAGAGACAAAATGGGCAGGGTTTGTCCGAGACAAAGGCTTTGGGAGTGTGGGTAAGGAGGTAGAGGTGGGGGACTTTTATAAGAGGAGAGGAGGGGCACTCTTGGAAAGTAAAGAAATGTTACATTATTTTAAAATGAGTTTCAGAATCAAAAGGTCCCAAATTGATATAATTAGAGGGTAAGGTGATAAGGGTTCTAAATCCACCCATAAAATAGGTTTTGGACATGTGTAGTTCATATATGTTACATTATCACTTCATTTTATTTAAATCCTTTATTAATGAGGTAATCGCTGCATCATAATGATGTCATAAATAATTTAATTTATTTAAAGTCTAAAAATTATAAAAAAAATACAATGATGTAGGAAATATTTTTATATTTCCAATGAATATTTATAATCAAAAATATAACTTGTATAACCCCATTTTAAAATTGTTTTAGTAAAACATCTTATGTTTGTGTCATTTTTACTTTAACATTAAATAAAAAATTATTTATGTCCTTTCCCAACCAAAGTGGCTCCATGGGGTCCCCAAGTTGACCCATGGATTTTCTTGGTCGGCCATGACACATCCAATGAGGGTAGGACATGTTTCAGGCTCATCTCATATTATTAAAACATTATTTTTACCTTAAACTACACTAATTACCACTAATCGCGATTAAGATCTTAAAAGTTACTATTCACCAAAAAATTATTTTAATCTCATTGAACCATATTTTAATTCTTAATGATGACCATGTATGTCGGATTTTTGAAAATAAAATCACAGAAGTGGGAAAGTTTCATTTAAATGAAAAATCAGTTTCTTTAACTACCACTTAGTGGTTTCACTATTCATCAAAAATTGACGTTTTTCAGAAAGATACCAAAACTTCACCCTAAGCTATATTTGATATTTGGAATTAAAAAATGATGTCTATTTTACAAAATTCAAAACATTTAAGTTTCATTAATTAATTTAATAACTAATTCCCGTTGTCATGACAAATAGCGTGTTTTTATGAAACAATAAGTATCAAAAGATTGACACTAGTTTAAGTCCAATTTCAAAGTGAAATTGATTCCAATTACCACCATTGGATAAAATGGTAAAAATATATTCTAATTTCCCTTCAAAACCAATTCAAAAGACAATATAATCATATAAATAAATTAGATTAAAAAGAGGTTTTGAATTAAAATACAACATTTTTCACTATTCATTAAAAAATGAACTTTATCAGAAAAATACCAAAAATTCACAAAAAGTAAATTTTGATGTCCCAATCATAAATAATAAGTTTATTTTGAAAAAAATAGCTTATAATATTGTCAAAAGATATATTTAAAAATGGTTTTCCATCAAAAGGCTGTAAAATAATCTTTTAAAAATATTAGTGTATTCCATGCTTAAGATTGGATTTATTTTCATTTTAAGCCTCTAAAACACTATCTTAATCATTAATAGACATAGATAAAAATATATATTATTCATTACTTACTTGGGATGTTAAACCGGGGCCTAAGGAAGGTAGGAATCAGGGTTCATTATCTCCCTTATCATATTTCCAGCCTAGGAGGGGTACACTTTTTGGGGAGGTGGTCATGATAGATAAGTACTATAATGAGCTCACATGCGGTTTCTTTAATTGTTCACGCGATGACATCCACAATGAAAATCTTGAGTTCCTATATGATTGTTGGCATATTTATTGTTATTATGGAGATTAAGTTTGTGTTGGGTACCCTAATGATGATCTATATTGATATAAATTTATTATTTTCCATTATGAGATGGTCTAAAATATGACTTGTTACATAATCCTATTGGGGTGGACTTTTTGGATTATGAATTTGTTTTTATAATCCTAATGGGGTATCCAAATTGAGTGGTTGGTTGATAATAATGTAGAGAACATTTGATCCTACTAAATTTTTATTTTTAATCAGAGGGAGGACATCCACATTAGATATATTCTTAATCACCCTAGGGATAAAATTTGTGGCTACAAGTATTTTGATTTTCATGATGGGGAGGACCTCCATATAACATGTTTTCTTAACTATAATGTGGAGGACATCAGCGTCACTTGGTTTCTAAACTGATAGGTGGAGGACCTTTATGATCACTGAAGTGTATATTGTCATTATATAGAGGACCTACACTAGTGATAGTGAATCGAAACCCTTTAAAGGACCTCTATTGTTTCTATATTTTTGTATTCCTTCATGGATGTTTCCATTAATTTGACTGGTCTCTTCATCTGTATGGGGAGGACCATTGTAGTTTTTTAATATTAAATTTTCAACATGTGCATGTCTTCTACATTTTATTGTTTTTTGATCATTGTTGTGATGACATCCATAGTTTTTAATTTATTAAAAAACTGTATAGGGATGTCCTATATGATTAACATTCAAATTTCCATGATGTGGGCCATTATAACGACATTTCTAGGGAGGGTCGTAAAATTAGTTTTAGATTCCTATAAGGAAAAGTAATTTCTAGTGGATTTTATTTTATCTCATTATAAATGGATAAATTTAATTTATATAATTAACATTGATATTTTATAGTAATGATATATTTAAATATATTTTGATCTATCTTTGAAATATGCTGGTGTGTTTGGATAATGGAAAAATTTTCAAGGGGAGAGATCATTTTTTTGAAATTATGTAGTTAATTTCCCCCAATAGACCCATATTTTATGTGTTCTTGTCATAGTGACCATGGCTATATAATCAGTTGTAGAAAAATATTTTGGCCACTTGATGACTATGGAATTTATGTTAAGATGGATCCCTTATAGTTATTTTCGGTATTTTGATTTGAGAAGATGTATAATAATCATCATACACTTCCATGTATAGAACATGATCATTTTAATTCTCTATGGAAGGGATCCGAAATGATTTAAATTTAGAATGGGGGATTCCATCCCCTTTATATCATATTACTATAGTGTTATCCTTTGTGTATTTAACTCTTATATATTACAATGAGAAATCTTCATGGTGGGGAAGATACCATTTTATAGGAACTCCTGTGATGTGGAATTCTCCACCGTGCACTAAATGTGTTTAGTGAGTGATACCAATCAATAATACCTAGGAGGTGATGTCATCATAATGATAGGAGAGTATATACCTAGTGGTTCATCAAGACCTAGGGAATCATATGATCTCTCCTAGCCCAGTTGGGGAACTTGATCACTTGTGGAACATTGGATATATACAACATTTGGATAGTAAGAGAAAAAATAAAAATACCTATTATGATTATTTCATATGAAAAATTTCAGGGTTAATCAACCTAATCCATAGGTAATTAATTTCACAAAAATTTCATCATTTTTTATTTTTGACACTTTTTCATTCCCCCACATGGGTTCATTTGGATGTTTTTCAGGGTGACACATAACAAAATCAAGAGTATGGGAGGTTGACACATCCCTTAGAGGAGATTATTTTATAGTATGGGACTCCCTTATATATTTATAAGTATTAATGGAATACTACATAGTAACAATATTAATTACCCTTATAATTAGAGTTATTAATTTAAACCATACATTTTTATGAATATTATTTCTAAGAGTGGTTTTTCATCATTCTATAATTTCTTAATCATTTTATTATTAAAATTAATTTAAATGGGTAGAAAAACATTTATCAACATCCTATGTGGTAGACGTATATTTGGAGATCATGTAGGTACCATGAGAGGGTATTCTTATAAATGTTAATGATGTTAATTAAAACTAATATAGTTTGATTCTATAAAATGATGAATTTACTACCTTTTATGTTCATGTGATAAGAAAATTATAGTTCCTTTAAGGCCATGGAATAATGAAAAAGGTTTATACCCTTTAATTTCATGAATAAAATACCTATATGTAATTTTGTTTCAGGAAATATCACTTGTACCATTTAAAATTATCGTAATATACTATAAAATATACTATTGTATGTTGATGTTTAAGGTTATTTAACTTGAAACTCTATGATTGAGTTAATTGAAATGGTTTTTTATGGAACCAATATATAAGTGGTATTTTTTGGATTAATCCATTAAGTGATTTAGGTGAAGGTATTGAAGTGGATAAAACCATGTTAGAGGAACACCTATATTTATCTCAAATATATTAGTAACTAGACAATATGGAATGATGGTTGAACACATGGTTGGTGTGAAGTAGTGGAAAAAGGATGGGAAAACACTATATAAACATCATTTTATATCCTCGACGCAATTATTGGACCTAGAATGGATACTTAAGGAAGATGGATAAGTTTTTAGTGGACATGAGACTGATTCCGAATACCCAAGACAAGGAAGATGGGTTGGTTGAGCCATGAAAGCTTATTTTTCAACATAAGAGGACATGTACTCAATAAAAAAGTAATATATGATTTTTTTACACAAAGTATCCTACCTATTATATAGGAAAACAATAAAAAATAAATTATCAATGGAATATATGATAATAGGGACCATATTGTTATAGACCATGGCTGTGTCATGTATAATATATGGCTAAGGCATAAGACTAATTATGATATCATTTCTGTGATTGGACTGAGGTTAAAGTGTTCCAATGAAATCATGAATTCAAGGATGACTAAATGGTTTATTTTATCCAAGGTATGTGACTTGGGTTATTAGGTCACCCATGCGGGCCACTTATAATCAGGGATAATAAAACTTGAATGGGTTATCAATGTAGACATTGTTGATTTCCATCAAAGGTTGGAAATTGTCCCAACTGAATATACATGGTAGATAGGCTCCCTAATAACTCCTCAAGAGGATTGGGGATGGTTCCACTATGGAAAATATATGGTGATATGTGACATCACCCTACATATTATTGTAATCTAAAAAAGGGTCCCACACCCAGGCCTCAATAATGGCATAGGAGAAGAGGTCCTATATGATGATCTTGGATATAATAATTTAAAAAAAATAAAAATGAGCCTACATTCCATTAATACTTTTATATTGTGTCTCTAAAATTAAAATAAGGGATATTTTAGAAAGCTAGGGTGTATAGGTATGCACTATGGTCTCTCTATATCCATCCGTGGGGGTTTAAATAGAGTTTAGTTTCACCTACTTCAAAAAATCGGTGGTCAGATTCTTATTTTATTGTGTAGAATTGGAATAATAAGTTTTCACTAGATGTGACCAGAAAAGTTCCCAAGACTAAGAAATGAGTGTAAGATAAGTAGTAACCTAGACATGGGTCCATAGTTAGTGTGGCCATGGGTTTGTCTATGGTCTATGTTCTGAATTATGTACAATGATGAATATAACATGATAAGGAAACCAGGGTGTGGGCATGAAGTAGGTTTCCCAGGACATGCATGAGACCCTCATTTCCATTTTAAAAATTTTAAACTACTTTTAAATATTCATGTACTTTACTAAAATAATATTTAATTCCAAAAATAACTTGATATTCACTTTTAGCCTTCAAACAAATCATATAATTGGAAAAGAAATCCTTCATTAATATTTAAGAAATACTTTCTACCATTATTTGAAATTATAGAAGGACCTAACATATCTTAAAATATAAGTTCAATTATGAATAAGTAGAAACATTATTTATTTATTTTAAATTAATATTTTTATTTTTTACATTTTAAATGAGTCAAATAATCCATATTAATCAAATAATGATTTAGAATAATACTAATTCAAATTATTCTTTAAAAAATATCCTTAAAGATAAATATTAAAATGTATTCGTATTTTATTCAAAATTCAGGATTACAAATATTAAGTATTCAAAACATGTACATTATATCTATATAATGAACCAATATCAACTATATAGAAAATTACAATTCTTAGATGTTTAAATCAAAGAGTTATATTGATATAAATAACATAACCATTATAATATAATCGATATAATAATTGGCATTACAAACATCAGAGATAATTATTGAATTTTTCTCTATCCCTTTATCATATGTAAACAAATTGTCTAAAACATATTATATATTTCTAGATGATCTAAATCTAATTAATTGTCCTATTAAATTATCCCTAAAAGTGGAAACTCTTCAATTGGTCTATGATATAGATTAAAAATTGTAAATATCACCAATTATATGCCATGAATATCCAATCTCCATACACCAATTTTATTTATTTATTTTATTAATCCATATAAATTGAAATATAAAACATTAAGGTTCATTGGTAGCCATATAATTTTGGGTTTTATTATGTTATAAACATAGTATTTTAGAATATAAATATTCTTTTATTAAGAATATTTTTCAACCATTAGAGAAAATGAGTTTTTAGAAACGTAAGAATATTTAATAAAAACTCATTGAGGAAGTCATCTACTACTTCAATAAACATAGTTAACAAAAAATACTACACTGGATGAAAGTAAAATTTGATTTTCTTTTTTATAGCTAAAAAATTCATGTATTCTTTTCATGAGGAAAATAATGTTCTTAAGATCCAATCCTACCTAATTTATATTTTTTTGTTAGGAATATATGTAAATGCATGGGGATGGTTTGGGAAGTTTATAATATTTTGAAGAATAGTTTTATAAATTATGTAACAGCAAAGAAAATTTAATTAATGGGTAATTAGATATGATGACCAAAGGGTTCATGTTTATTAATGGGGTAATATATTTTATCATTTATTCATGTGATATATAACTACATGTTGATTTGATCCATAATGAATATATAATCTTGTGAGATAGTTTTAAATATTTTTTCACATCATAAGGAAGCTTCCCTCAAGACATGATTATTTTGTAAAAATATATAAATGTTAATATCTTGGTTAGTATTTTTTAAGGATATGTTTCATTAAATTGGGAGATACATGAATCCTATACTGACACATGTCAATAAATCATAATATGGGAATAAAAATTATATTTGATGATTTCGTATCCCAGTCCATTAAGAAACATGAATATATCTTTATAGGAGAGGTATGTGGTATCTGACTCAAATTTTAATGATTATTTTGAGATTGATTAGTAAATATAATATAAACAAAGTGTTGTAAGAGATATATGGATATATTTCAATGAAATTCCACCAAGAAATAATGGAACTTCTTCAAAAAAAATTAATTTTTAAAAGGATTGTTTTATAGTATCTGTGGATGGGATTTATAAGGACATAGGTTGTGGACATTTCTATATTGGATTTTAGAAACCCTTATCTTTCTTAGAATGGATAAATTTTTGAGATCTAATGAAAATATAAGTGTTAATCACTTTGTGTATAATTTTTTAATGAATGGGTATATGATATTGATGTTTTTTTTCAATGATAATTTTTGTTGTTTTATTCCTTAATTTTTTGACTTCCTTTTCTTCCTTCCTTATGAATGATCATTTTTCACTGGGTATAGTTTTTCAATTTAATGAATTAACTATTTTGTTATATTATTTCTTGACTACATAATGATTTTATGTGAATTTGTTTAAAACTGATTCTATATCACATAATTATTAAATAACATGAAGATATTGATCATTTTTAAATTGTAATATAATAATTATAGAAGAATCATTATGACCAAATATTTTATTGATCTAATTACAATGAAAAATGTTTTATCCATTAAATATTTTACATAGTTCACTATTTTATTATCCTGGATTGAGAATTACTAAATGAACTGTCATCATTAAATCTATACATAGTTTAAGATGACATCATGATTGGGTTAATGTACCTAAAAGTTTAAAATCCCTCATTAAGTGAATCGTAAATAGGGTATTGGTTTTTTGAACTCAATCGAGTCATGGTAAATATAGTATTGATCTTTATAATTAGAGTAATAGAATTCTAAGAAACATTATTCATTCTAATTTTGATGGAAATAATTTTTACTTGGATTATAATTTGGTATTAGATAATGTAATAGAGATATCATTTAGTATAGAAAATTTTTTTCTTAAGAATCATCATTATAGTGGTTCTATGTATTCATAAGGATCTGAAAGTTTCTATTTTATCATAAAAATAGTTTTAATTCAATATTTATAAGGAATTATTGAACAAAAGTATCAAAAATAAATTACCCAACTTCATTGGAATGGTATTTCATATTTAAAAGGAGAGGATGGTTCTATTTCATCGATCACATGTGAGATACATTCTTTTTATCACCATGAATGATGTATATATTTTAAATATTTAGAGAGAATTCACTTTAGTGGATTCAAATAATATTAAAATACTCTATTTGAGGATATCTAAATCATATAAGGCAAGTGGGTTGATGATTTCCTAGTTCAATTGACCAAAATCATAAACATGATTTTATGTTAAAAAGATCTTTTTGAGTATTACATGGGGAAATGAAATTGATATAGATTCTATTGGATATGTTTAGTCAAATGATTTCTACCTTTGTAGATTAGGTATTGGATAAATAGAATTTAAATAAACTCATCAATGTCTTAATAGATTGTAATATAGATGGAGGGATAACATTAAAGATGAAAAGAAACATATATATTCAGACAGTATTCAAATATTTTAAAGGATCAAATAATTTGGAATCTAAAAGGTCTAATAATGGATAAATAGTTACTAGGATTATGTTATAAATATTATTGAGTTAATATCATTATTATATAAATAAATATAGTCTAGAAAATATAAATAAAAAGGTAAAATCATTTTATGTGTTTCAATTACATAAATACTAAAACATTTTTTATAGTTACCCATTAAGGATCAAATGGTAGAATAGGACTGTCAACCCAAAAGATCATTTAGGTAAAATGATTGAATGTGGTTATTATAAATTAAATTCCATAAAAGTGGAAATAATTAATATTGTAAATATTAAGAATAATATTCATTTAAAAAATGATGTCACATTCTGTGATGAGGAATAATAAATAGGAGATAAATATACAAAAAATAGAAGATGAAAATAATTTTCTAATAAATCAAGTTAGTAAAAATATATCTCAACAGAGAAAAAAGGTAGCAGTTGAAATAAAGTGGTGATCAGGAGAAAAATACAGAGTTTAAATTTATTATGAATCTCTTTGTGTTGTTAAAAAATCTTGGATGTTTGAGGGAGGGAATAATATTGATGGCATTGAAATTCTAGTATTATTCGTACAAGCACAACTTTGGGGAAATTAAATCCATCATTCGACTCAACAAAACAATCTAGGAACAACATGTGTGGAATGTTAAATTTTCAATTCATGTTACAAAGATATAAATCCATGCAAAAAATAGTTTCACATAAAATATTATGACATATCTTGTTCTTTCCATGAAGTCCCCTTGAATGTCCAATTCAACCACCCAAAATATTTTTATATTTCACATAAGGAACACCCATCCACGCACAAGATATTTTCACACCAAAGGTGACATCAAACCATTTACATATATGGGTGGTCACTATAGAAATGGAAAAACACTATATGTAAGACCACTTCCCTGACCAAAATCATTCATGCCCATCAATGAAGATTTCGACTGTAAATAAAAGAACCCCTCCCATTCGAGGCGATCCTCTAGAAGATGAAGCATCACTCCATAGAACGGGATATCAATCTTCTTGGATATCATTAAACAATGTAACCTTCAAGGTATATAATATTATATGATATGTTCCTTTGGTTCTTCCACTTACGAGGACAAATTTGAGAAATCCTCTCCCAACCTTTTTCATCCCAATTTGGGTGCCTGTAAAGGAATATCTCACATATAACCCCTCTGTTTCACATGATCCTCAGTATTAAATTCATTCTTTATTTTAATATTAATAGAAAGCCCTTGTGTTAGAGAACCATGATCGTGAAACATTTTCATAAAACACCTTATTGTTATCCGCAATTCATTCTTGTTCCCTTAAAAACTTTCATGCCAAAATTTTATAGTCCCATGCATGATGCCTCTAGTGCATTCGTTACCTTACCTATCACCACTCATTATGGGTACTCTAATTAATGGTTCTTATATAAATATTCATGATAACATGGACCTCAAGATTGAACACTCATTCCTATCATTGTATCCTGTAATTTCCAAATCCATTCCCCACCCAAAGGGACATGAGCTGTTGTTTTGTAATCCTATATGGTATGGAGTGAGTCCCCTTCATTGGAGCTAGATGATGTAAAACTATAGAGTCTAAATTTTCTCAACAAATGATGTTAAAATTATTCTTTACCATATGGAATAATCATGGGATTCTCTATGTTTGAGTGTCATTTTATGGTCTCCACACCACCTACTACATAAGGAATGAGATATTCCTCAGAATTAATAGATTCCTCAATGAATGGAATGAAATTATCTTTCGGAATATCCCACATATAATCCCCACACCATCTCTCGTTGGTGATTATTTCTTGACAAGATTGTTATGTCTACTTAATCCTCTTTTTTCCCACACAAAACATGAATCACATGGGATTAGAGGTTAGTATCCACTATGATATACACCCAATCTATTTTATGGTCCTTATCTATAGATATAATACCCAACCTAAAATCTAATGGAATCCCCCTTTGGTATATTCCTCATCCCATTATGAAATATGTGGGAATTGATTCTTAAATAACTAAGATACATATGATTCCTACCTAGGGTTCAATCCCAACATCCACACCCTTTCTGATTTGCCCAGAATCCCATCCCCGATAAGATCATTTCCCTCACCTGGGAGACCATGTCTACTCTGGGTACCTTGGGATGCTTACTGCATAATCCCCAGACAAATTTATTCTAATATAAATACTCTTGTGAAGGGAAAATTACATGAAAAACCCCACAATCAACCCTCTTCAGTACTCCTTTCAAAGCACAAGTCTATTTACCACATGACATTAAACTATATGGACCTTTCCTATCACATGACCTTAAACTATAGCACCAAACTATGTGTTTTTTGATTCATGTGTCCATGATAGGGTATGTTGGACACCTTCCAGAGGCTCAATCTCATTTAATGTAAAACATATTTTCTCCCTTCTAGGGACATACCTCCTTGATCAACCTCTTGGGGTATTATGATCAAACTTTATGATGTGACATATTCCCTTTATAGGACACACCTCCCTAATCCACCACATTGTGGAATTTTTATTCATCCATCTGTAATTTGTTCAAGTGCCCCTCCTAGGGATGTAACTTCTAGAACTACCTATATAGGGTATTTTGATCAATCCACTATATCCCCACAATATGTTAAATGTGTGACAGGAAATACATAAATTTTCAAAAACATGTGATTCCTAATGTGAAATACTTTGAAGATATGCACTCATGGTGTCATCTACTTCATGAAAAAAAATTGAATTCATAAGGTGAACCCATGGAAGATGAAATCCTTCAGCATTAGTTACCTAGTGATTGGCATGATATTCCTTTGGTTCATGCCTCAATTTTCTCCATTAGATTCCCCCATATGAGGAATAATACAGGTGAACAATATTCCATGAGTCCAAACATGCCAGTGATTCCCAATGTGACTACTCTCCTGATAAAAGGATGCTACACTTTCAATACCCAATGGAATTTCTAGACATAAATTGTGTAATTAAACAAAATTCACTAAGAGATAAAACCATGAATGAGTTACATGAGCAAGGACTAGAACTATAAGGGAGAACAAAATTTGGCTACAAGTTTTAAGAAGGAATCTATGGAAGGAGGAACTCACATCCCATCATCCCGTTTTTACCAAGGAGAAGACATAACTATTGAAAGTTATGCAATATGATAGCCATTAGAAAAGGGGGATATGGGGTAATAATGTACACCAATTCACATTAAAATGAAATCAATAATCCCTGAATAAAAAATTGGAAACTGAGATCATGAACCCAATTTCAAGCATTTCTCCTCAACAATGGGGATTAGTCATTTTGGTCATCAGATGAAGGATGGGTGCCATACAATACTGGAATCACGATTAACCAATAGAATTGGTGAACCTGACATGAAAATATTCCCCTCAACATGGGGACAAGTAGCATTAGAGACAAAAAAAATTATAATTCCGCTATATCCAGCAATCTGGTACTAGGACCCACTATGAAAATAGTGGACATGACATGTAACTCACTAAAAATTTGGGTACTTAAATGATTTGAATTCTTATCTATGACATTATCATCACAAATCACTCTCTCTATCCACAGAATATTGGAAAACACTTGGTCATTAGAAATTAGTTTCCTTACACATGTATCGATGGATGAATCGACAATATTTTTTATATTCCATCGATACAAAATCAACTACTTGTTTCCCACATAAGCATTGATTAATGAAATTTTAATGTGTATGTCCCTCATGACACCACCTCCAACAAAATTTCCCCCGTGACTATAGAAATCAGGCACCCACACACCATATCTCCCTCTAAGATCATCCATAAGAGGGCGATGGACACCCTTTTACATCGGTAAGAGGTGGAGGGTGTAATTCCCACAAGGGATATAGACTATTGAGACCTGGAGGCTTCAGTGCCTCACCGAAAGCACCACCTATGGGGTCGCATAGAGAAAAACATTAACCAGTGGAATTGTGAAACTATTTGGGAACCTCTCCTAAGAGAGATCCTGTGACTCACTCACACATACCATAGAGGCATGGGATTCCCATGTCACCCCGGCTATGACTGCTACCTGAGAGCCACTAATATGGGCTCCCACTAGGCCCTAACAACACTAGTAATGGTTGATCCTTCAGTCTGATGAATAGGTGGACTATGCACTTGCTCCTTTGGCCCTGGTCCATACCACCATGAATCAATGTTTGGAGAAGGCCCTAGATAATTACCAAAAAGGGGCATCATCTTCCAGTACTGCAGTGGGCCCTAGCACGACCAGTGTATTCCACTAGATTCTTATGGAAGAAAATAATGGATTCATCCTAACCCATTTTGTATGAAGACCACCGGCATCCCGAAACCAGGATGTCTTGATTCTGTCTATTTTCAACACCACCAACAGTTCTTATTATTCAATTGATTTGATGAGTTTCCATTTGGAGGTCCTCCTCATGCCAGAACTAACCCAATTGGAGGTCCTCTCTGGTCTCACAATCAGAGGAAATGTCATCCTTGTGTCATTCCTAGTTTAAGAAGAGGTGGTTTCATATTCTATAATCAATATAGAGGTCTTCCCCATGAATCTAATACTATTAAAAATAGAGTCCCTCCCCATGTCACAGTTTATCTGTATGAAGGTCCTCTCAAATCAATTCTATATCAATAGAAAACCCTCCCCACTCTAGAATATACCAAATCTAAGGTCCTTCCAACTTCATAAACATTCAACATGGATTTACACCCCATTTCCCCACCAATAAATGTGGAGTTCTTCTGAGATTCATCACCAATAAGTATGGAATTCCTCCACAAACGTTTGCTTCAAAATAAAGAGGTACTCATTTTGTATTATAAGACCAGATTAAAGGTCCTCCCAACTCCTTAAATGGTCCACATGTAGGTCCTACCCATGTTTTCTGTATCAATAGTTGATGCCCTCTCCATGATTTCAATATCCAGTATGCAGGCCTTCTCTCTATTCAATCTCCTTAACACAGAGTCTCTCCCCATTCCCATTTCAATATGTGTGATGTTCCTCCTCAAGATTCAACCCAGAACTAAAAAGGTATCCCCCTACCATTACTAGTGCCCCCCATGTACCCACAAACCAAAGTGGAGGTCCTCCCCACACCTATAATATTGAAAGTTGAGGTCCTCCACATGCCACCACCCACTAGTATTGAGGACCTCCTCATGCTAAAAAAATTACCTTCCCTAAAGAAACATCTTAGAGAAAAATGGAGAACTTCCCCTACCAATGTAAACTTCCTTGGAAACACAAAGCCACTATCTACCCCATAATCCTCATGAATTTCAAGGGGGAATGTGAATCAATGAAGGAACCCTCACCCCAGTCATCCACATTAGTTCATGGGGAAAGAGCCTGGTAGGTGAAGTTATTCATTAAAAAAGTTAGATCCATAGGATCACCAAATACCTTAACATGTACATATAGGTGGGGGAAATTACGGATCCCTTACAGGGGTTCATTGTGAAACCGTCTCTGACATCTCCAACATTCCCCTAAACCACTACCCCATATAATAGAGAGATGTTCTTGTCTAGTTTGACCCATTCAGATGGTGTGATACATGAAGATCAACTGATGACCACTATCACATTTTCACATGAGGTTGTTGAAAATACACCATCCTATAGGGATGTGATTATAGAGATGGTATCTCCCTCAAGAGATGAATCAGCATGCAATAAATGGGAAACTCATGTAGTGCCTCCTCTACCTTCCAAATATCCACCTCACTAGTCCATTTCGATGCCCCTACCCATATCTTGGGTGATGTTGATCGATAATTTGGAGAACCAAGAGTTTTTCCATATTTCTATGCAAGAATTCCTATGGGAGACTCAAGATGATGATTAATTTAAAATCATGTTATGTCCTAATTAAACATCCAACTTCTATATTCCATAATCCGTCATTGAGGACTAGGTTCTGTGCATCCACCAGACTTCTTGGATAATGTTTCATCACCTCTATGATAATCAATTGATCTACCCAAAAATCCAGTAGAACATCGATGGCATTGATTAGTAGTGTCACATGGTTGATTTGGTAGCACATGTAGTGGCTCAGAACCCCGAATTTCCCAACTACCACATGACCCTAAAATTGAGATGTTGCAATAGCTTCATAGTGCTCTATATGAATTTTAGAAGAGGTGTCACTGCATGTGATGATCTGGGGCTGGGGACAATACGATTCTCTCCACTTCAACCCTGTCCTATGAAATCCAAACCGACCTATTGATATTGATGATTCTCCTTTAGGAATAGTTATAGTGAACATGGTCATTCTCAAGATACAAAAAATAGGGACTTTGATGCAGGTTCTAACAAAGAAAACCTACACCCTAGTGTAGCATAGTATCGTGTATACCCTCACATAGATGTTCATACCTTCTAGTAAATGAAGAAACATAGCCTCAAGGATCCCTCCAAATCATTTCCTTCTGGTGGAAACATAAACAACAGTAATGCCTAGATTGATACCTATAAGACCTTCCAATCCATCTAATATTTCATAAAACAAATAGGTTTATCCAACAATAATTTCTTTGATCTAGTAGGTTTAATATCAGAAGAGGATCATCAATGTGCTCATTTCTGAGAGGCACCTAGATTATAGTACACCCAAATGGTATCTATTTTCTCTTACACTAGTGCAGCTGCAAGTCCTACTCTTCCAGTTATTCCCAATTGATCCTAAAATTCCTACACATCTTGAATCAGAAGATTTGAGACTGTACAAAAAGATACTTAGATACAATTTTCCGAATCTGCCCGGGTTGTGTGACAATATTCCTCATAACCCAGATCAAGCTTCTCCATGTTCCATTGAGACTGATTTTTGATTTGATGATCTTATCAAGTCCTTGGTTATCAGGGATCCCCGTCATTATAGGATCCACCACCATGATGATTTGGAATCTTATATTACAACTCACCTTGAAGCCCAGGTGACATGACATGTGGTCATCCCATCTGACAAAAAGTGGTATCCATCATGGGTTGATGCAATTGAAGAACCCATAGACTATGGAACCCCTAGATTCTCCCATTTCAAAGGGGTGGGGGAACACCACATCATTTGGAAAACTTAATCTCAAGGTGTGCGCCCATTTTGGGAACCCCATTACACCAATAGGTCACTATGTTCATATGTTTCATAAATACATTTTAGGGACCTTCCTTCATCTAGTACATCCAGTTGGGCATTGGGTCTATCACTAGTTGGGAATATCTTCACATGAATTTCATCAACCAGTTCATCTCCACCATGTGCAATACAAGCATTACTGGCATCATCAAGTGAATTAAACTTCTTGATGAGCATGTCACGGAATTCATCTCTAGATGGAAAGGGCTCAAATATTCACTTGTTATTCCCCTGAACTAAGAGAATATTCTAATGATGTTCATGGGTAACATCAAGACTGAGCTCATCCATATCGTTATCATTGAGAACATTCTATGTGAGTTCCAAAATTTTCCTAACAAGACCTACTGCCTAGAGGAATCCTTATGGTAGGCAAAGTAGGCGCATTCATTGCCTCTCCTAGCTCCTATAAGAATTAAAACCAAGGAAGAGTTATTTTATTCCATAATGGGGTAGTCCACTGATCCTCTTGAGTTGTTAGACCCTTCGGTAGAAGAACCTCTATTTGTGAAGTTTCCTCATCAAGCTTAGCCTCACCAAGAATAGTCACCTAGATGGGAAAATGTGGCTCTAGCCCCTCATCGAGATCCATCCCCACATTAGGACCAACTTCCTAGTGTAACCTTACCAAAAAAGAGAAACATGACTTATTCCTTTAAGGGTAAAAATGTTTTAAAATATTTCCTCAGTTCCCTACAAAAGATGATTATAAATCATCCATAGTACAAGGAGACACATGAAGATGTATGTATTGATCACCTTATCCATTTCCCTTAACACATGATCATTATACATACCATAAAATTTTTTTATGTGTTTAAGGATTGGCTTTAGGACCAAGTGTAAAATGGTTTGGACATGTTGGAAAATGTCTTGTCACATGGGGAACATATCTCCACCAAGTCTAATAGTGACAGTGAGGAATCAGGAAAGTGGAAGTAGGTGTCTCAACAGGATACTCAGAATCATGATTATTGATTGTCTTGAGGATTAGATTCTCACACATATAGTGTCATTTTTACCCACATAGTGTGGTTTGAGAATCCTAAAGTTCTTGTGCATTCTATAAATGATGCTTCCTCATCTACAACGCAGACCTACAAATATCTTAAGAGTAAGATTTAGTGGAACACGTGAAAGAAGAATCCCCCACTGACGTATAAAATATCTCAAACCTCCAACAATTTCATTCCACTAGATATAGGAATCATCCCCATGGTCATCCCAGAACTATAAGATTCATCCAGTGATGATCATGAGTATTCCTCCATGAACACCATCGAGTTGGTAGATCTCTTCAAGGTACTTTGTGATATAGAATGTACGGTAATTTCCACATGTTCCTCTAGCCAACATTGTTGAAGAGGAAGTTGAGGACATGCGGACCACTAGAATGATTATGACAGTGCTTCCGGACAAGTTGTTCCTGCTACCGAGAGTAGTCAATAGGACCAGTGTAGAACTTAGTAGGCATAGTCCCCTCAACCCACTCCATCAAACACACCACCATAGATGATCATGTTTACTAACAAGGAAAAACAACCATACCTATATCATTATTGGTCACATCAATATAAAGACAGGCCTTAGCCAGCCGATAGTCAGCTAATTGTGGTTTTGGTGGAATTAGAATATTGAAAGTAGGAAATTTCCCACACCATCCAGAGTCCATTGGTACAACCATAAGCTTCGATTATTCCTCCAACCAAAGAGATACCCCATGTAAGAAGAAATTTTCATATGTCCTAGAAGTACAATATCTTGTTACTCCTCACTAGCTTACCCACCAATCACTCAATTATTGAGGTCCTCCGCTTATCTAAGTAAATGTGTGAGGCCCTCACATAATCCTTCAACATCCCTCTATAGTTCATAGAAGAAGTAGCTTCCACAGAGACCTACTATATAGGGAAGGTTGAGTAAGAAGAATTCCAAGCCATAATTTCATTCTATAGAGAAGATGATAGATCACTTTTGTAGAGGGGATTGCAACCATTTTACATAATATTCCAACTCAATGGAATGGACATATTCCACAACCTGGTGGACATAGGTTCTTAGATAAATCTCATCCAGACCAAGACAATTTGTATGCTGGGACTAACTTATGATGATTTTAGTCTCTCTAACATGAGGATTATAGGTTTTGAATGGATCAAGTAAAGTTTTTTGTTGTAGAATATAATTGATAACTCTGTATGTATTCTTAGTATAATGTTCTAAATTCATTGTTATATAAAATGATACCACCTAAAACACATTTATAAGTAGGCATTGGATTCATCTATATGCAGTAGTCCCCACCTCATATAATCATTGCCTCAAGTACTCCCTAAATGGTTGAGTAAGATTGATTTAGTGTGATTCATCACTCTTCAACTCATTTGAATCCCACTATATAAATTTTGACTATTATAATATCTAGAAAAAAAGTTCATACTGATGAGTTTGAGTGCATAACCATTTTTGTCGTCCCATGGGCCGACAAGGATGATACAGTCATCCTCCAATTTTATTAGTTGGAGGATATGATGCTAGACTTAAATTTTTTCTTTTTCATTAATGAGAGTAAATGGAACCACATCCCTATGTTTATGAAATGTTAAAAAGATTACTTCTTACTCCTTCATAATCTAGGCTTGGGAGATAACAGAAATCCTTACCCCTTTGAAGTACATAGATTCTTTCCTTAGGGCCACCATTAGGAGGTATTTTCACTTATTTGGATAAGCCTAGTTAAATAACCAGAAACCAACCCTTTAATATTTATTTTATATTAAGCATGAACCCTACTATCTATTTTCAAATGTTATCAGTTCAAAATCTTCCATTTCCAAGGTTTAGTAGGGAATGACCTCCCAAGTGAGCATTCCACATCTGCCTATGCTGACACCACTCCTTCCCAGGAATTAATCGGACTAGATGTTCCATCTATTCTCCCAATTTAACATATCTCAGATGATGAAGAGGATTTGGAGGATTCTCCTACCACATTTTAATAGGGCATCTCCACCACTGTCGATGAGATAATTCATGTAAACCATGGTGTTAAGTTAGATCCAAGGTCATTGTTGATCAGTGCATCCATTCCCCCATGGGAACAAGATATGTATGTGTATTTATTAAATAAACATATTGATGTATTTTCTTGGATATATAATGAGATGACATGACTAGACCCCAAGGTCATCATCCACAGTCTAGGTCTCCCAATGATCCATCACATGTTTAATTAGCCTCCTAGGAAAATTCACCCTCCTAATGGTTCCATAGTTGAAAACGTAGTTGATAAGAATATCAAATAAAAATTCGTCATGTATGTTCATTACCCCAAATTTATATCCAAAAACATCCCAATCAGGAAAAATAATAGGAAAATTAGATTATGTATTGACTTTCCAGATCTAAATTGTTACCGTCCAAAGGATAATTTACACCTTCCACTGATGGAACTATTGATTGATGTCACAGTTGGGTTCTAGGATCCCCCTTCATGCATAGTTATTATTTTTAAAATAATATCCTCATGGCCCCTAAACATGAGAAGTCTACCACCTACATAGTTCCCCAAGTATCCTTTTATGATCAGGTGATGCCTTTTAGTCTGAGTAATGCAGGAGCCACTTATCGTTGATCGATGAACCACATCATCAATTCTATCCTAGGGATGGTAGTGCAATTTTATGTGTATGAGTTTGTGGTCAAGTCTTGCAAGCATCCGGACTATCTCAGAGATCTCGAGACACTGTTTGGATTCCTCTATTCCTAGAATTTGAAGATGAACACCCAAACGTGTGAATTTGAGGTTACATCTGGAAAATATCTTTGTTTGATTATCATATATATATGCATTAAGATAGTCCTATAGAATATTAGGGCCAACATCTAGATTCCTCCTTTGGGATACCTATGGCAGCTCTAAGGCCGTCAAATCCACTTAGCTTATATATACTAATTCATCACAAATATGGAAAGAATTTGAAATCCCTTTTCTTGGGTCATGAAGAAATGTTCCATCTACTAATGGGATGAATAGTGTCAGGACCCCTTTAAGGAGATAAAGAAGTATCCACTCTGCCCTCTGGTTCTGATTCCACACATCTCAGGGATGTCTATGGTTCTAAATGTTATCACCATGGTAAATTCCTTCAGTGTTTTTATTTCCCAAAATGGCAATAATGGATCATAGAGGGGTTTATAATATCTCATTTTCATTCCCCTCAACATAGAGGTGAGATACTCTCCTATCATGAAGAGCTTCCTCATACTAGATTTTGTAGTGCATATGATTCATCATTATCTACAACATCATGAGTTATAGATAGTGTATTTTTTGGAAATAGTAATGTATGTCCTGAATCACACCATGATGAAAGTATGGAAATACACTGGGAAATGATACTCTAGAAGTTCAACATGAGGTTTGTTACACAAAAATCCGTAATGGGAATGGAGTTTGTCGACATTATAGACTCTTATCAGGCTCATAATAAATCACCTCTAGATGTTCATTTCTTATATGAGGACCTCATATATTTGGATTAGTTTGTGTCATTTCATAAGATTTATTTGGATGGTGCCTCTTGGATCCCAACTGATAGATGGCTCAATGATCCAAAGATCAATATATTATGTTTGAGGATCATCTTCAACACCCATGCACTGAGTGTTTTTACCAACTCTTTCCTATTATTAGAAGGTTTCACTGAAAATGTGGCTGAGTATAAATTCTACATTACTGGTCTCAATATAGCCCTACAGATTGATTTCCCTCGCTTTAATTTGAATGGAGATTTTGAGTTAGTTATAAAACATATCAAAAGTTCATCATGAATCTTGAGATCATTCCCTTTCTAGAGTGCACTCTCTAGTTAAATTCCCATTTTCCTTCTCATCTAGAGGTGAATCATGTCCCTTGGTCATATAATGGTTGAGTTGACACCTTAACTAATATAGTTGCATCTCCTACAGAGCATGTCCTGGATGATATACTCATTCACATAGCTCATCGAAGGGTCATAACCCTTTTCATCCTAGATGGCGATGACATTCAACAGGTAAACCTGTTGAAAACTGAAGATTCTATGACTAGACCCTAGGGTAACCCTACATTAGATGAAACCAGTAATTGGATAAACCGTTTTTTCAAGTATCTCTATAATAGCACTCTCCTTCCTGATAGATCCAAATGTGAGAGAATTTGTTGGTGTGAATAAAATATAACCCACCTGATTAGGCCTAACTGTGGGTAGACTCTCTATGGATGTGGGTTTGCTGAAATTATCCCCCGATTAATACATGGATATGTGATTCTAAATTTTATATAGGAATTTAATTTCAGGTCTTACAGTGTTCATCAGGATCAATTAATGCTCTCCCACCAGATTTGGAGGATGGGCTACTTCAGGCACACTATTTTCCATAACTACATTGAGTATACCAATAGGTTTCATGGGTGTTATAATCAATCCAACATTGTGCATCGACCATCATATCTCCTCAAAAAAATCTTGAAATCCTGTCCCTTTGTAATCTGGGGACCCGATGTGGTGGGGCCTGATCCACCAGCTACAACTCACTAGTGTAGGTTCATTCTCATCATGATGTATTTAATCTCCATGTGAGAATAAGTGATTACTAATATTGAATGCAAGGCCCTATCCATAATAAAATTCATGTTCTCCCACATCGTTCATTGAATTGATGTTCCCCATTCCATTTTCATCAATAAAAGTACCAACTTATGAGCTCATATGTTAAAGAAGTAGTACTCCAGGTATAGTATCCAGTCCATCAATGCATCATGTTACCATGAAAAGTTAAATGTATAGATTCAGTAATTCAATAAGACTCCCTCTTTAATTATTAATAGGATGGTGGGTCATGACCATAAGAGTTGTTCAAGTAATCTCCCTAACACACTCTAGGCCGATCGGACTTCGACTCCAAATTCTTCCATGGTGACTCCATATCCCTCGTGTATAGAACAAAGGCAGTCCTAACGATTGAAATTCAGATTCTATCTCTTTTAAATTTTTTCTATGAATATAAGACTATATACATAATAGAAAAATTCTATATTTCTAAACCGGAATCCATCAATGAGAACATTCTATAGTCCTTACACAATCTAGAGAGGCACCAAAACAAGATAGAGATGAAATTTAACAAGAAAGATAGACTCTGATCCTTCCTCCAAAGTGACCTTATACTAGACTTTAGAACACCAATTAATCTTGGAAATATCTCTCTAGAGTTTGATCACAATTGTTAATGACCTAACATCCTTTAGAAGGTCTATTCCAACATGGTATACTTTTTGATCACTATTGATGGAGAGTGCATTACTCATTCTACCAACACTGTGTTTATCAACCAGTACATTTCAAGATGATCCACCAGTGACTTAGTTTCATGATTTTAAACTATGTATCTTCTGGCATCCAAAAAGTGTTATTATAAAATTCATAGAAACCCCATCTTAGCAACAAAATGATAAATTTCGTAGCATCATTGATCCTCTTTGCATGACCTTAAATGAAAGATACCGGTGTCTTGGTTGCACGATGATAAACTGCATAGATCCAGTATCTTAGTTGTGTGATGTTAAACTATATAACACCTATCATACTAATTGTAAGACTGCCAACTACATGTCTGCATCCTAGGAAAATTATGTTAAAATGGGTGCTTGATACAAAATCTATGACCTTGAACTATGATCGTCACTGGTTAGAGCTCTATGGCCATAAGACAACAACCATCCTATGGTCCACGAAACATGAAAATAAACTATTAAAATAAAGGGTCTGAGATCTATAACCATAAACTATGAATTAGTGTCTAAGAATCATGAATTTCAACTGTGTTTGAGCATTATTGGTAATGTGTAGTGTGGCACTAGGCCTCCCAGACCCTCATTCACGACGGGTTTACCACTCTATCAGGCCAAATATGCCCATTTTGAGAGTCCTTCTTCCCTAGGTCGAAACTCTATGACCTTAAAAAAAGAGACTATAGTCCCTGAAAAATGACCTTAAACTATTAGAAAAAGGTTTGAACTCTATGACGATAATCTAGGAACCCTAGTCCATGCATAGGACTTTAACCCATATGAAGGTTTTTGTTGGGATGTGTTATGTGGTGGTGGGCCTCTTGGCCCCTCATTCACATCATGTTTGTGACTCTGCAACCCTATGTGAATTCCTTTAATGAAAATCCCTTCTTTGGTAAAAAAATAAATGACCTTAAACTAGGAGCCTATAGACCTAGCATTATGACTCTAAACTCTAAGAAAGTCCTCTCTAAAATATGTAGTGTGACTCTAGGCCCCATGTGCCCCATTCACATCAGTTTATTCATAATTCTAAACTAAATATATTCTATTGAGTAACTACCATTTTTTCTTGGTTCGATCCTTAAGAGATTAAACTAATAGATGCCTTATGTTCCATAACACATGACCTTAAACTTTTTTCAGCACGTCCAAGAATCCTGAATTTATTCATCTTGAAAGTTCTTCTCCAGACTATTTTGTTAGGTGGTGGGAATCCATAGCCCTCATTCATGTTTGGATTTTCATTCCACCACATGACACATGTCCATCTAGTGTACCCAATATTATAGGTCCAATATCTATACACTTAAACTAGGTGGCTATATCCTCAACACATGATGTTAAACTCCAATCTTACCACATATAAAACTATTATTTGTCTTACATAATAATAAAATATGATTATTACCCTATTTTAAAATATTATTCCTCATATGATAAGTATGGGATGGTTAAAAAATGTTACCCCATCCTTCGAACATGGAATTAATTGCTATAATCGTGTGAAACCTCAATTCCCTCATCATAATGTATCACTCCTACCGGTGACGGTCTCTTACTACATCATGTTCAAGAAATATGTGTGGAATTATTCATATCCTTATGGGATATTTATAAATTCTCGAACATCATATCTATGAGACTAGCTAATAAGTTATTAACCCCTTATCCCCTTGGCCTCAGTTAATATCTAGAAATGATGACCTTAAACTATATTTAGTTCATCTAAAGGTGTTTATGTGGCACGTGAAACTTTATGGCCTCATTCATATCAAGTTTTACCTCTTGCATTCCATATATATATACCCTTGGAGTGAATGTTTCCCTATATTCCAAAGGACATGACACCAAACTATCCAACATGGCCCAGATTAGATAACCTTATACTATTTAAGTTGCATTATGAAACTATGTATGGATTGATTCCCATCCTTATGGGATATGTAGCGATGCTATGAATTTTCATATACAATCTTATCTATATATTCATTGAGTCTTTTGTTCCCTTGGATCCATATTTTTCTAATCTCTATGACCCGAAACTATTATCCAAATTCCATGAAATATTACATTAAACTATTTAAAAAATTTATATTTGATTTCACTTTTTTATACACCCCATTCCACACATATATTCTTTCATGGATTGTATTTTCATTATCATTAAAAATCATACCGACCCCCAAATGGTTGTCATCTCATTTTGTTTGGGATAACCACCCATCCTAGGAAAATGGCGTAATGTTTTTCTAGAAGCAAACAACAGATCGTGTGTTTCTAACTTCATCAACAATTTATCCTACATTTCCTCGATTCATTCTTGATTTGTATGGTTATGGTCCCTCTATTTCAAAATTATTCAATAGTTGATCCCTAATTACCGCTATCCCACATATCAATGTCTGGAATGTCTCAATTTATCATCTTTACACCTCTCGATATCTATGTAGATTCCCAACTCTATTGGTGTCTCCCATTTTGGCATTTTTACTTATTCGGTAAAAAATCTGGTTTCACTGGAAAATTATCAAAACAATATCTCGCCACCCCTAAAGAATGATTCCACATATCAAGAATACCACATTATCGTTCCTTATCTCCCTCACTGAGCTAGACTGGCATGGGATTTGTAGTTCTAGTTGGGTTTGTAATAATGTGGTCAATTTGTAGAAAAGATTCTTATGTATAAACACTATAACCTTAAACTAGGGGTATATGTCAAATCCTTATGGATTCAAACTACATTATAATCCTACTATGAATGTTTGGTGTGGTTTTCGTACTTTTTGGTTCTCATTCACATTAGTATTTCCATCCCTACACACTTCACATATCTATTTGGATAATCCCGTGGATTTAAAAGTATGACCTTAAACAACATACAACACCTATGTTCTGAGATAAGAATCCATAAAATGTTTATTGTCTATATCCTGATATTTGTGTGTACACAAAAAACTTTTTTCACATTCAGGCCGATTTTACTTACATTGTGTTGCACAAATACACTTCCATAGTTCATGCATCATGACATTAAATTTGTTTCCCATGGTCCATCCAACATGACTTTAAATTGTTGGCCATGGTCTAGGCCACATAACGACAAACATTGTGCAACATTATTGTCATATGTTGTTAATTGTGGGATGTGTATTGATAAAATGTCATTAAATTGTACCGAGAATCACTCTTACTAATGAAGTTAAACTATGTGACTATAGTCCTCAGCTTTTTCATGTAAGCCTAAAAACATCATAGGCCCTCTCCTGAGAGGTCCTCTCCCCCAGTCCTGGTTATCTACTACATTGTTCACATGTTTAGTTGTCACTTGGAATATGAGATGATGATTTTTTATAATATGGTCTGGATCTTTTCTATTGTCTAATACTCTTACACCAATGATCTCTAAGCCATAGTGGTATAATTCTAAGAGTGTTTGAATACATTTTACTATTCCGTACCTCCAATTCCATGCTTTGTGTGCCCCTTATTTGGATCCTCATCCTCATCCATGTCTGAAGGGGAAACTATATTGCATGGTCACAATACATACTGATTCACCTACCCTCATGATCCAACATCTCAAAAGACATTGGATGAAATTTCAAGATAGGTTCTAGGTTACAAACATGGTCAGTAATAGACCATAATTTTATTCCCCATTCTAGGATAATTTTATGTATGCTGTGTTTAAAACATGGTGGGTTGTAATCTTATATTTCCATGACACTCTCATTTTGTTCCTTATTATATGATTTTTTTTGCACACTTACCATTTCCCTTTGTTCTGATATAATTCCACACCCCTAGTGTTACCTAATTTATGACCTAGAGCATGTTTGAAAAGAATGTCGGCTATTACAAGAGCCATGTTCTCCAACTAGAGCCTCTCTAACCCTAATCCCCCTATGTGGAATGTCAACAATAGCAATCCTTTAGTGATCCATGACTTTCTATAATTCAATTATGAAATGAAATCACATGGTAATCCCTTGTTTCTCATGCCGATCATGACCCACGTGAGCCTAGGGATTGGCCATTCATTGTCTCACAAATATGATCAAAGTGTTACAATTAATGTAGGAAAAGAATTGTACCTATGTACATAAAATCATTTCAAAATAAAAAAAACACATACTAATGAATTGGTGAGGGTTATCCATGTGTTGAATCCACTATTTAATATTTGAAAATATTCGCTTATGGACTTTCTCCAGAAATTGAGTAATGTAGCCCCATTAAACACTGGTGTGTGGCCTTCAAGGTCTACTGCCACCTCTTGAGATCTTTTTTCACCTCATATACTATGGGGATAAGATCATCAACCTTCATCTATTCACATTCCCACCCATCCTATATATGAATATTCTATAATATCTCCTGCCTCATCTTCCTCCTAACCTCCTATACTTGACCCTTTAGTTAGTTGACAATCTATGATTGGGTGGTAATGAAACTGATATTATTTTTGGTTCCACCAAATAATGGATTTCATGGATGATGTATTTGATCCTGTGTAGGCTCTTAGACTTATTCTAAATCTATGGAATATTTAGATGTTTCATTTATTCATGAACCCTCTTGGTGATAATGTGACGGACCAATGCTTGAAGACCCTGAGTGTCTACCCCTATGGAACACAGATTATGTATTCAATGGTGATGAAACCTCATCATGATTACTATATGTGATTCTAGATTCTATGTAAGGAATATTTATATAAACATCCATGAACAAGGATGTATTATGCAATCCACTTCATCTGACTCATGATCAGAGTCTTTTAGCTCTTTGCGGGGTGTAGGCTCATACTTGGGAAAATCCATAAGAAGGTTTCAAGTAGGATTGTCTCCCAGAATCCTTTTGGATAGTTTGGGATATATTACATGGGTATGGGCATCCTAAATAAACATTTCCACAAAACATTTACCAATTTCATACTCGATTTCTACCCCACCAGTGGAATCACATGAAACAACAACCTACTGTTCATCGGGGACCAAGCCCGAATCTATATGGACAACCAGCTCCTCATATACTATATCGATTTTTACAGGGGCCCCCCAAATTTCTTAGACTCAACTGTACATTAGGAACACATCTTTAAGAAGAACTTCATGGGAATTAAACACATCAGTTAACCTAGTCAGCAAATTGAAAGTGTGTGTTTTTGAAATTGAATGTGTTACAGGAGATAGGCATTGCTAGTTTGAGCTACTGATTCATAGAAGGTATTTCTACCATAGGAGACCCACCAACATTGGTTCGTATTCAAATTGATGATACTAGTTACTATTTCATTGGACAATTAGAAGCTTCAATAAATAGTGAAACAGTCAAACATAAAGGATTCATGAAATTTTCTTTATGAGAGAATGACTTGTGATATGATATTACCTTGAGGTTGAGGAATTTTTATGATGGGTAATCTTAGGTGTGCTGTCTATCTAGAGGTGGGATCCTTTAATGGTAGGACAAGGTGTGTTCCACCATAGATTACATAGAGGACATGGAGCTATATGGTCATCACCTCGAACTCCTCAACTGGCCCACCAGCCACTTCAGCCTTAGGTTCAGGCCCGAGAGCGTACTCCTCCACACCCATCAGTGCAACTTTTTCCCCTTCAGTGGGGTCCCATTTCCCATTATCAAGATTCTCAGGAATATGATTTTTTTTGTTAGATATATTGGATAATGAATGGGAAATAATCAAAGCATGTAAGTTAGCTGATATCTCCTTCAAGATACATAGATAATTCTTCTTACGTGGATATGATTTCTCCACCATCCCTGGTAATCCCATTATTATCCACTAAACACTAGGATTCCACATCACCAGATTCATGTGCCTCCTTGTTAGTTATTTCCTCCTTAGATAATGAAACATTTATAGTTGGTATCTCCTCCCAATCAGACTCATCTCCAAACCCCACATGTACTAGGGTGGAGGGAGGTTCATACTACCATAATTGAAATTAGTAGGTATCCATAGGAATTATAAATACATGTATCTAGTGGAAGCTCACCCTGGATATGATTCAAATAGGACCAACATTCTGCAACTTGATCCCATCTCGCTTCATCTTATGACACATGTCTTCTGTTGACAGTGACATTGGAAGAATCCTCCAAGACATATAGAGAGAGGGAAAGATGGAATTAGAAGTCAAATTTAGCGGATTCATCATAATGATCATATAATCATACCTCTCTTTACTCTAAGGTCACTTATGAGACCCTTTTTTAGGTGTTAGGCTGCGACTTCCTTACCACAATTCCCGCTTGAGATGACATGGTTGTCTAGTTCAGCCCTCAGGGGGTAGCTTATCTGCTTGCACACTGATCTAGCTCCTCACTCACCAATTCATTCACATGAATGTTATTCTAGAATATTTTCTCAAGATATTCTACCACATTGTTTCTATAATAGTCTCTCTATAGGTCAACGTCGGTATTATTTTTCACCAGAACAATTATTTCCCATGAGCCTGCATTTCCCAGTAATCACCCTAGTGGACGAAGGATGTAGGGGTACCAATCCACATAGACCCCATTTATATTATCTTCTTCACTGAATAAAGTCACCCAAACATCTTGGATAAGAAATATGGTGCTTATAGTTTACGGAATCCATAGGCATTGATCATGGAAAATAGAACTCCACCTCTCATACTATATAAGTAATCCTTATATTCCCATGTTCCTTGCAGTTTTTCCACCATTAGACCAAGCAAGATTGAGAATTAATGAATATTGATGTTGATTTGGTTTCCAATCCAAAAAATGATCCCAGACTAATCAAGAATCAATGGCCAGACTGGTGCTTTATTCAATAGAGACATTCGCACACCATTGTTTGGAGGAGTAATTGCCATAGATAATTCATAACCCCCAAGGTGAACAACAATATAGACATGTAGGAACTATAATGGTCCATAGATCCTTATTATATTACATCCACTCAAAACATAGATCAATAAACTATATATTCATTATCACATGAGTACCAACAAATTAAATCTATTGTTGGCCGCTAGAATCGTAGCTATCACTAGTTTCTTTGGTCATATTTCAATCCATGTATCTTTGATTGGTAGTATCCAACCTCTTAGAAATGTGGTGAGAAAAGTATTTTATCAGTAAAATGGATCCCATCATCCCACCATGCTATACCCCAATTTCTAAAACTTCCCTTCCACTAGAATCAACTAGTATGATCCAAGATGTCTCCTCTGGGACGCTATCAGGATCTTTTTTCCTCAACTCGACAACTTAAAATTCAGTTAATTCTTCAAAAACATGTTGAACCATTCCATTAAAAGTATTTCATTATGAATTATGGTATCATGTTTCATCTTCTTCTTCAGTACCACCAGAACGTGTTGCGCTAGGAGAGGAGACAAACCAAAATTAAGCGCAATTTTTTATTCTAAATCTAATGAATTATTCATTATTTTCAATGATAAAACCCATGGATTTCATTTTTTTATTAAAATAATGTGTAATTTTAATTAATATAATGAAAATGTGATAAAATATAAAAATTTATTAATTCTAGAATTTTTAAATATTTTAATCATGTTGGTGTTTTAATCATAACTTTTAAATTATCAATCCAAATGAAGTGATTATTTTTGTAGGATTCCATTAATTTTTGGATACATATTTTACTTCAATATGAATATAAAAATCAACTAATATTCTTCCCAAACCCATTTCATAAGTATATCCTTGAAATCAATTTGTATATTTGGATAAAAAATTTGTCCAGACTATATATCCCGATTAGAGGGAGAAAATATGGTGAAATTTATAGGGCTGACATGAAACACATTGTTGAACAAGTTTCATTATGTAATCCATGTGTTAATTGACTGTTTCCAAGGTAATTAATTCATAGGAACTAGAGATATGGAATATGAAGTGTCTCCCTTGGGAGAATACATTCTCAGAGTAAAATGGACATAACTCTCTCTACACATGAAAAAATATGCTGAAATTTTGGAGAGACAAGAATAACAATTATGGAAAAATTTAAGGAATGACTAAATACTTAAATGGACTATTTAATGGGGATAAAATGTGGTTACATTTGAAGAGAAATTGTGTATTTTAAAGGGAGGATATCTCCTCCATCCAAATTCCTTCCAATCCATCCCATACCATCAATCGGCCATCGAGAAGAAGATCTCTACCAAGGAGTTGTGCAGTAATATCATTTTCCTACCATATTTATTCTACTTATCCTTTTATATTTTTCTTTATTTGTTCTTTAGTTCATGATTTTAGTTTTTATTTCTAATAAAATCAGATATTTCTATTAATTTTGTTTCCTCCAATTTCATTAAATTCTCTAATTTTTTTTAAATATTAATAGTATTATCATAATTTATATCATTATTATTTATAATAATATTAATATGTTTCTTATTAATATTTTTATTATACTTATTTTAATGCTACAATTTTAAATTTTATTTTCTCATTTTCTTATTCTCTAATTTTAAAAATATCGTATTAAAAATAATAACAATAATTAATAGTATTATTATTATTATTTTAACATTATTTATAAATTATTTATTTAATTTATTTTCTTCTTTACTTTTATTTATATATCTCACTATTTTTATCCCCAATTATTCCTTTTTTATTTTATTTATTTCATCCACCATTCATTTTATTTTATTGGATCATTTTCGTTTCTTCTTCTCTTCTTCACATTTCCATCATTGTGAGATATTACGGTCATAAATGAGTGGTTGACCCTGAAGCTTGCCATGGGTGAGGTCCAGGTGTTATTTAATTTTCATTAATGTTTAATTTTAATTTTTGGATTAATTTTTCGTGGAATGAATTGTGAGGATAATGTCTCTAATTACATGACTACCCATCAATGACATGTGAATTAATTTTTGTCTATTATTTTATTTAATCATTTTCAGCTCTATCCATTGGTTATCTCCTCATATAAAGAATTATTGATAATAAATGGTTGAAATATTATCAATAGATATGGTTCCTATAAGATGATTCCACCTAGACCAATCAATGTCATTAACCTTTATTAAATGAGTTGGTGGGATTAATAGTGCTTAAGAATTCAATGAAATTATACAATTTCTAAATAAATAATAGTTTCCAAAAAATGAGATTTCATGTTTTTATTATCAAACTAAATAAAAAATATAAAGTAGAATAATTATTAAACCTTGAAACAAACCCCAAAACCAATAGAAACCTTATCTTAACTCATTTCATTTAGATTTTCATGTTAAATTAGAATCTCAATTATTACATGTCATTAACCAAAAACCAATTTTTTTTTATTTTCTAATTAAACACGTAAAAATAGAGATAAAATATGTCATTTATAATAATTATATGAATAAATTGAAAGGTTCATAAAGTGGATGAACCAAGTCAGCCACTGTGAAGCATTAATAAAAAAATATTTTCTTTTTCCACACCCTACTATAGGCGTGAATCAAAACTGGTGTCGTTGATAGGGATCCAATCATAAGTTTTATTATATTTTCCTATTTCACATTTTTAGATAGGTCTTAATTTAATTTATAAAAATAAAAAAGATACAAAACATAACTGATGTTTTCCAAGGATTATTTCATAAATTCATGGAACAATTTATCTCATGTGAAAGATATAGTAGATAAAGCACCATGGTCTGTAGTAGATGGAATTGCATTATGGGATTGGTAGATTAGGGGAGCACCAAGACCAATTTACAAAGAGGGGGAATTCAAGTACCTTATACTTGATCTTAAGGAATCCATCAAGAAATTAGTGGTTGAAGGATTGAATAAATATCTCCTTGAATTCTTAGAGTACTTACTTGAATTATATCAAGATGAGGCCAAGACACAATAAGTGTTCTCCACATTCCCTCCAAACAGTTTTAATGAAGTATCCGAAAAATATTTCGAAGAGATAGTGGAAGAACACAAACTCAAGTATGATATTCATAAGCATCATGAAAAGGTGTTGGATCTTTGTGGATAAATTGATTGGATAACTAAATACATTCATCAACCATCAAAAGAATCTGAACCAAATTCTAGACATGAACCCGAATATGAGCCAATTTCCTTACCTGAGGAGGAAATGGTGGAAGAATTTATGTTTAGGATCATGTAGGAGATCAAAACGAACATGATGTCTTTTGGAATGAATGTGAGGAACTACAAGATCAACACCACACCATTAAATGAGAAATATCTATCACCATTATAAGAAGACACCACCCAAATAGTGTTATAAAATTAAATTTGGAGGATTATGAATACCTACCCCAATACACTATGAATCTAATTCAAGAAGAACTTAATAATAAGGTATTGATTAAATTTAGAACATGCTTGAGAGTTTATCTTTTCTCATACTCTATTTCTACCAATATTATTGAAACTATGTTGTGAATAACTCCATAATATTTTAATTATATAGATTGTGTAAATCATGGTTATTCCTTGGAGGAAGATGAGGATATTGTACTTGAACTGTTTTAGGAACACATAGAGGTCAATAATTTATATGAGAATTCATTTTAAGATCCCCATAATGAGATCGAAGTATCTATGTTAGAGGAAATCAGAAAAGAGGATTCTAATATTAATGGGGATAATTTTATGATTATCAATGGAAATTTTATTCAAGTATAAAAAAATGTTTACTTCCCCTTTGATTATTCAAGTCATGCATCCTATATGAATCAAGCACTAGAATATAAGGAGGATGAACAAGTAGAAACCATGAAGTAAGGTGATTCATATATATGTAGGACCCCGGGACACCCTGAGAGGGGAGGGGTGAATCAGGGTGGCAACTTTTTCTTCTTAAAGTTGTGGATCTTGTTCCCACGTTGGTAGGAACTACTTAAACCTGTATGATGGATATGATCAGCAATTAAACATTCACATGCAGAGACAGATGACACAGCTATTTTTACTTGGTTCACCACTGAGGGCTACGTCCAAGGAGTATACGCCGACAGGTTGCCGGTCGTACCTAAATCCACTATGCTTCACTAGCTGCGGATACAAATGTTCGGGTACAGACACTCTGTCCCAGGCTCACTGCCTTTACAATTTCTTAGGGATAGCTCACTGCGTCCCTCGGGTCACTCCCGTTGACTCCCCCTGGCTCACTGCCGTTGGTGAAGTCTCACTCAGTTTATAGACGTGAAGGTCTTTTCAATAGATATGCATTGAAGTCTTTGTCTCCTGTTCAGCATGAGACTTTGCTTGCATCAGAGTCCTGAGTTGATGCTCTTTTGAAATCAATCTTCTACTTCAGTGCAATACCTGAATGCACTAAATCTCCTTCTCTTACTTCAATTCCCAATTCTGAAACCTGAGTGTATCGATATATTTCTCTCTCTGTGCAGATCAGATTTTGGTTGCACGATCGTTCTTCTTCTCTTCGCAAAGCAGGTTTGAGAGTGCTAAGCACCTATCAAAAAGCTTGCGGGACCCCCAAATTTTCCGCGCACCCTTCCCGGGGGCTTGCGGGACCCCCAAATTTTCCGCGCACCCTTCCCGGGGGCTTCCGCGTAAAATTCAAACCTTGCGCGTAAAAATAACTTTTGTCGCGTAAAAGGCTTTTCACGCAACTCTTCTTTTTCGCGCAAAACTTCCCTTTTTCGCGCAACACCTTCTTTTTCGCGCAACCCTCTGGACCTTAATTTTTCCGCGCGCCGGAGCTCAGGATTTGTCTAAGTGTTGAGACTCTCCTAATGAGAGGGGTTCACCTCATATTTATAGACGTTTTTGATCCTGCGCGTAAAACCCCCCTTCTTGCGCGTAAAACTGTCTCTCAGTTCTGTGAATTACGCGCATCTTCCTTTTAATCTCGCGCAACACCTTGGTTTTTCGCGCATCTTATTACTTCTATTTTTATCATCATTTAGAACATGAATCCTCTCGTGCGCGTAAAACTTCAAACCCACATTTCGCGCACAACCAACTTTACGCGCAGCAGTTCGATTTTTCCGCGCACATGGTGCGAACATCTCTGATTTTTCGCGCGCCTCTTGCCTTTTCCGATTTTCTGTATTTCCGATTCGATACGCTGATTGCGCGAAAAATTCACCCAGCTAGTCTGCGCACAACATTTTTCGCGCACATTCCCATTTTTCCGCGCACAGCTCTAGTTTTCCGCGCAGCCCATGCCTTTACCATTTTTCAACGTTCTGATTCTGAAACACTGTTTGCGCGAAAAACTATTTCGCGCATCCCGCTGTTTTCTGCGCCCAACATATTTATTTCGCACAAGCCTCTTATATTCTGCGCACCACTTCCTCTTTGTGCGCACCTCCTTTTGCAGACAATCCATGTCTTCATTTTCCGATTTTGAGGCCCTGAAATTTGGCAAACACTGGAAAATGGCGCCACCTTGTATCTGCTCTTTTAGTCCGCCTCCAGATCATCCATTCCTTTGTCGACGTTCCTTGAATAAAAACATGGATCATTATTCCACAGTCCTCGAACTCGACCTGCCTCCATAGAAACTCTTTTCCCAACAAATTTTTATGTCGTTTGTTTGCTTTGTCGACAAGGACGATCACCTCAACAGCGCTTCATCTTGGTGATCTGTATACTTCAACAACTCTTCTGCTTTTATCACAACCTCCACTATTGTGATATGTAGTCTTTGAAGGAACAGCTTTAGCATCATCATCTTCTATGACAATGTGATGTTCATGACTATCTCAGAAGTCCAATCATTGCACATTGTCTTCTTCATCAACTGGTATGATGTACTTCATGCAAACCGATTCAATTCGTCAGGAAGTCTCTTGCATGGTTCTCATGCAATCATGATTAATTGCATGGACTTCATCCAAAAACCTCATTCTTCTTTGATCATCCTTGGATGGATTATACCTTGGATGGATTATACCTCACATTCTGCATTGTTGTAAACAATGTATCACCTTTGACACATGTTCATTGAACTTCCGATCAGTACAACAATCGTCTGAATCACCACTCCTCATTCTTCATCGGAGTACTTCATGATCTCCTTCATTTTGAACTGCATTGACAACTATTGACAACAAATACAACCTTATACACAAAGTGGTTCCAACAATATATTCCTACCTCCACCATGAATGATATACATCATTTTAAAGGGGGTATGATCTAGTATACTTTGTCCATGGATCATTTCTCACATAATAGGATAAAGCACAAGCTAGTAAAATCCATAAGTGGTGGTTCAAATTTAAGAAGCATCATCCAACATATAACTTTGGATAACATCTAGCACTTCCCTCTGTATTCAATAAAAATTTTGATCCCACTTAGGGGATTATACCATGGCTTATCCATTTAATTTTATTTTTAATAATTTAGATACATTTTTTTGCTGTAGTGCATCATGTAGCCCCTATCCCTCTATCTTTTTTTCCATAAATGATATGTTCCTTGGGATGAATTGAGTAGTGATCTTTTTTATTTTCATCAATGGCAGAAGGAAGCCTCAACTAGTCAAAGAGAAGTACCAAGCTTCATGGTAATGTGAAATCATTTTTCTGATTATATTTAAAACTCCATACATTTTCGTACCACTCATTTTTTTAGCTTTAAAGTGAAAAAAACTAATTCACAAACTTGAATTATGAATTACATTATTATCTTTGAGACATGAGTTTCTTAAAAGTCCAGTTATTAAAATTTTAGATTTCAATATTGATTAAATTGAATGAGTAAAATGAATAATTAAATTATAAAAGTGAAGCATGTATACTAAAATTAAGACTTGTGATTTGAAATAATTAATTGATTCTTCTGAATGAAATTTACCAACAATTTTTCATGCTTTGATTTTATAAATTTCATGTGAATTAATTTTTTATTTTTAATCAGTCCTTGAGTGATTTTCCTAAATAATATATCCATTCCCAATAGTAGTTCTCCACAAATTACACACTATTTTATCTTGATCATATTTCTTCAGTGATATTTTCACATGTCACCAACCAGAACATATATTTTAGCATTTTGAAACTATTACTATTGAAAAAAACATTTAAAATTATAGACACATGTTTTAATAAACCACTTAACCTTAAAAATTACCTTTACATCAATCATTATTTATCCCATTGAAATAGTGAATGATTTTTTTTGGTATTCCCCATGTTTCATTTGATTTTTATCAATTCCTACACTTCTATTAATAATTACATTATATTTTAAATCTAATGTGTGGGGGTGAAGGTAATCATAGTAAATGGTAGTATTTACATTGTAATGAAGAAGTATAGGGGATATTAATGTGGGAAATTTAAAAGTATGAGAAATGATTAACTAGACTCTATTGTCCCCCCCCCCTTTAATATAAAAAAATAATATGAAAAAGGAACCAAAATATGAGAAACTTTTTTGTGATTTTGATAAACCATAAGTCGCCATTACTCTACCAATGATTGTCATAATACATAGTTAGTCAGTGGATGTGAGTTTTATTATAATCAAAACATAAAAAATGAAAAAAATGAAAAGGATCATTGAAAAGTAAAAAAGTTATATATATATATATTCAAGAGAGGGAAAAGTCATTCATTATTCTTAAACTGGTCATAATCATTATGTTTTATTGTTGGGGAAGTTGTTAATTGATATAATTTGAAGGGTATAATGTCATTATATGTTTACTTTTAATATCATGCATTGTACAAAATATATATACATCCTCATTATTACATAAATTTTTAAAATTATAAAATCTTACTAACCTTAATCCTCAAAGTAAATAGATCCTTTATTCAAATTCCTCATGATTTTATGTTACTTTTTTCTTTTGAAAGTGGAGAATGTAGTTCCTTTACAATTATTTGGATAAGGACCATGTATTCCAGATATGATAATAAATATACTTAAATTATATCATGACTTAAGAGATGAAATAATACATTTTGTGATATATCATCATTTGACTTGTTTAAAAATAAGAAATTGAGCAACTTGAATGAATTAGGGGAGAATATCCATAATTTTTTCCAAGGGAAAAAGAAAAATACATAGATAGGTTATTTCATTGGAAAATGAAAAATTGAATTGAAATTATATTTGGAATTTGAATATTTTATTTGATATTGATAATTGATTGATTATATTGGCTTTAAATTTTAATATTGATAAATTGTGTCCCCTCTATAAGTCATTATTGAGATTTAATGCTTGAGGGGAATAATGGTTTACGTGAGGAGGTATCAAAAATACCAAATTTAAATGAATTTTTTAATTCAAATTCTTATTATATATTTATTATTTTCAATGGTAACACTCATGTATTTCAATGTAAAATTTAAATATTTGGTTAATTTGAATTAATTGAATTAAAATGGGATAAATTATGAAAATTTCTGAAGTTAAAATTTTTGATAACTTTTGATATATTTTGTATTTTGATCATAAGATTTAAATTATCGATCCAATTGTTGGGATTATTTTTTAGTATTCATTTCCCTTTTAGATAGAACTTTCCCTTTTAGACCCCAAGCTAAATCCACCATTTAGAGGCACATAACTAGATAAAAAGTTGGGCCTTGAAAACTATTCACATATGTGGAATTGTTTTATGATGGGATCTTATCTCCTGATTGGACACACAAAATATGATTAAATCTAGAGGATATACATAAAATAAATTTCTTAACAGGTTTCTTGAAGTAGTCCATGTGGGAATATACACTTTTCAAGGCCATTAATACATGAGAAACCTGAGATATGGAATTTGGATTATGTTCTTGGAAAGAATAAATTTTTGGAGTAAAACATACAAAACACTATATATATATAGATTAGTGTAATGAAATATGGATGGGATATGGAAAATATATTTCTTAACAACTTTTATGAAGGTGGTCACATGTGAATCATCCATTTATTGGGACTAAAATGAAGAAACCATTGTAGGTCAATTTTGTCCTATAAAAGATAGAGATCTCCTCCTTCCCAAATAATTCCAATCAATCCCATACTATAATTCGACCACAGAGGAGGAGATATCCACCAAGTAGTCTTGTTTACCATCTTCTTCCCACCCATTTATTCTTTTTCTTTATTTTTTTATTTTTCTTTATTTTTGTTTTTGTTTCTAATTATAATATAAATTTTTAATAAAACCATCTATTTCTTTAGATTTAGTTTCCACTAATCTCCACATCATCTTTAATTCTTCTTCTTTTTAATTTTTAGTATTATTTTATTATTTTATAACATTATACCTAATAATAAAAAGATTATTATTATTATTATATTTATTTAACATTGTTTTTTTTCTTAATTTTAGTTTTTTCTATTTTTCTTCTCCCTTTTTTTAAAAAATATTTTCTTATTTATAATAAAAATAATAAATATTAATATTAATATTAATATTAATATTGTTATTATTATATTAACAATATTTATAAATTATATATTTATTTTATTTTATTCCATTTTTTAATCCTCTATCTCTCTTTATCTCCATTATTCATTTTTTATTTTATTTATTTTATCGACCATTTTGATTAATTTCTACTTTATTATTGTCTTCTTATTTTCTTCATTTAATTTCCACCATTATGATCATGTACTCTCATAAATTAGAGGTTGACCCTAAGGCTTGGTCAGGGGGGATGCTAATGTGTTCTTGAATTTTTTATAATGATTAATTTTCTGTTTGTAATAAATTTGAGTTGCATGAATGGTGATATGAATGTCTCTAATTAGATGAATTCATACCAATGTCATGGAAGTAAATTTATTTATATTAATTTATTTAATTACATTTTCATATCTATATTATTTAGTTCTCTATATGATTAATTTGATCTAATCAATGGATAAAACATCATTGATATAGATGGATCCTAGATTATGACACCTCCTTGAGAAAGGGGTGTCATAAACCATTATTAAAGGATGATGTGTAATTAAGAGTTCATAAGAACTCAATCATACTCCAAAAGTTATTAATAAATAATATTATTCCAAACATGAGATTTCATGTTTTTATTATCAAAATTAAATCAAAAACATAATGGATAATAATTATTTAACCTTGAACCAAACCCCAAAACTAAGTAATTTCTTTTCATAACTCATCCTATTGAAATTTTAATGTCAAATTAGATTTTACATTATTACATTTCATTAATCAAAACCCCTGAAATATTTTCCTTATTTTTATTGAACACTTAAAAGAAAAAAGTAGATAGCCTAGGGGAATTAGAAGACGTAGGTGAACAAATTGAAATGGTCCACAATTGGGACAACCTTAGTGAGCCACTATGAAAAATTAGAAAAAAAAATATAATTGATTTCCATTACCTATATGAGGTGTGTATCCATAAGATTTTGATTCCTATCATTCTATATGTTCTATGATGGAAGGAAACCATCATACTATAATCCCCCTAGTGTAATGATACTGATACAGTGGATATCCCACAAGCTAATGTTGATGTCCCCATGAGGAAGATGGAATGTGTCTGAATCTATGGAAAATTGGCTAAAGAGAAATAGAAAAACCTATTATTTATGGTAAAAGTGGAACTGAAGCATCCACATTACCTCATAGAGTTCAACACAGTTCAAATACACCATATAATATAGGAAGGTGTAGTTCACCAAGAACACCCAGGACCACTCACTGGTGAAATTGTTTCCTGATCACAAGTCTCAGTCCACATGCCAACCCAATATATTTTCCTTCATAATGATTTTAAGGATAGTAGATTAGTGGGTGAAATTTTCATTTACATTTATATTCTCCCATGTGATATCTTGGTTTGCATGTTCAGCAGATAAAAGATAATAGCCTCGTTCTCCCTGGTTGGATGGTTGTGAAGAGAGATGTTCTAGTGATTGAGATCATCTTCTACTGTGAATCATGATAGAAATGTGTCATCCAAGAATGATGTGATGGTGACCTCATATAGAAACCCAAAAATCTATAATGGGATATAGACTCTTATTAGATAGAGTTTATGTGCTTCTTTCTATTTGGTCACTACTATTTAATTTTCCAAAACAACCCTCCTAGACGAAGGGATCTGAGGATTTCCTGTCATTTCATCTCTTCAAGTAGTAGCGGTAGCTTCAATCTCAGAAAGGTTCTATGGGATGTCCATATGGGATGAGTTTGAAGAATCGATAGAAGGAGCTTATAAGAAACAAGATTTGATTCACAAAAATTAGTGGTGCACACATATTTGGAATCAAGTTCCCAATATAAGTATATGGTCACAAATTTAGATACTAAAAATATTAATTGTAACACCCTGACCCCAATAACAAAGAGTTGGTGAATTATTTTAATACATTTCCATGATTACAAGGAATAAATTCCTGAAGGACCGATCGATTTAGCAGTCTTGGAAATATATTAGATACATGAATGTTGCATTACAATTTATAACATACAAAACAAAATAAATAATCCTTTATGAACACCATTATTCCCTTTGCTTAACCCATCATATCAATCACAATAAACTTCTTGGAATCTTGGGGAAAAATAACATAGAAAGGGGTGATCTTAGATGCTCAGTAAGGATAACAATATAGCGGAAACATTAATAAATAATCATAAGCATTTAAGGAAATTTATAACTAAAACAAAAGCCTTTTAAACTTGAACTTCAACATAATATGGAAAAAATTAAATAAAATAATGCCATTTACTTATTCACATGAATATTCAACTAGTCGAATAATCACATGCAATATCACTAACCACTTTCAAAATGATGGAATGTATAATTCTAGACTATCATAACCACATAGTCAAGGCCTTGTTCCAATACTATAAATATGATTTTGTCAAGGCCTTGTGCCAAGACACTGGTTTGTCTCATGAGACCTACCGATGCATCGAGGAGATATAGCAGGCTCCACTCATCACTTATTAAGTCCAATGCATTCCTCATATGAATAGGTTTAATCCTAACATAAACATTCATATTAAAACTAGCATACGAAATGTCAATACTTTCTCCATAAACCAAGAATGGTATAAAAATAAAACATCCACAGGCAAACATATGAAAAAACCATCAATACAATATGGATGTTTTGTATTATAATAAATCAACTTCAAATAAGCTTAAAATCCATCAAATGATGTTGACATAGATGAAATCAAAACTATTTGGGAGAAACATCTCTTTTTCGAAATCATTTAAAAGTCACACATTTATTAAGGAAGTAATTTAAAAGAGATTTCGAAATCAAAGTGTCCCATACAACTTTGAATATTTTGAAAAGAAATATCATTTCAAAACATTCATGTACATATAAATAAATCCATAAAATCATTGTTAAATCATGGTCATTAATTAAAAATATTTAGAAAGATAAATCATTAAAACATTTAAAATTATGATCTTGATAAAGATTGCCTCTCACTAATTCTTAAAATATTCATTTTGAAATAATTTAAAATTCACATAATTATAAAATAAAACGTTTAAATTCAAAACATTCTTATAATCTTGTAATGGAAGCTTCGATGAGTTTATAACAGTAGAAAATAGTTTCACCCTCTGTATAGGTTTAAAAAACAGTCTTACCTTAAATTTGTCGAAAAGGTCAAAAAGTACCTTGTTTGGAAAATGACAGAAAGATTCCTTTCAAAACACATAAGGGTATAAATGACTTTAACCCATTTACTATTAAATATTAATTTTTTTGAAATATATTTTTAAAAAACATGGATGTGGATGATAAAGAGGTCCTAGTATAAAATTACGTATAAACAACCTCGCATAATTAAGAGATTGTGAAATAAACCCTTACCTTGTACTTTTCCTTGGCCGATGGTAGGTTAACCTCCTATATAATAGTTAAATCATTCTTATTAAATTATAAAATAATCATATACATTAATATCATATCATATATGATCTTTTAATATTTCTTTGTTAATAATATTTTAGTATTATCATCGTTTCAGGTGTTCACTTACTCATTTTTTATATGTTTTGTTACATAAGTCGTGGTTTTTATACATTGGTTGTATCTTATTTATATCAATAATGAAATCAAGTCCTTAAAAATTATTTTTAATCATAAAATAAACATAAGTCTTGAATGGATACGATGGGGAATGAATCTTATCGCGTTCGTGGAGATGGTAGTCCGTACATACACACGAGAGACAGTATCATTAGTTTGATATTAAAATAATATATAATTGGATGGTATATCATATATACAGAATCATTATCATTTTACATGAATTACTCGTCATTATTATACCCATCCAGATAATAATGAGTTGAATAACAATTACACCACGACGTGGATACAGAAAGTCGTACGTACCCACATATGGTGACATGTCATTCAAGGGATGTATATAATAATGAATTTGGTTGTTACATATTTATAATAACATATCAGTATATATAATATATTGTAGTTATTATTTTATAATGGAAATAATACATATAGAAGAAGTGGAGGAATAAAGGAACTTCAAAGAGGGTGGTGAAATCATTACCTCTTCTTCGGGTACTTCCTTTTGATTTGATCAAAAGGGCTCCTTAGGATGGATTTATGATCAAACTAAGACATCTACGATGAAGTGAGGGAATTTGGGAGGATATTTGGACAGATGTTGGATGATCCAAAAGGCTTTTAAGGTATTAATGTGATAGAAGGAGGATTTCTCTTTTATAATAGGGGTGAAGGGCACCATAGGAAAATCTAGAAATTTTATTTTGTAATAAATTCATATTCAGTTTCTAATGGCTAGAAAGTTGAGTATTTAAATTATAAGGTGGGTATCAGTAGAAAATAACTCAACCAATAGGTTTTAGACAGGTTTGGGTCACTTTATCAACCTTATCTTTTAGTTTTAACTCTTAGTTAATTAGTTTGACATTTACCATGTCACTTTGTATTTTTATATTATATGGTTAATAAAATTAATATATAGTTCCAAGAGACCCCCAAGTGGTACATTAATGATACACCTATCATTATATTAGTACTTTTTCTGAACCATAGATTTTTAGGAAAACAATTTCAATTAATAAAATCATATGTTTTTTTAAAAACTCATTTATGTCAATTTTGACACTATTTAATAATTGATTTTTGTTAAAATCGTAAAATCATTGTTAATTCGATCCAAATTCATTTAATAAATCCTACCATGTTATATTAAAGAATAAAATTCTTTTATTTCATCAAAAATTTCAAATTATATTTATTTTAACATTTATAATACCAATTATTTCATTCTTTCATTAATAAGCAAAATACTACACCATTATTGTGTCATAAATATATTTACTTATTCAATGTCTAAAAATTATAAATAAAATATAATTATGTAGTAAATAGTTTTAGCTTTCTAATGAATATTTATAGTCAGAAATATAACAAAAATAACCCTATGTAATAAAATATTTCTAAAAGATATATGCTTATTTAATTTTTGCATTTGCTTTAACATAATTAAAATAAAGTGTCATTTTCAATTACAAGTGGATCCATGGGGTCCCAAAATCGACCCAAAGATTTCCATGGTTGGAAATTTATCAACCAATATGGTTAGGACATATTTTAGGGCAATTTATTATTATTACTATTATATTATATTTTTACCCTTATTTACCATATTTACCCTTTAACCATGGTAAATAAAATATTTACCGAAGTAATTATTCAAAATGTCTAAAAATAGAAGTTACCTATATAAAAAATTTGGACCTCCTAATTATAAATATGGAATCAATTTTTATAAATACAAATCACAAATGTGGAATAAATTAATTTAAAATTAATTAACGTTGTTAAAACAAAAGGCGTGTTTTTAAAAGATAATAACTATCAAAAGATTGACACTTGCTTATGTCCAGTTTAAATGTGAAATTACATCCAATGACCAACATTTAATTAAATGGTAAAAATATATTCTAAAAATAATTTAAATCCACTCAAATTCATAATTTATCTCTATCAATTATTTTGATTAAAAAAGTTGTTTTTAATTAAAATTTATGGATTTTCACTATTCATCAAAAATTGAATGTTTTCAGAAAAATACCAAAAATTCACCCTAAGAGTATTTCGATATTCTGAATCCAAAAATGAAGTCCATTTTGAACGATAAACTGTATAAAATTTAAAAAAGTGGGTATTACTTTTCATAACGGCTAGTTGATTGGTTGTGGTGTTTTAGAACTCGAAGTTACATACAACACACGCTACTGTATTATTATAAGAGAAGTGTACCATTGAAGCTTGGGGTGTTACATTATCCCCTACTTTATTAAATTGTGTCCTCACAATTTGAAATTGTACTTTAAAAATAAAATGTTGAAAATAGAAAATACCTTTGTGGGAAAACCCACATCAGAAATTGGGTTAATAAAATTTAGTCTTAATAAGAGGAAAAGAGAAATGAAAGGGTCACCACCAAATTATGATATCAATTAGGAGAACATTGATGGAAATTAGAGACATATAATTTGAGGGAAAACGTAAATATTTATAGGTAGTGATTGAGTTTATCAATCACAAACAAGTTTAAAATTGAGGTCCTTAAATTCATCAATCTATGATGATTTAAAATACCATAGGTTCAACAAAACATAAGGTATTAGGGTAACACATTTTTGGTTTTATGATCCCTGCATTAAATTATAAGAATTAATTTTTTCATAGAATATGAGAAGAAGAAAAATATATACTTGACTAGTAGAGTTCCATCCTTTAACTAATTTCTACCACAAACTCATCTTTCACTCAAAAAGATAATAGAAATTAAAAAAATATTATATTTATCCTATTTGTATGGGGTTCAAAAAAATGAATTTATAATTCATCTATGAAAACTTTTTAAAAAACTACATTATTCAATCTAGGACATCACATGGGCCAGTGGTAGGTGATACACCCTTGTCGCCATTTGGTTGCGGGTTCAAGTCTCGCGACTTTGCCGGACGTGACGGGTTACTGCCCGACATCTGGGTTGTTGTTTTATAGATATTCAAAAATAATCTCAAATAGAATTATCCAAAATACTTCTGTCCAAACTCACAGTCCAAAATTTATAAGGAATGTAAGCACAATAAAGATCCTTATTTCCACTTAATAACAACTGAACACCTTCATCATGTATTCTTTTAAAACACTAAAACATCCTGAATTACCAAAAAAAACATATTGATTACATTCATGATCCCTTATTCCTTATAGAATACTAGATATACTCCTATCTAAAAATGTGTTAGAATCCAACAATGATGGAATACAAAAATCATTAATCAGTTTCAATGTAGTCAAGAATATCCAATATAATTTATCCAAATCAATCACGTATTATTCCAAAATCACTCCCTCGGTATCAGAACCATATTATGGTTTATCTTTCTCTCAACCATATATTTTCCAAAAATTTAACCTTCTATTGAGTTACTTTTCATTGTTCCACACAATCTCAAGTCATTAATGAAATAGTATTGTAGTACAATCCTTATATACTCCAAAATTATTATAGCCAGTACATTATTGATACAACACTCAAATGGCATAATTCTTTAATAACTACATTAGAACTCTAATAATTCCTCTTCATCTATGGTAGTATAATAACATTATTATTATCCAATAGCATCATTTGGGGAATACTCTAATGATTTGTACATTGGTTTGTGTAGTTTCCCAACTCCATGAAAATGAAGAATTGTACATTTGAAACCTTTTTCTTACCCTTGTAGTCACGTACATGGTGTCCTTTTTCTCCACACTTATAACAAACTCCCATTCCCTTCAGGAAAGTTCCAAGGTGTTTCTTCCCATAGTTTTCACATATGGGTAAAAAAATTCTTTTCCCTCTTCCCTTTATCCATCTTTATCTTTTCCATCCTTTTCTTCTCTTGATTCCCTTCAAAGCCATATGACTTAGATAATTCTTATCTTATCTTATTAACACATGATATTATTTCTTCATATGTTGAGAATACATGGGAGACTATTTCTCTTCTAAATGTTGTCTTAATAACGTGAAAGATATGATCCTTATTACTCTTTGGATCATACATATTTCTAGAGTTCATATTCCTTCTACTGGGTGCCATTTCTCTATAATAGCATAAACTAGCTCAGTTTATGAATTGAAATAATTCCAAACTTTTAACATACCTAAAGTAAATTGAACAGTTTATGGATACAATCCATAATCATAAAGATGTTTCATTGAGGAATTATATACTCATTAACCCTTCATAATGATTTGTAATGAGAATGAGAATTATCTTAAGCATATCCCCTAAGAGTGTCGTAACCAAGAGTGTAGCAAGGCCCATTTTCGTGCACCAGTTCATGTTCAAGTCTAGCTCAAAGTAGTGTTTTCAGGTTTTACACCTTGGTACATCTGTGCCAAAACCGCCTCTACCTGCTCGTATCCAGATAGGGATGTATTCCTAGGAAAACTCACAAAATCTCTAAAATACAAATATTCTAGGAATTTATTCTACACTAATCCTCAATGTCTATCTTAGGTCTATGTGATATAATCAATGTTTATCTAAATCTTGTTTCCAAGGTTATTTTTAAACTTCCTCTGATACAAACTCTAACACCCCGACCCCAGTTACCCAGAGTCGGTGCATTATTTTAATACATTTTCATGATTACAAGGAATCAAGTCCCGAAGGACTTATCATTTTTTCAGTCTTGGAAAATATATTACATACATGAATGTTACATTAAAATTTATAACATTCAAAACAACATAAATAATCCTTTATGAATGCCATTATTCCTTTGGCTTAAACCTACATATCAATCATAATAAACATCATAGAATCCTGGGAAAAACAAAACATAGAAAGGGGTGAGCTCATATGCTCAGTAAGGATAACAATATAGCATAAACTTTAATAAATAATCATAAACATTTAAGGCAATGTATAACTAATACAAAATCCTTTTAAACTTGAACTTCATAATAATATGGAAAAAATAAAATAAAATAATTCCATTTACTTATTCACATGGATATTCTAGTAGTAAAATAATTGCATGTGATATCACTAACAACTTTCATAATGATGGAATGCACAATTCCATACTATCATGACCACATAGTCAAGGACTCGTTCCAAGACTACAAATAAGATTTTGTCAAGGCCTTATTCCAAGACACTAATATGTCTCATGAGACCTACCGAAGAATCAACGAGCTATAGTGGGCTACACCCATCGCTTATTATGTTTAATGCAATCCTCATATGAATAGGTTTAAACATAACAAAAACATTCGAATTAAAACTAACATATGAAATGACAATACTTTCTCCATAAACCATGAATGGTATAACAATAACACATCCATAGTCAAACATATCACAAAACCTTCAATACAATATGGAATTTTTGTATCATAATAAATCAACTTCAAATAAGCTTAAAATTCATCAAAGGATGTTGACATAGATGAAATCAAAACTATTTAAGAGAAATATCTCTTTTTTTAAATCATTTAAAAGTCACACATTTATTAAGGAAGTAATTTAAAAGATATTTTTGAATCAAATTGTCCCATAACACTTTGAATCAATGAAAATAAATATCATTTCAAAACATTCATTTCCATATAAATAAATCCTTAAAATCATTTTGAAAACATGGACATTAATTGAAATGATTTAGAAAGATAAATCATTAAAACATTTAAAATTCTGATGTTGATAAAGAGTATCTTCCACAAATTCATAAAATATTCTTTTTTAAATCATTTAAAAGTCACATAAATATAAAATAAAACATTTAAATTCAAAATATTCTTATAAGATTGTAATGGAAGCTTCGATGAGTTTATAATGGTAGAAAATAGCCACACCAGCCGTATAAGTTTAATAAACATTCTTACCATAAATTTGACAAAAAGGTCAAAAAGTACCTTGTTTGGAAAATGACGAAAAGATTCCTTTCAAAACACATAAGGGTATAAATGACTTTAACCTACTGTATAGTAAATTGTAAAAAAAATTGAAATATATTTTTAAGAAATGTGGATGTGGATGAAAAAGAGGCCCCAGTAGATAATTACGTATAAACAACCTCAGACAATGAAGGGATTGTGAAATAAACCCTTACCTTGTACATTTACTTGGTCGAGGGTAGGTTAGCCTCCTATATAATAGATAAATAATTTTAATTAAATTATAAAAGAATCATATACATAAATATGATATCATATATGATCTTTTAATATTGTTTTGTTAATCATATTTTAGTATTATGGTTGTTTCAAGCGTTCACTTACTCGTTTTTTATATGTTTTGTTACATAAGTCATGGTTGTTATCCATAGGTTGTATATTATTTATATCCAGAATTATATCCAGTACATAAACATTATTTTTAATCATCAAATGAAAATTAGTCTTGAATTGATACGATGGGGAATCAATCTTATCGCATTCGTGGAGACGGTAGTCTGTACGTACGCACGAGTGACAATATCATTATTTTGATCTTAAAATAATATATAATTGGATGTTACATTATATATACAGAATAATTACCATCATATATTTATTATTTACATGAATTACACATCATTATTATTCCCATCTAAATAATAACGTATTGAATAACAATTACAACACGGCGTGGATACGGTAAGCCGTACGTATGCATGTATGATGACATGTCATTGAAGGGATGGATAGAATAATGAATTTGGTTGTTCCATATTTCTAATAACATCTAATTATATAGAAGATAGTGGATTTATTATTTTATAATGGAAATAACAAATAAAGAAGAAGTGGAAGAAGAAAGGAACTCGAAAGAGGGTGGTGAAGTCATTACCTCCTCTTTGGGTTCTTCATTTTAATTTGATCAAAAGGGCTCCTTATGTTGGCTTTCTGATCAAAATAAGTCCTCTAAGTTGAAGTTAAGTAAGTTGGGAGGATATTTGGATAGATTTTGGCATAACTAAAATACTTTGAAGGTATTAATTTGAGAGAAGGGGGAGTGCCCTTTTATAAGAGGGGTGAGGAGCACCTAAGGAAAATATAGAAATATTATTTTATAATAAATTCATATTAGGTTTCTAATGGCACAAAAAGTGGATTATTTAAATTATAATATGGGGATAGGTCGAAAACAACTCAACCAATATGATTTATATGGGTTTGGGTCACTTTATTAATCTTATCTTTTAGTTTTAACTCTTATTTAATTAGTTTGACATTTACCATGTCACTTTGTATTTTTATATTATATGGTTACAAAACATACTATATAGTTCCAAGTGACCCCAAGTGGTCCATTAATGATACAAATATAATGATATAATTCTTTTGGAAGAACATTAGATTATTAGGAATATAATATCAATTAATAATATAATATTTTTTTTAGAAACTCATTTATGTCAATTTTGACACTATTTAATAAAATATATTTTTGAAAGTTTTAAAATCGTTATTAATTCGAAACAAATTCATTTAATATATACTTGCATGTCATATTAACCAATAAAATTCGTGTATTTCATGAAAACATTCAAATTATATTTATTTTAGCATTTATAATACCAATTATTTGATTCTTTCATGAATAAGGAAAATAATGCATCATTATTGTGTCATACATATATTTAATTATTCAATGTCTAAAAATTATAAATTAAATACCATTATGTAGGAAATATGTTTTTTTTATAATGAATATTTATAGTCAAAAATATAACATATATAACCTTATATAAAAATTGTTTTTCTAAAATATATATGCTTATGTCATTTTTGTATTTACTTTAACATAATTAATATAAACTGTCATTATCACTTACAAGTGGATTCATGGGGTCCCAAAATTGACCCAAAGATTCCCATGATCGGACATGTATCAACCAATAGGGTTAGAAAACCTTTTATCGTAATTTATTATTATTACTATAATATTATATTTTTACCCTTATTTACTAGATTTACCCTTTAACCATGGTTAATAAAATATTTAACAAAGTAATTATTCAAAATGTCTAAAATTAAAAGATACATATTTACAAAATTTGGACCCCATGATTCTTAATATGGAATTCATTTTTTTAAATACAAAACACAGAAGTGGCAGAAATTAATTTAAAATTAATTCCCATTGTGAAAAAAGCGTTTTTTTAAGAGATAATAATTATCAAATGATTGACACTTTCTTATGTCTAGTTTAAATGTGAAATTACGTCCAATGACCAAAATCTTATTAAATGGTAAAAATATTTTCTAAATATACTATAAAACCACTCAAATTCATAAATTTTCACTGTTAATTATTTCGATTAAAAAATTTGTTTTTCATTAAAATTTATTGATTTTCACTATTCATCAAATATTGAATGTTTTAAAAAAATACCAAAAATTCAACCTAAGATAATTTCGATATTACAAATCCAAAAATGAAGTCCATTTTGAATGATAAAATTTATAAAATTTCAAAAACTGGGTATTACTATTCATAATGGCTAGTTGATTGGTTGTGGTGTTTTAGAACTCGAAGTTGCATACAACACACGCTACTGTATTATTCAAAGAGAAGTGTACCATGGAATATTGGGGTGTTAAATGAACTCTTAATGAAAGGTGTGTCCAAGTATCTTTTTTTCAATAAAAATTATAACATAAACACACAATATCAATTAATCTTAGTGTTCGAAAATTCAGAAGTCCCACAATGGGTCCCACCTTTGTATATTTATAGGCATAGTCCATGGGCTTGCACAGGCATGGAGGCGCCTTCCATACCAAATCAAGAATTTTATGATCACTATATAATTGAATCCCTCAATATCATTTTTACCTTTGAACACATCCTTCTAGACCCTTTTCAGATCAGATTCTGAGGTGGGGGAATTTTTTGGTGTTGAAATTCCAAATGAAGCCTAACATATCCAACATTGGGAAAAATAAATCTATCATCTGACCTAATAGGAAACTCTGGGAACAAAAATGGTGGTGATTTAAAGTTTTAAAATGTTCACACAAGATTGAAATCCATGCATAAAATACTTGTTCTACAAATATGATGACATATCTCGATCCTTCCTTAAAGTCTACTTGAATGTCTAAGGAAACTGTGCACATGATTTATGTGTTTTGTGCAAGGAATCCCCATATATGTGTAAGCCACATTGATGCCAAAGGAGAGTTCAAACTATTGTCTTCTAGCAATTTCCTTTTTTTAATAAAATAAACTCTGTATAATACTTCTTCTTTGGCTGAAATCACTCACACCCATGGCTGAAGATTTCAACTATAAATAAAAGCACCAGCAACCCCCTATTTGGGGTGATTCTCTAGAAGATTAAGAATCATACCATGGAACTTAATATCAATCATACACAAAATCATGAATTAATGGAACCCTCAAGGAAGAAATTTTTAGGAAACAAGTTCCATGTGGGTCCACCACTAACTGTTCTAATAATTGGGTAATCCCCACCAAACCATTTCCGCCCTGTCAGGTGCATGAAATGGCACCTCATTCGAAAAACCATACCTATGTTCACAAGCCCCAAGATTGTGAACACCCCTTCTTTCAAGCTCAATGGTCATACCTTATGTTATAGAACTATTCTTTAGAATCCTTTTTATGAAAAAACACATACCATGTGTATACCTCTTGCATGTGCCCAACCAAACACCTGCACAAAAATTTCGTGGTCCATCACGTGATGTCTATTTTACATTTGTTACCATATCTATAACTTCTAAATATAGGTATTTTAACCCCTATTTATTCTTATCATAGGTATGAAATCATGGACCTCATTGTTGAAAACTCCTCCCCATCATCGTATCATTTATTTCGAAATCCATGCCCCATCCCAAGGCACATGAGCGACAGTTATGTAAGAACAAGTAATAAGGAGTGAGTCCCCTGCATCTGATCTACATGACGTAAAACATCGAAGTCCAATATTCCTCAAAACATGCTGTAACACTATGTATTTAACCTATGAAATATGAAACGGATTATAGATATATAATTTTCATAGGATGGTCTCCCAACTGCCAACCAACATAGGGAATGAGATCCTCCTTGTATGGAATAAGATCCTCCTCATATGTTATGAAATACTCTCTGGGTATCTTCCACACATAATCCCCACACCACCCCTAATTGATTCTTTTCTAACAACAAGAATGTTTGATATACAACATCTTTCTATTTCTCAAAATGAGCATGACCCTTATGGGCTTAGATGTTATTAGAGACCATGGAATCCACCCCATCTCTTCTATGGACCTTTTCTATAGATATATACCCCAACCTCCACTCCAATTGTCTCCTCCATAGGTATAATCCCCATCCTATTTTAAAAAATGTTGGATTTTTTTCCCAAATAATTGGGATTCTTAAGAATACTCTCTAAGGTTCAAACACAACATCCACATCCACCCTGGTTTTCTCTAAGACACATCCCATATAAGACCATGCCCCTCACATGGGAGACCACATATCCTCCAGGTCCATAATGAAACTCAATGTGTAAGACCCACATAAATAATAACCAAGAGTAATAATTTGTAGAATGTAAGATTACAATAATAATCTCCACACCATCCCTCATTAGCACTTATTTCAGGACACGATCATCCTTACCTCATGATGTTAAAATGCATTGATAGGTCCCATCACATGACCTTAAACTATGGCATCCAAATGCAAGGGATTTGATCCTTTCCTCCTAGAAATGTTAAATAATACATCACCTTTAGTTTTCAATTGGAATAATGTTAAACCTAGCTTCTCTATTATAGGGACTTACCTCATTGATCCACCTCTAATGGTGTTTCTCTAAACATTCATGGTGTGACTTATTCCCTTTATGGGACACACCTACATAATCCACATCCCTAGGTAATTTCGATACATTCATCAAAGAACCATTTAGGTACTCCTCTCTTGGTATATACCTCTCTAATCCTCCTCTATAGGGGTTTTGATAGATACACTCTTTACCCACAACATTTTAAACTTGTGACACAAAATACATACTAAATGAAAAACATTGGATGACTGGACTGAAATCCTTATAAGATACATGCCTTTGGTGTTAGGTACCTCATGATAGAAGAGGGATTCCTTGGGTTCCACGCCTAATATTCCTCCATGAGATTCCCTCGTATGAGTAAGAATACTGGTACATAATGTTCATATCATCCAAACATACCGGTGATTCCCAATGTGACTGTTCTCTTGACTGAATATTGCTTCCATGTTAATACCCCACAAAATTTCTAGATAGAAGTAGTGTAATTAACGGGTATCCACAAAGAGATGACATTCGGAATGTGTTCCAGGAACATGACATAACTAAATGAGGGATTCCCAAACTATGTAAAAAGTTCCAAGGAGGAATCCATTGATTGACAAACCGAAATCCCATCATCAATTTTAGATCAAGGTGTAGACATCACCACAGATAGAGATGAATTTCACCAGCCTTTGGAAAGAACGAATGTAGTGTAAAAATGCACACCATCACATTTTTGACATATAGGTGGAGTTCCTTTCAGAGAGTGTCAAAATCAAATGCATTTAAAACTAAGAATTGGTCATTAAATAATTCTCCTGATGAATGAAAATATAAGGATATTATTGAGTGGGAATTGGGGATTACATGAAATATAGTTGATCTTAATGAAATTAATGAACAAGATACATTATTCATTATATAAATATTACAAATTTTGTTGATAATATTGATGAATTATAGGTTATTTTGAAATATTTTATTGAATATATAAATTTAATTTTGTAATTAAAGTAAGTGGAGTTCAAAAATTCAACGCAAAAGTCAGTGAGTACACGAAAGTAGCTAACATAATGGTTGATTCTTATAATTATCGTCTTTATTTCCCAATGGTTACTGGATTTGTTTTTGAAACATTAACCTTTAGTAAAAATAATGGTAGTATAAATATATAGGGAAATAATGTGATTACTTCACTAAATAAAGGAGACAAATCCATTTTACATCATGTTAAAGTGATGAAAATCACGAAAGAAATAATGTGTGGAGTGAAAAGAGCAACAAGATGAAATCTTTGGTGAATGAAATGGTGGTGAAGTACCCTAATAATCATGAAAAATATTAACAAACCAAGTATTATTTTGATTACATAGAAACCTAAAAAAGAATATTTTTATTAATATTATTTCAAAAAGAGAAGATTTCCCTTTGTAAGAAAATATCGGGGTTACTGAGCCTATGGAATCAAATCATACCTGTTCACGTAAAAATTTTAAATCCCAAAATCAATGATTGTTCATCAATATTGGGTTATAAAAGATAAATATTTTTATATTTTAGTTCAAAAAACATTTAAAAATATGGTAATGTTTTGTACTATTGTTGATTCTTCAATGGAAACTAGTGGGAGGTGTGATCAACCAAGAAATCCTTCCAATTATTTTATAATAATATTATTTTCTAAATTAAATTTTAATTAAAATCCTAAATAAAACATGAGGTGGAGTAATCATGAAAAACATTGGTGGTTGAGGTCACTTATTATGTTAAAAATCATAATAATCCTTGGATACCTGTTTGTTGTTTCTCAGTACACATGATTGATAATAAAGAACTATTAAAATAGATACAAATTTATGATACATGAGTATTTACTTTAATAAATTATGTGTTACTCAATATAATATGAGTTAGAATCACTAAAATTATTGAAAAGAAGTTTTAATCTAGTGATGATCTATTTTTAAATGGGTTTAGGAATATTATTTTGAGTTTCTCTTTACATTTTTTTCAATGGGAATGAGTGATATTTTTTAATAATAGATTTTTTATAAGGAGGATTAAGGATAAATTAATCATTATTAATTTATAGTGAATAATTAGATACTTATTTTATATTTCCAATCATCAAAATAATTCTTCCATGAGTATAAAGGAGATGGATGGGATTTGGGGTCAAATACATTTCTATTATGATCAAAATATTAGTCTTAATATTTATAAACATGAATCTATAAAGAATCTTGAAAATAATTGTGTTCAAATACTTATTTCTTTATAAACATGTCATAAAGTCAGGATAGAGAAAAGGAGACAAAAATTGTTCACCTAAAAATGAATAACCCTCTTGATTTGATTCATTTGTATGTGTGTGGTTTTATGAGTCTAAAATAAATCAAATGATATTATTATTTCATTTATTTTTGGAATATTTTACTCATATGAATTATGTATATTTTATATTAGGTAAATAACATGAACGTAAAATATTTCAGAACATTCATTGATATGTTTAAATAATGTTGGATATTCTATCAATGTAATATATTCTAATAATGGATCCTAGTAAATAAATTAAGTGTTTGATGCATATATTTAGGATAATATAAATTGTCCTGAATATTGTCTTCCATGAAACTTTTAAAAAATAAATTCATTGACCAGGATAACTAGAGTTTGGGGAATAGGAGAAGGAATATCATATCTAAGAATAACACTTTACAATTATTTTAGAAGACATACACTATAGTAGTTTTTCAATATGATTAAAATATTTCTACATTGATCAAATTCGATGTATACACTTTCGAAGATGTTTTTTTGGGATAATCCTAATTTAAAAGGGGTAAAGGCATTTTTCAGCCCATGTAACATAAATTTTTAAATATGACACAAGGGTAAATTTGAAAAGAGATCTAATAATGGGATATATCTTGGATTTACCAATGGTGGATGAGGTTTTTTTCTTACTACAATAATATAAAAAATCATTGATACTAGTAATGTTAATGTTTTGGAAAATCAAAATTCATTAAAACAAATCATTATCAAAAGACAAAAAAATTATAATTTCATAGAGAAAGTGTTTTATAGAATGTTATAGGTTTAAATATTGTAGTATATTTTTAAAATTACTATAATAATTCTAAAATTTCTAGTGATTAAGAAGGTCTGGAGAAGAGTTATATAAGTAAAAAATACATAGAAAACTTGTTGAACCTAAAATTTATATTGGAGATTGTAATAGGGGTGTCCAATCTAAGATAAATTTTTAAAATTAAATTCATACATACATTATTTCCATGTTTAATATAATAGTGATGAAGAGGATTTAAAACATGGGGGTTCGATAAAAGTGAAGAAATATGATCTGAACCAAATTAATAAGACTGATACAGTGGAGTTAGTGTCAAATCCGAAATAAATGAATGTTATTAATATAAAGTAGGTTTCTGGAAATAAACTCATTGAGAAAGAAAAAATTATAATAGAAAAAATATCATCTTATGTAAAAGGGATTCTAAAAAATTGATATTATAAACATTTATGAGATTTTTTATCCATTCATAAGGTCTGAAATGATCAAAATCATTCTTGAAAAAAGTTATTATTAGAGGTACAAATTATTACAAATGTATATGAAGTCAATTTTCTTAAATAATTAACATAAATAAGATGTTTACTTGGAATAATTAAATGGTTTTATACTTGATGATGATGGCTTTTGAAGTGGTAATTTTGAGAAGGATTTTTATGGTCTTAAACAAGCACCTCAAGCATGATGTTCAATTTTTCAAATAATATTAAATTATATGAATTTCATACAATAAAAGGTGGATTGTAGTCTCTATGTTATGGGAGTTGGAAATAAACCACTCTATGAAATTATGTATTTTGATTATACTATTTCTTCCAAAAAAATAAGAAACACTTTGTGAATTCATTTTCTAAATGATAAAACACTTTTTGATATCAATTATTGGAGAGTTAATATTTTTTTTGGTCTTGAAAGTCCTGAATACTACATGTTTTATCATTATATCATAAAAAACATGATTGTGATTTCTCAAAGTTGATTATAATGTAATAATCTATAGAATAATATACTAATATAACATTAGGGAATTTTTATTTCATGGATGAAGAATTAAGAATTTTAGATGAAACAATCATATTCAGTCATATCAGTAGCTTAATTTATTTTTCATTTTCTAGATAATAAATCATATTTTTGGTTACACAATGTTCCTAATTACAAATAAATTTAATGGAGTCATCTTTTATGTTAGTGAAATGGTTTTTAACTTTTTAAAATGAAATCTTGATTATGGAATGTGGTTTTATAAATATATATAATTTTATTTTTTTCTCTCTTTTGTAGTAGATTGTGTATGTGATATCGGTAATCAACTGTATACCTTTGGAGGTTTATTTTTTATTGAATAATTATATGTACATATCCTTAATTATTACACAATACATGATGTTTTACTGGTCAATGTTCAAAATAATTAGACCGAAGCTTGAAATTTATCAAAATTTCAATAAAATTAGAAAAACAAAAGCCAAACATCACTTTCAATTGTGTAAAAATGATGTCATCCAAATTTTGACTTCCATGTGACCTGTGAAAATATAATTTCAAAAAAGTTGAGAGAATTTGAAATTCCAAGTAATTTCTTTTAAAACAAGACAAAAAATGAATAATATTTCTTTAAAAACATTTCCATAAAATACATACTTTAAAATACTGAAATGAATATTTCTCATAACATGTCATGATCATTTTCATGTGAGATTATGAAATAGATTTTAGGATAAACTATTGATAAAAGTTTCTAAACTTATTTAAGAGTTACGAATAAAAAACATTATATACTACGCACTAACTTGAGTAGAATTGCATTTGATTCCACTTATAAGTTAAATAATGAGCATACATAATTATTTATGAAATGTTATTTGTGCAAACACAGTTTTGCACATGAAATGATACATTATTGGAATTACATAGAAAATGACATCAAAACACATGTTTTTAAAAACCTGAAATGTTAGATAAGATCATAACATTTTTTAGGGATTGAAATGGAATAATTTAACCTTCTTAATAAATGATATAAATATGTATAAAACATTACTCCATGTGAAATTGAAACTGTACAACTGATTAGTACACATTCAAAAGAGAATGATTCCTAAACAGGGTTATTCTACTAGACAAATTATCATATGGAATATCTCTTTCTAGAATCATTATGAGGGAATTCATAATTCAGGACATCATAACCATTTTGTTAAGGCCTCATGCAAAGACCATGCTTAATCATTTTGTCAAGGCCTCGTCGCAAGACGTAGTTTGTATCTTGAGACCTACTGATGCGTCAAGATGTTATAGCGGGCCTCACCCATCACATAATAAGTCTTATGCATTCCTCGTATGTCTAATAAAAATATTTATTTAAATCAAAATGTCCCATAACACTTTTATTTAATTTTATATTTATCATAGGTGAAATAAATCCATTAACCAAACAAAAGCGTCCCATACCACTTTGATTAATTTAAATATAATTCATAGATGAAATGAATTCATTAAATGGTCCAAAGTTCCCCACACAACCCTGAAAAGATAATTTTTTAATATATATATTATCATAAAATTTTTATCTCATAATTAAATTAAATGTCTTTCATTTCATGTTATCGTTATAATGATTAATGAAATAAATACATATTAAATCAATAATACATATATAGTTTTTTCATCCCAAAACAATCTTTTACAGTAAATAAATCTTTTTTCACAATAAATTATAAATAAAACATTTTAATTCCTAGATAAATATATATTCTTGATAATACCAGAAAATTTATTTAGAATCATTGGTTTATTATGAATGAAAGATGTGTTGATGTTACACTAGACACATGACCATAACTATATGGAGATGTGAAATCCTTAAGTTTAAGATAACACGACAACATGTTATGTTCATTTTTTAAAACATTTTAATGTAAGATATAAACATGAAAGTTTTATCCTTATAAACTTGTCTTATATATATATATTAGAAATAATAATTTCATACTTATATAAATATATAAATACTTATGACCTTGATTTCATCATTGTGGAAGAAATTCTCGTTAAAACATCAACAAATGAAAATATCCATTTGCAGAGTAAATATGAAATAAAATTTGAAACACAAACTTATATATATATATATATATAATTGGAATAATGGATTAGAAAAAATTATTAGAGTTAGTGATCCTTGATAAATAATTAGAGGTTTAATTAGAAACCTCATTTCATTAAATTTCACAAAATATAATCACTCCTGCATAAAATTTATTAACCCTTGGTTTAAATATAATACATGTGTCTACGTATATATATATATATATTGGAATTTTTCTTGAAAATATATGGTGGGTTTTGATATCCCCAAAACTCATGTCCCTTGGCCTTTGTGTAATCTCCCATAGACTTAGTATTTTATTCATTAATTTGGGAAATTCATTTTTAAATAAAGTGACAACTTGAATTATTTTAAAACTCAATAAAAATAAGGAAGTCCCATTTAATTGATTATATGAATGACTTAATGTCATGATGTTTAAATCCATCACATTGAAATTGTAAATTTTTATTCTCTTGAAATAATGCGTATATAATATTAAAATAATCACAACAATGAGTCAATTACGTTTATCTGTAAAATCATCACCATATCATTTTCAAAACATTCATCTTCATGAACACACATTCATAAATATATATATATAGATATATTCACATATATATATATATATATTCATGTACATATATATTTATATCAAAGTATAATAACTATCATATATATAATAAGGTGTGTATGTGAAATCCATCATGATATAATTTTATAAAAAGTAATTATTCTTTCATAAATGGTTTCATCTCACATAAAAATATATAAACTTCAATCATGAAGAACAAGGACTTAATTAATACATGCATAATATTTTTTAATAATATGAAGACCCTTTTTTATACATAATTTAATGAAATTACCCTTCATTTTAATTATAAGATAAAAAAGAATTGGTCCTTGAAAATATAGTTTTACTAAAATAATGAAATAACAACAGATAAATTTAAAACACAAAATAAGGGACAAAAATGTAATCAAACATTTTCACTAGAACAAATATGAAATTAAATTCAAACACAATTTTTATAAAAGAATAACAAAAACAATATAAATTATACATATAGAAATAGAAATCACTTAAGCAATAAACAAATAAATATTTTTAAATAAATTGGTTTTCCCTTAAAAAACAAGTATAAATATAAAATCAAAATTTCATACTCATAAAAAGGTTACTAAATAAATTGTAAATCAATTTTAAAATGAAAGAGTATTTTGATTCTCTTAAAATAATTCCATGAACACATAATCCCTTATACCCAATTTTCTCAATTGGAAGATGAGTTTCAATGCAAATAAATTGGACTTGTCAAAATATAATAACTATAAATATAATAAAAAAATCACCAACATCAATTGATGGAGAAAAACAGATGAAGTTCTATTGTTGTTGACCCTTACTCTATGCACTCCTGGTTGGGGTTTTCCCATAACCATTACAAGATAGGTTTATAAGATTTTATAGTGAAACCATTTCTATGTAGTGATGATAAAAATACATGAAATTGTAACACTAGTGGACCAGGAGAGTGACAATGTCACAAAATATCTTGTTTTACATGCTGTTAAGTAGAAAATTGACAGTATAACATTGTATATATAGACAGAGGACAATCGTATAATAGGGACAACAATAATATAAGTTTCACATAAAAAACATTTATGGACCAAAAATTAAATTACGTATTGGACAAAAAGGACCAAAATAACAAAGGTTGAAATTTAAATCTGAGAGAGAATGATTGAATTATATGACCATAAACATAATCAAAAGACGGATATCAGATAAGATTTAGATATCAAAATGAAATAAACTAATCCTACATGCAAAAATGAGAATCCAATATATACCTACCCACAAGATGAGATAAACAAGAGCCAGAAGGATGGAAACCTAACTGCATCTGAAACCTTCAGTGATGCTAAGCCTCACTACAAGACTCAGCTCATAACTCTTCTCGACATCCCTCAGATGCGAACGAAAACCTAGATCAGTCTTCCCCACCCCAAAATCAAGACCTGCTAGTCGGACCCCCATACCTATAATTGATCCCCATTTTTTATTTTTTATTATAAAAACAAAATTTAAATATTTTATTATTACTACTTTTATATATAAATTAAAAATCTATAGTAATAATTTTATAAAAATATTCCATAACTTATAGTTCAAAAAAATATTTATAATTTAATAAAATTTAATAAATCCAATTTAACTATATTTATAAAGATATGAATTATGAATTATTCAATATGTAATTATTAATATCATATAAATATCTATATTTAACATACATAGCATGATCTATTACTTTTGATATATTTTTAACTATAATAGTTATTGAAGTTATATTATTATTATTTTTTAAAAACAATAATCAAATACATATATTCATGTTAAAAAATAATTTCTTAAAAATAAATATGAAAACTACAAGTAATATGTATAATTAGTTGTAAGTATTAAATTAACTAAAAAACATATTTTCAAATATAAAATAAAATTATCTAAAAATATTTTGAAATCGTCTAATTTAGAAATAAATCTATTTAATAAAATATTATTATAATAAAAATATATTTAGAATTTATGGGCTATTATATTATCCACCCCTCAAAATAATTATGTCCTTTCAATTCATTTCATCATTTTTTTGTGAATTTACATCTTTAGAATTACGAAAATTAGGACCACTAGACAACTAAACATTTCTACTTTAACGAAAAAATCTAATCTATAGAGTTTTCTAGATCATTCCTCTTATACAAATTATAAGGACCCAACCTTAAACATTACACAAAAAAATGCCTTTTAAAAATATAGGTTTTGAAGAATTAGATACAAGTATACAATTTATCATAGATGTAATAAAATTACACAGACAAAATCCAAACTTCTCTTGCATGCATGTAAAAATGATGGTGTCCATCATTGGAATTATAAGTGACCTATGAAAAAAAAATTAAATGTGAGGTGAGCATTGGAAATGCCCAGAAAGGGGTTTTAAAACAAGACCAAAAAAGAATAATTATTCTTCAATATATTTCCTTAAAATACATTCTTTAAATTTTGAAATTGAAATTTCTTAGAACATGTCATGATCATTTTTTGGTGAGATTATGAAATGGATTTTAGGATAAAATTATGCTCAAAATTTCGAAATTTATTTAAGAGTTAAAAATAAAAATAATTATAGAATATGCATACACTTGTGTAGAATTTCATGAAATTCCACTTATTAGTAAAATAATGACCATACTTAATTATGTATGACATCCTATGTGTGCAGACATAGTTTTTCAGATGAAATGTTTCTTGTTTGGATTTTCATAGAAAATAACATCAAAACACATTTATGAAAACCAAGAAATGTTTGATAAGTTTGTAAAATTTTTATGGATTAGAAATAAACAATTAACCCTTCTTAATAAATGATATTCATAAGTATAAAACATTACTCCATGTGCACTTGAAGTTGTATAACTTATTAATACACATTCATAATATAATGATTATTAACCATGGTTATTATTCTAGTTCAATAATCACATGGAATACCTCATACTAGAATCATTATTAGGGAATTCATAATGTAGGACATCACAAACATTTTATCAAGCCCTAATTCCAAGATCATACATAATCATTTTTTCAATTCCCCATGCCAAGACCTATTTGGATAAATGAGATCTACTAATGCATCGAGAGGCAATAGTAGCAGTCACTTTTCACATAATAAGTCCTATGAATCCCTTATATGTCTAATAAAAATATGTCTTTTAATCAAAGTGTCCCATACCACCTTGAAATGTTTATTTCCTAATCATATATTATCATAAAAAAATTATATCTTAGTTAAATTAATTTACTTTATTTTCATGTTATCTGTATAATGATTTATAAAATAAACACCCATTTAATCAATAATACATATATAGTTTTATCTTCTCAAAATAATATTTTACAGTTAATAAACATTCTCCTCAAATAAAATTATAAATAAAAAATTTTAATTCTTGATGAAATACATGTACTTGATAATCTTGGAAAATTTATTTGAAACTATGAGTATATTATGAACAAAATATGTATTGATGTTATGCTAGATGCATGACCAATTTTTTTTGCAGATCCGATATCCTTAAGATAAGGATTGCACGATGACATGTTATGCGCATTTTTTAAAACATGGTAATATAAGATGTAAAATTGAACATTTTATCCTTATCAACTATTCATATATATATATAATCATCATTTCATATTTATATAAATATATAAATACATTTGGCCTTGATTTCATCATTAAGGAATAAATTCACATTAAAATTTTGATAAATGAAAATATCCATTTGCAGGGTTAATATGAAATCAAATTTAAAACTTAAACTTATATATATATATAAGTGGAATAATGGTTAGATAACATATTTAGATTTACTGATCCATGATAAATAAATATAGGTTTAATGAGACAACCAGTTACACTTAATTTCAAAAATTATAAACATTCCTACATTAAAATGATTAACCATTGGATTGAATATAATACTTGTGTATAAGTATATATATACAAATTTTTCATTAAAATAACTATTTGGTTTGGAAATTATGAAAAATCAAGTCAAATGGCCTTTTTGTAAAAACCCATATACTCAGTATTTTATTCATTATTTCATGAAATTCATTTTTAGATAAATTGATAACTTTTGTTATTTTAAAGCTCAAAAAATACCAATGACCCATTTAATTGATTCTATGCATAAATTAATGTTATGGTATTTAAATCCTTCACATAGAAAAAGTAAATTGTTATTTTCTTATAAACATCTAGATATAACTTTAAAATAATCACAACCATGAGTCAATTAGGTATCATAATAAAATCATCATAATATATTTTTCAAAACAAGCATTCATCTTCGCGCACTCACATGCACAAATATATATATATATATATATATATATATATATATATATTCAGACACACACACACACAGATATATATATATATATATATATATATATATATTCATAAACATATATATTTATATCAAAGTATAAGAACTCTCATTCATAGAATAAGGGGTTTATGTGAAATCCATCATGATATAATATTATAAAAAGATACTATACATGCATAAATGGGTTCTTCTCATGTAAAAATATATAATCTTCAATCATGAAGAACAAAAAATTAATTTATACATGAATTATAATATTTAATAAGATGAAGACACTTTTTATAAACATAATTTAAATAAATTACCCTTATATATAATTTTAAGACAACTGAAACAATTAGTCCTTGTAAATATTGTTTTACTAAAAATATACATTAAAACACATAAATATAAAACACAAAATAAGAGACAAAAATTTAATCCAACATTTGTTCTAGAACTAGCATGCAATAAAATTCAAACATAATTTTATTAAAATAATTACCAGAAAATATTAATTATAAATTTTGAAATAAAAATAAATTAACAAAAAAACAATTAATTATTTTATAATAAATATATTTTCTATTAAAAAAACTATAAATATTAAATCATAAATTCAAACTCAGAATATGGTTACTAAATAAATTGGAAATCAATTTGAAAATTAAATATTAAATTGATTTGATTAAGCTAATTCCATGAACACATAATCCACTACAACTAATTTTCTAAATTGGAATAGGAATTTTGGTAAAAATAAATTGGATTTTTCATTATAGAATAACAAGAAATATAATAAAAAATACCTTACATGAATTGTTGGAGTGAAGCTGAAGAAGTTCTGTTGTCGCAGGCACATACTCTATAGACTCTAGGTTGGGGTTTCCCCTTAGCACTCCACTCTAGGATTAGAAGAATTTATAGAGAAACCATTACTGTCCGGTGATGGTAAAATTGCATGCAATTGGAAAACCAGTGGACCAGGAGTGTGACAACGACACAAAACAGCTTACGGTTCAAGATGGTTTGTATCAAATTGACAATATTACATAGTACAGACTAACAGAGGAACATCTTATAATAGGGAAAATAGAAATGTATAATTTCACTTAAAAAGGAATTTACATACCCAAATCTAAAGTAAACATGTATTTGAAAAAAAAGGACCACAATAACAATGGACGAAATTTTCATTTTAGAGAGACAGATTGAAATAAAAAATAATAAATGAAATCAAAACCAAAATGTCATATAAGAATCAAATATCAAAAATAAATAAACTAATCCATCCTAAAAAACTGAAAATCCATGAAAGACCTAAATAGAAGATCTGATAAACTTGAACCTTAAGGATGGAACCATAACCACATATGGACCATTCAACGATGCTTGGCCTAGCTACGTGACTCAGTTCAGACCCCTTCTTGACTTCCCCCCCAAACGTGGATGAAAACCTAGATCTATATCCCTCACCCCAAAACTGAGACCGGAAATTCAGACCCCCCATCCCTATAATAAATCCCCATCTTTTATTGTTTATTATGAAAACAAAACTTTAATATTATATTATTTCTACTTTAATATATAAATTAAAAAATTGTAGAAATAATTTTATAAAAATGTTCCATAACATATTGTTCAAAAATAATATTTATAATTTTATATAATTTCATAAAACCAAATTAATTATATTCATATAGGATTATAATTATTCATTTTTTTCAAATGTAATGATTATTATCTTATAAATATCTATATTGAATATACATAGCATAATCTGGTACTTTTGATATATTTGTAATTATAATAGTTATTCAAATTATATTATTATTATTATTATTATAAAAATAATCAAACACAAATATTCATTTTAACAAAATAATTTCCTAAAAATATATTTTTAAATAATAAATAATAATTATAATTAGTTATAAGTATTAAATTAATTAAAACACCTAATTTCAAATATTAAAGAAAATTATCTCAAAATATTTTTTATTGGCCTTAATTATAAATTAATCTATTTAATAAAATATTATTATAATAAACATAAGTTTAGAATTTTTGGGTTTTTTAAAGAATTATTTTATACATGATACTCTAAAAAAATATGGTCACTTTATTGACACAAAAAAAGTTTTCTATTGTTGGGTCATGAAGTTTGTTTCAGTTCACTAGAAATTCATCCAACAACATTAAAATTTCTATAATTTCATATGATATATGATGGAATAAAAATGAGGTGCATAAATAGCTAGTAGATCTTATCCAATGGATATAATTCTATTGGAAATCTATTTCTACAAATGGTTATACGTTGAATTGTTCAGCGGTTTAATTTTTAGAGAAACTAATTAGTCAATGGACTTTTAACAAAGATCAGGTGGTCATTTGAAATTATTTTGGATTTTCTGGGCATTAGGATTAACTTGTTTGAATGGTTATTCTTAATATATAATTTCTTGGTCCATTTATTTTTGTGTATTATGATGGTATTCCAACAAATAATTTGTTGCAGGTCTAAGAATTTAGTAAGGATTACCAGTTTTCATAATATTTTTTTATCACCTATAATATTTTAGTTATAATAAAATAAATTAGTAGTGTGTTTCTACTTTTTATATAGGATTTAGTCTAAATCATTTGAACTCTTATGTTCCTTTTCCTCTTTCAATATTCTAGTGGAATGTTCTATAATTGAATATATTTTAGGTACTTTTTTTGTACTAATGTGTGTGTGTGGTGGGTTTTTTTGGTGGGTTAGGTGTAGTGAATTACTACTTATGTTATACTTAATAATGTAGAAGTGAATATCTAAGGATTTATTTTCCCATAAAATAGGTTCTCATGCATGGGATCTATTGGTGGACTCACATATGAGAATCTGGTGGCCTTATCAGAATCACATAGATTAGTTTATTGTGGGATCATCCCTAAAAGGTTGTATCATAGATAGAGTTAACAATTCATAGTTCCAAATAACTAGTATAAGGGCATGAAATTATTTGGATGATAGGAATATCTAACCATAAAAATTAGATCAAATATATTTTGGATTCTCACTGATGCAGATTAAATAATCTCTGATTGGGAAGGACATGGACGTCCAAGTTATTGTAGTAATGATGGTGCTAATGGAGATAGAAGAAGGGGAATGATTATATAGGAAATCATTGATTCTAGTAATAGTGACTCTGGTAAGAAAATGTAACATTCAAGAGAAGAAGACAATAACATATGTTTTGATAGTGTTGGTGGATATATATGAAAAACTAAAATCCCGTAACAAAGTCTTCAGGTTTCAAAAAATATAATTTAAAAATTTTTATTAGTAGGATGTCCAGTCTTATATCATGTGAATGAATTAAAAATTATTCATCAGAATCTCTAATTAATAAAGGTAATTTTTTTGTAATGTTATAAGTGTGTGGAAACTGTTATATTCACTTCTAAAGAGATGGGATGTTATAGTTTCTATTGTAAGTAATTCAAGTAAAGAAAATAATATATTTTTTTACCACATCCAAAATTTATTCTTAAATAAATAACTGTGTATTTGGGAAATTTTGATATAAACAGGTAGTACATTCAATACTAACATAAGGTGAAATTGATGCCACTAAAAGGATATCAACAGGCAGAAAATAATGTATGAAATATACCAAGGAAGAATATAGATCTAATAGGTCTATATGGGTCCTAAGTGATGGAAATGTGGGAAATAATGAATGGTTTATAAGAAGAAAACTAAAAAGGAATCAATATTCAAAATTCATGATTCTATTTACACAACAGGCTATATCAATGGTTATACATGAAGTGTTAATACACTAGTGGAATCTTGGGTGGTAAGATTTAGAGAACCTTATCATTCAATATATAATCAATGATTCATTGTAAATTTTGTATTTGTGGTGTTCTGGGAATTTTATTTGATATATATTGAGTCCCAATAATTTTATGTAAATGGAGAGGTTAAGATCTGAATGAATATTTTAGGATTATTGAAGTCAATAACAGATCGTCATATTCATATCCTTAAAAGAAATCTAATTTCTATTGGTAAATGGATGGTGTAGGCTATGGGACTACATTTTATAATGGGGTATAGATATTCACCCAAGGGTCAATGATATTATTATAAGGTGTAAAATATATGACATATTAAAGGAATGGAAATCCATATGGGATAGTGGTTCCTAAAATTAAAACATATGATGATATGAAGGTATGTGACTATACATTCAGTCATGTCTATGAAAATAACATGAATATTATAAATGAAAATGGAAAACATAATGTTGATCACATGGAAATTATAATGTGTGAATGTCATATTATAGAAAAATAGAAAAGAGTGTCTTTAAACTTATCTGGTTGGAATCCCGTGAATCAGAAGTTGGATATTATACAGAACGATATTTGGTAACATTTCCCTATTAAATATTATTAGGGTTGAAATTAATTTTTCAATTTCATTGATGTTTATACTATGAATTTATTGATTTAAAACTTGATGCATATGTATGATTTTTTTAGGTTCTTAGTCAGTAGAAAACATTAGTATGAAGGGGATGCAGTTAGAATTTAAAGTGAATGTGGATAGAAAATAGTGTTAGTACACCAGTTTCAATTTCTATAACTTCTTCCATATAGAAGGATTAAGGAATAATAATGTGGTTCTTGTAACTAAAAAAATAATGTAGATGAATGAATAAATCGAACATTTATATAGAGATCTCAAAATATGGGATTTCATTCTTGAATTTGTAAGGAGATCTGGGTCGAGGAACTCAACAAAAAAACATACCTCATAATCAAAAGTCCATCATTATCAATTGGGAAGGAAATATGGGATGATCAATGGTTTATAAAGAGTCTAAATGTTCAAGATCTTAATGCATTAGGTATTTTATAATATGTGCACGAGAATTCTACTTATAGGGGATAAAATCAATCATAATTTCAAAAAAAATCCATGGTTTTAATTATGAAAATTATGGATATCACTTTTGGTATGGTGAATAGAAATAGACCATCAGAAATACAAACATTTTCATTGATGATAATATTATATGTAATTTTTAGAACTTGTATTATCATAAATTTGATTAAAAATTAACTATTTATGTCTAGGGTGATTAGAGTACTGATAACTCAAAATAATTAGGTAACTCATATATTAGTGATGACTGCACTACAAGTACATAAGTATGAAACTTTTAAAGACTAAAAATTTCAAGAGAATATGATGCTCATTTGGGAGAACTATAATTGAATGATTTATAGTTTAATTACTAGAAATTTCTATTCCAAAAGGGGGATATGACCTGAGTAATTTAAAGAAAGTGATTTAGTTGATTAGATCAACTAGAATTAGAGGAATTGTTTTGAGGTATTGTGATTATATGATTTTTTTAATCCTAATAGATGTATGAGAACATACAAATCAGGGGGTTTTGTATTTATTTACTCTATGAAATGATATGTATCCAGGGATGAAGAGATGAATTCATTAAAGTTCAACGAAAAATGTTTGATTATTTAGATTTTTCAATGTAATAAGTAACTTGAGAATAATTGGGCTTACCATATTAAGGGAGAATCATATTGAAAGAATATTTAGAAAGATCATAATTTACTGATCGGTTTTTCACATAAGAAATGAGTATATTTTTAAGAAATATTCTCAAGGGTAGTTAAAAATTATACCATCCAAATAGTACTAAGAATAGATTCATCAAATGACCTGTATTTGGAGTATATGGATATAAAAACGGTTTCTGTCTTAGTGTATTAGTGGATTTGATCTATATGAAACAATTGATAGGTTTACCGGCCATTGGGAACAAAACTGTGGTTTATAATATATGGAGAAGCCACTATTGGTTTTAGAAAACACCTCCAAAATGGAATCATAAATTCAATTAACTTATGTTTGATGAATATTTTAGAAGTTAAATTATAGAACATTTCTTTTATCAGATGAAATAGGGATATATAATGTTCATCATATTTCTCTTATAGATTGATGGAAAGTCAATTTTTGTGTCAAATTGTTAAAAATTAAAAAAATTAGAAGTGATTTTTAGTGAAGATTCAAGATGAAATATCTATGATGAGAAAAGAATATTTTGGTGTCGATGTTCAAGAGATATAGGAAATCTGATAAAAATGATATATATTAGAATGATTTTATCTATACGGTCGTGGAATGGTTTAGGGTGGCTAGAAGTAAGCTAGTCTAATCCCCCTTGTTTATCACATATTTATTTCTACATTATAAGTTCCAGAAATAGAACTAGATTACATATACATGGAGAAAGTACCATATTCATCAATGGTTGGAAGTTTTATGTATGAAATGTTTTAAACTCATATAGAAATTTCCAAAACATTGAGACAGTTGAGTCAATAAAAGCTGAATCCAGAGAAATCTACATTGGTAGAAAGTGAATTTGTTACATCATTATTTTAAAGGATATGAAAATCAAGATCTATATCAGGGATCCAATAAATTTTTATAAGTATTTTTGGATCCCTAATTTTGAGGTGACGCATATATAAGGAAAATTAAAACCAATTTATTGTTTACACTTTGAGGAATTACTTCTATGTAATTTTCATAATTATAAAAAATTTATACACTAATATCAATAGAAATAGAGGATGTAGATTTTATAGATGATGGGAAATAAATGATATAGTTAAATTTATTTATAATGGAGATATAAATTGTTCAATTATAAGAAAATATTTTCCTAGAAATCAAATGATCCATTCACATGGATAAAAAAGTGTTCTACGATCAGATGGAGCATGATGAATTGAAGTATTGTTACATAAACAATTTGCAGGATGAAATAGAGCTGTATCTATAAAAGATATCATAAATATACAATCTAATGGACATAGTAAAAATATGAGAAGTTAAGTAATTATTGAAGAAAAATTATTAATTAATAGTACTAGGGTGGATGATGGAATTATAGGAATGTTTAATTTTGAAATAAGACACATTTTGTAGACATTCCATGATTCCCTAAAAAAATTTAAGTGGGAAATTTTTTGGAGTTGATGTTTATTTTATTTCATAAAATTTTCATCCATCATAATTAAATACACTAAAATTTTATGTGTCATATGATGAGTTTAACATGAGAAAAATATAATGGAAACAATTCATCTCCTATAATAGCAGGTCCATCAAAATACCATTTCTACCGATAGTGCTATATTAAATCACTATGAGTTCTATAAGTTTAGAAATGTTGATGGGTCACCAATGTAGAAACCAAGATTAGGTGATCATTCCTTATGATCTAGGTATTTAGGGGGTCTTTAACATGTATTCCTTTTTTTAGTATATAAGTGCATGGGACCTTATGTATAGTTTAGCATAGTGGGGTATAAACTAAAATTTTATTGGAGATCATAAAAGTTGGAAAGTATAAATTATTTTAAAATAAATTTGTATCACCTATAATATTATGTTCAGAACAAACGTAAACACCTATTTGTTTTCCCCTTGCACGTAGCATGTGATATAAAGTACATTAAACTTTTTTTAATTCTCCATTATCTATATTTTTTGTTGATTTATCAAGGAATTTTTTTCAGTACATTGTTTATTTTAACTAAGCACTGTGTGAGGAATAATTTTTCAGTGTGTAGGGTCTAGTATCCTCTTACTTCCTACACATGTAGTCATGGGGAAGAAAACATCAAGTGATCCATTTTTTCATTATATAGAGTTTAATGTATCCTATTTTCTAGTTGACTACTGTGGGAGAATCCATTGATCTTATTTGAAGCATGGAGGATTCCAAATACACAAAAAATGATATGTGGATAAATTTATAGCCTAAACACATGATTTTTGAATATTTAAACCCTTTATTGATTGGGTGTTACAATTTAAAAGAATTTTTCCCAAAAATATAAGAAGAATTATATGTCAAACAATATTTATATCAAGTTATACTTTTTCAAAGAGATTTCATAACTTTAATAACTTTCACTAGAATATGTTTCAAAAAAGGGTAAATTTATTGATAACTCAACAAATTACCTTTTGAAAAATTTCTTCCCCCACAATAGATTTTTATTGGCAATTTATTCACTCATTAAATCTCAAATGTTTATTGTTTTATATTCCCACATGCATTCCATTTTGGTTATGGTAATATTGGTTGAATGAAGAGGATCAATTATTTTAAAGTATGATAGAATAATTATTCATATTATTATAAAGGGTGTAATAGAAATAAAATTTCCTTATATATGAAGACATCAACTATTTGTATGCTAGTCTTACAAAATAATAGATGATCTTTCCTTAGAGAGAGATAAATAAGGTTTTTGCAACTTGATAGAAGATAATGGATCATATGTTTTTTCATGTTTAAAACAAATAAAAATGGGTAGATTAAAGATCCATTTTTTTGGTTTTATGATCATTGGAATATAAGATCCCTTGTGAAGTTAATTAACATAAGAGGAGTTGTGAGTTTATCCCAGTCCATTGATGTTAAATATTGACTTGGTCTTTATATTAATAGTTAGATAATACATGAATGAATAATTCATTTTTATAATGTGTTATCAAGATAACATTCATATTGAATGTTAATATGACTTATTTATTTATATAATTAATTAATAATTATTAATAGTGTTTTCATGTTATATTTATTGACAACATGATAATGGATGAATGTAAGACAGTTTAGAGTTGAACTAGAATAAAATAAATGAATAAATTTTGTAGAATAAAAATCTAGGTCATGGTGATTCCATAGACACATCATGGTAATCATTATCTGAAGGAAATCTAATGAAACCTTGGGTAAATTACTATATCAGAAGTTAAGGCCACTTGAATACTCAAGGGTTGATCATAAGGTATCCCAAAATGGGAGTATTGGTTCTCTCTTATGTCATAGGCTCAAGATCAAAAAACTAATTTTAGGAAATTCATGGTTATCAAAATTTCAAGGGTTATAACTAGATATGGACCTTATGATTTAAATTAATAATAGTTGTGGTCGATTTAATGTTGAAATGATTAATCCCTATAAACCAATCCCATGTAATAGACTCCTATAGATCTATACGTATTGTGCTGAAATTTAATTCCTCTATGATATTTCAGAATACATTGTTCCATGGAAACTTATTCTATATAAATTCTCAAAATTTGACCAATATGAAGAAATATGGATATACAAAGATGTATGGCTACAACTCGGATATATAGCTAACATCATCCAGACCACGTTATATCCAAGAATAACACAACATTGTTAAATTTTATTTATAAATATGTGATATGGTTCACCTACATATAAATGGAAAAAGAATAATATATTGAACCTTACATTCTATGGATTATTCTATATAGGATTATGTTGGATTTGAGAAGAACAATTAATGAATGTGATCTGAAATTACTGAAACTTTGGAAGGAAGTGGAACATTTATTGACTTTTGGACTCCCATAGAAATATTTATTGTATTTTATATTTAGTATAATATAAATTATACATTAGTTGTTTTTTATAATAATATAAATGTTTTGATAGAGGTATGACAACCATTAGACACCAATGATTATCTAGTTAATAAAATAGTTTGTTATACTTATAAAAACAAATGTGACGTGCTCACTCTATCTCTATAAATATCACCTAATCACCTTGAATCGTTCATGATATTACACACTAACCAATTATGAGGAAATTTTTTGAGTAATTGGATTTTGTTAACCACCGATTCACCCCTCCCCCCCCCCCCCCCCCCGCACACCCCAATGTACATTCACTCTATTTGGAGATTATCTTTAATTAGTTTCAAATTTTGTTTTAATTAAATGAATAAACCATATATAATTTTTAACAAAAGCTTCATATTAGGGATTTATTATCTCTATGGGTTCAACCTCAGACTTAAAATACACTACACTTTTATAGTTTTAGTTTTAAGCATGTTTATTTCAAGTATTTATAAACATGATTCCTAATTGAAATTAGATATGTCATGTTTCCAGTCAATGTTTTTGGAATAATTTCATGATATTTTGGAACATAAAAATATTATTGGTTTGATTGATTGGGGGAATTATTTTCTCACACCCTTTAATTTTAAATCTGAAATTTATTCCTTTTTCTTGGTGTTCCTATATTGTTTATTTCATGTTACATTTTTTGTATGAATTATTTCTCATGTTATGAATGGTTGAAAAATCATAATATGAACTCTTTGAGTTTGATCCTATTTTATACAAGTGATCATGGAATTAAAATAAGGAAGAAAACCAAGTTGGAATAGATCATGTTCTTGAAGTGGATCATGTTATTCTAGGGAAACAACCACAGAAAATGAGTTTAAGTAGTATGGATTTAATTCATGTGTGGGGGAACAACCATCTATCATAGTTTTTCTATTTTTTTCAAAGTACTTTGATATTTTTCCATAAAACATCAAATGTTCAGAAATTTAATTTAATTTTATAGGATGCCACATTAATATCCAAATTCATACATTATAATTTTTCTAGAGAGTCATGATAATTTTGAATAAAATAATTTTCCTATTAATGTTTTATGTATATTGTTATTTAAATTATTCTAAAGATACATGAAATATATTGTATATTTTGATTTTAATAACATTCCATTACAACATGGGATGAATTGGATAGATAATTTGTCAAGAGATTATTTTCTCATATAAAATCAATGAACATTTATGTCATTATTTTAAATTTTAAATATTTTAATGATTAATTGATCTTCATGACATGTGATAGGTTTATGTACATGTTATCAAAGGTTCCTCATTAGGGTTTGGGTATGTAATTTTGAATATAGACTTTTTAAAATGTACTATCTCAAAAAAAGTAGGTCAAATGTTTACACCACTATCAATTGTTCATCGATAAAGAAGTAACCATGATAATGTAAAACAAATTTCAAGAAAATGACTAGAAATAGTTTCCAATGAAAACTTTAAGGATATTAAAGGAAAATACTTTTCATGGTAGATAGAATTTTATGGATTTTTATATAATTAGATTCATTAATGATTAAAATTCACAAAATAAATATCATGATACAACCACATGGGACATATGCTAAACATTATGATTAAAATTATTTTAATAATAAAAATAATTGTTTTTAATGGACACCAAAATAAAATAAAGCATTTAAATAACAGGTAATATCACTGGAGTTCTAAAAACAAAAATTATGAATGACTCAATGAAAAATAAATTCATTAAAATAAATTTTAGTGACTTTCACAAAAAACATTATAGGTTAAATAAAAAATCTCACATTACATAACATTACTGTTTTAAAAGAACTAAATTATAATCTAAAATGAGTAATTTTAAGAGACAAAATTAGGAACCAAAGTTTAGAGGTAAAATATATAACATCATAGATTGAAATGAAATCCATAGACTAGAGTTATAAACCAAATATAATATAAAAAGAGAAGAAATTTAGAAAACATTGGATGTAACTTCAAAATGGGATTGAGAATGATACAAAATTTGAGAATGAAGTTATATAAGAAGATAAACTACATTGAAAAGGACCATTACCATCCCAAAATGGATAAATCAATTGGGTATTTTGAATTTATGTATTATATTTCTAGAAAATTTTAATATCCTTCATATCAATATTCCTTTCCAACTAGATTTTGTGTAAGTTATCACACATCAAAATTTCATGAATGTGCCGGTTTAAAATAAGTGGAGTCTGTAGGAGATGGTAACAATACCCCTCATAAGAGACTATTCAAATATGGTTTTAAGAAGGTTAAAAATATTAAATAAGAATGATATTGTTTTTAATCCTATTATTATTGGATCTTAATAGTTTGTAAGATCATTTTGTGAATTTAGTGAGAATTTTAATATCTTGTAACTATAAAAATTCCCAAATAAAGGATTAGAGAACGTGAAGCAGAAAATAATTTCTCTTAAATTTAACGTCATGACACAGATATGTCCAAGTATTTTTATTAAATATATTTTTTGGTTAAAGTGGATAAATTTTACATTATAGTGTTCATTTTTGTGCTTGAGTTTGATGAAAAGAAAACAATTTTCATAATTATAATCCAATTAAATAAAAAATACTTTATTTAAGTTAAATGTGGGGAGTAATATTTTTGATTTGGTGGAAATATATCATGTTTAAAATTTTTAGGGAAATTAAATGTTTTAAAAAATAATATATGGTTTTAATTAAGTATTTTAAGTAAGGAATTTACAAAGTTGTCTTCATTTATTAAATTAGCTAAGGAGATATATGAGAATCATAAAAAATAGAAATTCATGAAATTTTTTGGAAGAGATATTATTGAGTGGATATTGGATATTTTAAAATTTACTGTGAAAGGGAAGATAAATGAGGGAACCCATGTTTTGTTAAATCAGGAATTAATATTTCTTTTTTTAGTATTAATTAAGGATTAGGGGATTCATCTCCTAAAAGTTTAAAAGGTGTAACCTCAAGTTATAGTAATTATAATTTTTTGTGAAATAATTAATAAAAATCTATGTGTATAAAACTCAATAGAGACCATTCCTTGACATGGAGTAGGAAATTCCTTTCAAATTTTCTATTACATGACATGTTGAGGTCATGTATAGATAATGGGATTTAAACAATTTTATTAAGGGAGGAATCCAAAAAAAAATTAATTAATTTAATTTTAATTAGTATGAGGATTTATTTTACAACATTATATTAGTATTTTTTAGTATTTATAACTCAATTATTCATATCATTTTTAGCTTTTATTGAATTAAACATGAACTTTAACTAGTGAATTTTGTTTTTATAGGTCAATGATTATGAAGTAAAATGATATTAAATAAAAAAAATAGATGAGAATAAATGGATAAGGTAGTGTTTTTTTTAATTCATCATATCTTTACATTTAAAATATTTTAAATTTTTTTTGTTAGAAACTTATATTCCATGCTTAGATTTCATGTTATATTTTCATCCATTTAATAAAAAAGATATTAATAATTTAATTATAACATGGTTTAAATATAAAAATTGATAAAATTTAATGATTAATATGGTTAGTGCATATGTAGATATAAGAATGAGAATAATGAGTTGATGAATCATGATTTGGTGAAATTGGTTTATTTATATACAAAAAATTTTAAACATTAATTTTATAATCTTTTTATCAGTTTAAAGATGATTATTATTCATTCCATAAGTTGTTATCCAATTTATTAGTACACATTTTTAAAAGGTATTACAAACCATTTTGATATATTATTTCTATTACCCTATATCTTGATAGATTTTTGGGATGTGAATCTCTTCTTAAACGTACATAACTATCTTATTTAAAATAAGAATATTTATAACCACAATAATATTAAATAGAGTTATTCCAACATATCTCATTACTTTAAATGTTTTGAAAATTCAAAAAATACCAATTTTTTACTAATGATTTTATCATAAGTATTTCTTAAATTTATTCTTAGATATTATTAAAAGGTGTGTGGTGTTTGATGAATAAATTACAAAGTAACTTATCTTACATGGATAATGTTTAAACATAATTTATTCTACAAATATAAAGTTATTATTTCTAAAAATGATGTAATTTAGTAATTTTATATGAATTTATCTTATGTATAATGATTATATTATGTGTAAATGAATTATCTTATGAAGTGAACCTATTACTTATACTGGAATCTCAATTTTCACTAATGTTTATTATCTTTAAAATTTTTAATTAAATGTTATATTATTACATAAGTGAGTTTTTTATAGAGTAGATAAATTTTATATCAAATAAGTCTTGATCATAAATCTAAGTTATTTGGAAAATCATACATTTCATTTATCTTACAAAATAGTATGTCATAAATGGGTTATCTTAAGGACTACAAGAAAATTGTAGAAGTTTTTCATCTTATGATTGTTAAATATTATCTTAAGAAGAATGATTAAGAAATTTTTATCCTCAAATAAGTTGATATCCTATATAAATAGTAAATAGAGAATGTGCATCTTATGCATTGATGATGTCAAAATAATTAAGAATAATTTTATCTTACCAAATTGTATAATAGAATTATCTTACTAGAATAATGATTCTTGATATTTATTTTATTAATATTGAGAAATATTCTGTAGGATCATTTTGTTTATTCTTCTTAAAATTTTTGTGCTATTTGATAAGTAAACATATACATTTATGTGCATCAGAAAAGGAGTTTTCTAAATAAAGAGTGTTCAGTTTGGACATAAAACCCTTTTACTTGGAATAGAAAGAGTAGATAAAGATGAATATTGTTATTTATTACATCATTATTAACTCTATATTTGGAAAATAATGAAAACACACTAGTTAATAACATTTTTATTTTGTTTTTTAGAAGGATTATTCACTCAGCACTTGGTATTATCAATTTTCTACATCAAAATTAAAATAGTATATATAAATAAAATAATTGTTTAGTGTATGAAACATATATACATTATAATGGACATTATAAAAAATAAAAAATGGTTTTACCTATTTTAATTATGCTTTAAATATTCATATTTTACAATCCAATAGCATCTATAGATACTCTCTGATGATACACACTTCTCTAGAAATTTCTTTGACAATATTTTAGTTTCTTCATGAAAGTGTCTAGTTCACCTATTTCACATTTATTATTCAAATTTATTTCTATAAATAAATGTTTTTAATGATATATATAAGTCCTTGTATGGTAATTGTAAATGGATATCATCGTTAAAAGATCTTTGAAGTGTGTAACATGTTAAAACTTCCATGTATTAGTTGGAATCACCCTAAAAAGGACGATATTGTGAAAATCGTCAAACTAATTTATTAGAGTGTTGGAGGAGTCGACTGGTGGATCTTTGTTCCCCGAACCATTATATATTAAATTTTTTTTATATTTCACATACAATTTTCCATTATATTTTAAATTATATAATAAAATATTATCAAAATATGTTAATGATAAATAGAGGATAATTTTAAGTAAAGAAATTCAGGAACTCAATTCACCCCCGCCAACATCTTGAGTCATTACTACATTGGTATTTTACCATAAATTGTTATAAAAGGGTTGTGATTTTTTTATCAACTATAAATGTTTAATTTTAAAATATAAACTTCTAATTCCAATAATTACTGATAATAGAGATAGAATTTCAATTGTCAGAGCACCTAATTTAAATGGAGAAAACTATTGATGGTGGAAGGATCAAATGATTATCTTCTTGAAAAAAATTTCCTAAAATTATATGTGAAGGATATTATGACATACATAATTCCAAAGAATGATCCAAATACATATTATAGTACTATTGATGTCATATATGATATGAATTCCAAATACATGAATTCTATCATATGTGGACTCAGTCTAGATGAGTTTAATAGATCTTTTTATTATTATACTACATAAGTAATGTGGAAATTTATTTTAGTATCCCAGGAAGGAACTAACAATTTATGATAACTTTGATATAGTACAATAAAACCATGGTTTTACCCCTTTAAAATGACAGAACAAGGAAATATAACAATAATATGGAATAATAATTGAGATTGAAATGAAATTTCTTATCGAGAATTTCCTATTAAAAAACTAGATCAAGATCTAAAAATCATAATAATTATACCACCCATATGGATCATAATTTCAAATTACATTAGGCAATCTAATACTATAAAAGAATTGAAAATAAAAAATATTAGTACTAAACATGATTTTTGATATTGAGATGTATGTTTAGGATAGAGAGGATAAGCTAATTAAAAAGGAAAATACTACTTTAAATGTTTCTACTTGAAATAATAACAAGAGGAACAAAATTATAATAATCTATGAATAATATAATGAATATGATACTACAACGAATTCATAATCAAATGATATGACTTCTCAATTTTTTTAAAATTCCCAACATGTTTTATAACAAGATAATAGGATTATGAAACCAGTTCAACTATTAAAATAATAATTATTGAAACACTAAGTAATTAAGGTGCTAGTAGTGTAAGAAACTCACACACATAAAAAAAACTACCTTCAACTGAAAGGTATCAAAATTTCAAATAAGAACTACTTCAAAATTTTTGTATATAATTATATTGAAAATAAATATGTAAATGCTATATGGAGTTCCTTAGATAAATCTAGTAACAATTTGAGTTCAAAAGCAAATGTTGAGGTTGAAATTAAAAGGCTAACATGTTTTTAATAAAAAAATAGATGAGGTTCATTTTGTGTATTATCTATAATCTAGATATAAATCTAAAAACTACACTTATGATAAATTAAATGAGTATTGTTCTATTTTATAAGAGAAATTTGTATATAAAGAAAAAGAAAAAGACTCTAACGAAATCATATAATTCTTTTATCAAATAAAAATGTTTTAAAAGTATATATTTATGTACTTAATACCAAACTGGATGTCTCTTTTTCTAATTTTGTTTCCCCTAATGCCAACATAAAATAATTAGAAATTTATGTAATAAAAATAAATGGTTATTACTGAATTTTTTTACAACGGTGGGGGATATATTTGTGAAATTTTGGATAAAAACAAACTGAATAATGAAAAATAATTTTTAGGAATCGTGGGAGAAAAAAATAAGCAATATAAAAAAAATATTTCATAGGTAGTTCTAATAAAATTTATATATCTAATATAATTTTTTTCAATATAGTGTATAAGTTCACTATGAAAGTGACTATTACCTACAAAATCCAAAAATATGAGGAATAAAGTATGATTTTATTTCTAAAAAATTGTCAAATTCTTGTTTTAATTTTTTAAAATTAAAAAATATTTGGATTCACAAATATTTTGTAGCTAAAAATTATAGACCCAATAATATTTGGGTACCAAAAAAATTGGTTGCGTACTTTTTTTATGGAACTATCCAAACCAATATTAATTCAAATGGTTAATGAACATTAGTTATTAAAGACACATAATTGGATACTTTTCCAAATTCCAATATCTAAATAAAATTAATGGAGGAAATATTACATTTGTTGACAATTCCAAAGGGAATATTATTGGTATTGGTTCTTTTATAAATCTGTAGTCAATAATCACCAGAAAATTACTTTGTGATAAATCCTTAAATCATAACCCAATAAGTATTACTGAACATTATGATGATGGATATTTGGTATATTTTTCTAAAAATTCATGTTTTGTTTTTAAAATTAAATATCCTATGATTTAATTATCATGAAAAAAAAATTGTTTAATTTATATCAAGATTCTATAAGTATAAAAAAATTGAACTGTTTGAGTTCTGAAATTATTGAATCTATGATTTGGTATAGAATGCTTGGATTCTAAAATGTTTTTCCATGAACATTTTATCTAAACGATATTTTGATTTTTATTTTCTAATCCTTATATTGGATAAAAACTATGTATTAAATTCCAAAGAGGAAAGAAATATAAAACCACTTTTAAAAATTATAAAATTGGTTGAAAATTATATACCCTTATAACTTATCCACAAGGATATACTTAGTCCTGGTATAATTCAATGTACATATAAAAATGTTATGTTTTATTTAATTATTTTTCAAAATTTAAATAGGTTTTTCTCATGATATTTTAGACAGAAAACTATTCTATTTTTATTAATTTTTATAAACCTATAAATAATGAGAAATATGCCAAAATTGTGACATTAATAATTGAACATGGAAGATAATTTGAGAATAACTAATTTAAATTGTTTTTTTCAATGAATGGTATTAAACATACCTTTTATTTACCCCTAAAATCTTAATAGAATGGTGTTATTGAAAGGGAAAATTGGAACTTACAAGAAATTTCTAGAACTATGTTATGTGAGTATAATGTTCAAATGTAGGATGTGAAAATATGTTAACATAGCATATTATATCATTAAAAGTGTTTTGAGTCCCATTTAAAAGAGAACACCCTATAATCTCTTGAACTTCAAAAACCGACAAGACACATAGTTTAATGTTTTTGGATACAAGGTTTTTACCTTGAACAGTAAGGAAAATCATGGTATGATTGATCTAATGGACAATGAAGGAATATTCTTAGGTTACTATATTATTTATAAGGATTTCATGAATTTAAATAAGAATTTAATGGTAGTTGAATAGTCTACTCATGTTATGTTTGATGAAAGTGGTCCCGTTGATCACAAGAAGACCCAAGTTGATAAACTGAGTGTTTTTATAGACAAACTAGAACCTAAAACTCCTTTTGAAAAAATATGGATCAGCATATGTAATATTAACAAGAACAATATGAACTAGAATGGACTAATTAAAAATAACTAGAATAATTATTTCCTATAAAACCAAAAAGCATTAAAACCAGTACTATAGTTAATTTTGTAGGATGTCTTTATTTTTTTGTTATGTCTAATAGGATTCTAGGAATCCTTATTGAATTATTTTCCATTATTTTATAGCATGAACTTAATACTGTAAAAGAATCCCAAGATGCTTTAAATTAGTTTATTTTTTGAAAGATGAGCTAAACCATTGAAAAGTAACACGGTAAGGGAATTAGTAGTTAGGCCATATGAATATCTAGTTTTTGGAAATGAATGGGGTTTGAAGAAAAATATGATAAAGTTGTGATCAATATAATTAATTTAGGGTTAGTTTCCAATGGTTACAATTAGGTTTATGAAATGGATCATTAGGAAATATATAAAACTGTAGATGGATTACAAACCATTAGCACCATAGTAGAATATGTGTCTCAAATGAATTTCAGGTTATACAAGACAGATTTTAAAAAAAACATTCTAGATGTATTTTTAAAATAAAAATTCTACGTCAAAAAACCTCTTATATTTGAATATTATTGTCTTTAAATTTTATGTTTTCAAACTTACTAATGATTTTTATTTTATCAAACAAAAACCATGAGTTTAGTATGAAATATTGTGTTCTTTAATTTTTATCAAATGGTTTTAACATAAGAATGGAAAACCCCAAAAATAGAATTATTTATCAAAGGATACATTTCATGTGAAAATATATATTAGTGATGTTATTTTAATGTTGAAAAATAAAAAAATGTGCAATTACGTTTTGAATTTTTTTTTAAAGAATTTGAAATGAGTATGATGGGTGAGTTAAAATATATCCTTGGTTTTCAAATTTAAAATAAATATGTTTCTAAATGTTTTATCGTAAAGAAAATACATAAATTATTTACTTAGTAGTTTTTTACATGAAACTAGAATGAAATTTTCAAATCCAATGACCTCCAATATTAGAGATGACTTGGATGAAATTAAAAAACTAGCGGACAACAAGCTATATTGAGATATAATTAGAAGCATGATTTACCTCACTTCAAGCAGGCATGCCATTATATTTTTTGAATGTCTCTATTCTATATTTCATTAAAACCCAAAATAATATCATTTTATTACTATAAAATTATTTTTAAGATATTTAAAATGGATATTATATCATCCTTTTATTTTTCCAAAAAAATTAGATTTAAATTTAACATCATACTTAGATTCTAATTTTTTTGGGTGTAGACTGGAAAGGAATAGAACCTAAGGAACCTTTCATTTTATAGGAACATATTTAGTATCCTGGTTATATAATAAAAAACTCAATTACATTACGAAATATTAAAGTTGAGTATATTATAGTTTAAATTCATTGTGCATAGGTGTTATAGATTAAATAAATCTTGATAGATTTTGTTTTCAATTTTAATCAAGTTCTAATAAAATGTGATAGAACATGTTCCATTATCATTCCAAACAATCCAATAAATAATTCCAAAAAATTCACATATACTTATGACAGCATTTATTAAGAGATCATGCTTAAAAGGGTGATATCTCTTTATAATTTATATTCATAAAGAATCATTTAGAATTAATATTTAGATATTCACTTCCTACTGATTGATTTTATTTTATCAAACCTAGATTTGAATTGTTTAGTTTTAGATAATTTTATTTTATTAATTTATTTATTTCATTTCTACCACCTAAAAATATATATTTTGATAATCCTTAATAAAATTGTTTTTAGAACAATCATTTTAGTTTTAGTTGGGTGTTACTATGAGATATTTTTTGTTTTAAAAGGATTACTTTTTATGTGTCTATATGAGTGGCCTTTCATTCATCTTGAATGTGGTTCTGAGAGAAAATTATTCTTACATGAAAAAATTTTAATCCCTTAGATCATCAAAGATCACATACTTCATTCCCCAACAATTTTTTCCTAAATCATTATAAACCTCCTCGAATTATTTGCTTTACCAAGAATTCTAATATTTATATCACAAGTAGTCAATGTGATCGAAATATATACAAAATATTAATATTGTTAAGGTGATCAATTTTGGATGGTTTTATTGAATATATAAATTTTTAAAAAAGGTTATTAATCATTAATGCATGGATTTTTATTTTTGTGATAAGAGGATGTAATTTTTTTGTTAATGAAATACTTCACTTATATGAGAATTAGATTTTTCATTTTAGAAATACTAAATAATGTAGCACATTGATGGTAAATCAAAATAACTTCTTATTTTATTTAGAGGTAATTTTTAGTGTTTGATGGTGTCTTCATGATATAAGCATTAAATTTAGTACCTAACTTTTTGTTTAATAATAAGTAACACATATATAAATTATGGAATATCTTTTCAAAATTACTAATTCAATGAAAACGTTTTTGAATGATATAGAGCCTAAAAGAATGGTTCTCATCATGTTGATATAGTTAGGGATTTCTTAAATAAATTGTGGGTTTGAAAATATTATATTTCATGAAATTAAAATAATTTAATTCTTTTTTATAGAGAAACATTCCAACGAAACAAATATATCATTCATGCATGTCATTACATAGTCACCCTTGGCCAGGAACCTAACCATAAAACCCCATGGGGTCACACTAAAAACATTAATTACATCATAGAACACAAAAACAATTATGAAATTTCATGGTTACTTATCAAAATATTGAAAATCCCTATAGGGAAGCACCTTCACTTTCAGTCGGATTTTTCATCGCTCACACATTACCCTCGAAACATTCTTATAGGTTCCCCATATTTACAGTACTCCGGGGTAAGCATTCTAAAAATTGAAGGTATTATCTGTCAGGACCCTGAAAACAAATTCTTTCTAATCTAATATAGGTAATCCAATTTAGAATTTTTAGTATTAATATTCTAATCACTGATTCTCTTTCCACTATTTTAAAGAATAATATCTTTATTATGGACCTAAAAACTAAAACATAGGGAGTTCCATAACACAACCATGTGGGTACTAGATGTAATTTCATTATTCTATGATCCAACATCTCTGGGGAATGAACCAAGTCATAATAACCCATGGTTTACCATTAATACCTTCATTACATTATCATCGCACCATAGGATATTACTCACAATAGTCTCTTATCAGACTAATGGATATTCTAATAGGCCAAAACAAATCAATTTATTGTGATTTTTTCTCACTCACACACACCCTGTGAAACATCCCATAGGTCACCCGTCCTAAAAATACACCAAGAAAAGCATAATTTTCAATGATATACATATTTTTAGAGCACTAGAAAATAATTTTACAACTTACTAACATGTTTAGTGCCAATTATCCTTTTATTTGTCACTTTTTCCAAGATTGTCACAAAAAATAACCTAGTTTTTTTAAAAATTATTTTTAATTGAATCAATGGATCATCTTGAATATTAATTTAGAATTTATTATTAATGATTAATTATTTTTCTGAAATTGAAATCACACTCAAACTATACTATAATGTCTAATTCCTTTTATGAAATTTTAAATTATTTATTTAAAAACATAATGCATACATTAAATTAATGATTTCATCTTAGTGGTTACCTTTTCAAATAAAATAAACAATAAAATAATTTATATTAATCTTTTTCTTTTTACTAATGAATATAATCCATTTTTAGCATATTTTTTAAGTATTATTTTTTAAGGTATTACTCCCCACGAGTAAACATTATTGTACATAACTTAAAAGTAATAATTTCATATAATAAATCATTAATTTCCCTATCACGCTTAACTAAATAAGATTTAATAATAAAAAAATTATATTTATCTATAAAAGAAAATTAGTCGGGTTATATTTCATAACAATAATAGATTCATAATAATTTTTAAAATATTTAAAATATTTGTTTTAAAAATTCACATTATCTTCATGTATGTAATAATTATAATTAATCCAATAAAAACAATGATTTATATAGGTTAATAAAAAAATGGACCTCTTAAATCTGAGCCATAAAAGATATGTCATCTTTTTTATTTGATTGTTTGGTATTAGAATCTAATTTGGATACATTATTATATTATTTTTAATCCCTCAAAGTAGCTTTCATGGATTTATTTTGTTTATTTTTGAAACATAATATTCTTTGCAAATTCCTTTTAAATTGTTTCATCTATTTGAGATGATGAAAATGAAAATACATATTTCCATGTATCTTACACTTATAACACATATATTCTATTGATTTTTCATAATTTTTATGGAATTTTTTAAATTATCTTATGAATCCCTTGCTTTACTTTTTTAATTTTTTAAATAATCACGATAACATATCTTGTTTATCACCAAAAAAGAAAACTATTGAAATCTTCTAGGTATACTAGTTATGAAAAGAATTATTTTCCTCTTTTTCCAACAACAGAGAGAGTATCATTATGAGAAACACTATACTTATTAGTAAAATTATCTTCAATTAAATCAACATGTATTTCATCCTCGTAAATTGTTAGGATTATAAAAAATTCCTCATTTTAATAACTTTTATTTGAGTATACTATCAATTAATAGTTGATATGTCACTCTATTTTAGAGTTAAACTACTTCCTACATCTAAATATTTATCTGATTTATGTATATTATTCCCGAAAAAAAGAAAAATTATTTATAGTTTAAGTAATTATTCTATTCATAAAATTCATTATTTCTCCACTAAACATTATAAGTGTTCCAAAATTCAACTTAACAAAGTAATTAATTAAATGTACAACCTTGTTCAAACATTCATTAAAAATATTGATGGTTTCCAATAGTTAAAAAGAAATTCAAAATTTAGAAACTATTTTAAACTCATCGAAACCTAAAAAATAATAGATTTCATTGATATGTCTAGAATTCAAATCATATTCATATTCTTTATCCTCAATCCATAACTTAAAATCACTATACATATTTCTGTATATATTTTAAACTTTAATATAAACTTCTAAACCCTAATCCTTACTATAGATAATCATCCTTGTTTTTTTCATTCATAGTGTTCTCATTTGATTTATGTTTTTCTCAGAATATACATTCATTCTTTAGGAAAACAAAATTTAAATAATAGTGTATATATCTTTAACCATCAATAAAAGTTTCTAGTGGTTATGAAATTTGGAAACCACCCATATGTGTTATAAAGGAAATGTTACCCCTCTTGTATATGACCTAGTGATGTGATACATGTGAATTTAGTTCTTATATTATACCTATTAAGAGTTTTAACTTCTATTTTTAATTATTTTCTTTAATTTACCATGTTTTTTATCTGTTATTCTCAAAAAAAAATTAATTAAATGGAAGGGGTATAACTCTATTTTATAATGGTTCGAGGTCACCAAGATTATTATTTACTCCAATCTAACAACACCTAATATATGTTTGGTTATATTATTATGATCCTTTATTATAGAACATAAAATCAGAGTACAACTATTTTAAACGTGGGGTCTTCATAAAATATTGGAATTTTTAACTGGGACCCTATAAAAAGAACATCCACAAACCGCAATACCACACTAATTATAAAATATTGTTTAATATAAAATAAAAATAAAGAGAATTGTATAAATATTTTAATACAACAAAATTATGATTAAAAAAAATTTATAAATTGAAATATTCACTAGAAATTAAATCATCATAGTGTGTGTTATTTTTGAGTAAGATCTAATGTTATAGAGAATTATTCAAGAATACACAAAAGTAGTAAAAAATATTTAAATTATTTTTCATTTTCATTATCTATCATGAAATCCAAAATAACTATAGTAAAATAATTTTAAAAATTTTAAAAACATGTTTTGATACTAGTTGCTTTATATTAATTTTAAGATTATTTTATTAACTATCATAATAACATTTTTGAATAATAATTAATATTTAACTAATTTCAGTCAACAACCTCCATGATCTTCCTTGTAAAATGAGGTAACCAGTCTACCTATTAAATTTTAATTCCATATTTCTTAATAATATATTTATACTTACATCAATAATCCTTTACCAAAATTAAAATCTTTTTTATAAAAACATTTGAATTTAGGGAAAATATTTTCTTATAAATAATCAATAAAAAATCTCCGTGGAAACAACTGCAAAAATTCAAACTACATTACAATAAACTTGTCTCAAGCATTGATATAATATAAATCATCAAACACAAGTATTTTATAAGAATATATTAACCTTTATTGATTATATTAATGAATAAACTATTAGTCTAACTCCCAAAATAACAAAATATTCTTCACATAATATAAAAATCTGAACATAACTATAAAAAATTGTTTTACATTTTTCATAAAATAAATCACATAAGGATAAAATGCATCATGAATTTGTCATGTATGAATAAAATATAATAATTAATGTTTTAATACGGTGTATATTTCTTCACATAAGATTAAATAAAAACATCAATATATTACAGAAGACCAATATTATTTTACGTAAGGACTAATATTTGTTAAAGTTATTTTATATAAGAGTAACTCCATACATGAATAGATTACATAATATTTACTCCTTTTCAAATACGATTTCACAGTTTAAAAAAAATAGAAATTCAATATTAACTACTCTCATAATAATCCTTATTGGAAAAATCATAACAAACATAATAAGAAAATTATGATTAATCTAACTTAAAATCATTATGAATATAAACAATTCATTCCAAAATAATGAAAATATATAATAATTTAGACAGTATATAGATCAAAAAACACATTCAAATAAATATAACTACTTGAGGAGTAGAGTGGTGAATGGATGTTTTTATTTATTTTAGTAGTCGATGTTTTGACTAGATGATTTTCAGTCCCCACATTTGAATTATCATATCTCTAGGGTTGAAAATTATTAAATTTCCACCCAAACCTACATTGTAGTTTTTTATTATTTATTGGTTTTGAAAATTTTATAATCTATTATCTAACCCTTCTCATAGGTCAATTTTTGAAAGATGACCAACATAAAACTAATCTTCAATAGTTTTTTCCTCTTAGGATTTATCAATAGTATCCAAGATTTTAGGATTTTATATTTTATAAGAGTGTTGAGTTCTGTAGAGTACATGACCAAATATATTTTTCATCCTTAAGGACCTCATAAAATATATCAATGTGGAGGTGGACATCATTAGGTTTAGTTAGGAAGATTAGTAGGGTACAATTATTTGAAATTGGTAGAGTTTCAATCTTCATGAATTAAAAAAGGTCATTTGAGGTACCGTTTGTCTCTTTTCAACCTTGGATAATACCATGTTTTATTAAGAAACATCATACCCTTTTTGACTTTATCCATTCTTTGGGAGTTATGAAGGATATGATTCCATTTCACATTGTCATTATGGGGGTATTTCTCCACATCTCACAAAAAATTATATGATGTCGTAATTTTAATCGATTTGTTATATTATTTTTGAGATTTTAAATATTTCTATCAATGGAGAATTATTTTCCTTGAAGTGGGAAGTGAGTGTGCGGTTTTTATTTTAAAGAGGGCTTATTAAATGGAAAATAGGTTCTTAAATCCACTATAATCATGGCTGAAATGATTGATGTTAATTTCAATTGTATTTAATGTAGTTATATTTTAGAGATTTGTGGGTAAGATTCATGATGTTTTCCTAGAAAATGATGTTGCAATACCCCTTGTGTGTGAAATTGAGTTTATGAAAGTGTTGAAACCTTGTGTCAATCCAATTTTTATAACTTTTTATAGGATATAATATCTTGAGTTACTATAGATACATATTTATATTGATGATTCTTAACAAAATGGTTTCATTCAACTGAGTGGGTTGCCTTGGGTGCTCTGGTGTGGGTTATGAAAAAGTCAAATGGTAGATCATAGTTCTGCAACAATTATAATGATTATAACTAAGTGATAATGAATAGGCTATATAACCTCCCAAAGATTGATCTTTTATTTAATTATATAATGGGAGATAATTGGTTATAGAAAATTTAGGTACATATAGGGTATCATTAGATGAGGTAGATGGAATAATATTTCCTGAAGACACTATTGATGTGTGTTTATGGACAAATGATGTTCATGGTGATTCCTTTTAAAGTAAAAATAGCCCTTTTATATTCTTGGGCTTGATTAACTTAGTGTTATGTGAATATCTAAATAATTTCATGGTTATGTCTATAGAATATAGATTTTAAAATTAAAGAGAATATAAGGATCATTCATAGCACTTGCGTGATATTCTTGTAGTATTTGATGAAATAAGTGGAATGAGAAGTTATCCATGTGAAATTTTGGGATTTGTATGGTATATTTGGATATTTATATCATGCCAAAATTGGGGTGTCTGTTGTATATTTCCATAGTTTTATAGTTGAACCTTTAATGTTAGTGATAGAGGTTTGTAGTTTCCTTGGTCATACTCGATATTATATGAGGTATATATGTGAATTGATTAAGATTATATCACCATTGACACAATTAATTGATAAATTTCAGTCCTTCATAAGGAAATATCATTTACTAGATGAATTGAGGACCAAAAAAAGAAGCTAATTAGTTACCATATTTACCATTTTCCAAAAAAAAATGGAATTGTATTTAATGTCTTCTATAATGACACTCATCGTGTCTTGGGTTTTATTTTGATAAATAAATGACCGGTAATATCTTATTTATTCTACTAGTTCAATCCATAATAGTATAAATATGCTACTCATGATCTCAATCATATAACATTATTGTTTTCCATTAACAGAAGCATGAATTATCTTATTGGAGAATACATTTTTCTTTTCGCATATCCCAAGATTTTTTAGTATCTACATTACTAGTGACAATTAAATTTGTATCAATGGGGACATATAAAGTAAATATATAATTATGAATTCATGATCTCTAACACTTTAATGAAAGGATATATGGTGGTTGATTCACTATGTTGGATTTTTTTGGAAAACATGACCTCCATATGATAATACTAACTGATGAGATCACCTCAGACTAATAGATTCATACCACTAGAGTTTACTGCTTGAAAAATAATTTGTCACACATACAAAAAATCTAATGATCCACTAAGGCCTCATTGTCTAGAACTACAAGGACCCATATCCCTAGTCACTGAATTGAGATTCCCTTATCTAGTTTTAGATCCTTCTTGGCTCTCACTCTTGATCATTATTTCAAATAATGGACAAGAAAACAACTAAATTACATGAAAATAACTTATAATCACAAGTACACAATGGATTAATTAGTTTAAATAGTGTTCATATATCCATTATATAATATTCAATCTCTTTCATTCATGGAAGAAACATCTATGTCATAAGGAAATGACATGTGACATATGAATACCTACCCAATATTACAGATGAAGATGACCCAATTCCCTCAGTGATTGAATTGTCTAGAAATATCCCTTCTTGTATTCTTTCCTTTCAACATTAAAACTTCTATATTCAGACCATAACCCTCTATGATTTTATTATCTTGTAATGGAAATGGAACATGCTTGGAGGAACAAGTATTAGACATAGTCAACTTTTTTGAAAGTCATATACTACATGTCTAACAGTACTATCATTATAGTGGGTCCAAACCTATTACAGAGTTCCAAAAATTTCATATATTACCAAATAACTCATTGGTAACTTCTATAGCCTCTATTTCTCTATAGATTATTCTTCAAAAACCTATAATAACATATGAACAATTTTTGTCACCATTTATATTTCACACTAACGAATTAAACAAAAAAATCCATTCAACTTGGAGAAAAGTCTTCCATTTATCATCAATAATGATTATCTTATTCTTGTATCATGAAAAAAAATTATCTATGACTTGTGATCACTATGATGTATACCAAATTATTCCCCTTTGTACTACATCACTACTTCCCCTAGAAATTGAAAATGATTTTAGTTCATATATCTAGATGAATCTTTATCTATGTCCTGCACTAAAACACCACTATAATAATTATATTTCCATCACAGAACTATCAAACAAAAGGAATTATACATTGAAAATTATCCATTCAACTAGACCTACAACATCCCATGAGCATTATTCACTCATCTATTTCCAATAAACTCTATTTGTTGGCTTGATTCCAAACTGATTACGGTGTTGGTGTACTATCACCATAAACTATTACAAGTGTATCTATTAGATAAATAACATTCTCCCACACTTATCCAAGAAAACAATAATCATAAAATATCATAATGATCCCACTCCGATCAGAGAATATTTTTGTTGGTTAAGTCCAACAATCTCCCACTTAGTGAATATTCTCATGATTACCTCAAATCCCACCAAATATGATTATGTTCACCATTTGTAGTGCCCACATAGTTTTTGTATATGAACATTTAAATAATATAGGTAGTTATGAATAATTTAATCCTTATTCCGTCAAAAAATCATCTCATATGAATGAATCAATAGTGATCATTAAGTTTAACTAATACTGAGTTGATTCAGAATCACACTGAAGTCCAATCTATTGATGGTGTCAAGTACCCAGTATATGGTCTTTATCCACACAGATAACATAGTTAGGAAAACTATTCCATGGGGTTTCTATAGAAAATATAGTATTTAGTACACCAAGATCATGTGATACCAACTGACCACCATCTAGAGAATTAAAATTTGAAAAGCTTGATATCATTTGATGATAACCTCCCATTTAAAATAACCTTATTTGAAGCCAAAGTATTTGGATCCCTTTCCTCAAGTTACATTCATCAATATTTCATATTCTACTAGGATCCCCCTATATTGAAAAGGCTTATCCCTTTCTAAAAAAATAATCCATCAATCAGATAATAGATTTGAACACCACCAAAAACGTCATTGTTGCCTTTTTAAACTGATCACATGCCCCAAATATAGGTTTTCCTTATTTTAGATTTATCATGTCTTTTTTGACATCCTTCAAATAATTTACATATTATAGGAAAATGGTCATAAATTATATAGACATTATACTATATCTAATATATATTTTCATAAACATCTATGATCCTCGTGATAATCTACATGTTACTGTATGATCCCAAACCATCTTGAACCATTTTTTCCAAAACATTCCACGTAGAAAACACCACCAAGATTACAATAGATGAATGAAACACTCATGAATCCAATACATTATTTTTGGTCTTTTTAATAAATTCTAAGCATTCACCTCACAACACCTACTAGTTTTTTAGTTTCAACAACCTCAAACTATTACATGATTTTTCCAAAATATCATTCGAAACTACCTTTTCTCTTCAAACTAGAATCTCCCTATACCATCTTCTTGTTCAAATAATTCATCATGGAAATTAAAATGGAAGGTTCTAATGATTCTCATATTTTTTCATTCAGAAACAACACTCACATTGTTGTGCCACTTCATTGATAGGGGTACATTGAGTAATGCGACCCCAATAAGACACCACTAGAACTAACAAAGTATTGATCCACTATACATTATCTTTCTAGATCTTGAACACAATCTACTACATTTTATGACACACACCCCTAGAGTCCACCCTTATATTAACCTCGGATTTTTAACATTTCTCCTCTTATCTAGTGTGTTAAAAATATAGGATCACATACACCATTGTCTGGTGGTTAGCTCAACAAGAATGTCAGTTTTATACCATTAGTTATAACAATTAATCCCATGGTTTGAGTATCGCAAAATATTAATAAATAATCTTCACTTTATCAGTTGATCATTGGAGTTATCTTGGGATGAACTGTGGTCATGTTTCACTCCTCCTTCTGTTCCTTGACCAGATATAACTATCAAATCCTATTGTTATCTAAAGCATTCAGACTACACCCTCTTGCATGTTTATGGATGAACCCCTATTGTCACTTATCCATACTAGAAGTGGGATAGGGAACACTTGGTAGAAATAGAGGCCACCCCATTTTGGCTATAGGACCTATCAAACCTTTAAAACCCATACCTTTGAAGAATAGACCATTTTTTCTGTGTTGATTTATTTTGACTTTCACTTCAACCATTAATTGTAATCATAATGATTGTTAATGCCTCCTACCATGAACAACACACTTTTCTTACTAAAACCTCTACAAAAATCCATGTGATTACTTTTTCATACTTCTAGTATAAAATCACCATGATACCTACTAACTCATGATTTAACGGGACATTAAACCCCTCTACAAGTATCAAGACCAGTATCCTATATGATCTATAGCCTCCACCAATTATTAATCAAACCATTCCAACCCCTTTCTAATGTATTACTTAAAACATTGTACATGTACTAAATCTAAATGATTAAGGGGGCATTGGCTATCAGTGTAAGTATTTAGTATTCTTAACCGAAATCTGAATTCCACCAAAATAATCTATTCATATTTTATAAAACACAAAAAAAATTCTATATCTGAGAAACACTATTTGTATTATCTCTATCTTATAATAAAATACTACCAAAACATTAAAATAAATTCCCCAAGTAAACATTGAAGTCTCCTAACAAATATAAAATTTGGAGTCTTGATTAAATTCTAAGCATACACTCTATAACCAAACAAAGATGCTACTTCTTCGGAAATATGGTCACCATCCGTTAAGATTATCACATGATATCACCACTGAATAAAATACTTATACCACTAGATAAAATTTATTTTGAAACACAGAATTTGGAACTCCCACAGTCAAAGAAACCAACATTTAATTTTCATCATGGACAGGGAAGACCAATACCCATTCCACTATACAAATTTTATCTTCTCCTGTAATGGATCCTTCATGGTTTTCACTCAGGATGTTTTATCTAGAGAATAAAAGAAAACTAGCACATGACATGAAATAAATAAAAAAAAAGTACACAAGGGATTATATCATTTTTCTACTATTTCCTATATCCATGGGAGAAAATCTGCATTTTTTTAATTCAAGGAAACAAGCAACTAAGTTATAAGAGAATAAATTGAACATGTTTGAAGCCCAACATAAAAAAATTATATAATAAATACCCAATGCTTCCATCAATTTTAATGTATAATATTTTTTCATCCAATATTCACCCCTTATCAATTTTTCCTTATACCTTTGTCACATTAATCATTAAAATTCGAGTGTTCTAATTCATTGTTGGAACACACCTTTAAGTTTCCAAATGGGCCCCTTACCATCCAATCAACTTATATTTCATTCATATTATTCCTATATAGTATTCCCAAAATATTTTTGGTCCCAACTTGACATCCACTTTCAATGATTTGATATATTCATATAAATTCCAATATTAGCCTCTAAATTCATTTTTACCTATATCATCACTTCTTCAACCACTAAGAACTGGTGAATAGTACACGTTATAATTTGTGATCCACACTGATGACATCATTGGAAAATTTCATTTATCACTAACCTGTGATGAAATTCATCCATGTGTAATCCCCATTGATTCTCATATTCACATAACTTCATCTCAATCCATCAATTCCTTCATAGCTCCATGCTTTATACTAGAAGCTCCCAATTAGAACTGTATCCTTTCTTACATCAATAGAATAAATGTTAGGGCAGAGCCCTTTTTATTATGGAAAATAAAATACAAAGAGAGATGGATGGGTTCATACAAGAAATATTTCCCTTGTTCTAATCATAACTACAGGAAAATAAAATGTCAAAGTCACATTCATAATCACCAAACCAATCATAATCATAATCTTGAGGACCATGAGACTTTGTAATCATAGTTGGCTTTACATATGAGTAATCCTTCCTACATCCTACTTTATTAGGAGGAACAGGTTGAAAATCTTCAGAATCCAAAACAATGTTTTTTCCTTTGGATAAAACCTGACTATAGGTTTGTTTTTTAGAGTCATCCTCTACATCATCCCACCTTCCTTGGATTCCTTACATCTCCTTTAGTTTAATAATTTCCTCTTGAGTTTGTGAAATATTTTCACCATCACTTAGTGATTTTTTCTCCTCGATCACAAGACAAACACCTTCATTTGTCTTCCCCAAAATCACTCCTGATTCCATGTTACCCTCAGTTCAGGCATTCAAACCAAGCTCAGGAAGTAAAGTCAGGGCCACCCTTGTCCCATATCCAGTCTCAAGCCTACATTCCTCTGTGTAGACCATTAAGCCTTTTTCGGTATCCTTCACCACTTGAGGCTATTGTGAAAGCTCTTGAGATGCTTCATCCACTACTTCAGTACTCATGTACTCATTACCTCTATCTATAGGGGATTTTCTTCTTCCAACAGACTTATGTTGTGTTGTTTGCCTCCTCATCTTCCTCCTACAGGATGTCTCAAAATTCCCTTTCTCTAAAAAGAAAGCACATACAACATTTTTACTACACGCCACTTTATCATGGCCAATAACATGATAGTTACTAAAAAGGTCATGTAATCTCTCATATTCCACCTTTAGAGAGATATCATCATCCAATGAAGACAAAACTATATTATGAATCAGGCAAGAACATATATCAACATCCACTAGAACCCTATCATAATGACCAAATTTCACACATCAGTGGTCCTATCCATTTTAATTTGAATACCCACAGCAGAAAAAATGTCAAAAAGAATCATAGTATGACATAGGATCCAGGGAAGACCAACAATTTTGACCCAAACTTGATCCCAAGTGTTTTTTAAAGAGAAAGGATTGAAATGAAAACCCATTCGTGAAAGAAAATCATACCTAGATTTAGAGAAATTGATCCAATCCCCCATGATATTGGATTCAGATCCTCTGATGGGAAAATAATTTTAAAAAATCCTTGTCCCATAGGTATACATGTTCAGTCAGAAAACCCCTATATAGAAGTTAACATTCGAATCAAATCATATATATTCCAAAATTTTCATCCAGTAGGAAGAACAAGTCTCGTGATTATTGAATACTCAAAAAGCTTAAATATGATAAGAATATCCTCCCTTATAGAAATAATATGGTCATTTTCACCCTTTCTCATGATTCCCTCTGTAGCACCATCATACCCATAATTGAAATGTTGTCTATTAGAAACCCCAATCCTTTCAATTCCTACAAGGCCACTACTAGAGTTCCCTGTATCTGTCAAATTACCAGATGGAGGCCTCATCTTCACCTTATCTAAAGGGAGATTTCCCACCCTCCTCACTAAAGGTTGATTCATATCAGACTCATACAAAGGGAAAACCACGGTCATCATTCGAACAGATCAGTCATCCTCTTATAAATCATTCATCACCATTACATCAAAATTCATCTCTACAACCATAGTCTGCTGCTGATTGAGTGCAGCGGTCACCAATGGGATATGATGAACATCCACTTCTTTGAGTCCCACCATATTCACATAAACCCCCATAAATCTATGAAATTTGTCATTCTCATCATTCAACATCACATTCCAGTGCTATTCATTCAGCTTGGCATGCACGAAGGGTTGGTGATCATCAATATCTTCGCTCGCTGCTACTGTATTCAACTCTCGTGAAGATCTATAGGATAAATCCCTCTCAGTAGCCACTGAAACCCTAACGGAGTGCTGTGGACTAATATCGGCTTTAGAATCCACATGAGGATCACATGCAGGTAGCTCGCCTCCATAAAGAATTATGGAGCCAAGAAAGTGGGGGGAAACCATCGTTAACCTTGCACGACACCAGAGACTCCAGAATTTCCATCAGAGCGGACCTAAACCCTCTCCATCATTTCTTACCCCAATAATAATCACTAATATTAATGGGTTCATCAATATGAGGTGAAATCTAAATCCTTCCCTTGTTCACCAATATGTTACTACTTCAACCACCAAGATATTGACCACTCAACAATATTTATTAAACATTATATATTAAACTAGACCTTCTGTATCCAATGAGACATGTACAAATGGTTTTTTAAGTGAACTACATCCACTTTAAAAGTTCAAATCAATACATTGTTTCAATGTACTCTCTTCATCTGTGATTCCATGTATAACTTATAAAGACCTAAAATCATGATAATCCATCACATAACATAAATAATAGTAATAACAAAAAAACAAATAGAAGTCTCATGGTTACATTTATCAAGAGACTAGAGATGATTAGCGGAAGGTAAAACAATTCAAACCCCTATGTGTTGATATAGAAGAATTTCGTGGATGATGTTTCATATATTAGATGATTGTTACATCTTCTATTTTTATAGTATGTGGTGGAGTCACACCTATTTCATATTGTGGTAGATGTACCATGTGAACTATTTTTTAGGGATATGATAATTGGGGATGCATAAAGGATGATTAGTATCTTGTATACTATTGTGGATGGAAAATTATTTCATTAGTATCATGAGTGGTGGGTTTTTATGAATTTTAATGTTGGCCCTTGTAATTTTATCCTAGTATGCCAAATATATATCATTTAATGAGAGATAAAGTTTGGTGGAAGAGGATGAATATGTCAGTGGATGTGTTCCTGTCTAGATATTTAGTTATTCATATAGTGAATGTATATCATTATGTTCCAACATGATTTTTTGTTAATATAAGATGGTCCATAATGGAAATAAAAAAATATCATTGTGCGATTTATAGATAATTTATAAAACTATTCGAATGGATGATATTATATATATTTTATCAAGTATAAAAAGATAAATTCTACTCATTTCTTAGTGATCAACAATTCATTTGTAGTATAAGATATGGAAAGGTTGCATATGGATGAGGTGGATTAGAATCATGGTATTTTTAGGTGATGATATCTGATTGAGATCATAATTTTACATTAAGAGTTGGGTAGATTATATACTATAGTCCTAGAACTCATTTTTTTCATTAAAACTAATTTTCATCCATAGCTATATTCATAGATAGTGAGTACAATAAAAAGTCATGAGTAAATTTTCTATACAAGTGATTATGGTTGTACAGTCTCATTAGAGAATCATTTTCCTTTGGTTTATTTTCCCTATTATAATAGCTATCACACTTCTATTGTTATGGATCCTTTAAATTATTTTTTGGTAGATTTTGATAAATCTCAGATTATAAGAACTTCTTTGATCTGATTTGACATAGAGTATGATATAGAATCTGCAGTTGATTTCAATGTGAATGAGAGATTCTCAGGATCATCAAAATTCATATGTTGATCAAAGTATAAAGTCTATATACTTCTTGGTTAGTGATAATGTGTTATGGAATATTTCTCCTCATTATGGGATGTGGTAGTTAGGTAGAGGTTAAAAGATTTATAATCATCATTTTACACCATTCAATGTATTGGTGTGAGTTGATGGGGTGGAATATTAGTTTTATTTCCCCTATACATGGATTGAATTCATGAAATTTAAACATTTTGTATCCAAAAATATATATTTAGGATTACTCCTATCTCATTTGTTATATAAATATAGATATTTCGAAAGATACGACCTTCATGGATTAGGTTTTCAATAATAGAGATCATTCAGAAGAAGGTTATTTAAGGATTAAGTATTCCCCATGTTAATGTCTTGTGAAGGCATGGTGTATTAGAGGGATATACATAGGCATGAGATTAATAAATTTGAAACCATATTGTAGAGTTTTATTTATATTTTTTATTATTATGATATTGATTTTGGTGGTCTGATTATGTGATTAAATTTATTAATCTCACTTTTATATTTTGTTTTTCTTTTGGGATGGGGAGATTTCTATTTTATAGGTATCTCATATAGTTTTTGTGTTTGTACAATTATTTTTTAACTTTTTTAGCTTCTATTTTTAGGGATAATAAATTTTTGAGTGGTATCTATTTTATTTCCCTAAAATTTTTTTGACGTTAATTTATGTGTTTTAGGTGTTTTATGTGTTTATAGGAGTTTAATGGTTTTTCCAGAAAGGGATAGATTATTTTTTTCCAATAAATGAAACCACATCATTATTTTGTGTCTATTTTACCAAGGATGGATCTATAATAGTTTTCATTTATATTTAGTTATGTTAGTTCATTATTTTTTGAGATATATTTAATCTTAGTGTTTATTATATAAGTTTTAAAGGAAGTTTTTGTCATTTTTAAAACTAAAATATAGTGATTCGAGCCTTATCGTAGTGGATTTGGTTTAACTTCTAGTAAATACACATCTACCATGTAGAGCATGGAAACATTTTTTCATATTTTTGGTTGTGTACTATGTTGTACTTTTCAATAAAAAAGTATTAATATTATCATATAGTCTTCAAGTAATAAGAAAATATGGAATGGAGGGTAAATGTTATATTATGGAGGACTATGTCTTGATTGGTCATCCTTATCCATTATTTTAATTATTTTCCATCTATATCATCAAATATTTCTTATAGGATCAATTTTAGTGTTCTTTAATTCCCATTGTAAACTATTTAGAAATTTTCATTATGAAATTTAGTTATACATGTCTTTAGGTTCTCTATCCACATTTTTTAGTTTTTTTATATGTTTATATAGCTTTTCAATATGGTTGGTATATTTTGTTTTGGAAAAGGGTTAAATGATATAGTATAAATGAGGTTTTATTGGTTTTTTAACAATAATTGATAGATCATTGTTCCTTGATTACAGCTTCACATCTCTTATTGTTTTGATAGGTGAATCCTACTTTGAGTTTGGGGATTATGATTATTACTATTTTATTTTATTACTGATTTTAATTGATCTTGAATTAAAATTATTTGTTTGAATAGTTTATATTAAAAAAATAAATTTCATAATTGGATGGATGTTATAATTGTGATGTTAGATGATTATTTTTTACAGGAATTCATATAATTTTAGTGTTATTTCCTGGTTTTTTATGAACATGTTTATTTTACCATTAGTTGTTATTGATGTGTTAAAGCATATTTAATTGGATCACTGAATTAAATGATTGTAATGAAGGTTAAAATATAAAAATTTAAAATTGATTGTCCAATAATGTTATGTTTATGAATAAATTTTTAAATAAATCATGAACTATAATTTGAGAAGTTTTGTTTTTGTTTCTTAGAAAAATTATGTTTTATTGTAATTACAGTGCTATTTATGAGTTAATTTTTTTACAATGGTGAAGATGAATTGGTTTTATATTTAATTTTGTGAATATAAGGATGAATTATTATTAATAATTATAAGTATAAGTATTAACAAGAATTAGTGGGGGTGCATAGGTGGTAAACCATGCAATAATACATCCAAAAGACCATTGTTCAAATCCTACCATTCCCCTTAGGTTATTTTTGATTAATTCAATAATGCATGTGCTATAATAGATAGTGTTGATATAGGTATGATGTAGTAATGTTGTGAAGCATTCATGATACAGGTGAGTGATGGAGACCCATAGATGCTGATACATGTAGGTATTTTGGTCCATCAAAAAGAAGACACCTTTAGGCCCTCCAATGTTTGACCTGCAGGCATTTTATACATGAGTAAAAAGGGAAATATGGTTTTCTTATCCTTTAAGTGGAATGAACATCATTTCAATTCAATGTGGTAGTGGTGTGTGTTTGTGCATGGGCGCACGCGCGCACGCGTTAATGTGTGTGTCTTATTTTGAATGAAATTTTAAACTTGAACATCATATATATATAGTTTTGAACATTGTTTGAGGTATATGGTGTCCCTTATCTAACCCTAAAAATGGAATCATCATATAATAAATTAAAATAACCTGATAAATAGGGATTAGGAATGGGTTCTATTAAAAAATTGAAGTGTTGAACTGATAAATTAATTTCAATGAATATATTATTTGGTTATTTATTTAAAAAATTTAGTAGAGGAAGTGGGTAACATAAAGTAGATGATGTTTTGAATCATCATGTGGATAATGATTCTCTTGAGGTTAGTAAATGATGAACATGGAAATTGGTTGTGAAATACATAAAAGGGAAAAATATGTGCAGTTGTTGCCTCATTTCCTACAACATGATGTCAGTATTATGTGATTCTATATCTGGAAGTATAAAAATCTTACATTTCATGTTATAGTTCTCTTTATATAAATTTATTTCTTTTTAATTCATTCCTTACACACTACACTAAATTTAAACAAATCATGATATAATATTGTATTATTATTATTTAATTTTATAGATATCACCTAGTTGATGGATTGGATGGTATGTATGGGACTAGATAATGAAACCATATATTTTTAATCATTTATTTTATAAATTCATTTCTTATAAATCAGATAGAATAGAAAATAACATTATATGAAGGTAAAGAGGTATGTTTTTCTAAAAATATTTTGTCTACACATAATGTGTATATATATTAATTAATTAAAATAATTACCATTGAATATTGATTTTAATTGAATGTATTTATTATATAATCAATAAAATGTTTTTATATTCATCTAGTAGTTTGTTCATGGAACGGAATGAAGGTAAACTCTGTTTTATTCTTAAAAATTCATTTTTCAACAAACAGTTTTTTGTGCTTTGAAAATTTATTCTAAAATGAACTTATTTCACATATAGAGTTTGAATATGATAAATTGGATTATGTATTTTTAATCAGAATTATTAATAATATATATCAAGTTTAACATAATTTTTTTCCATTAAGAACAGTAACCGAGGTAAAATTCATTATTAAGGTATGGATTATAAGGGGTTAACAAAGGGTTAAACAAATTAGATAAAGGATTAAATGACAAAAAATATTTTATAAATACATTTTAATGGTTATATTTCATCCCTATATCTTAAATTATTTGATTATGAGTCATTTTTTTGCTACTTTTCTTGAGTAATTATTTAAAATGTTTTAATATTTAGAAAATATCCAATTGGGACCCCTCACTCCCTTATAAAACGAAACCACCTATCCTCTCTTCCCTATACATAAAGATCCTCATGGAATGGTCAATACCTATAGGGAAATTTTTTAAAAATCCTTTATATGTACTACATTGTTTTTTGATTATAATATCATTGTTTCAAGGCTTAAGCTCTTAGGCAAAAGAGGATTCTCAATTAAGAGGTATAACCCTTAACCGAGTACAATCAAATATATTTCTTCTTATATGTTCTTAAATCTAACTAAATCCGTAATAACATAATGAATATAATATCATCAATATAATTATATTCTTTATTGTTTATGTAAAAACCATTATTCCTCTAACTAACTATGTGATATGAAATAAATGCGTCATTCATGCATACGTCCGACCTCAAATCTAATGTGCACCCTCTCTTTCAGACTCCATGTCATTCCCTCATGTTGGATCACCTTGCTCAATCCAACATTGTTTGTAACACCCATTCCCTACACACAACCCTATAATCTTACATGCAATGATTTATTGGTCCCTTGGGATATTTCCCCTATGCCTCCAGTGTAAGAATTATCATACCCCTGGATTTTTAGCATAGGTACTATAACCCCTATTATTTATCAATATATTGAATTTAATGTGGAACATGTGATTGGACACTCCTCTACTTCATTAAACCCTATAATTTCTAAATCCATGCCCCACCCAGAGGGGCATGAGTGGTGATATGCAAGCCCCAAGAGTAGGGAGTGGGTCCCCAACATCCAAGATGCGTGAAGAAAAACTTCCTAGTCCTAATGTCCTCGAACATGATGTTAAAATGTGGCCTCACAGTATGTGATAAGCACCAGAGGATCTATGTGTGAGTTCAATGGGATGGTATCCACACCGCCCACCCTCATAGGGAATGATATCCTCCACACAAGAACTGATATCCTCCTCACATGGAATGAAATCCTCCATGTGAAGCTTCCAAGTGTAATCCCCAAACCATATTTTTTTGAACTTCTATCATGACCCAGGCATCAGGTCTACTGCATCCACTTGCTTCTTAAACATACCACGAATCAGGTGGTGTTAGAGGTTAGTATAAACCATGAAATCCACCCAATCACCACCATGGGATTTATAAATATATATAAGCCCTAAACTCCACTCCAGTTGTCTGATCCTATGTGTAAGCCCCAATATACATACTCTACAATGGGCCACTTTCATGCATAAGCCCCAACCACATGATCCTATGGGAATCCTCCTTAGTTATATGCCAAATCCCATTACAAACTATCTGGTCTTTAATTCCCAACTAACAGTGATATATAGAAAGAATCCTTGAGGTACAAAACCAATATGTTCATCCATCCTAATTTTTTTAAGAGCCACATCCATGTATGGTCATTCCACTCCCATAGAAGACCACATCTCTGTCAAGTACATCAGGATAATCAATGTTCAATCCCCTCATCAACTATATCCATGATAAAACATCCAGTGAATGGTAGTTTACATACATAATCCCCCAAAAAACCCTCATCAATGACCTATTTGCGACAGGATCATCTAAATGGTACAATGTTAAACAACATGGACCGGTATTATCACACTAACTTAAACTACAACATCGAACCACATGGTTTTTTATCCCTATCTTATGGAAATGGAACATTAGAAACCCCTCTAATATTCAATCACAACCTATTTTAAACCAAGGTGTTCCCTCATATGGATTCCCCTCCTTTATCCTCCCCCATGGGTGTTCCAGTCAACCTTGATGGTTTGATATCTTCCCTTTATGGGAAAAACCTCTGGGATCCACCCCAATGAGGCATTATGATCTATCCATTGGTAAAATTACATGTGTGAAATCATACATCCTATATATGGCCCTCTAGGAACATCATCCATTAGGTGTTCTGATAAATCAACTATATCTCTAAATGAGGTTAAACTCATTCCATGAGCTTCTGCAACCAAATATTTTGATCTATCTCCAAAATATGTTAAATTTATGAAATCAAATACATAACTCATGTAAAACATGTGTTTTATATGGTGAATGAATAGGAAGATATATTCCTTTATTGTAAAATACCTCTTGATCAACATGGGATTCCTTGGGATCTATGTCTATGATTCCTCTATGAGGTCCCCTCTGAAGAGGAGGAGTATAGGTGACCAATGTTCCCAATGTATATATATACAAAATGATGCCCAACATGACTACTCTGCTAACCAAAGGTTGAATCCTTCTCAAAACCCACTATAATGTCTAGAGAAATTTTTTGTAATTAACTGGTGTCCAAAAATAGAGGGTACCATGTATATGTTCCTCCAACACGACTTAACATTATACGGGAGGACTAGATGAGGTGAAAAGTTACAACATGTAATTTATGGATGGAGGAATGGAAATACCATCATCATATTTTTATCAATGTTTATACATCAACATTGTAAGTGATGAATGATTCTCACCATTGGAAGGTGGGAATGCTAGGTAACCAGAATTCCATTTCACAATAACACAAAGGATGTGTTCCCTAGATAAATCCTGAGAAATAGAAATAGTGAATCTGGTGTGAAACTCTTTTCCTTAGTATATTGAATAATAGCATTTGAGAAATCATAAGATTTTCATATCATCATATCCAACTATATGGTACTAGGACCCCCCAATAAAAATGTTGGTCTAACATGGAACTCAATAGAAATTTGGGAATTTAAAAATTGGGAATTATTTTCTAATACATTATCAAAATGGATCATTCTATCCATCCATGAATGGTTGGATAATGTTGGGGAATTGGAAAATTGTTTCATTATATTAGTGTTTGACATCTGAATCCACTTAAATTACTGAACCCATGTCGGAATAAACCATCAACCAAATTCATGAATATGTGGGGGAAGAAGGAATTTTAATTTGAAAATCCCACATGACTCTGCCTCTTCCACAACCTCATCCAAGACTACTTCAACCAGGAACCCAAGCCACATATCACCATCAAATATTTTCCAATGGTTATGGATGGACACACTATATGTTGGTATGAGTGGGAGGGGTCACTCTCACAAGGTATATAGATTTCTAGTACATGGAAGCATATGTGCCTCACCAACACTATCTCACACATGGGTTGCATAGGGAACAACCCATCCCTATTCCAAAAGATAACTGATTCAATATCCTCTCCGACAACTGATCCTATGAATCACTCCCCTACACTAAGGAGGTGGGGGTGATCAAGTCACCCTGAGTGAGACAACTTCTAGAGAGCTGATATAAAGGGCTCCCACTAGGCCCCATCCACGCCAAAAAAATGTTGGTCCATCAGGTCCTAGAATAGGTGGCTATACACCCCCTCCACCAACCCCAATCAGAATCACCAGGTGTCAACATCGCGTGCAATCCATGGAGAATTCATGGAAAGGGGAATCATCTTCTCTGACTCTAGTGGTCCCTTCCAATGTTAGGGAATTCCACCATATTTCTACTTCAAACGAGCAAGGATCCTTCTATTCCTAGTTGGGATCAAGACCTCAGCTACCCCATAGGTATTTGGGTTGTCTCTTTAAATTATTAGCACCACCAATTGTTGTTATGTGCCAACTTGTGATGATGAGTTTTAGTACAGAGGTCCACCATGCTCCATATTCAACCCATGTGAATGTCCTCCCCATTCTCACAATAAATGTGAAGTTCCTCCTAATTCTATTACTAATTCATGTGGAGTTCATCCTCACTTATATAACTAGTACGAAGGTTCTCCCCACACTACAATAACCAAACAACTGAAAGGTCATCCCCGTGTCACACAAATAATCCTGAAGATCCTCCTAGTGCCACTCCTAGATCAATTGAAAGTCCTTACCACTATAGAATCAATCAAAGTGATGGTCCTCCCCACTTAATCGATAATCATTGTGAAGTTCCTCCTCATGCTGTCATCATCAGAAAACATGTCGGTCTTCCACATTCCACTACCAATAATACTGGTGATCCTCTCCACTACATCAACAATAAAAATTGATCCCTCTCCATGTTTCCATCTATTATGGACGAGATCCTCCCCACACATTCAAAAACCAATACATAGGTCTTCTTTATATTACATTAAATCTACATAGAGGTCCTCCCCATGTCCATTTGATCAGTACAGAGTTCCTTCTCATGTTAGAATCAACAATACAGAGGTACACCCCATTCCCTCAGTACCATTTGGTATATAGGTCCTCCCTATGTCCCCATCAACCAAATAAGAGTTACTCTATAATATTTCAATTACTATAGTGGAGGTACTCCCCACTCATACATAAATCAATGGGGTGGTCATCATTGTGCTCACAACAACTAAAATGGAGGACCTCCCTATATCAAATAAAATCAAAGAGGAGGTCATCCCCACACTATCACCCACCATCACATAGTTCCCCCTCATGATAAATAATTATCGTACCCTAAAAACCATCCCAGAGAATAAGGATAAACCACCACCACTAAAGAAAAATCATGGGAATCTTCAAATCATCGGTAATCTCATTCAACTCTCAAATTCCAAGGGGGAATGTGATTCAATAATGGACATTCACCCCATACATCGGCATCACAGTTTGGGAAAGTATCATGTTTAGTGAATTTATTCATCCTAGATGGTGACATCCAAAGAATCCCCAAATCACTTCATAGGTACATGCAGGTGGAGGAATATTTTCCCCCTTCAATGGGCTCACGGTACAATAATCTTTTTCATCTCTTATTTCCTTGTCCACCTCTACCCAGTATCAAATAAAACTACTATATAATGGTATAGATGATTTGAACACATTCAACCCACCAATGATCCCTAATTCCCTCACACATTCTCTAGTGATGAACACCCAATCCTATAATGATGTGATGATGTGGTCGTAGCTCCCTTGAGAGACAACCTAGCATGTAACTAATAGTCGACTCACACAAAGACTCCTTCATTGAACAAATATCCTCTACACCAATACACATTAGTGTCGATTCCAATATCTTAGTAAGATCTAATCAAAATTTTGGTAGATCAATAGTAGGGACCTGATTCTAAGAATGAATGCTTGTGGGAGACACTGGTTGTTCATCAAAAATTTTATATTATTCTATCCAAATGCAACATCCAACATCCAAATTATGGATCTCCTCACCCAGGTCTAGAGCATGTGTTTCTTATAGACCATCTATAAATTTCATCGTGACCACTATGATAGTAATTTGGTTTATTCAAGAAATTAGGATCACTTCGATGACATTAACCAGCAGTTTTGAATTGTTTAATTATTCGTTCTCATAGTGGCTCTGCACTGTAAGTCACCTGATTACCACTATAGCCTCCAAAATAGATATGTTAATAGCCTAATATTTATACCTAGAATCCTGGATGATGTATCTTTACAAGTGCATATCCTGGGCTAGGTATAGTACGCTACCCTCCACATCATCCCTATCTTGCAATAGTCTGATCTACCTATTGATATTGAGTATTTTTCTCTAGGTATAATTATAGTAATCATGGTTGTTCCTATGTTATCCAAGGTGGATAGTACTGATGAAGGGTATAAAAGTGAAAAAATACCCCTTGGGGTAGAAAAATTTCATGTAGACTCTCATAAATGTGTCCTCACATGCCTTCAATGGTAGTCACTCAGCCCCAGAGATCCCTCCACATATTTTTCTGTTGGTCAAAACAAAAATAAGGGTAAAGAATAGGTTGTTTATTCAAACAACTCATATCTTCTTTACATTGTACCAAAAAAGTGGTTGATCCCACGATTTACACCTTTCTCTAGAAATTAGTAGATCATAAGAGGATCATCAATGAGCTTTATGCTGAGCAAAGCTTGGATATTGGTTCTCCTTGATAGGATCATGTCCCCCACTATGGTAGTAGCCAGTCCTACATGGCCATTTTTCTCTAGTTCAGATTGGCGATCCTTCTCATCTAGATCAATAAGTGGTAGAATTCTATTGAAATATACTAAGATTCAAGTCAGCGAATCTACCTATGAAGTGTGATAATCTTCCTTGTGACCCAGATTGAGCCACTCCCTGAGCCATCGAACCTGCTTATGGAGTCAAAAATCATGTCAATGCATTGGTGGAAAGGAATCCTTTTTAATATAGGGACCAAGTCCTGGATGATTTTATACCCCCTATAACCACTCACCTCAATGCCTTAGAGACACAATAGTTGGCAATCCCATCTGATGGAAACCCTAACCCAAAACGATTGGGCGAAAAGTAAGAACCCTAATATTCTGGGAACCAGAGAATTTCCCCATTCTACTAGATGGGAGACCCACTATATCATTTTCCCCACTTCATCTATAACGCCCCGACCCTAGTTACCCAGAGTCGGTGCATTATTACATAACATTGGCATGATCACAAGAAAGATCAAATATCGTAAGACCGATTGGTTTAGTAGACTTGGAAACAATAGATATATCCATAAGTCTTACATTACATCATAAAATGAAAAACTACTACAACAACATATTGTCTCCATAATCCACACTCATATCCCCACATAATATCCCTGCAGGTCATTCATAATTTACTTCTTCACTTCCTGGGAAAAATAAAACATAGAAAAGGGGTGAGCTCAAATGCCCAGTAAGGATAAAAATATAGCGGAAACTTTCATAAATAAGAATAAACATTTAAGGAAATGTATAACTAAAACAAAAGCCTTTCAAACTTGAACTTTCAACATAGTATGGCATAAATAAAATGAAATAATGCCATTTACTTATTCACATGGATATTATACTAATCGAAAAATCACATGCAAAATCAATAACCACTTTCATAATGTCGGAATGCATAATGCTGAACTTTAATTTCTTTTTCAAGGCCTCGTCCCAAGACCTAGGGGCTAACTGTAACCAGTACCCAACCCGGAGTGACTCTAATAACTGGACACCAACCCGGAGTGCCTCTAATAACCGGACACCAACCCAGAGTTCCTCTAATAACTGGAGACCAAACTGGAGTTCCTCTAATAACCGGAGACCAAACCGGAGGGCTTACTTTTACCGGTCCCCAACCCGGATCATACTTGTCTAACACATTCATCTGAATGAAAGGTTGAAATATAACATAATCATTTGGATTAAAAATAACTTATGAAATGTCAATACTCTAAACAAAAACCATGAGTGAAATAATAATAACTTATCCACAGTCAAAAATATCGCAAAACCTTCAATAAAATATGGATGTTTTGTATCATAATAAATCAACTTCAAATAAGCTTAAAATCCATCAAAGGATGTTGACATAGATGAAATAAAGACTATTTTAGAAAAATATCTCTTTCTTTTAAATCATTTTAAAAGTAACATAATTATAAAAAAATACATTCAATTTGAAAATATTATTATAAGCTTGTAAGGGAAGCTTCGACGATTTTATAACGGCAGAAAATAGCCACACCCGCCGTATAAGTTAAAAAAACATTCTTACCTTAATTTTGTCGAAAAGGTTAAAAAGCACCTTATTTGAAAAAATACAGAAAGATTCCTTTATAAACCTCTTATAAAAAGTCAAAAAAAAGGTATAAATGACTTTAACCCATATTCTAGTAAATAGTAAAAATGTTTTGGAATTCATTTTTAAGAAACATGGATGTGGATGATAAAGAGATCCCAGTAGATTATTACGTATAAACAACCTCGGATAATGAAGAGATTGTGAAATAACCCTTACCAATTTGGTAACTTATGAAACATACAACCCATGAAAGAGGTATCATACAATGAATATGTAAATACACATAAATTAGAGTGTATTACACAAGGAATATAATTATGGGCAGTACATACACCACACAAAAGATGATGGTGGCAATATGGAATGAATCTCACGGGAATAAGGAGTGAGATGAAAACCCCTTACCTTGTACTTTTCCTTGGTTGGGGTAGGTTAAACTCCTGAATAATGGTGAAATAATTGTAATTAAATTATACAAGAATCATATACATTAATATGATATCATATATGATCTTTTAATATTGATTTGATAATAATATCTTAGTATTATCGTTGTTTCGGGTGTTAACTTACTTTTTTTCTTTTATATGTTTTGTTACATAATCCATGTTTGTCATGTATAGGTTGTATATTATTCATATCCATAATTATATCAAGTCCTTAAACATCATTTTTAAATCATCAAATGATAATTATACTTGAATGGATACGATGGAGAATGAATCTCATCGCGTTCGTGGAGACGGTAGTCTGTACGTACGCACAAGCGACAATATCATTCTTTTGAAATAATATATAAATGGTTGTTATATCATATATAAAGAATCATTAACATGTTATATTTATTATTTACATGAGTTACATATCATTATTATACCCATCCAAAGAATAATATATTGAATAACAATTACACCATGACGTGGAGACGGTAAGCCGTACGTACGCACGTATGGTGACATGTTATTCAAAGGGTGGATAGAATACTGAATATGGTTGTACCATATTTATAATAACATCACATTATATATATGATACTGGATTTATTATTTTAGAATGGTAATAACAAAGGAAGAAGAAGTGGAAGAAGAAAGGAACTTGGAAAAGGGTGGTGAAATCATTACCTCTTCTTCGGGTTCTTCCTTTTGATTTGATCAAAACTGATCCTTAGGTTGGCTTTCTGATCAAACTAAGGCCTCTAGGTTGTAGTTAGGGAAGTTGGGAGAGTATTTGGGCAGATTTTTGCCGAACCAAAAGGTTTTGAAGGTGTGAAGATATGAGAAGGAGGAGTGCCCTTTTATAAGAGGGGTGAGGGGCACCTTTGGAAAAGCTAGAAATATTAGTTTATAATAAATTCATATTCGGTTTCTAATGGCTCCAAAGTTGATTATATAAATGTTAAGGTGGTGATGGGTCGAAAACGACTCAACCAATAGAATTTAGACCGGTTTGGGTACTTATATTAACCTTATCTTTAAGTATTAACTCTAAGTTAATTAGTTTCACTTTTACAATGTCTCTTTGTATTTTTATATAATATGGTTAATAAACTTACTATATACATCCACGAGACCCCCAAGTGGTCCATTAATGATACACCTATCATGATATAAGTCTCTTGGCCGAGCCTTAGATTTTTAGAAATTTAATATCAATTAATAATATAATATTTGTTTTAAAAACTCTTTTATGTCAATTTTGACACTATTCAATAGTTGATTTTTGTGAAACTCATAACAGAATGATTACTTAGAAAAAGTTAATTAAATAAATTCTAATATTTCATATTATCCTATAAAATTAGTTTAATTCATTAAAAGTTTCATATTATATTTATTTGGGTATTTATAATATCAATTATTTGATTTTCCACTATTATATTTATTACTGCATCATCATTGTGTCATAAATAAATTAAATTATTTAATGACTAAAAATTATAAATAAAATATAATTATGTATTAAATCTTTTTATCTTTCTAATTAATATTTATAATCTAAAATCCAACATATATAACCCTATGTAAAAATTATTTTTCTAAAAGATATATGCTTGTGTCATTTTTGTATTCATTTTAACTTAATTAAAATAAAGTGTCCCTATCACCTACATGTGGCACCATGGTGTCCCAAAATCGACCCAAATAGGACTAGGTCCGAACATGTATCAACCAATAAGTCTAGGACACGTTTTAGGGTAATTTAGTATTATTATAATATTATTTTTTAACCCCTATTTACCGGATTTACCCTTAACCATGGTAAATAAAATATTTACCGCAGTAATTATACAAAATGTATAAAAATAAAAGTTACCTATTTACACAATTTTAACATACTGATTCCAAATATGGAATCCATTTTTCTAAATTCAAAACACAGAAGTGGCAGAAATTAATTTAAAATTAATTCTCGCTGTCAAAACAAAAAGCGTGTTTTTAAGAGATAATAACTATCAAAAGATTGAGACTTGTTTATGTTCGGTTTAATTGTAAAATTATGTCCAATGACCAAAATTATATTAAATGGTAAAACTATATTCTAAATATACTTTAAAACCACTCAAATTCATAATTTATCACTATTGATTATTTTGATTAAAAAAAGTTGTTTTTAATTAAAATTTAGTAATTTTCACTATTCATCAAAATATTAAAGTTATCCAAAAAGTACCAAAATTTCACCTTAGGCTAAATTCGATATTCCGAATCCAAAAATGAAGTCCATTTTGAAATATAAAATATATATAATTTCAAAAAGTAGGTATTACTATTCATAACGGCTAGTTTGATTGGTTGTGGTGTGTGTTAGAACTCGAAGTTGCGTACAACACACGCTACTGTATTATTCAAAGGAAAGCGTACCGTGGATGCCTGGGATGTTTCATTTTAAATTTTTTTTTGATGTCCCCATTTAGTCAAAAAGTTTAAAATATTTTATTTAAAAAGGGTTCACCATTAAAAGTTGGTAAAAGTTCAATACTGAAAATGAATTTGTTCTTAAATTATGTCTAAGAAACTTATAATATGGATTCTAAAATTATAAGGATTATATAAAGTTTAAAATTTAGTTAATACTATTCATAACCTCTTTTGAATGGCTTGTTTGGTAAGTCATGGTGTAATTGAACTCGGTGTTGCGTGTAGTGCAAGTTATTGAATTATTTTGAAGAAATAACACACTATGAATTATTGGGGTGTTACATTCTCCCCTCCTTCAATAATTTGCGTCCTCACAATTTGAAATTGTTCTTAGAAAATAAAAGGTTGAAAATAGAAAATATATTTGTGGGAAAACCCACATCGGAAATTGGGTTACTAAAATTTAGTCTTTATATGAGGAAAAGAGAAATCAAAGGGTCACCACCAAATTATGATCTCGATTAGGAGAACATTGGTGGAAATTAGAGCCATATAATTGGAGGAAAAACGTAAATATTTATAGGTAGTGATTGAGGTCATCAATCACAAACAAGTGTAAAATTGAGGTCCTTAAATTCATCAATCTATGATGATTTGAAATACCATCGGTTCAACAAAACATAGGGTATTAGGATAACACATTTTTGACGTTTCAAAATATCTTTGTTGAAATCCCACATCGAAAAATGAATTAATGAGGCCTCTATTTAAAATAAAGAGTGAAAAGTATGAAGATTACCGAAAATAACACATACTAGGGTTCCATGTAGAAAAATATGGATATGGAAGAAAAATATAACCATCAATTATCTGATGGAGAGTGGTAGAGAACATGGCTATGAAAAGGCCAACAATCTCAAAGCCATAAATTAGTGATGATTGAAGGTACCATCTAGGACAACAATTTTGTTCTAAGTTCCTTTTCTTAATGTTGAGGAATTTATTTATGAGATTGGATAAGATCATAAGGAGATATACTTACTTTATAATTAGAGTTTTATCCATTAATAAATTTCTACCACAATCTCATCTTTCACTATAAAAGATAATAGAACGTAAAAAAATTTATTTACACTATTCGTATATGGTTCCAAACTAAACGAATTTATAATTCATCTATAAGATCTTTTAATAAAAACTACATTATTTAATCCAGGACATCTCGTGGGGCAGTGGTAGGTGATACACCCTTGTCGCCCATCGGTTGCGGGTTCAAGTCTCGCAGCCTTGCCGGACGTGACGGGTTGCCGCCCGACCTCCGGGTTGTCCTTTTATGGAAATCCAAAATAATCCAAACTAGAACTATCCAAAATACTTCTGCCCAAACTCACACTCCAACATTTATATAGAAGGTAAACATAATGTAGATCCTTTTTACCCCGTAATAGCATATGAATACCTTCATCATGTATTCTTTTAATACACTGAAACATCCTGAATTACCATATTCCTTGATTACATTCATGCTCCCTAATTCCATATAGAATGCTGGATATACTTCATCAATACAAAAATGTTTTAAACCCCAACAATGATGGAATATACAAATCATTAATCAGTTACAAGGTATTCAAGAATATCCAATATAATTTATCCAAAACAATCATGTATTATTCCAAAATCACTACCTCGGTATCAGACATATATTATGGTTTATCAATCTCTCGACCATATATTTTCCAAAAATTTATACTGCTATTGAGTCACTTTTCTTTGTTCCACACAATCTCAAGTCCTTAATGAAATAGTACTGCAGTACAATCCTTATATACTCCATAATTATTATAACAAGTACATTGTTGATACAACACTCAATTGACATAATCAACATAAGAACTCTAATCATTCCTCTTCATCTGTGGTAGTATCATAACTTGATTATTATCCAATAGCATCATTTGCAGCATAGTCTGATGACTGGGACATAGGTTCGCGTAGTGTCCAAACTCCTTGCAAATGAAGCATTGTACATTTGAAACCATTTTCTTACCCTTGCAGTCACGTACTTTGTGCCCTTTTTCTCCACACTTATAACAAACTCCCATTCCTTTCAGGCAAGTTCCAGGGTGTTTCTTTCCACAGTTATCACATATGGAAAAATTCTTCTTTTCCCGCTTCCCTTTATCCATCTTTCTCTCTTCCATCCTTTTCTTCTCTTGCTTCCCTTCAAATCCATAGGACTCAGTAAACTCTTTACTTATCTTATCAACACATGATATTATTTCTTCATATGATGATAATACATGCGAGACTATTTCTCTTGTAAATTATGGCTTAAGACCATAAAATATATGATCCTTCTTTCTCTTTGTATCATGTGCATTGCTAGAGTTCTCATTCCTTCTACTGGGCGCCATTTCTAAACAATGGCATACATTAGATTAGTTTATGAATAACAATACCTAATCCCAAACTTGTAAAACACATAACATAAATTAAATAGTTTATGGATATAATCCATAATCATAAAAATGTCTCCTTTGAGGAAGTATATACTCATAAACCCTTCATAATGATTTGTAAAGAAAATCAGAGTTATCCTAAGAATATCTCCCAGGAGTGTCGTAACCAAGAGTGCAGTAAGGCCCATTGTCATGCACCAGTTCCCATTCGAGTCTAGCTCAAAGCGGTGTTTTTGAGTTTTACCCCTAGGTACATCTGTGCCAGAGCCGCCTCTACCTGCTCGTATCCAGAAAGGGATGTATTGCTCGGAAAACTCACAAAATCTCTACAATACCAAAATTATAGTAAGTTCTTCTATACTAATCCTCAAAATTCATCTTAAATCTATGTGCTCTAATCAGAGTTTATCTAAATCTAGCTTCCAAGGTTTGTACTAAACTTCCTCTGATACCAACTATAACGCCCCGACCCTAGTTACCCAGAGTCGGTGCATTATTACATATCATTGGCATGATCACAAGAAAGATCAAATCTCGAAAGACCGATTGGTTTAGTAGCCTTGGAAACACTAGATATATTAATAAGTCTTACATTACATCATAAAATGAAAAACTACTACAACAACATATTGTCTTCATAATCCACACTCATATCCCCACATAATATCCCTGCAGGTCATCCATAATTTACTTCTTCACTTCCTGGGAAAAATAAAACATAGAAAAGGGGTGAGCTCAAATGCCCAGTAAGGATAAAAATATAGCGGAAACATTCATAAATAAGAATAAACATTTAAGGCAATGTATAACTAAAACAAAAGCCTTTCAAACTTGAACTTTCAACGTAGTATGGAATAAATAAAATGAAATAATGTTATTTACTTATTCACATGGATATTCTACTAATCGAATAATCACATGCAAAATCAATAACCACTTTCTTAATGTCGGAATGCATAATGCTGAACTTTAATTTTTTGTCAAGGCCTCGTCCTAAGACCTAGGGTCTAACTGTAACTGGAACCCAACCCGGAGTGCCTCTAATAACCGGACACCAACCCGGAGTGCCTCTAATAACCGGACACCAACCCGGAGTTCCTCTAATAACCGGAGACCAAACCGGAGTTCCTCTAATAACCGAAGACCAAACCGGAGGGCTTACTTTTACCGGTCCCCAATCCGGAACATACTTGTCTAACACATTCATCTGAATGAAAGGTTGAAATATAACATAAACATTCGGATTACAAATAACTTATGAAATGTCAATACTCTAAACAAAAACCATGAGTGACATAAGAATAACTTATCCACAGTCAAAAATATCGCAAAACCTTCAATAAAATATGGATGTTTTGTATCATAATAAATCAACTTCAAATAAGCTTAAAATCCATCAAAGGATGTTGACATAGATGAAATAAAGACTATTTTAGAAAAATATCTCTTTCTTTTAAGTCATTTTAAAAGTAACATAATTATAAAATAATACATTCAATTTGAAAATATTCTTATAAGCTTGTAAGTGAAGCTTCGACGATTTTATAACGGCGGAAAATAGCCACACCCGCCGTATAAGTTAAAAAAACATTAATACCTTAATTTTGTCGAAAAGGTTAAAAAGCACCTTATTTGGAAAACGACAGAATGATTCCTTTATAAACCCCTTATAAAAAGTCAAACAATGGTATAAATGACTTTAACCCATATTCTAGTAAATAGTAAAAATGTTTTGGAATTCATTTTTAAGAAACATGGATGTGGATGATAAAGAGATCCCAGTAGATTATTACGTATAAACAACCTCAGATAATGAAGAGATTGTGAAATAACCCTTACCAATTTGGTAACTTATGAAACATACAACTCATAAAAGAGGTATCATACAATGAATATGTAAATACACATAAATTAGATTGTATTACACAAATAATATAATTATGGGGAGTACATACACCACACAAAAGATGATGGTGGCAATATGGCATGAATCTCATGGGAATAAAGAGTGAGATGAAAACCCCTTACCTTGTAATTTTCCTTGGTTGGGGTAGGTTAACCTCCTTAATAATGGTGAAATAATTGTAATTAAATTATACAACAATCATATACATTAATATGATATCATATATGATCTTTCAATATTGATTTGATAATAATATCTTAGTATTATCGTTGTTTCGGGTGTTAACTTACTTGTTTTCATTTATATGTTTTGTTACGTAATCCATGTTTGTAATGGATAGGTTGTATATTTTTCATATCCAGAATGATATCAAGTCCTTAAACATCATTTTTAAATCATCAAATGATAATTATACTTGAATGGATACGATGGAGAATGAATCTCATCGCGTTCATGGAGACAGTAGTTCGTACGTACGCACGAGCGACAATATCATTCTTTTTAAATAATATATAAATGGTTGTTATATCATATATACAGAATAATTAAAATGTTATATTTATTATTTACATGAGTTACATATCATTATTATACCCATCCAAATAATAATATATTGAATAACAATTACACCATGACGTGGAGACGGTAAGTCGTACGTACGCACGTATGGTGACATGTTATTCAAAGGGTGGATTGAATAATGAATATGGTTGTACCATATTTATAATAACATCACAGTATATATATGATACTGGAGTTATTATTTTAGAATGGTAATAACAAAGGAAGAAGAAGTGGAAGAAGAAAGGAACTTGGAAAAGGGTGGTGAAATCATTACCTCTTCTTCGGGTTCTTCCTTTTGATTTGATCAAAAGTGCTCCTTAGGTTGGCTTTATGATCAAACTAAGGCCTCTAGGTGGTAGTGAGGGAAGTTGGGAGAGTATTTGGGCAGAGTTGTTCCGAACCAAAAGGTTTTGAAGGTGTGAAGATATGAGAAGGAGGAGTGCCCTTTTATAAGAGGGGTGAGGGGCACCTTTGGAAAAGCTAGAAATATTAGTTTAAAAGAAATTTATATTCGGTTTCTAATGGATCCAAAGTTGATTATATAAATGTTAAGGTGGGTATGGGTCGAAAAAAACTCAACCAATAGAATTTAGACAGGTTTGGGTACTTATATTAACCTTATCTTTAAGTATTAACTCTAAGTAAATTATTTTCACTTTTACAATGTCTCTTTGTATTTTTATATAATATGGTTAATAAACTTACTATATACATCCAAGTGACCCCCAAGTGGTCAATTAATGATACACCTATCATGATATAAGTCTCTTGGCTGAGAATTAGATTTTTAGGAATTTAATATCAATTAATAATATAATATTTGTTTTAAAAACTCTTTTATGTCAATTTTGACACTATTCAATAGTTGATTTTTGTGAAACTCATAACAGAATGATTACTTCGAAACAGTTAATTAAATAAATTCTAATATGTCATATTATCCTATAAAATTAGTTTAATTCATTAAAAGTTTCATATTATATTTATTTGGGTATTTATAATATCAATTATTTGATTTTCCACTATTATATTTATTACTGCATCATCATTGTGTCATAAATAAATTAAATTATTTAATGTCTAAAAATTATAAATAAAATATCATTATGTATTAAATCTTTTTATCTTTCTAATGAATATTTATAATCTAAAATCAAACATATATAACCCTATGTAAAAATTATTTTTCTAAAAGATATATGCTTGTGTCATTTTTGTATTCATTTTAACTTAATTAAAATAAAGTGTCCCTATCACCTACATGTGGCACCATGGTGTCCCAAAATCGACCCAAATATGACTAGGTCCGAACATGTATCAACAAATAAGGCTAGGACACGTTTTAGGGTAATTTAGTATTATTATAATATTATTTTTTAACCCCTATTTACCGGATTTACCCTTAACCATGGTAAATAAAATATTTACCGCAGTAATTATTCAAAATGTATAAAAATAAAAGTTACCTATTTACACAATTTTAACATACTGATTCCAAATATGGAATCCATTTTTCTAAATTCAAAACACAGAAGTGGCAGAAATTAATTTAAAATTAATTCCCGCTGTCAAAACAAAAAGCGTGTTTTTAAGAGATAATAACTATCAAAAGATTGAGACTTGTTTATGTTCGGTTTAATTGTAAAATTATGTCCAATGACCAAAATTATATTAAATGGTAAAACTATATTCTAAATATACTTTAAAACCACTCAAATTCATAATTTATCACTATTAATTATTTTGATTAAAAAAAGTTGTTTTTAATTAAAATTTAATAATTTTCACTATTCATCAAAATATTAAAGTTATCCAAAAAGTACCAAAATTTCACCTTAGGCTAAATTCGATATTCCGAATCCAAAAATGAAGTCCATTTTGAAATATAAAATATATATAATTTCAAAAAGTAGGTATTACTATTCATAACGGCTAGTTTGATTGGTTGTGGTGTGTGTTAGAACTCGAAGTTGCGTACAACACATGCTACTGTATTATTCAAAGGAAAGCGTACCATGGAAGCCTGGGATGTTTCATTTTAAATTTTTTTTTGATGTCCCCATTTAGTCAAAAAGTTTAAAATATTTTATTTAAAAAGGGTTCACCATTAAAAGTTGGTAAAAGTTCAATACTGAAAATGAATTTGTTCTTAAATTATGTCTAAGAAACTTATAATATGGATTCTAAAATTATAAGGATTATATAAAGTTTAAAATTTAGTTAATACTATTCATAACCTCTTTTGAATGGCTTGTTTGGTAAGTCATGGTGTAATTGAACTCGGTGTTGCGTGTAGTGCAAGTTATTGAATTATTTTGAAGAAATAACACACTATGAATTATTGGGGTGTTACATTCTCCCCTCCTTCAATAATTTGCGTCCTCGCAATTTGAAATTGTTCTTAGAAAATAAAAGGTTGAAAATAGAAAATATATTTGTGGGAAAACCCACATCGGAAATTGGGTTACTAAAATTTAGTCTTTATATGAGGAAAAGAGAAATCAAAGGGTCACCACCAAATTATGATCTCGATTAGGAGAACATTGGTGGCAATTAGAGACATATAATTGGAGGAAAAACGTAAATATTTATAGGTAGTGATTGAGGTCATCAATCACAAACAAGTGTAAAATTGAGGTCCTTAAATTCATCAATCTATGATGATTTGAAATACCATCGGTTCAACAAAACATAGGGTATTAGGATAACACATTTTTGACGTTTCAAAATATCTTTGTTGAAATCCCACATCGAAAAATGAATTAATGAGGCCTATATTTAAAATAAAGAGTGGAAATTATGAAGATTACCGAAAATAACACATACTAGGGTTCCATGTAGGAAAATATGGATATGGAAGAAAAATCTAACCATCAATTATCTGATGGAGAGTGGTAGAGAACATGGCTATGAAAAGGCCAACAATCTCAAAGCCATAAATTAGTGATGATTTAAGGTACCATCTAGGACAACAATTTTGTTCTAAGTTCCTTTTCTTAATGTTGAGGAATTTATTTATGAGATTGGATAAGATCATAAGGAGATATACTTACTTTATAATTAGAGTTTTATCCATTAATAAATTTCTACCACAATCTCATCTTTCACTCTAAAAGATAATAGAACGTAGAAAATTTTATTTACACTATTCGTATACGGTTCCAAACTAAACGAATTTATAATTCATCTACAAGATCTTTTAATAAAAACTACATTATTTAATCCAGGACATCTCGTGGGGCAGTGGTAGGTGATACACCCTTGTCGCCCATCGGTTGCGGGTTCAAGTCTCGCAGCCTTGCCGGACGTGACGGGTTGCCGCCCGACCTCCGGGTTGTCCTTTTATGGAAATCCAAAATAATCCAAACTAGAACTATCCAAAATACTTCTGCCCAAACTCACACTCAAACATTTATATAGAAGGTAAACATAATGTAGATCCTTTTTACCCCGTAATATCATATTAATACCTTCATCATGTATTCTTTTAATACACTGAAACATCCTGAATTACCATATTCCTTGATTACATTCATGCTCCCTTATTCCATATAGAATGCTGGATATACTTCATCAATACAAAAATGTTTTAAACCCCAACAATGATGGAATATACAAATCATTAATCAGTTACAAGGTATTCAAGAATATCCAATATAATTTATCCAAAACAATCATGTATTATTCCAAAATCACTACCTCGGTATCAGACATATATTATGGTTTATCAATCTCTCAACCATATATTTTCCAAAAATTTATACTGCTATTGAGTCACTTTTCTTTGTTCCACACAATCTCAAGTCCTTAATGAAATAGTACTACAGTACAATCCTTATATACTCCATAATTATTATAACAAGTACATTGTTGATACAACACTCAATTGACATAATCAACATAAGAACTCTAATCATTCCTCTTCATCTGTGGTAGTATCATAACTTGATTATTATCCAATAGCATCATTTACAGCATAGTCTGATGACTGGGACATAGGTTCGCGTAGTGTCCAAACTCCTTGCAAATGAAGCATTGTACATTTGAAACCATTTTCTTACCCTTGCAGTCACGTACTTTGTGCCCTTTTCCTCCACACTTATAACAAACTCCCATTCCTTTCAGGAAAGTCCCAGGGTGTTTCTTTCCACAGTTATCACATATGGAAAAATTCTTCTTTTCCCGCTTCCCTTTATCCATCTTTCTCTCTTCCATCCTTTTCTTCTCTTGCTTCCCTTCAAATCCATAGGACTCAGTAAACTCTTTACTTATCTTATCAACACATGATATTATTTCTTCATATGATGATAATACATGTGAGACTATTTCTCTTGTAAATTATGGCTTAAGACCATAAAATATATGATCCTTCTTTCTCTTTGTATCATGTGCATTGCTAGAGTTCTCATTCCGTCTACTGGGCGCCATTTCTAAACAATGGCATACATTAGATTAGTTTATGAATAACAATACCTAATCCCAAACTTGTAAAACACATAACATAAATTAAATAGTTTATGGATATAATCCATAATCATAAAAATGTCTCCTTTGAGGAAGTATATACTCATAAACCATTCATAATGATTTGTAAAGAAAATGAGAGTTATCCTAAGAATATCTCCCGGGAGTGTCGTAACCAAGAGTGCAGTAAGGCCCATTGTCATGCACCAGTTCACATTCGAGTCTAGCTCAAAGCGGTGTTTTCGAGTTTTACCCCTAGGTACATCTGTGCCAGAGCCGCCTCTACCTGCTCGTATCTAGAAAGGGATGTATTGCTTGGAAAACTCACAAAATCTCTACAATACCAAAATTATAGTAAGTTCTTCTATACTAATCCTCAAAATTCATCTTAAATCTATGTGCTCTAATTAGAGTTTATCTAAATCTAGCTTCCAAGGTTTGTACTAAACTTCCTCTGATACCAACTATAACGCCCCGACCCTAGTTACCCAGAGTCGGTGCATTATTACATATCATTGGCATGATCACAAGAAAGATCAAATCTCGAAAGACCGATTGGTTTAGTAGCCTTGGAAACACTTGATATATTCATAAGTCTTACATTACATCATAAAATGAAAAACTACTACAACAACATATTGTCTTCATAATCCACACTCATATCCCCACATAATATCCCTACAGGTCATTCATAATTTACTTCTTCACTTCCTGGGAAAAATAAAACATAGAAAAGGGGTGAGCTCAAATGCCCAGTAAGGATAAAAATATAGCGGAAACATTCATAAATAAGAATAAACATTTAAGGCAATGTATAACTAAAACAAAAGCCTTTCAAACTTGAACTTTCAACGTAGTATGGCATAAATAAAATTAAATAATGTTATTTACTTATTCACATGGATATTCTACTAATCGAATAATCACATGCAAAATCAATAACCACTTTCATAATGTCGGAATGCATAATGCGGAACTTTAATTTTTTGTCAAGGCCTCGTCCCAAGACCTAGGGGCTAACTGTAACTGGAACCCAACCCGGAGTGCCTCTAATAACCGGACACCAACCCGGAGTGCCTCTAATAACCGAACACCAACCCGGAGTTCCTCTAATAACCGGAGACCAAACCGGAGTTCCTCTAATAACCGAAGACCAAACCGGAGGGCTTACTTTTACCGGTCCCCAATCCGGAACATACTTGTCTAACACATTCATCTGAATGAAAGGTTGAAATATAACATAAACACTCGGATTACAAATAACTTATGAAATGTCAATACTCTAAACAAAAACCATGAGTGACATAAGAATAACTTATCCACAGTCAAAAATATCACAAAACCTTCAATAAAATATGGATGTTTTGTATCATAATAAATCAACTTCAAATAAGCTTAAAATCCATCAAAGTTTGTTGACATAGATGAAATAAATACTATTTTAGAAAAATATCTCTTTCTTTTAAATCATTTTAAAAGTAACATAATTATAAAATAATACATTCAATTTGAAAATATTCTTATAAGCTTGTAATTGAAGCTTCGACGATTTTATAACGGCGGAAAATAGCCACACCCGCCGTATAAGTTAAAAAAACATTAATACCTTAATTTTGTCGAAAAGGTTAAAAAGCACCTTATTTGGAAAACGACAGAATGATTCCTTTATAAACCCCTTATAAAAAGTCAAACAATGGTATAAATGACTTTAACCCATATTCTAGTAAATAGTAAAAATGTTTTGGAATTCATTTTTAAGAAACATGGATGTGGATGATAAAGAGATCCCAGTAGATTATTACGTATAAACAACCTCAGATAATGAAGAGATTGTGAAATAACCCTTACCAATTTGGTAACTTATGAAACATACAACTCATAAAAGAGGTATCATACAATGAATATGTAAATACACATAAATTAGAGTGTATTACACAAAGAATATAATTATGGGGAGTACATACACCACACAAAAGATGATGGTGGCAATATGGCATGAATCTCATGGGAATAAGGAGTGAGATGAAAACCCCTTACCTTGTACTTTTCCTTGGTTGGGGTAGGTTAACCTCCTGAATAATGGTTAAATAATTGTAATTAAATTATACAACAATCATATACATTAATATGATATCATATATGATCTTTTAATATTGATTTGATAATAATATCTTAGTATTGTCGTTGTTTCGGGTGTTAACTTACTTGTTTTCTTTTATATGTTTTGTTACATAATCCATGTTTGTAATGGATAGGTTGTATATTATTCATATCCAGAATGATATCAAGTCCTTAAAAATCATTTTTAAATCATCAAATGATAATTATACTTGAATGGATACGATGGAGAATGAATCTCATCGCGTTCATGGAGACAGTAGTCCGTACGTACGCACGAGCGACAATATCATTCTTTTTAAATAATATATAAATGGTTGTTATATCATATATAAAGAATCATTAAAATGTTATATTTATTATTTACATGAGTTACATATCATTATTATACCCATACAAATAATAATATATTGAATAACAATTACACCATGACGTGGAGACGGTAAGTTGTACGTACGCACGTATGGTGACATGTTATTCAAAGGGTGGATTGAATACTGAATATGGTTGTACCATATTTATAATAACATCACAGTATATATATGATACTGGAGTTATTATTTTAGAATGGTAATAACAAAGGAAGAAGAAGTGGAAGAAGAAAGGAACTTGGAAAGGGTGGTGAAATCATTACCTCTTCTTCGGGTTCTTCCTTTTGATTTGATCAAAAGTGCTCCTTAGGTTGGCTTTCTGATCAAACTAAGGCCTCTAGGTAGTATTGAGGGAAGTTGGGAGAGTATTTGGGAAGAGTTTTTCCGAACCAAAAGGTTTTGAAGGTGTGAAGATATGAGAAGGAGGAGTGCCCTTTTATAAGAGGGGTGAGGGGCACCTTTGGAAAAGCTAGAAATATTAGTTTATAATAAATTTATATTCAGTTTCAAATGGCTCCAAAGTTGATTATATAAATGTTAAGGTGGGTATGGGTCGAAAACAACTCAACCAATAGAATTTAGACAGGTTTGGGTACTTATATTAACCTTATCTTTAAGTATTAACTCTAAGTTAATTATTTTCACTTTTACAATGTCTCTTTGTATTTTTATATAATATGGTTAATAAACTTACTATATACATCCAAGCGACCCCCAAGTGGTCAATTAATGATACACCTATCATTATATAAGTCTCTTGGCTGAGCCTTAGATTTTTAGGAATTTAATATCAATTAATAATATAATATTTGTTTTAAAAACTCTTTTATGTCAATTTTGACACTATTCAATAGTTGATTTTTGTGAAACTCATAACAGAATGATTACTTCTAAAAAGTTAATTAAATAAATCCTAATATGTCATATTATCCTATAAAATTAGTTTAATTCATTAAAAGTTTCATATTATATTTATTTGGGTATTTATAATATCAATTATTTGATTTTTCACTATTATATTAATTACTGCATCATCATTGTGTCATAAATAAATTAAATTATTTAATGTCTAAAAATTATAAATAAAATATCATTATGTAGGAAATATTTTTATCTTTCTAATTAATATTTATAATCTAAAATACAACATATATAACCCTATGTAAAAAATTATTTTCTAAAAGATATATGCTTTTTTCATTTTTGTATTCATTTTAACTTAATTAAAATAAAGTGTCCCTATCACCTAAAAGTGGCACCATGGGGTCCCAAAATCGACCCAAATATGCCTCTGTCCGAACATGTATCAACCAATAAGGCTAGGACACGTTTTAAGGCAATTTAGTATTATTATAATATTATTTTTTAACCCTTATTTAACGGATTTACCCTTAACCATGGTAAATAAAATATTTACCGCAGTAATTATTCAAAATGTCTAAAAATAAAAGTTACTTATTTACACAATTTGAAAATCCTGATTCCAAATATGGAATCCATTTTTCTAAATTCAAAACACAGAAGTGGCAGAAATTAATTTAAAATTAATTCCCACTGTCAAAACAAGAAGCGTGTTTTTAAGAGATAATAACTATCAAAAGATTGACACTTGTTTATGTTCGGTTTAATTGTAAAATTATGTCTGAAGCACGCCTATCGTAGGGCGTGGCAAAACAATTATTTCCTAAGTTAAAATGTAGTAATGTGTTTGACCTAGGATGTCTCCCGAAGAGGAGTGCACACAAAATGGGTTGTCACTTTAAAACGGGGGTAAAAATGTTGTGAACAGAAATTTGAAATTCAAATGATTGAAAAACAATGAAATTAAAAGGGTGATTAGGTCAGGGTCGGTTTCCTAATTATAATGCTATCCTTGTTCAATTTAATTCAAACCTTTTCTTCTTAGTTGATTAAATTGAGTTTCCACAATCGTTTCCTCTCACTTCCTTGGTGAAATTATTATTGTGAGAGAAAACCTTACCAAGATCTTGGTTTGGTCAACTCTCCTTCCATGTGTAAAATAGTTGTATTGAATATCCTTAATTGAAATGGGCAATTCCCGATCGGGTTTTGTTTATCCCAAACAATCAAGAACATTCACTACACCTTTTACACGTACTGACGATCGTCGAGTACTTCACCACTAATTCCTGGTTTATTTCATCGTATATAAACCAGAAATTAGTGGAGGGAGATATTGATTATTTTACCAAGGCAAAAATAAATAACGGAATTAATATTCAAGAACGATCGAACTTGATAATAAAATCCGCTATAATAAATTGGAAACAACTTTGAATAAGAAAGAAATTTATTCAATTGCGTCCAAGAACTCAAGCATTACAATGTAGAAAACCAACCCTTCCCCAATCACTCCAAAAGTTTACCCCACCATGGTAAGGGTAATCGAGTTGAATGGGGAAGAAGAAGGCATTACAAAACTATGAAAAAGAAAATAAATAAAAAAATAAAACCGAAAAGATCTTCTTCTTGGTGTCCCGGAAGGGATGGGGTGGAGAATGGATGCTTTGAGAGGGTGGAGCTCTCCTCCTTTTATAGCCAGAATTATTCCCCCGAATGTCGACGCGTTTTAGCCCCATTAAATGACATCTTCACGCATTGAGCCCTTCATGAATGTTGTTCCTAATTCCCTTGTACGTGTCCCCTCAAAATTTCAGCGGATTTGGACATGTATTCCGAGAGTTATGGCCGTTTTACTATGAGAATTTATTCTGTCCAGTCACACTCTCCAAAACGAACTCCTCCGGATTAGGGTGCTTTAATGGCCCCATAAATGGCCAATTCAGTCGGTGATTCCTTCATAAAAGATGATCCAAAACTCCTTGTGCGTCCAACCACCTAATTTCACAAGATTGGGCCCCACAGTGTATACGTTATGGATCCCACATCAAAACTAGGCAGAACTGAAAACAGTTTTCTTGAGCCACGTTGTGAGCTTTTTTTGAGCTTCCATATGGCCGATTCAGATTTTGGTCCAAATATATTAAATGAAGCCCTGGATGTGTAGAATCCGAAAAAGAAAGAATATTTCAATTTGGATCAGTGTAGATAATGTTATGGCCAATCTACCGAAATAATTTAAAACTGTTAAAAATCCAAAATGACCAATTTTTACTATTCAGCTCAAAATAACACCATTATCATAAAAATGAAACAATTCATCTTAGAAGAACAATTTTGTGGGTTTAAAACAATGACATTCAATATAAATTAATTGAAAATATTTGCTCTATCAATTCCCCCACACTTAGCACTTGGACTCCTGGACAAGTAAAAATCAAATCAAATCAAAATCAAAACACATATCAATGAGATCAATCAAATCAATTTCAAGAAACAAAAAGATATCATGCCTCAACAAAAACTGTTATTTCAAGTTCTCCATTTAAGATTTTAATATATTTCCACTTCATTTCTTATCCCATGCACACAAAACACCTACCTCACATGAATTTTCTCTCATCTCACAAATGTAAAGGCTGAACAAGGTTTTTCTCATCCAAACTCACACAAGAGTCACCATAGGTTTGATAAATTCCTAATTCTCCACCCGATGTGATTCAAGAACATGTGTTTCTCATGAGGACTTTTCAGGGTTGTTCTGTGGCTTCCGGTTGGTAGGATTTAGATGTTAAATGTTCTGAGGCCGAAAAAGGAAGGCTTGGCTCTTATTGAAGCAAAATTGCAAGATTCTAGTTTTCACTCAAATATGGTCTCCTTCACTTCCCCTTTGTTGAAAATAGGCTCCATCATCATTCAATCAGCTCAGTAGAAAACATTTCAATCTTTTCAAACATGATTTTTTTAAAGCTCCAGATAGGCACAACTTTCTTTTTACATTGGAAGCTCCAGAAAGGCACAACTTCTCTTGTCATAAAAGCTCCAGAAAAGGCACAGCTTTCAACAGAATAATTTTTCAGCATCACACACATCTCTTCCACAATTTATTTTCCACCCAAAGTATAACCAAATGAGGTAGTACACCACAAGACATCTTCCCCCACACTTAAGTTCAACTAGATCATGCAATTTTACTTCAAGAGCAGGTATGATAGGGAAAATTGGCTTGTAATGTGGCTAACCTAACAGGCAATTCATGGCTACTAGGGGCTACAATGAAGGATAAATGTAAAGGTGGGCCATAATGAAAAGGATTATTTTGAAAAGGGGGCTTCAAACAAAATAAATGCCTCAATCTTTTAAAACACACGTACCCTAAACCCTCAAGTTTTGAAAGGAATAAATCAAATTCCGGTTAAAGCAAGCATGGTCTGGTTCTCTCAAGAAATGAGATGAATGAAAAGAATTTAATAAAATGGTTCAGAAGCCTCACAGGAAAGTGATATTAAAGATACAGACAATGAAATATGGCATGAGATTCAAAAATTAGTGTACTTTTCATGAATTTCTAAAAGATTTGAACTTGAAAAAAAGTTATTTCAGCATTCATTTAACATCAGTTTCATGAAATAGACTGGTTCACTCATTGACATGGGTTTCAAAAATGGTATTGATAATCATTTCAGCTCAAAAGTATCAGAAACACACCAAAAATTGAAAAATAAACACACAAAAATTTGAAAACACGCATTTTTTTTATTTTTTATTTTTGAAAACAAACATCAAATAAAAATCCTATACTACAAAGGTTCCCTCCCCCACACTTAAATGATGCAGTGTCCTCGATGCATTCAAGTGGATTTAACATGTAAGCCAATTTTCAAATTAATCAAAACATCAAGAAAGTGTGAAAGAGAGGTACAACCTGATTTATTCGTAGTGCAACATTGAGTTAACCTCCTAAGTGTTGCACTTTGAAAACCTACACATAAAAGAACAAAAGTAAACATAAGATATTTATTAAAAGAAATGAAAATAGAAATACGATGAGAATAGAAGGATAAATCTTGGTTTAATCCCCCAAGTGGGCCCTGGGTTTTGACTGCCTCCAGAGGGGCAGTTTTAATCGGTTATCCCCAATATGATGGTGGATGAGGTTTCTTTGATTTGAACCACCACATGTGGATCTTCCCATCTTTCATTTCGTTGTTCTTGTTGAGGAGGACTCCATAGATAGAGTACACCAGATCCACCCCCTTCTCAATGTGGTACACCGTGCATGGTGGGGGTAGGATGAAGTACAGAGCCTCCTCCTTCTTGGGTTCTGCATGAACAACATCATCTTTACTCTCCAGTGGTTGATGAAGGTATGATACATCTGGGGAAAAATGAAAGGGAATGTCAGAGTTTAATTCTATTTGAAAAAAATTAAAGCATGAAGAATCAATATCAAATTCTTCCCTTTCAAAGTAAGTATCTTTTGTCTCGTTTTCCACCAGAAAATCCACTTTGATCTTCTCTTGTACTCCATCCATTAAATGTTCAACAGGTTTGGGGAGCACCAGATGTTCCTCTTCAGATACATATTCTCCCTCCAAGGAAACACAAGTGTTGGATGAATCTGAAAAATTAAAACAAGGGGAGGTAATACTCAATTTAGTTTCAACAAAATCAAAAGATAATGAGTTTATGAAAAGATTGGCTCTCTAATCTTGTTTGTCTTCAATTGCTTCTTCAATGGGAGGTGCTTCTTGGAGTTCAATTTCCCTAGATAGAGGTAGGTAGTCAGACTCCTCTATCTTCTCTTCAAATTCCACTACTTGGTTGGTTTCTTCCTTCAATATTGCTGAATCATCTATATTATGAGGAATAGTTGGATCAAGAAGTTCCTCACACTCATTCCAGAAGTTATCCAGATCATTTTGATCTCCAATATGAATTTCAATAGTTAAATCTTCTTCATCACTCTCCTATAACATTGATTGAGTTTGGCTCAATGCATCTTCTTTTAATTTCATCAAGGACTCCATGGGTTCTTCAACTTGAAGGATTTGTGGGGATACTTATTCCATCAATTTTTCTGGTTTTGGTTCTTGTTCGGGCTCCATTTGTTGATCCTGAGATGCATGTACTTGGTCCGCAATCCACTGTATTGAGGTCTCTAGGTTTTGAACTGTTCGACTAATTCTTTCAAATTGGGATTCAATATCCTTGTGAACTTCTTCTTCTTGGTTTTGTACTTTTATCATTTCTTGATGAAATTCTGGAAAATACTCTTGAAGTTCAATTAATTCTCTGGCCAAACCCTCCAACACTGGGTATTCGAGGTTCTCTTTAAGGTTTTCAATGAGTTCCTTGAATTCATTCTCTGTGATGATTTGGATTCGAGCTCCTCGAATTTGTTTAGACAAGGAAGAAACTTTATACTCTATAGACCAAGGTGATTCAACAATTGGTTCTTGAACTGGTGGGTAATTATTCCATGAATTAAAGAAATAATCATTTTAAAACAACATGGAAAAAGTTTTTTTTTTTTTTTTGAAGAAGAAATAAATTTATTCAATTGCGTCCAAGAACTCAAGCATTACAATGTAGAAAACCAACCCTTCCCCAATCACTCCAAAAGTTTACCCCACCATGGTAAGGGTAATCGAGTTGAATGGGGAAGAAGAAGGCATTACAAAACTATGAAAAAGAAAATAAATAAAAAAATAAAACCGAAAAGATCTTCTTCTTGGTGTCCTGGAAGGGATGGGGTGGAGAATGGATGCTTTGAGAGGGTGGAGCTCTCCTCCTTTTATAGCCAGAATTATTCCCCCGAATGTCGACGCATTGTAGCCCCATTAAATGACATCTTCACGCATTGAGCCCTTCATGAATGTTGTTCCTAATTCCCTTGGACGTGTCCCCTCAAAATTTCAGCGGATTTGGACATGTATTCCGAGAGTTATGGCCGTTTTACTATGAGAATTTATTCTGTCCAGTCAGACTCTCCAAAACGAACTCCTCCGGATTAGGGTGCTTTAATGGCCCCATAAATGGCCAATTCAGTCGGTGATTCCTTCATAAAAGATGCTCCAAAACTCCTTGTGCGTCCACCCACCGAATTTCACAAGATTGGGCCCCACAGTGGATACGTTATGGATCCCACATCAAAACTAGGCAGAACTGAAAACAGTTTTCTTGAGCCAACTTGTGAGCTTTTTTTGAGCTTCCATATGGCCGATTCAGATTTTGGTCCAAATATATTAAATGAAGCCCTGGATGTGTAGAATCCGAAAAAGAAAGAATATTTCAATTTGGATCAGTGTAGATAATGTTATGTCCAATCTACCGAAATAATTTAAAACTGTTAAAAATCCAAAATGACCAATTTTTACTATTCAGCTCAAAATAACACCATTATCATAAAAATGAAACAATTCATCTTAGAGGAACAATTTTGTGGGTTTAAAACAATGAAATTCAATATAAATTAATTGAAAATATTTGCTCTATCAATTCCCCCACACTTAGCACTTGGACTCCTGGACAAGTAAAAATCAAATCAAATCAAAATCAAAACACATATCAATGAGATCAATCAAATCAATTTCAAGAAACAAAAAGATATCATGCCTCAACAAAAACTGTTATTTAAAGTTCTCCATTTAAGATTTTAATATATTTCCACTTCATTTCTTATCCCATGCACACAAAACACCTACCTCACATGAATTTTCTCTCATCTCACAAATGTAAAGGCTGAACAAGGTTTTTCTCATCCAAACTCACACAAGAGTCACCATAGGTTTGATAAATTCCTAATTCTCCACCCGATGTGAGTCAAGAACATGTGTTTCTCATGAGAACTTTTCAGGGTTGTTCTGTGGCTTCCGGTTGGTAGGATTTAGATGTTAAAAGTTCTGAGGCCAAAAAAGGAAGGCTTGGCTCTTATTGAAGCAAAATTGCAAGATTCTAGTTTTCACTCAAATATGGTCTCCTTCACTTCCCCTTTGTTGAAAATAGGCTCCATCATCATTCAATAAGCTCAGCAGAAAACATTTCAATCTTTTCAAACATGATTTTTTTAAAGCTCCAGATAGGCACAGCTTTCTTTTTACATTGGAAGCTCCAGAAAGGCACAACTTCTCTTGTCATAAAAGCTCCAGAAAAGGCACAGCTTTCAACAGAATAATTTTTCAGCATCACACACATCTCTTCCACAATTTATTTTCCACCCAAAGTATAACCAAATGAGGTAGTACACCACAAGACATCTTCCCCCACACTTAAGTTCAACTAGATCATGCAATTTTACTTCAAGAGCAGGTATGATAGGGAAAATTGGCTTGTAATGTGGCTAACCTAACAGGCAATTCATGGCTACTAGGGGCTACAATGAAGGATAAATGTAAAGGTGGGCCATAATGAAAAGTATTATTTTGAAAAGGGGGATTCAAACAAAATAAATGCCTCAATCATTTAAAACACACGTACCCTAAACCCTCAAGTTTTGAAAGGAATAAATCAAATTCCGGTTAAAGCAAGCATGGTCTGGTTCTCTCACGAAATGAGATGAATGAAAATAATTTAATAAAATGGTTCAGAAGCCTCACAGGAAAGTGATCTTAAAGATACAGACAATGAAATATGGCATGAGATTCAAAAATTAGTGTACTTTTCATGAATTTCTAAAAGATTTGAACTTGAAACAAAGTTATTTCAGCATTCATTTAACATCAGTTTCATGAAATATACTGGTTCACTCATTGACATGGGTTTCAAAAATGGTATTGATAATCATTTCAGCTCAAAAGTATCAGAAACACACCAAAAATTGAAAAATAAACACACAAAAATTTGAAAACACGCATTTTTTTTATTTTTTATTTTTGAAAACAAACATCAAATAAAAACCCTATACTACAAAGGTTCCCTCCCCCACACTTAAATGATGCAGTGTCCTCGATGCATTCAAGTGGATTTAAAATGTAAGCCAATTTTCAAATTAATCAAAACATCAAGAAAGTGTGAAAGAGAGGTACAACCTGATTTATTCGTAGTGCAACATTGAGTTAACCTCCTAAGTGTTGCACTTTGAAAACCTACACATAAAAGAACAAAAGTAAACATAAGATATTTATTAAAAGAAATGAAAATAGAAATACGATGAGAATAGAAGGATAAATCTTGGTTTAATCCCCCAAGTGGGCCCTGGGTTTTGACTGCCTCCAGAGGGGCAGTTTTAATCGGTTATCCCCAATATGATGGTGGATGAGGTTTCTTTGATTTGAACCACCACATGTGGATCTTCCCATCTTTCATTTCGTTGTTCTTGTTGAGGAGGACTCCATAGATAGAGTACACCAGATCCACCCCCTTCTCAATGTGGTACACCGTGCATGGTGGGGGTAGGATGAAGTACAGAGCCTCCTCCTTCTTGGGTTCTGCATGAACAACATCATCTTTACTCTCCAGTGGTTGATGAAGGTATGATACATCTGGGGAAAAATGAAAGGGAATGTCAGAGTTTAATTCTATTTGAAAAAAATTAAAGCATGAAGAATCAATATCAAATTCTTCCCTTTCAAAGTAAGTAACTTTTGTCTCGTTTTCCACCAGAAAATCCACTTTGATCTTCTCTTGTACTCCATCCATTAAATGTTCAACAGGTTTGGGGAGCACCAGATGTTCCTCTTCAGATACATATTCTCCCTCCAAGGAAACACAAGTGTTGGATGAATCTGAAAAATTAAAACAAGGGGAGGTAATACTCAATTTAGTTTCAATAAAATCAAAAGATAATGAGTTTATGAAAAGATTGGCTCTCTGATCTTGTTTGTCTTCAATTGCTTCTTCAATAGGAGGTGCTTCTTGGAGTTCAATTTCCCTAGATAGAGGTAGGTAGTCAGACTCCTCTATCTTCTCTTCAAATTCCACTACTTGGTTGGTTTCTTCCTTCAATATTGCTGAATCATCTATATTATGAGGAATAGTTGGATCAAGAAGTTCCTCACACTCATTCCAGAAGTTATCTAGATCATTTTGATCTCCAATATGAATTTCAATAGTTAAATCTTCTTCATCACTCTCCTATAACATTGATTGAGTTTGGCTCAATGCATCTTCTTTTAATTTCATCAAGGACTCCATGGGTTCTTCAACTTGAAGGATTTGTGGGGATACTTATTCCATCAATTTTTCTGGTTTTGGTTCTTGTTCGGGCTCCATTTGTTGATCCTGAGATGCATGTACTTGGTCCGCAGTCCACTGTATTGAGGTCTCTAGGTTTTGAACTGTTCGACTAATTCTTTCAAATTGGGATTCAATATCCTTGTGAACTTCTTCTTCTTGGTTTTGTACTTTTATCATTTCTTGATGAAATTCTGGAAAATACTCTTGAAGTTCAATTAATTCTCTGGCCAAACCCTCCAACACTGGGTATTCGAGGTTCTCTTTAAGGTTTTCAATGAGTTCCTTGAATTCATTCTCTGTGATGATTTGGATTCGAGCTCCTCGAATTTGTTTAGACAAGAAAGAAACTTTATACTCTATAGACCAAGGTGATTCAACAATTGGTTCTTGAACTGGTGGGTAATTATTCCATGAATTAAAGAAATAATCATTTGAAAACAATATGGCAAAAGTTTTTTTTTTTTTTTTTTTTGAAGAAGAAAGAAATTTATTCAATTGCGTCCAAGAACTCAAGCATTACAATGTAGAAAACCAACCCTTCCCCAATCACTCCAAAAGTTTACCCCACCATGGTAAGGGTAATCGAGTTGAATGGGGAAGAATAAGGCATTACAAAACTATGAAAAAGAAAATAAATAAAAAAATAAAACCGAAAAGATCTTCTTCTTGGTGTCCCGGAAGGGATGGGGTGGAGAATGGATGCTTTGAGAGGGTGGAGCTCTCCTCCTTTTATAGCCAGAATTATTCCCCCGAATGTCGACGCGTTTTAGCCCCACTAAATGACATCTTCACGCGTTGAGCCCTTCATGAATGTTGTTCCTAATTCGCTTGGACGTGTCCCCTCAAAATTTCAGCAGATTTGGACATGTATTCCGAGAGTTCTGGCCGTTTTACTATGAGAATTTATTCTGTCCAGTCAGACTCTCCAAAACGAACTCCTCCGGATTAGGGTGCTTTAATGGCCCCATAAATGGCCAATTCAGTCGGTGCTTCCTTCATAAAAGATGCGCCAAAACTCCTTGTGCGTCCACCCACCGAATTTCACAAGCTTGGGCCCCACAGTGGATAAGTTATGGATCCCACATCAAAACTAGGCAGAACTGAAAACAGTTTTCTTGAGCCAACTTGTGAGCTTTTTTTGAGCTTCCATATGGCCGATTCAGATTTTGGTCCAAATATATTAAATGAAGCCCTGGATGTTTAGAATCTGAAAAAGAAAGAATATTTCAATTTGGATCAGTGTAGATAATGTTATGGCCAATCTACCGAAATACTTTAAAACTGTTAAAAATCCAAAATGACCAATTTTTACTATTCAGCTCAAAATAACACCATTATCATAAAAATGAAACAATTCATCTTAGAGGAACAATTTTGTGGGTTTAAAACAATGATATTCAATATAAATTAATTGAAAATATTTTCTCTATCAATTCCCCCACACTTAGCACTTGGACTCCTGGACAAGTAAAAATCAAATCAAATCAAAATCAAAACACATATCAATGAGATCAATCAAATCAATTTCAAGAAACAAAAAGATATCATGCCTCAACAAAAACTGTTATTTCAAGTTCTCCATTTAAGATTTTAATATATTTCCACTTCATTTCTTATCCCATGCACACAAAACACCTACCTCACATGAATTTTCTCTCATCTCACAAATGTAAAGGCTGAACAAGGTTTTTCTCATCCAAACTCACACAAGAGTCACCATAGGTTTGATAAATTCCTAATTCTCCACCCGATGTGAGTCAAGAACATGTGTTTCTCATGAGGACTTTTCAGGGTTGTTCTGTGGCTTCCGGTTGGTAGGATTTAGATGTTAAAAGTTCTGAGGCCGAAAAAGGAAGGCTTGGCTCTTATTGAAGCAAAATTGCAAGATTCTAGTTTTCACTCAAATATGGTCTCCTTCACTTCCCCTTTGGTGAAAATAGGCTCCATCATCATTCAATAAGCTCAGCAGCAAACATTTCAATCTTTTCAAACATGATTTTTTTAATGCTCCAGATAGGCACAGCTTTCTTTTTACATTGGAAGCTCCAGAAAGGCACAACTTCTCTTGTCATAAAAGCTCCAGAAAAGGCACAGCTTTCAACAGAATAATTTTTCAGCATCACACACATCTCTTCCACAATTTATTTTCCACCCAAAGTATAACCAAATGAGGTAGTACACCACAAGACATCTTCCCCCACACTTAAGTTCAACTAGATCATGCAATTTTACTTCAAGAGCAGGTATGATAGGGAAAATTGGCTTGTAATGTGGCTAACCTAACAGGAAATTCATGGCTACTAGGGGCTACAATGAAGGATAAATGTAAAGGTGGGCCATAATGAAAAGTATTATTTTGAAAAGGGGGCTTCAAACAAAATAAATGCCTCAATCATTTAAAACACACGTACCCTAAACCCTCAAGTTTTGAAAGGAATAAATCAAATTCCGGTTAAAGCAAGCATGGTCTGGTTCTCTCAAGAAATGAGATGAATGAAAAGAATTTAATAAAATGGTTCAGAAGCCTCACAGGAAAGTGATCTTAAAGATACAGACAATGAAATATGGCATGAGATTCAAAAATTAGTGTACTTTTCATGAATTTCTAAAAGATTTGAACTTGAAACAAAGTTATTTCAGCATTCATTTAACATCAGTTTCATGAAATATACTGGTTCACTCATTGACATGGGTTTCAAAAATGGTATTGATAATCATTTCAGCTCAAAAGTATCAGAAACACACCAAAAATTGAAAAATAAACACACAAAAATTTGAAAACACGCATTTTTTTTATTTTTTATTTTTGAAAACAAACATCAAATAAAAATCCTATACTACAAAGGTTCCCTCCCCCACACTTAAATGATGCACTGTCCTTGATGCATTCAAGTGGATTTAACATGTAAGCCAATTTTCAAATTAATCAAAACATCAAGAAAGTGTGAAAGAGAGGTACAACCTGATTTATTCGTAGTGCAACATTGAGTTAACCTCCTAAGTGTTGCACTTTGAAAACCTACACATAAAAGAACAAAAGTAAACATAAGATATTTATTAAAAGAAATGAAAATAGAAATACGATGAGAATAGAAGGATAAATCTTGGTTTAATCCCCCAAGTGGGCCCTGGGTTTTGACTGCCTCCAGAGGGGCAGTTTTAATCGGTTATCCCCAATATGATGGTGGATGAGGTTTCTTTGATTTGAACCACCACATGTGGATCTTCCCATCTTTCATTTCGTTGTTCTTGTTGAGTAGGACTCCATAGATAGAGTACACCAGATCCACCCCCTTCTCAATGTGGTACACCGTGCATGGTGGGGGTAGGATGAAGTACAGAGCCTCCTCCTTCTTGGGTTCTGCATGAACAACATCATCTTTACTCTCCAGTGGTTGATGAAGGTATGATACATCTGGTGAAAAATGAAAGGGAATGTCAGAGTTTAATTCTATTTGAAAAAAATTAAAGCATGAAGAATCAATATCAAATTCTTCCCTTTCAAAGTAAGTAACTTTTGTCTCGTTTTCCACCAGAAAATCCACTTTGATCTTCTCTTGTACTCCATCCATTAAATGTTCAACAGGTTTGGGGAGCACCAGATGTTCCTCTTCAGATACATATTCTCCCTCCAAGGAAACACAAGTGTTGGATGAATCTGAAAAATTAAAACAAGGGGAGGTAATACTCAATTTAGTTTCAACAAAATCAAAAGATAATGAGTTTATGAAAAGATTGGCTCTCTGATCTTGTTTGTCTTCAATTGCTTCTTCAATGGGAGGTGCTTCTTGGAGTTCAATTTCCCTAGATAGAGGTAGGTAGTCAGACTCCTCTATCTTCTCTTCAAATTCCACTGCTTGGTTAGTTTCTTCCTTCAATATTGCTGAATAATCTATATTATGAGGAATAGTTGGATCAAGAAGTTCCTCACACTCATTCCAGAAGTTATCCAGATCATTTTGATCTCCAATATGAATTTCAATAGTTAAATCTTCTTCATCACTCTCCTATAACATTGATTGAGTTTGGCTCAATGCATCTTCTTTTAATTTCATCAAGGACTCCATGGGTTCTTCAACTTGAAGGATTTGTGGGGATACTTCTTCCATCAATTTTTCTGGTTCTGGTTCTTGTTCGGGCTCCATTTGTTGATCCTGAGATGCATGTACTTGGTCCGAAATCCACTGTATTGAGGTCTCTAGGTTTTGAACTGTTCGACTAATTCTTTCAAATTGGGATTCAATATCCTTGTGAACTTCTTCTTCTTGGTTTTGTACTTTTATCATTTCTTGATGAAATTCTGGAAAATACTCTTGAAGTTCAATTAATTCTCTGGCCAAACCCTCAAACACTGGGTATTCGAGGTTCTCTTTAAGGTTTTCAATGAGTTCCTTGAATTCATTCTCTGTGATGATTTGGATTCGAGCTCCTCGAATTTGTTTAGACAAGAAAGAAACTTTATACTCTATAGACCAAGGTGATTCAACAATTGGTTCTTGAACTGGTGGGTAATTATTCCATGAATTAAAGAAATAATCATTTGAAAACAACGTGGCAAAAGTTTTTTTTTTTTTTTTTTGAAGAAGAAAGAAATTTATTCAATTGCGTCCAAGAACTCAAGCATTACAATGTAGAAAACCAACCCTTCCCCAATCACTCCAAAAGTTTACCCCACCATGGTAAGGGTAATAGAGTTGAATGGGGAAGAAGAAGGCATTACAAAACTATGAAAAAGAAAATAAATAAAAAAATAAAACCGAAAAGATCTTCTTCTTGGTGTCCCGGAAGGGATGGGGTGGAGAATGGATGCTTTGAGAGGGTGGAGCTCTCCTCTTTTTATAGCCAGAATTATTCCCCCGAATGTCGACGCATTTTAGCCCCATTAAATGACATCTTCACGCGTTGCGCCCTTCATGAATGTTGTTTATAATTCCCTTGGACGTGTCCCCTCAAAATTTCAGCGGATATGGACATGTATTCCGAGAGTTATGGCCGTTTTACTATGAGCATTTATTCTGTCCAGTCAGACTCTCCAAAACGAACTCCTCCGGATTAGGGTGCTTTAATGGCCCCATAAATGGCCAATTCAGTCGGTGATTCCTTCATAAAAGATGCTCCAAAACTCCTTGTGCGTCCACCCACCTAATTTCACAAGCTTGGACCCCACAGTGGATAAGTTATGGATCCCACATCAAAACTAGGCAGAACTGAAAACAGTTTTCTTGAGCCAACTTGTGAGCTTTTTTTGAGCTTCCATATGGCCGATTCAGATTTTGGTCCAAATATATTAAATGAACCTCTGGATGTGTAGAATCTGAAAAAGAAAGAATATTTCAATTTGGATCAGTGTAGATAATGTTATGGCAAATCTACCGAAATAATTTAAAACTGTTAAAAATCCAAAATGACCAATTTTTACTATTCAGCTCAAAATAACACCATTATCATAAAAATGAAACAATTCATCTTAGAGGAACAATTTTGTGGGTCTAAAACAATGATATTCAATATAAATTAATTGAAAATATTTGCCCTATCAATGTCCAATGACCAAAATTATATTAAATGGTAAAATTATATTCTAAATATACTTTAAAACCACTCAAATTCATAATTTATCACTATTAATTATTTTGATTAAAAAAGTTGTTTTTAATTAAAATTTAGTAATTTTCACTATTCATCAAAATATTAAAGTTATCCGAAAAGTACCAAAATTTCACCTTAGGCTAAATTCGATATTCCAAATCCAAAAATGAAGTCCATTTTGAAATATAAAATATATATAATTTCAAAAACTAGGTATTACTATTCATAACGGCTAGTTTGATTGGTTGTGGTGTGTGTTAGAACTCGAAGTTGTGTACAACACACGCTACTGTATTATTCAAAGGAAAGCGTACCGTGGAAGCCTGGGATGTTTCATTTTAAATTTTTTTTTGATTTCCCCATTTAGTCAAAAAGTTTAAAATATTTTATTTAAAAAGGGTTCACCATTAAAAGTTGGTAAAAGTGCAATACTAAAAATGAATTTTTTCTTAAATTATGTCTAAGAAACTTATAATATGGATTCTAAAATTATAAGGATTATATAAAGTTTAAAATTTAGTTAATACTATTCATAACCTCTTTTGAACCGCTTTTTTGGTAAGTCATGGTGTAATTGAACTCGGTGTTGCGTGTAGTGCAAGTTATTGAATTATTTTGAAGAAATAACACACTATGAATTCTTGGGGTGTTACATTCTCCCCTCCTTCAATAAATTGCATCCTCGCAATTTGAAATTGTTATTCGAAAATAAAAGGTTGAAAACAGAAAATATATTTGTGGGAAAACCCACATCGGAAATTGGGTTACTAAAATTTAGTCTTTATATGAGGAAAAGAGAAATCAAAGGGTCACCACCAAATTATGATCTCAATTAGGAGAACATTGGTGGAAATTAGAGACATATAATTGGAGGAAAAACGTAAATATTTATAGGTAGTTATTGAGGTCATCAATCACAAACAAGTGTAAAATTGAGGTCCTTAAATTCATCAATCTATGATGATTTGAAATACCATCAGTTCAACAAAACATAGGGTATTAGGATAACACATTTTTGACGTTTCAAAATATCTTAGTTGAAATCCCACATCGAAAAATGAATTAATGAGGCCTCTATTTAAAATAAAGAGTGGAAAGTATGAAGATTACCGAAAATAACACATACTAGGGTTCCATGTAGGAAAATATGGATATGGAAGAAAAATCTAACCATCAATTATCTGATGGAGAGTGGTAGAGAACATGGCTATTAAAAGGCCAACAATATCAAAGCCATAAATTAGTGGTGATTTAAGGTACCATCTAGGACAACAATTTTGTTCTAAGTTCCTTTTCTTAATGTTGAGGAATTTATTTATGAGATTGGCTAAGATCATAAGGAGATATACTTACTTTATAATTAGAGTTTTATCCATTAATAAATTTCTACCACAAACTCATCTTTCACTCTAAAAGATAATAGAACGTAAAAAATTCTATTTACACTATTCGTATAGGGTTCCAAACTAAAGGAATTTATAATTCATCTACAAGATCTTTTAATAAAAACTACATTATTTAATCCAGGACATCTCGTGGGCCAGTGGTAGGTGATACACCCTTGTCGCCCGTCGGTTGCGGGTTCAAGTCTCGCAGCCTTGCAGGACGCGACGGGTTGCCGCCCGACCTCCAGGTTGTCCTTTTATGGAAATCCAAAATAATCCAAACTAGAACTATCCAAAATACTTCTGCCCAAACTCACAGTCCAACATTTATATGGAAGGTAAACATAATGTAGATCCTTTTTACCCCGTAATAGCATATGAATACCTTCATCATGTATTCTTTTAATACACTAAAACATCCTGAATTACCATATTCCTTGATTACATTCATGCTCCCTTATTCCATATAGAATGCTGGATATACTTCATCAATCCAAAAATGTTTTAAACCCCAACAATGATGGAATATACAAATCATTAATCAGTTACAAGGTAGTCAAGAATATCCAATATAATTTATCCAAAACAATCATGTATTATTCCAAAATCACTACCTCGGTATCAGAACTATATTATGGTTTATCAATCTCTCAACCATATATTTTCCAAAAATTTATCCTGCTATTGAGTCACTTTTCTTTGTTCCACATAATCTCAATTCCTTAATGAAATAGTACTGCAGTACAATCCTTATATACTCCATAATTATTATAACAAGTACATTGTTGATACAACACTCAATTGACATAATCAACATAAGAACTCTAATCATTCTCTTCATCTGTGGTAGTATCATAACTTGATTATTATCCAATAGCATCATTTGCGGCATAGTCTGATGATTGGTACATAGGTTCGCGTAGTGTCCAAACTCCTTGCAAATGAAGCATTGTACATTTGAAACCATTTTCTTACCCTTGCAGTCACGTAATTTGTGCCCTTTTGCTCCACACTTATAACAAACTCTCATTCCTTTCAGGCAAGTTCCAGGGTGTTTCTTTCCACAGTTATCACATATGGAAAAATTCTTCTTTTCCCTCTTCCCTTTATCCATCTTTCTCTCTTCCATCCTTTTCTTCTCTTGCTTCCCTTCAAAGCCATAGGACTCAGAAAACTCTTTACTTATCTTATCAACACATGATATTATTTCTTCATATGATGATAATACATGCGAGACTATTTCTCTTGTAAATTCTGGCTTAAGACCATAAAATATATAATCCTTCTTTCTCTTTGTATCATGTGAATTGCTAGAGTTCTCATTCCTTCTACTGGGCGTCATTTCTATACAATGGCATACATTAGATTAGTTTATGAATAACAATACCTAATCCCAAACTTGTAAAACACATAACATAAATTAAATAGTTTATGGATATAATCCATAATCATAAAAATGTCTCCTTTGAGGAAGTATATACTCATAAACCCTTCATAATGATTTGTAAAGAAAATGGGAGTTATCCTAATCATATCCCCCGGGAGTGTCGTAACCAAGAGTGCAGCAAGGCCCGTTGTCGTGCACCAGTTCCCGTTCGAGTCTAGCTCAAAGCGGTGTTTTCGGGTTTTACCCCTAGGTACATCTGTGCCAGAGCCGCCTCTACCTGCTCGTATCCAGACAGGGATGTATTGCTCGGAAAACTCACAAAATCTCTACAATACAAAAATTCTAGTAAGTTCTTCTATACTAATCCTCAAAATTCATCTTAAATCTATGTGCTCTAATCAGAGTTTATCTAAATCTAGCTTCCAAGGTTTGTACTAAACTTCCTCTGATACAAACTATAATGCCCCGACCCTAGTTACCCAGAGTCGGTGCATTATTACATAACATTGGCATGATCACAAGAAAGATCAAATCTCGAAAGACCGACTGGTTTAGTAGCCTTAGAAACACTAGATATATTCATTTGTCTTACATTACATCATAAAATGAAAAACTACTATAACAACATATTGTCTCCATAATCCACACTCATATCCCCACATAATATCCCTGCAGGTCATTCATAATTTACTTCTTCACTTCCTGGGAAAAATAAAACATAGAAAAGGGGTGAGCTCAAATGCCCAGTAAGGATAAAAATATAGCATAAACTTTCATAAATAAGAATAAACATTTAAGGCAATGTATAACTAAAACAAAATCCTTTCAAACTTGAACTTTCAACATAGTATGTCATAAATAAAATGAAATAATTCCATTTACATATTCACATGGATATTCTACTAATCGAATAATCACATGCAAAATCAATAACCACTTTCATAATGTCGGAATGCATAATGCTGAACTTTAATTTCTTTGTCAAGGCCTCGTCCCAAGACCTAGGGGCTAACTGTAACCATAACCCAACCCGGAGTGCCACTAATAACCGGACACCAACCCGGAGTGCCTCTAATAACCGGACACCAACCCGGAGTTCCTCTAATAACCGGAGACCAAACCGGAGTTCCTCTAATAACCGGAGACCAAACCGGAGGGCTTACTTTTACCGGTCCCCAACCCGGAACATACTTGTCTAACACATTCATCTGAATGAAAGGTTGAAATATAACATAAACATTCGGATTACAAATAACTTATGAAATGTCAATACTCTAAACAAAAACCATGAGTGACATAAGAATAACTTATCCACAGTCAAAAATATCGCAAAACCTTCAATAAAATATGGATGTTTTGTATCATAATAAATCAACTTCAAATAAGCTTAAAATCCATCAAAGGATGTTGACATAGATGAAATAAAGACTATTTTAGAAAAATATCTCTTTCTTTAAAATCATTTTAAAAGTAACATAATTATAAAATAATACATTCAATTTGAAAATATTCTTATAAGCTTGTAAGGGAAGCTTCGACGATTTTATAACGGCAGAAAATAGCCACACCCGCCGTATAAGTTAAAAAAACATTCTTACCTTAATTTTGTCGAAAAGGTTAAAAAGCACCTTATTTGGAAAACAACAGAAAGATTTCATTATAAACCTCTTATAAAAAGTCAAAAAAGGGTATAAATGACTTTAAACCATATTCTAGTAAATAGTAAAAATATTTTGGAATTCATTTTTAAGAAACATGGATGTGGATGATAAAGAGATCCCAGTAGATTATTACGTATAAACAACCTCGGACAATGCAGAGATTGTGAAATAACCCTTACCAATTTGGTAACTTATGAAACATACAACCCATGAAAGTGGTATCATACAATGAATATGTAAATACACATAAATTAGAGTGTATTACACAAAGAATATAATTATGGGCAGTACATACACCACACAAAAGATGATGGTGGAAATATGGCATGAATCTCACGGGAATAAGGAGTGAGATGAAAACCCCTTACCTTGTACTTTTCCTTGGTTGGGGTAGGTTAACCTCCTGAATAATGGTGAAATAATTGTAATTAAATTATAAAAAAATCATATACATTAATATGATATCATATATGATCTTTTAATATTGATTTGATAATAATATCTTAGTATTATCGTTGTTTCGGGTGTCAACTTACTTGTTTTCTTTTATATGTTTTGTTACGTAATCCATATTTGTAATGTATAGGTTGTATATTATTCATATCTAGAATGATATCAAGTCCTTAAACATCATTTTTAAATCATCAAATGATAATTATACTTGAATGGATACGATGGAGAATGAATCTCATCGCGTTCGTAGAGACGGTAGTCCGTACGTACGCACGAGCGACAATATCATTCTTTTGAAATAATATATAAATGGTTGTTATATCATATATACAGAATAATTAACATGTTATATTTACTATTTACATGAGTTACATATCATTATTATACCCATCCAAATAATAATATATTGAATAACAATTACACCATGACGTGGAGACGGTAAGCCGTACGTACGCACGTATGGTGACATGTTATTCAAAGGGTGGATAGAATACTGAATATGGTTGTACCATATTTATAATAAAATAACAGTATATATGTGATACTGGAGTTATTATTTTAGAATGGTAATAACAAAGGAAGAAGAAGTGGAAGAAGAAAGGAACTTAGAAAAGGGTGGTGAAATCATTACCTCTTCTTCGGGTTCTTCCTTTTGATTTGATCAAAAGTGCTCCTTAGGTTGGATTTATAATCAAACTAATTCCTCTAGACTGTAGTGAGGGAAGTTGGGAGAGTATTTGGGCAGATTTTTGCCAAACCAAAAGGTTTTGAAGGTGTGAAGATATGAGAAGGAGGAGTGCCCTTTTATAAGAGGGGTGAGGGGCACCTTTGGAAAAGCTAGAAATATTAGTTTATAATAAATTCATATTCGGTTTCTAATGGCTCCAAAGTTGATTATATAAATGTTAAGGTGGGGATGGGTCTAAAACAACTAAACCAATAGAATTTAGATATGTTTGGGTACTTATATTAACCTTATCTTTAAGTATTAACTCTAAGTTAATTAGTTTCACTTTTACAATGTCTCTTTGTATTTTTATATAATATGGTTAATAAACTTACTATATACATCCAAGTGACCCCCAAGTGGTCCATTAATGATACACCTATCATGATATAAGTCTCTTGGACGAGCCTTAGATTTTTAGGAATTTAATATCAATTAATAATATAATATTTGTTTTAAAAACTCTTTAATGTCAATTTTGACACTATTCAATAGTTGATTTTTGTGAAACTCATAACAGAATGATTACTTCGAAACAGTTAATTAAATAAATCCTAATATGCCATATTATCCTATAAAATTAGTTTAATTCATTAAAAGTTTCATATTATATTTATTTGGGTATTTATAATATCAATTATTTGATTTTTCACTATTATATTAATTACTGCATCATCATTGTGTCATAAATAAATTAACTTTTTTATTGTCTAAAAATTATAAATAAAATATCATTATGTAGGAAATATTTTTATCTTTCTAATTAATATTTATAATCTAAAATCCAACATATATAACCTTATTTTAAAAAAAATTTCTAAAAGATATATGCTTGTGTCATTTTTGTATTCATTTTAACTTAATTAAAATAATGTGTCCCTATCACCTACAAGTGGCACCATGGGGTCCCAAAATCGACCCAAATATGCCTATGTCCGAACATGTATCAACCAATAAGTCTAGGACACGTTTTAGGGTAATTTAGTATTATTATAATATTATTTGTTAACCCTTATTTACCAGATTTACCCTTAACCATGGTAAATAAAATATTTACCGCAGTAATTATTCAAAATGTCTAAAAATAAAAGATACTTATTTACACAATTTGAACATCCTGATTCCAAATATGGAATCCATTTTTCTAAATTCCAAACACAGACGTGACAGAAATTAATTTAAAATTAATTCCCGCTATCAAAACAAAAAGCGTGTTTTTAAGAGATAATAACTATCAAAAGATTGACACTTGTTTATGTTCGGTTTAATTGTAAAATTATGTCCAATGACCAAAATTATATTAAATGGTAAAAATATATTCTAAATATACTTTAAAACCACTCAAATTCATAATTTATCACTATTAATTATTTTGATTAAAAAAGTTGTTTTTAATTAAAATTTAGTAATTTTCACTATTCATCAAAATATTAAAGTTATCTGAAAAGTACCAAAATTTCACCTTAGGCTAAATTCGATATTCTGAATCCAAAAATGAAGTCCATTTTGAAATATAAAATATATATAATTTCAAAAATTAGGTATTACTATTCATAACGGCTAGTTTGATTGGTTGTGGTGTGTGTTAGAACTCAAAGTTGTGTACAACACACGCTACTGTATTATTCAAAGGAAAGCGTACCGTGGAAGCCTGGGATGTTTCATTTTAAATTTTTTTTTGATGTCCCCATTTAGTTAAAAAGTTTAAAATATTTTATTTAAAAAGGGTTCACCATTAAAAGTTGGTAAAAGTGCAATACTGAAAATGAATTTGTTCTTAAATTATGTCTAAGAAACTTATAATATGGATTCTAAAATTATAAGGATTATATAAAGTTTAAAAGTTAGTTAATACTATTCATAACCTCTTTTGAACAGCTTGTTTGGTAAGTCATGGTGTAATTGAACTCGGTGTTGCGTGTAGTGCAAGTTATTGAATTATTTTGAAGAAATAACACACTATGAATTCTTTGGGTGTTACATCATCTCACGGTGTGGGCCCATGTTGGTAAACCCATAGAATCTGAAAACCTCAAAGCACTGATTCATTGTTCAAATATTGGAAGGGTATATTTTCATATTATACATCCGGCTACCATTTTAGTCTATTACTAGTATGGAAGATCTCCATAGGTTGTTTCTCTACTAGTTCAGCTCCACCACATGCAAGAAAAGCATTGCATGCCACATCAAATGAAAGAAGCATCTTGATGAGAATGTCACAGACATCATAACCCCATGGAAAGGCCTCGCTTATTCACATTCTATGTCACTTACTCATGGATGACTATTGATGATGTTGGTCTGAAACATCAATACTGAATTGGTCCCTACTATAATCACTCATAAATTTTTAGGTGGGTTTCTTTAATTCTCTACCAAGCCCTAATGACTAGATAAAGACTTATAAATGGATAAAAAAATAACATACATTGCCTTATCAGGAACCTGTGAGAGGAGCCAATAATGAAAATAATGTTTTTGTAGTATAGGAGGCATCCCCTAATCCTCTAGAGTTGTTGGCCCCTACATAATGAATCATGCCATGTAAAGATTCCTCATCATGTTCAGCCATTCCGAATGAAAAATCAGCAGGTTTCTCCTCACCAAATGTATCCTCCTAGATGATAGAATATGTATCCAAGCCCTTTTTAGGCTCCATACCCTCATTTGGACAAGGCTCATAGAGTACACTCCCCAGAAAAAAGGAAAAAGACCCACTCCTTCAAGGATGCCCTGGTTTCTATTTACATCCTTACTGCATTGTAATAGGGTATTATGAATTTCGAAGTGAGAAAGAATCCCCACTATGTCGGGCATACTAATCTTCTTGACCATTTCTCTTACCACAATATCCTTGGACATACCATCAAACAATGTTATATGGTCATTTATTGGCCCCAATACCTAGTGGGTAATGGTCTGGTTAAGTTGGGAAAAGTCAAGGAACATGTATCAAATATATCCACTGAGATTGTTAGTGGCATTGAGAGTTAAAGTGTCACGAACCAACCCGGGTCGACCCTGAACCGGTCACCCGAGCCGGTCCGCGACAAGTCCCGAGGGGCGTTCCCGATCCCCTCGGGATGGCAACCAGTGTCGGGCATTAAGACTTGATCGTTGGGAACGATTTCAGCCCAAAACAAAAGTAAATAGAACAGAATAAACAAACACTAACAGTGGAAAAGAAATAAAAACCACACAACCACGTACCTCCATGTGACCTCTCAGGTCACCACCCAACTAGAGAGCAACCTCGCCCCAACACTGAGCGACTCAAAACAGAAGACCTGCGACTGAAATGGTAAAAGATAGGCGTGAGCACAAAAGTACTCAGTAGGTGAACCCCACAACAAATCCCAATGCACCGCCAGTAAATAAAGAATCTACATAATCCAGGTTTGAACTATAATGTATAAAAGTAATTTTTCATAATGTTTTACTTGAAAATAAACCACGAGACATTTCCCTTATTCTCTTTCAAAAGTTAGTTCCATATCCTTAGTTTTAAACTCGTTCTGAAAAAGTAAGGTGTTACATTTTCAAATCTAACCCAAAGCGAATAAAGCATTTTCATTAAAAAAAATCATTTTTTTCTCAAAGTCTAACAGTATAGGCTGTGAAATATGACTGAAAGAAAACAAGCAGGGAAAACAAGTGCAAGTAAAGGTAAACAGGTAAGGAAAACCAAGTGCAAGTACGAATAAACCAGAAGTTATCAGTAATAACCATGGGTGATCCTGAACATCCCTAGAAAACCCCTGGACGTACTCGGGTTCAGACTACCTGCCGGCATGGTACTCCATAGTCAATAACCAACTGGCCGCCCTAACAGCCAACCAGTGGCACATCCCTCCTGGCCTGTCTGTAACTCCAGGGGGTACTAACCCGTCTAATCAGGGTTAGCAAGCAACCGTCACTCGATAATCTACAAGACGCCCAGGAACGCATAGTAGTTTTTGTAACACTGTGTAAGTGGGAGACCCGCGCACGCGTGACTCATCTCACCACACTTGCCAACCCCTTACACGGACATCGCTACACGACAACCCTCGAAGGGAAGTCCCCCTGTAGAAATGCCCTCACAAGTACGTATATATATATATATATAATCACTTCACATTTGATAAAGTGCCAACCGGGCCGTCATGTCACTTACATTTTGATCATCTAGGACCAAAGCATTTTTAAAGAGGGATGACACACGCCATTTCATTGAAAACCAGAAACGCACTTAGAAATTTATTTAAGAAACTCAAATCAGCATCTTAAACCTGGAACACATTTGTTTCACAAGTAGAGTCACTTTCCAATCACCAAACGCACCCCACTTTTATCAAGAGCCAAACGGGCCTTTAATCATTTTTTTGAAGGAACACCATTTCCCAAATGAAAACCAAACTTTTGTTCGTGTAACAAAGGAAAACATCTTTCATCAACCAAGAGCCACACATAAGGTTTCCAAAACAAGTTCAAAGGTCACACGACGTTTTCTCTAATCAAGGTTCTAAGAAAACACCATTTTCCATAAACAATACATCTACAAATTTACACACGCCAAAAACATTTCAAAACACAATTTAACATGAATTTCATTATTCAGGAAGAACCATCTAGCAAAACTACCATGGAAGCACATAATTAAATCCAAGAAAACGCTTTTAATGAAATGCTAGAATTAAAACAACTTTTATCATCAGCAGATCACCAAACTATAGATAACTACTTAATAATACTTTTGAATTTGCTGAAACTTAATAAAAAGTCAAGGAATAAATAAATTCTAAATTTAAAGGCGAGTGAAAAGGGAGACCTACCTCAAGATCCAAGCGCGGCGGTAAAACGACCTTGGAACCAAGGCGTGATGACACGACGTGTATCCGAAGCCACGTGATAAAGTCCAACACTCTCGAAACTGAGGCGCGGAGACGGCGGAACCTCAAAAACAAAGCGCAGCGATGGCACTCTCTCGAAAAAGCCCCGCGTGGGTCCTAAAACAGAAGACCGTAGAACGGGTTCAACGATCAATAATAATAATAATAATAGCAGTAACCAAAATATAATGTTAATATCAGTATTGATGTAATAACAATAATAATATAGTCGTAACAATGACAATAACAATAATAATATAATTAGCATAATAGTGATATATCAATAATAGAAATAATAATAATATCATAATATTAATACAATAATAATAATAGGAACAATGCCAATTTAATATAATCATAATATATTAATAATATAATAATGATAATAATATAAAATAATGTCAACATAATAATATTAATAATAATAATATAATGACAATAGCATAATAATAATAATAATTTAATAATAATAATAAGAATATCATAACATAATAATAATAATAAAAACAATATGATAATAATTAAAATAATAATAAATATATTAGTAATAATAATAATAATAATAATAATAATATTAATAATATGTTAGTAATCATAACAATAATAATAATAATAATATGAAATGTTAATATCAATAATAATAACAATAAAAATGATAATAATAATATAACAATAATAATAATAATAAAGTAATATTAACATAATAATAATAATAATAAAATAATATTAACATAATAATAATAATAAAACAATAATAATAATAATATAATAATAATAACATAATTTTAGTGTTATTAATATGATAAAAAAATAAATAAATCGTTATAAAATTAAAATTACCAAACAAACAAAAATGAAAAAAAAAGGAAAAGAAGAAAAACTTACAGGCTGGGGGGGGTTTGCGCGGGAGGCGTCGGAGCAGGGAGGCCAGGGCAGGGCACGGCGGGGCGAGGCGGCAGGCCGGGACAGGGGGTGCGGGTCGGCGCAAGGCGGAGGAGCAGGGAGCAGGAGGGGTCGCGACGGGGCTCCGGCTTGGGCGAGGAGGGCGCGCGGCGGTCGGCTTGGCAAGGAGGGCGCGCGGCCGTCGGGTGGCCGAAACAGGCAGGAGGGCGGTCGGCGAGCAGGGGAGAAACGGGGAGGAGGCCGGCGGTCGGCTCAGCAGGGGGTGAGGCCGGCGGTGCGGCTTCGGACGCAGGAGGCAGGGCGGAGCAGCGGGGGTTCGCGGGTGAAGCGGGGCGAGCCGGGACGGGGTGGAGGCCGGGAGCGGCGAGCTCGGTGGGGGGTCGGACGGTAGGGGCTGCGGCGACGAAGGGAGCCGGAGTCCGGGTGCTGCGCGAGGGGACGGCCGAGGCCGGGGCGGAGAGCGCCGGACGAGGCCGGGGCGCTGGGAAGTCGGGTGCAGGGAGGCGGAGCGCCGGACGGTGACGGCTGGGTGCGGCTGAGAGGAAGGAGGCCAGGGCACGGCGGGGCGAGGCGAAGAGGGTGCGAGGCCGGAGGAGGTGCAGAACCAGCGGTCGCTGGTGGCCGGGAGAGGGCTGCGGGGCAAGGCCGGGCTGAGATCGGGGGAGGATGGAGAGAGAGAGAGAGGTGAGGGAGAGTGGCGGCTACGGGGAGAAAAGGGGTAGGGTTAGGTTAAACAAAATACTATATATATATATATACATAATCAATAATAATAATAATAATTATAATACTAATAATAAAAATTAGTCACTCATAATAATAATTATTATGACCAAACATTTAAAATAATGCAATCATTTAAAATAACACCCATATATATATTTACACATATATAGATGTGTATATACCTACAAACACATACACGCAATTACAATAAACACATATATATGTATAAACATATATAGACCTAAACATATATATGCATATATACACATATAGACATATATATATATATATATACACTTATACACGGAAAATAACCACAACAATAGTAACTCAACTCAAATAGTAATAATAATAATAAAAAGTCAACATAAAAGCTTTAATATTTAAAACGCCGGGTGGACACATCGTCACCCGGGCCGAATGCACGATCACCGCTAGCGGTGCGATGACCGCGCACCGACGTGAAACCACCAACCACAATTAATCTTCGAAAAATTTAAACCGGGACCAAGAAAGAAGGAAAATTACGGACGTCCGCGGTCGGGGTGTGACAATTCTCCCCACCACAGACACTTTCTGCCCCCAGAAAGTCACCAGGTTACAAGTCAGCCAAAAACCAAGCCCATGCCCAAACAGAACTAAAGGAACTGAAGCAAACTGAGGTTCTCGGGGATGACCTTACTCTACACAGGTCACACCCGACCGATTCAAGAGAAAACCGGGGTCTGAGATCGAGGGGAGAACACGAAGGGGTTCTCCCCACCACAAGAGCTCAACTTGTGCAGAAAAGTTGACCATCTCAAAGGAAGACCCTAGAAAAGGGGGTCGGCGCGGGAACTCCCAATCCAATCAAACCAACTCTTATAGCATGATTAAAAAAACACCTCCGTCACGACATTAAATCCTCGACCAGAGTCAACAACCTTCAACCCTAGGAGGAAAACCCATAGAAAAACACTTAACCAACATCAAATTGGAGACATGATCCACCGAAGTCCACGAAACATAACCACATTTTAAACATAACTAAAACGAGGTCAACCCACACGAGAGTCAAACACACTTTTAAGAAGGACACACGATTTAGAATATCACCTCCACACGACAAGTCCGCTTAGATTTATCATAGAACAAGTCCATTGCCACTTTTTAGAAAAACAACACATTTACATAAACCAGACTACTTGGATTATAATAGAACAGGTCCATGATAACCCCATAGTAAAACAATGAACGTACAACAACGTCAAGACTTAACAGCAGAAAAACAAGTACTAGAAGATCTTGATTGTTCCACTGCTAACATAGAACACAAAGCCTGGACCAAGGCTTCACACCCCTGGGGACTCCTGACTGTGCGCGAGCTTCACCCCGAGACTTGTGGCTGGGGCTCTGATGGCTGAAGCATCTCCTGCCTCACAGTCAGGTACTGACATTCTCCCATCTCAGCTTCCTCTTCAAGCGACGCTTCCTGCAAAACTTCTCCAGATGACCCAGACAACCGCAGCGATGACACGTCTTCGGAGGGTTGCGACAAGATGGATTTAAATGCCCGAAACGACCACACTGATAGCACACCATCGAACGATCTGATGAACTGGAAGCTGGGACCAAAGGGGATAACTCATTAGGAACAGGTATCTCTGGCGCCTTTTCCTCACCAGAGGGGGAACTCTTATGAATAACAACAGGGGACGCTGAAGTAGTAACCACCCGCACACCGGAAAGCAACTCAGCCAAGAAAGCTTTCTCTTCCAGCTTCTCGAAACAAAGGTCTTCAGAAGGGAGGACTCGCTCCTTGATCTCGGAACGAAGACCCCCAGTGAAAAGAGAGGCTTTCATGAGCTCATGCGATGCTACCTCTGGAGAAAAGGGAATCAGTTCCTTGAAGTGGTCAACATATGCCTTCACCGTCCGTTGACCTTGTTGAATATGCACAAGCTCTCTCTTTTTCCCCAACTTCACTTCCTCAGGTACAAACCATTGGATGAAAATGATTCTGAAGACATCCCACGTCATTTCACCTTGCGTCGATGATGGGGTAACCCTCTTCCACTGGTCCAGAGCTGGACCCTCAAACAACTCCATAATTGCACGAACCTTAACATTATCGGGAGTTCCCAACATTCTAAAGACACGTTCCACTTCCTCGAGCCATTTCACTGCCTCTAACGGGCCCTGATCACCATGGAGTGTAGGCAAAGTCTGAAGAGGACCAAAAACTGGGCATGACCTATCAGAATCCTTAGAGACCTTTCTGGGCGGCATTTCCTGAGCGATATATAAAACACAAGGCCAAAACCCACATCAAAACGAAGCAACATCAATAAAAGCGCCTTCATCAAAAACAGTCAGCACAAGGACCAAACCAATACGAACACAATCCAAAATAAAGTCTCCTTTTTAAAATTCTCTTTTCATTTTTGATTTCAAAACCACCCTTTCTCAAGATCACTTTCCAAAAACCAATCCACTTTCAAACCAAAACTTTCCAAAACTGTTTCCCATTTAAAACCAATTTAGAAAACAAAGTCAAGCCTTTAGCTCCAAATACACACCCAGGTAATCTCATGAATCGTTGCACATGTCTTTATCCACATTCCATTCATACGTGCATCAACACACACTTTCCATGCATTCTCACACATGTGCAAACGTTCATAAAGAGGAACCGAGGTTTCAACCCAAATCATTCTTATCCAATTCCAAGCAAACAACAGATTTTCAAATCAAGAGATTTCAGTTTCAAAACCCATTTTATACATTTAAAGTCCTTTAAAAGAAACCAGTCCAATTTTCAAAAACCCTTTTTCATTTCCAACTACGCACTCACACAGACCAAAACGAAAACAACATCCAAATTTGCATCAACCACTGAAGTGAGGGACTAGTAGTCACGCTCAACCTGGAGACATGGTAGTGGGCCATGTCCCAAGTCAACGTCGACCACTAGGAGGAATTCAAACCGTGCACTCAGACTCCACATGGGTCACTACTCCATGTGAAATCACGATGTAACGTCGGCTTGCCTCCATTATCATCTCTCAATCCAAGACAAACCAGGAAAGACAAGGACACAATTCCCGAACTACCCCTGGTAACTCGAAGATCAGTGCGAGCAAGAGTTCGCGACGCTCTTCCCGTACTTACCCCTCGAGTTCCGACAGTCCTAATCTCCTTCTACCAGACAACCCAAATAACAAGAACCACCTCTGATACCATTTTGTCACGAACCAACCCGGGTCGACCCTGAACCGGTCACCCGAGTCGGTCCGCGACAAGTCCCGAGGGGCGTTCCCGATCCCCCCGGGAAGGCAACCAGTGCCGGGCATTAAGACTTGATCGTTGGGAACGATTTCAGCCCAAAAAAAAAGTAAATAGAACAGAATAAACAAACACTAACAGCGGAAAAGAAATAAAAACCACACAACCACGTACCTCCATGTGACCTCTCAGGTCACCACCCAACTAGAGAGCAACCTCGCTCCAACACTGAGCGACTCAAAACAGAAGACCTGCGACTGAAATGGTAAAAGATAGGCGTGAGCACAAAAGTACTCAGTAGGTGAACCCCACAACAAATCCCAATGCACCGCCAGTAAATAAAGAATCTACATAATCCAGGTTTGAACTATAATGTATAAAAGTAATTTTTCATAATGTTTTACTTGAAAATAAACCACGAGACATTTCCCTTATTCTCTTTCAAAAGTTAGTTCCATATCCTTAGTTTTAAACTCGTTCTGAAAAAGCAAGGTGTTACATTTTCAAATCTAACCCAAAGCGAATAAAGCATTTTCATTAAAAAAAAACATTTTTTTCTCAAAGTCTAACAGTATAGGCTGTGAAATATGACTGAAAGAAAACAAGCAGGGAAAACAAGTGCAAGTAAAGGTAAACAGGTAAGGAAAACCAAGTGCAAGTACGAATAAACCAGAAGTTATCAGTAATAACCATGGGTGATCCTGAACATCCCTAGAAACCCCATGGATGTACTCGGGTTCAGACTACCTGTCGGCATGGTACTCCATAGTCAATAACCAACTGGCCGCCCTAACAGCCAACCAGTGGCACATCCCTCCTGGCCTGTCTGTAACTCCAGGGGGTACTAACCCGTCTAATCAGGGTTAGCAAGCAACCGTCACTCGATAATCTACAAGACGCCCAGGAACCCATAGTAGTTTTTGTAACACTGTGTAAGTGGGAGACCCGCGCACGCGTGACTCATCTCACCGCACTTGCCAACCCCTTACACGGACATCGCTACACGACAACCCTCGAAGGGAAGTCCCCCTGTAGAAATGCCCTCACAAGTACGTATATATATATATATAATCACTTCACATTTGATAAAGTGCCAACCGGGCCGTCATGTCACTTACATTTTGATCATCTAGGACCAAAGCATTTTTAAAGAGGGATGACACACGCCATTTCATTGAAAACCAGAAACGCACTTAGAAATTTATTTAAGAAACTCAAATCAGCATCTTAAACCTGGAACACATTTGTTTCACAAGTAGAGTCACTTTCCAATCACCAAACGCACCCCACTTTTATCAAGAGCCAAACGGGCCTTTAATCATTTTTTTGAAGGAACACCATTTCCCAAATGAAAACCAAACTTTTGTTCGCGTAACAAAGGAAAACATCTTTCATCAACCAAGAGCCACACATAAGGTTTCCAAAACAAGTTCAAAGGCCACACGACGTTTTCTCTAATCAAGGTTCTAAGAAAACACCATTTTCCATAAACAATACATCTACAAATTTACACACGCCAAAAACATTTCAAAACACAATTTAACATGACTTTCATTATTCAGGAAGAACCATCTAGCAAAACTACCATGGAAGCACATAATTAAATCCAAGAAAACGCTTTTAATGAAACGCTAGAATTAAAACAACTTTTATCATCAGCAGATCACCAAACTATAGATAACTACTTAATAATACTTTTGAATTTGCTGAAGCTTAATAAAAAGTCAAGGAATAAATAAATTCTAAATTTAAAGGCGAGTGCAAAGGGAGACCTACCTCAAGATCCAAGCGCGGCGGTAAAACGACCTTGGAACCAAGGCGCGATGACACGACGTGTATCCGAAGCCACGTGATAAAGTCCAACACTCTCGAAACTAAGGCGCGGAGACGGCGGAACCTCGAAAACAAAGCGCAGTGATGGCACTCTCTCGAAAAAGCCCCGCGTGGGTCCTAAAACAGAAGACCGTAGAACAGGTTCAACGATCAATAATAATAATAATAATAGCAGTAACCAAAATATAATGTTAATATCAGTATTGATGTAATAACAATAATAATATAGTCGTAACAATGACAATAACAATAATAATATAATTAGCATAATAGTGATATATCAATAATAGCAATAATAATAATATCATAATATTAATACAATAATAATAATAGGAACAATGCCAATTTAATATAATCATAATATATTAATAATATAATAATGATAATAATATAAAATAATGTCAACATAATAATATTAATAATAATAATATAATGACAATAGCATAATAATAATAATAATTTAATAATAATAATAAGAATATCATAACATAATAATAATAATAAAAACAATATGATAATAATTAAAATAATAATAAATATATTAGTAATAATAATAATAATAATATTAATAATATTAATAATATGTTAGTAATCATAACAATAATAATAATAATAATATGAAATGTTAATATCAATAATAATAACAATAAAAATGATAATAATAATAATATAATAATAATAATAATAAAGTAATATTAACATAATAATAATAATAATAAAATAATATTAACATAATAATAATAATAAAACAATAATAATAATAATATAATAATAATAACATAATTGTAGTGTTATTAATATGATAAAAAAATAAATAAATCGTTATAAAATTAAAATTACCAAACAAACAAAAATGAAAAAAAAAGGAAAAGAAGAAAAACTTACAGGCTGGGGGGGTTCGCGCGGGAGGCGGCGGAGCAGGGAGGCCAGGGCAGGGCGCGGCGGGGCGAGGCGGCAGGCCGGGACAGGGGGTGCGGGTCGGCGCAAGGCGGAGGAGCAGGGAGCAGGAGGGGTCGCGACGGGGCTCCGGCTTGGGCGAGGAGGGCGCGCGGTGGTCGGCTTGGCAAGGACGGCGCGCGGCCGTCGGGTGGCCGAAACAGGCAGGAGGGCGGTCGGCGAGCAGGGGAGAAACGGGGAGGAGGCCGGCGGTCGGCTCAGCAGGGGGTGAGGCCGGCGGTGCGGCTTCGGACGCAGGAGGCAGGGCGGAGCAGCGGGGGTTCGCGGGTGAAGCGGGGCGAGCCGGGACGGGGTGGAGGCCGGGAGGGTCGAGCTCGGTGGGGGGTCAGACGGCAGGGGCTGCGGCGACGAAGGGAGCTGGAGTCCGGGTGCTGCGCGAGGGGACGGCCGAGGCCGGGGCGGAGAGCGCCGGATGAGGCCGGGGCGCTGGGAAGTCGGGTGCAGGGAGGCGGAGCGCCGGACGGTGACGGCTGGGTGCGGCTGAGAGGAAGGAGGCCAGGGCGTGGCGGGGTGAGGCGAAGAGGGTGCGAGGCCGGAGGAGGTGCAGAACCAGCGGTCGCTGGTGGCCGGGAGCGGGCTGCGGGGCAAGGCCGGGCTGAGATCGGGGGAGGATGGAGAGAGAGAGAGAGGTGAGGGAGAGTGGCGGCTACGGGGAGAAAAGGGGTAGGGTTAGGTTAAACAAAATACTATATATATATATATATACATAATCAATAATGATAATAATAATTATAATACTAATAATAAAAATTAGTCACTCATAATAATAATTATTATGACCAAACATTTAAAATAATGCAATCATTTAAAATAACACCCATATATATATTTACACATATATAGATGTGTATATACCTACAAACACATACACGCAATTACAATAAACACATATATATGTATAAACATATATAGACCTAAACATATATATGCATATATACACATATAGACATATATATATATATATACACTTATACACGGAAAATAACCACAACAATAGTAACTCAACTCAAATAGTAATAATAATAATAAAAAGTCAACATAAAAGCTTTAATATTTAAAACGCCGGGTGGACACATCGTCACCCGGGCCGAATGCACGATCACCGCTAGCGGTGCGATGACCGCGCACCGACGTGAAACCACCAACCACAATTAATCTTCGAAAAATTTAAACCGGGACCAAGAAAGAAGGAAAATTACGGACGTCCGCGGTCGGGGTGTGACATAAAGTGAGTGAAAATAGGTTTTCAACTGTGGGACTTAGAAGTATGAGGACTGGTCTCCCCGTGGAGTAGTTTCATGCATCCACAATGTCATCCATTCCTTCCTAGGCTATCTTGAACCTTGCGATGTCCCTTCTCCTTCCATGGACACTACTTATGAAGCCTTCTCACTACCTTAAAATTATTCTAAGAGTATCCACTGATGATGAAATGGAAATAAAATCCCCCCATTGGTGCCAAATATATTCCACACTTTTAGTGATTTCATGCCTCTAATGTTGGAAATCATCACTAGAGTCCACAAATCATTGGACGAGTCAAATGGTAACTACCAATAATATGCTTCTATGAACACTGTCGAGTTGTTATAATTCTTCATGGTCCCCAATGACGAGAAGTGTCAGAAAATTCCCTCTAGTTCTTCTAGCCAACGATGTTGAAGATGAAGTAAAGTACATGTAATCCAACTAAATGCTCAGGGAAACACTACAAGTTAGTCTATTCATGATATCATGACTAGAAATAGGTGTTTCAAAGATCTCAACAAGAAAATTCATCTCATCTCTCTCCATAAAACATGCTGCCACAACTAATCATACTAACTAGCCAGGTAGAACATCCAAAAATTCAACATGATTGGATGCATCTAGTTGAAGTCATGCATTATCTAGAACATGGTCATCCTCTTGTGGTTCCAATAATGTTATCTAATGAGATGTTGGATATTTTCAAAACTATCCAGAATCTAAGGGTACATTAGGTTGCACCTATCATACCTCCAGAAAAAGTGAGACCCCCTATGGGTAGAAATTATCCTCTAGTTTAGAAGTAAGACATGATAAAACACATCATCCGCAAACCTAAAAGGCTCTTGATCCTTATGGCCCTCCACTTGTCTAAGGAAATGTGTGAGTCCCTTGTAAAAACCCCAAAAATCCCCCTCTAGTTTGAAGTATAATTATCTTCCATAGATACATACAATGAATACGAGGTTGGTAAATGTGAATTCCAAGCATTTATTTCATTTTCTAATGAAGATGTGGGATCCCTCATGCAGGGGAACAACATCCTACTGTGCATCATATGCCAGTTTCATGGCATGTAAATTCACAGATTCCTAGAGGATATTGGTTTTAGGATCACTTTTATCCTGACCCAAAAACTCTATATGTTGTGGAACAATGAAACATATTTGAGTCCCTCGGGCCTAAAGATTTAGGGTTATGATAGGACCAAATAGAGATATTGTTGGGGAATCTTATTGAAGATCCTATTTGGAGGCTTGGTTTAAAGTGACGATTTCTTGGTTGTATCACTGGATACCATCATGAATTTATGGGTACTCCATGGATTCATCTACATGTAGTAGTCCCCTACTAGAAACATTAATGCCTCAATTACTCCCTCAATGGTCTAGACAATGTGATTCAGGGTGATACATCTCTATTTTCTTCATGTGATTCCCACTACCTAGATGTAATCTATTACAAGAGACATGGGAAAAAAGATCAAACCAATTAGAATGAGAACATAATAATTATAGATAGCCTATGGACTAATTTGGATGATTCTTTCATTCTCCTTAGTCATTGGATGGAGGCCACGACATCGGACATGGGATATCACATTATCATATCCCTAAAAATGGGTGTTTCATCCCTAAATATAAGAAACATCTGATTATTAAATCATACACCTAAATAGGCTAGAATTGGGTGATACCAAAAGACCCTAACCCTATGAAGTATTTATAGGTTCACCATATGGAAACCCATTAAAATCATTGTTACATATTTCACATAGATAGTTTGAATTGAAAAAATCCAACTTGGCACCATTGATTTGATATCAACCATGGGTCCATCAATTGAAGGCCTAATGGAATTGTCTTTATAGCCTCAATCAGCATTGTTTTAGCTAAGTAGGAGTCCCCCAATAAGGATTCCACATCCCCCCAAGCTGGCACCACTGCTCCCCCAGAATCAACCATCCTTGATGAAATGTCTCCTCACACTTATTCTTTTACCTCAGATGATGATGTGAATTTGGAGGATACTCCTCCCACATTTGAATAGTGGTTTTCCCCCACCATTAAAGAGATGATTCAGGTGAAACTTATTAATAATATTTCCTAAGACCAACAATGATCATTTCATCATTTCCTATAGAGGAAAAGCAGTAGTATGTGGACTTCCTAAAGTAACATCATGATGTTTTTCCAAGAGTTATGATGAGATTCTAGGTCTATAACTTTAGGTTTCTATACATCATCTTCATCCCCCAAGGACTCATCACAGGTTTAAGAATCCTTTCATAAAATATCACCCACCTCACAGTGTTATGGTTGTGGTCGAGTTTGAAAATATTATCAAAACCAATATCAAAAATTTAGTTAAGTACCCCAATTATCCTTTCAACATCATTACAATCAGGAATAAAATGGGAAGATCATAATTTGTATCATCTTCTAGGGTCTCAACTAGCATTCCCTAAAATATTTTTCCCCTTTTACTGATAGAGAAAATGATTTATGGACTAGTTTTGTTCTAGGATCTATCCTTCATGGATGGATATTTCACATACAATCTAATTTAGATGACCCATGAGGATGAGGGATCCACCAACTATAAATAACCACAAGGGAAATTTTTCAATTAGGTAATTCCTTTGGTTATGAAGAATGAAGTATCCAATTATCAATGATCCATGCAAAACATCTTCAAAATTATCCCCATGATGTTGTTAGAATGATACATGGATGAATTTTGGTCAAATACATCAAGTGTTAGTACGATCTCAAATATTTTTGAGAAATTGTTCATCTTCCTTCATTCCTAAAATTTGATGATGAAAACCTTGAATTGTTCCTTCAAGTTTACCTCTTGGAATATTCTAAGTGTTGTCATTAGAAATAAAATAATCAAGATCAACCCACAGAAGATCAACTCTATTTATTAGATTCCTCCCATGAACATCCATTGATAGCTCTAAGGATGTCATTTCCACTTGGACGATATATACAAATTCATTGAGAATCTAGATGGAAAGTGTAATCCATTCTTTATTCTAATGAAGAAAGGTACCATCTACTAGTGGGATGAATAGTTCCAGGACACCATTGTAGAAATCATGATGTATCTGCTACAACTTCAGGTTTTGATGACACACATCTCCAGGAAGCATCTGGTTGTCTATGTGACTTCTCTAGTGTGATCCCTCAGAACCCTTCTTTCTCAGACGAGCAATTAAGGTGTTTTGAATAATTAATATTATTTAAATCACATGATCCTCAATATAGAGAATTGATAATATCATATGAAGAAGAGAATCCTCATTCTAGTTATCACAGGGCAAAAGTTTTGGCACTATATGTGGAATCATAATATATAGTTGGTGTCCTGAGTAGACCCTCTAATGTATATCCTAAATCACCCCATGTTTAGAATACAACAATCATGCTAGGTTGTGATCCTTTAGAAGTTCAAAATCATGTTCATTACATATAAATAGATCATGTTTTGGGTTTTTACTGACTTTCTGTCCAGTCATCTAGCCCCGGAAGAATCACTCATGAACACTGATTTCTCCAATGAGGTAACCCTCTTAATAGATCAGGTTGTGCCAAGTTTGCAGATGCATTCTATAGTGCCTCACAGAGCCCAAACATTAGATAATCCAATGATCCCAATATAAATAGAGTGGGCCTAGGGATCATTTTTATCATGCATGCACTGTGAATTATTCCTTACTCATTCCTAGTATTAGATGGTTTCACCAAAAATTAGGTAGAATATCAGGCTCCCATCACTAGTCTTGAGCTAGCTCTCAAGATTTATATCCCCCTTTTTATTGTGAAAGGATATTATCAGTTAGTCATAAAATAGATTAATAATGAATAATTTTTTATAAATCTAGAGCATGTTCCCTTTTTGTAGTTCACTCACTAGTTGGTGACCTAGTTCCTTTCATAGCTAGAGGTGACTCATGTTCCCCGATCACAAAATGGTTGAGCCGGCAACTTAGACATTCTAGTAACCTCTCTTTAATAGCATATCTCAGATAACCTATTCATTCATGTGGAACATATAAAGTTCATTTCTCTTATTAAACCAAAAAAAAATGAAATCGGATAGGTAAACCAACTAACCAATAGTGATTCTATGTCAAGACCACCAGATGTCCCCACAGTAGAAGTCATCTCCAATTGGAAAACCACTTTCATTGAGTGTCTCCAACCTGGTATCCTCCTAATAGATAGAGTAGAATAAGAGGAAATATGTCAGTGTGCATCACATTTCACCCTCCAAACTGGTCATAACCTCGAGCATACTATCAAAATACATGGGTTTGATATAATTATACTTTGTTTCATACATAAAGATGAAATTACCTAGGTTATGTAGGAAGTTAATGCCTTTTCCTGTTGTTCTCATCAAGAGGGATTGAATCTATCTCACTAGATTCAATGTCTGTGATACATTTATCCCACCATGGTCCATGAATCCATTGAGTATTCTAAGTGGTTTCTTGCATGTTAGATCCAAGCTAACTTTTTTGATCGATCATCGGAGGTCCTCCACCCAACCATGTATTCTTTGACATTCACAGTATGATGACTTGGTTTTTTGGGACAATATCCACTACCGAAAACTCACCAGTGTAGTTTCATTCTAACCATGAAGGATTTATTCTATATATTTTTATAAGAGTTACCTCTTAATGAATTAATGTCCTTATCCATCATCGAATTCATTAGATCCCAAATCATCTACTGATTTAGAGTTACTAATTCCATTATCACATAAAATAACTCCAACATTAGGGATGTTGATCTAAAGAAATTGTATACCAAATATAATATATATTCTAACCATACTTCCCACTGTTACACATAGGAAAATATACAAATTGGGGCATTTAACAAAACAATCTCCATAAATTTTAGAAGACGGAGGGGAAAAACAAGAAGATTTTTCTGGATAAGATCACTGATTCCATCAAGGCCTATCAGACAATGACTCAAAGTTCCACCCAGGTGACTCTATATTCCATTGTGTATGGAACCATGGCATTACTAACCATTTTGATTCAGTGTCCATCACTCCAAATAGTTTTCTATGACCAATAGATTCCAAAAAGAAAGGAAGAAGTATATCTTATTGAGCTTGAATCCCTCAAAGAGTACAGTCTCCATGCCAATAAAAATCTAGAGAGGCACCAAAACAAGATAGAAATATCATTAAAGACCAATTTTCACATCCAATAATTTCTCCAATGTGATATGGTACGAGCCCTTCGAATACCAATGACACCTACAATGAAGCCGCATAATTTAGAGCCCAAGTGGGAAGGACCTTACATCATTTACAATGTCTAGTCCAATGGTTCATACTCTTTGATCACTTTGGATGGATATCAGATTACTCCTCCTAATAGTGATAATGTTCTCAAGTAGTAATTCTATTGAGGAGTTTTCATCATCCCATCCACACAATGATAATCTAAATAGAACCAGCATCCTAGTTGCATGAAATTAACTGTATGAAGTTAAACTGTGGGTCCAAATCCAATGCACATGATGTTAAATGGAACACTATGAACAAAAATTATGATATTAAACTAATAGACAACGGTTTATGAAACATGAAATTAAACTATTTGTATGAATATTCAGATCTACATGATTGTAAACAAGGAATAATAATCTATGTTTCATGAATTTAAACAGTGATTGAGTCTTCATGGGATAGTGTAGTGTGGCACAAGTCCTCCTAGGGCCTCATTGGAATCATTGTTATCACTCTTCTATGCCACATATACCCATTTTTTGAAGCCTCCGTCCCTAGTTCCAAACTCCATAACCTTAAAATATGACTCACATTCATATCATCAAAAAGTTAAACTATGTGTGAATATCCTTGGGAATGTGTCATGCAGCTCAAGCCTCTTTGTTCCTCATTCACATCAGGTTACTCCTATAATTTCTCACATATCACTTTTTGTTGAGATTCTCCCCTAACTATTGAATTAATTTTCTTCAGGATGTTTCATTTTGAATTGGGCCTCTGTAGTCATTGTTCACAATATAAAACTCCATATTCCCATTTAAATAATTCCTCCAATTTGGTTGTAACTATATGACCATAAACTTTGAGTTAACATTCTCAAAAAATGACATTAAATTATGGTTATTACCTTTAAAATCATCATTCCTCTTAATAGTACATGATTCTTACCTCATGCTCGAAACATGTTATGCCTCATAATAATCATGGGATGCTTTAGTTCATTCACTATAAAGGATTTCCATTACCATAATTAGTCCCTCATGACACCGTACTCTATAATTATGTGGGGATTGATTCCAATCCTTATGGTACACATAGAAATTCTCAAACAATATATCTTTGGGACCAGCCACAAATTCATCAACACTTTGGCCCCATTGCCTCAGTTATAGTCCATGCATTATGACCTTAAACTATATGAAATCCCTCTTAAGAATATGTAGTATGGCATTTTGAATTATTATCCCTCGTTCATATTGATATTGTCACTTTGTTTCATTGTACATTCCGATTTGAGAAGTCCCCATTCATCAGTCCAAAAATATATGACCTTAAACTAACATCTTATATTCCAGGAAACCTGAATTTAACCTATTTATATAAAGTCAAAACATCAAGAATTTAACTTATATTTGGGATACTCTCTAGAATTTTTTATGCAGTCATAGGCCTATTATACCCTCATTCACCTCAATTATCCATAACTCCACAGAACATATATCATCTAGAGGCATTTCCCTCTCTTTTGTATAAACACTATGACCATAAACTAAGAAATTAGGTCCATTATTCATGACATTAAACTATGTTCATTCTTTCTTGGGAATGTGTGGTGTGTCTTTTGGCCTTATTGTCCCTCATTAAAATTGGTTTTTTTAATCCATCAAACCCCCTTTCCCATTTTGAGAATCCCATTCTCTATGTTCTGAACTCCATGACCTTAAGTTGATATCCTATGGTCTAGGTGACCTGACCTAAAACTGTTTACAATAGGTCCAATCATTATGACTGTAAACTATTTGAAGCCCCTACCGTCAAAGTTGTAAGAAATTAAAAAACAAATCATTATGTCCTCCATACGTGAAATTAAACTGTGGTTCTACCCTGTTCAAAAAATTAGATCCAGATTATGTAATAGATGATGTTTATCACTTTTTAATTCGGGATGCCTCATACAATACCTATGGGATAGTTCAAAAAATGTTACCCCATACCCTGAACAGGTTATACCCCACGATAACCATGGTATGCCGTAAATTCCCTCTTAAGAGAGGATCACCCTATAGGGGTCAATATAATACCATGTTGTGTTCTAGAACTATGTGTAATTTTTTCGATAATTATGGGAAACATAGTAACATCCAAAGAATTAATTTATGTTCCTAGATGCAAATTCATTAACACCTGGGCCCCTTGGCCTTAGTTTCTATCCATGTATTATGACCATAAATTGTATGCAGTTTGTCTTAATGTGAATGTGGTATGTCATCCTCCATGCCTCCATTCACATTAGTTTTTTCCTTTTATGTTCTGTATATATACCCTTATAGTGAGCATTTTCCCTATTGTCCAAGAAACACGTCTTTATACTATTTCCCATGGTCTACACCAAATTACCTTAAACTGTGTGTTCAACCTTTTATCGCTACATGTATCTTTATTCCAATGATTACGAGTTAAATAGAGATGCATGGACATCACTTATTTTTGTCCAGCCAAAAAATTTCTCAAAACCCCATGCAATTTGGCCACATTATGGTCCAAGAATCAAGTCCTTAAATTGTGTTCATGTAATCCTGTGAATGCAGTGTCTGGATTTGGAACTCCTTCATCATTATTCATTTTTGGTTTGTAACTTTACCACACAAACCACACCCACTATACATTTCCCTTGGTCCATGCAATATGAATTCAAACTATTATCAATACTCGATATCGAATCCTACATTCAGATACATCCCGTTAGAGTGCTCAAATGTTTTATAGTATAGAACTTAGAGTGTTTAATTCTACATGGACATTTTCTCAATTAATCCTGACACCTTGAGTCTTTCTTGGTTTGGATTTCTATAATCTTTCAAACCTATAAATACCCCCTAATGGTTATAGTGTTTGTCTAAGGCTTACCTCCATAAATGGACCAAGGCCCTAATGGAATTTAGGTAACAAATAGTTGATCCAATGTTTTGATCATGGCCAATAGTAGATTATTAATTTTCTCACCCCATTCCTAGTTTGTGTGGCTGAGGTCCATTTGTTTCGAATGTGGTCAATAGTTGATCTCTACCCATTGGTCACCCATTTTCTAGATCTTTGAAGTCTCATATTACCTCATTTCAACTTCCATGAATCCCAGTGGAATTCCAACATCCTTAGTGCCACCCCTCCTTGCATTCACACACATCAAGTTGGCGGGTCAATATTTTTGAGAAATTCTCAACCAGATAATTCTTCTCCATTAATGTGAACCTCCACATTTTAGGAAAACCGCTTACCATTCCTTGTTTCCCACACAATGATTGACTCATGTGGTATTAGGAGTTTTGGTAGGGTGTGTACCATTGTGGTGGAATTTGAGAAAGGATTCCATGGTCTAAATCCTATGACCTTAATGTAGTATTCCATGTACAAGAATAACAATAGTAAACTATGTGTGAATCCTCCCATGAATTAATGATGTGGCACTGGGCCACATAGTCCCTCATTCAGGTTGGGATAGAACTATTCCATGCCACACATCTCCCATTTTAGGGTAAATCCTATGGTATAATAATTATGATCATAAACCTATTTTCCTGGGGACTAAAATTTATGACATTAAACATATATCCCATAGACCAAAAATTATTACCTTAAACTACTCACAGCCCGGACATACTAAGAAACAAGACTTTAAACTATTTTCCATGGTCCGAGCTAAGTTACATTAAAATATGCATTATTTTTTCCCTAATACTTGTGTGGTACACAAGCCTCTTATTAATATTTAAAATTAGTTTTATTTCCTTCATTCCATGTAAATAACCTTGGAGAAAACATTTTTCTTATCCAAGATATATGACATTAAACTCTGTGTATTTTCCCTTTCATATGACATTAAACTCTAGGATACATCTTGATCACAAGAAGCTAAACTATGTAATTCATCATACACATCATATGAAATTAAACTCTGTTTCAAAAATCATTACCATACGACATTAAACAGCATTCCTATTGTCCTCATTTTCATGACATAAAGCTACAAATCATCTTAGGCCCTCACCTAAGAGGTCCTCTCATCCAGTGTTGGTCATATACCACATAATTAATATTTTCAATTATTGTCCAGCTTCTAAGATGACACCCCATTAGATGATGAGTTTGATCTTTGTTCCGGACAATATGCGTACACTAATGTGCTCTAATCCACAATTGAATAATTCTGAGAGTGTTGGAATCCATTCGAATATTTAGTCAATCCATTTCCATGCTTCAGGTTCTCCTTATTTAGATCCTCATCCTCTTCCATGATTGAAGGTATTCCCTAACATCATGGTATCATGCCATACCAGATCACCTATTGTCCAAAGTTAACATCCAATAAGGCTTTTGAATAAATTCAAAGACATGTTATATTTTTCGATCATGTTCCTCAGCCAACCCTCATTTGATTATCTCCATTCTAGGATGACGATATGGATTTTATTTTTTGAACATGTTCAATAGTTATCCTATGATGTCCTAGCCCGGGAGCCACTATACAGTGCCCCGACCTAGTTGGACACATGCCCTCAAGCGCACCTCCCCATATGCCTGATGTTTCGGACTAGCAGTGAGGGTATGGTAAGTCAGACATGGGGAGACTATACCCTATGTAATAGGAATAAATCACCAACATTATCAAACAATAATAACAATGTGAGGAAGCTTATAAATAACTAGAGGAAATACCTATCAAAATATAACTAAATAACGAAAATACAATTCTCAACTGAAATGTAAAACATGATATGATAATGAAAATGTCATGTGTCTACAATGAAACTGAATGTAAAGACACAAAGATTCCAAAGAGGATTCTAAACCAAGTCTGTTTCACTCACCCATTCTTCAATTCCAAACAGAAACCCATGCCAGGGCATTGCTCTTATATTATCCTATAATAAAATAATGTCGTCAGGTGCCGATCAGGCGGCCCAAATTTTGTGCGAGAACAGCTTAGTAGGCCACCACCAAGGATATCTAAAATGAATCATGTCAGAAGATAGTGCATGCAATTTTATGAAGCAATAAATACATTGGATAATTTAAACAGTTTCCATGTTTTCATTTAATCTTTAAACATCACAGTAGTTTATGTTAAACTCATATTTCCTATTTGAATTATCATTCATTAGCATTAATCATTTGGTGTTGGTTTCGATTCCTAGAACCGTAAATCATATTTGAATCTTCATTAATTATTATTATTCATTTGGTGTCGGTCATCATTCCAAGAACCATAATATTAGTTAGTGTAGTTCACCATTCCTATCACTCCTTTTCTCATTCGGTGTAGGTCATCATACCTAACACCCCATAATCTCAAGCTTAGATAACCATTTGGGAGGAATGGCATGTCTAAGTCCCAAATTCTATTCAATATAGAACTCCATGTCTAGCACCACAAAAGATCACAGTTATTTAATCATTCTTTAATTCACAATAATTTTCCACCTTATTCATTCACTAATCCAAAAATTTGTTAAAAATTTCAAAGTTCATTATTTAATTCAACAATTAACTAAGAACAATACCCATTAACTAATTTATCAATTAATTAATCAATCAACACCATTCTCATTCCATAAGTAATTCATCACAATTAATTATCCATATCAAATCTCAACATGTCATAATTAATTATCATAATTAATTAACCTTGATCGAGTCATGACACAAAATTAATTCTCTCAATTAATTATCTTTGGTCAATATCATGGCACATAATGAATACTCTCAATAAATTATCTTCCACAGCCAAACATAATTTCAGAATAAATCCCCCCCCAAATTAATTATCTTATGAGAAATAATTCAATATCCTAATTACTATATGTCAACCCATAAAATATAACCAAAATATCAATTGGGAAACCCTCATTATTTGTTCTATGATTCAAACATCAATTAACCACCGAGGAAAATACAATTCAATTCCCTATTCCCAATTACTCAAATTTAGTGAATCATTTATCTAAGGTATCTATGAAGTCATATAATCACATTTACATATCATAAATAATGACTATGGGAGTTTGATTTTGACCAAAAACCTTGTTTTATGGATGGATGTTAGCCTAGTAAAATTCCCAAAAATATGAGCAGCGCAACGTCATCGATCAAGAAACGGATCTAAATTCCTAAACCAAAATTAAGATCAAAAGTAGAAAGATCATGAAAAAATAGATCTAGATCCACAATACTAGATCTATACCTCAACCCATAGGTTTAGATGTAAGAAAATAGTGGATATCATCCATGAAAAGATTTGTGCAAGATTAGAGAATTAAAGGGAGAAGCATTGAGAGGAAATCCACATACCGGGAGGAGAGTGCATCTTTAATCCAGTATTTTGATAATGAAGATCTTTGTTCAGAACACCTTGGAAACCCTATAAAGGGATTTGGGAACACCTATAAATTTTCCATCCTAGTTTAAGGTCACACTAGAGGTTTCAGGGGTTCGGGATGTACTAAAACCAGTTTTTGGAATAAACTGGGCCATATGCATGATTTCACCTGGGAGACCCCACGGTTAGGCCAAACCGCGTGCTAACCATGTGGTATTCCACTCCCCTCACTACTTGATCACACATAGTTAGGAAAACTGTGAACCAACTATGCCAACTTCCCCTGTATGCATGGTAATCTTGTGAACGGTTAGGCCTAACCATGCGCAAACCATGCATAGATCCATGTCTTAACAATTCCTAAAAAACATCACGCAAAAACACATACGGTCATAGTCCAATCCAAAGGTACTTAAAAACAACAAAAATTATCTATAGACATTCCCTATATTTCTCTAGAAAAGTTTGGGATCTTACAATCTCCCCACCTTATAAAAGATCGTCCTCGATTTTCACTCTCAAGATCCTCTAAGATTTTGTGCCAAAAATATTTGGCCATTGAGCCTGCATTTCTACTTCTGATTCCCAAAATTCCTCTTGAACACTTCCATGTTGCCATAACACAAGTACTAATGCAACAGAATTTCCCTGTAATACTTTCTCAATACGACCCAGAACACGTATCAGATGCTCATCAAAGAACACTTCAATCTTGAGATCAACCTCTTCCACATCTATCACAAGATAAGGGTTTGGGTGATACAGCTGTAGTTTTGACAATTGGAAAACATCATACATAGTGCTGAATTTATGTAGATGTGTTAATCGGTATGCCATTGTCTTGATTCTCTCCAGCACCTCAGACGATCCAAAAAACATAGGAGCCAACTTTACCTTAATCATTATCCTATGGTGACCCAATCTAGCCGACACACAAAGAAATAGACGATAACCCTTGGTAAACACTAGTTATCATCTCCATCTATCAACATACCACTTCTTCATACTCTGAACTATAGCCAAATCTTTTCAAATCTACTGCACCTGCTCTGATGTCTCCTGAATGAGACGTGGTCCCAATAGTTCTAACTCACCCACCTCTAACCAACAAAGTAGTGATATACAAGGTCTACCATAAATTTCCTCATATGGTTACATCTATATAATGTCTTGATAACTGTTTTTATAGTCATACTCCACATAATCTAGGTGCTTATCCCATGAACCACCAGAGTCAAGCACACATGCTCGCTGAATATCCTCTAACTCATGTATGGTATGCTCCGACTTCCCATATCTATGTGGGTGTAAGGTCATACTTAATAGAACATGTGTACGCATCACCTTATGTAATCCCTTCCATTAGCTTGAAGTAATGTGTGAATCATGATATGAAACTATAGTCTGTTGCACCCCATGAAAACGAACTATCTTTCTCACTTACGGTACTCCCATGTTCTCTACTATAAAGGTCTCCATGGAAGGAAAGAAGTGTGATACCTTCATTAGTCAATCCACAAAGACCCAAATAACATCATTCTTTATAAGAGTCTTTGTATTTCCTACCATGAAATCAATATTCACTTCGTATTAATTAAATTCTGGAATAGGTAACTGGTATAGTAGGCCTCCAAGTATTTGATGATCTATCTTCACCAGTTGACAGGTGAAATAACTTATTACAAACCCTACTATCTCCTTTTTCCTACATGGCCACCAAAACTTTCATTGTAGGTCACGATAAATTTTTATCACCCTAGGATGTACCACACACCTTGAAGAATGAAATTCATTAAATATTTCCTCTCCCATAGTCATAGGCATAGAAACCCATTTTTTCATGTATATGGTCTCATCCTCATCAATTATCCTCCACGAAGGAATCTCCCTACCTTCAGGGCTTTCCCTCAAGGCTAAACACTTCAGATCCTCATACTGCCTACCCCATGTATCAACATAGCTCTAAGTCTGATCTGAGAAGCATCACAAATCACAGTGTACTCCTCAACCGAAGCAGGTAAGATAAAAATTGGTGCCAATGTCAAGATCTTCTTCTACTCCTGGATATCAATCTTGCATTCTCTGGTCCAATCAAACATTATCCATTTCTTGGTCAACCCTATAAGTGGGGATTCAAAATAGAAACATTCTTGGATGAAACTCCTGTAATAACCAAATAATCCCAAAAATATTTGAATATCAAAAAAATTCTTGTGATTCTCCCAAGAAACCACTACTTGTACTTTTTCTGGGTCCACTACCACACTTTCTTTAGAGTTAATGTGCCCCAAAAAGTGTACCTTTTCAATCCGAAACTGAAATATAGACATATTGGATTAAGGATGATGCTCTCTTATTATACCGAGGATTGTTTCATTTTTTTGGTCATGATCGTCATTTTTCTTAGAGTACCCAAAGATGTCATCCACAAACACCACCACAAATAGATCTAAGTAAAGGTGAATGATCATGTTCATCATGGCCATCAACACGGCTAGGGCATTTGTCATCCCAAATGGATGATATGATTTGGGGCCCATAGGAGAAGCCGATATATCGAGGATTTTAACATTTTCATCGGCAGATAAATGGTACATGTCGACACCGATGGTCTGAGCCCTGGTGAGGTCTAAGGATATTGTGTAAAATATAAAGAGAATAGAATTAAATTGAAAAAATACCCATTTAAAATATAAATTTTCTATCACTACAACTAGTCGTTGGTGATCTAAGCTTGAATGAACCATAGTGGTATCCCTCCTAATCATCCAACAAACATTAAAAATCCACTTTAATGTCGATCGTCGAATTCTGGATGCTAGTTTGGCAAGCCAATGATGCTTTCGACATCCCAATGGTCACTACATTGGGATTTCTTCGATGCTTGATGAAGGTCTTGATCTAAACTCTTGGATAGAGAGTTTATCTCTCTAGGATGAATAAAAATAAAGAGGCTCCCAATATTCATTCCATGAATGTTTATTAATAGTGAATGGCCACACAAGAGAGAGAGCCTCCTCCTATAATTATAGTGTCATTTCAAAATACCCGGTTGGGTTACCCAGCCCCCATTTATTTAAACATCCACTAAATAATAATTTTTATGAACTGAACTATGTCAATATTATTTATTATTTTATCACATAATTGAAATATATAAAATATATTATGTGATAAAATCTGAGCCATTTCACTCGACACACTGTCCCGCTTAATATTAAACGAACCTTGAATATTAAAATAATATTTGTTCGATTAAAATTTTATCATATTTAGTAAAATTGTACTTACATTAAATAAATTCAATCCCATATATTCATAAATTGAATATTAATTAATTTATTTAAATATTTTGGTGATCCAAAACTTGGACAACCCTCAGACCCCATGGTGGGTCCCACAATGTCCATATACCAATTCAACAAAATAGGGAGGATTCTTGAATAAGTTATTGTGTGTGACCCTCTATGCCCTTTTCTCAGTAGAATTGAATAAAATCCATAGACCAATATCATAGTCTTGCAACCCATCATGGTCCCTAAAGAGATAAGGATTTTCACAGCAAGTAAAACCAACCTCTGAACACTAACTGTGTACTATAATCTCTTTGTCATTAAATATCTCATAAAGCAGAACGCACACTTGTGTCATCAGCCTTTTCTCTTTTTTCTATCTTAACAGATGGATTAGCCTTTCAACTATATTGTCCAATTTCTTATTGAAGGAAGAACCATCCCGATCAACCAGGCCTAATATATACATCTTCATAAACCTGGAAGTAAAAAATCATTTCTTGATCATTCAACCATTGTCATACCCCCAACGACGCAGCAACCACAACCAACCTCACCACAATTTCAATACCATGGTTTTTTCCATGCATTAATTTACAAAATCAAATGGTATACACTAGAAATGATCTCACATTTGGATACCAATACACATGTCTATAGATAGGAATGACCAATGACAGCCGAAACATGTGGTTTTCCTATTAGTGAGTCTTCCCTCATGATCTCACTACTAGAGATCACCAATTGAGAACCTTATGAGAAGAAGTTGAAATACTTATGAGCCCACAACACCTGAAAGTCAAACATCTACTATGTACAATTAGTAATATGTATCTAGACCATAGAACATATATATATGATTATCATCAGAGTATCTCATGGTTCTTGTTATATCTCAGGATCTGTTATAACCTTTCGATATGACAATTAATCTTTGTACATTACTATTATAATAGTGGATATAGAAAAGTGTACACTATAACATTAATATGACATCATGTATAACTAACAGTACACATGATATGGTAATAAAAAGTACTCTATAGTTTGGTCTAGGGAACCCACTATTTAAAAACTCCCACTTACACTAGAGCCAACTTGAAAACCACACTTGTTACCTACTAACATTATAAAGATCATGCTTATGCTATGTAATGGCTTTAACTGATGGGCCTGCTACATTTTTGCTGCGTGGAACATATATTATATGCGACCTCATCTTCTTGAGAAAAACTTCTCAAGATAATGTATCCTTGAGTATATCACGTTTTTACATTGTCATAACTTGAAAACATGGCATGTAAGAATATCATAATTAACATATTTATAATAATTTTCTTTCTAGGTGTGATTAGAAGAACTGGGATAAATCGTTGTGATTGATAACTTCTTCTTAGCTAACATAGCAGCTACAACGTACTCAGTTTTTGTAGGTATGGCTACAACTGGCTTTTATAATCATGACTCGCTCATCACATCTACCTAACTATGATACTAGATCAAATTAATCTTAGGATTACTTGTTCATGTCCCACAAAAACTAGTATACATTTTCTCCATATACTAGGAACATATCATTTGTACTTTCAAAAGTACAAGATGATAGTTCTGACTGCATCACTTGCTAGTATCTTGGAAATAATTGATATCTGGCTACTATAAAGTGTATCTTGGGAGTATCAATTCTTGTACATATTATGGCATAAATGATTGATCCATCACTGTAGCACATGATACTGAATTCACATCTTTAATCTCTTCCCATATTCTGAACATGTCAACCTGAATAGATTAATCCATGTGACATTGAAAACAATTCTAAACTTTAATTGTTCCAACTTGTATATTTCAATACAATGTCACTTAATTTATGATTTACTTGTTCCACGAAACCATTATATAAACTTCAATAGATCCATTTTTCTATAACATAGGTTTCTACTTTATTTCAATCACTAGAGAATTACTTTTACTCTAGTCTTATCTAACTGAAATACTATGATCTATTTTCCATATGTTTTGGAACATATTTCTCTTGGAAAAAATTGGTTCTCCCACTAACCTTTGGTAGACCCAAGGAAAATATTCATTTGAAATTAATTCTCTAAGATCATGTTTCTTATGTTAATCAAAAATTGGATTTTAGTAACTTGCAACCCGCATTAACATTTGATGGTTTTATCATCCCTTTCTGGTTGCGTCAAACAGATGCTTTCTAAGAAAGATAATCTTGACATCCAATGACCAATATAATTATCTTAGAAGTTATGATATGAGAAGTAAAATTCTAATGGACTTAGTCATACTGAATTGGTATAACCAATCAAGCCTATTTGGTACCAGGATTGTACCATCCTTGTATAATCTCATTTGAATACCCACCACAGTATTCAATTTATAATCCCCTTTTCAATTTGATACATTGAATATATTATTGAATTTTAATATTTCATGACAATAAATTCTTATTTCCATATACTCCTTACTTGTAGGATTTATTATTTTCAATGAATAATGTATCACTAGTTGTGGTGATCTTAAAACAATCACTATGGTTTGATCCTTCCAACATAGTATGTGTCCCTAGAACATTTTTATTCTACATGAACTTGTTGAACTTGTTCCTATTCCAACCATTTGTGCATCATGAGCAGTAACTAAGTCCAAGCCAACTCATCTCTTACTATCTATAATAGAGATGTGTAACCTTATATATAAATGTATTCTAATACTTGACTACATCTTTTTATCTTATTCATTTTTGTAATATCTTAAGCCACTTTTAGGATATTTTCATAGATGCACCATCTGTTTAACTTGATACATTTTTTTAAATCCTAACAAATGATTATTATCTAAACAGGTGATGTATGAGATAATGGATTTCCATCATACTATTACGCTTATGATATCCATTTATCATTTATTATTTGGAATATTGGTTATGGGATTTCGCTGTTATTTTCAAAACATATCATGAAATATAATGGAAATTTCTACAACTTGAAACATTGATACTCCATGCATCATAACTCTGATGTATAAAATGTGTGTTTATGAATTTCTCCATGCTATATTTCATTTATCAATTATTAAATGTAAGACATTATCATCTATCCTCCTTATGAACACAAATATCGTGATGTAGATAAGGTAACATGCATTTAGGAATTTCTCCATGCTACAATATCATGATCGATGAATGATTAGTCACGATATTCTTCGAGATACTGATATGATGAAACCTATATCTTATGACCAAACATATACATCACTATTACATACCATAATTTCTTGAACGAATCTTATGAAGTATCTTTACCTCTACCTTTCCTTTGGTATAGTTCACACTCTCATGTTGAACTAACCCCACAAGCATTGTGGCATACCTTAATTTCTAAAGGTTTTCTTTGTTTAAACTATGGATGTCAATAATACCAAAATTTTTTAGCTATGTCGAGCTTAAATAACCTAATGGGTGTATTATTGACATCCACTTTTAGTTTTACTTGACAAAGACTCATATTTCCACAACTGGGTAGGTCGTACATTTTATATTCATCATGTATTGCCTTTGATTCAAGTATATCTGAAATATTTGTTGAGTATCAGACACCACAAACAACATTAATTCCAAAACATGGAATAATGTCTCATTATTTCCAAAAGGTAATGTGAGAAAACCTTTTAGGTTATACTCAACAACTTGTTCAATTTGAACCAATCACTTTCAAATTAGAAGTCATGTGTTTCTCACTACTAACATAGGAATCACCCGTTCTCAGCTACTTTTTGAAGACACTTTACATCTTATATTATTCTTATACTTACTTGAATACAATATTTAAATACACATATTTTATTGGAATATTTTATTCAATAACCAACAAGTATGTTAGAACCATTAAATTATATTGATGAATATACTTGAACGAGAAGCATGTACTTGCTTCTGGTATTTCAGTTCATTACATTTTTTAAATTTCATAAATTCATTATATGTGATGAAAATAACCTGTTGTTAAATAACCAACCTCTTTTTATTGAAGGAAATTATGAAGGTGCCATTGGCTTAGCTTTCCATAGGCATTTTTACCTTCTCTTCCAACATATTCTCCATAAGAACAAAAGATAATAATATCATTAAAATTATTATTACCTGGTGAACGTTACCTTAATGCTAATGAAGTGTGTAATCTATACCATTCATTTGAATCCTTAAATGAAACTAGTGTAATTGGTGGTAAAGGTTAAAGAATGGGATGGTATGATAGATTGTCAATTTTCCTTCACATTACAAAAATCTAGGGCAATCATCGCATTTAAATCTTTCTTCTCTTTCTCCTCACAAGTATCTTGGAGGTGAGATGTTTTGTAATATCATCCATGCAATGATGTAGAAAAAAACAAACATCATACATTGATGATATCTTTATGAATGTACCATAATATTTTTGATTCATGAGTCTCATTTAATCATTTTTACACCTTCGCTTCCTAAGGTGGCTCAATAGGTTGTGACAGAAGCACCTTGAATTTCCATTATAGTAGTAATGTGTGCAGGAGCATATACTACAATTTAAATATTGTTCTTGTTTAGACATTAACTTTTTCCAATATTTATTGAAGTTCTATTATGGTATTACTTACCATTTTTCTACCAAAATAAAATTTACCAGATTGTTTTTTTAATGTTGATTACCAAATGTTACATTATTGGTGAATTTAATCATTAAATGCCTCCTAATAATATTTCTTATATTAGGAACCCTCTTTACTAGAATCGGAATACTCTTGAGTATTCTAGTGTCAACGATCCTCAAACCACACCTCATAGTCTACAAGCTATGGCCATGCCACTACTCGGAAGGTTTAAGGAAGTCTTTTGGATTTCCAACCACATTAACTCGTGGTTATTTGATCAGTTTAGTTAAGTACCAGCTTCAAAAAACAATCTTCGATTTAATCAATGCATGCCTATAAATTTACAACAAGCTGGTTATGACTATTTCTTTGCTGCAATTTTAGTTAAGTCAACCCACAACCCTAATAATAATTCCCCTATAGTAAGAGGATCCCTTTCTGATGGCATGATCTACTCCCGAAACATCCACTTTTGTTAAACATGATTGATGGAAGGCTATGGTGACTTAGTAATTTTTTAGGGGTTTATTAGTTTTCTCTCTCGACGAATGTAATCCATTTCAATTATTCTTTTTCATCTATGTTGTCACACTCAAAACTGATCATTAAAAAAAACACACTTTTCTTCTTTATGATTTTTATTATTTATTATTTTATGTATTTTCCGGCTATTTTAAAATCCATAAAATAATAAATAAATTCATAAAAATAAACTACTAACTGGATAGTCTTGAGCATCTGAATGACTTAAGGGCGTTATACTTGAGTCGAATCTTGACACATGATGAAACTTGCCCACATTCTTGTATGTTCGCTTCTCTTCTGAAGTATCTCCTTGTCTGTGTGGGGTCTATGTCACGTCTTGGATTACTGCCTTGTCTTGGTGGGGTCCACGTCGTTCACTATCTTCATCCGTAGTACAGAAATACTCGTGCGCAAGTGAGGGGAACTAGGGGTATAAATGTAAATTAGGTAAAATTGGTCGCACAAGCCCCTATACATTTTACCAAAAAAAATAATTATAAGACGATGCATATAATATCTATTTGATTAATTATACTCATCGCACAAAGTTAAATAAATAAATACCTACAAGGGTCAGTGCTCAAGACAAGTAGTCGGCTAAAATCATGTGTGATAAAATTAAAATTTATTAAATAAGTATGATGGTTATAAATTAAATTAAATGAATTACATAATTTAATTAATTTAATTAATTATATGTCCTCTAATTAATTTATTTGCTTACAAAAATTAAATTATTTTATATCTCTAGGTATTAATATAATTAACCAGAAATAATTTCTGTTAATTTAATTTAGATACAAAAAATGAATTTATTAAAATATTTATTTTGGATTAATTTAATTGGTCGGTACCCGAAATGTCACTATACGGCATATGCGGGCCAGGCCAAAACTCACGTAGGGCTATACTCGGCCGTGCAAGGGCCAAACAGGGATGTACCAATCTGTCCAAACCAATTCTAGGTTGGGAAGGTCCTCCAAAGACCATTTTGTGGCCAATTTTTCTCTACAAAAACATACAGGTAAATTTGAATACCTCTCGAATCCATACCAGAGGCGCGACGACACAGAGAGAACCTGCACCCAATGATAGTTTGCGATGTTGCATGACATTCAGGTTAGTCAGAAGGGAAGGTTGGAGGCTAGTGTGGAATCTAGGAAGGGGTAACACACGAGAGCAGGGTGGAGGCTCTGAGAAGTGAGACGGTGGGGCCTGCTACTGGTCGTCCGGTGCGGTTGGGTTGGTGGAAGATGGTGGTGACCAGGATAGAGAGGCTGGTGTTGGGAGGCATCATGATAGCATGTGAGGAGACAGTCGAGGCTTGGGATAAGTCTGGTGGTGGGCTCGAGCGGAGGTGCAGGATTGCTGCTGATCAAGTGGAGGTCAGGCTGGAGGATGCTGGCGGTGTGGAGGTGGCCCGGGCTATGGAGGTGGGCGGTGTGCGGAGCAGATCTCTTGGTGCTGTAGCTGGATGCATGATGGAAGGTTTCATAGTGCTGGGTGCACTGGTGGTCGGGCCTCCTACTATTTGAGTGTTACTTGGGCGGCACCCTACCAGCCCAAATGTGACACCAAGCGGCAGCCGGGGAGGGCTTGTCTTGCAGCGTGCCAAGCCAGTTGGGAGCAGGCGACCTCCCGAGCGGAAAAGGGATCCCGACGGGAGGTGGAGTTGGCGGGTCCTTGGTATGGCATGGCGCCTAGGTTTAGAGGGGAGGAACCAAGCAGGCATGGGGGGGTCACATGCCCGTGTGGTGCCAGGCAGTCCGGTGACAGCTCCTAGATTTGCACCGAGGGAGAAGAGGGGGTCCATGCAGACAGCCTTTAGAAGCACCTTTTTTTTCTTCATCTCTATGAGCTGCCCCCACTAAAATATATATATTTTTTAATTTTTTTATTTAAATTCTCATATGCCCTTTAAAAATTTCCACACCCATTTTTTAATTCAATTTATGACTTCTTTTGAAGTCCAGTCCTCCCCCATTTCCCACACACAAAAAATCTAAATGCTACTTGGTAGATTTTTTATATACTAATAATAAAATTATTATACTAAAATAATAGTTTTTTATTATTATATTATAATAAAAATAATGTAAATATTATTATAATAATAAAATTATTATTCAATTTATTATTTTATAAAATTTATATTTTTTCATATAAGTCTAATCGTATCTGATGAACTATCTAAACATGATCGGTTCTTCAGAATAAATAAAATTTAATACCCACGATCAAACCAAAAATTAAATCCAATCCGAAAATTTAAAATGGTCATAACATGGTCGTTCGGTATCAGATCGCCATGTGGATTGAACTATTGGGACAGTATTTGAACCCACAACTTAATTTTATGCTAATTAATCTTATTTGGATTAGAAAATCAACACGATAGATCTATTACCACGTATAAGTTTCAGGGCCCACAGTGAAAGCCAATGGGCTGGGTATTTTAAAAATTTTGTCAGTAGATCGATGGTACTTGTCGACATCGACGATTCGAGCCCCTACCAGGTTCAAGGATCACGTGTAAATTTTAAAGAGCACGAAATTAAATTGAAAACATACCTGTTTCAATTATGAAGTTGTGATCAATTTCAACTAGTCGATGGAGATTTTTGCTTGAAGGATCCATAACAGGATCCCTCTTGATCATCCACACGTGCATCAAAATTCAATTGGAATGTTGATCATCAAATTTTTGGTTCTAGTGTGGTGATCCGACTATGCTTTTGATGTCCTGAAGATCACCATATCCAGATGCCTTTGATGCTTGAGGGAGATCATGATCTGAAATCATAAATCAAGAGCTTCTCTCTCTAGGAAGTGGGAGGAGAGAGATGCTCTCAATATTCATTCCAGGAATGTAAATTAATAGTGAATGGAAACACAAGAGAGAGAGCCTCATCCCATATTTATCGTTTCTTTTGAAAATATTCGGTTGGGTTCCCCGACTCCTGTTTATTTCATCTTCAACTAAATAAATTTTTTTGACTATATAAACATTGTCAATATTATATATTATTTTAATACATACTTTTAATATATAAAATATACTACATTGTAAAATCTATGCTATTTAATTTGACACATTTTCCAGATTTATATTAAATGAACATTGAATATTAAAATAATATTCATTGTGTAAATATTTTATTATATTTACTAAATTTTTAAATAAATTAAATAAATTCAGTCCCAAATATTCATAATATTAATATTAATGAATTTATTTAAATTTTAGGTGATCGAAAACTTGGACATCACTATGTCTCCATGATGGGGCCCACTGTGTCCTTATAATTATTCAACTGAACAGGATGGATTCTTGAATACACTATTTTGAGTGACCCTCTAGGCCCTTATCTCAATAGCAATGAATAAAATCCACATAACAAGAGTTGAGTCTAGCAACTCATCATGTCACCTAAATTGATAAGGATTGTCATAGCAATGACAACCAACCTATGAACAGTATGTGTGTACTATAATCTATTTGTCATTAAATATCTCATAATGTAGGACTCACACTTGTGTCATTGTACCTTTCTTGGATTATTTTTTTTATCTTACCATATGGATTTTTCTTTCGACTACATTGGACAAAGACTTATTGAAGGTGGCACCATCCTGATCAATCGAGCCTGATATTTTCAACTTTTTAAACCTGGAAGTGACAAATCCTTTCTTGGTCATTCAACCAAAGTTATACCAACAATGATGCACCCAACACAAGCTACTGCCCCATGATTTCAATACCATGGTTTTTATCTTGCATCAATTTACACAATAAAATGGTATACATAGTTAATGATATCATGTAAGGAGACCAATGCACATGTCCATAGATAGGATTGACCAATGACATCCAAAACATGTGGTGTTCCTATTAGCGGGCGTGTCCTCGTGATCTCACTAGTAGAGATCCCCAAGTTGAAAATTCATGATAAGAAGTCTCAATTTTTATGAGTCCCCAACACCTGATATTCAAACATCTACTGTGTGAGGTCAGTAAGATGTATCTAGAACATAGAACATCTATTTAAGTTTAATGTCATATTATCTTGAGGTTCTCACAATAGCTTGGGATCAGCAATAACCTTTCGATATGACAATTAATCTCTGGACATTACCATTATAATAGTGGACGTATAAAATTCTACACTATAATGGTAAGATGAAATCAGGTATATCTAACTGTACACATGAAATCTTAATAAAAACTACTATCTAGTTGGGTCTAGGGAACCCACTATTTCATCAAATTCATTATGAAAAACTCATAAAGGCCATACCTGAACCTGAAAGTAGTTCTTGGTATATCATAGGTCCAAAATCTCACATGATGATACCCTGATCTCATGTTGATCTTTGTGAACACACTAGACCACTTCAGCTGGTCAAACGGGTCCTTCATACATGGAAGAGGATATCGGTTCTTCACAAACATTTTGTTCAGCTTCCAGTAATCGACACACAAGCATAAACTCCTATCGAACTTCTATGCAAAAAAATCATGTGATCCCTAAGGTGACATACATGGAATGTTAAACCCTTTATCCTCCAACTCCTCCAACTGCATCTTGAGCTATTGAACCTCAGTCCATGCCATTCTGTAATGTGAAATAGATACCGTCTTAGCCCCTGACATGAGATAAATAGTGAATTCACCATCTACATTAGGTGGAAACCCTAAAAAGTCTCCAGGAATGACATACATAAATAGTTATACAACTATTGTAAGGAAATATTACCTACTAATTCCATCTTACAAAAAAATACTAGAATCTTGGGTTGTGACCTCTACCAGTTCCTAAATAATTGGCCAAGATCATCCTATATGGATATTCCAATCTCCACGAAGAACATATTGGTCACCATGAGTAGATACAAAAGTTAATCTCCTACAGTATCAATCTACATGTGCTCAGTAAGCGACTAGCCATTCCATACCCATAATCAAGTCGAAACCTATTATATCAAGGACATATATATCCCAAAGAAAATGATATTCTTTGATCTCTATAAAACATCCCTTGTATAAAAAGATATCCCTAGATCATGTTCCCATAGGTGTATTGATATTCATGACTCCACTTATGGAATCCAAATATAGGCTTAAGACATTAAAAAGGTTTGTAGATATAAAGGAATGAGAGGCACTAGTTTCAAACATAGAACTAACAAAAGTTGAAGCAACAAGAATAATACATCTCACTATCGATGGACAAGCCTTGCTCTCTACAAATGTAGGTTGCACTGCATGTAACTGGCCTTACCCTCTTCCATGTATTGTCGTTTGACTCCCATGAGCAGCCCCACTCTGTTGATATGGGTGTTCATTCCCTGAAGCACCACATCCACTACCTATGCCACCTCTCCCAGTAGAACTCTATATACCAAACCTATATGTTGTAGAAGACACCCTCCCCACACTCTAACTTTCAGTAGATTTTCCCTCATCCCCATCCTACCACTGCTTCTAGAAAAACATTTGTAGGTGTCCCATGTTTCCATAAAATCGGCACTCCAATGATGGCCGAGGACAATGTGTATGATAGTGTCTATGGCAACCTCACAAGTGGAAATGCACATGAGAAAGATCTGCTACAACTATTACTCCTGGCTTTCCACCTTTCCTTCCATTGTCCTGACTAAGATTATCATGACGTAGCTTCTTTCTATCAGAATTTACACTCCATAATTGTCTAGTGAGAGATATTTGTCCAGTACGTGAAGCCTCCTTCTGGTTCCCCTCAAAAAATGAGAGCCTAGTTAACCACTTCTGAAAATTTCTTCTGCTTAAATATTTTCACATGGGACTTAATTTCACGCATAATTCCATCCTAAACTCATTTTTTGAAAAATCCTCATATGTCTCCAAAGATGGAGAAAAACACTATAAATATCTAAAACATTTAGTATACTACATTACGGACATTCTTCCTTGTTTCATATGCATAAACTATAAATCCTTCTCTTTACTTAGCATGTCTGGATATAATTTTTCCAAGAACATCTCCAAAAAGTCATACCACAACATATCATCAGTCTTCCCAGATCTTACATGAATTTCCAACCAGTGCTACGCTGAACCCTGTTGCATATACGTAGCCAACTTGAACCTCCTCTCAGTCGGACCCTCCAAATGGTCCAGTATCATCTATATGGATTCAATATAGAATAAATTTCCCTTAGTTATACCCTCTCCTGTAAAAGTAAAACGGTGTTGTAGTTGAAACTCCCTTGTCAACTCAGAAAGGCTTTTTTGAACCCGCCCAAGGTAACTCTCCATGAATTCCATAAAATGGGAAATGTTCTCTTGGAACGGTTTCCCTACATCCTCATCTTGCACCAATGGTGCCTCAAGATCCCAATATGGAAGTTTATTTTGGGTCATACCCCTCAATATCCCCCTCAACAAGTGTCATGGAGGCATATTACAATGAATCCAAGAACACATCTTATGTCTTATAATGAAACTTTTAAACATTTACGTAAGAGGAGAAACTAACACAAAAAGTTTCAACATATCCTTTCCACTTTTTCTCACCACATGGTCAACACCAGGGCCTTATCAATACCCATAACAATTTTACCGCTAGGTCATGGTTAACCAGAGTTCATACATTCTCATTAATTAATCCAACCATTAATTAAACTCATTATCTAAAATTACTTAATTGAAAAATTAATTAATTAATAATAATCAATTCATCAATCAAGGTTCTCATTAGACACCCATTTTTTGTAAATTTTCATCATTATTTTAATCTCACTACAAGGAAAAAAGAGTTCAAGTTCAACAACATATCCCTAACCCATTTTCCCATGAGTTCTAGGAATGATACATTTCAAAACCACCTCGAGTGCCTAGAATGATTAATGTAGTCTCAAATATCATCCCTCTTTAGGCCACAAATCAAAATTCAACAATTTTAAAAACAAATATCACATCACACCACATGTACATCACCCAATGTAAAATAATATCAAATTATAACAAATAAATAGAAATCAAAAAAATTCCACCCTAAGTACTTGGATTCCCCACCATACACGGGTTCTAAACTACCATCCATTGGCTCGTTACTAAGCCTTGACTCTTCTATGTCTCATGTATACCTTTCACAAAATAGTAAGACAAAGAAGATGAAAATAATAAAACATACTCTGATACCACTTTGTGACTTCCCAACCTGAGAGCCACAAAATCGTGCCCCGAGCCAATTGGCTACATACCCTCAAGTATGACTCCCCATATTCTAGAGGGTTCCCACTAGTAGAGAGGGTTTGGAATGTCAGTCTTGGTGAGACGACTCCATCTATAATCAGAATAAAACACCAAGGGAAGAAAACAACAATTACCAAGTGTGGAAGCTTATAAATGACCAGATCAAATCCATGTCATATGATAAATAAAACACAAAAATACAAATCTCAACTGAAATGTAAAACATGATATGATAATGAAAATATCAAATGTCTAAAATGAAACAAAAATTAAATACACAATTACTCCTAAGAGGGTTCCGAACCAAGTCTAGTTCCTTCACCCATGCTTCAATTCCAAATTGAAACCTATCCTAGGTCCTTTCCCTTATATTTTCCAACAAAACTAAAATCTAATCAGGGGCCAATCATGCGGCCCAAATAGGGTGTCAGTACAACTTAGTAAGGAACTACCAATGGTGTGTAAAAAAAGTCTAGTCAAAAGATAGTGCATAATGATTTATGAAGGCTTTGTTAAACTCATATTTCCCCGTTGAATCGTCATTCATTATCATTAATCATTTGGTGTTGGTTGTCATTCCTAGCACCCCAAATCTTAGTTGAATCATCATTCATTATTGTCATTCATTTTTTGTAGGGAGTCATTCCTAGCACCAAAATCTCATTGAGTGTAGGTCATCATGCCTAGCACTACATTTCCCATTCGTTGTAGGTTATCGTGGATAACACCATACAATCTCAAGCACTGATAACTATTGGGGAGGAACGCCATGTCCAATTCCAAACTTCTAATCGGTCAAGAATACCATGTCTATAACCACAAAAATACAAGACATTTAATCATACATTAGTTCACAATAATTCACCACATTATTCAAATACTAATCCGAGAATTAGTTAAACATTTCAAAGGCCATTAGTTAATTCAAAAATTAACTAAGCACCTGACCCATTAATTAATTCATAAATTAATTTATCAATCAACACCATTATCATTCCATGATTAATTATTCACTATAAATTATCCATATCAAATCTAAAAAAGTCATAATTAATTCTCAAAATTTATTTTATTTGATCACATCAGGAAAAATATTTAATTCTTTCAATTAATTATCTTTGGTCAATACCATGGCACATAATTAATTATCTCAATTAATTATGTTTAATATGAAAACATAATTTCATAATTAATACACTACAATTAATTATATTATCACAAACATTTCAATATCTCAAGTACTATATCTCAACCCATAAAAAATCTCCAAATTATCAATTTGGTAAACCCTCTGCATTTGTTCCACGATTTAGACATCAATTAAACACCGAAGAAAAATCATTACAATTTATCATTCTTAATTACTCCAATTTAGGAAATCAATTATCAAGGGAATCTAGGAAATAATAACATCACATTCACATATCATAAATTCTAACTATGGGATTTTTATTTAGACCACCAACCTCGGTTTATTGATGTATGTTAGCCCAGTAGAAATCCCAAAAATCTGAGTGGCACAACATTGTCAATCACGCTCCAGATCTGAATCCCTAACCAGAATTAAGAGAAAACCCATCAAGATATTGAAAAACTAGATCTATATCCATAAATATAGATCTATATCTCATCCCATAGGTTTATATCTACGAAAATAGTCGATATCTTCTATGAAAATTTTTATGAAAGATACGAGAAAGAACGGGATAATCATTATGATGAAATCCACATATCGGTAGGAGTGCAGTTCATCAATATGAGTTTTTGAACTCAAATTAAGTTGTTTTTATTGCCTTGGAATCCCTCTAGATGGATTTAAGAACACCAAAAAATCATCAAGATGGATCCTAGGTTTAATTAGAGAGGCATCATGGGTTCGGGTGGCCTTAAAACAAATTTTTTGAAAAAACTATGTCACACGCAAGGTTTCACCTAGGAGGACACATGGTTAGTCAATACTATGGGCATGTCGTGTGGTCTTCCACTAGCTGCACGGCTTGATGGTGAACAGTTCGAGAAACTCTATGCCAACCCTGCCAACTTTCATTGTTCGCACTGTGTGTTTGTGCACAGTTAGGCCAAACCATGTGCAATATGTGAACGGCTCCATGTCTTCCCAATAACTTAAAAAACATCACTTAAACACACATGAGGTCATACCCCAATCCAAATGTACCAAAAAACAACAAATATTACCAGTAAAAATACCCGAGATTGCTCCAGAAAATTTCAGTATCATACATATCTTATATCACCATGGCACACTCCATGTGTTCTGGATTATGGGAATTTTGATTCACATATCCCATTCCTATATGTTCGGGTAGAATTAAGAACCCCTATAATTAATCCATTCATAAATTAGAAAATGTTTGAAAAGAAATTAATATGTTCATAAGACCCCATTATCTTTCCATAACCTCTCTTTGCTTGAGCACTCTTAGTGGTCAATCAATATTAGCAAACCATAAGTGTTCGATGGTTATCTAGCGCTCTCATACAGATGAACAATCATGTGGTAATACCTTATTTCTCACACCAATCATGATGCATGAGATCCAATGGATTGGTAATTTTTTGTGTTAGTATCATGATCGGTGTGGGATAATGAATGTAGAAAAAGAAATTTTTCCATGCATGCATAAAATGTTTCCAAAACAAACAGCCAAAAAAATTGTTGCAATAACATGGTTCATCCATGTGTTGGAGTCTTTCTTGAGTCTTGTAAAAATTTCATCAGTGACTCTATTCTAGAAATTGAGAACTACAACCCTACCAACCAATGGCCTATGGCCTCCAAGGTCTGTTGTTGCATACTAGGCTGTTTTCCTCACCATTTACAGCCAAAAGATCCTCGTCATCCATGATATGTCCCTGGTCCTGCCCAGCATGAAGATAAAAAACCTGAGATATTACCTACCTTATCTACCTCTATCCCTTTTCTAACTAATACTTCAGTTAGATGAGGGTATCTAATTTAGTGTTAAGGATAGTAGTATGCTCTTTCATTTTTTCCCATGATTCTAGATTTCCTGACTAACTTCAGGGAATTTTCAGATGTTTTCAAAATTCTCATAAAAAAAGAAACATACTGATGTTAGGTTCCTTAATACAATTTCTTGGAGAGAATGTTTTAGACCAACACATGAAGGCCATGGGTTTCTACCCCTTTGGCACATATATTTCATGTCCAATGGAGAAGATACTCCATCAATCCCACTAGTATCAGTTTTGGAGTCTAGTTAATGAAGTGTTGTATGAAATTCCATTCCATACTCCAGATTATGCGATTCTATTATGTGGAGTTAGATTCAGAGTCTTCCAACTCTTCATGTTTTGTAGGATCATACTCGGGAGAAGATTAATGAAGTTCGGCATCAGGAATGTCCACTGATATCCTATTATTAGGGATGGGATTTGGATCATGAAGTCAGCCATCCTCATTTAATTCTTCCTTAGAAGCTTTATCTCCGCCAGCCTCGAGTTCCACACCACCAATGGCATCACTAACTACCACAACTGACTATTCATCTGGGACTAAGGCCTGATCATATTGGATGATCAGCTCCTCAAGAACTAGCATGGTTAACAGATAAGGGCCCCTGGATGTGTAGACCTAATTATCACGCAAAAAATGAATCAATTCAAGCATTCCTTAAGATGTGAATTCTTCATCCAACCTTATTAGTAAATGAAAATTGTGGATTTTTAAATGAGAGAGACTTACAAGATCTGAGAATCAACATGTTTTTCTCTGGATTCATAGTAGGGGCTTCCACTATAGGAGAACCTTCCGCATCAACTGGTACATTAATGACTAAAACCAGTTTCTCTTGCATCGATCGAGTAGGAGTTTCATGAAATTGGAAAACTTATTGGTGCAAAGGCTCCATGAAAATTTGATTATGGAAGAAGGAATCAAGAAACACTATTACCTTGAGGGGTATGAATTTTAATGATGATATGTATAATGTTAACTACCTATCCAATAGTAGGAGAATATATTTTAATTCCATGTCATATCCCCCATAGATAATAGACAGGGCCTGAGGCTTTGATGTGGTCACCTTGACTTCCTAGACCTCAACAGGCCCACCATCCATCTCATCCATGGCCATAGGCCAAAATTGTTGTCCTCCTCACACATCAGATAGCCTTCAACTCCTTTAGTGTGGGAACCTTTCCCAATATCAATACACTCTTGTACATGAAAATATTTAGTTATAAAATTTGGAAAATAAGATAGGAAGGCTCAATAAAGGAAAGTAAGTTAAGGATTACCTTGAAAAAAATAACTTGGTATTCTTTATAGGATGTTATATTACCACTTTCTTGGGGACTCCCTTGATGAGTAGGAATCCCGTAAGATTCATTGTTACTATATTCATGTGCCTCATTGTCACTCAATTCCTCCATTTATGATGAAATGTTCATAGTTGGTGTCTCCTCCCAGTATCAATCCTCACCAAACATCACTCATACATCCATGGAAAGAGGTTAATACTACCCACGCTGGCACATGTTGGTTTCCATAAAAATTATATACACATGTCTCTAGTTGAATCTCAACCTGGACATGATCCAAATGGTCTTGAAATGTAGTAGATAGATCCCATCTAGCATCAGATTTTGCTAAAGTTCATTGGTTGATTGTGATGTGTGAAGAATCTACAAAGTCATCTAGAGGGAGGGAAATATGAAATCAATATCTGGAAAGAGTAGTTACCTCATATTCTTCCAAGGAGCCTCCCTAGCCCTACTGGTCTCAAAAAGGATTCCACTTTCCTTCCCTTAAGGTTGTTTCTAAAACCCTTATCCCCCATAAGGTGAGGGTGTAATCGTACCTTGCATCGTCCCTCACACAATTCTAGCTTGATCTGGCCTGGATGCATGTATTTTCCCTTACAGTGTTGCCTGATTTCTTCCTCGCTACTCTGGATCCTCACTCTCTTGCTCAACCACCTGAATTTTATTCCACAATATTTCTTCCAGATATGTTGCCACCAAGTCCTTAGTATAGTTTGTTGATAAGTTAGCATTGACATTAGTTTGAGAAAACATAATGGTTACATAGGATCAAGAATTTACTAGAATTTACTATATATGACAAAGGATTAATGGTTGATTCTCCTCACAAACCCCCATATAGACTCTCTTCGTCAATCACTTGAGGCACCCAGACTGCTTGGTGATGTGAGAAGACATATACAACTCACTGTATACACATCCTCCTTTCTTGGACACCATCACTCCACCTATGAAACTCAATTGGTACTGCTTATATTCTCATGTTTCTTGTAGATTTTCCACCATTAGACAAATAATGTATTTAAGAAGGTGTAGAATATGGATATTTCAATGAAATCGATCTGAACTATGGTCAATGCCGCATCAACCATCATTGGTCAGACCCTATCATTAATTGGCAGAGTAGAAGAATGACATAGTTGGGAGTTCATAACCCCATAGGTGCACCTATGTAAAAACTATAATGATCCTCATACCATATTCGGTGTGATCCCCCTTGAAATGTGGCCCAATAGGCTATAGGGTTGAGCTAGGCCATCACAGGTACCCCCAATTTAACATTGTTGCTAGCTAGAATCACCACCATCGCCTGTCTCTCTGAGTGCATTCCTATTTGTGTGTCCCTTACTTGAAGAATACAACCACTCAATCATGTGGAAATAAAAGCAGTGTAGTAGAACAATGGATCCCAGCCTCCCACCATGATATACTCTCATTTTAGTAATTTTCATTCTTCTAGAGTCAACCATTATAATACTGACTTCCTCTTCTGTGATAATGTTGGAAATTTTTTTCACTAACCTGACATCCTCATGCTCTGGTGTTTTTCAAAAACATTCCTAGACACTCCTTGAAAAAAATTTCCATGTGAAAGATGAAAGAATTACCTAGATTCTTCTTCATCATCTCTATAGTTGTTGCACTGATATATGATTATGATACCAATCATTCTAAGAGTTCACAGATTGAAGGAACTTGTCTAACTAGAATCCTTCAAGTGGAATTCCACTAGGAAATGGATGTCCCACAAACTGATGTGGACTTCCTCTTAATGAATTTGGAATGTGTTTGTGTATGGGGACTAATGGCTAAAGATATCTATCACCATCACCTATTGACAGTATAAGTGGAACTTCGATGTCCACATCACCTTATATAGTCTAATTTGATATAGCTCAGGCCTATTACCCATGAACATGTATCATACCCAGTACATATATTCCCACTAAATGGTGAAGTCGACACCCACTTATAGGTACTAATGCTTTTTCCAGCCCAAGATATTATCTCTCATGCTGCTTTAGAAAATTGTGGCATAATGGGTGGGGAATTATTTTGTATTTGGATCCTCCCCATGCTCTTCTGGGTATTCTTGTTTACCACATAGACCAAAATATTATTGTTCTCCCTATCTTGATGGATGTGATCAGCTATGTACCAGTGATTGATATCATCATTACATGTGAACTTAGATTGTGGCTTTTTAACCTCAAGAGATAGGATGGTGACCTCATCCAATATCCCAAAATTCCAAATCATGAGATAGTTTCTAAGTGGATAGCTCTTCTGCATCATTTTCAGCATGGACATGAGTACACGATTGTTCGACATGGCCATCCAAGCTCATGGGATCAATGTATATATAGTCATTTAAGCACCCTGAGTAGTAACAGTGACGTCAATATTAGTGGGATTTTGTTGGTGGGACATTATTTATGACTCAAAAAAGTCCAAGGAATGTTTGTTAATGAAAGTCGGTTTTGTGCACAATATGTTTTTTGGTCATGGAATCTGGTGCATGAAAGAGGGATTTTTCAAAAAATATGTTTTCAAGGATCATTTTTTCAATAAAAAAGAGAGCTCACACACCTGAAGATGAATAATATTTTCACATGGAAGGAAATATTGTCATAAAAAAGTCCCCCTCTCCCAATTTATGGACATGGAACATGGGATTTCTTGTATACGTGAGAACCTGACACACCAAACCATTAACTTTTTCAAGAACTCATGGAAGGAAATCCCTCTCTTGGCTGTTCCCCTTAGAACTCACCCTAATGGTCCCCTTTTAGCTCAGATTCTGATGGGTGAATTTTTTGGTGCTAATATTCTAGCTAAATATGCGCACTTCCTGCATTGGGAAAACCAAATCCATTATCGAACATGATGTGATACTCTGGGAATGATAATGGAATAACTATGAAGTTGTAGTCATTGCATGAAAGATCGAAATCCGTGATCAAAATCATTATATGCCAAAGGTGATTGCATTTCATATTCTTTCCTCAAAGAATACTATAAATAAAAGCCCAACCATGGGCATGATACCATCATTGAGTGAAAGATACCACCATCCCCTCTCAATCCACTTGCACGTAAAAGGAAATGTCAAACATATTCCTTCTGAAGATGACCATACCAAAAAATGATGAATCTTTGTGGAATACTTATTCTATGACCAAAATCTTGTGTTCTCATTGCCAAATATTTTATCTATAAACTGAATCCCCCGATTCGTTGAGGTGACTCTCTGAAATATGACGCATCGCCCGACTGTGTTTAAGACCATCCTTTTGTTACACCAAGAACGCATGGAAACCTCAATGTATAAAATCTTGCGTGATGGGTTTTTTGTGGGTCTACAACTGACTATTCCCCCAGTTGAGTAATCCTAGAACAACATATTTCATCCCAAGTTGGGTTTGTGGAAAATATCATCCTACATTCCTCCAAAACCATTTGTGCTACCTTGAATCTTGCATGCACCCCCTCTTTGATATTCCATAGCCTTCCTTTGTGTTTGAGAACATTTATTGATCCACCTCTTTGTGTGATACCAATAACTTGTGTGAAACTATTATGTGCATCCCTCCAAGATTACCCCCAACAATTTCACGATCCCTCTTGAGATGTTCCCTATGAATCTAATTCATGTGTTTTTATACCTTTTTATTCTCATCATAGGTACCTTAACACATATTTCTTATCAACACAGAGACCATAAAATTGATCACATGAGTGGTCACCCCTCTCTATTGTTACATGTTGGAATTGTTAAATCCATGCCCCACCCTGAGGTGCATAAGTGGCAGTTATGTATTCCCGTGGGATATGGAGTATGTCCTCCAGGTCCAAGCAACATGATGTAAAACTTCATTTTCCCAACATCCTCAACACATGACATTATGATGTGTCTTTACCTTGTGAAATAATCATAGGATGATCCATGTGTGAGTGGAATGGGATATTACCTACACCATCCACCCTCATAGATAATGATATCCTCCTCATATGGATTGATATCATTATCACATGGAAGGAGAGCCACCTTAGTGAAATTACTTTTAAAATCCCACACCATCTTGTATTGGCACTTCTTTCACCATTCGGGCATCAGGTCTACTAATTCTACTTGTTTCTCAAAAACATAATGATTTATATGGGATTAGAGGTTATTAATGAACCTAACATCCACCCAATCACCAACATTGAAATTATATATATAATCTTAAACTTCCAATTTGATGGGACACTCATATGCATAATCCCAAACATACATACACTCCAATGGGATGCTTTCACACATAAGATCAAACCACATACCCCCATTGGAATCCTCCTTCATTATAAAACCCAACCCCTTCCAAATTATGTGTGATTTTATTCCCAACTAACTAGGATATGTTGGAAGCCTCCCTAAGGTCCAAACCTAGAATCCTCATCCATCATCATTTTCATTAGGCCACGTCTTGGTAAGATCATGCCACTCACATGGGAGAACACATCTCTTCCAAGTCCAATAGGTAGCTCACTATGTAATCCCCACACTAACTTCAACTGAGATAAATCCTCTTGTGAAGAGAAGATTACATGCATAATCAAAAAACTAGACCTCATCGACGATCCCTTCATGACACAATCATCCTGACCTCATGACATTTGACTACATGGACTGGTCCTATAACATGACCTTAAATGTTGGCATCGAACTACATAGTTTTTTATCACTAACTTCTAGATAAAGTATGTAGGACACCTCTCTGAGTTTCAATTCCTACCAACAGTAAACCAAGGTGATCCCTTTTAGTTTTTTGACATTGGGATTCATCTTCAGGGGTTTTATGATCAGGATTTATGGTATGGAATCTTCCCTTTATGTGACACACCACATGGATATAATTTCATGGGGAATTATAATCCATACATTAGTACACTTCTAGGTGCGATATCTTACATTTGAGGGATGCACCTCCTCAATCTACATAGATGAGTATTTTTGAGCAATCAAATCTGCCTCCACTTGATGTTAAATTTATTACATGGTCCATCTCAACAAGATTTTTGGATCCATCTTCCCATGAAGTTAAACATTTTACCCCAAATACGTACCTCATGTAAAATATGGTATGGATGAGGTGAAATCCATTGATTATAAACAAATTTTTTGATAGATACATCATTATAGACAAGGGATTCATTGCGATTTTTTCCAATGATTCCTCCATGATATTTCCACATAAGAGGAAGAATACAGAAGACCAATGTTCCCAACATTTATGCATGCACAATGATGCACAATGTGACTACAATCCTAGCTGATTTTTGTTTCCCTGTCAGTACCCACTAGAATTTACAGAAAAAATTATTGTATTTAACCAGTGTGAAAATAGTGATGAAGCTATGAATGAGTTCCATGAACATAAATTTACTCTATATGGGAAACCTATACAAGGTGAACATTTCTAGGGAGGAATCCTTGGAAGGATGAACTGACATCCCCTCATCTCATTTCAATCAAGGATGAGACATCGCCACATAATGTGATAAAATTTATCCACCTATGGAAATATGGAATGTGGTGGTACAAGAACCCTAGTGAAAATTAAAACTTGGGAGGCAAAACCTATAGAAATAATCATAAAAAAAATTACCTTTCTATTTAGTATAAAATGATAATGTCACCTATGAATACAAGTGGAGACCCCCTCTATGAAGAGATGTGATTAATTTTTCATTTCTTCTTTACATGGATAGTAATAAGAATATATGTAATTAATATATGTGATATTGATGATATAATAATACTTATATAATGGTGAATTATTATATTAAATTATTTTTTTCATCCATCCAAAACATGAAACATCACTTTTTCATACGTAAGGACTACCATCTCCACAAAGTGATGAAATAAATTTTTCATCACTGATATATATGAATGATTATAAAAGTGTATATGGATAACAAATATGATACTTATTTGATGATTAGTATTATTAAAACAATTAAAATAGGACCATGGTGCCATTATCAATACCATCAAACAAAAAATTGCATGGAAAACAGAAACATTTCACCAAATTATTCATTGAAATGAAGTAATTGTTAGTAAAAGGATAATTTGAAAGAATAAATGAATATTACCTCATACGTTATGTATGATCATGGCTCTAGAATATAAGGTTAACAAAATTATATTTATTATACATCATATTTAATGCACGTGATGAAATATGGTTCTTGAGATAAGGGTTTGTCATCTAACATTGTTTCAGTGAGACATATGCCATATTCAGAAATTATTTCTCTCATGTTATGTATATATCACCACATTTATATGTTATATAATGAATATAATTATTTTCAGGTATTTAAAGCCTCATTTCAATTTATATCATTCATGTGGTCAATATTTAAACATTACCTGGGAGGTAAGGGATTTACATTACAATCTCATTTCTTTTCGGGACTATCTAATCTAAATTTCCATTGAGGGAAATTAAATGGTTCTTATTGTAGGATAAATAAACATTTAATACTAATTAGGATCCTAATAATATTATTATATGGATATAATTAAAAAAGTGGTGAATTGTACCTTAAAAACATAAATTGATTGAATTAGACCAAAATAACCCAAATCCTCTTTATGTAAGGTTATCAGACTCGGCCAGAAATCTGATTAAAAATGTCACAGAATTAGAATCATGGTAATTATGATTAAATAAATGTAAAAAACATAATTATGTGGAATAAATTAACTAGGGCACTTTTATTATCATAATTTGAGTAATTCATATAAAAATACAAAGTATAAAATTAAAAATTATGATCAAATTTCTATTACATGTAGTGGAATAAAACACTTGTAAAAAAAATAAGAATAATAAATTGAAAGATATTAAAAAGATAAAACTTTTAACCTTAAGATAAAGGTAGTAAATAACATTGACTAAAGGTATCAACTGTGTTATACTTACAATAAAGCCTATCTTTCCTTAAAAGGAATGTCCTCAATACGAAGATCAGAATGGCTCTTTATTTCTATCCCCAGAATCCCTCGATATGATGATTCAACCTATCATAAATTCCCCATAATACCTCAATATAATGATCATATTTGTCTTGTTATCCCTATAACCCCTTGATAAGAATATTATATTCCTTTTCTTCCTATGCCCGGAAGTCCTCAATCGTTATGATGATCTAACGTGGATTACATTTGAAAATGTTTCTAAGGAAAAAACCTGACAAATATTCCTCTAGAACAAAGACTCGCTAAAGAATTAAAAAAAATTAAAATGTTCTTTTTCATGATTTGTAATCTATTGAGCTCTCAAAAAATCAGTCAATTACAAACTATTCAAATTACCAAATATTTATATGTATCCTCCCAATGGGCATATTGATCTCCCAATGGTCATATATTATGAGTTTGTTTCAATAGATTCAGACACTTTGTAATGAAATATCATCATAAATAAACTTTTTATGTCATATTTTTTAACACTTTTAAAGTATTAAATTTTTTCCTTATAATATAAACATGTATTCTATATTCTTATTATAAACATAAATTAATACAATGGAATTTATTACAATTGTCATTGTGATAATCATTATGATTTTTTAGTATGATGGTATCATTACCTGTATTTGATAGAATTTTAATAATATTTTTTATAGTGGTTAGGAAAGAATGTCTATATTTTGGTTCAGATAAAGGTGAGTCCAATTTTATCAAATGAAAACTCATTCCAATACACATAATTAATAATGTTACATTTATATTTGTAATACATTATAACTTATTCTAAGTATCGTAAAATATAATACTTCCCAAAAAAAATTCTAAAAAACTTGAAAAAATATATAGTAATCAAATTTTAGGAAAGTGTTTTTGATTTCCATATCTTGTGAAATGGAAATGTAATAAGTATAAATTTTGATGAAAAAATCTCCCCCATTTTGGAAATAAGAAAATTCAAAAAAAAAATCAAGAAATATATTGAAATACATGAATCCCATTTATTTTAACTACATTATATTAAAATTTATTCTTTAATCCCTAACTCCACAATGTTTATAACTCATTTTAATACAACAAAGAGTACAATGTTAAATTAGATGAACTCCCCCTTAGTATAATATATTCCCCTAAGGACCATATTTTCACCCTTAATATAAAATTTCCCCCCCTTTATTAAATGTTATCCCCTTTGATAAAACATTTTCCTCATTTACGAAACACCCCACCATATAATGATATCTGCCCCTCTGTGATTTTCAATATAATGATGAAGGATCTGATGTTCCAAAAATTATTGAAATGAAAAAATATGAAACAATAAAATGAACTAACTAATATTCCACTAAATAAATATGAGTTAACATTAAACAAATTAGAATTGGAAAAAATTCATACAAGTTGTTATTAGATTAAGAGATAATTCAATACATACATTCAAATATTGTTTAAAAACAAGTGAATGAGGAGTTATAAGCAAAAAAAAATTATTCTTTATTAATTATAATCATCACAAAATTCAGGATCTTCATGAACTCCTTTCGATCATTTTATAGCTTCTCAACTTTCTTTTCAGGAACCTGAAATTTCTCAGACAATTATTTTTTTGTTCTCTCAGAATGATTACTTCATCCTCATAGGAACAGAGTCTAGAAATATATATCTATGTATCCCTGATCTTCTATTTCAAAAAAATGACATCACCAGTCTATTCATCAGTTTCATCTTGGAACTCTTCCTGAAACATAACCCAGTCTTCCTTGTATTTTGATAACTGATTAAAAGAGCTTAATGATTTTGAAATCAACTTCTAAACTTCATCAAACTACTAAATGAACTTCCAAATAACAGTATCAAATTGATGATACAATTTAACCATTTGATTACAGGACTTTTTATGAGTATGAAAACACTCATGATAAACTTTCAAATGATATTCAATTAAAATTAATTTCTCTTTTAAAACCTTTATAGATTATTTATTCTCATTAAGGATTTATTTAATAGTATTTCCCTGAGGTTAAAGGTTTAGAAAATAAGAAATAGTTCCTTCTAAAATTTTCAAATCATGAACAATATAATCAACTCCTTCTAGAGATATGGTTCTGATTGAATCTGATCAAACATTACCTTGCTCTGAGGATGTTTTATTCTCCTAGTATTGAAAAATATTTCATTTTATTTATTTTTATATTTGTTATAAACACACTTTTCAAATTCTATATAAATTCTTTTATCAACATCCTTATTCTCATAAAATTCCATGATATCTACATCATCATTGTGAACTTTTTCAAAGACTTTGGTATTGGAATTTCGATTTCCTTCATCTTTCTTTAACGAAAATTTTTCTTCTTCTTTATATAGAGACACTTCTTCATCTAAACATCATTTTTTAATTTTCATATTAGTTTTGGATTATATTTATGAGGACAGTGATGATAATGAAGTTGATGACTTATTATCAGATTCAGTTTTTTCATTTTCATCTACCTCTTCATTTGCATCCTCTTCAATCTCATCATCTTCATTTTCTACATCTTCTTCAATATTTTTTTCTTATTCTTTGTATTCTACTCCTTATTCTCCATCATTTACTTATCCTTATTTCCCAGTAACTTCTTCATTTACTTCCTTATAAATTCATCTTAATGTTATCTAGTGGTTCAATGATCTCCCTTAACAAAATTTTTCTATAACAAATATCATTTTATCATTTCATACCAACCTCTAGGGTCTTTTATAGGTACATATTAATATGTTATACATTTAAAAACATATTCAATATGTGTTCTCATTCTAAACTAGTGTTTTTTCAACCTGAACATAATCATAAACGTATTCGTTAAGAAAATCCCACTTCACATTCGTTTGAAAAATATTGAAATTAAATAATTTTTCAAAGGCTATAAGTATCCAGGTATCTTTATGTCTAGATACTAGGGTGTAGTATTCTTCATAATCAATTATACCTAGTTGATTATAAACATTCAAAATATTTATAATTTTATTTTTGACAATTATGCTATTTTAATTATATTTTTTTGTAAAATTCATTTTAATCCAATTATAGAATTTTTAATAGTTTTTTCAAATAAACTCTAGAATTTGTTCCTCTCAATCTCATTGAGCATATATTTAATTTCTTTAATCCAATCCTCATCACCTAAATCATTATCCAGATTCATAGGTTCAAATTGGGATAACAAATGTAGATATTCAGTTTCATTCCTTGAGAGGCTTCTAGTCCTAACTAGTTGATCAACATCACTGAAGATACTTTACCTAGGATGATTCCTAATAAATGACTGCATTCTTGGGTTTTGAAAAGTTTGTTTCTAAAAAATAGGTAGAAAATATTATAGAGGAATAAATTTAAAAACTATTTCTAGAGTTATTTCCTTATGAGAATAATTTTCTAACAATATCTGAAAATAAATTTTACAAATAACATCAAAGGATGTTATTTAAGGCTATTTAAAAACAAAATTATCTATTTCATCAAGCATAACATGTTCTTTTTCCTAAATTGTACAATAATTTTTATTAAAACCTATATATGCCCTAGAAGTAGTGGAATAACCTAAAACTACTCCTCCATTGAATTTGGGTGTACCTTTATCCAAATTATATTTGATATTCGGTATAGATACATTGAAATCAAGAACTCTGAAGTAAGATTCTTTCAGTTTTATATATTTCTACAACTCATAAGGATTTTTTTAAGATAATGCATAATAAAGGCTAAATTTATTGTATATCATGAAGTAATAACCACTTTATCCAAAAACATGTTAGAAAATTATTATTCACTCAGCATGTTTCTCGTTATTTATTATAGAATTCTATTTCATCATTCAACTACACCATTTTATTGGGGGTTCTAGGTGCTTAAAAGTTGGTTTAAATACCTTTATTTCTATAAAATGATTCAAAATTGGAATTGAAAAATTCTACAGAAATGTCACTATGAATAGTAATCTGTGGGATTTTTTTCTCATTTTAACATTAGATACAAAGGTTTTAATAAATAATAAGGCATTTGATTTAATTTTTAAAAAATAAACCCATCTGTATCTAGGGTAATCATCAACTATGACATATAAATAGTATTCTTGACCAATTATTATAGTTTTTAAGGACCATGTAATCAATGTTCACTAACAATAGAGTATAAAATTTTGATACTTCAATATTTGAATTAAAACATCAATTATGTTTCTTAATGTATTGATATGGGTCGCACTAATTTTTAATCATTACACCTAAGATTATGGACATCTACAACATGTCCTTTTTATACAAACTTATATAATTTTATAAGGTTACAATGTCACAACATTCTATTAAAAACGAATATTGATCTTCCATGTTACTAAGTCAAGGTAATTCCTCACTCATAAGGTCTTCTAAGTTTTCCATATATAAATTCTCTTGCCGAATGGTAGAAAGAATAAATCCATCCTTAAAACTATGTACTGAACATTAATTATTCATAAAGTTCAAAAGGTATCCTTTATCAAATAATTTATTTATTCATATAAGGTTGTTCTTAATACATTAAGAAAAGAAAAATTTGAAATAATTTCATTACCTAGGAGAATGATTTTACATATTCTAATAATCTCCCCTTGAGAATTATCTCTAAAATTAACATTCTCGCCTTTCATTTTAACAATATTATTGAAAATATCTTTGTAAAAATCAAATTCATAGAAAAAAAAATATCCATGTCCCTTGTATTCTTGTTTTTTTAAGTTATTTATTTGTAAAAAATATATACTTTCATCACCCAAAACATCATATGTCTGATATTGTTAGAAAAGAAAATATTAGGTAACCACATCTACCAAATTATATTTTGGGTAGATGTTATTTCATTTGAAAAAGTATTCTTCATGAAAACATAGTGATTTAAAATTATTTAAGGAAAATTTTATTTTCCAATGGCCACCTCTTTGACAATTATTATAAATGGGTTACTTTTAGGAATAAAAAATTGTTACTCAAAAATGGGTTTTTATAGAAAAACCCATTCTAGAACTATTTACATGGGAATTTATTTTTTGTACATTTTATCAAAGTTATCCTTTCTTATGATATAATTATATAACATTTTATTTAAAGAATAAATTTCATATTTTATTTTAACATCTATATATTTATCCTCCATAGTACTAATTTTAAAATTTCTTTTTTCCTCTAATACCACTTTCTCATAAACTACTTTTTAAAAATCATTATAAATAGTTTATTTTTGGAATTAGTTTGTTTAAGATCATCAGAAAGATATGATATTTAAATTTTTTAGAAAATTTATTCTTGAAAAATCCAAAGATAATTTTTTTTATCAAGTTGGCATGAACTCTTTTCCCAGTTCATGTCCAAGAAATTTATTAAATAAAAAGGAGTACATGGAAATCTCGAGGTGTAATGAGATTACACCCTCTAAAAGTTAATGAAACCAAAAAAAACATACATTGAAAACCAAGGAGAATGAAATTTCAGACCTGCTGCAAGTATGTCAAGGAATCATGAGAAAGGCAGGCAGTTCTGTATCTTGTTGAAGACAGAAGATCCCACATGCCAAGGAGCAGCAACTGAGCATGATCCAGGGCCCCTAGGTGATGAACCACTGGCAGGGTCTTTAGAAGAGGTGGGACTCCAACGGCAGATGATGCAGGGGGGCCTCTAGGTTCTCAATCCCGCCGGAACATCCAGCATGAGATGCCAAACACCAAAAGCAGGCAGGGACATCAGCATAGGCTTACAAAGCAGGCAGATAGTAGCAGACATCAGAACTGGAAAACAAAATCATAGGGCTCAAGGAAATAAATACTGAGTATTCAGCCAGCAGCATTCCAGGAGCGTGCAAACAGAAAGGTTGCAGGTGGAGCAGTCCAGAAGAGAGAGCCATCTCGGCTTTATGCAGATGCAGGGGGTGTCTCCAGTTGATCCAACCATCCGGAGCTATGCAGCAAGAGCAGACAAGAAATCAAGGTCCCATCAAAATAGAATTTCTATGAAGCAGACCGAATCAAGAAGGAGAAACCAGCATCATCAAACCAAACATATCCAGGGAAGATAGACTAATCATTTCCCTGGAATTTCATTGAAGTTGAAATTTGGGTTCTTCTTAAATTCCTCACAAACAAAGATGAACATTCTTTTTCGGAGCTCAAGATAAGTGTCAGTGGTCATGTCCCCATTTTTATATTTCCGAAAGGCAGTTCTGTCATTCTCATCTATCCACAAATCAAGCTCCTTTGAGAAGTCCAATTTTTCCTCCATGACGTAAGCATCTCTATATGCAGGGTCATTCTCAACATCCTCACTGGAGGAAGCTTCTGAATCTGTTGTGTCTGAGTCAGATGACATTTCAGTTGTCACAGGCTGTGGAGGAATAGCATTTTATTATTTTTCATGTGCAGCAAGGGATCTTGTAATAATGGTTCTTTCTATTTTGGAGTGATCTTTGCTCTTTATTGTGTGTCTATAACTCGGAGTAATAAAATCGTTTGCGTCAACTAACGGCTTCGTCCCTTTCTTAGTACTTGATTTCAAGAATTCTTCCTCAAATTGACAGGGTTTTTCAAGATCATCCTGAATGGGATCATCTGAGTCAGATTGAGCTTCACCCTCCCCCTCCTGTTGACTAGTATAGGCCTTTGGAGAGAGCTCAGTGACATCTTCACTTGAGGTAGGGTCAACAATGGTTTTCACTTTCCGATCATTTAGATGAAAATATTCTTTCACTTGAGAAATCTTATCCTCACTAGTCTCATGACCAACATTATTAATCACATGACCTCCAGGTATAGGGACCACCCCTATAGTATGAGGGCTGGCATTTTCACTGGTGTTAACTAGCTGATTTCTTGGGTTATTCTTGGATATCAAGTCATTCGCGGGAATGCCAATCTGGTCAGCAGGTAGCATTTCTGGAGCAGTCTTTTCAACCCACACTGATTTGAAATGTGGCCGTGGGTGAGGTGGATATATTTCGATCCCACATCTTTTAGTAGGATGAACAATTTTAAAGCATTTCTTACAAAAATATGGAACATTCTCAAACACTACAGTCTGTATAAATCCAGACCCCCCATTTTGTATCCAAAATCTCAAAGGAAACTCTTGAGAGATATCAATTTCTGTGCATATCCTTGCAACCGAGGGGCGTGTCAAGTTTAGTGTAGCGTGATCAAGTTTGAGAGGCTGACCAAAGAGTCGAGCAATTGAGAATAATGCATTGTGTTTGAAAAGGTGCAAAGGCAGACCTGGGAAGCCAAGCCAAACAGGGACGATGGGGGGTTCAGTATCAAAATCAAAATCAGGTGACCATTTGAAAACTTTCATGAAAGAACCCCCAAAAGACCACGAACCTCTGGTCCAAAATCTATAATAGTCATTGTCAAGGGAAAACTGAAACAGTACGTGCAAAGAATTCAGATGTCCGATATGAAAATTTGTAAATCCAATGCTTTCCAAAGTTTTGCGAAGGAAGGGCAATGAGGGTCAACTTTTCAAGAATTTACCAACTAAAGCAAAACGAAGGTCCGTAGAAAGTAGATTTACCTCTTCCGTCGAAAATGAAATTGCTGCTAAACCTCAGTGCTTATAAGTTTTTGGAGAAATGGAGTCAGAGGTCCTGGTATCCGTAGGAGAGGGTTGACCGACAACAACATCAGCAAAGGAACGCGATTCATAGTTCCCAGCGAGCGTGCTAGGGTTTCATCCAGGATCACCCGTAGGCTGCGGCTCTCGGGCGGAATCCATCCTCAAGACACCAAAGCTAATTAACCTTTAACATTATCATGTTTTTTTAAAGATTTTTTAATTATCATTTTCAAATAATTTTAAAAAATAAGAAACTATATCCTAATAAGGTAAAGTATTATTATCACTAGAAGAGAAATATTCATCATCAGAAAATTTATAATTTTTATCATTAGGATAATTTGAACATGAAAACATATTTTTATGGATTTTATCAGTTTTTTACCTTTTCCATGAAATAATGATTTATATGAGGTGTATTAGAACAAATTAATATGTTCTTCTATTTAGAACATTTATTTTCTAAAGAATGGTCAAAATAATCACTACCACTAGCACTCCGAGTTTCAAAAACATTCAATACTTTCTTACATTTTGTTTTATAATATATATTTTTATTCAATTCTGAGTTTTTTCATTCTAGTATTTCTTCTTTATTTTTAGAAAATATTTTCTATTATGTAAATCTTTATTATATTCATAGAATGTGACTTCAAATTTCTTGCCACTTATATATTTAGGAGCTTTCTTGTAATGATATTAAAAATTAATCTTACTAACTATCTAGTTCATCATTCTAAAGATATTGGAAAATTCATTCTCAAAAAGTTTTCATTTGATTGAATCAAATTAAACAATAAAATTCTTCTTCCTCGAATATTTAACAAATTTTTCAGGAGGTTAAGCTTTAGAATGTAAGGTTAATGATATATCAACGGTAACACCACCATTTATCTTTTTTTTTTCTTAGTATCTATTTTGAGTCTACCCTCATAGTGTATAAGGGTACTAATGATATCATCCAATGTAAGATAGTTTATGTTTCTCATCTCATCAACAATAGTTAATTTTTATTCATATTCATTGGGAATAATATCTATTATCTTTTCGATAAGAAAATCATAATCTAAAACTTTTGATAAAATATATTAAAAACTACTTATGATGCTCATAAACCTTTTTTTATCTTAGAAACTGATTCACTAGGAATAAAATAAATTTTTTCATAATCTACTCGTATTATAGCTCTTCTGGACTCTAAAACCATTGAAGATCCTAAATGTGTGACTTCTAACTTTTTTTCAGATACTATTTACAGCTTCACAAGATAATATTTGACAATATAAACTAATTTTCATATAACATAACAAAGTGTTCCTTACTCAATAATTAAACTGATATTCTAGTTTTTCATGATGAGTAAAATCAATGAATTCCATACCAGGAATATTACAATCTATATTTAGCATTAAGTTATTATCAACTCTAGTGTTGATAAAAAATTATCCATAATATCTCTCCATTACTCATAATCAGCACCATTAAGAATAGATGGTCTATTTGGATTGAGATTTTCTATTGAACAAATATTAATTCCTACCATATCTAAAATAATAACTAATATTCTTTCCCACAAAAATACATTAGTGTAAAAAAAGTTTATAAAAAAAAATTTTATATCAGAATGTAAAATAATGAAATCAACAAGAAAATAAAAAGATAGAAAATATATCATTAATATATATGTGCTCTGATAATAATTGTAGGATCATTATAACATCCATACTGATTAGGATCATAAAAAAATTTTCATATGGATATACTTACAAGAGGTAGGGTGAATTTGGAATTTAAAATGTAGTTTTAAATAATTAAACTATAAAAAACCAAAGCCTCTTTATGAAAGGTTATCAGACTCAGCCCTCAGTCCTATTAACAATGTCATTTAATTAAAGTCACAATGTATCCAGTTATATCATATTAAAAATAATAATCCTGATATATATGATTAATTTGAGTATTGTTATTATTGTAATTATAGTAGTATAGATCAATCAAATAAATTAAAAAGTAAAATATGATGATCAACATTCTATTTCATGAAGTGGAATAAACCACTTGTAAAAACAATCAATAGAAATAAATAGTAATAATGACTTACAAGATATTAAAGAGATAAAACTTGTAACCTTAATATAAAGGTAGTCAATAACCTTGACTAAAGGTATCCACTATTTTACACTTACATTAAAGTATATCATTCCTTACCAACAAATCCCTTGATATGAAGATTTGAATTGATATGTCTTCTTATCCCTGGAAGCCCCCAATATGATGATCTTGTATATATTACTATCCCCATAAGCCCTCAATGTGATGATCATCTCTGTATTGCTATCCTTGAAAGACCTCGAAACGAATATCAGATTTTCCATCTTCCAATCCCCAGAATCTCATGATCATTATGATGATTATACATGGATCAAAATTGAAATAGTTCTTAAGGAAACCACCTAACAATGATTCCTTTAGAATAATGATTCACTAAACAATTATAAAAAAATTATCATTTCATGCTTTCTAAACTCTAGAGATCTCTAAAAATTTAGATACTCCAAACTCTTAAAATGAACCTGTGTTTATAGGAATCCTTCCAATAGTCATATTGATCTCCCAAAGGTCATATTTTTATAGTCTCTTTAAATTCCTTCATACACCAGGAACTTGATAGCTCATCATAATGGAATGACCTAAGATGTATTGTTTGACACCCTTAAATTGTTAATATTTTTCCTTATGATAGAAATAAGTCTTCCATATTCTTATTATAAATGTTTTTCAATATTATGTACTTCCTTATGATTGTCATTAATATAATATTGATGAGTGTTAGTTTGATTGTATTAGTACCAGTATCAGTCTGATTAGTAATACATTTTTCAGTACGATGATTATTATAGAAAATCTAACTTCTAGTTCGGATAAAGGTGAGTTTTATTTGGTAAAAAAGATACTTGTTTTGATAAAAATATTGAAATATTATATGATTATATTTTTAATACTTTATAACTTATTCTAAATATGGTTAAAGATAATTTTTTCTAAAAAACATTCTAAAATACTTGGGACATAAAATATTTGTAATTTTTTTTTCGAAAGCCTTTGTGATTTACAAAACCAAGGGAATGAAAAATTATGATGTATAACTTTTGACTGTACACTTATACATTATCTTATATTTATTTTATTCTATTCTAATTATTTATGGTATTTTTAAATATTAGAAAAAAGATCTTCTTATTTTTTAATAAAAATGATCTGAGAAATTATTTTAATTAAAATATTATTTTATTGCATCTTTTTTCATCAAAACAGTTTCTTCTATATCCATGTACTTAACATTTTTTAATGGATTATTTTACCTATTATCGATATTTTTCAAAAATTTAATTTTTATTACCATCTACTTTATTATAAATGTGTAAAATAATTTTTTAAATTAATTTTTTTAGAATAATTCTTTATTGAATTTTTGTAAATGTGTAAAAAGAATGTTCTCTTTCAAAATATACTATATTAATGGATTTTCCTATCATCACCACTAATAGTTTAATTGAATATTCCTATATAATATTCTATGGTTATTTTAAATGAAATTTATTTTATCCTTGTTTTTGTAATTTGCAGGTAAAATGTTATTTGTTTGAATCCTCTTTTTTTAATGCTGAAAAATCATTAATATCATGTAAATCTTGTTTAAGTCATATAAATCATTATTAATACTATTCTATTGAGTTTTAATATGATTATTTTTTACCTTAATACATTCTGTGAGTATTACCTCTTTTCATAGATAGAGGATATTAGACTAGGTATGAGACATTGTTTCTATGATCATACTCTCTAACTGTTTAGTCTGGAAATCTGCAAAGTTCAAGAAATTTTCTACCAAAATCCATTTTTCATACATGTTCCTTATTTTAAAAAGGGAATAAAATCATAACCAAGATACCAGTTCCATATTTTACAAAGTACATGACACACTAATCGTGCTACTAGTTCCAGATTTTACAATTGACCTCGCAGTGTAATTGTTCTACTGGTTCCTGAATTCTCAATGGACTAGACACCGTTTCTAGGTTAATGTTTCTATGAAACCATAACCAGACACCATAACAAGACATATTTCAAATTCACCACTTCTAACACTCTATAACTATGGAATTGTTCCTATCCCACCACAACAATGACATTTTTCCTTACATAATTTTTCTATATTTTCCAATTAAATTTAAAATATAATTCTAACGGTCATATTTGTGTCATTTAATTAAATTAACATAATTAATGATCTTTTGTAGACATGAAACCTGAATGTATGAGGTACAAGGATTGTAGATCATGATTCTAATCTTCCATAACACAGACACCCAAAGATTAAATATATGCGGGTGCTCGAGCACAAAACCTGTGTCAGTGGAGAATGAAGGAGACATTCAAGAAAACATACATTCGTTCAAGTGAACAAAAAAGAACAAAAAAAATACATATTTCCTATTTTGTACCATACAGTGAACATCAATGCAGCAATAACACAAAGAAGAGAATATGATAAACTCACTGAACAAAGATCAGAACATAGAACTGACGACACTCTGTTTCTGAGTCTACCTTTAGGAGAGGACATGAACATCAAATATGATACATCCGAGAAGTCCATAACTCCATTGAACGACACATAGAGTTTTTCTAATCCCGTATTATTATTTTCTTATTTATTTTTTATTATTTCATTAATCTTTTGAGTAGTGTCTATGTATGTAAAAAAAACACATTATCTATTGCACTAAACTGAAGGATACAATATATCCACACACAAATATCTTTTTACACCTTATTTCACCCACATTTAAAATTGGAAGAGGTAAAGTGTTACATGGTTGTTATTTTTCCCAAGTATAACTGTGGTATAGGTCATGTGACCTAGGCATTCTGGTGTACTAGTTTTTAATCCCTGATCTAGGGTGTGGATCAAAGAATTATGTATTTTTTTAGTGGTAGGTGATAACCAAGTGGAGTGGATCAAGTCAGTGCTTTAGACTGAACCACTTGTTTTAATTCACTATGTTTTAAAATTTAGTTTCTACTCTTTTTAACACACATTTCCAAAAACTAAGTTTCACTATGGTAATTAGTCCTGGATTGTATTTATAACAATTTTGATTTAGTATATTAGATTCAAAAGTTATAACAATATTTCATATTGTTATAATTGAGAAATAATCAATATTTTGAGAAACTATTTGAATAGTCAGACTATTATAAATTCATTACATTGATTAATTGTCATGTTTTTTTTAAAATTGCATGATAAAAATAAATTATTTGACATAATTTTTTATAAGAACTAAATCCACCCCCTTATTGATTCTCTTACTCTGACCAAAATTTAGTATTAGAGGTTTTTTTAAACTGATATATTCAATGGGTTTAATGTCTTTCACATTTTTTCAAATGTGATTTAGTTTTTATTTAATGGTCACAAAATTTCTATTTGTTCTAAGTATATGTCTATTTAAAATATATAATTTTTTATTTTTTATGGATAATAAATATAAGGTGGTGCTACCAACATACCTTGCTACTTTAATGGAACAAGTTATGCATAATGAAAAATTAAAATAAAAATGCACTTTGATTGTATAGGATTTGATATTTGGATTGAAATAGAAGATAAATATGAAATACCAGAAACTCTGAGAACTATATGGAGTGAAGCTACAAGAACCACTTATTATAAAATTGTAAAGCTTATAATTATTTATTTTGTGATTTAGGGGTTGATTAATTTAATAGAATATTTTCTATTAAATTTGCCTGTGAAATTTGGGACACTTTATTTTTCTCACATGAAGGAACTAGAAATGTTAAAGAAGTAAACTAAAGAACTATACTATTATTTATGATAAAAATAAGATGAAACCTGATGAACCCATTTTTTAATTATATTTCAGGTTTAATAATTTCTCAATATAATGAGCTCTCATATAAATCCACTAGGAACCAAAGAACAAATCAGGTGGATACATAGATGTCAACAAAAAAGATGGAGTGGTACCATAGTATCCATTAGATAGTACTGTGAAATCAATATGTTGCTAGATAATTTCCTAATAGGGAAATTGATTATGTATGAGAAAAAGTTAAAGGTAAACAAAGAGGAAGAGGATAAAAAAAGAGAAATTCAGTGTCTTTAAAAACCACTACTTCCGAAAATAATGAAAATTAAAGGATAAAAACTCATTCGAATAGTAAACTAAATGATGATTAACTATCAGACAATGATGAGGAAATTTTTCAATTATCAATAATATTTAAATACTTTTATAAACGGATGAAATTATTCAATAATACCAGCTATAAAAGAACGTATGATCAATAGGGAAGCTGTAAGAAGGACTAGAAAAATGAATGAGAACTCAAATAAAATAATCATCTTTGAATTTAAGAGTAAGGGACATGTAAAGGATTAATGTACCAAGACAAAGTATAAAACAATTATAAGGAAAAATATATAAAGAATAAAAATGAAATGAAAACAACATGGAGTTCTTCTGAGGATAACTCCTATGACTCAGAATCTTCACATGATGAAAACTATTACAAAGAAAATATGTGTTACATAAAAAAACATTATAGGTAACCCTTGAGTATAGTATATATAATTCACATTATTATGGATATGAAAGTGGTTCTAAAAATATTTCTAGTGATGAAATGATTGAATACATAAAAAATCATGAAGATACACACAAGTAATTAAAAGATAAATATAAACCTTTAATGAAATATCATGCTTCACTTCAATAGTTAAATATGATCTTACTATATATAAAAAAAATAATTCACAATTACATAAATAGAATAATGATATTTAATTATCTAATGAGAAATTGGAAATAGACATAGAAACTTTTTCCAATTACAAGGATACTATAACAAAGATGATTGGTAAACAAGTAGCTCCTAAACATTCTACTGGTATAGAATACCATCCTAGATAGTGAAATATAGTTAAAAATCATTTTATAAAAACAAATTGAAAATCTATTTTCATATATAGAATGGAAAAATATACTTGATCTAGCCCTAGGAGGTCATTCACTACTTCTAATTTTTCATGACCAAAAAAAAATTATTTTTCCAGTATATTGAAAACTGTGTATAGAAAACCCATAAAGAAAGTATGGGTTCCCAAAGTTCTTATTACTAATGTTATTACACCCAAACAAATATAGGTACCAGAATTTCATCCTCCATAATTATTTTTTCAGAAAGATTCTTGAATAGATCATATAGAAGTCAATGGTACTTGGAAAGTGTATGTTCATGACACATTAAAAGAGATTACCCAGGCTTTAAGAATCTGATAAATATTGATGTTATACATGTCACTTTTTGTGACAATTATAATGGAAAAATAATTAGCCTTAGACAGATTGGTAACTCTATCTCTATTTTAATTTCTAAATTAATTTTTGTTGATGGATTAAAATATAATATACTTAGTATTACACAGTTTTATGATGATGGTTTTCATATTATGTATGAAAATGAGACATGAAATATTTTTAATAAAAAAAAGGAATTTGTATTTTATGCATTTAAAAATGAAAATGTTTATGTTGTTTACATAGATTCTTCAGTTTCTAAAAAAGTTCATGATTAAGTGGCTTTCACAAACTTTCTTGAATTTGGCATATAATAGTTAGATACTATAATATACACTCCATTTGAAATCTTACTAGAAAAGGAATTGTAAAGAACCTACCAAAACATGAGATTCCCAATGACAAAGTTTATAATCCTTGTTGAAAGGGTAAATATCACAAAATCTCTTCCAAATCAAATAAAGATGTTTCAACCTCTCATCCTCTTAAGTGGGATCACATGGACTTGTTTCGACCATCTAGTGTTTCATGTATTAATGGGAAGAACTATTTCTATGTTCTTGTAGATTAATATTCTAGATATACAGGTACCTTTTTCTTAGCTCTCAAAGGTGAATCTTTTCTCGTTTCACCAAGAATTCTAGAATGATAGAAAAAATAAGTGGTCTTAAAATTAAATTCTCAAGATGTTACCATGGATGTGAGTTTGAAACCCCAATTATTAAATATTTTTTCCCCAAAAAATGGCTATAGTCTTAACTTCTCTACACCGAGGACACCTCAACAAAATGGTGATGTAGATTGAATAAATAGAATCTTATAATAAAAACCTAGAACCATGCTTAATGAATATGACCTACCTATCTAATTTTTGGCTGAATCTATCAATACAGCTTATTATATTATTAGTACATTCATAATCATACCAATTCATAAGAAAAATCCTTGTGAGTTGTGGAAGAATAGAAAACCCCAAGTTAATTACATCAATGATTTTGGGTGCCAAGTTTTGTTATCAATACTATGTATAATATTGACAAATTTTCATCCAATGTTGACAATGGAATTTTAATTGGTAATTCAATCTCTAGTAAATATTATAGAGTCATTAATAAAATAACCAAATGTGTGGAAGAATATATACATGTAAAATTTTATGAAACAGATCCACATGAATCTAATAACTCCCTTGAAAACATTTTGGATTATATGTCAAATATGGACATAAATTTGAAATCATTTGACCCTACAGTCAAAAAATCTGTTAAATCAACTAGTTTTGGAAATTATCTAGAATTCAACCATAATAAATACAAACCTATTGAAGAACCTGAAATCTCAATCTCTTCCCTTTCTAGATTTTTTAGAACCCTTAATAACCATACTTTTGAAGCTATAGTTGGATATTTATATAAACAAACTAAAATTGGATATTTTCAAAGAAATCATGTGGAACATCATGATTTATTATCATAGCTTGAACTTGAAAACCTCATTGAGGTAGTTATTGATGAATTTTGCATAATGGATATAAAATAATAATTAAATCTGTTTGAAATAAATAATGTATGAAAACTTTTGGATAGACCCATAGAATCCTTGACTGTATGCACTAAATGTGTGTTTAAGAATAAAGTCTATAAACCATGAAATATTGTAAGAAAAAAAGCTATATTGTTTGAATAAGGTTATATTCAAGAAGAATTAATGGGATATGAGGAAACATTTTCACCACTTTCTAGACTTGAAGCCATTAGAATATTTCTTACATATACAATACATCTAAATTTAAAACTTTCTAAAATGGTTATTCAGAGTGAATTACTAAATGGGAATATAGTTGATGACGTTTTTGTTGATCAAATCCAAGTTTTACAAACCCTCATATTCCAGATCATGTTTTTTAATCAAAAAAAATATTTTTATGGTTTAAAACAAGCTCCATTAGCTTTGTTAGATATTCTATGTAGTTTTATTCTTTTCAATGGTTTTAAACATGGTATATTTGTTCCTACGATATTTATAAAAATAATTTATAAAGATTTTGTAGTTTCTCAAATCAATGATGATGATATTATTTTTGGATCTTTAAAAAATCTTCATGTGTTGATTTTTCAATGATGATAAAAAATAAATTTGAAATGAGTTTGATGGGTGACTTAAATTATTTATTTGATTTCAAATTACTCAAAATAAATAAGTTATTATTTTGAGTCAATATAAATAAGATAAATATATTCTAAAACTTTTTTCATTGTATAGTACTAAAAGTAGTGAAACTGGAATGAGTACCACTTGTAAGTTGGATCTTTATAAGAGTGGTAAATCTGTTGATCAAACGAGTTATAGATGAATGATTGGGAGATTACTCTACTTAACTTCTAGAAGGTTTCATATTATTTTTAGTGTATATATGTGTGCTCATTTTCAAGAAAATCATAATGAGTCACATCTTCTCAGTTTTAATATAATTTTCAAGTACCTCAAACAAAATAACAATTTAGGATTGTTCTTTCCTAGAGGAAAATAATTTAACATAGTTATTTATTCAGATATTGATTTTTGTGGTTGTAAGATATATAGAAAAACACCTGTGGAACATGTTACTTTTTTGGAAAAGTCACTAGTATAATGGTGTAGTAAAAAAGAAAAATTCAATTTTATTATCTACTTCCAATACTGAATACGTAGATGGTTGTAGTTTTGGTACTTAGATATTGTGGATGAAACACACTTTTTTAGATTATGGATATCAATTTAAACATGTCCCTATAAACTTTGATAACACATGTTCTATTAAAATCTCTATGAATCTTGTTTCTCATTCAATAAAAAATCATATTGATGAAATAAATAACATTTTGAGAGATCATTATCAAAAGGGTAAAATAACATTAGAATTCATTGACATTGAACATCATCTTGTTGACATTTTCACTAAGCATTTAAATTCTGAAATCATGAGTTACATCATGCATGAATTTGGAATGATCATCCTTGAGTGACCAGTATACTATCTAATAGTTACTGATTCATGTTTACAATCTCATGTTTTTTTCCTTTGATTGTTTTCTCACAGTTACTATCTCTGAATTACTATATCTCATCATATTGTCCTATCTTTTTTGTCTAATTATTTGTGGTCATACAATTTTAGAGTCACACTGTTTTGTCGACATCGTGACTACCTATTCCAGTATCACCATTATGACTCATAATTTCATTAAAAATCATTTCTCATATTGTTGTATAAATTATTTATTTCTTTTATACATAATTTTTGTGTTTTGCGACATTTGAACTCACTAGATGATAAAAACATGTATTTTCACTTCATTCTAAACTTATACTCTCTACTCCTAAAACCAATATCATTCCCATAAATCTATTCTTCTTTCTTTAGCCCATGTTTAATAACCATGATGAAGCATCCATATTAATCATATCCTAGAAAGCACCATTATTCAAAGAAATATAAAAAGGCTCCAATTATCATGCCTGAGAAAATATTAAACACCATTATTGAGGATCATACAGTCTTTCTAGAGAATGAAATTTGTGAAAAGTGATATCTGTCATGTATGTCACCAGTTCTGAAAGACATGGAAGAACATCGATGGTTAGAGTGTCTTGAAAAGGAGAAAGGAATTATTTATCTGAAGCTTGTTTTTGAATATTACTAGTATGTTTAGTTCTCTTTCAACTCTAAAGATGATTTTGTGGTTTGAATTTTGGTTAATTGATAAAGATGTACCTTTTATTTGAGGTTGGGGGATTCTTGTTTGACATTACCCATGAAGTAATTTTTTAGGACTATCAAAGAGGTATTCCTCTGCAAAGTGACATATTCATTTTCGATGAGGCCTTCGGTAAGTTGAGTTGAAACAAAAAAAGAGAAAGAATATTGCTTCTAAACTGGATTGAGAAACTAGGTTGTTGTTTATGATTATTCAACACCTAATTTGTAAAAGGAACGGAGAATATTCCACTCTCATGTATTAGGATGTTTTTTTGATACATCTTTTGATGAATTATCACAAGATTAATTTTTTCAAGTATATTATTCTTCACATTTTTGACATGACCAAGAAAACATTAAGGTCACCTTCTCTATTTTATTCAAGGATTAATTTGGTTGTTCTTCTAGCCAATGGTATGTTTGGTAATAATGAACAGGTTATTGTGGATTTTGATTTTCGTCTCTTGAAAGATACATGAAGAATAATGAAGATGAGTTATAATCCATGGATGAGATCATTGGTTGAAGATAATGATAGACTCTATGAGGATTTAAGTCCTGTTGAGCACCCTTCTAGACCGAAGAATTTCATTGACCCTGGTATAGAGTAAGATTATCTTGTGGAATACTTAGATGAAGGAATAAATGATTGATAGACCTAATAGAGAAAATGGTTTTGATGAAAGTGAAACAATTATAGGATAATCTAATGAACCTCAGAATGTTCCTGTTAGATAATGTCATCTCTATAAAGGTGTTTTATATGATAAAGAAATAAGTAAAGCTATGGAAAAAATTAATGTTGTTGTTGAAGAAGAAAATGATGATGTGGAAGAGCATGCTACTACTGAGGAATAGAGAAAGTAAGAACATGAAGAAACATATGTTATTTTATCTACATAAGAAATAATGGAGCATGCTTTTCAATTATCTATAGGTATGGATGTGTTTGATAGAGTAGAGGTTGTAGAAGTTGGTCAAGATATTGAGTCTCTTAGTCCAAAAAGATAGGCATATATTGGGGGGAGAAAAACTCAACTTAGAAAGGATTGATGTTCCTAATCATGTTGATTTAATTATTATGGACACATGATATAGGTTTCCAAAGTATATTTATATTGATGAGACTCATGTAATCTCAGATCAGGGATGATATCATTCAAATTTGTTTCAGTTGAAACCAGTATATGATGATACATCTGCTAAGGAACCAGAACCTGTTTTAGTTCCAGCTCACAAAACTCTTAGTTATGTAAGTCAAGGAAATCTGAATGCATTTGGAGATAATTTTTTATTTAGTTTCAAGGAACTCATGGAATATCATTCTAATCCTATAACCAATCTTAATAAAAGTGATGTTTCTATGCTTCATAAAAAATTCATATGGCATATCCAACCCAAAATGCTTAATGAAATTTAGGAAGTTTGGATTGAGAACCAGAAGTTGTGTGATGAGGCCAACATTTAAAATATATGGTTAAGGTAATGAATAAAGACTTGAACGATAATCAATATCTTATTTCTTGTCTCTATTATAATGATACTGATAAGATTCCATAGATTTTTGTATCTCTGGTTTAACCTAATGTTATTATAGTGCATGAAAAGGTGGTTATGAACAACACAAAAATAGAAAATGATATTTGTGGGCTTCTTTCTAGAATCCATAATCTATCCAATTAGTATAAAGGATGTTTAGAAACTATTCTAAATCAGCTTTAGACTCTCACATCAGTTGTTAATGATCCATCTACTTCTTCTCTCCCATATCATCCCTTAGAAAATTAAATGGTTAGATCTATAATTAGATAGTTGTTTGAGTCTTTTATTGAAGGTTTTGATAAGGAACATCTTGATATAGTTTTCAAGAATAGTGACCATGTGCTTCCCATTGTAAGAGTTTACTAAATTTCCCATTGATGATCGAGAAGAAATATCTAAGAAAGTGGATTTCTACTTCATGATGATCTATTCCAAGAATGAGTTGAACAGTCATTTCAAGTATCTTATGTGGCATTTAAAAGCTTCCTCCTGTAACTCAGGCTTTCAGAAATCTAGTTCATAAGCTCAAAGGCATCACACCTAATTTGGATAAGTTCATATAAAATAAAGATGACATTGATAAATCCATGACTTATAGTGGAGAAATCATCACAAATTCCATTAATCTATTAAATCCTTATCTACATGTTCAGAGTACAACCATCAAGGATCCAATAGTAACACCTTTGAGACCTGGCTAGATTCCTTCTACCAATCCTTCTTCTTCTACTTCTTTTTCTCCTATCACCATGTTTTTCTATCAGGATCTAATCTAGATCAGACCTATTATTGTTGAATAGAATTTTTAATGGTATTATATCAAACTAAACCTTCACCCTTCTATCATTGAAGGGGTTCTATTACATTACCTTACTACTTGTTCTACCACATCCACCTCTACACCTCCTGCTTCTACTCTTGTTATATATGACATATACAAAGTAAAGGCTTCAGAATCTGAAGAGAATTGATGGTTATTTTTTTATATAAATTTTTTGTATTCTCCTTTTCTGATTGTAACTAAACTTTTTTATTCAATTGAAAATTATATCTCTCATTTATTCAATTATTGGTTTCAATTAGTTTTTTCCCTTTCTCTTATTCTCTTTTTTATAATCTCAAAGGGGGATAAGAGATGGAATTTTTTCTAAAGGGGTAGTAATAATAAATAGATATTAGGCATTTATAGGAAAACAATATATTCTTTGATTCCTTGAAATAATAATCGAAATGTGTTTTCCTTTAGAAAATGTATGTTCTATAAATTCCATGATTTGTGATCATTAAAAAGGGGATATTCTTGGACTCCTCTTGTTTTAATGCTCATAAATCATGCATATCATGTAAATCGCATTAAATTTATATAAATAAGGATTAATCCTATTATATTATGTTCTATTATTATTATGATTTACCTTAATCCATTGTGTGAGTATTATCTCTTACGATAGATGGCAGATATTTGACAAAGTATGAGACACTGTTTCTATGATCAAGTTTTCTCACCGTTTAGTTTGGAAATTGGTAATGTTCTTGACACTATTTCCCTAACACTGTAACCATGATACCAGTTCCATATACTAAAATGGACCTAACATTGTAACCATGATAATGGTTCAAGATTATATAAGGGACCTGACACTGTACCTGTGCTACCAGTTCTAGATTTCACAATGGACCTGACACCATAACCATGCTACTAGTTTGAGAATTAATTAAGGACTAGACACCATATCAATGCTACCATTTCTATGGAACTATAACCAGACACTATAAAAAGACACATTTCCGAGTCACCACTTCTAACTCACCAAGAATATGGCACCATTCCTATCTCACTGGAACTATGACATTATTCCTTACATATTTTTTCTGTCTTTTACAATTAAATTTAAAAGTTGATTCCAATTTTCCTATTTGAGTCATTTAGTGACACTAAAATAATTCATGATCTTTTGTGGATATGACACATAAAAATACATGGTATAAGGTGTGGAGATCATTCTCCTTTTCATCCATAATACAATAACATGAAGATTAAATATAAGGTGTAGTTTGAGCTCAAAAAGTGTGGTAGTGATGACTGAAAGAGACGTTAGATTAAACATACATGCATAAAAGATCACACAGAAGAAAAATGATAATCCATATTTCCCATTGTGTACCATACTATGAACATCCTTGTAATAACTACACAAATAATAGAAGAATATCAACTTGCTAAACTAAAATCAACACACAGAACTCACTACACTTTGTTTCTAAGTCTACCTTCAGAAGAGGACCTTAACATCAAATATGCTACATCCTATAAGTTCATAACATCATCAAACAAAACATATCATATATAATACCTTCTCATTATATTCTACTATGTTTTGTACTATTTCGTTAATCTTTCGAGTAGTGTGTGTGTTTCCACACTAAGAATAGAAATGGTCTCTTCCTCCAAATTTTGGATACAAGATATCCTTCAAAAAATATCTTTTTAAACCTTGTTTCACCAATATTGAACTATAAAAGAGTTCCTATGTGACTTGGTTATTATTTTCTCATGTAGAACTATGGCGAAAGCTATCTGACCTGGAAAGTCATCTTTACTATTGTGTAAACCCTGATCCAGGGTGAGAAAAAAATCTTTATATATTTTTTTGGGGCAGGTGATCACCAAGTAAAGTGGATTAGGTCTCATATAGAGACTAATCCACTTGTTTTAATATGTTGTGTTTTCAAAAAAAAATTACTCTATTTTTACTCACATTTTAGAAATCTATGATCCACATTTACTACTTTAATCATTTTAACAGACTTGTGAATAAACCACTAAGTTAATTTGTCCTTAATTAATTCCAAGTTTACCCCAACTAGTGATTTATTATAGAAGATGATATTCCACTGATAAATGTGTTTCACATCAAAAATATCTTATACATATCTAACCCTTACAACATATAGTGTTTCTAATGATCATAAAACATCATGAAATCACCCCAACCACATTATGGATTCTAGAGGACCCCAATCACCTTGAAGGATAGGACAACTCTAAGGGGGGAAAACTCGACCACACAATCCTGAGTTTGGGTGAAATCATCAAATAACTAAACTAATATTGATTCCATATAAACTTTTATAACTCTTCTAGGATGTACACTCAAAATTACAATAAGAAAATAACCAAACATAAATCATACCAAGCCAAAAAAATAACAAAATTAAAAAAACAACCCAAAATAAATAATTAAAATCTCTATTCTGATTGGTATATTCCTTTATTAAAATAATTTTATTGTTTCAAATGTTAAAGATAAAATTTTAGATATTAATTAAAATCAACATCAAATTTAACACATTAACATAATTTTTTAATTCCCCCACATGATTCCATTGAAAAACATCACAAGTTATTTTTTCTAAAAAACGCATAAGTCGTTGAACTAGATATCATTTTATTTCATTTTAAAATACACCCTTAAATATATCCTTATTCATCCTCCACATTCAATTTGAATGAAAACAAAAATATTAAAATCCATCTAAAATGAAACCATTTTTCAATAAAAAACCATGAAAATTCCCATTAAACCATCCCAATAACATCAAAACATAACTGAATAAATAGTAATAAAAGGAGTTAGATGAAAATTTAAAATGTAGGACAATTGAATTGTAATTTTTATCTAAGAATATAGGTAGACTATACCCGAATTGTGAATAATTCCATGAGAAGTAAATAGAACTAACAACACAATCTCCACATGATTTTCCATATCATGTGGTGTAATCATTTGCATATGATTTATCCTTACCACTCAACTCAAAATCTTATATAATCTAAAAAACACCTATAGAACACAAATATAATCTCCAATACTATTAATATGAGACATAATATACTAGAAAAAATAAACAAAATATCAAAACTCAATAGTTAATACTCAATTACCCATCAAAACATGAGGTTGAAATGAGTTGGAGCCTGTGAAAATATTCTCACTTCTACCTCTTGATATATAAAATTCCTATATCTAATATAATAGATATCCCAAATAATACAAGGATATATGAAAATTTATGTGTCAAAGAATCCAAACATCTGGTACAATTTTTAGTAACACAGACCACGATTCCATCGGAACTAGCACAAGAACCAACTCACCACTGACCTGAGGAGTTTTCACAATCCCATAAGAATATGAAACCCATTTAAGTTGTCATAATACATCATTGGGGATTATTTAACCCAATAAATAATGATTTCATAGTAATGTAATTTCTATGTAAATTCCATCATGTCCTATCCAGAAACTGGATGTTCATTCCTAGTCATCAAATAGAAGTAGATGTAAATTAAATTAAAATATAGTAATGAAAAATAACCAGAATACTTAAAAAACTAAACACAAATAAGAGAGTATAGTGTTACAAATCAGTATCATAAATATAGATGGATGATTGGTCTGATATATATATCATTAAATTAAAAAAGTAAAATAGAACTAGGAACCTGAAATAATTGATTGATGACCTCTTGGTATCTATCCATCTATAAAACCACTCACTCCAATAAATATCCAAAGTGATACCTAAACCAAAAAAACATGAGTACACTGATATCGAGTGCCATAAGTTAGATGTGATCATAACTATACTCGGTGGGAAATCAATATAAAATCCATGAATTTTCATTTTCAAAAATAGACCAACAATGCTAGATTGAAATAATGATAAAAGGTATATTATATTCTTTTTAAAAATAAACCATGATATTTTGTAAAAACTCATATTTAAAACTGAATCACGTTCTAAATAAACCGTTAAATACTTGACAACAGCATTTCATTGAAATATACCGTTTAAACATTGTCTTAAATAAGCACAAAAATAACACTAAAGTAACCCAATAATAGAAACTATAAAATAAATGTAGGAATAATATAATTATAAATCCAAAGGAAAGTATCATAATGTAACCATATAAAGTATAAGTAATAGAAAAATAAATTATAATGAGTGGTAGATAATAAAAAATAAATATTCAGGTTTAATTGCTAAACATTCCATGAGGAGTCACTATAAATACTAGGGTGGAACAATAAACTATCCTATCAATTCATCCATATGTCAATAGCCAATCAACTTACACTTAACTAGTCTCACTGGTGTTACTTCCTCATAGTATCTAACCACATAGATGATCTGGTCCATTTAGTCAATACTAGAGAGTAACTATTATTGAGCCTCACTATGACATCAATGATATCATGATGGTAAAAGCATGTGAGGTTAGGTAACATACACATAAACATTATCCATCATGAATTAAAAATATAAACACTACTTACTTGGCATGCCTTCTTATACCAACAATGTGAATCCCATCCTTAAATTGGAGGACTTCTATAGTGTTGTAGACATTGAAGAGAATTATCCAAGGTACCAAATAATCCATGAGAATTATAAAACTATATGATCCCTTAAAATCCCCTTGAAAACCATTTTATAATAAATAAATTTTGAAAATCACTCCAAAATGAAAAATGATACTATGTATCCTATTTTTGGGGGAACCATTTAGAAATCCATTTTTTCTTCCATTTGAAAACCAATGAAATTTTAGAAATCCCATGTTATAACGAAGTTAACATATGATCTTCCACGTATATAACCAAAACCCTATATATATATATGTGTGTGTGTGTGTATTTCAATACAAATAACAATGTTTAATCACATATATAGTATAACCATGTTCATATGGAACACCAAGTTACGTAAGAAGAAACGCAATTAAATCCATTTATCAAGATAAAAGTGTTCAATATGTTAAACTAAAAAAATACCCACATAATTTGGAAAAAAAATTTAAAAAACATACTTGAAACCAATGATATAATAAAATAGAATCCTTTGAAATACAATTTCATCAATTAAAAAATAATTACCCACTTAAACCCCATTTTAGAATTTTATCAAACATAAATAATATTCTTAAATCCTTTAAAATCAATTAAAAATATCAATAGAATTTATAATTGATTAATAATACCTTTATAAATGAATGAAACCATAAATATTTTAATAGAAACATATTCAGAAAGCTCAAATAGATATGGTGTGTGATGATATTGTGAAAGTGTGGAACCACTTATCTCAAACCATGTAAAGATTCATTAAACCCACTATAAAATAGAGATACTAAGACCTATGTCACGGTATGCACACCCTAACATCATAAATCACAACCACAAATATCAAACGCATTTCTTAGGTTTCATCCATGAGAGAATTATGACAAGGTAAGGAACAAAAACTAAGAAATAAGGAATAAGACATCATGAAAGGGGGTCAACTCTTTAAGAACACCATTAATTGAGAAATTAGTCCCTCAAAAATCCATCAGAGGAGTAAGAATGGTTAATCTCTAGTCCCCCCAATGAGCGAAAACTGAATGAGGAGAAAACACCACATTTGGGGTCTTAAACCTGAAAGGGTATATTGGTAAAATCCAAAAATTTAGGTTTTAGTCATTTCACATGATTTAATATATCATGTGTCATGTCACAACCCGAACTTCTTTTAATGAAAATTCATCTTGATCTATTTAAGTGTCTTATTATGTAAATTTTTTTATGTAAAACATATTATATTCCTTGTTTTTTTTTGTATTTTAAAATACCATTAAGAATTTATAACATTTCTAATATAGCTGTTGAATGGTGATCATGTGATTAGTATAAATTTAGGGTTTTAAAAAATCCAATTTACTCAGAAAAACCAAGCGATGGCCTCATCCTGTATTATTACACCATACGAACCCCATTTGTCAGAGCTTGTAAAGGAGGTAGTGTCCCTGGGCTTCTCTCTTAACCAAGACCAAGCCTAGCTTCAACATGTTAATGTTGAACAAAACTGACTATTTTTGAAGAGGAAGTTGATAGAGATTACAACTTGAGTGATGTTTTCTAAGCCACCCCAAGAGTCTTTCACCATCGCATACCTTACACTTAGGTCTTATGCGATTGTTATAAGTGGTTATGTAATAAGAAATGTGCTTTATTTTTTCTATAAAGAATTTATATTCATTTCATTATTATTACGTTGTAAATGGGTTTTAATGAATGAATAGAATTTTTAGTTAGTATTCAATTAAAAAACTTATTTTGATGAATTAATGGATTTTTTTGATTAAATAATATTTTAAAATATTATTATTACTCAATTACTTTTTATTAAATATAAATGATCATATAAGGTTTATAAATACAATTGTAATTTTTATTAATGTTTGAAAACAGTCTTTCTCAAAACCCATGAATTTTCAATAAATATCAGTTTTTATTTTAAAAGTGAAAATGCACATATTCAAAAAATTATTTAGATAAAATGAATATTTTTTTGGAATCATGATGTGGAAATTTTCCAATGGTGAATTTTTCATAATTTTCTGAGACACTTGAATTTTTTGCTATAAATTAAATGTTGTTTAAATATATAAGGTGCTTTATGAATCATAATGAACCAATAGTGATGTAATAAAATAATATAAAAAGTTTTTTTGGATATATATGTTTTACCTTGAAATAATTGGATTTTAGATTTGTTTTATTATTTTTAGAGTGCCTTATTGGACCCTCCAGGACTTATTAAACATTTTAACTTTTAAAATGATTTCCTTGAGAGTGTGAATCACCAAAACATACGGAAGCCTAATATTTAAAGTATTTAATCCATTGGAAATATAAAATAATTTTTCCCACTACCCTTTTTCAAAAACCATGGGAATAACCATGGGTTTGTTTGGGGTTTTGTTTAGTTTAATGTGTAGTTTCTAAAAAATAAATAATAAATAATTCTCTCTATTTTCTTATATAAAGCAACCCAAGCTCCCAATTATATTCACTAAAAACTATTTGAGAAATTAAATAACTTGTACTTATCTATCTAAAATCATCCCAAGGTTCCCCAATCTCCCAATAAGCCTCTCTCAAGACCCTCCCAAGCCTCTGGGATCACACTTCCATGTTATGGATTTCTTCCTTTCTCATTTTATTCAAAAAAAAGCATGATGTTATACCCATTAGTTTCCAATTAAAAATGTTAGGTTATGATTTATCACCTCCCCCATACTTCTCTTCTTTGGTTTTAATGATTAGGGACTTCTTTCCCTCTCATTAATGCCTCCCATGTACACTCATTACCATGCTGAAATTACATAAGGAATTTCTCCCTCCTCATTTACATCCAAGAAATTCTTTTATATTATGCATCTAAATTCCATTTATTATTTTGGGATAGTTTGTCACATAACCCCCTTAGTGTCTATTTCATCTATAAATGATTAGAGAAACCTTTCTCTCTGATCAACCTATTTTACAATTTCTATTTGAAATCATTATACTATCGAGGTTACACCAAAATTTCCATACCAAAATCACCATGTAAGTGAATACCATATGAATATCTCTTTCAAGGGTATTCAACGTTACGAATATGTACATGTTTATTGAGGAATTACATTTATTTATTCTACTTATCTTATTCCTGGAATAAATTTTAATGTTTAATGAATCCATGTTATATGATCTATGTGGAAAACTTATGCATGAAATGAAATGTTTAGGAAGTGTACGCCTTGATAGCACTCTGATGCATTGGTTAAAGATAAGTATCATGATACATCAGGTGAAATAAGAGTTTAATCATTCTTATTCTAGTGAAATTATTCTTTACTCATGATCCATGTGCAATGAGACTTAGCTCATGCTAATACCATGTTAAATGTTGTTTCCACATTTCCAGGTTATAATAATCATGATATTACATGACTTTATGTTCAAGTTTCTATACTGCTCCATTGATATTCTGATTACCTAACTTGTATTGTACTATACATATTATGCATTTTTACCCCCTTAATGGGCTTTACAGCTCTCCTTTTTCTTATGTATGTCCTCAGTATATCCCATGCAATGCTTAGTACGAGGGGAGGTTTGTGGTCATGTAATAAAAGTTTTCAACAAAGATGTGTATTTCATGTTTTAAGTTGTTATGTATTGTTCCTACGCCCCAAAGACACTAGACCCCTTGATCTTCTATGTTTTACCAAGGGAATATTTTATGTAATAAATTATATTAAAGTGTGAAATAAAGATAATGGTTATTATGGTTGGTATTAGAGGATAGGTTTAGTTATTTTTTGGTTTAGGATTACAAAAACCATAGTGAATTCCTTAGGGATAAGACTGTGTATAATAAAAAATCATCCATAATATTTGGTGATTATTTTGTATGTTTTTTTAATAAAAAACATCCCTATATAGATACGAGCAGGTAGAGGTGGCTCTGGAACAACTATATCTAGGCATAAAACCAAAAAACGCCGCTTTGAGCTAGACTCGAACATGAACTGGTGCATGAAAATGGGCCGTTATTCACACTTGGTTACAAAACTGCTGGGGGATATGCTTTGGTAAATTAATAATCTTTGTACAAACCATTATTAATGAAATAAAAAATTCCCCTCAGAATATATGTTGGGAAATAGATCATGGATAACATAGATTGATGCCTATAAATTCATAAGTTATAGAAATAAAAGTAATTTATTATTCATCCATTTTTGTCTTTGGATTACCCTTTATTTGTTACCCCTAATATTCCTATAATTACATCCAATGGCTGATAATAGGAGGACTCGGGCTAATAAATGATGTGATGATCAATGTGACAACTGTTCTAATGAGATGCCTAATCTGATGGGAGCAGAAATCCCAAACATTGTCATGATAATATCCCAACTAAATAATGTTTTGAATAGAAACCTGGGTTAAGAGGAATGTTCAACCCCCCCCCCCCATGAAGGAAAAATTCAAATCAAGAGCACCATGAGACAAAGGCCTCCTTCTATTAATGTATCATCAGATCCCTCAATTTCCAAACAATGGATCAACTCCATTGGGAAGATCTTATACATCCATAAATGTTCTAAAGAAGAGAATGGGATTTTGGATTATTATTGTATGGAGGGTGAATGTGATTAGTGGTGGACCTTGATAAAAAAACGAAGCCTAAGGAGGATATCGAGGTGTTGGAAAGGAAGGATTTCTAGAAATTGTTTTTCGATAAATATTTTCCTCGCACCCTCCGACATAAATGAAAAGGTACTTCAATTAACTTAAGAAAAAAAGATAATGAATCCATTGGAGTGTATGAGGAATACTTCACAAGGCATGAATGATACACCTATGGATTTGTCGTTACCCCTGAATGCATGTTTGGGCGCTTCTTTTGTGGGAGAAAACCTAGCCTATAGAAATCCCTAGAGATCCTTGACTTTGATAGCTATGATGAAATTACCTGATTATCACTCAAGGTCAAAATGGAGATTGGATAATATCAGGGGTATCAAGGGGATGGGAAGCATAAGATGGACTTTAATTTTGTAAGTCTAAAATATAAATCCAATGGTTCTAAGAAAATAAAGTACCCCACTGGACAAAGGTGCGGGAAGAAGCACCTAGAAATTTTCCTGAAGGGGGAAAGTAATTGTTTTAGGTGTGGAAGTGAAGGGAACCTGGACATTAACATCCGACAAGAAAACCTCGCAGTTGCGACATAGGAGAGGAACACTCCATCTGACCTCCAACAAGTTGTTCATTTCTTCTACTACAAAAAACTAGGGAACTTTACAAAACAGTTCCCTAAGACAAGAGTTTTTGAAGCCAACCAAAAACCTCCATGGCAGCAAGGGTGAGCTTTTCCATCACTACCGCCGAAGTGAACAACAAAAATAAAGTGGTGACAGGTATGATAGTTATTCATTATATAATAGTGAATGTACTTTCTAATTCTAGTTCTATTAATTCTGTAATATCTTGAATGTTTAGTAGAACAATACCAACATCGCCTTAAGTCATGTAAATAAAGATTTTGGTGATAATGAAAATTGGATAAATCATTGAAACCCATGAATATAACTCTTCCCTAGTCACAATTTGTGTTTTTAACTTCTCGGTGAACCTTGTGATGCTCCCTTTGATGTAATTTTTGCAATTCTTACCATGGATTATATTTCCTTATATAGATCCCACATAAATTTCCTTGAGAGGGAAATCACTCTATGTGTGGTGAATTGACCACCAATTATGTACAAGTGCAAGGAAGAAGATGAATCTACATTAGCACCATCATCTCAAGAATGGATATTACTTCCCTATGTGAATTTATATCTTTATAATATGATTGAGTCTAAGGAATCAACCATCCTTGAAGTCATTACCATAGTGAGGGAATCCACTGAAGTGTTTCCTGATAAATTTATTTGTCTTCCTCTTAGAATATATCTTGAATTCTCAATTGATTTTATACCTGGGGTGTTTCCAATATCATTTAATCCATATAGAATGGATTTTGTGGGGCTTGAAGAGATAAAAACAACTACAGGAGAATCTTGATAAAGGATTTATACTCCCAAGTGCTTCATCATGGGGTGCACCATTCCTATTTTTGAAGAAGAAGGATGGGTCAATGTTCCATTTCATCGATTATCATGAGCTCAAAAAAACATGATAAAAAAAATAATCCTCTGCCACAAATTGCTGACATGTTTGATAAGATATGTGGAGCAAAATACTTCTCTATGTTGGATTTGTGGTTCTAGATATTACCATGTAAGGGTGAATAATGAGGATAACCCTACAGCTACTTTTCATACAAGGCATGGGCGTTATGAATTCATAGTAATACCTTTTTTACTCACTAATTATATAGTAATATTCGTGTATTTTACAAATAGAGTCTTTAGATATTACCTTGAAAAAAAATTTGTAGTCATTATTGATGATTTTTTAATATTATCTAAAACCAAGGAGGAGCATGAGGAGCATCTAAGAACTATACTAGTGACCTTTCAAATGGAGACGCTATATTAAAAGTACAACAAGTGTGAGTTATTATTGAAGGAAGTCTCATTTTTGGGTCATATCATCACAATAAATGGAATATGTGTGGATCCCATTATGAAAGATGCAATTGAGGGATGGTCAAGGCCAACATCAGTAATGGATATCCGTAGCTTCCTGGGGTTAGCTGGATATTATCGCTGATTTGTGAGAAATTTATAATGATTTTCCAACCCTCTTACCAAGCTAACATGGAAGGGACTAAAGTTTTCTTGGAGTGATGAATGCAAAGATAGATTCAAGGAGTTGAAAAGGGGGATTATCACTGCATTTGTGCTCACACTGCCAATAAGTAGAGAAATTTTTGTTGTATTTAGAGGTTCTTAGATTAAGGGAATGGGTTGTGTGTTGATGAAAAATGATAAATTCATTGTCTATGCTTCAAGGAAATTTAGTGTTCATTAGAAAAACTATCCTACACATGATATGGAGTTCGTTGCTATAATCTTTTCTTTGAAAATTTGGTGACATTATCTATTTGGGGAGAAGTGTGAAACATATACGGATCAAAAAACCCTCAAGTATATATTCACACATAAAGAGTTGAATGTGTTCCAATGAATTTGGTTAGAGATGATTAAATACTATGACTTCTCAATCCATTACCACCCTGGGAATGCAAACATGGTGGAAGATGCTCTAAGTTGAAATGACCCAGCGATTCAATCATTCTTGAGAATTGGAAAGCATCCAATATTCTTACATTTTGTAAAGATAGACATGATAATCATAAAGAAGGGAAAATCATAAATATGTTCACAAATGATTTCTCAGCCGTATCTTTTGGAATGGGTAAAGGACGCTCAAAAGGTTGATGTGGGAATTCAGAAGAAAGTGGAAACTAACAGAAAAGGGAAATCATCGCAGTTCAATGTTAATGTAGAAGTAATTATGAGATTTCGGACAAGACTATGCGTTCTATCATATCCAAAGTTAAATAATGAAATTTTTTATGATGCATGTAGATTGAATTTATCTATTCACCCAGGAAACATAAAGATGTATTGAGATCTCTGAGAGTATTATTGGTGTGATAAAATGAAGAAGGAGATCACCGAGTATACTTCAAAGTGCCTGGTATGTCGGCAAGTGAAGTTAGAGAGGAATATGTCTAAGGGGGTGATGAAACCATTATCCCTACCATCATGGAAATAAGAGAACAACAACATGGACTTTGTCACCAGACTTCTGAAGAAATCCAAAGAAAACAATTCTATCTGGTTTGTTATGGATCATATTACAAAGACTACACACTTCATTGCAATTCAATAGGATTTATCATTAGATAAACTAGCCCGAATATATATCAGAGAAGTGGTAAGTCTGTATGGAGTACCACTATCTATTGTATCTAATCGAGATCCAATATTCACCTCTAATTTTTGGAGGATACTTTAACATGCTCTGAATATTGAACTAAACTTCAGTACAGCTTATCAACCTCCAGCTGATGAACAATCTGAGCGGACTATCCAAACACTTGAGGACATGTTAATAGCATTATCAATGGGCCTAAAAGGATGATGTGATCCAAGTCTTCATTGGATTGAGATCTCTTACAATAATAGTGTCCACTCAAGCATCCAAATGGATCCTTAAGAAGCCCTTTATGGGAAGAGGTGCAGAACAGTGGAATTGTGGGATGAAGTTTGGGATATAAAACTAAAAGGTCTATAAATGGTCAAAGAGATGGTGGAGAAGGTTAAGACCATATAACAGCACATTAATTCTACTCATAGTTGACAAAATAACTATTCTAATAATCATCGATGAGACCTAGAGTTTGATTTCCGAGACATGGTATTTCTTTTCATATCATTTTGGAAGATATTTATAAGATTTGGGAAGAATTGAAATCTTATACCAAGGTACATAAGACCTTTTGAGATCATAGATTTCATTAGAGTAGAGTCCTATCAACTAGCACTCCCACCAAACCAATCTCAAGTACATGATCTATTCTATGTATCTCTCTTGAGGAAGTACATACCTGACACATCGCATTTACTCAATCCATAGGTTGTACCATTGTAGAATGACCTCTACTTTTAAGAGAAGCTAGTGAAGATCTTATATTGCTGTGAAAATGTTCTAGGAAATAAGACAACGCATGTCGTCAAGGTTTTGTGGAGAAATAACTTGTTTGAAGAGGCAACATGGTAATCAGAGGAAGTGATGAAGTAGAGTTATATGCATCAATTTTATTGTGGGAAGAGGAAATTTTTTGGGAGATATTTCTTAAGGAAGGATTATTGTAACTTCCCAAATATTTATAAATAAAAATTATTTTGAATCTATTTATATTTATTATTATGCAAAATTGTTACATAAACATATGCACTTAATTTGTTTTTTGTTTTTGGATTTTAAAATACAGTTAAGAATTGTTACCTTTTCTAATATTTTCATTGAAGAGTGGTCACATGATTAGTATAAATAGAGGGCTTTAACAAATCCAATTTACTCAGACAAAGGATGGGATGACCTCATCCAGTATAATAACTCCATATGAATCCCATTTGTTAGAGCTTAGAGAGGAGGTAGCATCACTGGGCTTCACTCTTGACCAATCTGAATCCAATCATCAACACATTACGATTGAATGGAACCGCCTATGGGAGGGTGATAGATATTACCACCCGAGTAATGTTATCCAAGCCACACCAAGAGTATGCCACCATCATACACCTTACCCTTAGGTCTTATATAGGTTTTATAAGGGTTTATGTAACAGTACACTAGAACTATGATTATGTGATTTATTTTCCATATTAATAATATACATTCATTTCATTATTGTTACTTTGTAAATGGTTTTAAAGAACGAATTGTATTTTTAGTTAATATTCCATTAAGAAGACTATTTGGACAAATTAATTGATTTTTTGAATAAAATAATATTATAAAATATTATTATTACTAAATTACTTTTTATTAAATATAAACGATTGTATAATTTTTATGAATACAATTTACATTTTTATTAAGGTTTGAAAACTATTTTTTTCAAAATCCATGAATTTTCAATAAATGTTTGTTTTTATTTTAAAAGTGAAAACTCCCAAATTTTTTAAATTATTTTTATAAAATGAATATTATTTTTCAAATCAGGACATCGAAATTATCCAATGGTGAATTTTTCATAATTTTCTGAGACAATAATATTTTTGGATAAAAATTATATACCGTATAAATATATAATGAGTTTTATGACATAATAATGACCCAATAGTTATTTAATAATATACTATAAATAGGATTATAGACTATTATTTGTTTTACCTTTAAAATAATGTGATTTTAGATTTATTTTAGTACTTTTATGGTGCCTTAATAGACCCTCCAAGACTTATAAAACATTTAATCTTTTAAAATTATTTCCTTGAGAGTGTTACTAACCTCCACATAAGAAAGCCTAATATTTTAATAATTTCTAAAATAAGACATGTAAAATAATTTTTTCCACTCCCCTTCAGAAAAAAACCATGGGCAAAAACCATGTTTCAGTTTATGGGTTTGATTAGATTAATGTTTGGTATCCAATAACTAAATAATAAAGAATTCCCTCTCTTTTCCTATATAAACCCACCCATGATCCCACTAATATTCACTAAACACCCTTTCCACACTTACCTACCCAACCCTTATCTCACTAAAATCCTCCCAAGGCAGCCCGATTTCTCAATAAGACTCTCTCAAGCCCCTCCCAAGCCTTTGGGATCATACTTCCAAGGGATTTCTTCCTTTCACATTTTTGTGAAAAACATTTATGTTGTTATACCCTTTTTTCAATTAAAAATATTAGGGTATTATTTATCACCTCCACCTTATATACCTCCATATTTTTTAATAATTATATACCTATTTTTCTCTCATTAATTCCCCCCATGTACACCTGTTACCAAGACAAAATTCCACAAGGAATTTCTCTATCCTCATTAATATCCAAGAAATCGTTTTATATTATGGATATAAATTGAATTACATATGTTGGTATATTATGTTACATTACCCCCAAACAATCCATTTCATTTATAAATTATTAGATACCCCTTTCTCTCCCATAAACCCATTTTATGATTTCTATTTGACGTCGTTATGCTGTCGAAGTTACAAAAAATTTTCCAGGCCAAAATTATCATGTAAGTGAATACCATACCCATATATCTAAAATTTGTATTCACCTTTTGTGCATTTAATTATTCATTTATAACATATATTAATGTATTCCACATCACTTATTTATGGAATAAATTATTATGTTTAATGAATTCATGTTCTATGATCTATGTTGCACACTTATGCATGAAATGAAATGTTTATAATGGGTGCACCCTGATAGCCCTCCAATGCAATGGGTAAATAATAGTATCATGATACCTCAAGTTCAATGTGGTTTTACTCATTATAATTCATGTGAAATTAGGTTTTACTGATGCTCTATGTCCAATGATCCTTTTAACGACCCATAGTTTTTCAATGGAAATTCCCTTCTTATAATTACGTAATAAAATAACATGAAAACATAACATAATGAACTACTAAGTGATACGTGACCTTTAAACATAAGTTTTTCACTTCTCTATTTGGAATTTTAAAAATCTGACATACACTATTGTGTTCAAGATGCTTTTTAGAGTCTAATAAAACAAAAATAATTTTTGGGGAATAGTAACCTACCCTTATGAATAGTAGAATACACTTATGAATAGTGATATACCCTAATTAATAGTAACCTTACCATTGATCGTATAAAAATAATATTCAAGTGAAAGTATGATGTACCGATATTTTAGAATAAATAATTAAAGGTTTTAAAACTGTTTTTAGTAATAAACCATGATTTTAATGAAATATTAAATTAATAATATTTAGAAAATTATTTTTAAAAATTGGACATCATTTTTGGATTCTTCATGTTGAAAAATAGTTGGAGTAAAGTTTTGGGATTTTTCTAAAATACTTGATTTTTTTATAAATAGTGAAATACCGTAATTTAAAAGAATAAGCTAAATAAGCTAATTATAGAGTCATGTTTGATGTTTTTCTGATGAAAGCCCACTTGTTCTGGGATTTCATGATAAATTTAATATTCTTGGTCATTAAAGACTCACTATTCCTTGTCTTAGGGGAAATTAATAAACTAATGAATTTTTATTAAGGAAAGCCCTCTCCCCTCCACTCTAAAAACCACCCTTCACACCCTCATTTCCTCACACCTCTCAAGCTCCAAGCCTTCTCTAAACACTGCCCAAACATCCTCCCAAGACCCTCTCCCACTTCCATGATCTTTTGGTCTCATAAAAAGACCATGCCTAGCTTCCTTAAGGAGGATCTCAAGAGGAGGATTTAAGAGGTAATTTCTCTCCCTCCTCTCTTTTAATTTCCATTCAAGTTCAAGTTCATTTCTTGATCTCTCCCAATATATCATCATAAAAATGGTATTTTAACATCATTATTATACATATACTGAAATTTTATGATGCAAATGTTATATTATATCATCCAACCCCCTTTCCCTCTTCCTTTTATTTTATTAAGGATAATGTTTTTCGTGAGGGGTTAATTTATCACCTTCAAGAACGACAAGTTTTATTCTTCTGTTTCTACATTAAGATCTGGTCCTGAAACCATTTTTGTGGTCAAAGCAAAACATTTTATATGTATTATATTCTATTTAATGTTATATAACTAACTTATGGCCATATTACTAAATTATAAGTTAAAAAAAGTTCATTGTGATTGAAAAACCGCCTAAATTAACCCAAATAATCATCATTTAATTCTTATCTAATGATTCATCCACATGGATCTAATTTTATTCATTATAAGATCATTAAAACTTGTTTAATATCATTAATAATATGTAATATCATATCTAGATGTTTACCCATGTTCTACCCAAACCTAAATTTAAGAATACGAGTGAACCACTCAAGAAAACCATAAAAACAATCATTCCTGAATAATGTTTTTAAAAACTATAACTCGTCCAAAGGCTCATAAAATCACTTAATGAAACTATAATGAACCATATTAATGTAAAAAATGTTATAGATTTATAATTAATGAATATAATGTCATTATACATGACATTAATGAGAAGGAAGCATTCAGATACAAGGTAAGGGGAAATTCTCGAACCCAACTTTCATCCTTCGGGTTCTCCCTCTTTCACTTCATTTTGATATGGTTACTCCTTAAAGATCATTTTTTCATCATCATATTTCCTTTTTTGGGATATAAATTTTTACCACTACTATTTATGTCAAACAAAATGTTTTCCAAGAGAACTCTTCTTTTAAGAACTCACCTTTTACTTCTCATTCAGGTTGATGGTTCTTGTATCAAGTATGTTATTCCCTTTTTGTTTTGGAAAACCAATGTTTATGAATGTGTTCTTATGAGATGTTACCCACTACTTTACAAGGTTTAGTTATGTTCACTTTTGGTATATGTTCCATGTGGCAAGCATGATAATGAAAATGTTATGATGTGACGGGTGCACCCGTAATTATACAGCGCAATATGAATGTTTCAAAGTGACGGGTGCGCCCGGAATTATACGGTGCTCCAATGAATTGGTTAAAGTGATTAAACTCATGTGTAAATGTGAAATTATTTGTGAAAAAGATTCTAGCTTGGTGTACAAGTATGTGTGGTATTTAACCCCTAAGACAAGATGTTTCTTTTTTTTTATGCATTGCCACATTTCAATTCATTTATTTATGATCCTCTCATGTTCATGATCTTTTGATTATGTCATGATTATGCTCACCCCATGCTATATTCTTCTTATCAATCCTCTTATTGAGCTTCTAGATCACCCCTTTTTATGTAAATCCACAGGTGGCTATGTAACACATCGAGATTTTATAAGATATATTATTTTTAATTTCATTCATATCTTCGGTTGTACACTACACCAAGATTATCTTGTGTTATACGCAACACCATATTAGCTTGCAGTATACGCAAAACTATTCTTGAATCGTGTTACACACAATTTCAAGTTTTTTTATAGTTGTTATTCTATGAAACATTGAGTGAGTGTGTATATATATATATATATTAAATTTATAAATGAAATATGGTTGTTTTCTTTATATGAAACAACAAAGGAGTCTTGCACTACACGCCACCCTGACTTGGCTTGCATTACAAGCAATCACGACCTTCCTCGATTACGTGTGTTGTACGCAATATCGAGTTTCACTAAACGATGATATATTGTTATAATATTATTATGAACTAGACCTTATGAATTGTAGCATCTAAATTTTTAATTTTATAACATTATAATTCATCTTACACATTTTATAGAACCAGGTATGAGAGGAAAATAAATATTTCAGGTAAAATACGTATTTTTTCAAAATTTGCAGTTTTTCCACCTTTTGATGGCGCTCCCAAATTAAATCTAGTTTTTGACATATTTATAAGTTCAATTTGACAAAATAAAATTCTTCCTTGTAATTAGTATATAAAAAATTAAATTGGATAAATTTTTCATATTATTCTGATAACCTTCATATTTTAATGAATAGTAAAAACACACTATATTTTAATTAAAAACAACTTTTTTCATCGCAATAATTTATATGGTTAGATTAGCTTTTTAATTTGTTTTAATATTTAATTATAATATATTTTTACCATTTAATAAAATTTTGGTCATTGGAATTAATTTCACTTTGAAATTGGACATAAAAAAGTGTCAATCTTTGGATAGTTATTGTTTCTTAAAAACACGCTATTTGTTTTGATAACGGGAATTACTTTTAAAATTGATTAATGACACTTCTTTGTTTTGAATTTGTAAAAATATAAATCATTTTTGAGTTTGGAATATCAAATATAGATTAGGCTAAATTATTTGTATTTTTCTGAAAAACATCAATTTTTGATGAATAGTGAAACCACTTATTAGTAGTTAAAAAACTGACTCTTTCATTTAAATGAAATTTTACTCCTTCTGTGAATTGAATTTAAAATATCGGACATTAATGGTTGTTATCAATAAGTAAAATGTGGTTCAATAAGATGAAAATAATTTTTGGTGAATAGTATCTTTTGACTTTTATTTACTACGGTTAAAGGTAAATAGTGTAATTCAAGGATAAAAGAGTATTATAATAATTCAAAATTACCTTAACACTTGTCCTAAACATATTGGATGAGTGGTGGCCAACCAAGGGAATCCTTGGGTCGATTTTGGGACCCCATTGAGCCACTTGGTAATGATAATAAAAAATTAGATTAATTAATTTAATGTAAAGACAAAATTGACATTAACAAAAATCTTTAATAATTAATTTTTATAAGGGTTTATATAAGTTATCATTTCAACTATAAATATTAATTATAATGAAAAAAATATTTCCTACATGGTGGTTTTTTTATAATTTTTAGACCTCAAATAAATTAAATTATTTATGACATAACAATGATGCAGTATTTACCTCATTAATAAATGATTTAAATAAATAAGATTATAATGATTAAAATATTATCCAAAACATGTCCAATTCTGATTGGATGATTTTATTTCGACCATGAGTCATCTTATCTCCATTTTTAATGATTTTTGGGCCTTTTAAAACCGAAGATAAGTTTATAATAAAATAATATTTTCACACTTTCCAAAGGTGCCCCTCTCCTCTATTATAAAAGAGAACCTCCTCCCTCTCCTCTTCACAAAAAATTGAGCCTTCAAACATGGCCTACCCCTACCCATTTCTCTTCTCCCCTTCCCTCGAAACATTCTAGAGGTTCTGGTCTTCTCAAAATACCAACACCAGTCCCTTAAGAGGAAGCTTAAAAGAGGTGTGTCGAAGTAGAGGTAATCTCCTCTACCGATTCCTTCAAGGTTATTTCTTCTAAAACTTATTATAATTTAGTTGTTTCATTATAAATTAATATGATAATTATCACTAATATACTTATATTTTATTATAAATATGAAACAACCACATATCACCTTCTATACATCCTACAGAAAACAAAATCACCGCGCGTGCGTACGTAAAGAATACCGTCTCCACGCCGTGGTGTAATCTATTTTTTGACCACCACCTTACTTGGATGGGTATAATGCTGTAAAGAATAACTATATATGGTTATTATAAAATCATAATTATTCTGAGAAATTATATCATCCATTCCAATTCTATTCAATAATTATGGTAACTATATGATCGCTCGTGCGTACGTATGGACTACCGTCTCCACAAATGCGATGAGATTCATTTTCCATGATTAACCATTCAAGTATGATTATAAAGTTGATATAATAAATAATAATGAAATATATTACATAATAATGATAATGGAATTTTGTACATATATGTTTCATTTACTTAATTCCATTCAATTCAATAAGGAAACGAAAACAGCGTTCATGCGTACGTACGACCTACCGTCTCCATGAACAGTGTATTTCAATCCATTTTTCGATCTATCATATATATTTATATGATGAATATAAATTATATATACAAATCATGTTTGACATTATTTAATTAAGTAAATCAGCATACATGTAATAATATCAAGAAAAACAAATCGAAACACGTACAATAAATGAAACGATTTTACCCAAAACACTGCTTTAACATTGAATTTACAAAAGAACTGGTAATATAAATTCATAAGTGAACCATATATGATATCATAACAATGAATATGATTCTGTAATAAGTCAATGACATTATTTTAATCATTATACAGGAGGTTTGGATACATACGAAGCCTATCAGACATAAGGTTAGGGATAACTTTTCCAATCTCATTTTTATCTGAGATTGTTTATTCGTAAGTATTTACTGGAGTTATATTTATCACCCATGTCCATGTTTTCTAAAAATGGATTCATTTATGTTTAAAGTCCTTTTTACCCATTTTTTGACTTTTACTACATGGTGTGTAAGGAATCTTTCTTTTTTCACCATACGAGGTACTTTTTGACTTTTCTAGAAAAAGTGTGAGAAGAATGTTTTTTAACATATACGGGATGAAAGGATTTTTATAGTTTCATAACGCATTATTTTCACGAAGCTTACTCTACATGATTTCATGACTATTTTCAACAAAGTCTTTTTCTTTTAAAATTTCATGGCATTTTGTAAATAGAAAATGATTTTGAAGAAGAAAGGATATTTTCTCCAAGAATTCATTTCAAGTGTTTTATCAAAACCATTTTCCATATAAGATGACATTATTTCATATGTGTATGTTTCAAGTATAATGTCCCTATGATTTACATGGTTTAACTTTTCTTATTATTAAATTATATCCATTTTTTTATATGGATTATGTTATTATGGAAGGATGTTTATGAAACCCATTTTATTCTTTGGGTAAGGATGAATTATTTATGTTCATGTTGTGGAACATGTAAGAATGATTTCATTATGAGATGGTTGGGACCTATATCTCCCCCCAATGCATTGGTTAGGGATTTATATCTCATGAGATAGACATGGCTGGAATGGTAAGTTAATCCGGTTTAGTGTTACAGGACTAGAATGAGGAGTTAACTCGATTCAGAAAGGGACTTTGTCCACTAAGATGGTCTTGGAAGCAATGTCTTGGCTACTACGGAAATAATATCATGTGCTTAATGGTTTTCCGCAATTAAATTTTTTATTCCCTTGCTATTTTATCATAATTGATGATCCATTATGATCTATTTCCTACATACTGCCATGTTTCATTCCATTGCTCAAGATTTTGATGTTTAAATATTATGTTCATGTTTTGAAGTTAAAATGTATATGGTTTTTTTATTTTCTCCATTCTTACCCTTACTGAGAATTTTAGATCACCATTTATATGTTTTATTTTCCCCTTAGGTAAGAAAAAAAAGGAAGATCTCTATGGGAGATGTTGAAGATCTTTCACCAAGATTAGAAGATTATTTTTCGAGTTTCCAAAGACACTAAACTATTATAGTCCTTTGGTGTCTGTTCTTGTTATGTATTAGATATTCCAAAAAAGTAATGTATTTCCTATGTATGTCAAGATTTGGGTCTCTACATTTGGTATCACAATAAAGGTTTAGATAAGATTTGGAAACTAGGATGTGAAATCCTTAGAGAGATCCCTAGAGATATTTATAAGGTATGTCTAGGGATGTCTCTATGGTTAAGTATAAGTATAAGTTATAGTCCTATTATTACGGTAACGATTTTAGAATTATACCTAAGGTGTTATATATTGAAGGTACTCCCCCTTTATTATGTTGTTTTCCTAGAATGATTTTTGCCTCTTACACTATTCTTTTTTGGATTTTAGACGATGGATGGAACATGAAGGAACCGTGTTGATCAATGTAATGGGAAATGAAATGATTTTCCTCTTGAACAAACCAATGTTATGGGAGATGGAGTGAAAAATATTATTGCTATACTTACACAAGCTATGAATCATTCTGGACTTCCGAATGAGCAAAGAAGGGAACAATATTCTATTGAGTCCTTCACAAGGCAACGCCCACCTTCTTTCAGTAGGTCTTCTGATCCAATTTTTGAAGAACAATGGATCAGTACCATTGAAAAGATATTTTCCATAATTCGATGTTCTGAACATGAAAAAGTCATTTTGGTTGTTTACCGTTTAGATGGTGAAGCAGACCAGTGGTGGACTCTAATTTAGAATACAGGGCCCCAAGGTGAAATTGACTCCATGGAATGGGATGAGTTCAAGAACTTATTTTTCAATAAGTACTTCCCTAGTATTCTTCGAACAAAGTTGGAAAAGGAGTTCCTTGAGCTTAAGCAAAATGATGATGAATCTGTTGGTTTATACGAAGAAAATTTTACAAGACTTTCAAGGTATGCATCTAGCTTTGACATCCAACCTGAAAGTAAAGTTGATCGATTCATTAGTGGATTAAAACAAAGTCTTCGAAGGGAATTAGCTATAATATACTTTAGTAGCATTGAAGAAATTTTGCATTGTTCTATCAAGGTAGAAATGGATGTTGGTGTTACATATCCATCTCATGGTTTTGATAAGAAACGAAAGACAGAGTTCAACGAGAAATCTTAGAATAATGGTGAAAAGAAGATTAATGTTTCTTTATGCTCAAAGTATGGAAAGAATCATGGTGGAGATTTCCTAAAAGGTACTAGAAAATGTTTTAATTGTGGAAAAGAATGTCATCGAGCAGTTTAGTGTCGACGTAATGGGAAAAGGGTCGCTAATGATGTGAATAGAGAAAAGACTACAGAGAATGGTCCACTAACTCTTCAATGCTTCAAGTTCAAGGAAATGGGGAATTATGCTAATTAATGCCCTAATCCAAGGGTTAATGATGATTGACATGAGAAACCACTTAAGGTAGAGGACAAAGGGAAGTCACATGCGATCACTATTGGCAATGTTGAATATGACAACGATGTGGTGGAATGTTTAAGTGTTTATGTAATGGGATTCCAAAATAAGTTTGTATATAGTATCGTGGAATATTGGAATATTTATGTATTGTTCTATTTTGGTTTTCAGTAATTTTATGGTACCGATAACCATGGAAAGTCATTGGGATATTTTTGGAAAGAAGATGATATGCGCATAATGAAGGGATAAGGAGAAAATGAAATGTTTGACAGTATTCATGAGATCATGACTTATATAAGGATAAAGTTATATCATAGTTTGATTATATAGAATTTTTGGATTTTGGTATGTGGAAAGAGTTAACTTTTGACCGCAGTCATGTTTTCACTAAGGTTCAATGGGTAATCATTTTTTAAGAGAATACAAGATTAAGGTATTCACATGTTTGGAAAGCGATCAACAAGATATATCTTGTGATATATGATGGATAAATGATGGTATTCATCTGCTTGTTATATGAACTTTTCAATAATCATTCTCTTTATACTATGAGTTTGGAAAGAAGTATTTTGGAAAAGACTAAAGATTGTAATGGATTATGTTGAACATAAGTTAGTATTGTTTAAGGCTAGAATTTTTTTAATATTATGGATATAATGATATAATAGTGTAGTTTAAAAAAAGGGACAACCTACAGAATGGGTGACAACCCGTCGTGTCGGACGAGGATATGGGAATCGATCCCACAACCGAAGTGTGACATGCCTTTATCGCCTACTACTAGCCTACAGGAAATCACTGGTTAGTAGAAATTGGTTTTATATTATTATGTGGTATGATAGATTATGTATAAGTTCGTTTTTGGAACCATATACGATTAATCTCACTGTAGAGGGACTTATGTATATAATTATTGCTAAATTTATGTTTGAGAAGATGTAATGAATTATAATTCTATCGCATGATCTGCTAACACTTCACGGAAGACAAATTCAACTTCATTTCCTTAAGAGATGAAGTGGAAACTGTTCAAGGCGCGAACAATAGTGATAATGTACCAAAATCATATAAGTATTTCTTTAAATTCAAAAAAATATTCAGCATTAGAAAAATGATCTTCAAAACCAAAAATGTTGTCCTAGTACTCTTATATCTGATAAATCATATGGTACCTTAGATCATCACAAATTTATGGCTTTGTGATTGTTGGATTTTTCATAGCCATGTTCTATACCACTCTCCATCAGAACATGATGGTTATATTTCTCTTCCATATCCATATTTTCAACTATGTTCTCTTATGTGGAATCCCAGTGATTAGTTAATTTGGGTAACCGTTACGTTTCATAATTTAGTTTTTAAAGTTATGTTTTGGTATTCCTTTTTACGATGTGGGTTTATATTAAAGAAACTTTCAAGTAGTAAACGATTTATAACCCTAATGAATTTTGAGGGCGAAATTCATTTTAAGGGGGGTTGATTGTAACACCCCGAGATTTTATAAGATATATTATTTTTAATTTCTTTCATATCTTCTGTTGTACGCTACACTAATATTATCTTGCGCTATATGAAACACTGTATTAGCATGCAGTATACACAACACTATTCTTGGATCATGTTACACACAATTTCATGCTTGTTTGATAGTTGTTATTCTACGCAACATTGAGTGTATATATATATATATTCAATGTATAAATGAAATGTGGTTGTATTTTATTATATGCAACAAAAAAGGAGACTTTCACTACATTCCACCCTGACTTGGCAGGCATTACATGAAATCGCAACCTTCCTAGATAGTGTGTGTTGTACGCAATACCGAGTTTCACTAAATGATGATATATTATTATAATATTATTATGAACTAGCCGTTATGAATAGTACTATATCCATTTTGAATTTTATAACATTATAATTAGTCTTACACATTTTATAGAACAAGGTATGAGAACAAAATAAATTTTTCGGGTAAAATATGTATTTTTCAAAAATTGCAGTTTTGCCGCCTTTTGATGGTGCACCCAATTTAAATATATTTTTGACAAGTTTATAAGTTCAATTTGAAAAAATAAAATTCTTCCTCAGAATAAATATATAAAAATATAATTATGATAAATTTTTCATATTATTTTGATAACTTTCATATTTTAATAAATATTAAAAACACGCTATATTTCAATTAAAAACATCTTTTTTCATCGCAATAATTTATATTGATAGATTATATTTTTAATTGATTTTAAAGTTTATTTAGAATATATTATTACCATTTAATTCAATGTTCGTCATTGGAATTAATTTCACTTTGAAATTGGACATAAACAAGTGTCGATCTTTTGAAATTTATTGTTACTTAAAAACACGCTATTTGTTTTGATAATGGGAATTAATTTTAAAATTAATTAATTCCACTTATATGTTATGAATTTGGAAAAATAGATATCATTTTTGAATTTAGAGTATCAAATATATCTTAGGATGATTTTTTTTTTTCTGAAAAACATCAATTTTTTATGAATAGTGAAACCACTTAGTGGTAGTTAAAAAACTGACTCTTTCATTTATATGAAATTTTACCACTTCTGTGAATTTAATTTTAAAAATACAATATACATGGTTGTTATCAAGAAGTAAAAGATGGTTCAATAAGATGAAAATAAATTTTGGTGAATAGTAACTTTGGACTTTTATTTACTACGGTTAAAGGTAAATGGGGCAATTCAAGGTTAAAAGAATATTATAATAATTCCAAATTACCTTAACACTTGTCCTACCCTTATTGGATGAGTAGTGGCCGACCATGGGCATCCTTGGGTCGATTTTGGGACCCCATTGAGCCACATGGTAGTGATAATGACAATTTAGATTAATTAATTTAATGTAAAGACAAAATTGACAAAAATATTTTTGTAATTAATTTTTATAAGGGGATATATAAATTATATTTTAGACTATAAATATTCATTGTAAACCTAATAATATTTCCTACATGGTGGTTTTTTTATAATTTTTATACTTCAAATAAATTAAATTATTTATGACACAATAATGATGCAGTATTTACCTCATTAATAAATGATTTAAATAAATAAGATTATAATGATTAAAATATTATCCAAAACATGTCCAATTCTGATTGGATGATTTTATTTCGAACATTAGTCATCTTAACTTCATCTTTAATGATTTTTGGTCCTTTTTAAACCGAAGATAAGTTTATAATAAAATAATATTTTCACACATTCCAAAGGTAACCCTCTCCTCCCTTATAAAAGGGCACCTCCTCCCTATCCTCTTCACAATACTTTGAGCCTTCAAGATCGTCCAAAAGCTGCCCATTTATCTTCTCCACTTCCCTAGAAACATTCTAGAGGTTATTGTATTCTCAAAAGGCCAACTCTAGTCCCTTAAGGGGAATCTTAAAAGAGGTGCGTCGAAGAAGAGGTAATCTCTTCTACCGATTCTTTCAGGTTTTTTCTTCTTCAACTTATTATTATTTAGTTGTTTTATTATAAAGTAATAACATCAGTATCAATAATATATAGATATGTTATTATAAATATTAAACAACCCCAAATTCACCTTCTATCCATCCAACGGAAAGAAAAATCACCGCGCGTGCGTACGTACAGAATATTGTCTCTACGGTGTGGTGTACTGTGTTTTTCCACCCCCACCTTACTTGGATGGGTATAATGGTGTAAGGAATAACTATATATGGTTATTATAACATCATAATGATTTTGAGATATTATATCATCCACTCCAATTCTATTCAATAATTATGGGAACGATATCATCGCTTGTGCGTACGTACGGACTACCGTCTGCACGAATGTGATGAGATTCATTTTACATGATTTACCATTCAAGTATGATTATAAAGTATATATAATAAATAATCATGAAATATATTACATAATAATGATACTAGATTTAAGTACATATATGTTTCATTTACTTAATTCTATTCAATTCAATAAGAAAATGAAAACAACATTCATGCGTATGTACGGCCTACTGTCTCAATGAACGGTGTATTTCATTCCATTTTTTGATCTATCATATATATTTATATTCTTAATATAAATTATATATATAAATAATTTTTTAAATTCTGGAATTATGTAAATCAGGATATATGTAATAATATCAAGAACAAAAAATCGAAACACGTATGATAAATGAAACGATTTTACCCAAAACACTGCTTTAACATGGAATTAAAAAAAGAACGGGTAATATAAAGTCATAAGAGAACCATATATGATATCATGACAATTAATATGATTCTATAATAAGTCAATGACATTATTTAAATCATTATATGTGAGGTTCGGATACATACGAAGCATATCAGACATAAGGAAAGGGATAACTTTTCCAATCTTCTTTTTATCTGAGATTGTTTATTCGTAAGTATTTACTAGGGTTATATTTATCATCCATGTCCCGATTTTCTAAAATTGGTTTCATGTATGTTTAAATTCCTTTTTACCCATTTTTTACTTTTACTACATGGTGTGTAAGGAATCTTTCCTTTTTTCACCATACGAGGTACTTTTTGACTTTTCCTACAAAAGTACGAGAAGAATGTTTTTTTAACTTATACGGCATGAATGGATTTTTACAGTTTCATAATGCATTATTTTCATGAAACATACTCTACATGATTTCATGAATATTTCAAAAAAAATCCTTTTCCTTTAAAATTTCATGGCATTTTTTGAAAAGAAAATGATTTTGAATAAGAAAGGATATTTTTTCTCAAGAATTCATTTCATGTGTTTTATCAAAACCATTTTCCATATAAGATGGAATTCTTTCATATGTGTATGTTTCAAGTATAATGTATCTATGATTTACATGGATTCACTTTTCTTATGATGAAATGATATCCATTTTTTATATGGATTATGTTATGATGGAATGATGTTTATGAAACCCATTTTATTCTTTGGGTAATGATGAATGATTTATGTTAATGTTGTGTCACATGTAAGAATGCTTTCATTATGAGATGGGTGAGACCTATATCTCCCTCAAATTAATTGGGTAATGATTTATATCTCATGAGATACACATGGCTATAATGGTAAGTTAATCCGGTTCAGTGTTAGAGGACTGGAACGAGGAGTGAACTCGATTCAGAAAGGGACTTTTTCCACTAAGATGGTCTTGGCAGCAATGCCTTGGCTACTATAGAAATCATATCATGTGATTAATGGTTTTACACAATTACATGTTTTATTCCCATGATATTTTATCATGATTGATGATCCATTATGATCTATACCCTACGTACCGCCATGTTTAATGTCATTGCTCCTGATTTTGATGTTTAAATATTATGTTCATGTTTTGAAGTTAAAATGTATATAGTTTGTTTTATTTTCTCCATTCTTACCCTTACTGAGAATTTTATCTCACCCTTTATATGTTTTCTTTTCCCCAGGTTATAAAGAATGTTTTTAGGTATGAAAAAAAGGAAGATCTCTATGGGGGGATGTCGAAGATCTTTCACCACGATTAGAAGATTATGTTCTGAGTTTCCAAAGACACTAAACTATTACGGTCATTTGGTGTATGGTTTTTTATGTATTAAGTATTCCACAAAATTAATGTAATGAATTTGTATGTCAATCTTTGGGTATCTATAGCATACATGTAACAAGGAGAGGAAAAGTTCCAAGAAGAATCTAGAGAAGAAGAAATTAAATAAATGTTTATGCTTGATGTTGTAATTGTTATGTATGGTCCTTGTTTTTCCAAGACACTAAACCTTTGGATCCTCTATGTGTAATACTATTATTTTTTTTATCTTAAAATGATCTAATTGTAATGTAAGAAAAGTTTGGGTCTCTGTAGATGGTATCAGAGGAAAGGTTTAGTTAATTTGGGAATTAGGATTAGTGAACCCTAGATAAAACCTATAGCATGAGACTAAGTACAAATATGAACCCCAGAGTATTTACATAGGGATCCCAAATGTTATGGTTTTGGTATAAATTGTTTAAATTAATAAGTTATTCATGAATTGTATACTTATGTCCTATTTTAACCTTTTCTATTTTATACAATGGTGGGAACCAGAAGAAATCAGGCCAACAACTCAAGTGAGGGCCAATGCAATGATTGCCAGAACGACATCCCCAATGATTTGGGAGGTGGAGTTAAGAATTTCATGGAGATGATTACCCAATTACCTAAGGTTATGAACAATAACCATAATAATGGGGGATATCATCTTTCACCAAAGAGGGATAAACTGGCTATCGAATGTTTTATGCGGCAATGACCACTGACATTTAGTGGACCTCTGATCCACTAGTTGCGGAATAGTGGGTCAACTCCATGGAGAAGATCTTTTCTATGCTTAATTTCTCTGAGAAAGAGAAGGTGAATATATCCATTTATCATCTAGATGAATAATTTGATCAATGGTGGGATTGAATAAGAACACCAAGCCAAGGGAGTAAATTGAAGAGATTAAATGGGAAGACTTTAAGATAATGTTTCTTAACAAGTATTTCCCAAGAAATATTTTCACAAAGATGGGGAGAGAATTAATAGAGATCAAGCAAAAATAAGGAGAATCTGTCAAAACCTATGTAGAGAATTTCACAAGTCTTGGAAGGTACACTATGTGTTTTTTTATCAACAATGATAGAAAAATTGATAGATTCTTTAGTGGATTAAAACCACACCTTCGAAAGGCTCTTGCAATTCGAGACATTGGGAGTTATGAAGAAGTTGTTCAGTGTGATCTCAAAGTGGATATGGAGTTTGGAGAATGGTCCCATTGCTATGGTGATAAGAAATGATATATGGAGTTTCAAGCTGGAGGATCTAATGATAAGGGTGGGAAGAAAACTCAATGACTCACATGCCAAAAATGTGGAATGTTTCACCATGGGAACTGCCTCAAAGGGACAGGGAAATGTTTCAATTGTGGTAAAGAAGGACATCATGCTCAAGAGTGTAGAAAAGACATGAAAAGGAAGGATAATGTAGCCGATGAAAGGAGAAAACCACACATGGTTCAATGCTACTACTATATGGAGCTATGGCACTACACAAACCAGTGCACTAAACCTCAAGTTCTCGAGCGTAATCAGCGTCAGCACCCACCAAACCCAAAGGAACAATGGAAGGCTTATATCATCACTAGTGTGGAGGTGGTGCATGATAATGAAGTCGTATAAGGTACACTTCCTATTCACTCATGAATGGAAAAAGTCTTATTTGATTCTGGTTCTACACATTCTTTATATCTTGCAAGTTTTCTAGAACTATAGAATCGAAGCCCAAAACCTTGAAGTAGAGATATCTGTAAAAACACCAAGTGGTGAAATCATTGTAACCCAAGTGTTTGAATCCTCTCATGTTGGTGTATGTGGAAAGATTCTTCCAAAAAATCTCGTAATACTTCCCTTGGTGGAATTTGACGCTATAATGGGAATGTATTGGCTCTCGTTATATAGAGCACATATCAACTGTCGGGAAAAGGAAATATCTTTTTATATTCAAAACCATTCCATTCTCCTCTAAAAATGAAAGGAAGATCATGAATCTCCTTTGAAAAATCATTCAATGGTGTGGGTATTGATTCCCTATGAAGAAGAATACCTCACCCAAATGGTTGAGTTGAAGGAAAGTTCCAACCCTGAGGAAATGCCCATCATGAGAAAATATGACGATGTATTTCCTGAAGAGTTACCCGAAATTCCCCCAGATCAGGAGATAGAGTTCTCAATTGAACTCATACTCAGAGCTACTCCTATCTATAGGTGTCCCGATAGGATAGCTCTTATCGAACTGGAGGAGTTAAAGAAGCATCTACAAGAGCATCTGGACAAAGGGTTCATTCACCCAAGTGCATCACCTTGGGGTGCACCAGTTCTCTTTGTAAAGAAGAAGGATAGAACAATGTGGTTGTGTATCAATTATCGGGAACTCAACAAGATCACCATAAAGAACAAGTAGCCTCTCCCATGTATTGATGACTTGTTCGACCAGTTAAGAGGAGCTCAATACTTCACAAAGGTGGATCTTCATTCTGGATATCATCAAGTAAATGTGAAGAAGGAATATATTCATAAGACTACCTTCCGATCAAGGTATGGGCACTATGAGTTTTTGGTGATACCCTTTGGACTTACTAATTCCCCTGCAATCTTCATGGATTTGATGAATATTGTGTTTAGACATTACCTCAAAAAATATGTGGTAGTGTTTATCTATGATATTCTCATCTACTCTAAGAGTAAGGAGGAACATGTAGAACATCTAAGACTTGTGTTGGCGACATTGATAAAGGAGAATTTGTACACCATGTTCAGCAAGTGTGACTTTTGGATGAAACAAGTCACATTCTTGGGACATGTTATCACTAGTGAGGGAATTTCTGTGGATCCATCAAAAACAAAGGTGATTGAGTCATGGCCCATGCCCTCTAGTGCCACAAAAATCCGTAGTTTTCTTGGATTATATGGGTAATATCGACATTTTGTGAGGAACGTCTCACAATTTTCAAGCCCACTAACTATGTTAACAAGGAAAGGGGTAAAGTTTGTCTGGATAGAAGAATGTGAGGGATGCTTCAAGGAGATAAAGAGAAGGCAGATCATTGTGCCAGTACTCACACTACCGAAAAGTGGGGAATGTTTTGTGATATACAATGATGCTTCAAAGAAAGTCTTGGGTTGCGTGATCATGAAAAATGATAATGTGATAGACTACGCCTCATGACAGTTGAAGATCCATGAGCAGAACTACCTGACTCATGATCTTGAGTTGGAATCCATGATTTTTACCTTGAAAATCTGGCGACACTACCTCTATGGTGAAAAGTGTCACATATACACCAACCACAAGAGCCTAAAGTATATATTCACACAAAAGGAGCTCAACATGTGTCAAGGTAGATGGTTATATCTAATCAAGGATTATGATTACTCTATTTACTATCATCAGGGAAAGGTGAACTAGTTAGCTGATGCTCTAAGCAGAGAATAACCTAATACTCTATCTATACTGCGGATTGAGAAAGACCATATCTTCTTGGATATGAAAATAATGGATTTGTAAATCATAAGGGTGGGGGATACATCATACCTTTCCCAAATGATTTTCCAACCATCCATCCAGGAGAAGATTATTGAGGGAAAAAGGGATGATGTGGAGATACAAAAGAGGGTGAATGCAGTAAAAGAAGGGAAGCTGCATGAGTTCCATATCGATGATGATGGTGTGATTTGGTTTGGAACGTGGCTTTGTGTGCCTTCATCACCCGAGATAAAGAAGGAGCTATTAGACAATGCACATAGCTCAATATTCTCTATCCATCCTAGGAGTACCAAAATGTACTGTGATCTCTGAGAATACTTCTGGTGGGATAACATGAAGAAGGAGACTGCGGAATATATATCAAGGTGCTTGGTATGTCAGCAAGTTAAAGCTGAGCGACAAAAGTCCAAAGGTATGATGCAGCCATTGTAACACCCGGGATTTTATGAGAAATATTTTTTTTATGTATAATGTTATATAAATTAATCTTTCACTACAAACTACACTGTCTTGGATTGTGTTATACGCAAGATCAACCTTCCTTGATAGCTTATGTTGTACACAATACCGAGTTTCACTAAAAAACGATATGATATTAAAATATTCTTAAAACTAGCCATTATAAATAGTAATACCCACTTTTTGAAATTTTATAAATTTTACCTTTAAAATTGGACTTCATTTTTGGATTCGGAATATCGAAATTATCCTACGGTGAATTTTTGATATTTTTCTGAAAACTTTCATTTTATGATGAATAGTGAAAACACTAGGTTACTATTTGAAAACCGACTTTTTTAAATAATTATTTATTTTATTTAAATTTATTTTAGGTCAAAATATATACATAATACCTATATAAGTTCAATTTAATTCATTGGAGTCATTTTATAATAATTTTAGACATATACAAATTTTATTCAACTTTTCACCGTCTTTTACCAACCTCCTAGAAGCGTTTGAAAATTTACCTAAAACATAATTTTACCGCTTTTGTGAGTGGAATTTAGAAAATTCGAGAGACACATTTAATATCAAAGATTAAAATGTAGTTCAATAAGATAAAAATAATTTTTGGTGAATAGTAACTTTTTACCTTTTTTACCACGGTTAAAATTAAATAGGGTAATTAAGGGTAAAAATGATATTATTATTACCCTAACAAATGTCCTAATTCTATAGGATAAGTTTATTTAGACCAAAAAATCCTTTGGAATAAAATATGACCATTTTAGTCCATTTTGATTGGATTAGGACATTTATTATTATTTTATTTAAAGAATAGTTGAAATAGTTAAAATCGATGTTTAATAAATAAAACATTTTTAATATAGGGTTATACATAATATAAATTTGACTATAAATATTCATTTGAAATATAAAAATATTTCCTATATAATGGTATTTTATTTGTAATTTTTAGACATTAAATAATTTAATTTATTTATGACATAATGATGATGCAGCAATTACCTTATTAAGGAAATATTAACATAATTGGTATTATAAATACCCAAATAAAAGTAATGTGAGACTTTTTATGAATTAAACCAATTTTATACGTTAATATGACATATTATTATTGATTTAATTAACTTTTTTCCAACTAATCATGATGTTATGATTTTCAAAAAAATCAATTACCAAATAGTGTCAAAATTGACATAAAATAGTTTTTTTAAAAAATATTATATTATTAATTTTTATTTTATTTATAAAATTATAAGGTTCGGCCAAATGACTTAGATAAGGATATATATATTAATAATGAACAACTTGTGGTTCTTTTGGCTTGCTATAGTAAGTTTATTAACCATATAGTGTAAGAAAACAAAAAGACACGGTAAAAGTTAAATTTTATAACTTAGAGTTAAATCCAAATGATAGGGATAAAATATTAACCTAAACTTGTCTAAAATCTATTGGTTGAGAGGATTTTTACTTATACCCACCATAGTTTCGAAATAAATCAATTTGGAGCTATTAAAAACCGAATATGACTTTTTAATAAAATAATATTTTATGTTTTTCCTAAGGTGCCCCCCTCCTCCCTTACAAAAGGGAACCTCCTCCCTCTCCTCCTCACACCACATTGAGCCTTCATGCTCGGCCAACCCCTTCCAATTAATCTTCTCCACTTCCCTATAAACATCTTGGATGTCCTGGTATTATTCTAATATCATCTTTAGGGCCCTAAGTGGAGGTTAAGAAGAGGCACTTCAAAGAATAGGTAATGTCCATTACCGATTATTTCAACTTTATTTCTTCTTATAATTCCTCTTCTTTAGTTGTTTAATTATGAATTAATAACATAAGTATCACTAATATTCTGATATGTTATTATAAATCTGGAACAACCCTATTTCACATTCTATCCATCCTATGGAAAATGAAATCACCACGCGTGCGTACGTACGGAATACCGTCTCCACGCCGTGGTGTAATCTGTTTTCCACCACCACCTTACTTGGATGGGTATAATGGTGTTAAGAATAACTATATAGAATATTTTAAAGTTATTTTTATTCTTAAATATTATACATACACATCAATACAATTCCACGATCATGGGAACGATATCATCGCTCGTGCTTACGTACGGCCTACCGTCTCCACGATGTGATGCGACTCGTTCTACATGATCTTCATTGCATAATGATTATATAAATGAATTGAATGAATAAATACGATATATATTACACTAATACCATTCTGGAAATTAGGTATCTATAACCTAAAAAGAATAATAATAATTTATTCGACAAAACACGCATAAGAACAAAAAAAGCAATAAACACCCGAATAACGAATAACAATGAAATATTACTAATAAGAAGCTAAGAATATGACCATATATGATATCATAACAATGATTAAGATTCTGGAATAAGTCAATAACATTATTTAAATCATTATACATGAGGTTCTGACACGTACGAAGCAAATCAGGCTTATGGTAAGGGAAAATCTTTCAATCTCATTTTCATCTGAGATTGTTTATACTTTTTTATTTACTGGGGTGTATTTATCATCCAAATATATGTTTCCCAAATATGTAATATTATTTCTATCCTATTAAAATTTTTTAAATCCAATATTACTCATTGGTGAGTTTTAGTAAAAGATATGAAAGTAATCTTTTGTTGTTTTTCGTATGAGGTACTTTCTGACTTTTCTGGCCAAAGTACTAGAAGAATGTTTTTTTAACTTATACTGCATGAATGGATTTTTATGATTTCATAGAACATTATTTCCATGAAGCTTCCTTTCCATGTTTTAAAATTCATTTTTAATCAACTTCTTTTAGTTTAAAATTGTAGGACATGTTAAGAAAGTAAAAATGTATTTTTGAAGTAGAAAGGATATTTTCCTCAAGAATGGAGTTCAAGTGTTTTATCAAAATTATTTTCCATCTAAGATAATATAGGGTTCTGTTTCAATCCCTATTTTTACATTGGTTTGATTATGTTATGATGGAATTATTTTTAAGATGTCCTATTATCTTATATGGATTATGTTATGATGGCATGATGTTTATAAATACCATTTTTATTACATGGGTTATGCTATGATGTATGATTTATGATCTTGTGGAACACATAAGAATGGTATCATTATGAGATGGGTGGGACCTATATCTCCCTCCAATGAATTGGTTAAAGATTTATATCTCATTAGATAGACATGGCTGGAACAGCAGGTTAATCCGGTTCAGTGATACAGGACTGAAACGAGAAGTGAACTCGGTTCAGAAATGGACTTTGTCCACTAGGACAGTCTTGGAAATGAGTATTGACTACTAAGAAATGATTCTCTATGATTATGTGTGTATGACAAAAAGTTTCATGTTATGATTATTTGGATTACATTTCACTACCATGATTTATCCCATGTTATGATATTATGATCTCTTTTGTAGGGTAAGATTTCCAAAATGTTTTGTTCTTATGAATATGATGTGATTGATATTTTTTTTGTTTACCCTTACTGAGCATTTGAGATCATCCTTTTGTATGTTTTTCTTTTCCCCAGTTTAGGAAGACGGGTATTAAGTAGGATATTCCAAAAAGGGATTCTAGATATGATGAAATAATTGGGGGACAATGTAGATGCTTTATGAACCAGTTGTTTATGTTTCCCAGTTTCTAAAGACACTATACATATACAGTCCTATTGTGGTTTGGTTATATGTTGTAATAAGTGTGCTTCAATTTTGAAATAATAACAATGTATGTAAATTATGGGTCCTTATAGTTGATATTAGAGGGAGTGTATAGTCAACCATTGGAAACAAGAATGTGAAAGCCTTAGTAAGAACCCTAAGGATATGTCTAAGCATAGGAAAAAATCGCAGTGTTTTAGAAATGGCCATGAACAACCTATGATAAGACCTTAAGTGTGAAATTTTGTTCTTGATTATGTGGTTTTCCTTTTATAATTAGTGTTTCTCACACTATTCTTCTTGGTTTTAGTCAATGGATGGAACCCGAAGGAACTGTGTTAATGCGGAATGCGATGGGAAATGCAATGATTATCCCCCTGAGCAACCAAACGTTATGGGAGCTAGAATACAAAATCTTGTAGCCATGCTCACACAACTTTCTCAGGCTATAAATCATGCAGGACTCCCAAACGAGCAATGGAAGGAGCAACATTCTGTTGAATCCTTCATGAGGCAGTGTCCACCCTCATTCAGCGGGTCTACTGATCTATTAGTTGCTGAATAATGGATCAGTACTACGGAAAAAATATTTTCAGTTCTTCAATGTTCTGAACATGATTATGTAATCTTAGCAGTATATCGTTTGGAAAGTGAAGCTGATCAATGGTGGAATCTTATTAAGAATACAAGGAAAAGGGATGAAATTGAGTCCATGTAATGGGATGAGTTCAAGAACTCATTTTTCAATAAGTACTTCCCTCGTATTCTTTGAACAATGATGGAGAAGGAGTTTCTTGAACTGAAGCAAAAGGATGATGAATCTGTTGGTACCTACGAAGAAAATTGTACAAGACATGAAAGGTACTCTTCTGGAATTATTATCCAACATGAGAGTATGATTGGTCAATTATTTAGTGGCATAAAACCAAGTCTTAGAAGGTCGTTAGCCATAAGATAATTCAATAGATACGAGGAAATAATTTGATGTTCTCTCAAGGTTGAGATGGGGATTGGAGTAACCCATCAGTCATATGCGTTTGATGAGAAGAGGAAAATGGAATTCAAAGGGAAATATAAAGACCACACTGAAAAGAAAATGAGTATTCCCTTATGCTCAAAGTGTGGAAAGAAACATGGATAGAGTTGTCTTAAAGGGACAAGTAAATGTTTCAAATGTGGAAAGGAAGGTCATAGGGCATTTTAATGCCACAATGATGGGAAGAAGATGTCTAGTGATGCGAACAAAGAAAAGGCTACACAGAGTGAACCTCCTACACTTCAATGTTACAAGTGCAAGGAAATGGGGAATTATGCTAATCACTTCCCTAATCCAAGGGTCGTTGATGATGATCAACGTCAATAAACTCTTAAGGCTAAATACAAAGGAATGTCTCAGGAAATTTCTATCAGTGATGTGGAGTAAAATAATTAAGTAGTGAAAGGTACACTTATCATCCACTATAAAGTATAAAATGTTTTATTTGATTATGTATCCACCCACTCATTTATTTCTGAAGGATTTTCTATGGTTATCACCATATTACCTCAGCAATTAGATGTTGAGTTAGCTGTGACAACCCCTAATGGCACAACAGTCGCATCAAAAGTTTATAATTCTTCTCTGATTTAAGTTTTTAGGATAGTGCTTCCTACAAATCTTGTGATCCTTCCTATAGTGGAATTTGATGTGATTCTTGGCATTTATTGGCTTTCTTTATATGGAGCTCATATAAATTTCCAAAGAAGGGAAGTCACATTTCATATTCTAGATCAATCTATGATCGTATATCGATGCAAGGATGAACATAACCTTCCAGTGGAAATTTCTTCCATCTTATGCATCTTGATTCCACTAAATGAAGGTTATTTTTCTCAAATGGTTGGAGAAAAACTCATGATTAAGAATATTCCCATTGTACGGGAGTTTGATGATGTCTTTCTGGGGGAATTGCCTGGTCTTCCACCAAATCATGAAGTTGAGTTTTCAATAGAACTCGTACTGGGTGCTTTACTTATTTCAAAGACACCTTATAGAATGGCCCCAATTGAGTTGAAGGAATTGAAGAAGCAACTCCAAGAGAATCTTGATAAGGGATTCATACACCTTAGTGCGTCACCTTAGGGAGCACCTATTCTGTTTGTTAAGAAGAAAGATGGATCAATTAGACTCTATATTGATTATTGAGAACTTAACAAGATCACTATCAAGAAAAAATATCATCTCCCATGAATTCTTGACCTATTTGACCAAATATGTAGAGATCAATAATTTTCCAAGATTGATCTTCATTCAGGGTATCATCAATTAAGGGTCAAAGGGAGTATATACAAAAGACGTCTTTCCGTACAAGGTATGGACTCTATGAATTTATAGTGATTCCATTTGGTATTACTAATGCCCCTGCTATCTTCATGGATCTAATTAATAGAGTCTATCGAGGCTATCTTGATCAATTTGTGGTAGTCTTTATAGATGATATTCATTTCTATTCAAAAATAAAGGAAGAACATGAAGATCTTTTGAGAATTGTATTGAAGACCCTGAGAAAGGAGAAGTTTTATGCCAAATTTACAAAGTGTGAATTTTGGCTTCAAAAACTTTCATTTTTTGGTCACATAATCTCAAAAGAGGGGATATCTGTGGATCTGGAAAAAACAGAGGTTATCGAAAGATAGTCGAGACCAACAACAGTAACTGAGATCCTATGCTTTCTTGGTCTGTCTAGATACTATCGACATTTTGTGAAAGATTTTTCAAGATTATCTAACCCAATAACCAGGTTGCCTCAGAAAGGAGTTAAGTTTTTTTGGAAAGAGGAACATGAAGAGAATTTCAAGGAGTTAAAAAGAAGGTTATCCGGTGCACCTGTGCTCACACTGCCTTGTAGTGGAGAAAGGTTTGTGATCTATAGTGAAGCATCCAAGAAGGGATTGGGGTGTGTTCTCATGCAAAATGATATGGTGATAGCCTATACCTCACGACAATTGAAAATACATGAGCAAAATTACCCAACTCATGATTTGGAGTTACCTGCGGTAATCTTTACCTTAAAAATATGGAGGCATTATCTTTATGGTGAAAGGTGTCATATTTATACTGATTATAAAGGTTTAAAATATATTTTCACACAAAAGGAGCTGAATATGCCCCAAAGAAGATGGTTGGAGATGATTAAGGATTATGACTGCTTAATTCATTATCACCCTAGGAAGGAAAACAAGGTTGCAGATGCATTAAGTCGACAAGACCATGCTAGCTTATCTATGATGAGGATCACAAAAGATACAATATTTATGGATTTAAAAAGGATGGATCTTGGAATTATAATGGAAGGGGAGAAATCGTATCTTTCTCAAATGAATTTTCAGCCATCTATACATGTGAAGATTAAAGAGGCACAAAAAGAATATGTAGAGATTTAAAAGAAGGTGAGAAATGTTCCTGAAATCAACCTTGATTGTGATGGGATAATAACGTTCAGGAATCGGGTTTGTGTTCCTCCCATCCCATAATTAAAGAAGGAGCTGCTGGATGAGGCTCATAGTTATTCATTCTATATACATCCTGGAAGCACGAAGATGTATTGAGACCTGAAAGAGTACTTCTGGTGGGATGGAATGAAAAGAGATGTTGTTGAATATGTCTCTCGATGCTTGGTTTGTCAGCAAGTTAATGTTGAGAGACTGAAGTCTAAGGGGATGTTACAACCATTACCCATACCCGAATGGAAATGGGAAAACATAACTATGGAATTTGTCATCGGACTTCCTAAAAAATTCAAAAGCAATAATGCTATCTAGGTCATAGTTGATCGTCTTACAATGTCGGCACACTTCATTGCTATTAGAGAGGATTTATCTCTTGATCAGCTTGCCACGATATATGTAAAAGAAGTGGTAAGATTGAATAGAGTACCACTTTACATTATATCTGATCTTGATCCTAGGTTTACATCAACTTTTTGGAGAAGTCTTCAGCATACTCTAGATACATAGTTGAGTTTCAGCACTGGTTATCATCCTCAGACAGACGGTCAGTCTGAGAGAAAAATTCAAACTCTAGAATATATGTTAAGAGCTTGATCTATGGATTTAAAAGGTTGTTGGGATCAACACCTTCCTTTGGTGAAATTTTCTTATAATAATAGATTTCACTCCAGTATTCAGATGGCTCCTTATGAAGCTCTCTATGGAAAGAAATGCAGGACTCCAACTTGCTGGGATGAAGTTGGGGAAAGAAAGCTATTAGGACCTCATCTTGTTGATGAGATGGTAGAAAAGGTTAGATATATTCAATAACACATAAGATCATCTAAGATTCAACAAAATAGTTATGCCGATAACCGAAGAAAATACCTAGAGTTTGAAGTGGGTGATAAAGTGTTCTTACGAATATCTCTTTGGAAGAGAGTAATGAGATTTGGAAAGAAGGGAAAGCTGATCCCTAGGTATATCGGTCCTTTCGAAATACTGGATCATGTTGGGAATGTAGATTACCGATTGGAACTTCCACCAAATCTCTCTCAAGTTCATGATGTGTTCCATGTATCTCTCCTGAGAGAGTACATACCTAATCCTTCACATGTACCCAGCTCAAAAGTTGTACCGCTGGAGCAAGATCTTTCTTATGAAGAACAACTGATAGAGATTCTAGTTCGTAGCGAAAAAGTCCTATGGAACAAGACCACTCACTTTGTGAAAGTTTTATGGAAGAACCACCAATTAGAAGAATCTACATGGGATCTTGGGGATATGATGAGGGAGAGGTATCCTCATCTGTTTGTTTCAAAGTAACGAATTTCGAGGGTGAAATTCATTTTAAGGGGGGATAGAATTTAACACCCGAGATTTTATGAGAAATGTTTTGTTTTTATGTATAATGTTATTTAAAGGAATCTTTCACTACACAGAACACTGTCTTGGCTTGCGTTATACGCAAGAGCAACCTTCCTCGATAGCTTACATTGTACACAATACCGAGTTTTGACTAAACAACGATATGTTATTAAAATATTATTAAAACTAACTGTTATGAATAGTAATACCCACTTTTTGAAGTTTTATAAATTTTATCTTTCAAAATGGGCTTCATTTTTTGATTCGTAATACTGAAATTATCCTAGGGTGAATTTTTTGTATTTTTCTGAAAACTTTCAATTTTTGATGAATAGTGAAAAAACTGTGTTACTATTTAAAAACCAACTTTTTTAAAAAATTATTTATATTAGTTAAATTTATTTTAGGTCAAAATAGATACATAATACCTATATAAGTTCAATGTAATTCATTGGAGTGATTTTATAATAATTTTAGACATATAAAAAGTTTATTGAACTTTTCACCGTCTTTTACCCACCTCCTAGGAGAGTTTGAAAATTTACATAAAACAAAATTTTACCGCTTCTGTGAGTGGAATTTCGAAAATCCAAGAGAAATGGTTAATATCAAGGAGTAAAATGTGGTTCAATAAGATAAAAATATTTTTTTGGGAATAGTAACTTTTGACCTTTTTCACCACGGTTAAAAGTAAATAGGGTAATTAAGGGAAAAAATGATATTATTATTACCCTAACACATGTCCTAATTCTATTGGATAAGTTTAATTCGACCAAAAACAACCTTAGGAATAAAATATGACAATTTCTATCCACTTGGATTAGATTAGGACATTTATTATTATTTTATTTAAAGAATAGTTAAAATAGTTAAAATCAAAGTTTAATAACTAAAACATTTTTAATATAGGGTTATACATAATATAAATTCAACTATAAATATTCATTAGAAATATAAAAGAATATAATACATATTGGTATTTTATTTATAATTTTTAGACTTTAAAAATGTTAATTTATTTATGACACAATGATGATGCAGTAATTACCTTATTAAAGAAATATTAACATGATTGATATTATAAATACCCAAATAAATTTAGTCTGAGAATTTTTTTCAATTAAACAAATTTTATAGGTCAATATGAAATATTAGTATTGATTTAATTAACTTTTCTCGAACTAATCATGATGTTATGATTTTCACAAAAATCATTTACCAAATAGTGTCAAAATTGACATAAAATAGTTTTTGAAACAAATATTATATTATTAATTGTTATTGTATTCCTAAAAATCTATGTTTCAGAAAAATGACTTAGATAAGGATATATATAATAATAATTAACCACTTGGGGTTAGTTTGGCTTGTTATAGTATGTTCATTAACCATATAGTGTAAGAAAACAAAAAGACACTATAAAAGTTAAATTATTTAACTTAGAGTTAAATCTAAATGATAAGGATAAAATAGTAGCCTAAAATTGTCTAAAATCTATTGGTTGAGATTATTTCTATCCATACCCACCTTATCTTTGAAATAAATCAATTTGGAGCTATTAATAACCTACTATGACTTTATAATAAAATAATATTTTAAGTTTATCCTAAGGTGCCCCGCTCCTCCCTTAAAAAAGGGCACCTCCTCCCTCTCCTCCTCACACCACATTGAGCCATCACGCTTGGCCAACCCATACCAATTTCTATTCTCCACTTCTCTATAAAAATCCTAGAGGTCCTAGTATTCTACAAAGACCATCTTTAGTGCCCTAATAGGAGGTTAAGAAGAGGCACTTCAAAGAAGAGGTAATGTCTGTTACCGATTATTTCAACTTTATTTCTTCTTCTACTTCCTCTTATTTAGTTTTTTAATTATGAATTAATAACATCAGTATCACTGATATACTGATATGTTATTATAAATATGAAACAACCCTATTTCACCTTCTATACATCCTACGAAAAACGAAATCACCACGCGTGCGTACTTACGAAATACCGTCTCCACGTCGTGGAGTAATCTGTTTTCCAGCTCCACCTTACATGGATGGGTATAATGTTGTAAAGAATAACTATATATAATATTTTAAAGTTATTTTGATTCTGAAATAGTATACATACTCTTCAACACAATTCCACGATCATGGGAACGATATCATCGCTCGTGCATACGTACGGCCTACCGTCTCCACGATGTGATGCGACTTGTTCTACATGATCTTCTGTAGAGACCCGTATCTTGACATACATTGACTTTACATTACATTTGCGGAATACTTAGTACATAACAATAACACACACTAAAGGATCGTAATAGTTTAGTGTCTTTGGAAACTCGGAACGTAATCTTCTAATCGTGGTGAAAGATCTTCAATATCTCCCATAAAGATCATCCCTTTTTTTACCTAAAACCTTTCTTTATATCCTGGGGAAAAGAAAACATAAAAGGGTGAACTCAAATGCTCAGTAAGGGTAAACAAAATAAATATAAATCACATCATATACATAAGCACATAACTTTTGGAAATCTTAACCTGCAAAAGAGCTCATAATATCATAACATGGGATAAATCATAGAAGTGAAATGTAATCCCAATAATCATAACTTAAAACATGAAACTTTGTGGCATACACACATAATCATAGAGAATAATTTCTTGTTAGTCAAGACTCATTGCCAAGACTATCTTAGTGGACAAAGTCCCTTTCTGAATCGAGTCACCCTCGTTCCAGTCCTGTTTCACTGAACCGATATAACCTACCGTTCCAGCCATGTCTATCTCATGAGATATAAATTCATTAACCAATGCATTGGAGGGAGATATAGGTCCCACCTATCTTATAATGAATCCTTTCTTATGTGTGCCACATAATCATAAATCATACATCATCGCATAACACATTTAACAAAAATGGGATTCTTGAAACATCATGACATCATAAAACAAATCACATAAGGTAAAAGAATTCATAAAAATAATTCCATCACAACATGATCAAATCAATGTAATATTAGGGATAAAAACAGAACACTTTATTTATCTTATATGGAAAATAATTTTGATAAAACTCTTGAACTCCATTCTTGAGGAAAATATCCTTTCTTCTTCAAAAACATTTTTCCTTTCTTAACATGTCATTCAACTTTAAAATAAAATAAGTTTATTAAAAATAAACTTGAAAACTTGTAAAGGAAGCTTCTTGGAAATAATGTTTTAAAAATCCATTCATGCCGTATAAGTTAAAAAGAAAACATTCTTCTCGTACTTTTTTCGGAAAAGTCAAAAAGTACCTCGTACGAAAAAGCGACAAAAGATTCCTTTCATATTATTTACTAAAAACTCACCGAAGGGTAAAATTGGATTTAAACTATTTTAAGTGGATGGAAACAATATTACATATTTAGGGATCATGGATGTGGATGATAAAATACACCGCAGTAAATGCCAAAGTAAAAACAATCTCGGATAAAAATGAGATTGCGATATTTCCCTTACCTTAGGTCCGATTTTCTTCGTATGTGTCCGAACATCCTGTATAATGAATTAAATAATGTCCTTGAATTATTAAAGAATCATATTCATTTTTATGATATCATATATTGTTCACTTATGACTTTATATTACCCGTTCTTTTGTAAATTCCATGTTAAAGAAGCGTTTTGGGTAAAATCGTTTCATTTATCGTAGGTGTTTTGACTTGTTGTTCTTGATATTGTTATTACTTATATCATGATTTACTTACTTCCAGAATATAAAATATGATTTATATATCATATATATTCAGTATATATATATATATATAATAGATAGATAAATGAAATGAAAAACACCGTTCATGGAGACGGTAGTCCGTACGTACGCATGAACGCTGTTTTCCTTTCCTTATTGTCTTGAATGGAAGTAAGTAGATAACATACATATACATATATACATAAATCCAGTAGCTTTATAATGTCATATATTTCATTATTATTTATTATATATACTTTGTAATCATTCTTAAATGGTTAACATGGAGAATGAATCTCATCGCGTCGTGGAGACGGTATTCCGTACGTACGCACGCACGGTGATTTCATTTTTCCGTAGGATGGATAGAAGGTGAATTAGGGTTGTTTCATATTTATAATAACATATCAGTATGTAATTAATACTTATGTTATTAATTTGTCATGAAACAACTAAATAAGAAGAAGTTGAAGAAGAAAGAAATTGAAAAGATCGGTAATGGATATTACCTCTTCTTTGAAACGCCTCTTTGAATCCTTCACTTAGGGAACTAAGATTGGTCTTTGAAGAAGACCAGGACCTCTAGGAGTATTCTAGGGAAGTGGAGAAGGGATTTTGGCAGGGGTTGGCCGAGCTTGAGTGCTCAATTTGGTGTGAGGAGGAGGGGGAGGAGGTGCCCTTTTATAAGGGAGGAGAGGGGCACCTTAGGAATATCTCAAAATATTATTTTATATTAAAGTCAAAATCAGTTTATAATAGTTCCAAAGGGTCTTATTTCTAAGCTAAAGTGGGTATGGGTCTAAATCCTATCAAACAATAGGATTTAGACAAGTTTAGGTTACTATTTTAACCTTATCAATTAGATTTAACTCTAAGTTAAATAATTTAACTTTTACCGTGTCTTTTTGTTTTCTTACACTATATGGTTAATACACTTACTATAACATTCAAAACGAACCCCAAATTTTTTATTATTAATATATATCCTTATCTAAGTCATTTGGCCGAACCTTAGATTTTTAGGAATAAAATAACAATTAATAATATAATATTAGATTTAAAAACTATTTTGTGTCAATTTTGACACTATTTGATATATGATTTTTGTGAAAGTCATAACAGAATTATATGTTCGAACCAAGTTGATTAAATCAATAATAATATATCATAGTAACCTAGAAAATTAGTTTAATTCATAAAAAGTCTCAAATGACATTTATTTTGGTGTTTATAACACCAATTATGTCAATATTTCATTAATAAGATAATTACTGCATCATCATTGTGTCATAAATAAATTAACTTATATAATGTCTAAAAATTATAAATAAAATACCATTATGTAGGAAATATTTTTAGCTTTCTAATGAATATTTATAGTCGAATTTATCGTATGTATAACCCTATATTAAAAATGTTTTAGTTAATAAACTTTGATTTTAACTCTTTTAACTCTTCTTTGAATTAAATAATAATAAATGTCCTAATCTAATCCAAGTGGGCCTAAATGGTCATATATTATTCCTAAGATTGTTTTCGGTCGAATTAAACTTATCCAATAGAATTAGGACATGTGTTAGGGTAATAGTAATATAAATTTACCCTTAGTTACCCTATTTACTTTTAACCGTGGTAAAAAAAAGTAAAAAGTTACTATTCACAAAAAATTATTTTCATCTCATTGAACCACATTTTACTTACTGACATCAACCGTGTCTCTCGGATTTTTGAAATTCCATTCACAGAAGTGGTAAAATTATGTTTTATGAATAATTCAGTTTATTAACTACCACTTAGTAGTTTCACTATTCATAAAAAATTGATGTTTTTCAGAACAATGCCAAAATTTCATCCTAAGCTATATTTCATATTCCGAATTCAAAAATGAAGTCTATTTTACCAAATTCATAACATATAAATTGCATTAATTAATTTTATAATTAAATCCCGCTGTTAAAACAAATAGCGTGTTTTTAAGAAACAATATCTCTCAAAAGATTGACACTTGATTATGTCTGGTTTAAATGTGAAATTACATTCAATGACCAAAATTGTATTAAATTGTAAAAATATATTCTAAATATACTTTAAAACTACTCAAATTAATAATTTATCACTATTAATTATTTCGATTAAAAAAGTTGTTTTTTAATTATAATTTAGTAATTTTCACTATTCCTCAGAATATGAAAGTTATCCGAAAAGTACCAAAATTTCACCTTAGGCTAAATTTGATACTCCGAATCCAAAAATGAAGTCCATTTTGAGAGCTAAAATTTCTAAAATTTAAAAAGTGGTTATTACTATTTATAACGGCTAGTTTTAATAATATTTTAATAGCATATCGTTGTTTCGTGAAACTCAGTATTGCGTACTACACACGCTATCGAGGAAGGTTGCGATTGTCTGTAATGCAAGGCAAGTCAAGGATGCGTGTTGTGCAAGCTCCTTTTGGTGTAGTGTAAAACACAAGACATTAGTGAAATTAAAAAGAATATTTTTCATAAAATCTTGGGCTGTTACATTCTACCCCCCTTAAAATGAATTTCGCCCTCGAAATTCGTCAGGGTTATAAATGGTTTACTATTCGAAAGATTCTTTAATCGAAATCCACATCGTAAAAAGGAATACCAAAACCAATCTTTAAAAACAAAAGTATGAAACGTAACGGTTACCGAAATAAACTAATCACTAGGTTTCCACATAGGTGAAAATATGGATATGGAAGAAAAATCTAACCATCATGTTCTGATGGAGAGTGGTAGAGAACATGGCTATGGAAAAGCCAGTAATCAGAAATCCATAGATTTGTGATGATATAAGGTACCATCTGATTCATCAGGTATAAGATCACTAGGACAACATTTTTGGTTTTCAAGATCATTTCCCTAGAGTTGAAAATTTGCATTAGAATAAATACTTACTTTATTTTGGTACAATCTCACTGTTGTTCGTGCCTTGAACAATTTCCACTTCATCTCTTAAATAATTGAAGTTGATTTTGTTATTCGTGAAGTGTTAGCAGATCATATGATAGAATTATGGGTCATTCCATCTGTCTCAAACAAAAGGTTAGCAAAAATTATATACATAAGTCGATCTATAGTGAGATTAATCATATATGGTTCCTAAAATGGGCTTATACTTCATATATCATACTGGTTAATATAATAAAACTAGTTTCTACTAAATAGGGACTTCCTGTAGGCCAGTGGTAGGCGATAAAGGCCAGTCGCACTTCGATTGTGGGTTCGATCCCCACAGCCTTGTCCGACGCGATGGGATGTCGCCCGTCCTACAGGTTGTCCTTTTTCTAAAACTATAACATCCCATCAATAATAAAAAAAACTTCTATCCTTAAACAATACTCACTTATGTCCAACATAATCCATTTCAATCTTTAGGCTTATCCATAATACTGCAGTCCACTCTCATAACATAATGAAAATGATTACCAGAGATTTAATACCATCGTTGATCCCCATATATCATAAGATATGTTTTTTTGGTCACATTCCAAACATTCAAAGGCCTTAATCATGTATTCTATTGAATACCCATCGAACCTTAGTGAAAACATGAATGCAGTTAAAAGTTAACACTTTCCACATACCAAAATCCTCAGAATTCTATATACTCAAACCATGATATCACTTAGTCCTTATATCAATCATGAGCTCATGAATACTATTAAACATTTCATTTTCTCGTTTTCCCTTCATTATGCGCATATAATCTTATTTCCAAAAATATCTCAATCACTTTGAATACCACATCAATAAATATTGCAATACTCAATGATACATCATTATTTTGGAATCCCATTACATAAACACTTTATTATTCCACCACATCGTTGTCATATTCAACATTGCCAATAGTGATCGCATGTGACTTCCCTTTGTCCTTTGCCTTCAGTGGTTGCTCATGTTGATCATCACTAACCCTTGGATTTGGGCATTTATTAGCATAATTCCCCATTTCCTTGCACTTGAAGCATTGAAGTGTTGGTGGTGCGTTCTCTGCAGTGTTTTCTTTATTCACATCATTAGAAACCCTTTTTCCATTACTTCGACACTCAGCTGCTCGATGACCTTATTTTCCACACTTAAAACATTTTCTAGTCCCTTTAAGACAATCTCCACCATGCTTCTTTCCACACTTTGAGCATACGGAAACATTCATCTTCTTTTCACCATTATTCTGAGATTTCTCCTTGAACTCCATCTTTCGTTTCTTTTCAAAACCATGAGATGGATATGTAACACCAACTTCCATTTCTACCTTGATAGCACAACACACAATTTATTCATAGCTACTGAAGTCTCTTATAGCTAATGCCCTTCGAAGACTTGGTTTTAAGCCACTGAAAAATCGATCAACTTTACTTTCAGGTTGGATGATAATACCAGAAGCGTACCTTGAAAGTCTTGTAAAATTTGCTTCATAGGTACCAACAGATTCATCATCCCTTTGCTTCAGTTCAAGAAACTCTTTCTCCATATTTGTTCGGAGAATAAGAGGGAAGTACTTATTGAAAAATAAGTTCTTGAACTCATCCCATTCCATAGACTCAATTTCATCCCTTTGCCTCGTATTCTTAATAAGATTCCACCATTGATCAGCATCTCCTTCCAAACGATACACTTCTAGGATGACTTTATCATGTTCAGAACATTGATGAACTGAAAATATCTTTTCAGTAGTACTAATCCATTGTTCAACAACTAATGGATCAGTAGACCCACTGAAAGAAGGTGGACGTTGCCTCATAAAGGACTCAATAGAATATTGTTCCCTTCTCTGCTCATTTGGAAGTCCAGAATGATTCATAGCTTGTGTAAGGATAGCAATAAGATTTTGCACTCCATATCCCATATCATTTGTTTGTTCGGGAGGACAATCATTGCATTGTACATTGCATTGATCAACACGGTTACTTTGGGTTCCAACCATCGTCTAAAACCCAAAAAGAATAGTGTTAGAGGCAAAAATCATGCTAGGGAAAACAACATTATAAAGGGGGAGTATCCTCAATATCTAACTTCTTAGGTTAAATTCTATGATCGTTACCATAGTTCTAGGACTGTATCTTATACGTATACTTATCCTTAGGGACATCCCTAGACATACCTTAGAAATATCTCTAGGGATCTCACTAACGTTTTCGCATCCTAGTTTCCAAAGGTTGACTAAAACTTTCCTCTGATACCAACTGTAGAGACCCGTATCTTGACGTACATTGACTTTACATTACATTTGCGGAATACTTAGTACATAAAAAAAACACACACTAAAGGATCGTAATAGTTTAGTGTCTTTGGAAACTCGGAACGTAATCTTCTAATCGTGGTGAAAGATCTTCAATATCTCCCATAAAGATCATCCCTTTTTTTTACCTAAAACCTTTCTTTATATCCTGGGGAAAAGAAAACATAAAAGGGTGACCTCAAATGCTCAGTAAGGGTAAAGAAAAGAAATATAAATCACATAATATACATAAGCACATAACTTTTGGAAATCTTAACCTACAAAAGAGCTCATAATATCATAACATGGGATAAATCATAGAAGTGAAATGTAATCCCAATAATCATAACTTAAAACATGAAACTTTGTGGCATACACACATAATCATAGAGAATCATTTCTTGTTAGTCAAGACTCATTTCCAAGACTATCTTAGTGGACAAAGTCCCTTTCTGAATCGAGTCACCCTCATTCCAGTCCTGTTTCACTGAACCGATATAACCTACCGTTCCAGCCATGTCTATCTCATGAGATATAAATTCATTACCCAATGCATTGGAGGGAGATATAGGTCCCACCCATCTTATATTGAATCCTTTCTTATGTGTGCCACATAATCATAAATCATACATCATCGCATAACACATTTAACAAAAATGGGATTCTTGAAACATCAAGACATCATAAAACAAATCACATAAGGTAAAGGAATTCATAAAAATAATTCCATCACAACATGATCAAATCAATTTCATATTAGGGATAAAAATATAACCCTTTATTTATCTTAGATGGAAAATAATTTTGATAAAACTCTTGAACTCCATTCTTGAGGAAAATATCCTTTCTTCTTCAAAAACATTTTTCCTTTCTTAACATGTCATACAACTTTAAAATAAAAGAAGTTGATTAAAAATAAACTTGAAAACTTGTAAAGGAATCTTCTTGGAAATAATGTTTTAAAAATCCATTCATGCCGTATAAGTTAAAAAGAAAACATTATTCTCGTACTTTTGTCGAAAAAGTCAAAAAGTACCTCGTACGAAAAAGCGACAAAAGATTCCTTTCATATTCTTTACTAAAAACTCACCGAAGGGTAAAATTGGATTTAAACTATTTTAAGTGGATGGAAACAATATTACATATTTAGGGAACATGGATGTGGATGATAAAATACACCCTAGTAAATGTCAAAGTAAAAACAATCTCGGATAAAAATGAGATTGCGATATTTCCCTTACCTTAGGTCCAATTTGCTTCGTATGTGTCCGAACCTCCTGTATAATGATTTAAATAATGTCATTGACTTATTACAGAATCATATTCATTGTTATGATATCATATATGGTTCACTTATGACTTTATATTACCCGTTCGTTTGTAAATTCCATGTTAAAGAAGCGTTTTGGGTAAAATCGTTTCATTTATCATAGGTGTTTTGACTTGTTGTTCTTGATATTATTATTACTTATATCATGATTTAATTACTTCCAGAATATAAAATATGATTTATATATCATATATATTCAGTATATATATATATATAATAGATAGATAAATGAAATGAAAAACACCGTTCATGGAGACGGTAGTCCGTACGTACGCATGAACGCTGTTTTCCTTTCCTTATTGTCTTGAATGGAAGTAAGTAGATGACATACATATACATATATACATAAATACAGTAGCTTTATAATGTCATATATTTCATTATTATTTCTTATATATACATTTTAATCATTCTTAAATGGTTAACATGGATAATGAATCTCATCGCGTCGTGGAGATGGTATTCCGTACGTACGCACGCGCGGTGATTTTATTTTTCCGTAGGATGGATAGAAGGTGAATTAGGGTTGTTTCATATTTATAATAACATATCAGTATGTAAGTAATACTGATGTTATTACTTTGTCATGAAACAACTAAATAAGAAGAAGTTGAAGAAGAAAGAAATTGAAAAGATCAATAATGGATATTACCTCTTCTTTGAAACGCCTCTTTGAATCCTTCACTTAGGGAACTAATATTGGTCTTTGAAGAAGACCAGGACCTCTAGGATTATTCTAGGGAAGTGTAGAAGGTATTTTGGAAGGGGTTGGCCGAGCTTGAGTGCTCAATTTGGTGTGAGGAGAAGGGGGAGGAGGTGCCCTTTTATAAGGGAGGAGAGGGGCACCTTAGGAATATCTCAAAATATTATTTTATATTAAAGTCAAAATCGATTTATAATGGTTCCAAAGGGTCTTATTTCGAAGCTAAAGTGGGTATGGGTCGAAATCCTATCAAAAAATAGGATTTAGACAAGTTTAGGTTATTATTTTAACCTTATCAATTATATTTAACTCTAAGTTAAATAATTTAACTTTTACCGTGTCTTTTTGTTTTCTTACACTATATGGTTAATACACTTACTATAACATTCCAAACGAACCCCAAATTGTTTATTATTGATATATATCCTTATCTAAGTCATTTTGCAGAACTTTAGATTTTTAGGAATAAAATAACAATTAATAAATTAATATTAGATTTAAAAACTATTTTGTGTCAATTTTGACACTATTTGATATATGATTTTTGTGAAAGTCATAACAGAATTATATGTTCGAACCAAGTTGATTAAATCAATAATAATATATCATAGTAACCTAGAAAATTAGTGTAATTTATAAAAAGTCTCAAATGACATTTATTTTGGTGTTTATAACACCAATTATGTCAATATTTCATTAATAAGATAATTACTGCATCATCATTGTGTCATAAGTAAATTCAATTATTTAATGTCTAAAAATTATAAATAAAATACCATTATGTAGGAAATCTTTTTATATTTCTAATTAATATTTATAGTCGAATTTATCTTATGTATAACCCTATATTAAAAATGTTTTTGTAAATAAACTTTGATTTTAACTCTTTTAACTCTTCTTTGAATTAAATAATAATAAATGTCCTAATCTAATCCAAGTGGGCCTAAATGGTCATATATTATTCCTAATTTTGTTTTTGGTCGAATTAAACTTATCCAATAGAATTAGGACATGTGTTAGGGTAATAGTAATATCAAATTTACCCTTAGTTACACTATTTACTTTTAACCGTGGTAAAAAAAAGTAAAAAGTTACTATTCACCAAAAATTATTTTCATCTCATTGAACCACATTTTACTTACTAACATCAACCGTGTCTCTCGGATTTTTGAAATTCCATTCACAGAAGCGGTAAAATTATGTTTTATGAAAAATTCAGTTTTTTAACTACCACTTAGTAGTTTCACTATTCATGAAAAATTGATGTTTTTCAGAACAATGCCAAAATTTCATCCTAAGCTATATTTCATATTCCGAATTCAAAAATGAAGTCTATTTTACCAAATTCATAACATAGAAATTGCATTAATTAATTTTATAATTAAATCCCGCTGTTAAAACAAATAGCGTGTTTTTAAGAAACAATATCTCTCAAAAGATTGACACTTGATTATGTCTGGTTTAAATGTGAAATTACATTCAATGACCAAAATTGTATTAAATTGTAAAAATATATTCTAAATATACTTTAAAACTACTCAAATTAATAATTTATCACTATTAATTATTTCGATTAAAAAAGTTGTTTTTTAATTATAATTTAGTAATTTTCACTATTCATCGGAATATGAAAGTTATCCGAAAAGTACCAAAATTTCACCTTAGGCTAAATTTGATACTCCGAATCCAAAAATAAAGTCCATTTTGAGAGCTAAAATTTCTAAAATTTAAAAAGTGGTTATTACTATTCATTACGGCTAGTTTTAATAATATTTTAATAGCATATCGTTGTTTTGTGAAACTCAGTATTGCGTACTACACACGCTATCGAGGAAGGTTGTGATTGCGTGTAATTCAAGTCAAGTCAAGGATGCGTGTTGTGCAAGCTCCTTTTGGTGTAGCGTACAACACAAGACATTAGTGAAATTAAAAAGAATATTTTTCATAAAATCTTGGGCTGTTACATCTTCATTACATAATGATCATACAAATGAATTGAATGAATAAATATGATATATATTACACTAATACCATTCTGTAAATGAGGTATCTATAACCTAAAAATAAGAATAAGAATTTATTTGACAAAATACGCATAAGAACAAAAAAAGCAATAAAAACCCGAATAACAAATAACAAATAAATATTACTAAAAAGAAGCTAAGAATATGACCATATATGATATCATAACAATGAGTACGATTCTGGAATAAGTCAATAACATTATTTAAATCATTATACAAGATCTTCGGACACGTACTAAGCAAATTGGACCTAAGGTAAGGGAAAATCACGCAATCTCATTTTTATCCGAGATTGTTTATACTCTTGTATTTACTCGGGTGTATTTATCATCCACATCCATGTTTCCCCAATATGTAAAACTATTTATATCCTCTTAATTTTTTTTAAATCCAATATTACTCATTGGTGAGTTTTAGTAAAAGATATGAAAGGAATATTTTGTTGTTTTTCGTATGAGGTACTTTTTGACTTTTCCTATCAAAGTATGAGAAGAACGTTTTTTAACTTATTTGGCATGAATGGATTTTTATCATTTCCTAGAACATTATGTCCATGAAGCATCCTTTAAAATTTTTCAAGTTTATTTTTAATCAACATCTTTTATTTTAAAATTGTAGGACATGCTAAGAAAGTAAAAATGTTTTTTTAATTAGAAAGGATATTTTCGTCAAGAATGGAGTTCAAGTGTTTTATCAAAATTATTTTCCATCTAAGATAATATAAGGTTCTGTTTATATCCCTATTTTTACATTGATTTGATTATGTTATGATGGAATTATTTTTATGATGTCCAATTATCTTATATGGATTATGTTATGATGGCATGATGTTTAAGAATCCCATTTTTATTACATGGGTTATGCTATGATGAATGATTTATGATCTAGTGTCACACATAAAAATGGTATCATTATGAGATGGGTGGGACCTATATCTCCCTCAAATGAAATGGGTAAATATTTATATCTCATGAGATAGACATGGCTGGAACAGCAGGTTAATCCGGTTCATTGATACATGACTGAAACGAGGAGTGAACTCGGTTCAGAAATGGACTTTGTCTGCTAGGATAGTCTTGGAAATTAGTCGTGACTAATATGAAATGATTCTCTATGATTATGTGTGTATGAAATAATGTTTCATGTTATGATTATTGGGATTAAATTTCACTACCATGATTTATCCCATGTTATGATATTATGATCTCTTTTGCAAGGTAAGATTTCTAAAATGTTATGTTCTTATGAATATGATGTGATTGATATTTCTTTTTTTCAACCTTAATGAGCATTTGAGCTCACCCTTTTGTATGTTTTTATTTTCCCATGGTCAGGAAGAAGGGTATTAAGTAGGATATTCCCAAAAGGGATACTAGATATGATGAAATAAATGGGAGACAATGTAGATGCTTTATGAACCAGCTGTTTATGTTTCCCAGTTTCTAAAGACTCTATACCTATACGGTCCTATTGTGGTTTTGTTATATGTTGTAATAACTGTGCTTAAATTTTGAAGTAATAACAATGTATGTAATATATGGGTCATTATAGCCATTGAATATAATAATGTGGAAATAGGAAAATGTTACCATCAACTTTGTCACGGGTCTCCCAATGAAGTCAAAAAAAATAAAGTGATATGGGTTGTGGTTGACCAACACACCAAGTCTTCCCATTTTATTGCTATTCGAGAAGATCTCATGCTTGAACCACATTCAAGGATATATGTGAAGTAATTGGGGAGAATTCACGGTGTTCCACTCTCAATTATCTCTGACTATAATCCAAGGTTCCCATCTAAATTATAGAGGAGCCTTCAACATACTTTGTGTACTGAATTAAATTTCAGCACAGCATATCCCCCCCTAACTGATGGCCAGTCTGAAAGAACTGTTTAGGCGCTTGAAGATATGCTAAGAGCCTGCTCTATATAATTCAAAGGGGTATGGGATCAGTTTCTCCCATTGGTTGAGTTATTATACAAAAATAGCATCCACTTGAGTATTCAGATGGCTCCATATGAAGCTCTGTATGGAAAGTGACTTAGAACTCCAACCTGTTGGGATGAAGTTGGAGAAAGAAAGCTACTTGGACCCGATCTTATTCAAGAGATGACAGAGAAGGTTCAAGTCATCTAGAAACACATCAAAGCTACTCAAAGTCAGAAAAAGAGCGATGCTAACAATCGTCTAAGGTACTTGGAGTTCGACGTTGGAGATAAATTCTACCTTTGAATATGTCCATGGAAGAGAGTCATGTGATTTGGGAAGAAAGGGAAGCTAAGCCCAAGGTATATTGACCCCTTCGAGATCCTTGACCGCATAGGATCCTTGGACTATATTCTTGCACTTCCACCGAATATGGCTTAAGTTCATGATGTGTTTAATGTATCACTACTAAGGAAGTACATACCAGACCCCTCACATGTACTAAACTCAGAGGTGGTGCAGCTGGAAGATGATCTCTCTTATGAGGAGTAGCCAGAAAAGATTCTGGATCGGAGAGATAAGGTTCTACGCAACAAGACAATCCATCTTGTCAATGTGTTTCGGAGGATCCACAAGTTTGAGGAGTCAACTTGGGAACCAGAAGAGGCAATGAAGGAGAAGTACCCTCACCTGTTTGTGTAAAATGAAATTTCAGGGGTGAAATTTCTTAAGGGGGGAAGAATGTAACGACCCAAAGTTTTTCAATGGACATTCCCTTATTATAATTATGTCATAAAATAACATGAAAACACAATATAATGAACTACAGAGTTATACGTGACCTTTAAACATAAGTTTTTCACTTCTCTATTTAAAATTTTAAAAATCTGACATACACAATTGTGTTCAAGATTCTTTTTGGAGTCCAATAAAACCAAAATAATTTTTGGTGAATACTAACATACCCTTATGAATAGTAACATACCGTTATGAATAGTGATATACCCTAATTAATAGTAACCATAGCTTTGATGGTATAAAAATAATATTCAAGTGAAAGTATGACGTACCTATATTTTAGAATAAGTAATTGAATGTTTTAAAACTGTTTTTAGTAATAAACCATGATTTCAATGAAATATTACATTAATAATATTTAGAAAATTATTTTTAAAAAATGGGCTTCTTTTTTTGGATTCTACACGTCTAAAAATGGTTGACATAAATTCTTGAGATTTTTCTGAAATACTTGAATTTTTTATGAATAGTGAAATACCGTAATTTACAAAAATAAGCTAAATAAGCTAATTATATAGTCATGTGTTATGTTCTATTGATTTCATCCCACTTGGTTCTGGATCACATGATAAAATTATAATTCATGGTCATTCAAGACTCACAATTCCTTGTCTTAGGTGAAATTAATAAACTAATGAATTTTATATTAAGGAAACCCCTCTCCCCTCCACTATAAAAATCACCCTTCACACCCTCATTTCCTCACACCACTCAAGCTCTAAGCCTTCAATAAATTCTACACAAACATCCTCCATAGCCCCTATCCCATGTCCAAGAGCATTTGGTCTACTAAAAATACCAAGCCTAGATTCCTTAAGGAGAATCTCAAGAGGAGGACTTAAGAGGTAATTTCTCTCCCTCCTCTCTTTTAATTTCCTTTCAAGTTCAAGTTCATTTCTTGATGTTTCCCCATATATCATCATCCAAATGGTATTGTAACTCTAGTATTATAAATATAATTAAATTTTATAATGCAAATGGGATATTATATCATCCATCCCCCTTTCCCTCTTCCTTTTATTTTATTAAGGAGAACGTTCTTCGTGAGGTGTTAATTTATCACCTTCAAGAACGACACGTTTTCTTCTTCCATTTATACCTTCATATCTGGTCATGAAACCATTTTTATTGTTGAAAAAGAACATGATATATTTATTATCTCCTATTTAAAGTTCGGTAACTAAATTATGACCATATTATTAAGTGATAAGTTAAAACAAGTTCATTGTGATCGAAAAACCACCCAAATTAACCCAAATAATCATCATTTAATTCATATCTAATGACTCATCCACATGGATATAATTTTATTCATTATAAGATAATTCAAACTCTTTTAATATCATTTATAAAATTTAATATAATTTCTGAATGTTTACACATGTTCAACACAAACAACAATTTAAGAATACAAGTGAACCACTCAAGAAAACCATAAAAACAATCATTACCGAATAATGTTTTTAAAATATATAACTCTTCCAAAGGCTCATAAAATCACTTAATGAAACTATAATGAACCATATTAATGTACAAAAGGTTTCGGATTTCTAATTGATGAATATAATGTCATTATACAGGACATTAAAGAGAAGGAAGCTTTCAGATATAAGGTAAGGGAAAATTCTCGAACCCAACTTTCAGCCTTCGGGTTCTCCTTCATTCACTGCATTTTGATATGGTTACTCCTTGGAGATAATTTGTTCATAATTTTATTTCCTTTTCAGGGACATACATGTTTACCACTACTATTTATGTCAAACAAAATTTTTTCCAAAATAACTCTTCCTTTAAGAACTCACCTTTTACTTCTCATTCAAGGTTGATGGTTCTTGTATCAAGTATGTTATTCCCTCTTTGTTTTGGGAACCCAAAGTTTATGAATGTTTTATTATGGGATGTAACCCATTCCTTTACATGGATTAGTTATGTTCAATTTTGATATATGTTCCATGTGGCAATCATGATAAAGATAATGTTATGATGTGACGGGTGCGCCCGGAATTATATAGCACAATATGAATGTTTCAAAGTGACAGGTGTGCCCAGAATTATTCAGCGCTCCAATGAATTGGGTAAAGTGATGAATCTCATGATTAAATTTGAAATTATGTGTGAACAAGATTCTAGCAAGGTTTTCAAGTATGTGTTGTATTTAACCACTAAGACATGATGTTTCATTTTTTATGCTTTTCCACATTTCATGTATTTTATTTATGCTCTTATCATGTTCATGATCTTGTGATTATGTCATGATTATTCTCACCCCATGTTGTATTATACTTATAAATCCTCTTACTAGGCTTTTAGATCGCCCATTTTTATGTAAAACCTCAAGTGTCTACATGTATTAAGGAGAGGACAAGTGCCAATAAGAATCTATAATAGAAGAAATTAAATAAATATTTATGCTTGATGTTGTAATAGTTATGTACAGTCCTAGTTTGCACAAGACACTAAACCTTTGGATCCTCTATGTTAATACTATTATGTTTTTTATCTTTAAAATGATTTAATTTTAATTTAAGAAAAGACTGGGTCGCTATAATCATTGTCTCGTGGAAATATCATGTTAAATGTTGTTACCATATTTCCATTTAATAATAATCATTCTATATCATGCTTTTATGTTCATATTTCTCTAATGATACAATGATATTAATATTTGCTAACATGTACTACATTCTTCATGTTATTCTTTGATTAATCACTTACTAGGCTTTATAGATCACCCTTTTCTTATGCATGTCCTCAGGTTATCCCATGCAATGCTAAGTACGAAGGAATGTGTGTGGTCTTGTAAAAGAAGTTTTCAGAAAAAATGTGTATTTAAGGTTTTAAGTTCTTATGTAATGTTCCCAATCCCCAACCACACTATACCTCTCTATATTTTATGTTGTATCAAGTGAATATTTTATGTAATAAATTAAGTTAATGTGTGAAATAAAGAGTAGGGTTATTATATGGAAACCATGCACCTCTCACAAGAGTTAGACTGGGTGTTCCTTGGTTAGCTTGTAAAATAATAAAACTTGTCTTCCAAACATTATAAATTTCTTTTTAAGAAATTTATATCCACTAATACTATTTCCCCATGGCTTTCCTGACTGTGCGAGTTAATTGTGCACTCAACACAAGAAATCCCAAAAATAATAAATTTCAACCGGCTCAATATAAAACATAGGAAATTATCAAATATAAATAAAATAATAAAATAAAATTCCTATAAGAGGTAATGGTGTGTCGTGATTATTAATTGAATGTTAGTAAATATAACCATTCTCCAATATAAATCTTGGGATTTATAACCATTGGTAATAATGTTACCAATATAATTAGTGTGTATAAAAGGATAATTACAAGAGATAATTGATGAATAATGAAGAAACAATGGCCTCAAATAGTAAAATCATTCTTTTTGATGCACATTTATAAAAAAATAGAGGTATATATCATCACAAGGTTTTTCCCTTCACCAATCCCATATAAATATTCAATAAGTAAGGTTTGAACTAAATCGACAATTATAGAAGTTCATGTTAGTGTATATTTCCACAAGATCAATTTTATTTGGTTCACCCCATGAATGTACCATAATCACATACCTTACCCTTATAGATTATTTTAGTGTGATTAGAGGTCATATATCATAATCACAGTATTGTAATGTTATAATTTCCATTTGAAATGAAAAATAGTTTTCTCCTACCTCATTTTCATTATTATTTTATTTTACAAAATACATATGAATATAAGATGAATATGATAAATAGATTCTTGGATATAGGGAAACATATATTTTTTTTAGAAAAATATATAATTTTAATTAATATTTTAATTAAAATTGACTTTCAGGAAATCATCATAGAAAATACAATCAATTATATTATATATTATCATATAATTTTATAATGTCCCAAGTAATTTTTATATGGTTCAAAAAGTATAGTATGTCATAAAATCTATTATTTTTCTAAAAATAAAGATTTTTATTTAAAATAGAAAAGTCTCATGTTTAGAAAAAAAATTTAAAAAATAAATTATTTTTAGAAACCATCACATTGAAATTATGTTATGAAGAAGTTGTGGGTATTTTCTAAAATAAATTATTTTTTAGTTAATAGTAAAAATATTTTTTTTATGATTTCTATTATGAATTCATAAATATTTAATTATAATTTAATATTTAAAATAATTTTTTTCAGGAGAAAAAATAATTTATTTTATTAACATAATGTATTTTAAGGAATTCAAATGATTTTCCAAACCTATAAACAACATTCCAAACTAAAAAGGGGAATTAATATTTTTTTAAAAAATATTGTGTGGAAATATTTCTTTCTCATACCCGATGTAATTTTAAAATTTTCATTTCAGTTATATTATAGATAAAAGTCAAAAACAATGCCTTAAATGTTGAAAGTAATGAGCCAAAACCAAGGGTAAGCTAATGCTTTTTAGTTTTCAAAACCTATAATTCCAAGGTCTATATTGATATATTATCAAAACAATATCCTCATTTCCATATAAATACACACCTCTCCACCTATAGTAACCCAGGACCCTTACACATATTTTTACATGACCTTTAACATGAACATATAACAAACAAAACAGAAGGATCAAGAGTCCTAGTTTATTTTTGTGACTAGGTTCATAAAACATCAACATAAAACTAAAATAAAACATATTTAATTTAATATCCATACTGAGATTCTAAATCTATTTGAACTTTTAAAACTGAATAAGATAACATGGGTAAGACATAAAAAATGGAGAACGACAACACTCATTAAGGTAATAAGTGTGATAATAAATCACAACATATCAGTCAAATTGAATAACTTGATACCAAAAATATAAGTCTCATGAATGATTATATGGGAAAAATAAATAAACTATATATAGTTATAGGATAATGGAATCTTAGTAATGTATAAACATCACAATTTATAACATCAAAAGAATAATTCAAGGCTCACTGTAGAGACATCATAACATGGTGGACAGAGTACCATAAGGGATTAGGTTTAAGGAATAAACCGATTATTATCTCCCCAAGGGATATAAACATTACCAATAGATTTTGAGTTCTATCTTGGAAAAACCATCATAACATGTACATGCATATTTGTTCCAGATAAGGGAATAAAACATAATTCATATGGACAATAAATACTCATAGAATGTAATGGGTTACAATGTCTTGCCTCAAATAATTTTTAAAAAATATTTCATAATTATTATAAAGATAATAACGAAATAAATATTATGTACATTCATAGTTGAATCAATAAGAATATGGCTCAAATATGGAGTTCATTTGAAAAATTATTGATAATTACATACAGAAATGTACCTTTAAAAGAGTGATTAATGGAATGAATAAAATATTTATAAAAAATGTAAGGATTTTCAATTTTATAGAGGTAACCCAAAATAGTTAAACATAAAATGGTTATAATATTATGAAATCATGAATGGGTAAAATAATTTAATAGGGTGGTATATGTTTTGATTGAAATACATAAAAGTTTCATTTGAAGAGGTTTTATTTTATATAAGGCATTGAGAAAGGAGCATGTTTCCAGTATAACCCCAAAAAATAATGGGAGATTAAGCTATTTAATTATGTAAGAGCCTTATATACATAATTTAAATAATTTTATAATTTCTTATGAAGATATAAAGGGGTTGAGATAGAAATAAGGTGTACCTGAAAAAAAGATGGTGGTTTAGAGAGTTCTTTTACCTCAAGTTCAAATTCATTCCACACATTCACTTAAAATCCTTTATAATGTAATTATATTTAATAAAAACTTCATGATAACCTAATTAAACTATATTTTATTTATTTTTAAGACATTATTATGATTTATAGTAATTTAATTGAGATAAAAAGTCTATATCCAATATCCCACGGTCATCTGTTTCATTGTTCCAATGATGGATTAATTTTTAGGTAACTATGAGGGTTATTATGGTATGGTTTTGTAAATATATATGCGTGATTAAATATTTTAAATTTTATTTATATAATTAAATATGTTGTAGATATTAATAATATTAAAATAAACATAGTTATTATTGTATAAATACTATCGTTTTATGATTAGTTCACTTACGTGTATTTTACAAACACAGTGAACATACACTGTTTTATTTAACCATATAACCATTTATCCATTACATAATATGAAAATATATAATATATTGATCTAGTTAAATTTTCACAATAATTAATGTATCAAAACCATACTCTAAAAAGTGGGGAAAAATAAATTATGTTGCTCATGGATGCGGTGAACTGGTCATAATGTCCACAACATTTTTGTTTTAGAATTAAATGAGAAGAGGTGGGGTAATGGAAATTATATTGACACAATAACATTCAAGTATAATTATTATAATATATTAATTATTTCTTTTTTATGGCATAGATTTTGTGGTGGTGGATTTTTAAATGTATTAAAAGAGATAAATTTCTAATTTTACCTCTTGGAATATCCCCTTTTAGAAAACATATTACAACACCTTGGTATTTTCTTTTGGTGAGACTAGAACAATAAAGACATGGGGGATATTTTTTAAAATAATTTTTCATAATTTTTATATGATTCCAGGCTTTGAATGTATGAGGGTAAGGGTGGTATTTATAATGGGAAGAGAAGGGTGTTTTTTAATATAATATTAATTAATTAATTAATTAGGATCTTGACTAAAAACAGTGACAAATCTAGTGATAATAAATATTATTTTATGCATTTGAGTTCCTTTTAATGGCTACTAATACCATCCATTGATTATTTATTCATGCTTTTAATTTATAATGTTAAATAGCATATTTTCTATATTTCATTACTTACCAAATACTCAACTATTTTTGAAAATTATGAAAATCCAGCCTGACCATTTTTCTACAAGTATATTTTAAAAATGAAATATTTTTTACTAGAATAATTTTATAAATATGATATTTGTAATTTTCAAATAAGATCCTTATTTATTTAAAAAATAAAATATATTCTATTCTATTCTATTTTCTGACCCACTAATAATATACGTACGGTCACATAAATTTATATCATAATTATAATGAAACTTTATATAGTTTTCTAAACCAATTTTACGAAAATATAAATTCTTTAAAAAAATTATATATTTCCTAAAAATATAATTATAATATATGTGATTCATACAAATAAAAACACATATTTTATCATTTTCAAAAAATATATTTTTTATCATGCTATAAATATTCTGTATTTACATTTTCTAAAATAAAAAATATTATTTTAAAATTAAATAGGTTGGGATGCTATTTTAATAGTAATGATACTATTCCTACCAGTTGGATTACAATTCCAATGGTCATATTACCATTCCAATAATTACATGTGGAATGATGATATTGGTTACCAACCTTCTATAAATACCTCATTTTTCATTCTTTCTTCACTAACTTATTTTTTCTCTAAAGTATTTATATTTTTTCATTTTGAAAATGCATTTTTCAATAATAATATTTTTTTTTCATTTATATAGTGTTGTATATTTGTCCGTTCATTCTATGGGATCACAAAAACCCAAATTTTCTTATTACAGTCTTTTTGTAATTTATCTTATTATAATGTTTAAATTGTTTTGTTAATATTTATACTCTAAATAATATTTTCAATTCAATATAATATAATTTTACATATTTTATAATAATACATTTCTGAATATGAATAATTTATATAATTGAAATTGAAACTCTAATGATAAAAATTATGGCTTGTTATATTCTACCCCCTTAATAAATTACATCCAAAACTTTTCATTTTACCCACTAAGATGTAGCTAGATGACTGTAATTATATTTAATTTAATCCTATAGTTACCATGTTCCCTCCTTGAACATATGGTTCATCCATGGTACTTTGACTAGGTGAGTAGTCTTGTTATATAGAAAATTGTCTCTATGAATCACGATCTTCAGAGTGTTATACTCATAAGAGAAATTGTGATCTAGATATATAACCTCTAGATTAAATACATATGAGGTATCTATTGTGTAATTCCACATGATGAATCCAAATAACACATTATTTACTAGGGAAATAGTTGGTGGGAGTTAAATTCAACAGGCCACAACTCCTACGTGATCAAGAATAAAAAAGGTTTCAATGCATCTGGGACATAGATTTCCCTTCATTCCAAATCCAATGAGTCAGTTCAATATAGATATATAGAGGAAAAATATTCTCCAACCTCAAAATCCATGTCTCTTTGGTGTATATCAACATAGAAATTATTTCAACTCTGAAAAATCCTAATGTGTTGTGGAATGGTCTTGACCTTTTCTACCATCTCTGGTCTAAACAATTTGTATTCACAAACTTCATCCAGACACACATTTTTCGTACCTCTCATCCCTCAGATTCAATCATATGTATCAATATGGATTCATGAGTAGAATATATTATTTTATGAACATTAAACTTGGGTAAGATGTTTGTCCCATCCACTTTTGAATTCAATTGAGAAATCTATCAAAATACCCTCAAGTGTCTAGATTAACCACTAAGATTAGATATATGTCTGAGGTTGATAGTTTGTACTAATGTTCCACATTATTTTCATATCATGTTGGTGAATTTTCCATATTTTTAAGCCAAATCAAGGATTTTAATCACTTAAAATTGGAAGTACCATTCCATACAGAGTTACTACTTCTCTAATTTATATTTATTAAATTTTATCGAGTGGGAAACCCTGCCAAATGATAATTAAGTGAGTATTATTTGTAGGAAAATATACTATAACCCATATGGTATTATTTCCATTGTATTTTATTGGATGTACTATGAAAAAATATATAGTGACTCTTTCCCATTTTCCATATATGTATGAGTAATTTTTTCATCATCCACTTGCAATTTTACATTTTTAACTTAACTTACTTACATACCTAGTAATTTGATGTATATTCTATTATCGCATTCTCTATGTTTCCCCACAATAATCTCTCTTAGAGATCCTAATACATCTTCATACTCCCTAGGTTAATAGTGAATGTCAACCTATGTGCACCATTAAATCACACTATATTTATCATATGATTTGATGGTACCATAGTCATGACCCAAATCATACAAATACTTTATCAATTGTTAATTTTTTGGGATTTCCCTTTCCTTATATCTTATACCTTCTTCTATATTTCCTCATAATTATTTTGGGAATCCTTAATATTGTATTTAACGGATGGTTGAGGAATAATTTGAGCATGTTTAATTTTGTTTCTTCAATTATTACTTCCATTTCAATCATTTTCATGTCTTTAATGATTGGATCAATCTCATTATTATTCATTAATAATGTTGTATGATCCTTTCCAATTATATCACCCTCCAATTTATTTGAATTCCCATAATGATAATGGATTGAGTAGTTAGAGTCCCTAATAATTTATAATTATCTTCATTATTGCATGTTAATCTCCTTTTATATGAATATATATTTAAGTATCTTATGATCCACATATATTTCACACTTCTCCACATAGAAAGAATAATATCAAATTTTCAATGTAAAATATCACTACACTAATTTCCATATCATGATTTGGATAGTTGTTATCATAGAATTTCAACTACATTGGGATATATGATATCACATTATCATTTTTCATTAGTACATTTCCTAAAGCCTTCCTTGAAGAATTCTAGTATAACATGAAAAGTTCTCCATTTGAGGGAAGTGTGAGTAAAGGTTCTGTAATAAGCCTATTCTTCAGTTCCATTAATCTTTCTTCGCATTTAATAGCCCCGATAATCTATAATTCCCCATATGTTAGGATGGTTTATAAGATTTATAATCATTATAATTTTTCACAAATCATTGATCGCACCCATTTGGATCAAAAAAACAATGGATCTCTATCATAAATATTGGTATTATTTACTCCTCAATCATCATTGTCTTTAAATGATTCATAGGTAGAGTTGATGGATTTGGAACACCGTAGTAGAATTTGAGTTCCCTTGGAAATCCTTACACACCATTTAGTTGGAGGAACACAGACTATTTAGTCTGGTTTCTATAGAGGTTTGGGTTTGTCTCAGAGTTAAATATGGCATGTTGTGTAGTTAGGCCACATGCCATTTATCGCTCCCCACACAGACAAGCTGTGTGGCGGAGCACACGGGGAGGACCAATGTGGGAAGACATGTCCAGGCACATGCTGTGTACAGACATACAAGGAAGTAATTTGTGATAGGGTAAGAACCTTGTGCATAAGGACATGTCATTTTTAAAGTACATGGACACATTAAGACTTACACGGACACAACCAAGAGCATAAAAACGACCCCAGGTGGCTGAGGCACACCGTGTAGTCCACCTACATTCCATGTAGTTCTAAAATGTAGTGATCCATTTAATACTAGGGGCATGACCAGGTAGAGTAGTTGAACCACATGTTATGTGGGTATCATAATATGTTTTGTACCCCTTTTTTCCTGATGAGGAGACTTCAACCTCTCGTATCTCCTTCGTTTGGGTGAAAATTTTGTCTTGTGAGTGGCCTATCCTATGTTTTTTTCCACATAGAACATAATTTTTCCTCCATAGTGGATTATGAGATATAATATGTTATGTTTCTGTCTTGAAACAAATTTTGGAAATGATCAACAATGGAGTAGATCAGGTAGGATCATCAGAGAGATTAGAGTGTCACCCTATTGTGCGGAAAGGTGTAGGTGCTCAATCATCTATTAGAGTAAAACCCCTATAAAGGGTAGGGAATTGGTCCTTGATCAACTTTCAGAGTGGAACCTAAAATGAGGGATAGAATGGGTCTTCTATTGACTATTAGAGTGGTACCATACTACTGGGATATGGCATGGGTCTTCTAATTATCCACTGAGTTGTACCCTCATGTGGAGTCATGCCATGTGTCCTCGATTACTTAAGTAGAACCCTCCAACTAGGCTATGCGTGGATCCTCAACTATGAGTGTGGAACCATCCTAATGGGTAGGGCATGGGTCCACTACTTTTTATATTATTGGAACCCTCCTATGGTATCACGATATGGGTCCTAGACTATTATAGTGGCACCCTGATTCTTGGCTGGGCATGGGATCTCTACCTACAATAAGAGTGTCTCCCTCTAGTTGGGTTTGGCCTTGGCCCTCTACTGATTACTTGAGTGGAACCCTCTTAAAAAGATAGGGTAGGGTTAATTTATCTACCTAATGAGTGTCACACCCTATTTTACTAGGGCATGGGTCATCTTTATAGATATTGTGTCCCCCTGATTGTATAGGATAGTGGCTAAGTGTTTCCTAACTTGGATGTCTCTTTAGATAGACATGTGAGATGCTTGGCATCATTAATGGACTTTTGGAAATATTTTAACTCTTTCCTAGGATAGGATGTAACATGGATATCCCTTTATCTCTCATTTGGGTTTCCTTGGTTTGATAATATATATATATAAATATTTCTTTATCTATGTCGTTGTATTTTTTACTTTATTTATTTGGGAAGATCTGTATGTTGTCTATTCTTACTATGTCTCTTATGGATCCCCCTTCACCTTTCAGTTCATTCTAATCAATAATTATATACTCACCCTTGTGTGGTATTTACTAACATAGATCATGTATTGTGAATATGATGGAATCGTTGACGTCTGTTATAGAGGGGTCTTAGGGATACCTGGTGCATTGGACCGCATACGGTGGTCAGAGCTTAGAGATCAGCAGCTAAGCTCTCTCAACATTTTTACTTCTCTAGTTTTTTCATGTTTGTACATTTTTCTAGTCTAGTGTATATTTTTTACCTTTAATTTTGATAAAATTACCAACGAATTATACTTCTTTCATCCAAAAGTCTTATTTACTATATTTTTCATATACCTTATCCTTTTTTAATTTTTTTTAGCATAGTATTCAAATGTTCCTCACTTTCCTCCTAAATTTTGGATGATATCTAGTTTTAATATATATAGAATACCAAAAATATGTAAATATAATCTCAAAAGATTATATTCATTGAGTATATGAAGATTATTACAAAATTAGTGAGTTTTAATGGAATCACTATGAACTTATAATGTCTATACCTTGTTCGAAAATAGTATTGGGAATATTTTACATCATTGCATTTAAATAGTGAAATCTCAATCATCAGTTTGAGTTAGATATTTTCTAGACCCCATATTATTTAATGAACAAGTCTTCAATATATTTCACAGGATACTTTTTATTTATCATAATTTTATTAGTTCACAATATTCAATGTAATGGTGCACTGGCCCAACGTTTTTAGTAATTAACATGACTAGTGCACCCCATGGTGAAGAACTCAAGCATATAAAACCATTGTCCAGATTCCCTTTCAACTACTTCTTGATTTCATTAAATTTGGTGGTGGATATTATATAGTGATTCAAGAAAATGATTATATATTTAATTAAATGTTAAATTTATTATTAACCCTCATATCCAAGTGGGTGACTAGAAAACACATGTGGTAATACATCAACATAGTCACACAAAATGGGAATATCTTTATGAATGATTCTCTCCTTTTGTCTCAATTATTTAAGAAAGTCATTTTCCTCATAAGGAAATAATATCCATGATTAAGAGGAATATTCCATATCATATTAATCCATATTCATAAACATGTAAAAAATTGGAGGATGATTTGCGATACAAGGATTTTTCCCTATCCTGGTAGTTAATGTTATATTTATATAAATATTTCCAATACATTTCTAGTATAGAATCAAATTCCACTAAAAGAAGTATCAAAATATTCATTGGTTGGTCTGGTCCACAAAAATAGGTTGAAAAGGAGTTATTTAGTTGGGATTAAATAATTTTCCTATTTTTTATTCTCATAGATTACTCATCCACAACATTTTGAGGTGGTTTTTGAATGGATCTGATAATCTATCATGATATGAAACAATGTGTAGATCCAAAATCAAATAATATATTTTCAATCATTGAATGAACTATTTGAAAACATTTCACCACATGATTATTCAGGTCCACCTAAATATTATTGATAACATAATCGTTTCCTTTGTCTCTAGGCCATAGATATTATTGTTGTTTATTATATATGAAAACTCTTCATTTATGGAATTTACATGAATAATGTATATTTTCCTTTATTTATAACACCATACTAGAGGATGACTGATTATTGGATCCTTTTTCTCTTCCATCACATTATTTGGATTCATTATCTCTCATCAGTATTGATTATATAGATGTTATTCTTTTCTACACAAAAATAATCTCCTCATTCCCTTGAGAGAGTTTCCAAGATGATTTTTCCTGCACTTTTTTCATGTGGTAAGTTGGGTTTTCTTTCCCCTATGGTATTTATATACTGATATTCCCAAATTAAAATCCATTTTATTATTTTTATCTCCAACACCTTGAGACCACTGAAAACCACCAATATCATTCTTGAAAATACGGGAATTATAGAGAATAAAATCATCTTACTTTAACTTCAATCCATGGAACTCCCTAAACATTTTATGATGTAGTGTTGAGGGAAATATTAATTGAAAAATATTTTCTTTAATACCTCCCATTTTTTGGAAATTATTTCCTTCTTGGTATTTCTGTTCTTCATTAGTACCCACCACTTACCATCTTCTCCATCTAATAGATATACGTCTAGTACAAAATTCACTTGTTTGGAGCATGTAAGTATAGATAATATCTTCTTAATCGATTTAATCCATTTTTATATGATTGGAGGATTATAAGATCAATTAAAAATAGGAGGCCTATTTTGATAAATTTCTCAATCATAACATTTTCATTCTTTGGATAAGGAGAAAGTACTACATGATTCGTTTTTTATTCATAACATGAATCACTTGATTAATTACATAAATGAATTTATAAACTCCCCATAACATCATGTTAGGAATTTCATAATGGAAATCATTACATTTTCTATCACATGGGTTGTTGGTGTGATTCCTCCTATTTGGCTCCATTAAATAAAGTAAATGTAATATTTGAATGAGAATACTTAAACTAGTGATCATATAAAATTGGAACAATGAAAAAAGAAGAAATAGTTTATAAATGATAAATATATCATAAATTATGAGTATCCAAGTTTGAATGGTGTTTATCAATGGTAATTATCCAATTACATTTATCTAACCAACAAATATATTCATGTCATTGGTAATGGTTCGTAAAGATTTTTTGAATTTTCCAAAGCATAATCATTAATATTTTATAACCCCTAGTATAATATAGTCACATCCCCTTGTAGTGTCTAGACAAGGATTTAATTTCTTCAAAACCAATCACTATATACTTTACCAAAATTCTTGTATGTTTACTTATAGATAGACTTATCACATGGGATTTAAAGAATGAATTCATTTTCTAATCCCAAAAGCATAATATGAATTGCACTGGTATCAACTATAATGAACCAACCCTCTTACATATATTATAACATGATTTTTAACATAAATATCCAATAGACATAAGATAAGGATCAGGAGGGGAAGTTTATTTTAGATAATAGATTCATAAAACATCTACATGGAACTAAAATAAAAAATCATTATTCAAATATCATTAATGATATCCTATGCTACTTTGACCTTCTACAACTGTATAGGATAACATGGGAAATACATAATCAAAATGGGGAATATATAAATCCTATTAAGGGAATATTTATGACAAAAAAGAAAATAATTTTAGTCAAATGACATAAATTGATACCATAATAGGAAAGGATCATCGCTAATCATATAGGAGCATCACATATAGACTACGGAATCATATTTCATGGAATTATAGAATTTTAGAACCATCATAATGCATGTAATCGTTTATAGATGTCAAGGATCGCAATCGATACATTATAACATAGTGGATAGAGTCCGATGATGGATTAGTTTTTCTCCTTAATCACTTTCATATCATCACAATAGATATTCAAATTACCAAATGAATTTTTGTTTTATCTAGGCCCAACCTTGATAACATGTACATGAATATGTTTTCAACAAAAGGGAATAAAAAATAAGCCATATTCTTGTGCAATACCCATGGGTAACATTTGGATTCCATAAGGAATAATAAAAGGATATTTTATAAGGACTACTAGGATTAGAAAGAATTAATTATTATGGATTTTAATATTTTAATTAATATGAATAGGTATCATGTATGATGTTTATGTGAAAATTTTATGATATATGGGAAGATAATTTATTACTAAAATGACCCATTAAAATATAATTTAAGGAATGAGTAAATAAATATTAAAGAAGAAAGGAATAGTGAATTTTCTAAAGGTAAACCAAAATGGTTAACCCTAAATTATTTCTCGTTTTATGAAATCATGGATGGGTATAATACATTAAAAAGGTGTTACACTAAATTATTAAGGGATAATAATTTCCCATTAATCATGTTTGAATTTAATGTATGTGTTGGGAAATAAATGCTTGCCTTATATAACCTCCTCAATGAAATTGAGAATATGATAGTTGAAAATATAAAATAAATATATATAATTTAGAAGAATTATATAATATAAAATTGATATATATTATTTGGTAGAGTGATCAAATGTGTAACCCAAATTGAATTTGGTGGTTTGGAGAGTTACCTTGCCCTGAACCAATATTCACTCATCAATTTCACTTAACATTTTAAATAATAGAATTAGATTTTCTAAAAAATTTATTGAAAAACAAATTAAAATATATGTTATTTATTTATAACATTTTATATTTTTTTATATTAATTTAATTTGGATAACAAATTAATATTTTTTGTCCCAAGGTTGTTTGTTTCATGTTTTTGAGGTTGGACTTGTTAGTAATTATGAGAGTTCTTATGGTATGGTTACATTAATCGATAAGTGTTATGAATTTTTTTAATATTATTCCAAGAGTTTAAAATTTTCTAAAATTTAAAAAATTATTAAAAATAAACATGGTTCATATAGTAAATATATTATCATTGTGTTTTTAATACACATTGATGTGTTTTCCCACCATGGTGAACATACTTACTTTTATTAAACCATATGACTATGTATCCATTACATAATATGAATCAATATATATTATATTTATTTAAAATATTTTCACCATTTTAAATGTGTTAAAATGATCCTTGAAAGTGGTGAGGGAAAAACAAAGTATATTTTTATTGGAGGTGGTGAACTGACCATATGGTGAACAATGTTTTATTTTTAGAATGAAATGAGAAGAGGATGGATAATGGATTTTAAATTAGCACTATAAAATTTGATTATATTTATTATGATAGATTAATTACGTCATGTTGAATGGAAAATATTTGTAGTACATAATGGAATAAAATTATTGATGAAGATATGTTGAGAATATTACATCTTTAGATTTCCTCTTGGATAATAATCCTTAAAGATCCTCATAATGGTATTTTGGTGAAATGAAAACTATGAGGACATTTGAGAGATTTTTGGGATGTGAATTGGGTCTAAACATTATATTCTAATAATATTATAAGGTGTAAATATATGGGGTTATGAGAGTTTGTATTTATAAGGGTGTGACAGGGGAGTTTTTGAATATAATAGTCATTAGTTTATCATTTTTATTTGGAAAACAATAGTGATGAATCTAGTAAATATATAAAATAATTTTGGTATTTTAGTTCCAAAAAATGTCTTCTTACATTATCCCTGATTTATTTATTCATGTCCTTAACTTGTAATGTTAAATATTGTATTTAGCTCTATTTTATTATTCACCAATGATACAACTATTTTTGGAAAATATGAAATATTCACCCAAACCCTTTTTTGATGTGTAATTTCAAAAAAATGGAATAAATTTTTAGAATTTTTTTTTTACAAATATGAGAAATTTACTTATAAAATAAGATTCATATTTATTTAGAAAATATAAATTTTTTTTTAAGATCAATTTTTGACCCTTTGAAAAAATACTTATGGTCTCACAAAATAATGTCATAATTATAAGGAAACACAATATTATTTTAAAAATCCATATTGGGAAAGTAAAATGTCTTATAATTTTTTATATTTATCATAAAATAAAAATAACACATAAGTGTTTTGAAAATATTCATACACATTTCTATATCATTTTGAAAAAAATGTATCATGATATAATTTTTTTATAACTTAAAATTATAAGATAAAAAAATATTTTTTTAAAATTAAATTGGTTGTCATAATATTATAACAGTAAGGTTAATATTCATAAAGTTCATATTACTATTTTAATTGTTATATTACTATTCTTACATTCAAATTTGTAATGGTCATATAAGTTTCTAAACATTTGTAAATAATGAATTAATTATTAATTCAATTATATTTTCTCAGAAGGTTAAATATAATTTCACATATATGTCATTGAGAAATTTTTCCCATAATTATACCTCTCTTAATAATTTCTAATGAGTCTTTAGGATTCTGAGGAACACTCCTCAAATTTTAAAAATCTATCTCAAAAGGTACGGGATTCTCTCATACACTCTTTACATCCTTTTTAGTTAGTATTCTAATTTCAATGTTATTTTGTTCTCATTCACTTAGGATTATTCCATTATTCTACCAATGTTATTCTAAAAATGATAAACTCGTATTCTCTCTCTTTAAGACTGTTTCATTAATCACTTGTTATACATGTTATATTGCTGAAACATTATTTTATTTTCCATGCCCTTATTTATATGTTGTGAATACCCAGACCTTTTTTGATTCAAGGGTATTAAGACATATGTAATTATACTTATTTTATTGATTATTTCTATGTTTCAATCCCGAATTCTCTTCTTTTGGGCTTAAAATGATGAAACGTTCATGTCATTAATCACAAATGTACCCAAACAATTTATATGAATCATATTATTTATATCTATGGGTTATTAATGAAATACATTATTATGATATATGGTCTATATGGAATTCTTAAATTAAGACATCTAAAGGGTGTGCCTTGATATAACCCTAATGCTTTGGATTAAGAATTAATCCCTAGAGATGATATATTTTATGATTCCATGTGGAATAACCTTGGTAATATGTTTTATAATATCTTGATATTACACCTTGGAGATATGATTATGAATATATAATTTTTATATTTTAGTCACATTTACATGATATATATCATATACATGTGGTTATACTCTCATTTTATGCCTCATTTCTTATCCATGATGATAGATCATGTTTTATTTCCATTATTTTTCCCTTACTGTGGGATTTATGATCATCTTTTTATGTTCTTGTATATCCCCAGGAAATTAGATATAGTGCAATGACCTAGGATTGAATAATAGTGGAGTCATTAAAAAATATTAAATAAATTTTATGTTCCTATTTTCCTTATATACTTCATGTATTATGTACCTAGTTTCTAAAACACTATAACTCAAAAGATCCTTCAAAGTTATTAATTTAATATTTTGTTAAGTAATTTTCAAAACAAAATAGTGTATAAAAAAGGAGAGTGACCATACCCCTAGAATTCAGGTTGATGTTGATACATAAAGACTACTCCCACAACCCTTTATCAATTAAAGATGTATTGTGGTGATATAGTGATGTGGGGATCACAATATGTTGAAGTAGTGATATGGTTATGTGGTAGTAATAGGATATGAAACTATAGATACATTTTTTAGGATATTATATAGTATATGGTATGTGGTTATGAGGGTATGGAATAGATGGAAGTTTAATGTTGTATGTCATTTGGATGTTAGGGGGAGTAAAAAATGGGGATCCAATTTAGGGGATAAATTCTTGAAATATTTTATTCATTATTACATAATAATATTTTTGCGGGGTTTTTTTGAATGGGACTTGGTGATATTGACTTATAGTTGAAATTAAAATAGATAACTAATCAATTTCATTATTTATTAATGAAAAATTTAGTTTTATTCATTCAAATCTATATGAGGGTTTTTAGGGACTAACTTAGTGAATAAAATTATATGCTCATCCTAAACTTCTATATCTAAATTTGATATTTTTATATGATATTTTTGTGATTATTATGAAAATTACTAGCATGAAATGTGGTGATCATTGGATTTTTATCTGATATGATTGATATTACAATAAGGTATTTATATTAGAGACTTTTTTACGTATAACATTATATCAAATATTAATATTATTTATTCATTTTATATTCTAGTTGGTGTTTATTGGGGGTTAGTTTCTAATTTTTTCTTAGATTTTAGTGGAAAATTCCTCCTATTATATGTGTTTCATACCATTAGTGTTGGTCCCAACTCAATTACTTTTATAAGTGGACATTTAGGGTTATAAAAAATATCATTTTCATCTCATGAGGGGTTATTGTAGGGAAGGTTTATAAAACTAACCCCCTTTCAAATCCCATCTCCCAAAAGCTCTCTATTCGCAATTCATGTCTACTTCTTTAGAATTTATCCCCCGATAATATATAATATTCCATAACACTATGTATTCCAAATAAAAAAGAACCATACCTTACATTGAGATCTATTCAATTATATTTTACCCTAACCACATTATTTTTATAAAAATACAATTGTTCCTTCATCAAATTCCACCATCAATTTTATTTATCATCCACCGATGGACATTGAATCAAATTACACTCAGATTCAACATTTTACATGTATATCAAAGATATTTAATTTAACCCAACCTCAAAATCAAATTAATAGATCATAATATTCCTAATCTAACACTTAAAAACCCACTACAAAATCCATTTAGACCAATATTTGTTGTATTTAAAAATCCAAACTACAAATTAAAAGATCTATCTGCGCCCAAAAACTAGATTAAACCATCCCAAACTACTATTTTATCTCTGAGGGAGGATCCGAAATATTTTTATAATTAATTTACTTCCACTATGAAAAAAAACATAATGGTTACAATGGATTTATGGAATAATGTTTCTGATTTATATGAAGATAGAAAAATAGAGGGAGGTACCTCTTAAACTAGTTTTAAGTATGGTAAAAAAATTGGAGGAAATAATCATAGAGAATTTAATGAAATTACACATATAAAAAATCATAGAAATCCAAGAAAAAGCTCATAGGGAGATTATTCTTGAATTCATCAATGTTATTTATTATGATTAGAAAAATACATTCTTTGAATTTGGAGCTAATAAATTTTGGATCTCTACAACAAAATTAAATTTGAAATATAATATCTATTATAAGATTTTTTAACCTTATAATTAAATAATGAGTTTTTTATTGAACATAGTATTAATGAATCTTTAATTTAGTGTAAATAAATTATAGGATATCAATAATCATGACACGATGGTTCCCAAACAAATAGATCCTAGTTAAAGAACCTAATTGTTTTTGGATTTTGATTCTTTTCAAACCATTATATTTATAATGAGTTTATTGTTAATTGGTTTACATATATTATATAAGTTAATTATACAAATTAATGTTTAAAATCAAACCAAACACCTTCTCATTAAGACGATCACCCTAGAGAACAAACCCATAGCAATTTTAGGCCATCTTACAATACATTTTTATATCATTTTATAAATCCACCATCCCTAAAATATAGGGAGATAGAATTGGATAACGATTTTACTAACCTATAATACATAAATATGCTATATGAGGACATGAAATTGGATCTATAATTAATTAGGTTGTACTAGAGATACAACTATAGACTATTATCTATTATTCATCATCCTATGATTACTAACATCACAGCATCTTAGAACGTATGATTTATTTGTTATTATTATTTCATTGGGAGGAAACACCTATTGACCAAACAGTTACATTACTATCCCACCCCACTTTGTCTATGGTAGACACATTTTATCCCAAAAACAACCCTTTACCCTTTATTTTCTTATAACTAGTTAATCGATCAATCTTAGTCATCACAATAATGTTTTTCAAGAAATTGATTAATATTGTATCAAAAGGATTTACCCCTTTAATCAACACGCCTTTATTAACCATTCGATAAACCTATACACCAGTAGATGATTATAAATCTATCCTTGGGTAGTGGAATAAAGCATATGGGGAAACATGAATTAATAATTAAAAGTTAGTTTAGGAGAAGAAAATTATTTATGGGGAAGAGTGTAGAAGAATGAAAGTAGAAGAGAGAAATAAATTTTAAAAATGAAAGATGATGTTGGTTTTTAGGATGAAGCCAATGAAATATGTATTTTTTACTAAAATTTATAGAGTAAATTAATTCTAGTTATTCAAGAATAAACCACATTTAAAATACTACACTATCTTTCCTGGCACAATTTGAGACTATTATTACTAGAGCCTTTATCAATTTAGAGTTTAATCAATGCACCATTGATTATTTACCCATATATATATATATTATCCAAAGTAACAAATCTATACTTGTCCCTTTTTCCTCTAAGGGAGAATATTTTCCGCACTACAAAGAGTGTGATGAGTTTTTTTCTTCACCCTCACACGTGGATTGATTCATACCCACACATTCCATGACATTATGTTTTTTATAAAGAATCATACTCCCACTAGTTACACTCATCATGATATATTTATAAATATGATAAATAATATGGGTAATATAATAATATTCATAAAAATACTAACGAATATATAGTCTTTATTACTTGTTGAGGATGAGAATATTGATATATTATGGGATATAAATTATTATAATGGTATTCCTAAGAATTTTTTCTTTCTTTTTACTTTTTTTCACCTTTTATTATATTTTAAATATGGTGTTTCTACTTTTATTTTATAAATCATTATATAATTTTTTCTAAACAAATGGGATATAAAGAGGTTTTTTTCTTAGTTCCTTGGTAAAAAATTAATCCCTCATTATTTATATTTAGAAAACAAGTTCATACATGTTACCTTGATGATAAAATGTTTGATAAGGAAAATAATTTATTTTTATGCATGTGAATCCAAAATTATAACAAGTATCAAGGTAATGTTAGGTTAATTTTTTTCAGGAAGCCTTTAATAATTGTAACCATTCCATTTTCATGATTAAATTGAATAATTAATTTAATATTTCCCTTTTGAACTTAAACATTACGGAAATATTTTATTTTTATACATAGGTTGGGGTCCATTGAAACATACTTAATAACCTATCTTAAATTCACATAATAATTGTGACATTTTTATTAGGAAGAATCTCTTAAATTATAGAAATTTTATAATAATCATTGAAATATAATTAATGAGATATATATTTTAATTATTGAAATCGAATACATTTTTATTATTCATTTAAAATTAAAACTTATTAATGATTAGAAATATTTTTAGTTTTGATCCTTAAAATTATCACTAATTAGCTTATTTCATGATATTCATTTCATGACTGGTTATATAATAATAAAAGTATGATTTTAAATGGGTGGTATAACACCTTGGATACATTCTTTTTAATACCCTCTTTCATAAGTGGATTTCGGGACATGCATCACTAATATAAATTTATTATTCATATTTTTTAATGAATGTTTAATTTAAACCAAATTTATATAATAGAGACCATATTTAAAAAATACCATTGAAAAATTATCATAACTTTCATTTCACCAAATTTACACCTATAAAAGCTTTGAAAAAAAAATTAGGTAAGAAAACTTATAAGTCAATCTATCCTTTCTAAAGGAGTTATTTTGGGCCATTTCATGATTTCAATTTTGCTAAAAATGGGAATTTTATTAATTTACATTGAAAATATTAACAGTTCCTTGAATAGGGGAATAATTTGAGGAATTATTTGTCGATCATGGGAGAATTAGTTAAAAAAACTACATTGAATTATTCTCAGATGGTTCATGGACCATTGAAAATGAACAGAGAATGAAAATTTGATGAAATGAGTAGAGAATTATTCATAATATTTATTTTAATGATTTTTAACCAATTATAAAAAATAATATAAATATATAAATAGGTATTGAATACAATGACATTGGTGAATGAAAACTGGGTACTTTTATTAAATCAAAATGAAACTCATGTATTTTACTTAAAGGATTAAACCTCATTTTTTATCTTTTTTATTTTCCCATTATTATGTACATATATTTAACCTCATAAAAACGTTTTTATAATTCCACATGATTCATGTGGAATAATTTATAAAGTGTAGGTTATGATACGTTGATAACTTATGGATAGAGTGAAAAAACCTAACATTAATAATAACATATGTTTTGCTGATTGTGATTGATAAGAGATATTTTTTTCTAGTAAGAAAGGTCATTAAATAGAAATAAATATTTAAGGAAAGAATAATATATTATATTGTGAGGGAAGATAGAGTAGAAATTGAATTCAATAACGAGGAATTATTAAAAACATAAGAATAATAAGGATTTTAAATATGATGATTTATTGTTATAATTTTTTATTGGCATTTTTTATTTCTATTTTATCTTATTGAAGGAATGTTTTGTTGTTTTTAAATAATTATTGAGATGTTTTTTATTAAATAAGAGAAAAATATTAAGTGTAAAAAAATTTATCAGATTTTTTACACTCATTTTCTCATTGACTTTATTATTGGAATATTATTTTTATTATTCCAAATTTGTTTTTTAGTATGATTATATAATTATAGTTGAATTATGAAAATTTGAGGAGGAGATATAAATATAAAATAAGTTTGAATCTAATGATTCATTAAACACGTCGTGGTTATCTAATATTAAGAGATAAAGAAGAGTTTAGAGACACTATGACTTGTAGATACTTTTACATGGTACATTTGAATTTTTGAACTCTAACCATGGTAACAAATATTATGTGTTGTGAGTTATATTGACTAAAATATAAATACATTTAAAGGAAAAAAACATGGTATCAGTGTACCTTATTTCTAATTTATGAAATATGAAAATCAAGTTCACCATGATGAATTCAAAAATTAAATTTTCAAAGTATAATTAATAATTGATATAATATGGATATCCAATGGTCATATATTATTTTTTAATCTCTCTATTTTTCATGAATTTCAAATAAAATGGGAAGATTTACTAAAACCTTTTGATAAATCATGTTCATGCTTCTATGATAAGAGGAAATTTTACTATTTTTAAGTCCCATTAAAAATTCACATAATTTTAGCCCTAGATACATGCACCAAAATATAGAACCAAGAAACCATGTTGTGGTTAGCCTATATTTGATTATGTGATTATTTAATATGTTTAGAGAGTATAAAATGTTTCACTTATTCATTGTTTAATGACCTTTGGTTATCTCAAGTTATTTGAATCACCATTTCTTTACAAAACATTTATTTTTTTGAACTATTCATTTAATCTAATAGGATTAATTACTTTTAGTTGTTTTCATTTTTTTGTTCTTATATTTTCCATTATAATCTAATATTTAAATTCTTATTATTATATCATGAGGTAGAAAATTCGTTGATTAATGAATCCTATTTAATTATGAGTGGCTTGTTTTTTAATAGGTAAGGAATCTAGGGTGAAAGGAGGGATACATTACTATTCTATATAGTTTATTCATAAAAATATTCTTTTTTATGTGCTATTATCTTAATACTTCATTATTATTTAATTTCATATTAATTATTTTATAGGGATATTTTTTATGGATTAATTTCCATGAATATTGAGAGGATTGAACATTGATCATTAGATTACATCCATTTTTTTAATTTTTAGGTATAAAGATAATTTACATAATTTCATTTATTTCTTTGATAAAAATTTTTTAAATTTTATTATGTATAATTTATGTATGTGAGGAAAATGAAGTTTAAAACCATGGAATATTCATGAAAAAAATTAATTTAATTTATTTGTGAATGAAGTAAACAAAATTCTACAAAAACAATAATATTTAAATTTAGTTTCTTACTTATAACATTAAGTAATTGTTTTAATCATTTTAGAATAAAGTTGTTAGTATGTTTTGATATATCGATGACTAAAATTAAGGGTTATAATATTGTCTGAAATAAATTTTGAGATTTATGTTATTATCCTCATGGGAATTATCTCAAACTTATGATACTCTACACCATATTAGTTTAGTGAGGAATTATGAAAAATATTTAAATTTATAAACATTTTCTATCAACACAATTGCTTATTTTGTTTCCCTAATCAAATAAATCCAAAACCTACCAGAAAAATATAATATTCCCTTAATTATTTTTAAGGGATATATAAAATTTGTTACTAAAATAAAATAAAATGTTTGTATGTCATAAATTATTTCAAATAATTATATATATTAAAATAAAAACAAAAATCACCATCTCGGTCACCGTTATATAAAAATGAGAAATTGAGAATAAAATAAAGAATAGAGAACCCCAAATTCTCCCCAAAAATTCATAAGAAATAGACATTCTCCACACCTAACCCCCATACTAATAATAAATTGTACTTGTTACTTCAGAAAAATATACATTTTCATGTATGTCAACGTGCACATGCATGGGTAAGCATAATTACCAATAGGATTTACCTAAAAGACCTTAACGGTTTTCCATGCTTATAAAAGTCATGCAATCTAGCAATAGAATAATAGAAATCCATACTATGACCTATAGAAATTTTATGTAAAAAATAATGATACAACATTATAATTAGAAATTATTATTATATAATAAAAAATTAATAGAAATGTTGAAAATATAATGTTTCTAATTTACTAAATCACTAAACAAATCAAAACTGGCTCATTTCACTCATCTCAATGATTTTTTTTAATTTTATCTCATGGTAATTGCTTAAAAATTCTGTTTCGAACTTATAAAACAACCATTAGTAGCTATAATACCCACTCAATCATACTTATGGAGTCTCCACATATATGTAGTCAATTCATTTCTCAATGTCCTCCATCTCATCTATTGTAAAATCACACGTATGCAATTTTTTATAGTCTCACTTGCTTATTCCCTCACACTAAATCCAAATTGAACTAACTAAAACCATTTTTGAAGAATATAATCAAATCCTATTAAAAAAACACATCACTTACCTAAATCATAAACACATTTTATAATTTTAAAAAAATCACACAAATGGTTTATAATATCATATTTATTTAATGGTTTCACATTAAAATCACAATAATACTAAATCACTTATTAAATTTATTTAAAATCCAAACAAGAATTTTAATTATTAAAAAATAACTAGTGATTTATAAATAATCCTAACATGAATCAAATAAATAAAAATCACTAATGGAATTCAGAAATATTTTTCCCAAATAATTTATGTATGAAGCCATGGAATTTATACAATCAGAGGAAAAAATAATTATCAAACCAATATGAACACAATTCCATAAACTAAATCATTGGGTATCTTACTCATAAATTTCCGCATTCATAATTAAGAAACGAAAAACATTATAGCAAAAAAATTAAAAATATCATTTTAAATGGTATAAATTGATCAGGAGTTAATTAAACCTCAACAAAGAGTAATATATTTCAATTTAAGGATATATTGGTATGATTTTATCTAGTATTGGAATACTAAACAAACACCAATAGAAAGACTCGTTATTATCTGGGTTTTATAAATGCATTATAAAATCCATAAATTAACCATCAAAAAAATTAAAAAAACATGGAAAGATAAAATTTATGGAAAAACAGATGGAGAGGGAAATTCTAGATCATACCATATTTGGGGAAAACCTATTGAGATTGTAAGAAATGTATTACTTTCTCAAATCAAGAAGGATGAAGAGAGGTTCCTATCATGGCATGGATCATATTCCCCATAATGATTTTTGGGGGTTTTTCCAAATTTAGTCAATATAAAAATAATGATAAAATATAATCCATAATGATATATGAAGTCTAAATTCACACTCTCCAAATATATTTATTAGTAAAAAAATGTTAAAGAATTTTATATAGAGGGTTTTTATACTGAGGTATAAAAATAATTGTATATGATTCTACCAAATATACTAGAAACCATCTTGGTTAGAGATAATGTAACACCTTGAGATTTTATGAAATATTGTTTTTCAAATTATTTTTTTCTTCTATATCTTATGTAACATGCAATAGTAAATCCAAAAAAACTGTGTTGTACTTGTTATAATAAATGGCACTCAATAAATTATTTAAATTTATTTCATTCTAATTTAAAAAACTAATTCATTGATTTTAAATAAATTGAAATTTCAAATTAAAATCATTTAAAAATAAAGGAGATGTTCATCTGAAAACATTTTTTAAGAACGAAATGAATTTTTTTCCAAATAAATTAAATTTATTACTATTTGGGAATTAATTTAAATAATTACTATAAATAAAATATTCAATAAAATATTTTAAAAATAATCTAATATTTTCATACGTATGGGATAAAAAAATCATGTTTTATGCTTAAAAATAGTATTTTATAAAAAAAATAGTTTTTATCTTGTTTTCCACCCTAACATTAAAATTAATTTCTAATAATATAAGGAATTGAATTTCATAAAATTAATTATAAACATAGAATCATGAATTTTAAATTTTTCAAATATGAATCCTTTATTGTTTTCAATATAGATAGTAATCGTGGTAAAATTTATCACTTCGGTAAAGGGTAAATCAGGTTAATCTAGGTTAAAAAAAGTGATAAGGCCATAATTATTTATATAAATTCATATTGGATGAAATTAATTATACCATTATCACATTATTATCTCATTAATGTTTTCTATGGAAACATATCCATTTAAATAACATTTATATTTTTAAAAACAAAGAAAGTTACAACGTATCACTCTATTAATATTTCATATATTTTTTATATTCAGATAGGGGAAAAACTTTTATGAATTAACATTGATTTTAATTTTGTGATAAAATAAATTATTTAAATGATATTATTTTATTTCTAATTTTTATGAATTATATAATGACCATAAATTCTTATGCAACATTGATGAAGTATTTCTCCCTTTAATGGAGAAATAATATATTATTTTTCAAAAATTAAAAGTAAACTAATTTCCTTTATTTAGTGAGTTATATGAATTTTTAATTGATTATTTAGTAATATTTTTATTTTAAATAATTTTTTTCTAATTCCCAATTCTTCATTATGTTTGTCAATTCAAATAAAACATGTAGCGTGAAAATTGATATTAATTATCTTTTATAAACATATAATATTATTAAATTACATGTAAATCAGAAAATCAAAAAATATGAAAAGGGGTATAATATATGGTCTAAAATTTCATACCTTGTCAACTTATAGTCCATTGGGAACCATTTTTATTAAAAATATCTTTATTATAATTTAATCTTTTATGAAATTTTAAGGGTTTCCTCTCTCTCCCTTATAAAAGGAAACTCTTTCTATTATCCACACCAATTTGAGCTATCAATCTTGATAATCCCATAAAATATGGAATTCTAAAAATTCTTATATAGGTTTTTAGGTGATTATCTTCCCATTACACCAGCCCTATGTTCATTAACAAAGGATCTAATGGAGGTCTCCAGAAAGAGAGGTAATTGGCATGGCCTACCTACTTCAATTTACTTCTTTATCTACCTCTTATATATATTTATTAATTATCATAAGGTAATAAATTTAATTACCTGGGTGTTATTAAATTTTATTTTGTTTTTGAATCTACCATTATCCTTAATATTTTAATCAAATGGAAAGTGAAAGTATCACTCATGCATACAAACAACTTATTATACCCTTATAGGGATTTAATTCATTTTCTATAACCATCATTCATGGATGTTTATTATTATGGGGGTAAATTTTATATATGATATTTATGAAATAATAATTCTTATTTAATTATAATATCTTACCTAATTTATTTATATCATAACTGATGGAAAATGATAACATTGCTCATTCGTACATGTGCACTACCACCTCTAAGAAGCGATGTGATTTTTTTTATTTATATTTTACCTGGCGGTAAAGAGGATATAAGTAAAGAATATATATTATTTATATGGTATAATAATGATTCTATAATTGTGAATTATTATTAAATTTCTTTTTTTTCATCCGTTGGAAAATGATAATAGCATTCATGAAAGCGTACAACCATCCATTTTCATCAATGGTGCAATTCATTCTAACTCTCTACAATTATATATGAATATAAACATTTTTATATAATGATTATATATGATATAATAAGAGTTTATATGATTATTTCATTGAATATTAATAAATTTAATTTTTTTATACAGGAGGTTAGAATGCATTCGAAGCAAGTGAAACTTAAGGTAATGTATTTATGTATCACTTCTATGACTATGAGTTACTTTCCATATTCCCCACTTTTTTATTTTATGTGGATTATATAATACCATTTAATGTATTTTATTATTATTCTTATGAAAATTACTATGATTTACTTATAAGCCTATGTATTTATCTTTCTTGTGCTTTTGGTTTGAATGATACCAAATTGGTAAGTGTTTATTTCACAATCTCATCAATATCCATCACAAACCGTGATTCTGTTTTATATTAGGAAATATTATGATATACCTCTCAAGAAGCTTATTAATTTTCTTTTCCTATTTTTATTTACTTAAAATAAATTTTTCCTTTCAATTTTATGAACATATGATATCATGTGACATAAAATATGTTTTTTTAGGAAAATCGTCTTTATTTCTTTCAATGGTCAAAAAATATTTTTCCCCCTAGATCCATTTTTTAGAAAAATGATTTAAATTTAATTTATATAATTCACCAATAATTTTGTAAAGTCATTTTCAACAATGTTTTACTTTAAAAAAATTATTTAAAAGGAATATTTGGGTCATTTTCTGAAGAAGGTATTACTTAACCATTTTATAAAAGTGTTAAATGAATGTTTTTTAACTTATACAGTACATATGATCTTTAGCACCATCATGACTAATATTTGTTTTGAATCATCATTTACATGTTTTAAAAGATATTTTCATAAAAAACATTCTTTGCAGAATATTTTTTATATTTTTATATTTTAAATAATTGATTTCAAAATGGAAAGATCATTTTCCTCAATAAATATTCCAAGTAATATTTAAAAATCATTTTCTATGTTAGATAAAATAATTTGGTGTTTCTTAAGACATACTTAGCTTATAATCTAATTAATAAATAGTTATTCTTTATATATATGATTTATGTTTATGACGAAAATATTTTTGTGACACGTGTTTCTTTTTCATGGTTTATGCTATGATGAAATGTTTATGAAACCCATATATTTTCTTATGTTCTCATATGAATAATGTTTTATTATCTTGTGGAACAGATGTTTATGATTTTTATTATGTGATATATGGTACCAATTTCTCCCCCCAACTAAATGAGTATTAATTAATATTTCATGAGCTCAAATGGTACACAAGAGGTTATCTCAATCCCAAAAAAGGGTACATGGGAAGTTATCCCAAACCCGAAGTAGGTACACAAGTGGTTAAATAAATCCTAAAATGTTATGAATGTCTTGGTTGGTAGCCTTGAAGTAATATTTTATATGATTATGTGTATTCTATAATTCCCTTACTTATTACAATTTTATGCTCTCATGGATTATGTTCTTTTATTCCTTTATGATTCATGAATTATGAACTACAAATTTTTATTCCATGACTGATGTTTATGAATGATGATATGTTGGGGATGGATTTAAAATGTCAAAGTCATGTTTTCATTCCCTTATGCTCATGTTATGTTTATGTGATCATAGGTATCTCCCTTTTTAACCCTTACTGGGTATTATATCTCATCCATTATTATGTTTATTTTTCCATGTTATGAAGAAAGTTATTATATATGATATGTCTAAAAATTGTGCAAGTTGAAAAAACTAAATGGGAGATTTTGTAGATCAATTATAAACCATTTTCTTATGTATCCAAGTCACCGACGGCACTGGTACTACACAATTAAAGCATGTATCTGTATGTTATATAAATAAAATTCATCTAATAATATGTGGTATTTTTATATGAAAATTGTTATAATTTATAATCGGTATCAGATTAAGGTTTAGTTAACCTTTAAAAACTTGGATGGGAATGATTTATTGATGACCCTAGGTATAGGTCTAATTATAGGATAAAATCCATTGTTTTCCGAACAACCATGAATATCCTAGGTTAAACCTATGTTTTCCTAGCTTGAGAATAATTTTTCATGATTTATAAAATCTATAAATGATTTCTTGTGATTATATAGTTTCCCACTATGATTTTTGTTTCCAACACATTGATTTTTTAATTTAATTGATGTATAGATCCTGAATTAATCATGTTAATGATGAATACAATGAAAAAGGATATTATTTTCCTCTTATGTGGAAAAAATTGTGGAAGATGGATTGAAAATTTTAATTTATATGCTCAAAAAACATTATTAATATAAGAATCATATTTTTCTTCCAAACAATTATATAGTGGAAAAAATTCTATCAAATCCTTCATGATGAAATATTCAACATATTTTAATGGATCCACTAATACACAAATTTTTTAAAGGGATTAGAAATATAGAAAATATATTTCCCATTCTCTAATAATTCGATCTTGAAAATGTAATTTTGGATGTTAATTAGTTGGAAGGAATTAATATCAAGAACCCGAGGGAAAAATGAGATTGACTTTATGGAGTGGGATAACATTAAGATATTATTTCTCAAAAATTAAGTTCCTTATATTCATTAAAGAAATTTGGAGAGTGGATTCCCTGATTTAAAGGATAAGGATGAAGATTCAGTTGGTACCTATGAAGAAAAGTTTACAAGAATTGTGGGGAACACTTATGGAATTATCATACAACGTAAAAGTAAATTTTATATATTTTTTAATTGTGTAAAAATACTTCTCTAAAATAGTTATACATAAGGAAACATAGAAGATGTGATGAAATCATTTGTACTTTTATCAAGGTGGAAATAAAGATTGGAATTACCCATTAATATCGTGGCCTTGAAAAGAAATGAATGATAGAATTTGAAATAAATTATAAAAACAATGGTGATAAGAATATGATACTTCCTTTATACTCAAATTGTGGAAAGAAACATGGAGGAAATTTTCTGAAGGGAAATAATAAATTTTTTAGTTTTAAGATTAAGTTCGTTGAGTTATTGAATGTCAATGTGATGGGAAGAAGTTATATAATGATAGAAAAAGATAAATCTACATGTAATACACCACCAAAAATCTAGTGTTTAAAATACAAGTAGTATGGGAATAATACATACTGGTTCCCAAATCCAAAGGTTATTGAAAATAACTGTCATCAATAACCTCTTAATCCTAGTGATGAAGGGAAATATCATGTGATCATTATTTTTTGATGAAAGGTGTGATGATGATGTAGTGAAAGCTACACTTATCATCAACTATATAACATATAATGTCCAATTTGATTATGGACCTACCCAATATTTTATTTTTGAGGATTTTTTTATGGTTATTACAGTACCACCTCAATTATTAGGTGTCAAAATATAAGTGAAAATCATTAATAGTAAAATTAGAATATCAAAAGTTTATGATTCTTCTCTAGTTTATTTTTTTATGAATGTGCTTTCGGGAAACCTTATTATCCTTCATTTGGTTGAGTTTAATTTTATTTTGGGATTGCGTTTTATTTAATTACATAAATACCTCATCTATTTCCAAGGAATATAAGTCATGTTTAATATTTTGAACTAACATATGATCATAAATCAGTGTGACGATAAATATGAACTTTAAAAGGAAATAACATCCACTATATGAGCCTTGATTCCAACTCAAAAAGGTTTTTTACCTCATATGCTTGGGGAGAATCTTAACATCGAATATACGATGATTTTGAGGTAGTTTTCTGAAATATTTATAGAAATTTTGTTTGGTATTCCACAAAATCAGGAACTTGATTTTTCAATAGAACTCATGCATGGTTATAATCCTATTTCAAATAATTTATATTGAATATCCTCAATTGAGTTGTTTGAATTGAAAATAAAAATCTAGGTGAATCATGATAATGGATTCATTCAGACAAGTGTTTAACTGAGGGGTATACCTATTTTTTATTAATAATAAATTTGGATCATTGTGACTTTGTATTTATTATCAAAATCATGACAAGATATCTATCAAGAATAACTATCCTCGACCCAATACTGATGACTTTATTAGTCAACTATAGGGAGATCAAAACTTTTTAATTTTTTACCTTTATTCTAGATATCATAAATTTGGGTTAAAGAATAAGGATATACCCAATTAAACATTTTGAACAAGGTGTAGCAAACATGACCCTATTAGCTCAGAACTAGTGTAATATTAATTAAATTATCAAAAGATACAATCAATCCGATACTGAAGTTCCATGTTATTTTGTAGTCTTACTAGACAAGATACATACTTGAAATTCACATTACATTTTAATAATTAGAATACACTATGTATTTTACTTGATAATTTCATTATTCCCTTTATGTATCCCTACATATCAATCAAAAAACACTTCCTACTATCCTAGGGAAAATAAAACATAATAAATGGGTGAGATCATGCAAAGATTAATGGTAAACGTGTGATAGAAGCTATGAATAAATAGGGAATAATCAACATGGAAATGTAAATAACAAAAACACATGCCTTTTAATCCATAAATTGATCATAATATAGAAGGAATAAATAATGATCAAATGATTCAATATAAATATTCATATGAGCTTGAAACCTTACCATGGGTTTTCTGACTAATAGAATTCTCACCTAGAATATCAATAAGTGAATTAATAATAATAGATTTCATAATTATGGAAATTTAAAACATACTATCTAGGAATGTTTCCAATACACATGATATCATTAAGGCCTTGTTCCAAGATATCTAAAAAAATGGGTAAGGCCTTAGTCGAATCCCAATTTTGTTTGTCTCATTTGACCTATTGATACATCAAGGGGCTACAACGGGCCTCACACATCACTTACTAAGTTAAATTAATATCACATATAAAAGGGATAAAAAATAAGAAACATAAAAATTCTTATCAAAAAACAAACATAATAAATTTTAATACTTCCCCCAATCAATAAACCTAACCATAAATCATCTAGAGTAAAATGGGGAATTGTAATAAAATTGCACATACTCTTTCGAATAGGTCATAAACCATATAGATAAATAATAAGGTTGGTATCATCCAAGTATATATCCATTAAAGTATAAGTAACATCAAATTATTTCTTCTTATATGGAAAATAATTTTGAAATATCACTTGGAAATTTTCTTGAAAAAATTAATTTTCTTTGAAAATCACACTTTTATTTTAAAACTAGATAATTCATAAAATATTGTCAAAATCCTTTTCCTTGAAAATGTATTCTAAATTCTAAGAATATCTCAAAAATTAAGAAATAAATTTATTTAAAAAACCTTTTAAACATGAAAAGTAAACATCAATGAAATGGAATCCATGATGGTGGGTAATTTAATACATATTGTATAAGTTAAAAAGAAAAAAAATTTGAGCTGTAAAAAGTTTATAAAAGTGACACATTCAAAAAATGAAGAGAATATTCTTTTCAAATAGTATTTTAAAAAAGTAAATCATAGTGAAAATTCCATTAATAAATAATTTGATAAATACAAAAACAATTTAGAAAAATGTTTTGAAAATAGGGATTTGGATGAGAAAGGTATTTCTAACTGAAGATAGAAATAAAGTAGGATTTTCTTAAAAAAAATCATAATCATTTTAAGTTCCAATGAGAGGAAAAGATGGTACTATTTGGCACACCCCATGGTTTTTGAAATAAATTTATTATAGAATACATTCAATACTAAGACTATAAAAAACAAACACTCAATTATTTATATAAGCTAGTTATAACATGATAAATAGATATAATTTTTCTGCTTCTCTGATTTATATTTTGAAAAACTGACATACACTTTTGTGTTCAGTACGATATTTAGAGTTTGATAGGATCAACTTAATTTTTTGGTGAATAGTAACTTACTATTATTAATAGTAACTTATCCTTATGAATAGTAATGTCACCTTTAAAATAGTATCCTAAAATATGTGACTATAAATAAAATCAAAGAACCATATAAATGAGTGTGAATATTTTAAAAATTAATAAATAAATGTTGATATTCAGTGATTAATAAATATTTAATTATAATTTTAAATTAAAAAATTTATTTAAAATAAAATTATTTTTCATAAAATGCATTATTCAATAAATAATATTTCCCTATGAATTTAGGATAATTTTATGACACCTCAGTTAATTTTTTAAAGTGTTATAAAATTAGTTTAAAATTTAAAATATGTGTTTTTCAAGTAAATATTGATTTCTTACAAAATAAATTTCTATTATTTAGAAAATTATTTTATAAAATGGATTTTATTTTTGAATTCTACATGTTGAAAAATGGTTAGTTTGATTTTTTGTTATTTTTCCAAAATACTGTACTTTTTGGTGAAGAGTGAAATTAAATAATTTATGATATATGGAAAATAAATGAACTTCTAAATCATGATGTAGTCATGGGTGATGTAAATGACCATTAGTTTGAACTAACATGAACGTTTTAATCTTTTGAGTCACAATAATCAAGACTATTAATTGTCTTGTGCCAATATAATAAAATAATTCGATAAATAACAGAAAAACCCTCCTCTCCTCCACTATACTCCAATGGTCAGAAGGCCTTCATTTTTTATTGATTTTTGAAAATACACTTTAAAGGGGTGAGGTGGAACCATTAAATGGCCCATAGGCATAAGTATTACATCGACCATAGGCCTTTAGATGAATTCAATGCCCATAGGCTTCAAAAATTACATACAACCCAGACTAATTTCTTGCAACTAATCCTCCCTAGAAACTTCATCGTGAAATCGGCTCTCCACCATCACATAGTAGTTTGGCTAGGCTTTCACATACTTTCACAGTCGTGTCCTGATGGTAGGTGTGATACCCTCTCATTCTTGAAATCCGTTTAGCTTATGCTATGGTGAATGCTCCTTGCTCATCCTCCTTCTGGAGATTGTTCCTTGTTGGTTGTCTAGTTTGTATTAGCACTTAAGGTGGACCGAAGGACTTGAGGTGGCATGAAGTCCTTACTGACCCGAAGGCATGGGTGTCCTAAAGGCCTTAAAGGACTTGGGGACCAAATCGGTGGCCTGACGGCCCAAACTGGGGAATAGTCCCTACTGCTATAGTACAAAACAGTACCTTCTACAGTACCTAATACAGTTATGCTAAAGTACCCTGAAATATTCCTCCACCTAGATTTGAACTCGGGTCACCTTGATTCACATAAGGAGTCCTCACCAACTGGGCTGAGGCTCATGTGCTCCTCTCCTCCACTATAATACCACCCCTCACTCCCTCTTCTCTTCACTCCTCACAAACCTTGTGCCTGGTCTAAATCCTGCTAAAATCTCTCCCCAATCCCCTCCCCACATCCATAATCACATGTTCTCTTCAAAATACGAAACCCTTTCCCCTAAATAGGATCCCAAGGAAGACAAATTAAAGGGTTAAATTCATCTTTTCATTTCTTTTATTTTCCTTCAAGTTTCATTCATTCTTTTTATTTCCTCAACTCATTTCCTCAAAATGTTATGATAAATCTAGTAACATACATGAAATATAATTTTTTTATTATAATGTAATAATTCATCATCATATCTTTTTTCCATCATTTTAAAATAGAAATGAAAATACCATCCAAGATGTCTTAATGTATCACATTCAAGGACGGTAGGTTTTCAACATCTATAACCATCTTTAATTATGGTCATGAAACCATTTTTATGGTTGAACTAGATCATAATATATTTATTATATACTCTTTAATTTTCTAGAATCATTTTTTAAACATGGTATTAATTTATATAACAATATGATTTTGTGGTGATTGAAAAACCACAAAATTAATCCAAGTGTTTATCATTAAAACTTCATCTAATGATTCATCCTCACCCAAAATAACCAAATGAATTATATGATCATTTGACCTTATTTATGGAAATTAATAAAATATAACATCAATTTTTTAACTCAATTCTTATTTTACATAAACTTCTATACAAGCGAACTGATCATGAAAACTAATCAAATGAGTACTCATGAACGACGGTATTGAATCACTTAACCCATAAAATGACCCTAAATAAAGTTAATAAAATTTTACTCAATCCAATAAATTTATAATATGTTATTAATTAATTTATTAATAATTTCAATTCCTTATTCAAGGACCTCATGTTGAAGAGCATAACATATTCAGACAAAAGGTAAGGTTTTTCTACCCAAACCTCCATTTTCATTCGGTTTACTCATTTTCATTATTAATCCCAATGAAATTATTATTTAATATTATTTACTCATCATAAATTCTGTTTTAATGTTATTTATATGTGTACCTACCATAATACTTCTTTTTTAAGGATATTTTGATGTTTTAAGTGGATCTAACCAATATTCTTCCCAAAGTACAATCTTGATTCAATAGAATTTCTTTATTTCTTACCTATTTTCAAGGGTAATCAATAATCTATTTTTAGAAACCATTATTTTTAATAAATCACCAATTATATTATTATAAGTATATAATATTTTACTTCTGGATTTATACAAATATTTTACCAAAATAACTTTTCTTTTCAAAATAAAAGAGTATTTATCTCAAGAATTACTCAATGATTTTATAAGAGTAATTTTTTATATTTCAAGACTCTTGTTGAATGTTATATATAATTGGGAATAATATTTTATGATATAATATACCATATTTTATTGATTTTTTTTGTGATTATTTTGATTGTGGATGTTCTATCTTGATACTATTCACCATACTACTCAAAATTGTTAGTGTTTGTGTGTACAGATTGGGGAAAGATATTTAATATGGCCATGTTGGTTATGTTTAAACCCTTCCATATGAGAAATGCATTGGACTTATAAATCTGTGGTTGGGGACTGAGATAGCCCATATGATGCATCATTAGGTCTCATGAGAAAAAATAGATATGGACTTGGTTGAGGCATTTCCAATTTTTAAATATGGTTTTGGTCAAGTCCTTATTCATTTTTCGATATCTTGGTTGATGCATTAATCATTTTTAGATGTATTGGTCAAGGACTTGATGGTATATTTCAGAATGTTTGACATTATTCATTCCATCATTATAAAAATAGAGATTGATATTCCATGTGATTATTCTACTAGTAGAATATCCATGATTATGTTTTATGGAATTGTATAATCAGCTTTTATTCATTCCATATTATACTCAAGTATATTATTAAATGCATGAATTTGTAGTTATTCGTCATGCCTAGTGTTTATTTTTTTTATTATTTTGTATTATTTACCCTTACTGATCATTTTATCTCACCCATTTAACATGTTTTATTTTCCATAGGTTTTGAAGAAGTATATTATGAATGAACTGAAAGGATAATCTAAGAGTTTATGTGTGATTTAAAAGATGTTGTTATGTTGTTTTTCCTTTTAAGTTGTAATGTTTAAATTATGTATGTATCTTGTTTTCCAAAACAACTAAACTATTTGGAGCATCGAGATGCATATTCCATGTTTATATGCTAGTGTAACAAATTATGGTACTGACTCTATGAAACTAGGGTCATTCCTTACAGTTTGTATTAGTGGAATTTTTTTTAGATAACATGGAAATTAGATTTAGAAAATGTAGATTAAGGAAAAAATCTATAAGATAGTCTGTGAGGATAAAAATCAAGAACATCGTATAATTTTGGTAAGGAATATATTTTTTGGATATTTCGAGAAAACAAATCCATGTCCTAATATAACAAGTGGATGTGGTTCTTCTATAGATGTAACTTGGAGTAACAAATCATATAAGGAGTTTTGGGCTTGACCTAGGGTATCTTGGTACACAACAATGGGCCATACTACTCACCTAGTCTGACACTATGGGGGGATATTCATATGATAATTCACATTATCATTACAAACCATTATGAAGGAAGTAAATGGTAAATTTTCCTCAAAAAAACCCTGATTATGATATTAGATATGGATAGGATTTCAATTTATGCTAAGTATTTTTCTATGTTGAAATTATACATTATGATTCATAACATAATCTAGTGTATGTAATTATTTAGAAATGGTTCCAACATGAAGCGATGGAAACCGCATGAACATGAGTATCCCATATAATGATTTCCTTATCATGTAAGATAATGATGTTGGATCTAGGGCTAGGATTGGTGATTAGCAACGTATAACTATACTGGAAAAACCGACTTAGGTTATGAACAATAACCTTACATGTATAGAAAATCCTAATCCAAAATGTGGTAGTGAAATTCTAGACCTCTTTATGTGAAAACATCCTCAATCATTCAATAGGTCTATAAACCCATTCGTAGCAGATTAGTGTATAAGTTCATAAGAGAAATTTTTTATTTATTTATAACATAACAAAAGAGAGAATGTTTTCATGGTGTTTTATCATCTATTGGGAGATATAGATATGTGGTGGTTTTTAATTCAAAACAAAAAGGAGGAGTAATAAATAAAAGAAATATAATGGAGGTATTTCAAGGAAATTTTCCAAGAAAAATACTTCCCTTGTGCAGAGATGGCAGATATGGAAAGTCAGTTTCCACATCTAAGCCAAAAAGTGGATCAGAATGTTGAAAATAATGTAGCTAACTTCACAAGGATAGAATAGAATGTTGTGAAAAATATAATTAATCCAAATAGAAATATTGATCAATTATTTGATGGTTTAAAACCATTCCTCTAAAGGGAGCTATTATCCTAATGTTTCCCATCATATGAAGATATCATCTCTTATGTTATCCAGATAGAGAAATAATTCTCTATATCTTATGGGAATAAGTGAATACAAGAGAATAAGTGGGTGGTATATGAATGAGTTGATAAAGGTAAGAATAAAGAGGGATGTTTTCAAACATGTGATACTTATGGAATGAAACACCGTGAATCCTACTTAAAAGGAAAATGATTTTGTTAAAGTGTAGAGAAAAGGGCCACCAATCACGTGATTACATGGAAAAGAATGAAGATACCAATGTTAAATGCTATAATTGTAGGGAAATGGGGAACTATGCTAATGATTTTCCAAATCATCAAGGAAACTTGCCTTAGAAAAGGATGTGGGAGAAAGGCCAAGATTATGATGTCACAATATTAAAGGTTTAATGTCCTAATGATATCGTGTAAGGTACATTAATCGTTTCCTAAAACATAGACAATGCTTTATTTTATTATGGATCATTGCATTATTATATATCTTACAAGTTTTCTAATAAAATTATATATTTACAATTTGATATAATAAAGGAGTTTGTAGTAAAATTTCCTAAGGGATGTATCATTGTAACAAAAATGTGTTGATTAATCCCATTTATGAAACATAAATGTTCCTTAGTTGAAAACTTTGTCATCATACCCATGATCGACTTTGATATAATCCTCAGTATGGATTGGCCTTCAAATTAGGATACAAAAAATATATTACCAGAATAAGGAAGTTAAAATATTTTATAATAGTGTATAATCCCTTAACATTAAAGAAAAAAACTCCCCATATGATTCTAATCTAGTTCCACCCATAGAATCACTATAGAATTCAATTAATGTGGAGGTAAATAACACACTGTCTATGAGTTAAAAAGGGAATGTTCAAATAGAGGGTGTACCTATTATGAAATAATATGTTGATTTGTTACCATATGATTTAGTAGGACATCCTCCAGAGCAAGGAGATGGGTTCTCTATTGATTTAATTACTGGTTCAATACCTATATCAGAGGCTCCTTATAGGATTTACATAGTAGAGTTAGTAGAACCAAATAAACAACTGGAGAAAGTGAGTGATAATTTATTTTTCTACCCTAGTGTTTCTCCATGGAGATCCCTTGTTATTTGTATCCTGATAAAGGATGGATCTATCAGGTTGTGAATTCACTATTGGGAGATAAATGCTATTACAATAAATAACAAGTATCTGATGCCTTTCATTCATGATTTATTTGATAAATTTCCTAGAGAACAATATTTTTTGAATATTGAACATCGATTTGGATATCATCAGTTGCATATAATGAAGTAAGATATTCAAAATACAACATTTCGAACTAGGTATGGGAATTATAAGTTTATAGTAATGACTTTTGGAATTACTAAGGAACATGTCGGTTTTCATGGATATACTAAATAAGGTTTTCATGTAAAATCATGATGACTTTGCATTGGTATTTACAAACAATATCATGGTGCACTCCAAAATCTAAAAGATCATGAGAATCACTTTATCATTATTATAATGACTCTTATAATAAATGAATTATATTGGATGTTTAGAATGTGTGAAATTTTGAATAAATTAGTTTCTTTTCTTTTCTATATTGTATCTAAGGATAGAATATTTGTTGATCCTTTGAATAGAAAGGTTTTTAATGAATGACCTACGCCAAAGAACATAACCATGGTATGTAGTTTTATTGGTTTAGTAGGTTATTATTAACATTTCACTCAGAACTACACCCATTTATCTAACCCATTATCCAAGACTACTCGGAAAGGGGTTAAGTTAGTATGGAAAAAATAATGCGAGGATTGTTTTGAAATATTATAGTTGAGATTAGTGAATGATTCAATCATAACTCTAACTTTAGGTAATTAAGGGTTTGTGATCTATAGTTATTCATAAAAAATGACTTGGTTGTGTCCTTATGATGAATGATATATTTATTGTCTATGCATAAAAGTAGTTAAAAATTCATGAACAAAACTATCCTACTCATGATCTAGAGTTAGCACCTGATATTTTTTCCCTGAAGATATAGAGACATTATCAATATGGAAAAATTTGTGAGATATATATAGATCATAAAAGCTTGAAATATATCTTCCCATAGAAATATATCAACATGAGGAAAAGACAATGGCTCGAATTACACAAGTATTATGATAGTTCCATATACAACCACCCAGGAAAGGAAAATAAGGAAGTTAATGAATTGAGTAGGATGGATCATTGAGTTTTTGAAGTGCACTGTGTTGCAATTGTTGTCAATGAGGCATGATGTTGTCATAAGATGAATGGATGTCAAGGAATGTCAAGATGTGAATGACAAAGGATGTGATGGTGTTGGTGAGGAAAGGAGAATGGCCATGGTACTAAGATGCATGTCACTTGGGAGATTCACTAAGTGACATAGGATGTTGTGGTTGAAACATTCTCTATGTATATCAGACGATTGTAGAACTGTTCTTAATGTTTCAATACTTGTATCAAGGTGATACTAAGTGACAACCCTTGAATAATGAATGATGATGGAGCATCATTACATCAGATGATTGATGAGCTGATCTTTAAGTTCAAATAACTTGTATCAACTGGATACAAAGTCACAACAATATTAGAAGACCATGAATTGTATTGACAATGCATGAGGAGATGAAGATGATCCATCCACAACTACTGAGTGGATGAAGTGGATTAAAGATGTCCATGCACTATCTTTTAGTGCATGTGAATCTGAAGAAGATCCAACTTGATCTCTGATTAGATCAATGAAGAACATTGAAGAAGTTATTTGATTAAGGAGCTCGGTTGATGAAGAAGAACCTTTGGGAAGCCCATTCTTAAATATTTAATACATGATTAAGAAGATGAGGAATCCATTTGAAGAAGAAATGGTGAAGAAGTGAAGGGAGTGGAATTTTGCATTTGAACCTTGTTACTTTGTTTTTAAACAAAGTACTTGTTCTATACTTAAGCAAAAAAGGAGACACCAAGGAGGCCAGCCGAGGGTCATCACCCAAGGCCCTTGTGGGACTCAAGGTCACCACGCCCGTGGGGAACCCTCAAGGCCAAGGCAGCAGCCCTGAGGCAGGGGGCACACCCGCAGGACGCAGCGTAGGCGCCAGGGGCACGCCAGGAGGAGCGCATGGTGGGCGCATAGCACGCCCGTGTGTACAAAGTGGGCGCCAGTGGCGTGCCCGAGTGGCAGGGGTGGGCGCAAGAGCGCGCCCGCAAAGAGAACATGGTGCGGGGAGGCACCGTGGAGGGATAAGTTCAACTGGACGTTCAGCAGCAGCCGAACTTTGATATACCGTGGAAAAACTGGCCACGGCTTCGAAGTGGGACGCGGAAAAATCTCCAGGAGCGGATCATGGCCGCACGATTAATCGCGCGCCAGATCTCGGCCGCACATCTAATCCGCCGCAGCCCGTTCAGATCCAGGCCGTTGAATATTATTTGATCGCCCGATCTGACGGCTCCCCGTCCGTCTCCTTCCTCGAGCTCGCCCGAAGCTCCCCGCAGCCACCGACGAACCAGGCGCCCTCCGAGCTTCACAAATCGAGATCCCGGCCATTGCAGATGAATCTGAAGCCATCAAAGTGATCATCTGTCCATACTGAACCTATCCATGCATAAAAAGTATACATGCATACGTGAAATGGGAGATTTCGATGAATGCCGAGGCAAACAACGTTGCCGAGGCATCGGGTGTTCGTGCTTTGCATGAATGGGCCTAAACAGAGGCCATGCACACGTTCGGCCGAGAATGAACGTGAAAGAGGAGAAAAGAGATGAATCCCGCGTGAAACAGTAAAGGAAAACGAGATTTGGAAAGATTTTTAAAGATCCAAAGATCTCGGGGATTCGAGTTATCTCCACGCGGATGGACAGAAGCTTTCCTTGCCTATAAAAGGAGCACTCGAGGCTCTCTGTTTGTTTGCTGAAAAACTCGAGAGAAGTCCTGCGAAGCATATCCTGCCTCGTGAAGTATTCCTCCGTGCAAACACTTGCACGGCAGAGAAGTATCCAGGAGATCCTCTAGCTTCGTTAGGACCCTTTCGCGCACCCCTTGCACGAAAGAAGAAAGGGGAGATCCCCTGCATGCCTCACTTGCATGACAGGAAGTCTCGTGGCCGCAACATCTTGCGCGCCCACGATTGAAGCCCGTAGCGATTGCTCCGTGAACGCCCGAGGCATGTGCACTGTTCCCCCTGCGCGGTAGCACCTTGCACGCCCGAGCGCTTGCACGACCCGCGACTGCCCCTTGCACATTGTGAGGCCCTTGCGCCCTTGCACCTGCGCGCCCCTGATTGCACCTTGTGTGACTTAATATTGGAAGGATCTCAAGTGAAGAGGATTCCACACATCTTGTGTGTGTGAAGTGAAGGAGGCAGGCCGAGGCCTTTATTCCTTGTGTGCAAAAAGAAGTGTGAAGGCTGTAGCCTTGTGTGAGTGAAGTGAAGACCACACCTTTGTGTGTGTATGCAAAATTGAAGAACAACCTATGGCCTAAGTGTGTGCAAGAAGTCGAGTAGGCCAAGCTCACTTGTGTGAAAAAGTGAAATAAGTGTGTGCATCGAGACAAAGTGAAGAGGCCGAACCTAGTGTGTGCACTAAGAAGTGTGTATACACATAGAAGAAGAGGAGACCCCCACACTAAAGTATAACACACATTCAAGTGTGTAAGCAAAAGGAATAAAATGTGTGAAGGACAAGAAGAAGGTGTGTGCTAAAAGTGTTACACCCATTGTGGGTTTATTGCACCAAGAGAAGAAGAAGGGGAGTGCATGCTTGAATGCATGCACATGCACACGTGAACAAGCTCAAATCAGTGAGTGTGCATTTGAGTTTTCCAAGACCAAGAGTTCTTGAAGAGAATTGAGAGGCCATGCAGTCAGTGCATGAGGAAGCAGAGATTCCATGCACTCAGTGCATGATGTTGTGATGTAGTGAGACTGAAGCCAGATAGAAGTTAAAGACATCAGCTGCCTGAGTTTTCAGTAATTCAGAAGACCTTGATCAATAGAAGTGATCAGAAGTGAAGAGCAAGACCAACAGACCTTATCAGAGGCTGTTGAAGATTCTTGAAGAGAGAGGCCAGGTCATCCTGAGAAGAAGGAGATAAATCCTGAGCAAGACGAGAAGACCTGTTCATATCAAGTGAGCAGAAGTAGAGAGCAAGGCCAGCAGTCTTTATCCCAGACTGCTGAAAATACTTGAAGAAGCTTAAAGTGAAGAAGGTCTACTCGTGCGACTCGAGAAGCCAGGAGAAGCCCCATGTGAGACTCCGGGTGGAAGAAGTTTTCAGTGGGATTCTAGAGAAGGCCAGTGGGACTCTGGTAACACTGTGGGACACAGTATAAAGACCCTCCTGTGGGACTCAGGAGAGATACAGTGGGACTCTGTATCGACCATTGTATTTCTAACAAGTTATAATGGAAGAAACCATGTTGGGGTGTTTAACAACCATGGCAAGGACGTAGGACTTTGGAGCCGAACCTTGTAAATCCTTGTGTCATGTGCCTTTACATTTACTGCATCAATCGAGGAAAGGATGAGAGATACAAGAATATTGGATCGAGGCCTTAACAAGCCATAGAGGTTTAATTGATAAAGAATCAATTAGTAAAAAGTTTTAAGGGATCACTGATTCACCCCCTCCCCCTCTCAGTGATTCACACTAATCTGGGCACTTCAATTGGTATCAGAGGAAGGTTACCTCTAAAAGATCCAAGGGAGTCTTTATGAAGTGCAGATTTGAGGAAATGAGCGACCAGCCTCAAATGGAGATATCTACCAAGACTCAGAAAAATAGAAAGAAGAAAAAGGCCAAGAAGATGAAGAAAGCCTGTCCTAGCTGTGATGAAGTTGGAATAATGAATTATCTTCAAAATGCAATCGCATATCTTCAGAAGACAGTCCCCAAAGAAGTGGCAATGTGTATAGCTACAGGCATCCTTGATCTTCAAGAAGAAAAATCACATCTAGAAGAAGAAGCCAATACAATGGAAGATCAGTTGGCTAAAAGGGTTGGCATAACCAACACTCCCAGAAAGCTGGTGAAGGCTAAAGATGAAACTATTTCCCTTTTCAATGAAAGATTTGAAGACACTGATGAAGAATCGCAAAGAAGCTCTTCTGAGAAAGAAATCTTTATGATAATGATCAAAGAAGTTTTCCATACACTGGATAAGTTCCACAAAGTGTCAATGAATGTCGGAGATGCTCAACTCAAAGACAAAGTCAAAATGGTGAAGGAGCTTGACAATTCATTTCTATAATTGAAGAAGGTGCATGAAGACCAGTTAGAACAGCTGAAAGAAAATTGGGAAGGAAGGCTAAGAACTGTTGAGGATGAGAAGAACTCCCTTAACATGAAGTGTTTAGAATTGGAGGTGATATTGAAAAATCTGCAATCACCCAAAGCTGAAGCCTCCCAGTCAGCTGAAAGAAGAAATGTTGCTACTCAAGTGAGATTTAAGCAGGAGGATTCTAAAATAAAGACATCCTCTAATGAAAGTTCAACATCTTCTAAGAAGAAGGTACCATCCATCCCATCTTGTACTCATGATTCTAATTGTGTTTCCACAAAAAGTGCAGGATGGAAGAATAACTCTGATCAAGTATGGATGAAGAAGATGAAGAAAGAGAGCTCTCCTGAAACAACATAGCAATTCAAGAAAACTGTCCAAAAATCAGAAGGACTGAAGAGGTCAAGATTTGCGGGTCAGTGTTGGTGTTATAATAAGTATGGGCACTGCGCAAAGGATTTTTGTTACAATCCACTGAATGTCAAAGCACAAAGCAAGCCCATGCCAAGGGGGATCAAGCCAGAGGAAAAGAAGCAGCATCCACAAGTCCAGAGACATATGTTTACTGCAAATAGATTTGGATTACTTGACAACATCTGGGATGATTGCAAAAGTGGTCAAAAAGATACATGTCAATCTCCAACTGTATCCAGAGCTAAAAAGAAGAGAAGATCACTGAACCTAGCTAAAATGGAATCCTTTGGAAGCAAGCATAAGAAAGTGGAAGATGCTCCCAAGAAGATTATGAAAAAGGAAGAGAAGACCTTAGAGTCTAAATCCAAGAAGGGTGATGCATCCAGAAGGACCACCAAGAAGAAATGCTTCTACTGTGGAAAGAAAGGGCATACCATGGATCTTTGTAAACAAGCCATGGAAATCAATAGAAACAGACTGAAATCAAATAGACAATCAATCTAGAAGAAGCAGAAGGGATTGATTGAAAATAAGTTGCCTAAGAAAGGTAGCTTAATAGCATCAAAAGAACCATGTGGAATATCCAGAACTGAGGCCACACTTCCAAGTGACTTACTAGTCATATGGCCTAATCAGTTGCAACTTGCCAGAGAACTACAAAGAGCTAAAGATGAAGCATTGGTAGTAGCTAAGGAAAAAGGGAAGCAGAACATTTCACATGAAGATCAAGTTCTATGTGTGAGGTGAAATCAAGCTGGAAATACTAGTGATAAATGCATGATATTCATTCCAGCTCAGAAGGGATTCTTCAAAAGAATGAAGATTGCATTAGGAGACTCTAGTGCTCAGAAGGCACCTAGAAATAGAGGAGTCACACACAAAGAAGTTAAAGAGGTGTTGAGATCCACACCAGCACCAACATCATTGAAGATCAAATGTGCAAGTGTGAAGAATGGTAAAAATGGGACATCTCGGTTGAGAGAATCTTCTCAACCTTGTTGTTCACATTGATGAACCAAGGAGGTTCCATCTTATTCCCTAACCACTTGTATTTACATGTGCTAACATTTCAGGGAATTGAAGATGATGATCATTCTCATCTGGAGAGTAGTTTGGACAGAATGGAGTGCACCCCTTGAGGGGGAGCCAATCTGTAGAAGCTGAAATTCTGAGATTTAATACCATCTTGAGAAAAGCCGAAGGTATTCCAATCATACTTTCATCCCTTGTTTCTTAATTGTATTCATCATGACAATTAAGGGGGAGTATTGATTGAAGACAAATGAATGAATGGGGGAGCTTTATCATTGCACCTGAACTTTCTGATGTGTTTGGTGAAGTATGTGCAGGATTTAGAAATTCATTGATATATTTGAAAAATTTCAAACCCCTATAGCATGATCTCATATGTATAGTGAATTATGGACAGCATTGAAAATCATGGTTACATCACTCTTGTTTTCTACACCGGGTTAGCCCAAGTAGACTTAGAGTTGATCTACTAAAGGTTCTTTGCTCAAGAGAACATGTGGAATCATCACTCTCTTAGTGTTTTTCAAGAAAATACTTTTCAAAGGGAGGAATTGATATTTTGGAAGAGAACCACACCACAGCTTTGCATTTGGTTGCCAATAAGGGGGAGAAAATATTGGCACACATATTGACCCATTCATATGTGCTGAAGAAGTGTATTGACAAGAAATACAAAGGGGGAGATTGAAGTGCACTATGTTGCATTTGTTGTCAATGAGGCATGATGTTGTCATAATAGGAATGGATGTCAAGGAATTTCAAGATGTGAATGAAAAAGGATGTGATGGTGTGGGTGAGGAAAGGAGAATGGCCATGGTACTAAGATGCATGTCACTTAGGAGATTCACTAAGTGACATAGGATGTTGTGGTTGAAACATTCTCTATGTATATCAGACGATTGAAGAACTGTTCTTAATGTTTCAATACTTGTATCAAGGTGATACTAAGTGACAAAACTTGAATAATGAATGATGATGGAGCATCATTACATCAGATGATTGATGAGATGATCTTTAAGTTCAAAGAACTTGTATCAACTGGATACAAAGTCACAAGAATATTAGAAGACCATGCATTGTATTGACAATGCATGAGGAGAGGAAGATGATCCATCCACAACTACTGAGTGGATGCAGTGGATTAAAGATGTCCATGCACTATCTTTTAGTGCATGTGAATCTGAAGAAGATCCAACTTGATCTCTGATTAGATCAATGAAGAACATTGAAGAAGTTATTTGATTAAGGATCTCGGTTGATGAAGAAGAACCTTCGGGAAGTCCATTCTTAAATATCGAATACATGATTAAGAAGAGGAGGAATCCATTTGAAGAAGAAATGGTGAAGAAGTGAAGGGAGTGGCATTTGGCATTTGAACCTTGTTACTTTGTTTTTAAACAAAGTACTTGTTCTAAACTTAAGCAAAAAAGGAGCCACCAAGGAGGCCAGCCGAGGGTCATCACCCAAGGCTCTTTTGGGACTCAAGGTCACCACGCCCGTGGGGAACCCTCAAGGCCAAGGCAGCAGCCCTGAGGCAGGGGGCGCACCCGTAGAACGCAGCGTAGGCGCCAGGGGAACGCAAGGAGGAGCGCATGGTGGGCGCATAGCGCGCCCGTGTGTACATAGTGGGTGCCAGTGGCGCGCCCGAGTGGCAGGGGTGGGCGCAAGAGCCCGCCCGCAAAGAGAACATGGTGCGGGGCGGCACCGTGGAGGGAGAAGTTCAACTGGATGTTCAGCGGCAGCTGAACTTTGATATACCGTGGCAAAACTGGCCGCGACTTCGATGTGGGACGCAGAAAAATCTCCAGGAGAGGATCCTGGCCGCACGATTGATCGCGCGCCAGATCTCGGCCACACATCTAATCCACCGCGGTCCGTTCAGATCCAGGCCGTTGAATATTATTTGATCGCCTGATCTGACGGCTCCCCATCCGTCTCCTTCCTCGAGCTCGCCCGAAGCTCCCTGCAGCCACCGACGAACCAGGCGCCCTCCAAGCTTCACATATCGATCTCCCGGCCATTGCAGATGAAGCTGAAGCCATCAAAGTGATTGTCTATCCATGTTGAACCTATCCATGCATAAAAGTATACATGCATGCGTGAAATGGGATATTTTGATGAATTCCGAGGCAAACAACGTTGCCGAGGCATCGGGTGTTCGTGCTTTGCATGAATGGGCCTAAACAGAGGTCATGCACACGTTCGGCCGAGCATGAATGTGAAGGAGGAGAAAAGATATGAATCCCGCGTGAAACAGTTAAGGAAAACGAGATTTGGAAAGATTTTTAAAGATCCAAAAATCTCGGGGATTCGAGTTATCTCCACACGGATGGACAAAAGCTTTCCTTGCCTATAAAATGAGCATCCGAGGCTCTCTGTTTGTTTGCTGAAAAACTCAAGAGAATTCCTGCGAAGCATATCCTGCCTCGTGAAGTATTCCTCCGCGCAAACACTTTCACGGCAGAGAAGTAGCCCGGAGCTCCTCTAGCTTCATTAGGACCCTTTCGCGCACCCCTTGCACGAAAGAAGAAAGGGGAGATCCCCTGCATGCCTCACTTGCATGACAGGAAGTCCCGTGGACACAACATCTTGTGCTCCCACGGTTGAAGCCCGCAGTGATTGCTCATTGCACGCCCGAGGCCTGTGCACTGTGCCCCCTGCGCGGTAGCACCTTGCACGCCTGAGCACTTGCACGACCTGCGACTTCCCCTTGCACCTTGCGCGGCCCTTGCGCCCTTGCACCTGCGCGCCCCTGATTGAACCTTGTGCGCCTTCATATTGGAAGGAGCTTAAGTGAAGAGGATTCCACACCTCTTGTGTGTGTGAAGTGAAGAAGGCAGACCGAGGCCTTTATTCCTTGTGTGCAAAAAGAAGTGTGAAGGCTGTAGCCTTGTGTGAGTGAAGTGAAGACCACACCTTTGTGTGTGTATGCAAACTTGAAGAACAACCTATGGCCTAAGTGTGTGCAAGAAGTGGAGTAGGCCAAGCTCACTTGTGTGCAAAAGTGAAAGAAGTGTGTGCATCGAGACAAAGTGAAGAGGCCGAACCTAGTGTGTGCACTAAGAAGTGTGTATACACATAGAAGAAGAGGAGACCCCCACACTAAAGTATAACACACATTCAAGTGTGTAAGCAAAAGGAATAATATGTGTGAAGGATAAGAAGAAGGTGTGTGCTAAAAGTGTTACACCCTTTGTGGGTTTATTACACCAAGAGAAGAAGAAGGGGAGTGCATGCTTGAATGGATGCACATGCACACGTGAACAAGCTCAAATCAGTGAGTGTTCATTTGATTTTCCTAAGACCAAGAGTTCTTGAAGAGAATTGAGAGGCCATGCAGTCAGTGCATGAGGAAGCAGAGATTCCATGCACTCAGTGCATGAAGTTGTGATGTAGTGAGACTGAAGCCAGAATGAAGTTAAAGACATCAGCTGCCTGAGTTTTCAGTAATTGAGAAGACCCTGATCAACAGAAGTGATCAGAAGTGAAGAGAAAGACCAACAGACCTTATCAGAGGCCGTTGAAGATTCTTGAAGAGAGAGGCCAGGTCATCCTGAGAAGAAGGAGATAAATCTTGAGCAAGACGAGAAGACCTGTTCATCTCAAGTGAGAAGAAGTAGAGAGCAAGGCCAGTAGTCTTTATCCCAGACTGCTGAAGATACTTGAAGAAGCTTAAAGTGAAGATGGGCTACTTGTGCGACTCGAGAAGCTAGGAGAAGCCCCCTGTGAGACTCGGGGTAGAAGAAGTCTTCAGTGGGATTCTGGAGCAGGCCAGTGGGACTCTGGTAACACTGTGGGACGCAGTATAAAGACACTCCTGTGGGACTCAGGAGAGATACAGTGGGACTCTGTATCGACCATTGTAATTCTAACAAGTTATAATGGATGAAACCATGTTGGGGTGTTTAACCAACATGGCAAGGATGTAGGCCTTTGGAGCCGAACCTTGTAAATACTTGTGTCCTGTGCCTTTACATTTACTGCATCACTCGAGGAAAGGCTGAGAGATACAAGAAGAGTGGATCGAGGCCTTAGCAAGCCATAGAGGTTTAATTGATAAAGAATCAATTAGTAAAAAGTTTTAAGGGATCACTGATTCACCCTTCCCCCTCTCAGTGATTCACACTAATCTGGGCACTTCAGTTTTAAACAAAATGAGGATTGAAAGGGATCCTCTATTCGTGGATCTAATAAGTATGAACATGGTAATTATCAAAGATGGTGAAACATTAATACTTTTTCAAATTTTTTTCTAACCATATTAATTATAAAGGATTAAATTTTATCAGCCTAATGATGGGAATATTCAAAAGAAAATTAATACTGTAAATGATGGGAAGTTGAAAGACTTTATATATAATGATGGAATTCTGAAATTTGGACAGGGGCTTTGACTTCCAGCTATACCCATTATAAAAAGGGATATATAGGATGATACCCAGAGTTCAAATTTTTCTATACATCTTAGTAGCACTAAGATGTATAGATATATTAATGAATGTTTCTGGTGGGATAACATGGAGAGGGAACTTGTTGATAATGTATCATGATGATTAGTCTGTCAACAAGTAAAGGCTGAATGTCAAAATCCTAGAGGATTAATGCAACCTCTTCATATTCCTACATGGAGTGGGATGACATCACCATTTATTTTTTCACTAGATTACCCAATACTCGAAGAAAGAATGATGAAAAATGGTTAATTGTTGATTGACTTGTGAAATATGAAAATTTCTTTTCTATAAGGGAGGATTTTCCACTAGAGTTATATGAATGACTCTATATAAATGATGTTTTGAGACGTCGTGGAGAACCTCTCTCAATTGTGATTAATCGTGATCTAAAATTTATATCAAAATTATCGAAAATTCTTCAGAAATATTTGGACACTAAGAATCGTTTGAGTACTACTTATCATCCCCAAATTGATGGGCAGTCAGATAGGATGATCCAATCTTTAGTAGACATGTTGAGAGTATTCTTTCTCAACTTTTTAGGTATCTGGGATCAGTATTTACCATTGATAGAGTTTTCCTATTATAATAGTTTCCATTCTAGTATTCAAATGGAACCATATGAATCATTTTACAGAATGATTTGTCATACGGTAATATGTTGGGATGATGTTGGTGAAAGGAAGCTTGTGGGCCCAGAGCTTGTAAAGGAAATAATAAAAAAAGGTAAAGATTATTCAAACCCTTATCAAAGTAGTTGAAATTTGGAAAAATAGGTATGATAATAATCGAATGATTTGTAATTTCAAGAGGGAGATCACATTTTCTTAAAAGTATCTACATTGAAGGGTGTCAACAGATTTGGAAATAAAGGGAAGTTAAGCCTGAGGTACATAGACCCTTTTGAAATTATGGAGAGAATTGGAGATGTGGTTTATCAATTAGAAATTCCTCCTAGCCTCTCTAAGGTACACAGTGTGTTCTATTTATCATTATCGATAAAGTACATGTCAGACCCAACACATTTCTACACTTCTAAAGGCATAGATATGGAACCTAACTCATCTTACTATAAAGGGGTTATTCAGATTATAGACACTAAAGAACTGGTGTGGAGGAATCAAATGATTTTCCTGGTAAAGGTAATTCAGAGAAAAAATAAAATTTAAGGGGAAATTTGGGATCATGAGGAACATATGGTAATGGAATACATTTTTATGAGGTAAAATTCTTGTAATTAAAAGGATGGAATTTTTGTATGGGGGGAATAATGTAATACCCCGAGGTCTTAAAAATAAATTTATTATAGAATTCATTCAACCCTAATTCATTGAGAAACAAACACATTTATATTTATAGGATATTTTTATAAGATATCTATTAGATATAATTTTTCTCTTTTTTTGAATTGAATTTTGAAAAACTAACATACATTGTTGCCATCTGTATGATATTTAGAGTCTGATACGATCAACATACATTTTTGATGAATAGTAACATACCCTTATGAATACTAACATAGCCTTATGAATAGTAGTGTATCCTTTTGAATAGTAACCTCACCCATGTGAGTATAAATAAAATCTGGGCACCATATAAATTAGAGAAAATATTTTAAAAAAATAATTAAATATTGATATTTTAGTGAGTAATAAATATTTAATTAAAAAATTAAACTAATACATTTATTTAAAATAAAATTAACTTTCATAAAATATATTATTTAATAAATTTTTTGCTTTCCATGTAAGTTAGGATAATTTTATGAGACCTTGGATAATTTTAAAAGTATTATAAAATCAATTTTACATTTAAAATATGTATTTTTTATGTAAATAATGATTTTATTTAACAATTAATTTTCTCTTATTTAGAAAATAATATTGATAAAATAGATTTAATTTTTGAGTTATATACATTGAAAAATGGTTAGGGTGATTTTTTTGTATTTTTCCAAAAATACTTGGATTTTGGTGAATAGTGAAATTCGATAATTTACAAAATATGAAAAAAAAAGGAATTTCGGCATCATGTTTGAGTCATGGATGGTGTAAATGATCATTAGTTCAAACTAATATGCACATATTAGTTTTTTTAGTCAAAATATTCAAGACTATTCACAGTATTGATCAAAAATAGTAAATAATGATTAAACAAATGGAAACCCCTCCTCTCATCCACTATAAAAACCACCCCTCACTCCCTCTTTGCTTCAATCCTCTCAAGCCTTTTTCCATGCATAAATTCTTCATAAATCTCCTCAAAATCTCCTCCCCACATATAGCGTACCTTGTAATCTTCAAAAGACCCTATCAACTCCCCTAAATAGGCTCTCAAGGAAGATAAACTCAAAAGGTAAATTCCCCTTTTAATTTCTTTTCCTTTATTCCTTTTAATTTACTCACCTCTTATCCTCCAAATGTTATGATAACTACACTAATTTACATGTTATGGAATTTTTTTTTATAATTTAATGATTCATCCTCATCTCTCCTTTCTCCTCTTTTTATACTAGAAATGAAAATGCCAATTGAGATATGTTAATTTATCACAACTAAGGAGGATGGGTTTTCAACTTCTATAACCTTATTCAATTCTGTTAATATACTAATTTTATTGTTAAACCATATCATAATATATGTATTAAATAATATTTCGTATTCTAGAATCATTTTATACACTTTTTATTAAACTATATAATAAAATGAGTTTCTATTGATTGAAAACCCACCAAATTAATCTAAGAATTTATCCTTAAAATTTCATCCATTGATTCTTCCTAACAAAAAGTAACCAAATGAATTATTTGAAAATTTAACCTTATTTATAAAAATTAATAACATATAACATGATTTTTGGAATTCAATTTTTATTTTACATTTACTTACATTTAAGCAAACAGATCATGAAAACTAACGAAACGAGCACTGACAAATGATGATATTGAACCTATTAGCCCATAAAAATGACCCTAAATAATCTTAATAAAATTAAAATAAATAAAATAAATGTCTAATATGTTTTGAGTTAAGTTATTAATAATTATAATTTCACATTATAGGAACTTATGCTCAATATAAAAACATATTCATACAAAAGGTAAGGGCTTTCAACCTGAACATCCATTTTCATTCAGTTTACTCCTGGTCTTTTTAAATCCCAATTAAATTATTATTTATTCTTATATACTCATCATAAATTTTGTTTGAATTTTATATATATCTGTAATAACCTGATTCATTCTTTTTTTATAGATATATACATGTTTTAAAAGTATCTATCAAAAATTATTCCCAAAATACAAGCCTCATTCAAGGGAATTTCTCAAATTCTTAATTATTTTTTGGGGAATACTATAATCTATTTTTAGAAAAATTTAGTTTCCTAAAATCACTCATTTCATTATTATAAAACTATAATATTTAAATTTTGGTTTTATAAAAATATTTTTCCAAAATAACTATCTTTTTAAAAGTAAAAGAGTATTTATCTCAAGAATTACTCATTTATTTTATAAGAATAATTTTTTCTATTTCACCACTATTTTTCAATATTATTTATCATTTTGAATAATATTTTATGATATCCTATACCATATTTTATGGAATGGTATATAATCATTTGGACTGTGGATTTTCTATCTTGATACCATTCACCATACTACTCAGAATTGATAGTGTTTATATGTATAGATTTGGAAAAGTTGTTTCATATTTTCATATTGTCTGTGTTTAGCCCGTTTCATATGAGGAATGTATTGGACTTAGAAAGTGAAGGGTGGGGAAAACAATACCCCCTAAATGAATCATTATGTATCAAGAGACAAAAATATATATGTACTTGGATGGGGCCTTACCCATTTTCAGATAGGGTTTTGTCTAAGGGTTTTAATCATTTTCAGATTTCTTTGTTGAGGCCTTAACAATATATTTTTGAATGTCCAACATTATGCATTCCTATATAATGAAACTAGACATTGATAGTCCATGTGATTATTCTACTTGTAGAATATCCATGTTTATATTTTATGGAATTATTTAATCAGTTTTTATTCCTGCCATATTATGCTCAAGTATATTTTTAAAGGAATGAATTGTTTGTTATTCTCCATTACTAGTGTTTTTTTTCTTTTTCTATATTATTTACCATTATGGGGAATCTGATCTCACCCCTTTCACATGTTATATTTTCCCCAGTTTGTGAAGAAGTATATTATGAATGACTTTCAAGGATAGTCTAGAAGTTTATGTGAGATAAAAAAATTATATTGTTTTTCCTTTCAAGTTGTAATGTGGAATTTAGTTATGTATCTAGCTTTCCAAAGGTAAAAAACTAATTGGTCCTTTAGGATGCATATTCCCTTTCTGTATTATAATGTTACTAATTAAAGAACTAGCTTTGGGAGACTGGGGTCGAGTCCTAAAACTATTACATGTAAAATTTCATGAATAATCATAGGGGAAGGAAATATATTTATATTAAGATATAAATATAAAATAATTACATAAAGGGATACTTAAAAAAATACAATCTCGAATAACTATGAGATTATGAAATAATCTCTCGGAGATTTGGTAACTTTTATATCATAATCCCCATGAAATAAATAACAAAAAATAAAATATTAGATACCATGAATATAAATTAATTCCTTATATATCATACAAAATTGGTAGTATATACACCATAAAAAATAAATAAGTGGTAAATATGGAATATCTCTCACAAAAATAAAAGTGAGAGGAGAAACCCTTACATTCTGTCTGACTCGTCACATAGGTTCATTATCTTCCTGAATAATAAACATATGTCAAGTATTTAATTCATCAATAAACATTTTCATGTTTATTCTCCATTTAATTTAAATTAATAACATGTAATATATGAATACATAATCAATTAAACATACGTTTAATTTTTTGACAATATGTTTCTTATGTGTCGAAAATGACTTTGGCAGATTGACTATAGTCAAATTAGTCATTATTTAAACATATCGAGAAAAATAATAAAGAAATAATAATTATTTTTATATTAATTTTACTTTTAATACCAATAATAATAAATGGTTTTGAGAAATTATATTATTCATGATCATGGACATGGTATGTCATACTAACGCATGAATAATGTTTCTATTTTTCAATGATCATTCTATAAAGGGGGTGTGTAATTTTTTATCACTAAATAATGATGATTATAATAATAGAAATAAAATATTTTTTAATTAACTGAATTTATATATATTATCAATGGAGTGTGTTGATGAAATGTGTGTTACATTACTTCATTAAGGTGGTATTCCACAAGTACACAAATGATGTTATCATCTTTCAATGAGTTAAAATTTAATAATGCAAATTCTCTTTTATTTTTATCATGAAAATTATTTCATTAATATAATAATTATTTCAATTATTTCACATATATTTTTTAAATATATTGTTATTACCTTCTATGAAAATGGTTTCTGAAAAATGAATCGCATCGCTTCGTGAGACTATAGTATGTCGTACACATGAACGGCATTGTTTTATCCCCTATGGAATGGAATGTAATAAAAGTATATTTGATATAATGAATCCATAGGTATAATTATATTATAAATATCATATGAATACTTTATTTTAATCATCAAACACATCCTTGATTGGTTGTAATGGAGAAACCAATGTCACTGATTCGTGAGGGAGTAGTCCACCATATATACGAATGACGATTTCATAACACATTTGATTGATGTAGGGATTTTTATAGGTAATGAACTTTATATAATGATATATTAGTATATATAATATTATTAGGTTATTATATCATAATATTATAATAATAATTGAAGGATATTGAGTAATAAATACAATAAAATGCTTGATGAATATGGTTACCTCTTCCTTGGGTAACCTCTATAGGTTTGCACAAAAAGCCGACCATTTATGGATTTATGACCAAACTAAGGGTTCTAGGATTATAAGAGATAATTTTGGAAGTTATTTGGGTATTTATTGGCCAAAATAAAATGTTTTTATTATGTGAAGTGGATAAGAGAGGGGGTGCCTTTTATAAGTGAGGTGAGTGGCACACTTTTAATTTTTGAAAAGAACAAATGTTAACCATGTTTTTCACATGAAAAAGGTGACCAAAATGTAGTATTATAGATAATTTTACATTATAGGGTCTTAATATATCTATAAAATATATTTTAAAAAATTTATTAGGTCAAATTTTACCATGTCTATTTAGTTTAAACCCCTAGTAAACCGATTTTTACCTTAACTACAATAAATAATTTTTATTGTTTTTATAATTATTTTTGGTAAAAAAATTAAATTGAAATTATTAAAAAATATAAGTTTTTTTGATTAATAATATGTAATCCATTATTCAAAATTCCATACATATAATTGGTAATATTTAATATGAAATTAATCATGTAGATGTGTTGAGAAAAAAGGTTTTCAAAGATAAAATGTTTAAAAGTTCACAATGTGTTTATTTGAAAATTATATATGAAAATTACTAAAATAACCTAAATTGGATTAATTAATATATTATTGAACTAATTTTACTTTTTAAACAATTATAAATATAATTTACCTTTATAAATAATATAAACTAAAATGCAGTTTTCAATTAATAATCAGTATTTTTCACTATTCATCAAAAAATAATACACATTATAAAAATACCAAAAAATCATCCCAAGATAAATTTTATATTATTATTTGACAAATTATTTTTATATTTTCAAATAAATGTTCTAAAATAAGTAAATATTAAATATAAATTATGTGGAAAATGCATAACTAAACCACCTTTTATAAGAATTTCATCATTCAGAAAACCTTTCTTTTCATTCAAATGGTTATAATTGTATCTCTAATAAAAGGATATCATTATTATTTATGTTATAATGTTTTAAACCATATAATTTTTATAATTAAGTTAGTATTTTTCATACATTACTATTTCTACAGCTGGGATATAATGTTAATGTTTAAATAATAATATTTTAAAAGAGTGTTGTGTTTCGTTCGAACTCGGAGTTTCATGAATTCAATGATATCAAAGAGATTGAATTTATTTAATATATATATATATATCACAAACACTTTGTATGGTAAATCCCTTAATATTCTAGGTGTTTTATGTCACATATTTAATGGAATATGATGCTCAAATTTTAAAACCTCAGGGTGTTACATTATACCCACATAAATATATTTCTTCCATGTAATTTAATCTTGATCTCAATAATCAAGGGTTTGAAATTTGAAAATAACATCATTGAAAACCCAAATCATAAAATCGGTTAACAAAAAAATCTCTTAGTAATATAAAAGGGGAGTACAAAGGCCATTTGGAATAACCACATAACTAGGTTTCCCACTATGAGAACATTGGTGGGAAATAAAAACATGCACCTAGAATATAATACTAACTCCGAAGGATTAATAAATAGTGATGAAGATCATTGATCACAAGAAAGTGGGTAATCCAGAGAATGTTAATTAAAATAAAAAAATAAATCTTTGTGGACTTACGGTGCTATTTTATTCATTATAAATAAGGGCATTGAGATAAAAATTTTGTTCAGAACCCATTCCTAGAGTTGAGGAATTTTTTTCCCTCTTGAGTGATAATATATGAAAATATACTTACTTGATGTATCTCTATTTCATAGGAAAAATTTCATATTTTTTCTATTCTTTGATCATTTTCCACAACATTTGTTAATTAATTTAATGAATATATAATATGAATTTTTTATTCATGAAACACTAAAATTAAATTTAAATATATCATAATATCCATAAAATAATGATAATTAATTCCTTCAATATCTATTTCTTTAGTTAAAAATGGTTAATAAAGGTTATCCAATATGCATAAGTATTCATATAGTGAAATAAGATGTTAATATTTAAAACCTCTTCCTAAGTTAAACTTAACCTATTTCATAAATGGTTAACTTTTTGGTCCCTTCATAAAGATTAAGATACAAAAATTTAGAAATAAGGCCACTAAATTTCCAAAATGAATTTATCATTATTCCCCTAAAACATGAATAATATTTTAATAACCATATACTAACTATCTGAATACTTCAATCATGTATTATCTAAAATCATGATAACAACATTAATTACCATAACCCATAATGAAATCATGCATGTATCCTTATCACTTAAATAAAACATATAATATTGGATTATTCCATAAGTACAAAATTGATATTAACTCCATCAATGATAGCATTAACAACTTTTTCAAAAAATAATTTCTTCATTACAGGGTATTCAATACTATCCAATTTACTTTATCCATATCAATAATCTCTTTATCAAGACATCATTATCTCAACATCATGAATATATTAAGGGAAATTTTTCTTTAATAATGTTTTTTCCAAGAAGTTCAAATTTCCACTGAATCAATTTTCTTGTCCATCAGTACCATTCAACATACACTTACAAACCCTTAATATAAAATTACTACAGTATAATCTTTATACATTTCATACTTTTTCTAACCATAATTTCATTAATTAAAATTCTCCTATAACATAATTCTTGAATCCAAACATAATCAAATTAATCATTCAACTTCATCTGTAGTAATAACATCATCTTGACCTTTATCCCTTATCTTTTTTAAGGAATATTTCCTTCAGTCTATGGGAAATCATTTTTGTAGTTCCCCTTCTCTTTATAGTGTAATAATTCCACATAAGAAGATTATTTTTTCCCTAAAATCACAATCATAGTTGATTTTTTCTCCCCACATGTAGAAAAAAATTATTTTTAACATGTACCAATGTGTTTTCTCCCTCAGGTATCTCATGTTGTAAAATACTTCATTCCCATATTACCTTTATCATTTTTTTTTCTACATCTTCCTCTCATTCTATTTAATCCCTTTTAATCCATATGACATGAAAGATTATTTCTCTATCATGATATCACATGATATTATGTCCTTATATGATGAGAATATTTGGGAGACTAGTTCCCTATGAAGGATTGACTTAATCCCATAAGAGAAATGGTCAATATTACTCTTTGTATTACTTATTTAGTCTATATAATTCCTTTATAACATTGTAAATTTGACCCCATTCTTTGAAAAAAGTTCCACTTTATTTCACAATAGACTCAAAAACTTTCCTTGCATATATATTTGTTTCTCACAAGGAAAATATTTATCTATGAAGAGTTCCTGAAAATCCTTGCACTCCATTATTTCTATTTTATCATCATACTTAGTGTTTTTAATTAAGGAGAACTATTTATTTTTATATTTTTAGAGATGATAATCTTCAATGAAAGCTTTCTCCCTTTCACTACATCCTAGAATAAAAAGTATATTTTATGAAGAAATAATTCATTGGTAAACAAAAAATGGATTCCTAGTCCCATTAAATGATGGTGGTTGTTAGCACTTGAATTTGTCTAACATCATTGCACCACATGGTGGATCAGTATGAGACTCTATATAAGAATGTTTATTACTCATAACCTGAGTCATCTACCCAAATATGTTTATAAATTGATTAGTAATTACTACAGATCTAGCTCTAGATTCTCTATCTTGTCTAGTAGGTAAATACCTATATGGAGTTCTTTAATTGATAAAATTTCCATTTATTCTATTAGAATCCATTTATAAATAAATTAATACACTAGATTATATCACATCATTATGAAACATAATGTATAATCCCAAGACTAGGGAAACACTTAAACTAAATTGAAAAAATATGCATAGTTAATATCGTAATCATAAACATGTTCTCTTTGGTAATTTTTTTCAAATCATAAAAAAATTTAATCCTTAATAATGGTTTGTAAAGAAGATTTGAATCAACCCAACCATATACCCTAAGAGTGTCAAACCGGGAGCGTGGTAAGCCCGTATTCATGAACCAAGTGTTGATCGAGTCAAGCCCAATATTCCCTTTTGGATGTTATTAACCCTAGGTACATTTGTTACAAAACCATGTCAACTTGTAGTATCCATATTGGGATATATTTTCTAGGAAAAACTACATAATCTCTTCTCTACCAAAAATTTAGGATGTCCTTCAATACTTATCATCAATGAAAATCACAGGTTTATGTTCTCTAATATGCATTTTCTGAAATATAGTTCCTAATGTTTCTACTAAACTTTATCTAATACGAACGGTATATGACTCATACCCCAATAGCCCTAATCTGGTGTCTAAATTATTACATTATCCTAATATATAAATAATAAAATCCTTAATAGCTGAATATTCTAGTAGTCCGGGTAAACTAGATACACCTTTTTAATTCATATTACATTTTAAAACATAACATACATAAATTATTTTCTTTCATAAATCTATTATTACCTTAGAATATCTCTTCATATCAATCATAAAACACTTCCTAGTATCTTGTGGAAAATAAAAAACAACAAATAGCATATCTTAGATTGTTACTATGGGTATGTATACCGTAGAAGCTATGAATAAATAATGAATAATCAATTTAAAAAATTAAATTATTGATACACAAGCCATTTATTCTATAATTAGTAATTATATGGTTGGAATAAATGATGATAAAATGACTCCATATAAATAATCACACTAGTAAAAAACAAACCCATGGATATTATAACTAATCTAATAATCACTTGTAATATCAATTACTGAATTCATAATGACAGAATGCATAAGGATGGAAATAGAAAACATACCATCAAGGAATTTTGACAACACATCTATTACCATTATGGCCTTGTGACAAGAAATATTTAGAAATTGGTAATTCATCCACCAAAACCCAAGCTAGTTTGTCTGATGAGACCTACAGATGCACCAAGGGGATATAGTAGGTCATTCCCCTCACTTTCTAAGTCAAATACCTTCCTCATATAAAAGGAGTGAAACTAAATTAACATAAATATTCATTTTAAAAATATAATATAAAAATTCTAATACTTACACAAATAAATAAACATAATCATAAACCATCCAAACTAATATAGGGAATGGTAATAAAATTCTAAATTCCTAGTGAAACTAATCATTAACCATTTGGGGAAATAATAAGAATGGTATCATTGGATTATAACCCCATTAAATCATATGTTTTATCAAATAATGTATTGTTATAAAGAAAATTATTTTTAAATATCACATGGAATATTTATTTAGTAAAATATAATTTACTTGAAAATCAACCTACTATTTTAAAACAATAAAATTCTTTAAATATTAAAAACATTTATTTGAAAATTGATTTTTAAAAATAAGAATGTATAGAAAATTAGGAAAAAAATTATTTTAAAATTAACTTGTTAAATTGAAAATTAAGATTCAATTAAATTATATTCATGAATACAGGTAATTTTGTACATACCATATAAGTTAAGAAGCTCATTCTTTTTCACTTTAAAATGGTTTAAAAAGTACTGCATTCAATAAATTATAAGAAGATTCATTTCAAATGGTTTTCTTAAAAAGTAATACATGGATAAAACACTCTATAATAAATAATATTTATAATGACTCAATATTTTTGAAAGCATTTTTAGATAACATGGTTATATAAGAAAAAGGTATTTCTGACCGAAGATATAAATAAAGTAAATAATTTTAAAAACATATTCTGAATCATTTAAAGTATAAAAGGGGATGAAAATGGAAATATCAACTTAAAATGATCACAAATAACTAGAGGGGATGAAAATATATGGATTTAAATTTATAAATATGAAATTCTCCCCAAATATGAGACTTAAACAAAAAAATCAGGAATAATGATGAGACTATAAAATAAACACTTTCCAATTTTGTAACATTTGTGTAATTCCCTGACCCTAGTTACCCAGATTCAGTGTATTATTACATAACATTGGCCTGATCACAAAAGATCAAGTCTCCGAACACCAATTATTTTATTAGCCTTGGAAGTGCTAGATACATTCATAAGGTTTACATTATATAATGAAATTGAAAACTACAACAATATTGTTTCCACAGACAACACTGAGACCCATAGACTATCCCTATAGGTCAGTAAAAATATACTTCTTCTCATCCTGGAAAAACTAAAACATAGAAAGGGGTGAGCTCAGATGCTCAGTAAGGATAACAATATAGTGGAATCTTTCATAAATAAGCATAAACCTTTAAGTCAATGTATATGATGAAAACAAAATTATTTTAAACTTGAACTTCAACATAATATGGAAAAAATAAAAAACAAATAATTCCATTTACTTATTCACATGGATATTCTACTAGTCGAATAATCACATGCAGTATCTATATCCACATTCATAATGATGGAATACATAATGCGAGACTTCATAACCACATAGTCAAGGCCTTGTGCCAAGCCTACAAACAAGATTTTGTCAAGGCCTTGTTCCAAGACAATAGTTTGTCTCATGAGACCTACTGATGCATCTAGGATCTATAGGAGGCACCACCCATCACATACTAAGTCCAATTCATTTCTCGTATGAAAAGGTTTAAACATAACATAAACATTCGTATTAATAATAGCATATGAAATGCCAATACATTATCCATAAACCATGAATGGTATAAAAATAACACATCAAAATTCAAACATATCACAAAATCCTTCAATAAAATATGGAAGTTTTGTATCATAATAAATTAACTTCAAATAAACTTAAAATGAATCAAAGGATGTTGACATAGACGAAATCAAAACCTTTTTTATAGAAATATCATTTCTATTTTGAAATAATTTAAAATTTATATAATTATAAAAGAAAAAATTTATTTTGGAAATATTCTTATAAGATTTTAAGGGAAACTTTGATGATGTTATAATGGCAGAAAATAGCCACACCCGCCGTATAAGTGAAAAAAAAGACATTCTTACCTTAATTTTGTCAAAAAGGTTATAAAGGACCTTGTTTGGAAAATGATGGAAAGATTACTTTATAAACATATTATAAAAATTCAAACAAGTGCATAAATGAATTTAACCCATAGTCTATAAAACAATAATAATGTTTTTAATTAAATTTTTAAGAAACATGGATGTGGATGATAAAGAGGTCCTAGTAGATACTTATGTAAAAACAACCCCAGATAATAAAGAGATTATGAAATTAACCCTTACCTTTTACTTTTCCTTGGTCAAGGGTAGGGTAACCACCTATATAATAGTGAAATAATAGTTATTAAATTATACAAGAATCCTATATATTATTATTATATCGTATATGATCTTTTTACATTGCTTTGTTAATAAAATCTTAGTATTATCGTTGTTTCGGGTGTTAACAAATTCATTTTACTTTATATTATTTGTTATGTGAGTAATATTTCTTATGTATGGGATGTATATTATTAATATCCAGAATTATATTAAGTCTTTAAACCTTATTTTTAATCATCAAATGTAAATTAGTCTTGAATGGATACGATGGGAAATGAATCTCATTGTGTTCGTGGAGACGGTAATTCGTACGTACACACGAGCGACAATTTCATTATTTTGATATTAAAATAACATATAGTTGGATGTTATATCATATATAAAGAATCATTATCATGTTATATTTATTATTTACATCAATTACACATCATTTTTATACCCATCCAAATAATAATGTATCGTATAACAATTACACCACGACGTGGAGACGGTAAGTCGTACGTACACACCTATGCTGACATGTCATTCAAAGGATGGATAGAATAATGAATGTGATTTTAAAATATTTATAATAACATCATAGTATATATAAGATACTAGAGTTATTATTTTATAATGGAAACAACGAATAAAGAGGAAGTGGAAGAAGAATGGAACTTGAAAGAGGTGATGAAATATTTACCTCTTCTTTGGGATCTTCCTTTGGATTTGATCAAAAGGGATCCTTAGGTTGGTTTTCTGAATAAAGTAAGGACTATATGATGAATTGAGGACATTTTAGAGGGTATTTGGGTAGGTTTTGGCTGAGCCAAATGTCTTAGAAGGTGTGAATTAGAGAGAAGGGTGGTACCCTTTTATAAGAGGGGTGATGGGAACCTTAGGAAAAGCTAGAAATATTATTTTATAATAAAATAATTTTCAATTTCTAGTGGATAAAAAATTAATTATTTAAAGGATAAGGTAGTTATGGTTCGATAACCTCTCAACCAATATGTTTAAGACAGGTTTGGGTAACTATATTAACTTTATATTTTAGATTTAACTCTTAGTTAAATAGTTTGACATTTACTATGTCTCTTAGTATTTTTATATTATATGGTTAATAAACTTAATAAATACTTCCAAAGGAACCCCAAGTGGTTAATTAATGATACACTTATCGTTATATAAGTCATTTGGGAGAACCTTATATTTTTAGGAATAAAATATCAATTAATAATATAATATTTTTTTAAAACTCTTTTATGTCAATTTTGACATTATTTGGTATTCTATTTTTTCTAAATTCATAACATCATTATTACATTGATGTAAAATTAATCTAAACAACCCTAACATGTAATATTAATCTATAAAATTAGTTTAATTCTTTAAAAAGTCTAAAATTACATTTATTTGGATATTTATAATATCTATTATTTTAATATTTCATTAATTAGGTAATTATTGCATAATCATTGTGTCATAAATATATTAAATTATTTAATGTCTAAAAAATATAAATAAAATTCCATTATTTAGGAATTATTTTTTGATTTATAATGAATATTTATAGTTGAATTTATCTTATGTGTAAACCTATATTAAAAATGTTTTATTTATTAAATTTGGATTTTAACTCTTTTAACTTTTCTTGGAATTCAATAATAATAAATGTCCTAATCTAATCCAAGTGGACCAAAGAGGTTCATATTTTATTCCTATGATTGTTTTTGGTCGAATTATACATATCCAATAGAATTAGGACATGTGATATAGGAATAATAATAACATTTTTACCTATAAATACCCTATTTACTTTTAAGAGTGGTAAAAAAAGTAAAAAGTTATTATTCGCCAAAAATTATTTTCATCTTATTGAACCACATTTTTCATATTGATATCAACCATGTCTTTCATATTTTTGAAATTCCACTCACAAAAGTAGTAAAATTGAGTTTTATGTGATTTTGAAAATTCTCCTAGGAGGTAGGTAAAAGAAGGTGAAAAGTTCAATAAAAATTTTAAATTTCTAAAATTATAATAAACTGAATCCAATGAATTAAATTGACCTTATATAGGTATTATGTATATATTTTGACATAAAATAAATTTAAATAAAATAAATAATTATTTAAATAAAAATTTGGTTTTAAACTGTAAATTAGTGTTTTTCACTATTCATCAAAAAATTGAAAGTTTTCAGAAAAATACCAAAAATTCACCCTAAGCTAATTTTGATATTATGATTCCAAAAATGAAGTCCATTTTAAAAGATAAAATTTATGAAATCTCCAAAACTAGGTATAACTATTCATAACGGCTAGTTTGATTGGTTGTGGTGTGTTAGAACTCAAAGTTACGTACAACACACGCTACTATATTATTCAAAGAGAAGCTTAACATGGAAGATAGGGGTGTTACATTCTCCCCTCATTAAAATAATTTCATCTTTGAAATTTCTAGAATATTACTGCATAAAAATACCCTGGTGGTTCTTCATCGTATGTTCCTCAGGTTCCCACATTGCCTCTTCCATCTTATGGTTTCTCCATAGAACTTTTACCAAAGGAGTCGTCCGGTTTCTCAACACTTGTTATCATGTATCAAGAACCTTGAAATTCTCTTTGCAATAAGACAGATTGGGTTCCAGTTCTAATTCCTCATAGGTGAGTACATTCATTGGGTTAGGCATGTATTTTCTCATAAGAGATATGTGGAACACATCTTGAACAATGGAGAGACTTGGTGGAATTTCCAAATGGTAAGCTACAACCCCAATTAGTTCTAGAATTTTGAAAGGTCCGATGTACCTGGGACTCAATTTACCCTTCTTACCGAAACGTATAACACCCTTCCAGGGAGATACCTTCATGAAAACATGATCTCCTACCTGAAATTCCAAATCCTTCCTTCGGTTATCAACGTATCTTTGCTACCTACTTTGAGTTTCCTTGATGTGTTTTTGGATTACCTTCACCTTTTCCATCATTTCCTCCACACGTTCTTCACCTCCAAGTTTTCTTTCACCAAAATCATCCCAACAGGTTGGTGTGTGACATATCTTTCTGTATAATTCTTCATATGGAATCATCTGAATACTTGAATGGAAGATATTATTATAGTAAAATTCAATTGATCCCACATACCTTGAAAGTCATGTGTGCATGATCTCAACATGTCTTCTATGGTTTGAATTGTCTGTTCTGATGGTCCATCAATTTGGGGGTGGTAGGCAGTGGTTAAACAAAGTTCAATATCCAGGGATTTCTAAAGACTTTTCTAGAATCTTGATGTAAAATGTGGATCACGATCGAAAATAATTGATAGGAGTACTCCATGTAGTATCACGACTTCATTAATATAAAGTCTTTCTAGATGTTCAAGTGGTAAATCATCTCTTATAGTAAGAAAATGCGCTTACTTGGTAAGACGATCTACAATGACCTATATTTCATTGTTCCTTCAAGAAGTATTTGGTTGTCCCATGACAAAGTCCATCATAATATTATCACATTTCCACTCAAGTATGGGAAGAGGTTTCATGACTCCTCCAGGTTGTTGCCTTTCAGCTTTCACTTGTTGACAAACCATACAACTTGACACAAAATCAACAATCTCCCTCTTCATTTTGTCCCACAAAAAATGTTCTTTCAAATATCTATACATTTTGGTGCTCCCAGGGTTTATAGAGAAGTTGGAACTATTAGTATCGTCCAAAAAAATACCTTTTTAGATCAGGTATATCGGTAACACAAAGTCTCTTCCCAAATTTCAAAATTATATATTAATACACAAAGACACTCAATCTCCCATCATTCACAGCTTTAATCTTCTTTTGAAAATCTTCATTACATGTCTGAGAACTATTTATTCTTTCTAGTAAAGATGTTTTGTAAACTATTTGAAAAAGTATTGATGTTTCACCTTCCATGGTGATTCCCATATCCATATTTACTAGATCCATGTATATAGGATCCTTTTAAACTCTCATCTTGTTCAAAACTCACTGATCATTTCTACTAAAAGCGTTTTCCATCTTATTTGGCCTTCCCCGGGTGGTAGTGTATAGTGAAATCATAATCCTTGAGTAGTTCAATCCATTGCTTTTTCCTCATGTTGGGTTATTTTTTCTGAAAAAACATACTTCAAACTCTTGTTATCGGTTTATATCCCACATTTTCCACCATAGAGATAGTGTCTCCAAATATTCAAATCAAAGATTACAGCTACTAACTCAAGATCATGAGTAGGATAGTTTTTCTCATGAATTTTTAGTTGTCGTGATGCATAGGCAATAACCCTATCATTCTGCATAAGAACACAACCAAGTCCTTTCTTTGAAGCATCACTATTGATAACAAACCCATCATTCCCTGATGGTAGACACAATATAGGATCATTGAATAATCTTTTGTTTAGTTATTCAAAACATAATTCACAATCTTTTTTCCAGACAAATTTAACCCCTTTTTGTGTGAGCATTGTTAATGGGTTATCCAACCGGGAAAAATTCTGGACGAAATGTAAATAATAACCTGCTAAACCAAAAAAAACTGTGTACCTCATTTATACTTTTCGGTGTTGACCATTCATGGATTACATTGGTCTTTGAAGGGTCATGTAAGATTCCATACTTAGATACAATATGTCCAAGTAAAGAAATCTCTTGAATCTAGAATTCACACTTTATATACTTCCCATATAATTCATGTCTTCTAAGAGTCATTAGGATAATGCGCAAGTGATTTTCATGATCGTCATAGCTTTTGGAGTATACCAAGATATCGATAATAAATACCACTACAAAATCATCGAGATATTCCTTGAAAATTATATTCACTATATCCATGAAGACATAGGGTGAATTAGTCAATCCAAAAGGCATTACTGTAAACTCGTAATGCCCATACTAGGTTCGAAATACTGTCTTTGGAATGACTTCCTTCTTCACAAACAACTGATGGTATCCAAATCGAAGGTCAATATTTGAAAAGAATTGAGCTCCATGTACTTGGTCAGATAAATCATCAATGCGAGGTAGGGGATACATTTTCTTTGTTGTTATACCATTGATCTCCCTGTATTAAATGCACAACCTCATAGATCCATCTTTCTTCTTAACAAAAAATATAGGGGATCTCCATGGAGAAACACTAGGGTGAATAAATCCCTTATTAATCAATTCCTCTAGTTGTTTCTTTAGTTCTACTAATTTCACATTGTCCATTCTATAAGGGTTCTTCGATATGGGCCTTGAACCGAGAATTAAATCAATGGAAAACTCAATTTCTCACTCTGGAGGATGTCCAGGTAAATCCTCAGGAAATACATCAACATACTCTTGAACAATAGTTATATCCTCTATTTGAACATTCTTTTCCTCACCCATAGTTGTTTCATTCTCTTCCTCCCCAAAAATTGAATTTAGTTGAGCTACTGGGGGTGGATCTAGATAAGAATTAGGTGGTGAAGATTCTTCTCTAAAGATAAGGTGTTCTTTATCATCATAATCAAAAATTGTAACCTCCTTCTTCTTAAAATAAATCTTCACATCATGGTACAAAAGCCAATCCATACTGAGGATTATATCAAATTCAATCATGGGTATGATGATGAGATCAGAAGATAAAGAACATTTATACGCTCTAATGGGAACTGATTCACACAACATTTTTGCGATGATACTTCCCTTAAGAATTTTGACTAACAACTCCCTTGTTAAATCAGATTGAAAATATCTAATTTTCATAGCAAACTGGGAAGATATGAAACAATTCGATGATCTAGCATCAAATAAATCATTTTCTAAACATGAGGAAACCATTAAATTACCATCCACCCCATCTTTTAGAGCTTCAACCTCGGCAGTAGTGATAGCATAAGCTTGGTCTTGATCCCATGTCCCTTTCGGAGGTAAGTTCCCCTGACACATAGGAAGTTCATTCTCATAATGCCACCTTTCTCTAAAATTGTACAATTCAACATCGACAGACTCCTTCTTCCACTTGCAATCATGGGCATGGTGGCCCTTTTTACCACACTTGAAACAGTCTCACATTGCCTTCAGGAAAGTAACAGGATGTTTCCTACCACATTTACTGTAGGATGGATATTCGAATTTTCCCTTCTTCCCCTTAGTTCCATTTCCAGAGTGTTGAGTAGATCACTTCTTCTATTTCATTTCTTTAAATTCGTAAGACTTATAGAATTATGTTTCTATCTTGATAGAACATGAGATAATATATTCATATGACAAGAAGGATTGTGATACAAATTCTTGATGGATAAATGGTTTTAACCCATCAAATAAATGATCAATCTAACTTCTTTGGTTATGTATATAATTTGTTTCTTTCATATCTAACCTTGTAATGTTAGCTTCATACATGGCGACATTCTAATCCTCCTTTTACCCCAGACTCATAAATTTCCTTTCCATATCTGCTCGATGGTCATGAGGAAAGTAATTTTCTAAGAAAATCTCTTTAAACTCCCTATATTCTATATTTGATACTTCATCATATTCCTTTGTGTTTTTAATCAATGACCACCATTGATCAACATATCCTATAAAGTGGTAAACTACCATGACATCTTTTTCCCTTTCCCTACTCCCCTAGGAATGGAATATTTTTTATAAGGAATTTATCCATTGCTAAGATACTAGTGGATTTTCACTCCCATTGAATGTTGGTGGTTGTTTTCCCATGAATCGATCTAAATTTGATCCTCCATGTTACAGATCAGGGTGCTCCATACAGGTGAGGTTATTATTCATAACCTAAGTGAGTTGTCTCAATATATTGATAAACTGATCAACACCAGTTGTACCACCAGCTCCTTTATAATTATCTTGAGTAGGAGGGAAATCCATACATGGAGTGCGTTCATTTATATGGTTTCCATTCCATCCATTGGGTTTCATTTCTAAATAATCGCATAAACTAGATTAGTTTATGAATCAAAATACATAATTCGAAACTTGTAAAACACTTAACATAAATTTAACAGTTTATGGATATAATAGATAATCATAAAAAATGTTTTCTTAAAGGAATTATATACTCATAAACCCTTTATAATGGTTTGTAAAGAAAATGAGAATTATCCTAAGCATATCCCCCAGGAGTGTTGTAACCTATAGTGCAATAAGTCTCGTTGTCGTGCACTAGTTCTCATTCGATTCTAGCTCAAAGCGGTGTTTTCGGGTATTACCCCTAGGTACATCTATGCCAGTGCCGCCTGTACATGCTCGTATCCAGACATGGATGTATTTCTGGGAAAACTCACAAAATCTTTACAATACCAAAATTCAAGGAAGTTCTTCTATATTAATCCTCAAAGTCTATCTTAGTGTAATGTGATCTAATCAGATTTTATTTAAATCTAGATTTATTGGATTATACTAAACATCCTCTAAGACCAACGGTAATTCCCCAACCCTAGTTACCTAGAGTCGGTGCATTATTACATAACATTGGCATAATCACAAAAGATCAAGTCTCGAAAGACCGATTAGTTTAGTAGCCTTAGAAGTGCTAGATACATTCATAAGGTTTACATTACATCATGAAATGGAAAACTACAACAACATTGTTTCCTTAGATAACAATGAGATCCCTTAGACTGACCCTACAGGTTAGTCATAATATACTTCTTTTCATCCTAGGAAAAATAAAACATAGAAAGGGGTGAGCTCAGATGCTCAGTAAGGATAGCAATATGGAAGAAACTTTCATAAATAATCATAAACATTTCATGCAATATATAAGACTAAAACAAAACGCTTTTAAACTATAACTTCAGAATTATATGGAAAATAAGAAAATAAAATAATTCCATTTACTTATTCACATGGATATTCTACTAGACGAATAATCACATAAAAATCAACAACCACTTTCATAATGATAGAATGCATAATCCCAGACATCATAACCACAAATTCAAAACCTTATACAAAGACTACAAATAATATTTTTTCAAGGCCTTGTTCCAAGACACTAGTTTGTCTCATAAGACCTACCAATGCATCAAGGATCTATAGAGGGCTCCACCCGTCCCATACTAAGTCCAATGTGTTCCTCATATGAAACAGTTTAAACATAACATAAAAAATTTATATTAAAACTAGCATAGGACATGTTAATACATTATCCATAAACCTTGAATAGAATAAAAATATCACATCAATTTTCAAACATATCACGAAACCTTTAATACAATATGGAAGTTTTATATCATAATAAATCAACATCAAATAAACTTAAAATCCCTCAAAGGATGTTGACAAAGATGAAATAAAAACCTTTTTTAGGGAAATATCCCTTTCTATTTTGAAATCATTTAAAATTCATATAATTATAAAAGAAAACATTTATTTTAGAAATATTATTATAACCTTGTAAGGGAAGCTTGTATGATGTTATAACAGCAGAAAATAGCCGCACCCGCCATATAAGTAAAAAAAGACATTATTACCTTAATTTTGTCGAAAAGGTTATAAAGGAACTTGTTTGGAAAACAACGGAATGATTCCTTTATAAAAAACTTATAAAATTAAAACAAGGGTATAAATGACTTTAACCCATAGTCTATAAAATAATAACAATGTTTTGAAATGCATTTTTAATAAATATGGATGTGGATGATAAAGAGGTCCCAGTAGATACTTATGTAAAAACAACCTCGGATAATAAAGAGATTGTGAAATTAACCCATACCTTGTACGTTTCTTTTTTAGAGGGTAGGTTAACCTATGGTATAATGGGGAAATAATTTTTATTAAATTATACAATAATTATATACATTATTATGATATCATATATGATCTTTTGACATTGCTTTGTTAATAATATTTTAGTATTATAGTTGTTTTATATGTTAACAGATTCGTTCTCCTTTATATGATTTGTTATGTGAATCATATTTGTTATGTATGGGATGTATCTTATTCATATAAAAAGTTATATTAAGTCTTTAAACCTTATTTTTAATCATAAAATGAAAATTAGTCTTGAATGGATATGATGGGGAATGAATCTCATTGTGTTTATGAGACGGTAATCCGTACGTACGCATGAGCGACAATATCATTATTTTGATATTAAAATAATATATAATTTGATGATATATCATATATACAGAATCATTATCATGTTATATTTATTATTTACATGAATTACACATCATTATTATACCCATTCAAATAATAATGTATCGAATAACAATTATACCACGACGTGGAGATGGTAAGCCGTACGTACACATGTATGGTGACATGTCATTCAAAGGATGGATAGAATAATGAATATGGTTATACCATATTTATAATAACATCAAAGTATATAGAATATACTAGAGTTATTATTTTAGAATGGAAAAAACAAAGAAAGAGGAAGTGGAAGAAGAAAGGAACTTGAAAGAGGTGATGAAAAATTTACCTCTTCTTCAGGTTCTTCCTTTTGATTTGATCAAAAGGGATCCCTAGGTTGGCCTTACTACAAAAATAAGGCCTGTATGATGAAGGTAGGACATTTTATAGGGTATTTGGACTGTTTTTGGCCGTGCCAAATGGCTTTGATGGTGTAAATTAGAGAGAAGGGGGAGTGCCCTATTATAAGAGGGGTGAGGGGCACCTTAGGAAAATATAGAAATATTATTTAATAATAAATTAATTTTCGGTTTATAAAGGCTCCAAAATGAATTATTTATTGTCTTAGGTGGGGATGGGTCGAAAACCACTCAACCAATATGTTTTATACATGTTATAGTCACTATATTAACTTTATCTTTTAGAATTATCTCTTAGTTAAATAGATTAACATTTACAGTGTCTCTTTTTATTTTTATATTATATGGTTAATAAAATTAATATATACTTCAAAGAGAACCCCAAGTGGTTAATAAATGATATATATATATCATTATATAAGTCCTTTGGCCAAACCATAGATTTTTTGGAATAAAAAATCAATTAAAATATAATATTTTTTTTCAAAACTCCTTTATGTCAATTTTGACACTATTTGGTATTTTGTTTTTTCTAAATTCATAATAGCATTATTACTTACAAAAAAATTCATATAACCAACCCTAAAATGTCATATTATCCTATAAAATTAGTGTAATTCATAAAAAGTATCAAATTACATTTATTTGGATATTCATAATATCAATTATTTTAAAATTTCATTAATTAGGTAATTACTGCATAATCATTGTGTCATATATAAGTTAAATTATTTAATGCCAAACAAAATAAATAAATTAATATTATATAGGAAATAGGTTTATCTTTATAATGAATATTTATAGTTGAATTTATCTTAGGTGTAACCCTATATTAAAAATGTTTTAGTTATTAAACTTTGATTTTAACTCTTTTAACACTTCTTTGAATTAAATAATAATAAATGTCCAAATCTAATAGAAGATGACCAAAGAGGGTAATATTTAATTCCTAAGGTTTTTTTGGTTGAATTATACTTATCCAATATAATTAGTACATGTGTTAGGGTAATAATAATATCATTTTTACACTTAAATACCATATTTACTTTTAACCGTAGTAAATAAAAGTAAAAAGTTATTATTCACCAAAAAAAAATTCATCTTATCGAACCACATTTTTCTTAATTATATCAATGGTTTCTCTATTATTTTTGAAATTCCACTCACAAAAGCGTTAAAATTATGTTTTATGTGAATTTTCAAATTCTTCTAGGAGGTGGGTAAAAGAAGGTGAAAACTTCAATTAACTTTTTATATATCTAAAATTATTATAAACTGAATCCAATGAATTACATTGAACTTATATAGGTATTATATATCTATTTTGACCTAAAATAATTTTAAATAAAATAAATAATTATTCAAATAAAAATTCTGTTTTAAACTATAACTCAGTGTTTTTCTCTATTCATCAAAAAATTAAAATATTTCAGAAAAAATACAAAAAATTCACCCTAAGGTAATTTAATATTATGAATCCATAAATGAAGTCCATTTTGAAAGATAAAATTTATAAAATTTTAAAAAGTGGGTATTACTATTCATAATAGCTAGTTTGATTGGTTGTGGTGTGTTAGAACTCAAAGTTGTATACAACACACGCTATTGTATTATTCAAAGAGAAGAATATCGTGGAAGCTTGGAGTGTTACATTCTCCCCTCCTTCAAAAGATTTCATCTTCAAAATTTCTAAATATTACTCCATAAAAATTCTAGGGTGGTTCTTCATCATATGTTCCTTGGGTTCCCAGATTTCCTCTTCCATCTTATAGTTTCTCCATTGAAATTTTATCATACGAGTCGCCCGATTTCTTATCACTTGTTCTCTTGTATCAAGAACCTTGAAAGGCTCTTCACAATAAGATAGAACGGGTTCCAGTTATAATTCCCCATATTTGAGTACATGTGTTGGGTTAGGCAAGTATTTTCTCAACAGTGATATGTGGAATACATCGCAGACTTTGGAGAGACTTGGCGGCATTACCAAATGGTAAGATACAACCCAAATTCATTCTAGAATTTCGAAAGGTCCGATGTACCTGGTACTCAATTTACCCTTCTTACCGAAATGTATAACACCCTTCCATGGATATAACTTCAAGAAAACATGATCTCCTACCAGAAATTCCAAATCCCTCCTTCGGTTGTTATCATAGCTATTCTTCCTACATTGAGATTCCTTGATGTGGTTTTGTATTAGCTTCACCTTTTCCATCGTTTCCTCCATAATTTCTGGGACTATGAGTTTTCTTTCATCAACATCATCACAACAGGTTGGTGTGCGATATCTCTTTCTGTATAATGCTTTATATGGTGTCATCTGAATACTTCAATGGAATATATTGTTATAGGAAAATTCCTCCAAAGTTAAATATTTATCCCACATACCTTGAAAGTAATGTGATCATGATCTCAACATGTCTTATAAGGATTGAATAGTCCATTCTGATTGTTCGTCAGTTTGGGGGTGGTAGGAAGTGCTCAAACGAAGTTCAGTATCCAGGGCTTTCTAAATAATTTTCCAGAATCATGATGTAAGACATGGATCATGATAAGAAATAACTGATAGGGGTACTCCATGTAGTCTCACAACTTCATTAATATATATTCTTTCTAGACGTTCAAGTGGTATATCATCTCTTATAGAAAGAAAATGTGCTGACTTGGTAAAACGATCAATAATGACCCATATTGGATCGTTCCTTCTAGGAGTCTTTGGTAGACCCATGAAAATGTCTATCTTAATGTTATCCCATTTCCACTCGGGTATGGTAAGAGGTTTCATGACTCCTCCAAGTTGTTTCGTTCCAGCTTGCACTTGTTGACAAACCATACATCTTGACACAAAATTAGCAATCTCCGTATTCATGTTGTCCCACCAAAAATGTTCCTTCAAATCTCTATAAATTTTGGTGATCCTAAGTTGTATAGAGAAATTGGATCTATGAGAATCATCCAACAATTCCCTTTTTATATCAGGTATATGAGGTACACAAAGTCTCTTCCCAAATTTCAAAATTCCATCTTCGTACACAATTTCACTCAATCTCCCATCATTCACATCTTTAATCTTCTTTTGAAACTCTTTATTAACAGTCTGAGAACTCTTTATCATTTCTAGTAAAGATGGTTTGGAAACCATTTGAAAAAGTATTTATTTTTCACCTTCCATGGTGATTCCCATATCCTTCATTACTAGATCCATTTATATAGGTTCCTTTTCAACTCTTATCCTGTTCAAAACTCCCTGATCCTTTCTACTCGAAGCATCTTCCACCTTATTTCCCTACCCTGGGTGGTAGTGTATAGTGCAATCATAATCCATGAGTAGTTCAAGACATCTCATTTGCCTCATGTTGAGTTCTTTTTGTGAGAAAATATACTTCAAACTCCTGTGGTTGGTATATATCTCACATTTTTCACCATAGAGATAGTGTCTCCAAATATTCAAAGCCAAGATTACAGCTGCTAACTCAAGATCATGAGTATGATTTTTTTGCTAATGAATTTTTAGTTGTCTTCATGCATACAAAATAACCCTATCATTACACATAAGGACACAACCATGTCCTTTCTTAGAAGCATCACTATAAATAACAAACCCATCATTCCTCGATGGTAGAGTCAATATAGGAGCATTGACTAATATTCTCTTCAGTTCGTCAAAACATTCTTCACACTCTTTTTTCCAAAACAATTAACCCCTTTTAATGTGATCTTTTTTAGTGGGTTAGCCACCTGGGAAAAATTCTGGACGAAACAATGATAATAACCTTCTAAACCAACAAAATTGTGCACCTCAGTTATACTCCAAGGTGTTTTCCATTCATGAATTGACTTGGTCATTGAAGGATCAGTGGATATTCCATACTTAGATACAAAATGGTCTTGTGAAGAAATCTCGTGAAGCCAGAATTCACACTTTCTAAACTTAACATATAATTCATGTCTTCTAAGAGTCTTTAGGATAATGTGCAAGTAATTTTCATGATCTTAATATATTTTTGAGTATACCAATATGTCATCAATAAATACCACTAAAAAATAATCGATATATTCCTTGAAAACTCTATTCATTATATCCATGAAGATAGAGGGTGCATTAGTCAATCCAAAAGGCATTGCTGTAAACTCGTAATGTCCATACCTAGTTCGAAATGTCATCTTCAGAATGTCTTCCTTATTCACTCACAACTGAGGGTATCTAGATCAAAGGTCTATCTTGGAAAAGTATTGAGATCCATGTAGTTGGTCAAATAAATCATCTATGCGAGGTAGGGGATACTTGTTCTTTATTTTTATAGCATTGATATCCTTGTAGTCAATGCACAATGTTATAGATCCATCATTCTTCTTAACGAAAAGGACATGGTCTCCCCATAGAGAAACACTATAGTGAATAAATCCCTTATTACTCAATTACTCTAGTTGTTTCATTAGTTTCACTAATTCCACAGTTTACATTCTATATGGGGTCTTCAATATGGGGCTTGAACCATGAATTAAATCGATGGAAAACTCAATTTCTCATTCTGGAGGATGTATAGGTAAATCCTATGAAAATATATCAACATACTCTTTCACAATAGGTACATCCTCTATTTGAACATTTGTTTCCTCACCCACAGTTGTTTAATTCTCTTCCTCCCCGATAATTGAATTTAGTTGAGCTACTAGAGGTGGATATAGATAATAATTAGTTGGTGATGATTCTTCTCTAAAGATTAGATGTTCTTTATCATCATCATCAAAAATTGTAACCTCATTATTCTTACAATAATTCTTCACATAATGGTCTGAAAGACAATCCATACCGAGGATTATATCAAATTAAATCATGGGTATGATGATGAGATCAGAAGATAAAGAACCTTTATATACTCTAATGGGAAATGATTCACAAAACATTATTACGATGATACTTCCCCAAGGAGTTTTGACTAACAACTCCCTTGTTAAATCAAATTGGAAATATCTAATTTTCTTTGAAAACTGGGAAGATATGAGACAATGCGATGATCCAAAATCTAATAAATCATTTTATAAATTTGAAAAACCCATTAAATTACTTCCACCATCTCTTTTGGAGCCTCAACCTCTGCATTAGTGATAGAATAATCTTTTCCTTGATCCCTTGTCCCTTTCTGAGGTATGTTCCCTTGACTGTTAGGACATTCATTTTCATAATGCCCCCTTTCTCTACAATTGTATCATTCAACATGGGCAACCTCTTTCTTCCCCTTGTAATCATGAGCTTGGTGTCCTTTTTAATCACACATTTAATAGACTCCCATTCCCTTCAAGAAAGTACCAGGATGTTTCTTCCCAAATTTACTACAGGATGGATATTCAAATTTTCTGTTCTTTCCCTTAGTTCCATTTCCAGAGTGTTCAGTAGATCACTTCTTCTATTTCTTTACTTTAAAGATATAGGACATAGAGAATTCTTTTTCTATCTTGATAGCACATGAGACAATATCTTCGTACGATGAGAAGGATTGTGAGACTAATTCTCGACAGAGAAATGGTTTTAAACCATCAAAGATACGATCAATATTACTTCTTGGGTTCTGTATATAATCTATTTGATGCCTCTAGAACCTTGTAAAGTTAGCATCATACATTGAAAAATTCTCATCCTCCTTTTGCCTGAGACACATAAATTTCCTTTCTATATCTGCTTGATGGTCACGAGGAAAGTATTTTTTTAAGAAAATTACTTTAAACCCTCTCCATTATATATTTGTTACTTCATCATCTTCCTTTTTGTTTTGAATCAATGACCACCATTGAAAGCATCTCCAGTAAGGTGATAAACCGACATGACAACTTTTTCCCTTTCGCTACTCACCAACGTGTGGAATATTTTTTCTAAGGAATTTATCCATTTCTTGGAAAATAGAGGACTTGTACTCCAATTGAATGTTGGTGGTTTTTTCCTCATGAAGTGATCTAACATTGACCATCCACAAAACGGATCAGGGTGCTTTATACGCTTAAGGATATTTTTCATAACCTGAGTGAGTTGTCCCAATATAGTGATAAGCTGATCAGCACCAGTGGTATCACCAGATCCACTATAATTATCTTGAGTAGGAGGGAAATATCTAAATGAAGTGTGTGTATTTATACGGTTTCCATTCCTTCAAATAGGCTCCATTTCTAAACAATGGCATAAACTAGATTAGTTTATGAAACAAAATTCATAATTCCAAACTTGTAAAACACTTAACATAAATTGAACAGTTTATGGATATAATCCGTAATAATAATAAAATGTTTTCTTTGAGGAAGTATATACTCATAAACACTTCATAATGTTTTGTAAAGAAAATGAGAATAATCCTAAGCATATCCCCTGGGAGTGTCGTAACCAAGAGTGCTGTAAGGACCGTTGCCGTGCACGAGTTCCCGTTTGAGTCTAGCTCAAAGCGGTGTTTTTGGGTTTTACCCCTAGGTACATCTTTGATAGATCTGCCTCTACCTACTCGTATCCAGACAGAAATGTATTTCATGGAAAATTAACAAAATCACTACAATACCAAAATTCTTGGAAGTTATTCTATACAAATTCTCAAATTCTATCCTAGGATAATGTTCTCCAATAAGAGTTTATCTAAATCTGGATTCCAGGTTTTGTACTAAACTTCCTCTAATACCAACTGTATCACCCCGAACCTAGTTACCCAGAGTTGGTGCATTATTACATAACATTGTCATGATCACAAAATATCAAGTCTCGAAAGACCGATTATTTTAGTACCTTTGGAAGTTCTAGATACATTCATAAGTTTTACATTACATCATGAAATGGAAAACTACAATAACATTGTTTCCATAGAAAACACTAAGATCCCATAGACTATCCCAGTAGGCCAGTCATAATATACTTCTTCGCATCTTGGAAAAAATAAAACACAAAAAGGGGTGAGCTCAGATTCTCAGTAAGGATAACAATATAGCAGCAACTTTCATAAATAAGCATACACATTTAAGGCAATGTATAAGACTAAAACAAAATCCTTTTAAACTTGAAATTCTACATAATATGAAAATAATAAAAATAAAATAATTCCATTTAATTATTCACATTGATATTATACTACTCCAATAATCACATGCAATATCAATAGCCACTTTCACAATGATTGAATGCTTAATGCCAGACTTCATAACCACATAGTCGGTGCCTTGTTCCAAGACTACAAATAAGATATTGTAAAGACCTTGTTCCATGAAAATAGTTTGTCTCATGAGACCAAACGATGAATCGAGGAGCTATAGCAGGCTCCACCATTAATATACTAAGTCCAATTCATTCCTCATATGAAAAGGTTTAAACATAACATAAACATTCATATTAAAACTATCATACGACATGTCAATACTTTACTCATAAACCATGAATGGTATAAAAATAACACATCCACAGTCAAACATTTCACAAAACCTTCAATTCTATATGGAAGTTTTGTATCATAATAAATTAACATCAAATAAACCTAAAATCCATCAAAGGATGTTGACATAGATGAAATCAAAACCTTTTTTAGAGAAATATTTCTTTCTATTTCGAAATCATTTAAAATTCAGATAATTATAAAAGAAAAAATTTATTTTGGAAATATTCTTATAAGTTTGTAAGGGAATCTTTGATGATGTTATAATAGAAAAAAATATTTGCACCCCCATATAGTTTAAAAATACATTCATACCATAATTTTATCAAAAAGGTTATAATGGACCTTGTTTGGAAAATGACGGAAAGACACCATTATAAAAATCATATAAAAAGTCAAACAAGGGTATAAATTACGTTAAACCATAGTCTATAAAATATTAATAATCTTTTGAAATACGTTTTTAAGAAACATTGATTTTGATGATAAAAATGTCCCAGTAGATACTTACGTAAAAACAGCCTCAGATTATAAAGAGATTGTGAAATTAACCCTTACCTTGTACTTTTCCGTGGTTGAGGGTAGCTTAACCTCCTGTATAATTTTGAAATAATTTTTATTAAATTATAAAAGAATTATATACATTATTATGATATCATATATGATCTTTTTACATTGCATTGTTAATAATATCTTAATATTTTCGTTGTTTTGGGTGTTAACGGATTCGTTTTCCATTATATGATTTGTTATGTGAATCATATTTATTATGGATGGTATGAATCTTAGTCATATCCAAAATTATGTTAATTCTTTAAACATTACTTTTAATAATCCAATGAAAATTATTCTTGAATGAATACGATGGAGAATGAATCTCATTGTGTTCGTGGAGACGGTAATCCGTACGTACGCACGAGCGACAATATCATTCTTTTGATATTAAAATAATATATAATTCGATGGTGTATCATATATAAACAATAATTATCATGTTATATTTATTATTTAAATCAATTACACATCATTATTATACCCTTCCAAATAATAATGTATAGAATAAAAATAACAACACGACATGGAGACAGTAAGTCGTACGTACGCACGTATGGTGACAAGTCATTAAAAGGATGGATAGAATAATGAATATTATTTTAAAATATTTATAACAAAATCATTATATATATAAGATATTGTAGTTATTATTTTAGAATTAAAACAATAAATAAAGATGAAGTGGAAGATGAATGGAACTTGAAAGACATGATGAAATATTGACCTCTTCTTTGGGTTCTTCATTTTAATTTGATCAAAAGGGCTCCATTGGTTGGATTTATGACTAAAATAAGGCCTCTAGGATGGAGTGAGGATAGTTTATAGGGAATTTTGGTAGGGTTTGGCCGATCCAAATGGCATTGATGGTGGGAATTAGAGATAAGGGGGAGTGCCCTTTTATAAGAGGGGTGAGAGGCACCTTAGGAAAAGCTAGAAATATTATTTTATAATAAAATAATTTTATGTTTTTAATGGCTAAAAAAATGAATTATTTAATGTATAAAGAGGTGTTGGGTCTAAAACCACTCAACCAACATGTTTTAGACAGGTTTGGGTCACTATATTAACTTTATCTTTCAGATTTAACTCTTAGTTAAATAGTTTGACATTTACCATGTCTCTTTGTATTTTTATATTATATGGTTAGTAAACTTACTATATACTTACAAGAGAACCCCAAGTGGTTAATTAATGATATACCTATAATTTTATAAGTCCTTTTTCCGATACTTAGAATTTTCGATATAAAATATCAATTAATAATATGATATTTGTTTTAAAAACTCTTTTATGTCAATTTTGACACAATTTGGTATTTTGTTTTTTCTAAATTCATAACAACATTATTACTTTAAAAAAAATTCATCCAAACAACCCTAACATGTCATATTAACTTATAAAATTAGTGTAATTCATAAAAAGTCTCATATTACATTTATTTGGATATTTAAAATATCAATTATTTTAATATTTCATTAATTAGGTAATCACTGCATCATTAGTGTTTCATAAATAAATTAAATTATTTAATGTCTAAAAAATATGAATAAAATACAATTCTGTAGGAAATATCTTTATCTTTTTAATTAATATTTACAGTCGAATTTATCTTTTGTCTAACCCTATATTAAAAATGTTTTATTTATTAAACTTTGATTTTAACTCTTTTAACACTTCTTTGAATTAAATAATAATAAATGTCCTAATCTAATCCGAGTGGACCAAAGAGGTTAATATTTTATTCCTAATGTTTTTTTGTATAATTATACTTATCCATTATCATTAGGACATGTGTTTGGGTTATAATAATATCATTTTTAGCCTTTAATACCCTATTTACTTTTAACTGTGGTAAATAAAAGTAAAAAGTTACTATTCACCAAAAATTATTTTCATCTTATTGGACCACATTTTTCTTACTAATATCAACCGTGTGTCATGGATTTTTGAAATTCCACTCACAGAAGTGGTAAAATTAAGTTTTAGGTGAATTTTCAAATTCTCCTAGGTGGTGGGTAAAAGACGTTGAAAAGTTCAATAAAATATTTATATATCTAAAATTATTATATACTAACTCCAATTAATTACATTGAACATATATAGGTATTATTTATCTATTTTGAACTAATTTTTTTTTAAATAAATTAAATATTTATTGGAATAAAAATTTGGTTTTAAACTATAACTCAATGATTTTCACTATTCATCAAAAATTGAAAGTTTTCAGAATAATACCAAAAATTCACCCTATGATAATTTTGATATTCCTTATACAAAAATGAAGTCTATTTTGAAAGAAAAAATTTATAAAATTTCAAAAAGTGGGTATTACTATTCATAATGGCTAGTTTGATTGGTTGTGGTGTGTTAGAACTAGAAGTTGTGTACAACACACGCTACTGTATTATTCAAAGAGAAGCTTACCATAGAATCTTGGGGTGTTACAATTTTTGTAATAATAATCCTAAAAGAAATTAAATTAAATTAAACATTAAATAAAAATTATATAAATAAATTCATGATATAACATACAAAAAATACCCTATATATACGATATATAATATGTACCTGGTGAATATGGAATAAGTCTCATGGAAGTAAAAGTGATATGAGAAACCCTTACCTAGAGTCAAATCATCATGATTGTTTTTATCATCATATATAATAGACATATGCTAATTTTTTTACTTTATTAATAACATTTTTGAATTTTATTATTCCTTTTATTGAACTTCTTACCAGGTTATATATGATTTCTTAATCAATTAAGTTTATATCGTATGTTTTAATTTTATTTTTCTTATATGTAAAAAAGGACATTGGTAGGTTGACTATGGTCAAACTATAATTTATTTAAATATATAAATAATAATAATAATAATGACATAATTATCATATTTATACATAAATTATACTTTAAATACCAATAATGAATTATGCTTTTGAAATATGAAGTATGTTTTAATCATTGAGATGGTAAGGTGTATGCATGCTTGAGTAACGTTTCCTTTCATTAGAGATCATTATGAAAAGGTGGTGAGTAATATTTTTTTTATATAATGATAATAATATCATAAACACCATATTATTTCATTAAATATTTATGGAGGTGGTAGTCCACATGTAGATGAATGATGTTTTCATATTTCAATGAGTGAAAAGGTAAGAAAGAAAATGTTATGTTATATTTTAATCATGGTAAATATTTTTTTAATAACATAGTAATTTAATTTATACCACATATACTCATGAAATGTATTTTTGTCAACTTCCATGTAAATATTTAGTGAAAAATGATTCACATCGCTTCGCGAGGTGACACTCCACCATAAACACGATCGACATTTTCATATCCCCTATGAAATGGAAAATAAAATTTTATATATGATATAATTACACAAAAGGTATAACTAATTTATAAATATCATATATATATATATATATTTGTGTGTTTTTGTGTGTTTTATATCCATCATAATACCTAATTGTGAACCGTTGAAATAGAAAACCAAATGTCATCGGTTCCTGAGTCAGTAGTTCGTCATACACAGGAATGATGATTTCATAACCCATTTTATGGAATTGGGAATTATTTTAGGTAATTTATGTAAAGACCTTTAAATTCCAAGGGAAATTTTTTCTTAATTTTCTTTGGGATTTTACGAGTACGCAGTTTCTGACGACACCTGATTCTGAGGCCTGGTGTTCCCAAAATCAATTTTCGAAGATTAGCTCGAGTACGTTTAGTGAACGAATGAGCGGGTTTTTCTAACTTTTGAAACAGTGCTCGGAATCGAAATATGAGGGCACCGATGAAACCACAGACCTTGTAATTTCTTTAGAGTACCCTTTTTCTGGGTTGTGTTTGCTCGGGAGGAGATGTTAAAATGTGGGGAATAAAAATAAAAATTGTTTTACAATTTTGTTTTTATTTCATACTGGTGGTTCAAGTTTTGTGGAAAAGGAATATGTGAGGAAGTTGGTGTGGGTCCCACACGATCCCCGACCTCCTTCAGTTTTCCCAACACCCCATTAAACTCACCCTCTAGCATTAATTGTGTAACACGCCCACTCCCCCAAATTAATGACATGTCAACTCTCGCATTTAATTTTTTCATGAAATTCTCTTCAATTAAGTTAATTAATTGAATGAGATCTATTTCAAATTAATGTTGGAATGTGTGTGTGTTAATAAAATAAGACAAGGTCTTATTTTATTTTTGGTGGTTTCCTTGTGTGGATTAGAGGAGAGAACTCTCGCGGTCTTGAAGAACATCATCTTCTTCGCAAAGAATTTAGAGTCTACGATGAAGAACTCTGTCACCGCAAGGGGAGATCGTCGTGCCGTATCCTCTCCTCTCCACAATCGGTGAGAGATTCCTTTTCCAGAGAACGATGAAGAGCTGCATCCTTCATCGTGTGAACACCGATGATGCTTACGGAGCCTCGTTCCGCGAAGCCGTCTTCCGCGACGTCAATTTCCCGCGACGATCCTCGTTCAATGACTTCTTCAAGGTAGAGTTTTTATTTTGTTCGTGAATATTATTTTCCATCCAATGTCAAATTCTTTATCTTCTTGATATCTAATTAACGGGAGGGGGTCGGACCTCATGAACACGACCGACCCTCCTCCCCCTTTTGGTTGATGTACTCGTTGCGGCTCGAACGAAGGAGGTGCGGTGCAACTGCACCGCGCGGGAATGAGGAGGAATGTGGAGAAGGAGCACGGAGCCATCGCTCCGCGCCGTTGAGGCCGAAGGAAGCTGCAACCAGAGTCAGGCCACGGCGTAGGGGCATGGCGTTGTCGCGCCACGCCGGTCGGACAAGGCCGAGGCTTAAGGCCACAGTGGTGGAGGGAGCGGCGACCGGAACCACCGACCACCGGCACATGGATGTCGGGACCCGTCGGGGGTCCTGTGGCGGAACACCGTCCAGCCAACTCATCCGGCTGTTTCGGAAATCCGGGGGTCGTAACCCCCGGCTGGCAAAGAACCCCCCCCCCCCCCCCGTGTGGGGGCCATTTCTTCAATCAAGGGGGGCAGCGCCCTCCCACCACCCACCCTTTTCTCATACGCTCGGACAGCACCAAGCCGCCCTGCTCGCCCAGTGCCGAGTTGCCTAGGCCGGACCAGCCGCACCGGGCCGGGCCGCCCACACCGGGCTGGGCTGCCCGCGCCGGGCCTGGTCAGTCCGGGCCCAAACCCCCCTAAAATCAGACAGGTTCGTTCAAATTCTCATAACATGGGCTACAGACCTCCGATTGATGCACCTTCAGTTGCGATGCAATCCTTGGAACGAGATGGTAGATTTCGTATATTACACTCAAGTATTATGGGAACTTTGGGTATGACCGAGTTGGTACGAACCCGAAACAAACCGGGCCCTCGGAACGAAAACGCTTATAACTTGAGCTCCGGACGTCCGAATGATGTTCCATCAACTTTGTTGGATTCCTCTTAGTGAGATGGACCTTATGGCTTAATCTGCTCGAGGTTTGGACGCAGTTGGAGTATGTACGGGTTGGTTTTGACTTAAAAACCAACCGGGCCCCTAGAACGAAAAAGTCAATAACTCTCAGACCGGGTATCTGATTGATGCGCCGTCTGTCACGTTGAGTTCCTTTTGTTGAGATGGAACATTGGGATATATCAACTCCAGACTACATGTCAGTTGATGTATCGACCCCCTTGGCTCGTGGAGCGAACCCTCTCGGAATAGAGCATGTTGTGTGCGGGAACCCTAGATCAGGCTACGACTGCGACAACGATGATGACTATATTGGAATCCTCCGTGGGTTCGGTAGTGACGACGGCCATACTGAAATCTTCTATGGGTTCGACGACGATGACTACTGTTCTTGTATCCTATGTGGGTCCGGCAGTACGTGACTACTGTTCTTGTGTCCTACGTGGGTCTGGCAGTATTTGACTATGTACTTGTATCCTACGTGGGTCCGACAGAGTGGTTGGTCTAGTATCCTACGTGGGTTCGATAGCTTAGCTAGTCTAGTATCCTACGTGGGTCCCAGCTAGATGAATCTGTAACTACTTTTGATCATCTCTTTTGCTTTACAAATGATTTATACCTGTGTGGGCTGAGTCTTGACTTTAAATCAATATATTCGATATGATTGACTTGCTTTCCTATGTGGATTGGGATGTGTTTTCCTGTGTGGATTGGGTTGTACTATCCTATGTGGATGTAATAGAACTTGGGCTCGGATGATGGATCTGAACAGGAATTGATGACTTAGGTATATGTATGGGCATATACCTAAGTAGAGTTGGTTGTTATATTGTGATTGAATCTTTCATTTGTGGTTTATCCTTCGTGGATTCTGGGAGACATTCGGGGGTCTCGGGGTCCCTACTGTGTAGCATATACTCACCCCTGAACGGGCTATGCCCGCACTACGTTGTGTTGGATGCAGACGACAGACAACGCTGATCTTAGTTGAGGCTTGTGGAGAAAGTCGGTACCTGGAGGTGGACCACTATGCGAGACGTACACGGAGCGGACGGTTGGACACAAGGAGCTAAGGAGACTATCTGTACCCACCCTTTAGGTGGGATTTCCAGTGGATGGCTTGACGTTTCTGTTGTACTTTCTTTCCATTTGTACTTCACTTTCAGTTTGGGTTTGTATTATGGCCCACTTACTTTTCTACACTTACTATTGTACCCAATTTTACTTAGTATTTACTTCTACTAGCTTACTCTGTGGTGTTTGTTTACTTTATAAAGGAAATATCTTCCCTTTTTGTCGTAATTTAAACCTTGGTGTTAGTCGCCAGCACCTGGCCTATGGAAGGCGGGCTTGGGGTAGTCACGGCATGGGTCCTAAGGACGGGTTGTGGGAAAATGGTATTAGAGGAGTTCAGTTCTACTGCAGAACTCAGGACTCTGATCTCTCTTCTGTGTGAAGCAATAGTGTTAAGGGTATTGAGTGTGGTTATCAGTCCAGGGAGTCCAGTGTTGGTGTGGCGGCCGACATATCCATACACAAGGACCCTGACTTCTGATTTCCGACTCAGTGCACGAAAACATTGATTGCATGTGTGTTTCAAAAGTTTTCTTGGTGATTACTTGTGTCAGCTCACCAGGTATACTATATTGACCGTGGAACACTTGTTTTCTTTCAGGATGGCCCCACGATGGCAACCATCTAGGGTTCCGAGCTTTGTACGAGACGACAACCCACCGAGCAATGAGGCCTCGGTGTAGGGCCCTATTACAGTGAGGGCACCGACGGTACCTCTACCCGCCGAGCCATCGATGCCACCATCCCCAGCCGCTGAGAGTACACGTCACCTTAGTAAACTGAATGAGTTTTAGCATCAGAGACCGCCCAGGTTCCGCGGGGAGACAGACCCTCAGGCAGCCAAGGATTGGATGGAGGCTATTGTATGACTTTTCTGGTTAGTAGGGACACCAACTGACCTCATGGTGATCCTTGAAGCGAGTCTCCTTCACGCAGAAGCAGGACGATGGTGGAGCTTGATGCTCCATTTGCACGACGAGGCATTTCTCCTCTGGATGAACTTTGAGAGCCTCTTATGATCAGAGTTTTTCCCAGCCACCCTACGTGAGGTGCGTATTCTGGAGCTACTACACCTGCGGCAGGGCAGCATGATGGTAGCCCAGTACTCGGCGAGATTTACTGATCTCTCGCGCTATTCGACGGACATGGTACGGGAACCATTCTTCCGGGCCTGGACCTTCGAGCAGGGACTGAGGCGTGATATCAGGGCATCGATAATCTCCCTCAGCATTCCGACGCAGGAAGGAATACTGGAGTGAGCCCTTATTGTAGTGATATTTCTTGCTGAGCCTACACCAGTAGCGAGACCTACCGTAGGGCGGCACGTAGTAGAGTCTTCTGCAGCTGGCAGTCGATGGACATCACAGGGGTCTAGGCGGACCAGACCAGCAGGCGGACGACCTCAGGACACTGGCTCAGAGGTGCAGGGCACACGGTGCAGAGCCAGTCTTACGAGGATTAGACAGTGCTACACATGCGGCGGCCAGGGCCACATGGCCCGGGACTTCCTGACCCGCCGTGCGGAGGAGAGAAGATGGTTGAGGGACCACCCAGGTAGAGGCAGAGGGTCGACTGTGGCGGTCCGCATGGATCAGGCGGACGAGGCATAGAATCTAGTCGAGTAGCAAATGGTGGGCGACGCTTTGAGGCTCTACCACCACCACCACCAGGAGGTCCACCCCGACCATAGGGAGCTGGCGGACAGAGGCAGGCTCAGCTTCAGGTAGCAGAGGCCTATGACCACGGCCCACCAGAGATGATTTGAGGTACTATCTGTGTATACTACACCCTTGATTCAGTTCTAATAGACATAGGAGCGATTCATTCTTTCATTACCGTTGCCCTTGTTCGGAGCTCGAAGATTCCGATGGAGCCGTTGGCTCGATCCTTACAACTGGAGACTCCTACAATAGCATACTAGACGATTATGCACTGGTGCCAGCAGTGTGAGTTTACTCTAGGAGGTTAGAGATTCGAATGGGATCTTCTTGTAGTGGCGTCAAGTCCTTACGACGTCATCTTGGGCACGGATTTTTTATCTACAGTCCATCCTCAGATTGACTGTATTGGGTGCAAGGTGCGGTGTCTTCGCACCGATGGGAGCATGTTCACCTTCACCGGCGAGAAGGGATCCTTGGCAGCATTGGATGGACTCACGCAGAGGAGAGGACAGCCGATCACTCATCAGTTGGCTAGCGTCATCCTAGGAGAAGTTGACATGCGGAGTCCGAGTTTTCCTGTATTGGTGGATCAATATGCGGCCGTTTTCCTAACGACGTTCCAGGACTACATACTCACAAATTGGTAGACTTCTATATTGACATGTACCCTGGGACAACCCCGATATCCACTCTATCATATCAGATGGCTCCTGCTGAGCTTTGAGAGCTACGGGTACAGCTGGAGGACTTGTAAGGCAAGGGATTCATCTGACCCTGTGTTTCACCATGGGCTTCCCCGATTTTGTTCACCAAGAAGGAAGACGGGAGCTTGAGACTATGTGTCGATTACCATCACCTTAACCATGTGATAGTGAGTAACAAGTATCCACTACCAAGGATTGACGACCTCTTCGATCAGCTCAAGGGAGCACGATGGTTCTCGAAGATAGACCTCAGGTCAGGCTATCATCAGCTAAGAGTTCAGGATGAGGACGTGCAGAAGACGACCTTCAGATGTCGGTACGACCACTATGAGTCCTTGGTTATGCCTTTCAGCATAAACGATGCTCCAGCAGTGTTCATGAGTCTCATGAACAAGATCTTCCAGCCTTACCTCGATCGTTTTGTCGTGGTCTTCATCGATGACATATTGATATACTCGACTTATGAGGAGGAGCACGCCAACCACTTGTGGGTTATACTGGACACACTCCAAGAGAACCATCTTTATGGTAAGCTCTTGAAGTGTCAGTTCTGGATAAATGAGGTCCACTTCTTGGGACACGTCATATTTGAGGTGGGATTTGCGGTGGATCCTGCGAAGATCGAGGTAGTGCTAACTTGGGAGCCACCCAGGAGTGTGACGGAGGTGTGAAGTCTCTTGGGTCTAGCTGGGTACTACCGAAGATTCGTGCCAGACTTATCCAAAGTTGCATCACCACTTTCATCTCTGACGAAGAAGGGAAAACCCTTCGTGTGGTTAGATAGATGTCAGCAGAGCATCCAGGAGCTAAGACAGAGATTGACCAGCGCACCTATCTTGAGGCTACCGGAGGAGGGCCTAGGGTACGTAGTCTACTTTGATGTATCAGGGACCAGACTCGGATATGTCCTGATGCAGGAGCGGGCAGTGATCGCCTATGGATCATGACAGTTGAGGTAGAATGAGCAGAACTACGCTACCAATGACCTGGAGTTAGAAGTAGTGTTCTTCGCTCTGAAGACGTGGCGACACTATCTGATGGTCAAGCGCTTTAAAGTCTATTCTAACCACCAGAGTCTTAAGTACATCTTCTCGAAGAAGGACCTGAACCTGAGACATCGGTGATGGCTCGAGTTCCTCCAGAAATATGACTTTGAGATAGTCTATACTCCTGGAAAGGGGAACGTAGTAGCAGATGCTCTCAGCAGGAGGATGGGTATTCATCTACTAGGGGAGGCGACAGAGCAGCTAGCCGCTTTGTAGATATCCTTCATGGATAGAGATGGAGCAGCCTTTCTGTAGTCACTCACAGTCACTCCTCCACTACTACAGTGGGTCAAAGAGGCATAGCGTGGGGATGTTGACTGTGAGACGTGGCGTGCATAGATATCCTCAGGATAGTCACCTTATGGATTCTCTATAGGATGAGAGCACAGCGTCCTTTTCGGGGACGTACCATGGTACCAGCTGCTTTACAGGAGGAGGTGCTGAGGGAGTTTCACACTTCCCCTATAGTGGTACATCCAGGAGTGGCAAAGATGTACTAGGATCTCGGACGACAGCACTGGTGGTCGGGTATGAAGAAGGATGTAGCAGAGTTCTTTTCTCGATGCCTCGCTTGCTAGTAGGTGAAGGTGGAACACTAGGTACCAGCAGGCTTGGTACATCCCTTGGAGGTCCCGGAGTGGAAGTGGGATGGGATATCTATAGATTTCATAACTGGACTACCACGTACTTCCAGAGGTCATGACTCCATTTGGGTGATTGTCGATCGACTCACCATGTCGGCCCACTTCTTACCCATCAGAGACCAGGGCTTAGTGGAGAGATTGGGACACCTCTACATTCAAGAGATTGTACAGATTCATGGTGTGCCATCATCTATCGTCTCCGATCGAGATTCTCACTTTACTTCCCGGCTTTGGAAGGGGTTGCATGAGGCATTCGGGACGCAACTACATCTAAGAACCGCCTTTCACCCTCAAACGGATGGTCAGATGGAGAGGACCATTTAGACTCTCGAGGACATGCTCCGTGAATGTGTCCTTGACTTTGGTCGCAGCTGGGATGATCACCTAACCTTGGCGGAGTTTTCATACAACAACACCTACCACTCCACCATCAGGATGGCACCATACGAGGAATTGTACGGCCGACCTTGCAGGTCACCTCTGTATTGGACAGACCCTGGGGAGTCAGCAATTGTGGGACCGGAGATGGTCCAGGACACGATAGAGAAGGCTCAGGTCATCCAGGAGTAGATGAGGATATCTCAGAGCCGACAGAATTCTTATGCTGACAGGAGGTGGAGACCACTAGAGTTCGAGGATGAAGACCACGTTTTCTTACGTGTCTCACCTCAACGTGGATTATGGAGATTTGGCCAGGGTGGAAAGTTATCTCTGCGCTTCATCGGACCATTCCAGGTTCTCAGCAGGATAGGAAATGTGGCTTATCTCCATGCTCTACCACCTCAGTTGCACCGGGTGCACGACGTCTTGCACGTATCTCAGCTGAGGAGGTACGTGCATGACCCGACGCATATCGTCGACCATGGGGAGCTAGACTTTGACGATGGGGAAACTTTCACGGAGGTCCTGGTGGAGATTGAGGATTGACAGGATCGGGTCCTACATGGACGGTCGATTCCTCTAGTACGCATCAGATGGCAGAACGGGAACCTTCAAGAGAGCACTTGGGAGTAGGAAGCTCAGATGCGTGCTTAGTCCCCTCATTTGTTTCCCTAGTTTGTGATGTATCTTTATGGGGACGTAAAGCCCTGAGGTGGGAGTAATGTAAAGACCGGTAAATTTCAAGGTAAATTTTTCTTTTAATTTTCTCTGGGATTTTACGAGTACCCAGTTTCTGACAGAACCTGATTCCAAGGCCTAGTGTGCCCAGAATCAATTTCCAAAGTATAGCTCGGGTACATTCAGTGAATGAACGAGCGGGTTTTTCTAACATTTGAACCGGTGATCAGAATTGAAATATGAGGGCACCAATGAAACTACAGTGCTAGTAATTGCTTAAGAGTACCCTTTTTTGGGTTGTGTTTGCTCGGGAGGAGTTGTTAAAATGTGGGGAATACAAATAAAAACTGTTTTATAATTTTATATTTATTTCTTACTGGGGGTTCAAGTGTTGTGGAAAAGGAAGATGTTAGGAAGTTGGGGTGGGGCCCACACGATCGCCAACCTCCTTCACTTTTCCCAACACCCCATTAAACCCACCCCCCCCCCCTCTAGAATTAATTATGTAACACACCCACTCCCCCAAATTAATGACATGTCAACTCTCGCATTTAATTTATTTGTTAAATGCTCTTCAATTAAGTTAATTAATTGAATGAGATCTATTTCAAATTAATGTTCGCATGTGTGTGTGTGTATAAAATAAGACAAGGTCTTATTTTATTTTTGGTGGTTTCGTTGTGTGGATTAGATGAGAGAACTCTCGCGGTCTTGAAGAACTCCATCTTCTTCACGAAGAACGTCGATTCTACGATGAAGAACTCCATCACCGCAAGGGGAGATCGACGTGGTGTCTCCTCTCCTCTCCGCAGCCGGTGAGAGACGCCTTTTCTGGAGAATGAAGATGCACCACATCCCTAATTGGTTGAACACTGATGACACTTACGGAGCCTCGTTCTGCGACGATGTCTTCCCCGACTTCAATTTCCCGCGACGATCTTCATTCGACGACTTCATCGAGTTAGGGGTTTGATTTTGTTCATGAATATTCTTTGTCGTCCAACGTCAAATTCTTTAGCTGCTTGATATCGAATTAACGATAGGGGGTCGGACCGCACGAACATGGTCGAACCTCCTCCCCCTTTTGTTGATGTACTCGTTGCCGCTCGAATGAAGGCGGCGCGGTGCAACGGCACCATGAGGGAATGAGGAGGAACGCGGCGAAGGAGTGCAACGCCATCGCGCCGCGCCGTTGAGGCCGAAAGAAGCCGCGGCCGGATTCGGGCCACGACGGAGGGGCGCGGCGCCGTCGTGCCATGCCCGAGAACCACGTAGAGGCCGCGGCCAGAGCAGAGCCGCGGCGGAGGGGCCCGGCGTCATCGCGTCGCGCTGGTTGGACAAGGCCGCAGTGGTGCGGGGACCGGCGGCCGGAACCACTGGCGGTCGGTGCATGGAATGCGGGACCCGCAGGGGGTCCCGTGGCGGCACACCGGCTGGCCAACTCGACCAGCTGTTTCGAAATTCTATGGGTCGTAAACCCCGGCTGGCAAAGAGTGCCCCCCCCCCCCCCCCCGTGGGGGTCCATTTCTTCAATCAAGGGGGGCATCCCCCCCCTTTGCGTGTTCGCTCGGCCAGTGCCGAGCCTCCCGGGCCGGGCCGGCCACACCGTGCCAGGACGCACACGCCATAATGGGCTAGACTCAGACCCGGGTCGGGTCAACCTAGTTCGGGGGGACCCAGGGGGTTCTGGGCCGGGTAGGTCCGGGCCCAACCCCCCCCCCCCTAAAATCAGACAGGTTCGTTCAAATGCCCATAACTTGGGCTACGGACCTCCGATTGATGCACCATCAGTTACGATGCGATCCTTGGATCGAGACGGTCATTTCAATATATTACACTCAAGGTTTCGGAGAACTTTGGGTATGGCCGGGATGGTTTGAACAAAAAACCGACCGGGCCCTCGGAGCGGAAACGCTTATAACATGAGCTCCGGACGTCCGAATAATGTGCCGTTGACTTTGTTGGATTCCTCTTAGTGAGATGGACCTTTTGGCTTACTCTGCTCAAGGATTGGATGCATTTGGAGTATTTTTGGGTTGTTTTTGACTTAAAAACCAACCGGGCCCCTGGAACGAAAAAGCCAACAACTCTTAGACCGTGCATCCGATTGATGCGCTGTGTGTCACGTTGAGTTCCTTTTTTCAAGACGGAACTTTGGGAGACATAAAATCCGGACTATGTGTCAGTTGATGTATCGACCCCCCTTGGATCGTGGAGTGGACCCTCCCATAATTGAGCATGTTGTGTGCAGGAATCCTAGAACTGGATGTGACTGCGACGACGATGACAACTATATTGGGATCCTCTGTGGATTCGGCAGCGACGGCGACCGTATTGAAATCCTCCATGGGTTCGATGGCGATGACTACTATTCTTGTATCCTATGTGGGTCCGGCAGTAAGTGACTACTATTCTTGTATCCTACGTGGGTCCGGAAGTATTTGACTCTGTACTTGTATCCTACATGGGTCCGACAGAGTGGCTGGTCTAATATCCTACGTGGGTCCCAGCTAGATGAATCAGTAACTACATCTGATAATCTCTTTTTCTTTACAAATGATGTATACCTATGTGGGATGAGTCTTGACTTTCAATCAATATCTTCGATATGATTGACTTGCTTTCCTATGTGGATTGGGATGTGCTTTCCTCTGTGGATTGGGTTGTACTATCTTGTGTGGATGTGATCGAACATGGGCTCGAATTTTGGAGCCGAACAGGAATTGATGTCTTAGGTATATATATGGGAATATACCTAAGTAGATTTGGTTGTTATATGTTGATTGTATCTTTCCTTTTTGGTTTATCCTTCATGGATTCTGGGAGGCCTTCGGGGGTCTCGGGGTCCTTACAGAGTAGCGTATACTCACCCCTGAACGGGCTATTCCTGCACTACGTTGTGTTGGATGTAGATGAAGTACAATGCTGATCGTGGTTGAGGCTTGTGCAGGAAGTCCATACCTGGAGGTGGACCACTAGGAGGGACATACACAGAGCGGACGGTTGGACCCGAGGAGCTGAGGAGACTATCTGTACCCACCCTTCAGGTGGGATTTCCAGTGGACGGCTCGACGTTGCTACTTTACTTTTTAGTTGTTGTACTTTCTTTCCAGTTGTACATCACTTTCAGTTTGGGTATGTATTCTAGCCCCCTTACTTTTCTGCACTTACTATTGTACCTAGTTTTACTGAGTGTTTACTTCTGCTGGCTTACTCCGTGGTGTTTGTTTACTTTATAAAGGAAATGTCTTCCCTTTTTGTCAGGATTTACACCTTGGTGCTAGTCGCCAACCCCTGGCCTATGGAAGGCGGACATGGGGTAGTCACGGCACGGGTCCCGAGTACGAGTCGTGACAATTTAGATAACATAAAAACATCTCAATAGATGTAAGATAATTTTTTTATTATATCCACATAATTTAATAATAATTAAATGATATATAGGAATAAATGAAATAAAAACGATCGATGAAGAACGTTACCTCCTCCTCTGGTAACAACCATAAGATTGAACCAAAATCTATACAAGGATGGATTGATGGACAAACTAAGGATTATAGAATTATATTAAAGAAGTTGGGATTTTATTTTGATAGAAATAATCTGAATCAAATATGGTTTAGTTGTGCAAATATTAGAGGGGAGTGTGTTGCCTTTTATAATTTAGGTGAGTTGCACAAACGTAAATTTTGAAAACAAAAAGGTGTACCCATGTTTTTCACAAACCAAAAGGCTCTAAAATGGATTATTCAAGAAAAATATAAATTATTAGGTCCAACTATGGACAAACATATATTTTAGAAAAAAAATAGCTCAATTGAACCCATATCTTTTTATTTTAACCAATGATAAACCCAATTTTACCTTAACTATAGAAAATAATTTTTAATGTTTTTACTATTATTTTTTTGTAAAATAATAATGCTGAAAATATTAGATAATATGAATTATTATTATCCCAGATATGGAATAAATTTTTCAAAATTTCATTCAAATATGTGGAGAACATCAATTTTAAAATTAATCTCACACACACGACGAGAAAGTTGGTTTTAAAAGAGAAAATGTTTAAAAGTTTAAAAAGGTTTTTATATAAAAATTATATATCAAAATGATTCCAATTAACTAAATCTGATTAATTGATATATAATTAAAATAAAATTACATTAAAACCAATTCAAAAAATATTTTTACTTTATAAATAATTTTAACAAAAATAGTTTTTCAATTAAAATTCATTATTTTTCCTTATTCGTCAGAAAATAAAACATTTGAGAAAAATAAAAAAATCACCCATAGAAAATTTTATTATTATTATTTCAAAAATAAAGTTTATTTTTTAAAATAAATTTTATGAAATTTCTGAAAATTAATTTTATATTTATTTGAGAAAAGCGAGACTAAACCAAAATTTAGAAGAATGCCATTTTCATAATTTTTTTTTCATTTCAAATGGTTGTAATTTTATATCTTATCAATAGATGTAAATATTATTTATTTTATACATGTGTAAACCATATAATTTTCATAATTTAATAATTAATATTTATACAATGTAATATAATGTCTAGGATATAATGGTAATTTTTAAATAAAAATATTCTAATAGTGTATCATGTTTCGGTCAAACCCATTGTTGCATGAATTGAAAGATATTTAAGAGATAGAATTTATTTAAAAATAATTATATAATAATTTATTCTCTTGTTATATTCCTTAATATTCTTGGTTTTATGTGTCATACATACTATCGAATATTATTTTCATGTTTTAAAATCTCATGGTGTTACACAAGGTATGGACACTATGAAAATACAGTGATGCCTTATGGTATTACAAATGCACCAACTATTTTCATAGTTTTTTAATAAACTCTTTAGATATTACATATATTAGTTTATGGTGGTATTTATTGGTTATATTCTTATGTATTCAGGGAGAAATTAGGAGCATGAAGATTACTTGAGGATTATACTAAAGACCCTGAGGAAGGATAATTTGTCTGTAAAATTTACAATGAGTGAATTATGTTTCTATAATGTTTCATTATTGGGACTTATAATCTCAATAAAGGATATATTTTTGGATATATTAATGATTTTAGTTAATGAAAGATGGCCTAGAATAACCATAATAACTATGATACATATTTTCTTTAGTTTGGCATGATATTATCTATGGATTGTGGACTATTTTTCAGGGATGTCCAATCTATTCAAAAAGTTAACTCAAAAGGTATCCATGTTCCTTTAGACTGATAAATGTGAGGAATATTTCAAGGAACTGAAGAGATTGCTAGTTAGTGCACATATTCTTACATTACCTTGCAGTGGAGATGGATTTTTTAATATATAATGATGCATAAAATAAGTGATTGGGATGTGTACTCATGAAAAATGATATAGTAATAGATTATGAATCCTTAAAATTAAAGGTTTGTGAAAAAAATTAACCAACTCATGATTTCGATTTAGCTATAGTTGTTTTTTCATTAATGATATGGATTCATTATATTTATGGATAATGGTGTGATATATATACTAATGAAAAAAATTTAATGAATATATTCAATCAAATAGAGTTGAATATGAGGAAGAGAATATAGTTAGATCTGATTAAAGATTATTTTTGGTCAATAAATTACCACCACAGGAAACAAAAATAATTAGCTGATACATTGAAACAAAATGACTGTGATAGATTATAAATGATGAAGTTCAAAAAAGATCCAATATTCATATATTTCCAAATGATGGAGATATAAATATTAAGGTAAGGGGAAAATTTTAACTTGCTCAAATGAGTGTCAACCATCTATAAACATAATGATTAACGTGGTGAATAAGGGAGATGTAGTGCATTAGAATATGGATAGAAATGTTACAGAGGTGGATTTTTATTTTTAAGGACTAATAATGTTCAAGAACCATATTTTTCCCCCCTATATAACGGTTTGGAAGAAAAAGATATTGGGTGAAGCTCACAGTTCTCCATTCTCTATTTATATTAGAAGCAAAAATATATTTAATGATTTGAAAGAGTGTTTCAAGCGGGACGGTGTGAAGATATATATTTTAGAGTTTTTATATTCATCCTTGGTATGTTATCAAGTTAAGGCTGGGATATAAAATTTTTAGGGGAGGTTACAACTATTACCCATACTAGAGTGGTAATGGGAATCAATCACAACATATTTTATCATTAGACTCCCCAAAATGACTAAAGGGTAGAATTCAATATCGGTTTTGTTCAATAACCTTTACAATTCAACACACTTCGTTTCAATTAGAAAATATTTATCTCCAGATCATCATTCCATGATATATATTAAGGAAGTGGTTAGGTTTCGATGAGTAATACATTCCATTTTATTTGATAGGGATCTGGGGTTTATCTAAATGTTTAGGAAAAGTATTCAACGGGATCTAGATATAGGATTGAGTTTCAATAAGTTGAATTATCCTAAAATATAAGGTTAGTATGATAAAATAATTAAAACTCTTGAATAAATGTTGAGAGTAATCTATATTCAATTCAAATGTTGTTGGGATCAAATCCTTCCTTTGGTGGAATTCTCAAACAATAATATCTTTCACTCCAATATTCATATGGCACCTTATGAAGCCCTCTATGGTAGAAAGAGAATAACTAAAATGTTCCAGAATAAATTTATATAATTAAAGCTATTTGGATCCTACTTATTTCAGGAAATGGAAGGTAGGATAGAGACATTCATCAGCTTATAACGATAGTTCATAGTCGAAAAAAGGGTTATGCTAACAATCATCAGAAATATTTGGAGTTTAAAGTTGGTGAAAATTAATTCCTATGAATATATCCCTGAAAGAGGGTGATGATATTTTTAAATAAGGGAAATTGGATCCCTCGTTATATCATTCTATTATAAATTATTGATAATGTTAGGATGGAATCTTATTTATTATAACTACCAAAAAATCTATCTCATGTTTATGATTTGTACCATGTATTTCTCCTAAGGAAGTATATACATGATCCATTAATGAAATGAACTTAGAGTTCATACCAATGTGGAAAAATAACTCTTATTCTAAAAATATGGTGTAAATTTTGGATCATTACAAGATAGTTTTATGAAAAATGCTAGTCACCTTTTCAAAGTAATGTTTTGAATCCACTAATTTGGGAAAGCTATATGGTAACATAAGGATATAATGAAACATTGATATCCACATTTTTCTGTATCCGAGTATGGAATATCAAGAGAGAAATTCATTTTAATGGGGTTGTAAATCATCACCCCATGATTTTATGAAATAGTTTTTTAAATAAGTTTATTTTTTTGATAGATTTTATTATAGGCAACAACAAGTCTAAACGAACCATAATATACCGATAGAATATTGTTATTATTATATGTTATCTCCTAGGTTTTGGATTAGTGGGTCAGAATAAAACTACAAAAAATAATTAAAATTTATTTATTACACATTTATAAAATTAATTTATTGGTTATAAATTTATAAGAAAATAAAATAGAATAAATTGAAAATAAAGGAGATGTTTTTCGAAAAAATTATTTTTCTGAGGGTAGTGTGGTTTTACCCTATATAAATAAAATTAATAAAAATTGGTAAATGTTTTAAAAAAAATAAATATAATATATTCAATAAAAATTTTGTAAAAATTTATATAATATTTTTCTTGACATTAGATTAAAATAAATCTAGTTTTATGCTAAAACTGTATTTTTTCTAAAAAATAGTTTTTTTCATGTTTTTTGCACTTACATTAGAATAAATTTCTAACACTAATAGGTATTGAATTTGTTAAAATTGATGATTTAAATATAATTATGAGGTTAAAAGTTGGTAAATAGGTCCATTTTATTTTTTTCCAATTGGAATATTAACTATGGTAATATTTATTAACTCGGTAAAGGGAAAATCAGGATAATGTAGGTTAAAAATAATTGATCTGGTCCATAAATTTTCAAGTTAATTCTTATGGGAGGAGATTAAATCTACCATTATAAACATATGCTAAATATTATTCTGTTTAATTGACATATATCCATGAAAATGTGCTTTATAATATTTAAAAAAAGTCAGTTACAAAGTGTCACACTCATAGTTTTAAATATATTCTATGTATTAATATAGGGAAAAAACATGTTACGAAAAAAATATTGAAATTTACTTTTAGAATAATGAAATTATTTTCCTGATTGAAATTTATTTCTGATTTTGTGTAATTATATAATGAACTTAAATACCTATACAACACTGATGCAATACTTCTCTAATTACTTAAAAATATTTTGAATGACTTAAAAGATATTAAGTAATATAATTTTAGTGAGTTATTGTTTTTCATGAATTTTTTATATTAATATTAAATATATTTTTTTTTTATTTTAAATAATTACATTCTAATTTTAAATTTGTCTTTAATGTAAAATTAAATGAGTACTCTTAAAATTGATATTAGTGATATTTTATCAAAAAAAATGTGTTATTAATTACATAAAAAATAAAAAAAAATTATAATAGGAAAAAGAGGATAATATTTGGAAATTATTTAATCCCTTATCCATTTCTCCGATTTGGAACCATTTGGATTGGGAATGACATTATTATAATTTAATATTTTATGAAATTTCATGTGTTTCCTCTCCCTACATTATAAAAGGTAACCCGTTATTTATATTATTCACTCCACTTTGAGACATTTATCTCAAAGATACTCTATAAAAATTCCTTATAAATATCCTTATCCATGTTTTGGATGTGTTTTAATCCCTAATAAATTGATATAATGTTTCTTAAGAAGGAATCTAAAGGATGCATCTCGAAAGAGAGGTAATTGTCTTGCCCAAACTCTTTTAATTTATTTATTATTCAAATTACTCAAAATATATTTTAAATATCATAAAATAATTAATTAAGTATCCTAAATATTTTTAAATTTTATTATGATTTTTAAACTACTATTATCATCCCTCTTTATATCAAATTAAAATTGAATGCATCTTGCATGCATTCATATGGCATACAATCTCCATGTATTGATACAATTCATTTTCAATCAGAATCGATAATGGATGGTTATTATGATATTTTTGAATTATATATAGTATATTTATGAGGTAATTTTTTTTATTTTATGATAAAATCATATCTATCTTATTTCTTTCCAAACATAAGGAAAATAGTAATGTCGCACATGTGTATGTGTGGACTACTATCTCCACAAAGTGATGTGATATGTCTTTCATTCCTATTTTACATGGATGGTAAGGAGGATTGATCTGATGAATATAAATTATTTATAAGATATAATAATTATTCTATAAATTTGAATTACTATTTAACTTTCTTTCATTCTATCCGCTGAAAAATGAAGACAATGTTCATGTTTATGTTCGACCTACATTCTCCATGACTGATGTAATTAATTTCATATCTCTACCATTATGGATTACTCTAAATACCTGTACATAATGAATATATATTATATAATAATAATTTATATTGTTTTTTAATGTAATTATAATAAATTTTAATTTATTATACAGGATGTTATAATGCTATTGAACAAAGTGGAACTAAATGTAAGGGATTTTCGTCTCACTTTTACTTCTATGAGATACACACTATATTCACCACTTTTTTCATTTATGTTGTGTATATACTACCCTTGAATTTATTTTATCATGATTATATTGAAAAATATGTGGATTTATATATCCAATTAATTTTATCTATTTCATGAGGTATTAATTGGAAACATACTAGTGTTGTAAGGGTTTATTTCACAATCTTATCAATATTTGATATTGTTTAAAATTATGTTTTTGAGGATGAAAAATAATGGTATACCTCTAAATGAACTTATGAAATTTATTTTATTCTAGTTATATCTTTAAAATATTTTTTTTCATTCATTGTCCTCACCTTATCTTCTCAAGATACCGATATTATTTTTATATAAATCAAATTTATTTCTCTATATGGTCGAAAAAACCTCATTTTCCATATCCATGTTTTTAAAAAAAATATAGAAGACTTTAACTATTCTCAAATTATTTTTTTATATTATTTTCTACCCATTTTTTAATATTTTACAAAATGGTTTGTTCGGAATCCTATCAATTATTTCAAAACAAGGTTCCTTTTATCAATTTTACAATTATTTAAAAATGATGTTTTTCAAACATATACAACATGAATGGATTTTACCACCATTAATAATAATATTTGTTTTTAATCCTCATTTATATGTCTTCAAAGTTATATTCAATGAAGGATTTTTCTAAAATATTTGGGAAATTTTTATATTTTAAATTATTGATTTCAAAATGGAAAGGTTATTTTCCACAAGAATGGTTTTATGTGATATTTCAAACTCATTTTCCATCTAAGATGAAAAACATTGGTGTTACTTAAGACTTACTGGGGTTATAATCCAAATATACAAAGATTATTCTTATAATTTTTGGTTTATGATTATGATTAAAATATTTTTATGAAACCCATTTATTTTCCATGGGTTATGTTATTCTCAAATTCTTATGAAAAAAATTTATTTTCATGGGTTTATATATTAAGAATGTTTTATAATTATGTGGTGCATGTATAAACGATTTTAATTATTTTATGGGTGTGAAATGTATCTCCCTATAATTAATTGGGTAATTATTAATTTTGTATGAGAATAAAGGGAGCATGGGAGGTTATATCAATCCCAAAAGAGGGTTCAGGGAGGTTATCCCAAGCCCAAAGTAGATATACGGGTGGTTATCCCAAGCATAACATGTTATGAATGTATTTTTGGGTAGCCTTAAAGAAATTATTTTGATGCTTATTTTTGTGTCACAATTCAACTTCATATGATAATGATATGCTCTCGTGGATCATTTCTTTTTATTCCTCTTTGATTCATGTATTATTAACATCCATGATTTATTCCATGACTCAATATTATGATCTATGATATGTTAGGCCTGGATTTCCAATCCTAAATCCATGTTCTCATAAATTATTCTCGTGTAATCCTTATGTGATCATCTATATCTCTCTTTCTTACCCTTTATGAGCATTACATCTCTCCCGTTATTTTGATTCATTTTTCTATCTTATTATAAAAGAGGTTATGTATGATATTTTTAAGAATGTTACTAGTTATGAAGAATTAAGGGAGAGATTATGTAGTTCACTTTTGAACTATTTTCTTATGTATCGATGATTACAAAGGAACTAGACCTATATTATTCTAATGTGGATATAAAATTTATATAAATAATATTCATCTAATATTATTTGATATTAATGTAACAGATTTATGATCTGTATAGGTAATTAGAGAGTCTACTGTAGGCCTTCCTACAATAGGCCAGAGGCTTGTGAATACCTTAAAATAAGTAAATCGCACATGATGGGAGGTATTAGTCTAATTCGCATATGCATAATACACACCTCCAAAGAAGAAATCCCAAATCAAAAAATATAAGAAAAATATCACAAATGTATGTAATGCTTGTGAAAAAGGATATGATCTATAAACATAAAATTGTTCATAATCCACAAAGTATGAATTTAAAAATACTTATCTAGTATCCAAAAAGGAAATCTAACATCAATAGTATAATGAGGTGGTCCCCATAAAAAGTTGAATCTAAAATTTATCATTTCTCACTACCATCACCTCATAGTACCATTAAGATCTTCAAACATTTTTCCCACTAATTCAACCTCCAAGAATAATCTCTAAACAGATAAATACCATCTCCATGTCCACCAAGACTATCTTCGACCAACATATCTACTATACATAGGTAAAATTTCTATGAATAGAACCTATTTTGGGGTGGATATAAACATACCCAATAGGAATATCTAAAAATCATAATGAAAATATGAGGTAACAAGTCAACTCTAGGCCCTGTTAAAAGAGAGAACCATGGGAAGAGAAGGAAAAATCCAAATATGCTCTATAATAAATGTGTTAGTGACTCAGTGATGTCTCAATCATACTAGTTTAATCCCAAAAAATATTTGTTCATTTTATCTCTATTATATAAAGGTATATATCCCATGAACAAAAAGGAATGAAATAAGTACCAAAAGTCTGACATGGAATAAAGTGATTAACTCAATTATATGTCACATCTCAAAGGAAACCCTGGGGTTCAGAAGGAATCATAGGACCCAAAGAATCTAAGATTTTTAACTTTTCTTCCACACAGCCACTAGAAGACAAAAAGTAACATTTAATCCTCCTAATAATGATTTTTTTAAGGGGGATACCACCCCTAGTTTCACCTTTATTTTATATCATCATATTCCTAGAAACTCTGAAGGGATACCACACTAATGAAATATGTCATCACTAGGAGAACTAAAATCCACTACCATAACCACCTAGACTATGAGAAAACCCACCTAACCTCATAGATAACTATTGTGGGGGAATTACACTTAATTAATGTAATAGTATTGATCAAGTCGAGTTATCTGATCCTAGAGGAAGACTTCCACCTTGAGTAACGTAGAGAAGTCACACAGCATATAGGGGTAGAACATAGTAGGGGAGAATGATAATATACTCATCTATTAATATAAATAACATGAAACATAATGTGTTGTACATAAAAGAAAATGGGAATATTCCAAACTAAGACAACAATTTATTCACCATAGATTAACCCCATCATTGATCCCAAAAATTTAACTTCCAAGTAAATTCTATCTAACATCATAGATGTCCGCGAATGGTCGATCAGATAACACCATAGTGGTCTATGAGTAAAAACACTCATTATATAATAATTACACATTAAAAACGTTAATCCAATGAAAAATATAAATTTCATCATAGCATGATCATGATGCATTACATGAAGAGACTGATGGCTTATGTGACGAGTTGAAATTATATATTTTATATTAATATTCAATAGTTCCTCTTAATTTCTAGATCCTGATTCTCTAGATGAATCGTATCTAATGTTTCTATGATAACTTATAGATAAAAAATAATCATATAATAGTAATAATAATAATAAGATTATTATTATTATTATTATTTATATTATTATTATACTCGCAAATATGATAAATGTGAGGGGTGGAAGAGTTAACGTGGCTACATCCCAACTTCCTGAAACATATTTTTTATTTTTATTTCATTTTTTTTAATTCCACTTTTTTTGAATTCCATATAATCATGGGTATTCCCCCCCCCCCCACGCCACTATCCCCCTTCCACAAACACATCACCATCATGCCCAACTCGGACCACCCCAATCTACATCATCATCACCTTAGGGTGGATTCTCTATGACAGCATCACACCTCTTCCAGAAACCAGGTCTCTGATTGGAAGCCTCACACTACATTTACCTCCTCTCCACACATCACTTTTATCCTCTCTACCATTGTCCAATAACACTTAGGTAATCAAAAATGAGATGATGAGATATATGAGATAGAAGTGAGGTGATAATTGTGATGTTCTTCATAGATCTTCAGCTGATTCTACGCATCCATAAATGAAAAAGATGTGATTAGTTCATCATATCAATATAATAATAAAATATCTATACATTATAAAGAAATAATAATGAGTATCCATTATATATAAACAACATTAAAACAAAAGAGGATAGGGAATCCATTTGTCATTTCCATTAATAGAAAAATAATTGACATAATTGAATATTTTTGACAATTAAAACGAAAATAATGGGGCATAAAATAAGTTATAATTCCAAAACTAGAGGTGTCATAGATGAATCATCAATCTGATGTAAAATCAAATTTCTTGTTCTACATCATCATGTGTGACACTCTTATAATTATTCAAAATTTGATCTATTATTTAAGGATTATTCCAATGATGAAAAATTAATCCTATAAAAATTATATAATAGGGGAACAAATTAATAAATTACTTTGGTTCACCAAACATAAATAATTTATTTTTTATTAGTGAATTTAATCACTCAACCTTGATTACTCAAACAACGGGGCCCAATGTGAACTCCAAATGTAGTTATTATATGCTAAATATCATGTTTCCAACACAACAATTACATCAATTTTACTATATAATAGCCCAATTTGAGATATAAGAGTCTTATAACAATTTCACCAATGAGGGATAAAAAAATAATTTTTGTACTTAATATATTTTTATCATGACTCTTTCAATAATATAGGTTGATGGAACCGACATTAAAACAACTTTATTTGTGATACTTTGATAAAAGTATTATAATATATGATAAACATTCATAGGATTTTGGATATAATTTCTCTGTTAACTTCTTTCTATATATATGACTTAGCGTGTTTTAAGATGGTAACCATGGACTTTAGATGGTTTCATCTAATTCCAATAATAAAAAGGCTTATAGGGTCGCATACTAAGTGCATCTAAAATATTTGTTAAATTTTAATATTTTATTTTATAGGGAATAATAAAAAATATTTATTCAGGTTTAGTTGATTTCTATAATTTAATAAAATGTTATTTGAATGAATTAGTGGTTTAAATAATAACAATAAATAGTTTTTTCAAGTTACTATAATTTAATATTTATTATATTTATTTTAGAATAATTTAATACAATTTATTTATTTAATAGTCATCATTCAAGGATCGGTAAATATTGATGAATAAATGTTGATTGAGTTTAATGATCTGATTGAAAATAATATAAAGGGTATTTATTTATATATTCTTAAAGGTATTTCATATCTCATGCATTAAATGATATTATTATTATTATTACTCTACATGGGTTCAATTAAGAATAAAAAATATGGAAAGGGTTTGATATGAAATTTACTAACCCTAAACCTTCCCTAATAAATATCTGATTATATCACATTCTAAAAACATAAGTGGTTTTGTATAATGGAAACATTGAGACTCATTCAAGCCCTAGAGAGAGATCAATAGATTTATAGTTCTCTCCTCTCCTCCTATATCAAGACAATGAGGTGTCAACTAGAGTTATTCCTCTCTCGAAAATACTTATTCTATAATCAACCATGAATAACACAAGCTATCAAGATTGGTTGTTCTAGAACCCATCTATTCTATAGTGATGTTCCACGATTTTAATTCATGTGTGGATCACTGTTATAGGGATTATTCACTTGGATCCAACATCAAAACAATGGTATGATAAGATCAAGTCAACCTGATCATCAATGAATAAAGAATTAAAATTTAAGTTAAATCTATATCTATTGAAAAATTAATTATAAATTACATGGTAAAATCCTTTGATTTTTGTTTTAATATTTTTAACTAGTCAATTAATCTACTATTTTCATTAGATATGAGGTTTTGATCATGTGAATCAATAATTACATGTGATTTACAACTGAAACCAGAGTAAGTAATACCATCAAAGGGAACATCCTTTATTCCTTACATCTATAGTGGTGATGCTTACAGAATTTTTTTGGATACATTTTAGGGAATTTAATGTCATGATTGTGAAAAATATCCTTGTAAAAGTGACTATTGACTGATTCTATCTTCAATTTCAAAGACATGTCATTTGGATTGCAAAATTTTTTTGTAATATGTTAGCTTATCCATTCATTGTGGGATAATTCTCAACCATGTATGGGAGTCATCTTAGCTAGCTCGTATGGAGGGAGGAAGATATGAGTGCCTACATTTGGAAATATGGGGTGAAATTGTGGTGAATTAGTGCCGAGTGGAGGTACATAGCTCCAATACATTAAAAGGAGGCCTATAAAGGGGGTGAGAATGCAGACCATGCCCCGTGTATGTATATGGAACTATGTCTCGGTGCTAACCGTGATATTGGCTCAAGAGGCTAGTGGAAAAAATAGATTTATTAAATATTCCTCAACTGCTTATGAGTCTAATGAGGTATGGTAGATGTGGGATATTGTTCATTCATCTTAAAACGTTATGCATTTTACATGGGTCATCAAATGTGATTGAACTCAATTATCTGATCAAATTAGGCCATCATGTTCAACCAACCGTCACTCGAGGGATTTTATTCTCTAGAGTTCATGGTTAAACCTCATCAGTTGTACCTAAGTCATCCATTTCCATTATATGTCTGAGATTGTGGGATGGTGAGATGAAGAACCATTATTCAGTTTTAAAACACTTTTCATGCATTAAATAGTTTGAGTAACATTCTTATGTGGAATACAAATGAAGTTTTAGAGGTGATTCAACCTTTCACAATTAATGTATGAGTTATTGGTTTTGAAATTTAAGAAGAAACATGAAATATTCATTAAATTAATGAGAGTACCATTCCATGAGGAGCTAACACAAGATCGCTTAATAAATGATTCCATGTTTATTGACAACATGAGGATTAAAAATAAGTAAACCCATGTCAAAATTTTAAATTCAAGGGGATATTGATATTATCCTTAAAAAGATTAATTTTTAGGGATTCACAATAGTATAAAACGTATAGATAAGGTGGTGAGTACACACCTATAAATGTAGAAGTAATGGGGTTGATATAGGTTTTTGGAATTCATATTTGAGAGAGATCATCAAATGTAGCTTCTCTATTTGCATCGACTTCCTGAAGGGATGAGAGTTCCTAGAATATTTTTTTCAAAGGAATAGTAGATCTCACGGGTATTCTAAATATTTTTAAAACACTAAAATATATTCATTATGAAGTTATTATGTGGATCCATTCAATAATTTTCAATTTTTTTATAAATTATCTCTATAGTTTTCATGAATTCTTTGGGAAACCATGAGATTTTTTACACCCATTGTATTACATGAAGGAGAATAGTGTGAAAGGAAGAGAAATAGTGCATACATAATTTACTATAGAACATGTTTACATTTGAAAATAAGAAATATTACACTATGAATAATTATTGTGCATGATTACATACAAGAAGATAGCTTACATTTGAAAATATAGTATATATAGTTCTGCAAAGAAGAACATGGAATTAAGAATCTTAAAAAATTGATCTTAACAAAGAACATAAGATAATAATTAAGAAAATATATAATATATTCTAGTGTTTTCAATTATTATTCATTATCCTTGTATACAATAGAATAAACCAAATTTATGAGGACTCTTTCAATTCACGCATGAAGTTCAATTGACTACTCAAGGGGAGAAATAGTTGAAAAATTTATATACAAAAAAAAACAAACATAAATTGAGTTTGAGAATTCACAATTTACTAGAATGAATAATATACAAAGAATTTTTTTCCTCATGGTAACTGAATAAATATAGGTGATTAGAATTTTAGAGCAAAACCGACATACTCATTTAGTGGTGGTTGAAGGTACATAATGTGTATATGAGAAAGTCAGATCCAACAGTCTCATGGATGAAGATCAAAGATGTTATCTTATGGTGGATAAAATCTGAAAATATGAAGTCTTATAGTTTGTTTTGGGAGTATGTGAAGTTTTATGGTAGGTTTCAGTAGTAGTAGCAGTCTCTCGGTTAGAGTAAGAGTTGAAAAGGTCTTTTGGTTGGATCTAAAAGAAAAAATAATCTCTCAATTAGATCTGCAGTATAAAAAGTCACCCAATGGGTACTGGTATCATTTTAATTACTTTTTTTATAGAGAAGAATATATTATTGTGGGTAATAACCAATTGTATCAAGTAGTAGGATTTTATCTAACCTTGTAAATATTGTATTGGGAACTCCATAAATTGTTACAACTGGACATAAGGTGAGATTGAGTGATGATATTTAATGGATCAAAATCCTTAATATGTTCAAAATTTTTACTTTAAAACTAATATTAATTCATAAAAATAAAATACTAATTCATTCCTCTCCTTTAAGTGTTCAATCAAACATAGATCCCCATTAATTATATTAGATGAAAGGTTCCCTCAAAATAACAAAGAATCATTATAATTGATAGATAATCATTATTATATCCATAGATGAGTTTTTATTACATATTATTGGAAGAATAATCATAGGATTTGGAATATTATTCTACCATACCATCAATTTCTTTACATAGAAGTGATATATTCTTCAAAATTGGGTTTTCCACCCATTTTTTTAACAATTCAACCATGACCCAAGATGATAAGAGAAATAAGGTTAGTTGAAAATGCTCAAGATTCAGTCTAAATGGCTATATCAGATATGTTCTATACAAAGTTTTGTTTTTCTTGACTACCAAATTGATCTAGGAAAAAATGAGAAATAGATATGAAGGTAATGTCAATGTCAATGTCAATGAAGAAAAACTACAAGTTTTGAGGATAAAGGTTTATGACCTCAAAAGTACTGATGAAGAAAATATTGATTATTATTTCACTATAGAAAATGAGATATTAAAAAATTGAGTATTTTTTGGAGAATCTAGATGACTATGCAACTGTAAAAAAATTGGTGAGGAGTTTTTCATATCATTTTGATTCAACAATATCAACTCTAGAATATATTGTTTATTTCTCTCTTGATGAACTAAAATTATTATCATTGATTATGAGAAGTTAAAAATTCATCTTTAAAGAAAAAATAAAAAATTTAAATTTACATTGGAGTAATGAGGATATGAAAATTTAGAAAATAAGAGTTTGAAGAAATGAAATATTAATATAGTAATGAGGATGATGATGAATTCAATAAAATTGTTTCTATTATATCAAATGGATTCATAAAGGTAATGTGGATGGGAAATAGTAATAAATCACCAAAATTATTTAAATATGACAACTCTTTTCATTTTTCCAATAATTATCCAAAGAAGAAAGTTGATGAAATAGAATTAGAATCAGATGATAAGAGATCTCCTAAATAAAAATATGTTAAGATGAAACATAATCATTACATTAATAAGAAGAAAAATATTATAAGAAATCATAATCAACATAAATCATTAATTTTTTCTTAATGTAATGAAATTGGTTACTTTTCTCAAGAAAAGAAAAAAACTAATTTTTGATGTAGTAGTGATTATAATGGAGAAAGTAAAAAACATGAGTGGAAGCTAAAATAAAAATTATAATTTTGTATCAGATATATTTAATATCTAAAGATAGAAGAGGAGAATCTTGGGAATAAAAATATAAATGTGGATATTGATATGGAAGATCTATTTAAGCCGGATGTAGGATATGTTAATGAGATTTTAACATATAATCTTAGAGAAACTAAACATGAAAAGATTATCACAGATCTCAAAAAAGAACAAGATGCAATGAAAGAAGGGTTATTTGAGAAAAAATCCATATGTGTTATAGTCTAACATGAATTGAATAAGGACAGATAAGAATTCAATAAATATATTGAGATCAAGGTAGAATCATCTCAAGATGGGGAGAATGAAGGTAAAATTGTACCTAATATTTTAGATAGATATGTTATTTTTAATAATGAAGATGTAAAAAATAAAACTGAGGATATTTGGACCAAGAAGAATGAGATTAAATTTTTAACATTAATTTTTGGGAATAATATTCCAATAATTCCAAACCCCCACCCCCACCATGAAAATTGATTCCAGGTTTAAAATTGTGAAATAACAACACATATCTGGATTCCCCTTGATCCAATCAGGGAGAATGAGGTTTTAATTATTCTATTGGTGTTGTGGTAATCCCAATCTAAAATATTATTCTTTCTAGATTGACATATATTTAATAGGGATGAGGAAATAATTAATGGTTTGTTTCAATGATAATTTGAGAAAAAAATGTTAGATTAAAAAACATGTGAATATATTTTGACCATAGCTATCTACACAAAAACATTTCATATTTTGAAATAAGTCTATGGAAGATGCAATTTAGAAGGAAAAACAATATGAGGCATGATTCATAATATTAGAATAATAAGTTACCTATTTTGTTAAAGGCAAACAATTTCAAATTAATATTAATGGAGAGTCATGTAAAGATTATGATAAGATTGAAAATATCAAGAATCGTAGTGTAGTTATTTTTCCACATCAGTTGAAATTGACTAAAAATTTAGAGGAAGAAATTAAAATTTCTATATCTTAAGGAAATAAATTCATCTAATAAAATGAGATTAATGTTAATAATAAGTTATCGAAAATTATAAAATTGAAGATCCAAACCACTGAGGCTAAAAATGTTATTCCACACATAATAGAATGATGGATAAAAGAATATAGTCAAACCACTGAGACACAAAACAAAAATAGAAGTTTGAAGAAATATTCACATTTTTATATTGGTAGAAAATAATGGCCCAGGTTGAGAGGAAACACTCAATATAAATGTTTCTCTTAAAAACCATGATGTCCCTCTGTATTCCCTATTATTTTAAGTGTTTTTTGATAACATATAAGGAAGTGAAGAATAATTTTGAGTCTATCACAGTTTGATAACATAAAGATATTTTCCCACATAGAGTCTACTAACTTCCATGAAATTAAGGAAATGAGTGAATCCCTTAAGGATGAGAAACCAGCAAAATAATATACTATTACGCTAAATTTTTTTGAAACATGAAAGTATGGATAGATTTAAAGCCTGAAGGATGAGGTATTTTAATCCCACTTTCATCGTTCATTATTAATTGTATTAATCATATCAAATAGGGGGGGTTCTTAGTAGAAGGTGATATTAGACAAAGGGGGAGTTATTTCTTAGCACCTAATCATTCTTATATTTTTATAGTTGTGTTTGATGGATTTTTTATTTCATTTAATTCTATGATTATTGGAAACCCATAAAGTAAGAATTGATAATTTCTTATCATGATTTCACATTCATGGTATTTTATGGAAAACAAGGACATAATTTTTTTATTTATCTTTTTTTCTATATCATCTTAGCACATATAGACTTAGAGTTGATTAACTATAGTATCTTTGCTAAGAGAAAAATGTAATATCACTCACTTTTAGAATTATTTAGGAAATAATATTTTAAAGGAGAAGAACACATTTATTAAACAATTATTTGAGATAATAATACCCACACTTATCCTTTTAATTTCAGTTCCAATAATATGGTAAAATCTTGATAACACGTATTTACTTTTAAATAATGTGAAGATATATCGGAAACAAAAAAAGGGGGAGAATTTTGGCCCCATATATTCATTTTTTGTCAAGCCTTTTTTAATATGTGTTTGGAAAGATGGATATGAAATTGTTATTCTTGGAGAATTGTTATGGATTCATTTGATGGAATTAGATGTCATTCTTTATTATTTTCCCTTAAATATGTGATGATTGAATGAACTTAACTTCAATGTTCAGTAAATATGATAAGGTGTGAAAAATGATACAATAAGTTCCCATCCCTTATATGGGAGATGAATAATATTTTTTTATGATATTTAAGTTTCCATGGAATTATATAAGAATATGGATAAATCTTGGAGTTTTCTTTAGAGAAAAAGTGTTCAGCCAATATAACCAACAAGGAAATATTTAACATGCTTTGTCGGAGATTTCTCAACCATTCTAGGGAGCTATCCATGACAGCAATCATGGTAGAAAGAAGATGTGAGTGCTGGTATGGGAAGTTGGGGGTGTATATGAGAAGCATGGGCGTAGAGAGTGGGTTCATATCCCCTGTAGATGTATAGGTAGTGTCTGAAGGGTGAATGTGTGTTTCCTTTGTCCCTTGTATGAGTGTGAAAGTGTGCTCAGGTGATAACCCTCTTTTCAGCTCGATAGGCTAGTGTCATGGATTGATTTTTTAGGAATATGTCAACCACTTATTTTTTGAATGTGGGATGGGAGATGCGGGTTAAAGTTCATGCATCTTAAAATTTTATTCATATAATGTGGGTTATTTGATGGGAATTATATTTATTGTCAAATAGAATGGGGTCATCGTCTTTATCCTCACATCACTCAAGGGATTTTGTTCGCTAAAGATCAGGGCCTGACATCCATCGATCAAACCTGAAACATACATAGTAATTTGAGGCCAACATTTTGAGTCGATAATGCAATGAACCATATATAATTAATTCTACATGTTTTATCTTTTCAAAAGTTCCCGGAACATGATGCTACCTATTGAAAATGAATTTTCACAGGTTGTTCAACCATTCCCAGTGCATAGAGGAGTATGAGTATTTGAGATTTATGAATATACACATTATCTTCATCATATAAATGAGATTTATTCACTGAGAAAAACTAACACAAACTCATATAAGAAGTGGTTCCATGTTTATCGACATCATGAGTATAAAAAATAATTAATCCTTCATCTAATGTTTAAATTCTTGGATCATAAAGGATATTTATATTAGACATGACATAAATTTATTCTTAGTTATTCAATACAGCATAAAATGAAAATCTAAATCCATGAGTGCACACCTATAAAAGGATGACCAGTGAGGATGAGAGAGGTATATTTCATTCATATATGATAGAGATTATGAAATATAAAATCTCTTCATGCTACAGAAACATGAAGGGTAGAGAGTTTCGTGGATATTTTTCTTGTGCGTGGTTGGGGAGATATTGTGAGAATTCAACTTGTCTTTAAAAAAATCGAATAGATTCATGATAAGATTATTCCATGAATCCATTCCTGAATGTATAATAACCTTACACATTACCTCTTTGGTTTTTATAAATTCATTGAGGCACCATGAGATAGTGCATACACCCACTATGTTTTATGAAGGAGATGAGAACACGAGGAAGGGAATATAGTGCATTTAATACATGATCACTTATGAAAATAAGAAAGAGTTTAATGTGAATAAACTATTTTTAATTCTTACATGCATAAATAAATCTGTAGTTTGATAAGTCCATGAAAACAATTAAACAAAGAAAAAAAATTTAACAATGGATCTTGAAGAATTGATCGTGAGAAATCACATAAGATAATAATAATAAAAATAAATAATATAAGTTTGGTTTATTCAATTCTAATACATTATCCTTTCATGAATTTTAGTAAAACAAGTTTTAAGGGACTCGAGTAATTAATTTATGATTCTCAATTTATTACTAAAGGAAAATCCCACCAGAATAATTTTTATGCACCACTTTTAATCATAAATTAAGGACGAGACTTCATTATTTATAAGGAAGAATAAAAACTCAAACATTTCTTTAACTGAGGAAACTAATCAAATAAAGGTGATAAAAATTACTAATATAGACTAAAAGAATCATTAAGTGTTTGTTTAATATACTTGAATTGTACATGAGATGGTCCAATATTGAAAGCACATAGATGGAGATCAAGTAGATCCTTATATAGTTTATAAAATCTAAAAAATGAATCATTTTGGTTTGTTTGGGGAATCAATTAACTCATCCAGTTAGTTACAGGACTTGAAGGAGTCTCTTAGTTGGGTTTAAATTAGAATAATTCTTCCTATTATATCGATATGGGGATGGAGTCTCGTAGTCAGATTCAGTGGAGAAAAAGTGTCTTAGTTGGTTTTTGGCTTAGTGTAATCACTTGTTTGATAGTGATGAATATATAAAAAGGGGAATAACCATCTTCATTTAGGAGTATGATTTTTCCAAAACAATAAATATTTTGTTCTACTTTATCTCACTTATTAAAACATCACATGAGGTGAAATTGGTAAATAATTCTGAGTGGATTGAGAAACATAATAGGTTTTAGAGGTTTAATTGAAAAAAGAGATGTAATCCCTAAAAAAGAATCCATTGATTCCCCCCTCCCCTCTATGTGGACACTGGAATGGGGATCTACACACACATTTAAAGATAATTTCTATATGGATGTATTGTGATAATTACCCATCCATGTATCACTCCATCACTGAGCACTTCATAAAGATTTCATAATGACACCGAAGGTGTTACAAGGTTTCATTATATCATGGTCTCATGTTTTCTTATATGATTTAACTTTTCAGTAAGGACAAGAACCAATTTTACTTCTTCATGGAATAACAGAAACTTGGATTTTATTCCCTTAAATACCCATAAAACCAATCTGTAGGAATCCTCCATCTACATCCTGACCTCCAATATGTTCACGCTCATTAGGGTAAGAAACCTCATTCTATTTTCATTTCCCTTTTTAAAAATATTCTAATGAGAACATATAAAATTATCACCATCAACATAAAACATATCAATAATGGATGTTTTTTCATTGGGTAGCCCATTCAACCACAATACAAATCATAAGGTCCTAGTTTTTTAGTTTAACATTTTCTATCAGCTCTATACCCCAAAATAACACTAGACTGAGTGTCCTGCACCCAAAACCACCTAAGATAACCTACTCATACAATTCATAGTAGAACTTTATTATGATAGATACACACATAATGATTCATTGAATATAACACGCATAGGGTCAAACTAAACTAGGTTATTCCCAACACCTAGTGTCTTACCTAGTGATTCATTAAAATATTAAGAGTCAAACAACAATCCACCTAAGAAAGTGGACGAAATTCATCCATCCTATCAAAAAAACACTCAATTCTAACTCTGGATAACATGTGGTCACATATGATCACTAATTCTACATCACCAAAGTGCACTTCTTACACACTTAGAATATTTTGGGCCATCACCATCTATCAAGGGTGATAAATGTCTCTTTCCCTCTACATAGGATTCACTACTTCAAATCTGGTGTATCGTGTGCCTACTCCACCATATAGACATAGATTAATCTTCTAGAAGAACTAATTACAACACTTCTACTCCATCACCAAGATCTCATAAACTATAAAAAATTCAATTAAATGAATATACCCTCTAATCCATGATTCCATATCTCTCATTATGAGATATTAGTACACAACTGATACTCTCTACATATTACTATGAAATTATCAATAAACACTAAAAATTATCCTCTGAAAACCTATTATAGGGGTATTCGGTCTCAACACTCCATTATTTCCATAAAATTGTTCATATTCTAACTGCATGACACATTAACACTATGTATTAAATAAATACTGAGGAAATTTTAAATGTGTCTTTGAGAGAAAAACATGGGTCACCCTTAAAAATCATGCATTAATTTCACAAAAACATTGACATGGAGTGAATTTATTATATACTAAATTAGAACACAAATAATATCTTACCATAAGATGGATAGGGGGTTCAATGTTGCTTATGACGCTTTATATGGGGCACACATCCATCGGTGAGGACGTGTTGGCTATCGCCCGACATTCCTGCTTTCCAAAGGTAGGTGAAATCTGTCGCTTATTCAAGGAATTTTTCTAATTAATCAAAATGGTATGATGGGATGACGGTCTCTCATTCCATGTATTCATCCTGGGAATTTGTATACTAGTCCGGGTATTCCTCATATATTTGAGTTGTTGTTCATGAATCTCATTCACGGTGCCATATCTTTGTGGACACCGGTTAATTACGTTGCTTCCTTCAGGACATTCCATGGGGTGTTGATAGGGTAGAAACATTCAGTCGGAGTAGATGGTAACATCTTTCATATTGGGGCGTCTCTAGATGCGTGGAAATTGGGGAAACTATATTCTTCCTCATAAGAGGGAATCTCAAGGCTGTAGAACCCGAGACATCCCATGTTAGTTGTGGGGTATCTTATGTTGGAGGAATGTCTCTAAGATTTTCCTTAACATCCTATGTTTAACACAGGGTATTCCATGAGTATAACTTCTTGCAGAGATTTAATGAGAGTGATCAAAATGTCCCATATAGATGTATCATATTGTTACATCCCTAGGAGGGAGCACCTAGAATGTTTACCAGACGGATGGATCAGAATTCCCACTGAGGATAGATCTGAGGTGGTGTGTCCCATTGAGGGAAGACATCAAACCATGAAATATGATATAGAAATCACTAATGGTGGATCAGAAAGAGTTCACCCTGGAATGAGAAACACTGGATGGATAGGTCAGAACGCCCAATGAGAGTAGACCCAGGGTGGTGTGTCCTGTATAGGGAAGATGTCACACTGTGAAGGTTGATCTGAAAACCATTGAGGGTGGATCCGAGAGACTGCACCACATATTGGGGAACACCAAGGTTTACCATTGGCTGGGATTGAACCTCATAGAGGTTTCCTACAAACCCATTCTCAAACACAAGGGTAAAAATTCACATATTTTGAAGGGTGAGACATGGAATTAGGGAGTACACAAAAGACAATGAACCTGATACTTTCTAGGGATTACGCATGGTTAGTAGGCCATCTCCAGAGGAACACTCTTGGTTAGATGATAATGTATTGTTTGGGTCTTATGTGGGGATTTTTCCCATGTTCTATAAGGAGAGGTGAGTGGATGGATGACATAATCTCACCGGGATGTGGTGGCCCTGGTAAGATTCAAGATGGATGAAAGATTGTTTAGTGAAGTGGGTGGGAATAATGGGATGGAACCAACATGAAGATGATGGTGATGATGGGCTTGAACCTTAGGTAGGATTCTTACGTATTCCCGTGAAGGAGAATCAGTGTCCAGGTAGTTCAGTGGGGCGATGGGACACCTGGGGAGGCCGATCGTGTTAATGGATGCATGGATGGGACCCAAAGAAAGTATAACCTCTAGGTGGGGGAATGACCATCCCGAAGCGCAAAGGCCTAAGTGAGTGACCAGAATGGGACATGAGTGATGGGTTTGATCTTTAGGGAGGTTTCTTGTGTATCATTGCGGTAGGGAATCATACTCCATGTAGTTCAAGATGGGGGAATGGAATCAGGATGTATGCAAAGGAAAATGACTCGACAACATGTTGGGTCTTACGCATGGTTAGCATCCTGAGATTTTTTCTGACACCAAAAATGTACGGACCAAGGATGTGGGACCTAGAAAAGGGGACACCAATGTTTACCAGTGTTTTGGGTTGAACCTCAAGGAGGATTCCTACAAACTATATCTAGGAGACATGGATCAAAACCCACGTAGTTCAAATAGGTTTACCCGTGTCTGGGATTGAACCTCATGGAGGCTACCTATGTACGATATCCCGGATATAGGGATCAAAACACACGTAGTCTGAATACATTTACCAGTGTTTTGGGTATATCCTCATGGAGGATTCCAATGTACCCCATCTAGGAGACATGAATCAGAACCCACACAGTTCTAATGGGCCTACCTGTGTTTGGGTTTGAACCTCAGGGAGACATCCTACGTAACTTTCCTAGGAGACAGGGATCAAAAACCATGTTGTTCTAATGGGATTACCCATGTTTGGGGTTGGACCTTAGGGGGATTCCTACATACCCTGCCTAGGAGGTAGGGATCAAAACCCACGTAGTTCGACATGAGGCATAGGATCTGTGTGTTCTTGAAAGGCGGAAACCCAATGATGATGTCGGGGATTACGTGTGGTTAGTAGCCCAAGTGTTGTTCTATCTCTACTAGGTTGTACCAAGGATGCGGTTAACATAGAGGGGACACCAAATTTTACCACTGCATGGGGTTCAACCAAGGGTAATATTCCTATATACCCTATCTTGGAGATATGGATCAAAATCCACATAGTTTATATGCATACAGTTTATTTTCATTTAGGAAGAGAGGGGAATATTGTTTAATATGATCCAGGATGAGGATAAACTGACGTGAATATAGTCAGGATCGATGAGTGATGGGATTAAACCTCTAGGAGGCTTCATACGTACCATTATTGGAAAGGGGAAAGGATGAAATATTGTGTAGTTTATAACCAGGGCAGGGGGCTTATATGCTAAGGCCACCCAGGGAGGATTTCATGGTCGGTTCTTACTCTAAGCACACATGGGTCATTCTCGGTGTGATAAAAAAGGGATAGTAGGGACTGGATGATCACATCAAAAAAGGTGCATCTGTGAGGAATAGATCAGGGCTTACACTTAGTTAGCAACCCAAAGTCGAAATAAGGGATTATGCTTGGTTAGAATCCCAAAGTGTTAATAGGGGATTATGTTTGGTTAGTAGCCTAGGGAGATGTATATTGGTACTTACTCTAGGATAGAGTCCCTAGTGCTGCTAAGGAGTGGCAATGGTGGATGGGGCTTATGCATGGAAGCTACCCGGGTGCCCATATGAAGAGGAAAGGATGGATGGTGATTATGTATGGGAGCTACCAGAGTGCCACTAAGAAGTGGAAATCATGGATGGGGCTTATTCATGTAGGTTTCTCAAGTGACGCTATGGAGTGTTAATGGTGAATGGGGTCTACGCATAGACACTGCCTGTGTGTCTCTATGTAGCGGTAATGGTGAAAGGGGTTTATGAGTGGATTCTTCCCAGGTGCCACTAAGTAGTGGAAATGATGGATGGGGCTTATGAATGGAAGCTTCCTGGGTGCCACTAAAAAGTGGAAATAATGGATGGGACTTATGAATTGAAGCTTCCTAGTTGCCACTAAGAAGTGGAAATGATGGATAGGTCTTATGCATGGACATTGTCCATGTACCGCTATGGAGGGGAAATGGTGAAATAGTCTTCCGCATGGATGTTGATTGGGTGCCACTATGGGGAAAAAATGGTGAAAGTGTCCAATGCATGGACGTTGCCTAGGTCCCTCTAAGAATTGGCAATGATTGGAGGGGCTTATACATGGAATAAACCCAGGTGCCACTAAGAAGTGGCAATGATGGATAGGGATTATGCGTGGAAGAATATTAGGATCCACTAAGATGTGTCAATGATGGATGGGGATTATGCATGGACACTTATGGTGTGCTACTATGGAGCATAATTGGTGAAAGGGGGTTATACATGGATGCTTCCTGGGTGCCATTATGGTTCTATAATGGTGAAAGGGTCTAACACATGGATGATTCCCAGGAGTCGATAAGGAGTGGAAATTGTAAAAGAGGCTTATGGATTTAGGCTTCCCAGGTCCCTCTACAGAGTGCCAATGGTGGATGGGTATTATCCATGGAAGCTACTCATAATTTCATCCTCATGTATGGTCATGAGTGAATCTCGACACACTGGTGGGTTGAGTCATATAATTGAGGTTTAAACCTATGCCCTAGTGCACAGGCGGGATAACACCAAGGGTGTTGATATCTGTCTGAACAAAGGGAGATGAAAAGTGTGAACAATATGATAAACATTTGGAACATAATGATGGTGCCAAGATGAAGGGAAAAAACTGATGACCATATTTGAAACACAGCATCCACACCATGTTAGCTTGATATGGAAAAAACAAATGAGGGTCAACCGTTGACCATATACAAAACACGAGTCCAAAATCAAAGTTTCATCCAATGTCCTTTGGGGAGTTGGCCCAAAATGGTAGGTGAGCTGAAGTGGCATGGGACCAGGCTGTTAGGGGGTCCCTTCGTACATAAAGGAGGCTGATGGTCCAAATGAAGGACACATGAAGCATGATGTGGAGTGAAGGAATGCTCGAATGGTTTATATCACTATTTAAATTATTCCACTATAGTAATGGCATGAGGAATCTCATGCATTTTACATAATCCATCTCTTATTTGGAATAGTAGGAATCCTATTATTGAATTATAGGGAATGTGACAGTTTAGAGTCATGTAGTGAGGACTATTTTAATCTTATGTTTGGGGCATAAGGCATCTCTTTTTTGGAGAAAGAGGCATCCTATATTTTTCATATAGGGTGTACTACAGTTTAAAGTCATATAGATTTTACTATGGGAATCTTATTCTTAATGCATAAATTATCTATTTTTTAGAGAAAAAGGAATCCTATTTTGTCATATAGGAAGTACTACAGTTTATAGTCATGTAGAGAGGACTATTGGAATCTTATTCATAGTGAATAAGGATTATCTTTTTTGGAGAAATAGGAATCCTTTATTTTTCATATAGGGTGTAAAAAAGTTTATATTAATGTAGATAGAACTATTGGTATCTTCTGCTTAGTGAATAAGGAGTCTCTTTTTTAGAGAAAGAGGCATCAGATTTTTCTCATATAGGGTGTTCTACAGTTTATAGACATGAATATTGGACAATTAGGCAAATGGTTCCAAGAAATGGATGGTGTTGGGATTTATTCAAGAGTATCCCTTTTTGGTGTATCCTAGCATAGGATTCAGATGATGGGGTTTGGATGGTTAACTTGATGAATGTTTCGACTCAGGTTACTCAAAACATTGATGATGGGAATATCAACTCATGTCATGGGAAACAAAATAAGACGAAAATGTCTAATAAAGGTGTTTCATGGAGTATGGAGGAGTATCTCAAATCATGGTATTCCAAAGGTGGAAGGCAGATGCACACAAGGGTATAATGGAAAATTTTGACATCCTGGCACAAATATTTCACAGTGCGACTCTCCATTTTTCATGGGGGTCCGTGACAGTTGGGAAGGGATGGGCCCTGAGTTCTAGGATAGTAGCCCGACACTGATCCTGAATGGGGGTGTGGGGGTGCATCCCCCATGGTATGGACCGGTGGGCATGAAGGTAGGAGCATCACAAAGAATAGGGCTTTGTGAATTAGCTTCAAAAATTAATGGTTCTTGCATAGCATGGGGTATCACAATGTTCCTTGGTGAACAAAATGTTCTTTCAGAGCATGGGGTCTCGTAAAGTAGCTTCACGAAGGAAATGTGATCACAGGGAATAACCTCTCCTTAACAAAAGCTGTATTATTAAAAGATTACCCCATAAAGGATTAAGACTTCCCAAATCCATGAGCAACCCAAATTTTTCTCTATCCTTCACAAAGGATGGAGGATTCCATGAAGGGAATCACTTCTTGGTGCTCAGGAGCACTGTGCAATGGGAGATCTGCCACTACTGGGGCAACATAACCATCCATCAGAAGGGGGTGAGCCAACTATTTATAGGCGATGTTGGTCGGTGGAGCTCACCATGAAGAAAAAATGTGTGCTGCAATGAGAAAATGACACCGTGAAGGAAATCTTGCACCGCAATGAGAGGCAGTTACCTCAAGTTTATAGTAGTCATTGAGGCTACCATCACTACCTTTGTGGCATTCGCGTAGGATATAGTCATGTTTCTTGGACTAGTAGAGGCTTCTGTCACGGCATCTGTGGCACTCGCATAGGTTTTGGTCATGTTCCTCATACTCATAAAGGATTCCTCCATGGCCTTTATGATGCTTGAGTAGGCTTCAGTCAATTTCCTGCAATTGCAGATGGATCTCTACAAACCTATTTTCCATCCAATCTTCGAATGTCCATAACTCCTAATCTGTAACTCTATTTGGCCTCTAAAACCAGTCAAATTGTATCTTGAAAAATAGGAAATGCTCTTGGATCATGTATGGAAGAATTTGGAATATACTGGGGTCGTGTTTCTCAGTGCCAAAATATGTTCTAGAAGTTTCCACTAATTTCCACACCTAAGTGGTCCCACTAACTCATAGAGAATGGCTCATCGCATTTACTCAAATGCACATCACTACATAGTAATATATCTAGTACCCAACCAATGTTGAGATTATTAAAATGGAATCTCCTATTATCCATGAGTTAGTTTAATGAGATACCTCTTTCTATACATAAGATAAACTCACTTTACTACAATAAGTGAGGACAATATGGTCACAATCGATGGAAAGTCTCTAACTGATGAGTATCTAACTAGGGGTCCACTTGAATTTCCAACTCATGGGAATCTAAAACTAATAAAATATATTGTTACCATGAAAACCAAAATGGGGTTCAATGTTTAAAGTAAATTATTCTAACTCTAAATTACACTCACTAACCCCTAAATATATCCTCTCACTATGAACATATTTTTGTTACTTTGACTTTTATCACTCCATATATAACTACAACTATCAAAATATAGTCTCTGTGTGGGTGAATTAATGAATTTTCCATATTTTAATACCCATGATTCATTGGACCTTCCACCAATAAGCATCTTGGTGTGAAACTAGGCTTATAATAGGTAGTTCTCTAATCCAAATTCTACCCCATGAATGGGTCCATCTACAACACCACTTCATCATCTGACATAGTAGATGATGACTTAATCCCATAGTAATGGTAAATATACATCAATAATATTCCAAAATTATCCAAATCTATATTGGGTTACTCTAACATGGGCAGTGATTCATGAACAGATAACCACATCCCAATAACCCCTCCCCCCCCCAAGACTACTCCTGAATAGTTGATCTTGAAAAATTCCATCATGAATCATGTACATGGAACACCTCATGATTTCCATGGTCCTTAGCACATAACATGGTCACTCTATCCTGAAAAACGTTATGCATTTCACATAAATATTAGTGGAATCACCTCATTTGATGGGGAATGAATGTCTCTCAACCCAATACTAGAATAAATTCATCATCACCCCTCTAGAATCATATAATAAAACATGTGCCTCTTTATATGGAATATAATAGATGAAGGTGGTACACAAAAATTAGGTGTAACTAAAATAAATTAGGGAGAACTAGTTATATATTTAATAGTAAATGGCTAATGAGGTTGGATCATAAAAATAGGGTAGAGCATACAGTAGGTGAGAGGGATTTCATCCCTCATTGAATGGAACACAGATGATGAGGGTGTAAAATTGAAATTATGTATAACACAAAGAATGTGAGATGTAACCCATTCATTATTGAATAAAACAAAATTTATGGGGGTGGAATCGGTCAATCAGTTATATTACATAGTATATGAGAGAAAAAAAAAGATAATACCACATGGCATTTGAAGAATTGAACTTTCCAACTTGCATCCTTTTTGCCTCACTGATCAGTGGGAGAAGGACCAAATTATTAAAATGGTCTCATCATGACCCTACCATTATGCATGATATATCTATTAGTATGTATTACCCTTTATTTAATAGGTTAAACCTATAAGGTATAGAGACTATCTTCATGAGATAACATATGAAGGACCTAATAGATCATAAATGTAGTGGGTATTGTATGTACATCATATGATCATAAATAGTTGAAGATAACCCAAAAACAAGAGATTAATCTTCAAGAATAATAATATTTAAATAATACTCTAAAATAGAGTACCTTGAATTTGTGAATTGAAGTGGTTTATATCTTCATTCGTAGATAATGTTTGAGGAAGATAATGGGGATTAGTGAACATAAGAACTCAACATCTGAGGTAATACACCTTCAACTTGGATCCATGAATGTTTTGTGAGGATACCTGATATCTAAAGGGGTTCTAAAACATTCCCAAAAGTGATCGATATGGTTTCGGGCTGAAGTGATTCATTCATTATCCCCACTTAATAGAAGAGGAAATTTTCCTCTTTTGTAGTTGAATCATGAGGCTCCTCACATAATATGTGTTTCAGATTTTTTGTTATAATTCATTTAACTTTTTAAATGAATTTAATGAAAATCCTTTATTTACTCATAAAAATTTTTAATTGAGGAAAATCCATTTGTGTGAAATAATAATAAATATATATATCAATTATATAAATATATATTATTCTTATGCATCAAATGCATAAATAAAAAAACCAATCAGATGTATATATTAAATGGTATCGAGCATTGTGGAGAAAAATATCCCTTAGTGGAATGTGGCGACTAATTTTGGAAATAGAGACATTCATTTCAAGGAAGCAGTGACAATTATTCGAAGTTGGAAGCATCTCAACGATACATGAATAATTGACCTATAAGCAACAGGTAACATGTTTTCTTGATGGTAATGGTTTAATCTATATGAAAACATCCTTGAAAGACTTTTTTACATGGGGAATGAGAACACCCTTAAGATTTATTGATTCATTACCATCAAATTGAAGATGCATGATGGTATAGTTCGATCAATCCAAGAAGCTTCCCATATGAAGGGATTAAAGAATAATATACTGTCTATGGGACAATTTTATAATATTATATGAAAGGATCATAGTGAGAATGAATTCATGAGAATTGTGAAGAGAGTGATTGTGCTAATGAAGGTGGAGAAGATCTCAAAGAACATGTATGTTCTTATGGGTGAAACGTGCAAGGAGGAAGAGATATTTGTCACATCAACTGCCTTTATGGATTCATTGATATTGTTATGGAATCAGAAGCCTGACCCTATGTTATAACCATACAGAAATATTCTTTCCTTTTGTAAGTTGTTTCCGGGGATTAAAAAGGTATCCTTAACATTTTTTGAGATTTTTGTTTTGAGAATGAAAATTAGGTTAATGTTCATTATGAATAAATCAAGAATAAAAATCTATATTATATTTGATACATTATAACGTTTGGAAGGTACTAGTTATATCCCTAGGATTATCACTTTAATTTGTTTCATTTATTGATGATTTTTCTAGGAGATATTGGGTGTACCAAAGCAAGAGGAAGGTAGATGTTTTTTAAGGCTTAAAAACAATCAATGCATGGAAAGATATTGAATTTGGAAAGAATATAAAGTGTTTGGGGATTGATAATAGTGGATAATATACAATCAAGGAGTTTGAAAATTTATGTCAACATAAAGGAATCATGATATAGATCAAGATGGCGTACAATCCTTAGAATAATGGAGTGGCAGAATAGATGAACAAAACATTGTTGGATAGAAAAAGTGAGATACCAAAGACTATATAAATTGCTAAAATGAATTTGGGTAAAAGTAATAAATACCTCTTGTTATATAATCAAATGATATTCTTCAATGGTGATTGATATGAATGCTCTAATAGAGATATGTATCAGTAAACCCACTAACTATTATAGGTTACATACTTTTGGAAATCCATTATATGAACTATTTAATGACATTGAAAGATCGAAGATGAATTCAATATCCACTAGATGTATCTTCTTAGGGTATCCTTATGGTGTGAATGGGTATTGTCTATGGGACCTCACTCCCTGCAAACTTATCATCAACAGAGTTGTCATTTTTTATAAGATAGGGTGAAAATGACTATTGATCAAAACATGGAGAAATAGAATATAGAAACTACAAAATTCTATGTGGAGGAAAATACATATAAGAATCAGTTTCATCTAAGGAATTACAAGATCATGAAGATCGTGTATCAATTGAGTCTGGACCGCGATGGTCAACTTGGAAGAAAGAGCGGTAGTATGGAACTCTGACTATGTCACTAAGATTAATATTACATATTAGTTGTTGATGGAGGATGGAGAGATATCTTCTTTTGTGAAGGCGACCTAGAGTCCAGATGTATCCTCATTGATGGAAGTGATAAAAGAGGAACTTGAATCCCTTCTTAAGAATAATACTTGGGATATTCTTCCAATACCTCATGGAAAGAAGTCTATCTATAATAAATTGTCTTTTAAGATAAAGAAAGTTAAAAGGAGTTGGCGGAAGGATATCGTGCGAGACTGAGGGTTAAAGGATATATTCAAAAGGAATGTATTGATTTCAATGAAATATTTTATTCTTTTATTAGACTGATAGCTATTTAGATAGTTATAGTGAGGTTCTCTCTATATAGTTTACATTTATAGCAGCTAGATGTGAAGAAAATTTTTATCCATTGTGATCATGATTAACATATATATATTCTCCAAATTGAAGGTTTTTCAGAAGAATAAAAAGAGAACATGGTTTTTTGCATGAAAAAATATATGGACAGTCTCAAGAAGTCTTTGAGGTGTTGGTACAAGATATTTGATTCCAATATCATGAGACATGGATACATCATACTTCATTCAGATCCTTGTGCACATTTCGGTGGTTTGGATTGTAATTATTTCATCATTATTATGTTATATATGGATGACATGTTGGTTATAGACCCCATAAATGATAAAATCCATGAGATGATGGAAAATTTGGCTATGGAGTATGATATGAAGTACTTGGGACCATCAAAAAATATTATTGGGATACATAATAACTGAGAAATAAATAGTGGGAATATTTATCTATTATAGAATAACTACTTACAGAAAGTCTTGAAATGATTCAACATGAAATACAGTAATCCAATCATTACCCCACTCCTTGTTAATTTCAGGTTATTCTCTATAAGGAGTACTAACCATGAAGTAGAGAGGATGGAGATGTCTGGAGTACTGTATGAATTAGTAGTGGGGAGTCTAATGTTTGATATGGTCTATACAAGACCAAAAATTACACAGAATGTGGGGCAAGTTAGTCAGTACATGGATAATCTATGATGGGAGCATTGGAGCATAGTGAAGAGGATCTTAAGATTCATCAAGGACACCTCAAAAGTTTCATTATGTTATATTGGGAAGGATTTTCAATTATAGGCTATGTTGATTTAGATTTTTTCTGTGATTTTTTCTAGAGGAAATTCACTTCAGGCTATTTGTTTACTCTTTTAGGAGGATATCCAAGCTATATTTCAATGATATAATGAGTTTTAGATTTATCTATGATAGATGAAGAATTCATGTCAACTGCACAAGATTGCAAAGATGAAATTTGTATGTGAATTGTTTTGGAGGATCTCAGGCACAAATAGGGGTAGAGTATCAATTTTTCAAGATGTGGCGGGGGAAGTATGTGTGGACACAAAGAAAATTTACACTAAATAAAATATGAAATATTTTTTGAAGAAGCTGATTGACTCTGATAAGTTCATATGGTGTAGATCCTTGATCAGCCTCACATATTTATGAGCAGTATGATATGGAAGATAAAAGGGATCTTGGTGATGTGATTGGTTCTCAGTAAAATCTCCATGTGGGAGATGTGTCGGCAGTCTTTCATTTGATGTATGATGGACACCATGATCATTTTTCATGGGAGGTAGGTAGGTGTCGTGTGGTGGGTGGATAAACCCACCAACTCATCAAGTGGAATGGAGTATAAAGGGTGAGGTTTTACTATAAAACAAAATTGCCTTCTCCCATTTTAGTATCTCATCAGTACTCAGCAATCAACTTCTTATCATCCATTGTGTGGTATTTTTTAAGGTGTTTTTTGTGCATAATAAAGAGATATATTCCAAGGGTTTTTCTCCTTGTAATATTGAGGGATTGTGTACCCACATTAACTTATAGTGAGATCCTTATATTTTCCATTGGTTTTTTAACCCTTGCATTTTTGGGGTTTTTCCACATTACATATTGTGTCCAATTTTTTCCAAATTTTTTCACTTTATTTTGTCTTGGGATTATCAATGTACCAGTGGGACAATCAGTTTACAGTCCCAATTTTATACATACACATTATATATAATATCATAATATATATATATATATATCACATGGATCAAATGAATGTGTATATGCATCACACATATATATTTTAGTGCGGATATAATAAAATTTATATTATAAGATGCATGTACTAGCTTATATATATCTTAAAATGATGTATCAGAGATATTGGTCCACAAACCTGTTATCTGAGTCCTAGATTTAGGAAACATAAACCGATGAACCAATGCCATTTTCCTACTCTTACAATTAATCTCAATGTACATTAGTAGCTCTACCCTTAAATACCCCGACCATTCCACCCATTTCTATGAGCTCCAAAATCCATCCATAGGAAAAAACAAATTTAATACCACTTTAACACAACTCATCCCACTAGGAACCCTTACCAAGAAGCGGTATGTCGATAGTGCAACCCCAATCCCACCTCCAATATTATAGGATCTAGTAAGTAGCATCTCATAAGATAATCACACAAGATAGGATCGAAAAAATGTAATAAATTTTATAATCAAAAATTTAAAATGAAAATAATACATTCCTAATATAATAAAAGGAATTCTTATAGAAATAGACGAATGGGGTGGTCCTCATAGAAAGATGGCTCTAAAATCAAACGGTGTTCACTGCTATCACATCATGGAACCACTAAGATCAGCCAATGTTTCTTCCACCATGTTTTCCACCAGGAATCAGTTCTGAACACGTCGCACCACCTCCACATCTTCTGATAACATATCTGACTTGTAAATCGATTTAACAGATACAACACATGTTGGAATAAATATCATTCTGTGATGAGTATAAAAAAACTCAGTATGATTCCCAAAATAACATAAAGGAAACATAAATTCACAAGTCATATTTATTCCCTAGTACTAGAAAGTAACCTGGGGAAGGAAAAAAAGAATCCATATATGCTATAAAATCAATGTCTAATGAAATAGTGAGGTACTTGTCATCTCAATTCCATCCCATGAATGTTTTTTCTCCTCAACTGAATTCCATAAAGGTCTATAACTTATGAACAAGGTGGAATGTAAAAATTATCAAAAAGGACAACATAAAATGATGTATTTAATTAAATTTTATGGAACATTTATAAATAAAACAGAGTTCCTAAGGAATCATAATACCTGAAGAATTTGATATGCTTAACCTTCCATACACACAACCACAAGAAGATGCAATTTTGGATCTTCTCCTCATATAAGAACGATGTTCTATCTATGGGGATAATGCATATTGTCTTAAATTACTCTCAATACCATCATCAATCTAAAAAACCCTAAGATATTTCACACCAAGTAAATATGACGTAATTAGGAGAACTAACCCCCACAACCATAACAAGACATGTTATGAGAAAACTCATGTCACCTCACAGAGAACCATAATGGGGGACCCACACCTCATTGAGGGAAGAGTGTTGATTGAGGGGGGATTAGGAAAATCAGTGGAATAATAACACTTCTAGTGGAATATAGTAAGAATTTAGTTTATGATTGTAGCACATAATATATAGGAGGAAGAGAATATACTTTTCTTGTAATACAGATAACCTACACCATGCCACGTAACAAAGAGAAGATGAGGGGAACGTACCCAACCTTTATAATTCTCTGATCATCATGATTGAACCCCATTATCAGTCCTATGGAGTTAAATATATATCACCAACACATAGAGATATATATATGTGTGTGTTTGTGTGTGTTTACTTTTCTAGTAATACAGATAACCTACATCATGCCACCTAACATAGAGAAGATGAGGGGAAAGTACCCAACCTTTATAATTCTCTGATCATCATGATTGAACCCCATTATTAGTCCTATGGAGTTAAATATATATCACCCACACACATAGATATATATTTGTGTGTGTGTGTGTATTATTCTTATTTATCACATGCATAAATAATACATGAATTAAATGCATATATATTACGTACAATATATATATATATTATCTTATGATATATATATCATATACATCATATGAGTGTGTATATGAATGAAATCCATGTATATTTGAGTGAACATCCAAAAACAATTCTATTATAACATGCATGTACTAGCTTACATATACCCTAAAATAATTTCTGAAAGTTATGGGTCCACTAAAATGTTATCTAAGTCCTGGATATATGGTACATTAGCTGATGCAGCTATTATATTTTCTTGTTCTGATAAACAAACCCAACACCCTTTATCATCATTATCCATAAATCCCCAAAATATTCTCTACATTTCTATATTCTTCAACCTCCATACATAGGAAAATATGATTAAATACCATTTTGACATGACCGAGAACACATGGAAACCCTCCTAGGCAGTGGGGAATCAATAGTTCCACCCCATGTAAATACTAATTTATATGTAAGAAATGCATGTAAAAAATGATAGGATCCAAAAATGTAGGATAAGTCATAATCCAAAATGAAAAAAGGGAAAATATACATTCCTAATAGAAAAAAGAAGGAAAATAAATAAATAGAAAAATGAGGTGGTCCTCACAGCAAGCTCCATCTAAACTCAAAAAGTGTTCTCTATTATTTTATCTTATTCCTAATGATATCTTCTAATGGTGCATCTATTATTACTTACACTAGGGTCCAGCTATGAACACGCCATATCACCTCCATAACCACCAAAACCATATCTGACTTGTGCCTCAATTCCATAGATACAACATATGTTGGAAGAAATCCCATGTGAGGGTGAGTATAAACATACTCAGTAGTATTCCCAATATAACACAAATGAAACATAATGTAACAAGTCATATCTATTCCCTAGTTCTAGAGACTAACTAAAAAACCATCCATATATGCTCTATAATCAAGGTTGTAATGAATCAATGAGGTCTCGGTCAACTCAGTTCCATCCCAGGAAGGTTTTTTCATCTCAAATATATTCCATAAATGTCTTTATGTCATGAACATGGTGGGACATTAGTACCAAAAATTCCCACACATTACCACAGATCGGTGTAAGGGCAGTTCTGACCATTATCAGTGATAATAAAAATGTGCTGATAAAAGGGGACTTTTATCAGCTCTAGCTAAAAGCACTGGTAAAGACATCATTTATTAGTGCTAAAACAAGCACTAATAATGGTGTAACCATTATCTATAGAGACCTGAAGCATTACGTACATGGACATTACATTACTTTTGCGGAATACTTAATACATAACAAAACCAGACACTAAAGGACCGTAATAGTTTAGTGTCTTTGGAAACTCGGAACATAATCTTCTAATCGTGGTGAAAGATCTTCAACATCTCCCATAAAGATCTTCCCCATTTTGTTTTAATACCTAAAACCATTCTTTAAATCCTGGGGAAAAGAAAACATATAAAGGGTGAGCTCAAATGCTCTGTAAGATTAAGCGGGGATAAAATAAAATAAATCATATACAATTGAACTTAAAAACATGAACATAATGTTTAAACATCAAAACCTTGAGCAATGAGCTAAAACATGGAAGTACATAAGGCATAGCTCATAAAGAAACATTAATCATGATAAAATAACATGGGAATAAAACATGTGATTGTGGAAACCATTAAGCACATGATATGATTTCCATAGTATCCAAGGCATTGCTGCCAAGACCATCTTAGTGGACAAAGTCCCTTTCTGAATCGTGTTCACTCCTCGTTCCCGTCCTGTATTACTGAACCGGATTAACTTACCATTCTAGCCATGTCTATCTCAGGAGATATAAATCTTTACCGAATGCAATGGAGGGAGATATAGGTCCCACCCATCTCATAATGAAATAATTCTTACATGTTCCACAACATAAACATAAATCATTCATCATAACCCAAAGAATAAAGTGGGTTTCACAAACACCATCCCAACCTAACATAATCCATATAAAACAAATGGATATCATTTCATCATAAAAAAATTGAAACCATGTAAATCATAGGGACATTATACTTGAAACATACACATAAGAAATAATGTCATCCTAGATGGAAAAAAATGGTTTTGATAAAACACTTGAAATTAATTCTTGAGGAAAATATCCTTTCTTCTTCAAAATCATTTTATTTTCACAAAATGACATTCAATTTTAATAGAAATTTATTTTTTTGAAAATAATCAAGAAATATTTTAGACGAATCTTCATGAAAATAAGGTGTTATGAAACCCTAAAAATCTGTTCACGCCGTATATGTTAAAAAACATTCTCATCGTACTTTTGTCCGAAAAGTCAAAAAGTACCTCGTATGGTAAAAAAAGATTCATTATATACCATGTAGTAAAAGTAAAAAATGGTTAAAAATGACTTTAAACATACATGAAACCATTTTTTGGAAACATGGACATGGATGATAACAATAAACCCAGTAAATACTTACGAATAAACAATCTCGGATAAGAATAAGATTGGAATAATTATCCCTTAACTTACGTCCGATATGCTTCGCATGTATCTGAACCTCCTGTATAATGATTTAAATAATTTCATTGACTTATTAAATAATCATATTCATTGTTATTATATCATTTATGGTTCACTTATGACTTTATATTACCCGTTCTTTTGTAAATTCCATGTTAAAGTAGCATTTTGGGTAAAATCATTTCATTTGTCGTACGTGTTTCGACTTGTTTTTCTTGATATTATTACTCATATACTGATTTACATAATTACAGAATGTAAAAAATGATTTATATATAATATATATTCATCATATACATATATATATATGATATATCGATAAATGGAATGAAATACACCGTTCATGGAGACGGTAGGTCGTACGTACGCATGAACGTTGTTTTCGTTTCCTTATGGAATTGAATGGAATTAAGTAGATTTTATATATATATATATACATAAATATAGTATCATTATTATGTCATATATTTCATTATTATTCATTATGTATACTTTATAATCATTCATGAATGGTTAACATTGAGAATGAATCTCATCGCGTCGTGGAGAAGGTAGTCCGTACGTACGCACGAGCGATGATATCATTCTCATGATCGTGGAATTGTATTGAAGTGTATGTATAATATTTCAGAATAAATATCAATTTAAAATAATCATATATAGATTTTTATTTACACCATTATACCCATCCAAGTAAGGTGGTGGTCGAAAACAGATTACACCACGGCGTGGAGACGGTATTCCGTACGTACGCACGTGCGGTGATTTCGTTTTCCATAGGATGGATAGAAGGTGAAATAAGGTTGTTACATATTTATAATAACATATCAGTATATAAGTAATACTGATGTTATTACTTCATAATGAGACAACTATAGAAGAAGAAGTAGAAGAAGAAAGAAACTTGAGAGAATCGGAAGAAGAGATTACCTCTTCTTCGACGCACCTCCTTTAAGCTTCCACTTAAGGAAGTAGATTTGGTATTTTGAGAAGACTAGAACATCCAGAATGTTTCTAGGGAAGTGGAGAAGATAAATGGGAAGGGTTTGGCCGAGTTTCAATGCTCAAAAGTGTGTTAAGAGAAGAGGGAAGGGGTGTCCTTTTTATTGGGCAGGAGAGGGGCACCTTTGGAAAAATTTAAAAAATATTTTATAATAAAGTCATATTCAGTTTTTACTAGCTCCAAATTGATTTATTTCGAAGATATGGTGGGTATGTGTCGAAATCCTCTAAAAAAATAGATTTTAGACAGGTTTGGGTCATTATATTAACCTTATCTTTTAGTTTTAACTCCTAGTTAATCAGATTGACATTTACCATGTCACTTTGTATTTTTATATTATATAGTTAATAAACTTACCATATACATAAAAGAGACCCAAAATTAGTCCATTAATGATACAACTATCATTATATAAGTATCATTTCAGAACCTTAGATTTTTAGGACTAAAAATTAATAATATAATATTTGTTTTAAAAATTAGTTTATGTCAATTTTGACACTATTTGGTAATTGATTTTTGTGAAAACCATAACAACATGATTAGTTCGAAAAAAGTTAATTAAATCAATAATAACATTTCATATTAACCTATAAAATTATTTTAATTCATTAAAAGTATCAAATTACATTTATTTGGGTATTTATAACATCAATTATGTTAATATTTTATTAATAATATAATTACTGCATCATCATTGTGTCATAAATAACTTAAATTAATTAATGTATAAAAATTATAAATAAATTACCATTAGGTAGGAAATAGTTTTATCTTTCTAATGAATATTTATAGTCTAATTTATCTTACGTATAACCCAACATTAAAAATGAATTAGTTATTAAACTTTGATTTTAACTATTTTAACCCTTCATTAAATAAATTAATAATAAATGTCCTAATCTAATCCAAGTGGATCTAAATGGTCATATATTATTCCAAAGGTTGGTTTTGGTCGAATTACACTTATCCAATAGAATTAGGACATGTTTTAGGGTAATAATAATATCATTTTTACCCTTAATTACCCTATTTACTTTTAACTATGGTAAATAAAAGTAAACAGTTATTATTCACCAAAAATTATTTTCATCTCATTGATCCAAATTTTAGTCCTTGATATTAACTTTTTCTCTAGGAGTTTTTAAATTCCACTCATAGAAGCGGTAAAATTAAGTTTTATGTAAGTTTTCAAAAACCTCCTAGGAGGTAGGTAAAAGACGGTGAAAAGTTCAATAAAGCTTTTATATATCATAAATTATTATAAAATGACTCCAATGAATTACATTGAACTTATATAGGTATTATTTATCAATTTTGACCGAAAATAAATTTAAATAAAATAATTAATTATTTAAATAAAAAGTCGGTTTTTAAATAGTAACCCAGTGTTTTCACAATTCATCAAAAATTGAATGTTTTCAGAAAAATAACTAAAATTCACCCTAGGCTAATTTTGATATTCCGAATCCAAAAATGAATTCCATTTTGAAAGATAAAATTTATAAAATTTTAAAAAATGGGTATTACTATTCATAAAGTTTAGTTTATATAATATTTTAATAACATATCGTTGTTTAGTGAAAATCGATATTGCGTACAACACACGCTATCATAGAAGGTCATGATTGCGTGTAAATAAAGCCAAGTCAGGGATGAGTGTAGTGAAAGCTCTTTTTGGTGTAGCGTACAACACAAGACACCAATAAAATTAAAAATAATATTTTTCATAAAATCTCGGGGTGTTATATTCTACCCCCCTTAAAATGAATTTTTCCCTCGAAATTTGTCAGGGTTATAAATGGTTTACTACTCGAAAGATTCTCTAATAGAAACCCACATCGTAAAAAGGAATACCAAAACCAATCTTTAAAAACTAATGTATGAAACGTAACAGTTACCCAAATTAACTAATCAATGGGTTTCCATATAGGAGAACATAGATGAATATATGGATTTGGAAGAGAAATCTAACCATAATATTCTTGATGGAGAGTGGTAGAGAACATGTCTATGAAAAATCCAACAATCAAAAAGCCATAGATTTGTGATGATATGAGGTACCATCTGATTCATTGGATATAAGGGCACTAGGACAACATTTTTGGTTCTCAAGATCATTTCCCTAAAGTTGAATAAATTTGAATTAGAAGAAATACTTTTTTGATTTTGTTATAGTCTCACTATTGGTCGTTACTTGGACAATTTTCACTTCATCTCTTAAAGAAATGAAGTTGAATTTTTCATTCGTGAAGTGTTAGAAAATCATGTGATAGAATGATGGGTCATTCCATCTGTCTCAAACAAAAGGTTAGAAAAAGTTATCAAAAATACATAAGTCCATCTATAGTGAGGTTAATCTTATATGGTTCTTAAAATGGACTTATACTTCATATATCATACTTCTTAATGTAATAAAACTAGTTTCTACTAAATAGAGACTTCATGTAGGCCTGTCGCACTTCATTTGTGGGTTCGATTCCCACAACCTTGTCGGACACGACGGGTTGTCTCCCGTCCTGTAGGTTGTCCCTTTTTCTAAAACTACATTATAATAACATTTCAACAATAAAATAGAAAAAAATTATATCTTATGTCTAACTTAATTCATTTCAATATTTAGGCTTATCCAAAATACTTTTGTCCAATCTCATAGTATAAAGAAAACAATTACTAGAAATCTCATCTACCGAGCATGTGAATACCATAATTTATCCCCCATATATCATATGATATATCTTGTTGGTCACATCCCAAACATGTGAATACCTTAATCAGGTATTCTCTTGAACCATAGTGAAAACATGAATGTTTTCACAAGGTAACTCTTTCCATATACCAAAATCCTAAAAATTCTATATACTCAAACCATGATATCACTTTTTCCTTATATTAGTCATTAACTCATTAATACTATCAAACATTTCATTATCTCCTTATACCTTCTTTATGCGCATAGCATCTGCTTTCCAAAATACTGGAATAACTTTTCATGGTTACCTATACCATATAATTATCAAAAACCACAATAAACCATTACATAGATATTCCAATGTTCCATAATACTATAAATGAGATTCCACAACAGTATTTTGGAATCCCTTTACATAAACACATAATCATTCCACCACATCATTTTCATACTCAACATTTCTAATAGTGATCGCATGTGACTTCCCTTTGTCCTTTGCCTTAAGAGGTCGCTCATGTTGATCATCATTAACACTTGGATTAGGGCATTGATTAGCATAATTCCCCATTTCCTTGCACTTGAAGCATTGAAGTGTTGGTGGAGCATTCTCTATTGTCTTTTCTCTATTCACATCATTAACAACCTTTTTCCCATTACTTATACAATCAACTGCTCGATGACCTTATTTTCCAAACTTAAAAACATTTTCTAGTCCCTTTAAGACAATCTCCACCATGCTTCTTTCCACACTTTGAGCATAAAGAAACATTTATCTTCTTTTCACCATTATTCTGAGATTTCTCCTTGAACTCCTTCTTTCGTTTCTTGTCAAAAACATGAGATATATATCTAACTCCAACTTCCATTTATACCATGATAGAACAACGCACAATTTCTTCATAGGTACTGAAGTCTCTTATAGCTAATTCCCTTCGAAGACTTGGTTTTAAGCCACCGAAGAATCGATCAACTTTACTTTCAGGATGGATGATAAAGCCAGACGGATACCTTGCATGTCTTCTAAAATAGAATTCTTATATACCAACAGATTCATCATCCTTTTTCTTAATCATAAGAAACTCCTTTTCCATCTTTGTTCGAAGAATACGAGGGAAGTAATTACTGAAAAACAAGTTCTTCAACTCATCCCATTCCATGGATTCAATTTCATCTTAGGGCCTTATATTCTTAATTAGAGTCCACCACTGGTCTGCTTCACCTTCTAAATGGTAAACAGCTAAAATGAATTTTTCATGTTTGGAACAGCGAAGTATGGAAAATATCTTTTCAATGGTACTGATCTATTGTTCAGCAATAAGTGGATCATAAGACCCATGGAAAGACTATGGGTGTTGTCTCATGAAGGACTCAATAGAATATTATTCCCTTCTCTGATCATTTGGAAATACATAATGATTCATATCTTGTGTAAGTATAGTAATAAGATTTTGCACTCCATCTCCCATCACATTTGGTTTCTTGGGAGGAAAATCATTGCATTGTCCATTACATTTATCAACACGGTTCCTTCGGGTTCCAGCCATTGTCTAAACCCCAAAAAGAACAGTGTGAGAGGCAAAAATCATGCTAGGAAAACAACATAATAAAGGGGGAGTACATTCAATATCGATCGTTTTAGGTTTAATTCTAATATTGTTACCGTAATTCTAGGACTATAACCTATACTTATACTAAACCTTAGGGACATCCCTAGACATACTTAGAAATATCACTAGGGATCTCACTAAATTTTTCTCATCCTAGTTTCCAATGGTTAACTAAACCTTTCCTCCGATACCAACTGTAGAGACCCAAATCTTGACGTGCATGGACATTACATTACTTTTGCTGAATACTTAATACATAACAAAACCAGACACCAAAGGACCGTAATAGTTTAGTGTCTTTGGAAACTCGAAACATAATCTTCTAATCGTGGTGAAAGATCTTCAACATCTCCCATAAAGATCTTCCCCTTTTTGTTTTCTTACCTAAAACATTTATTTAAATCCTGGGGAAAAGAAAACATATAAAGGGAGAGCTCAAATGCTCAGTAAGGGTAAGCATGGATAAAATAAAACAAATCATATACAATTGAACTTAAAAACATGAACATAATGTTTAAACATCAAAACCTTGAGCAGTGACAAAAAACATGGAAGTACATAAGGCATAGATCATAAAGAAACATTAATCATGATAAAATAGCATCGGAATAAAACATGTGATTGTGGAAACCATTAAGAACATGATATGATTTCCATGGTAGCCAAGTCATTGTTGCCTAGACAGTCTTAGTTGGCAAAGTCCCTTTTTGAATCGAGATCACTCCTCGTTCCAGTCCTGTATTACTGAACCAGATTAACTTACCATTCCATCCATGTATATCTCATTAGATATAAATCTTTAAACAATGCATTGGAGGGAGATATAGGTCCCACCCATCTCATAATGAAATAATTCTTACATGTGCCACCACATAAACATAAATCATTCATCATAACCCAAAGAATAATGTGGGGTTCACAAACCTCATCCCAACATAACATAATACATATAAAAAAAATGGATATCATTTCATCATAAGAAAAATGAAACCATGTAAATCATATAGACATTATACTTGAAACATACACATAAGAAATAATTTCATCTTAGATGGAAAAAATGGTTTTTATAAAACACTTGAAATGAATTCTTGAGGAAAATATCATTTCTTCTTCAAAATCAATTTCTTTTCACAAAATGCCATGAAATTTTAAGAGAAATGTATTTTGTTGAAAATAATCATGAAATATTTTAGACGAAGCTTCATGAAAATAAGGCGTTATGAAATCGTAAAATTATGTTCACGCCGTATATGTTAAAAAACATTCTCCGCGTACTTTTGTCGAAAAACTCAAAAAGTACCTTGTATGGTAAAAAAAGAAAGATTTCTTACATACCATGTAGTAAAAGTAAAAATGGTTAAAAATGACTTTAAACATACATGAAACCATTTTTAGGAAACATGTACATGAATGATAATAATAACCCCAGTAAATACTTACGAATAAACAATCTCGGATAAGAATGAGATTGGAATAATTATCCCTTACCTTACGCCCGATATGATTTGTATGTATCTGAAACTACTATATAATGATTTAAATAATTTAAATGACTTATTACAGAATCATATTCATTGTTATGATATCATATATGGTTCACTTATGACTTTATATTACCCTTTCTTTTTTAAATTCCATGTTAAAGTAGCATTTTGGGTAAAATCGTTTCATTTGTCGTACGTGTTTCGACTTGTTGTTCTTGATATTATTACTTATATACTGATTTACATAATTCCAGAATGTAAAACAGGATTTATATATAATATATATTCATCATATACCGATATATATGATAGATCGATAAATGGAATGAAATAAACCGTTCATGGAGACGGAAGGTCGTACGTGCACATGAACGTTGTTTTCGTTTCCTTATGGAATTGAATGGAATTAAGTAGATGAATTACATATATATATATACATAAATCTAGTATCTTTATTATGTCATATATTTCATTATTATTCATTATGTATACTTTATAATCATTCATGAATGGTTAACATGGAGAATGAATCTCATCGCGTCGTGGAGACGGTAGTCCGTACGTACGCACGAGCGATGATATCATTCCCATGATCGTGGAATTATATTTAAGTGTATGTATAATATTTTAAAATCAATGTCACATTAAAATAATAATATATAGTTATTTATTTACACCATTATACCCATCCAAGTAAGGTGGTGGTCAAAAACAGATTACACCACGGCGTGGAGACGGTATTTCGTACGTACGCACATGCGGTGATTTCATTTTCCATAGGATGGATAGAAGGTGAAATAAGGTTGTTTAATATTTATAATAACATATCAGTATATATGTAATACTGATGTTATTACTTCATAATGAGACAACTAAAGAAGAATAATTAGAAGAAAATGAATCTTGAGAGAATCGGAAGAAGAGATTACCTCTTCTTCGACGTACCTCCTTTAAGCTTCCTCTTATGGAAATAGAGTTGGTCTTTTGAGAAGACCAGAACATCCAGAATGTTTCTAGGGATGTGTATAAGAGAAATGATCAGGGTTTTGCCGAGATTTAGGGCTCAAAAGGGTGTGAAGAGAAGAGGGAAGGGGTGCCCTTTTTATAGGGGAGGAGAGGGGAACCTTTGGAAAAACATAAAATATTATTTTATAATAAAGTCATATTCGGTTTTTAATAGCTCCAAATTGATTTATTTCTAAGATAAGGTAGGGATGGGTCTAAATACTCTCCACCAATAGATTTTAGACAGGGTTGGGTCATTATATTGACCTTATCTTTTAGTTTTAACTCTTAGTTAATTAGATTGACATTTACCATGTCACTTTGTATTTTTATATTATATATTTAATAAACTTACCATATACATCCAAACGACCCCCAAGTGGTCCATTAATGATACACCTATCATGATATAAGTATTTTGGCCGAACTTTATATTTTTTGGAATAACAATTAATAATATAATATTTGTTTTAAAAATTATTTTATGTCAATTTTGACTCTATTTGGTAATTGATTTTTGTGAAAACCATAACAGCATGATTAGTTCTAAAAAAGTTAATTAAATCAATAATAACATGTCATATTAACCTAGAAAATTAGTGGAATTTATTAAAAGTCTCAAATTACATTTATTTGGGTATTTATAACATCAATTATGTTAATATTTCATTAATAAGATAATTACTACATCATCATTGTGTCATAAATAACATAAATTATTTAATTTATAAAAATTATAAATAAATTTAAATTAGGTAGGAAATTGTTTTAGCTTTCTAATGAATATTTATAGTCGAATTTATCTTATGTATAACCCTATATTAAAAATGAATTATTTATTAAACATTGATTTTAACTATTTTAACCCTTCTTTAAATAAATTAATAACAAATGTCCTAATCTAATCCAAGTGGACCTAAATGGTCATATTTTATTCCTAAGGATGTTTTTGGTCGAATTACACTTATCTAATAGAATTAGGACATGTGTTAGGGTAATAATAATATCATTTTTACCCTTAATTACCCTATTTACTTTTAACTGTGGTAAATAAAAGTAAAAAGTTACTATTCACCAAAAAATATTTTCATCTCATTGAACCACATTTTAGTCCTTGATATTAACAATGTCTCTCTGATTTCTGAAATTATACTCACAGAAGCGGTAAAATTAAGTTTTATGTATGTTTGTAAAAAGCTCCTAGGAGGTAGGTAAAAGACGGTGAAAAGTTCAATAAATTTTTTATATATCAAAAATTATTATAAAATGACTCCAATGAATTACATTAAACTTATATAGGTATTATGTATCAATTTTGACAAAAAATAAATTTAAATAAAATAAATAATTATTTAAATAAAAAGTTGATTTTTAAATAGTAACCCAGTGTTTTCACTCTTCATCAAAAATTGAATGTTCTCAGAAAAATACCAAAAATTCACCCTAGGCTAATTTCGATATTCCGAATCCAAAAATGAAGTCCATTTTGAAAGATAAAATTTATAAAATTTCAAAAAATGGGTATTACTATTCATAACGGCTAGTTTATATAATATTTTAATAACATATCGTTGTTTAGTGAAACTCGATATTGCGTACAACACACGCTATCGTGGAAGGTCGTGATTGCGTGTAAAGCAAGACAAGTCAGGGATGCGTGTAGTGAAAGCTCTTTTTGGTGTAGCATACAACACAAGACATCAATAAAATTAAAAAGAATATTTTTCATAAAATCTCGGGGTGTTACATTATCAGTGCTTTTTTATCATTGGAAAATGATACATTTATAAGCGCTAATATTAGCGCTGATAATGGTTTTTAATAAACAATATTATAAATTTAAATAATCTTTTTATATTTATATTGAAATATAATATTTATTTATGTACATTAAATAAAAAATACCATTTTATAAATAATATTTTTTTTTCTATTATTATAATATGTATATTTATATATATATATTTAAAAAATTATTTATAAGATTATAATTAAATAAATATTTATTAAAAATAATTATAAGATCAGAATAAATTCTATTAAATAATAAATAAATTTTTTGTATTAAATTATATATTTATAATTATATAGAAATACTTTTAAATATATATATTTGTAGTCATAATTATTAATATATATATATATATTCTAATGAATTAGATCAATAAATGTATTGATGCATGAGTATAATGGGTGTGCATATTTCATCTATTCTTCATGAATGTTCATTTATACATTACACCCTTATTATTATGCATGTTGTCCATATATTTGATGGATCATTTTTTATGATATATACTTTACTAGGTTATGATTCATTCATGTTATACCCAATAATTTATTATGTTCTCATAAATACTTCTAAAATTACAATAAAGATAACTAAATAATATAAATATTTACTTTATTTATATTTTTAAAATTTAAAGTATATATAATTATATTTTAAATTTTTTTATTTATAATTATAATTATAACTATGTATATTTAATTAATTATCAAACTACAATAGATAAATCAATTATAATTATATATTTATATTTATATTTATTTATAATTATATACAAATATTTATAAATATATTTATTTATATTTATAATTATAATTTTATTTATTTATTTATTTATTTATATAATTTTAAAATTATAATAAATATATTTATTTCTCTTATACTATTATAAAAATATATAATTAAATATATATATTTATAAATATATAATAACAATTATAAATAAATAAAAATATCTATAATTGTAATTCTGAATAAATATAAATATATTTAAATAATTATAAAATTATAATAAATATACTAATTATAAATTTTTATAAAATTATGAATATAATAAATATATTTAAAAATTTGTTGATATAATAAATGTATTTTTTATAATTTTTTAATTATTTAAATAATATAATATATATATATATATAAATTATAATAAATAAATATTTATTTATTATAATTTTTAATGACAAATAAATATATATTTTTTCATACCTATAATTATAAATATATATATATATTTTAATTAAATATAAAATTATAAAAAAAATTATTTATTATACTTATAATGTTATAAATATATTTAATTAAAAAATGTATTTATAAATATATAAAAATATTTTAATATAAATACAATTATTTATAATTATAAATGTAAATAAATATAGATATATTTAAATAATTATAAAATAATAGTAAATATATTAATTATATATATTTATAAAATTATAAGTATAACAAATATAGTTTTTATAATTTTATAATATATATATATATTATTTTATTTTATAAAAAGATAAAATTATATAAATAATTTATTAACAATATTTCATTATCAATGCTTTTTTAGCGCTAATGAAGAGAAACCTTTATCAACTCTTAAAAATATTCATAAAATGTGTCTTTAACAATGCGATAAATTTATAATTGATAAAGGTAGGTTTTATCAGCACTTCATATTTTAGCACTGATAAAACATTCCTTTGTCAGTTCTTTTTAAGTAGCACTACTAAAATCCTTGCCCATTTTTTATAAGTGAACCCTAACTGTCAGTTTCTTCTTTGGCACACCTCATGCTATCACAGAAGATGACATCTATCACCGTCGACCACTATGTCGTCACCAACCCCGTTTCTATCACCGTCAAAAATACATTATCCTAGCTGTGAATCCCACCTCCCATATCGTACCCCACCTCCTCTATGAACCCTACCTCCACCGTGAAACTATTCTCTATCATGAACCCACCTTTGTTTTTTTCTCTCCAAGCCTTGTCATCGTCTATCCCTACCTCACCACCATCTCTTCCTACCTCGCCGCCATCTCTCCCTACCTCTCCACCCTCCTCCTCTATAACCATCATCTCTCAATGAAAAGGTAAGATCCTTTTTTATTTTTATTTATTTTTATCATTTTATTCATATCTAATCCTCTCTATTCAAACTCCCCATTGACTTGTTTATTTTGAGATTACTCTACTATTTTATTAAGCATGTTATTGTTTTGACTTTTGTTGGGTGATTTCCCTTAGAATTGAATTTAGGTTTAAAAAGGATTTAAAAGGTATTTCCAATGTATGTATTATGTATGTATAATGATTAGGTCAGTTTAGCACCTTGAGGGAAGGTTGTTTATTGATATATATTTACACCGTAATTGAGCCCTTATTACCCTTTGTTATACTTCGGTGCATGTGATAAGGCTAGTCTTTCATAACTTATGGATTAAAATGAGGATTAAAAATTGCTATATTATAAATCACATTAAAGGAATCTTCATGTGTTAGTTGGTTTTTAAACCCATGACATAAGTCAACATGAACATATTCAAAGTTCCTAAATAAATATATATAGGCATATATGTTTCTGGTCTCATAGATGAGGGAAATGATGAAATGAGAGATTGAAGTGGTTAGATAGTGAATGAAGGATAAGATTTTCTAGGGCTAATGCATGGTCCTAGTTGACATGGGGTGGTGGAGCAGGCCTTTATGTTTCTATAAAAACACTAAAAACTTGTTTATAACAATTCATATAGAATTTGGTTCATTCATTTGATTTAACAATTAGAATGATAGATTTGATAGTGAATACCCCATCCTAAAGCAATAGCCTCTTGATATGGAAGGTGCTTATGGTGGAACAACATCTGTACATTTAATATACATTGTGATGTGGAACAAAACAAAAATATGGTTCTTAGTCAACTATTCTTGGTGGTTATAGATTTATATTTTTGTATTTGGAATGTTTAGATTTTAGGTAGGGTTATAGTCTTTGATGAATTATTTTCACAAGATCACATGTGGTAAACTAAAACATTCTAGTGCAAGGGATTATCAGAGCTATTTATATTTTACAAGTGGTTGGGAATATGGGTGCAATCTAATTTTGTCCTGGGTAAATCATGGAGAGGTTGTCTTGGATCTGTAGTGGATCTATGTATGGGATCTAGTATTCAACTCCAAAAACTGTGGATACAAAGGCAGTACCAATTAGTTTTTGATAGTTTGAATCTAGAATCAATTGAAATACTTGATGTAGCCAGCAATGACTATAGATAGTTGGTTAAATTGATATTGACTAATGGTAGGTATAAAAAGATTCTGGGTTGGTTTCTTTTGAGATATTGAGATACAAGGGCCAGACGTGAAATGAATGTGGCGTGGTCGACTCTATCAATGAATGCAGGTAGATTGATATTTATTGATTTAAAGATAATTTTTATATGAATTAGTTCATACTAGTTTGAAATTATAATAATTCTGAGAGGTTATATTTTATTTAAGCCACATAAAATGAAAATTTATCAAATATTATGATATAAGAAGATAATAGATATGTGAAATTATCTCTCTACATGTTTTTTTATGATCAACTTTTCATTTATCAATTATATAATTAACATTTAACTATGAAAATTCCACTATGTTTGGATATAATGGATCACTTCTCTCACACTTTTCAAAGTATCTGGAATTTGGTTTTTTAACTAAATTATACCCATATTACTTCCCCCATAACCTATATACCCATCCATTTGATTTCAATAATAGGAAAGAGTTTCTATCATTCTATTTTAAAATTTATCCTCAAAAAACATTCAATTATTCTATGGGACTCAATTTAAGGGTACGTTTTACCATTAGAAATTATATTTTTAAGTTTTAAATTATTTATCATAATTTCTATCCAAGAAGTTTCCAAGAACATTCATTCTATTTGGTTTCCTTGAAACAGGTTTATTTTTATGGTGATTGGTTTAAATGTTTGTGTTCACGGATTGAAAAGGAATTTTTAATGAACTTTATGATAAAAAATGTAACCCTCTAAATATTTTTTTCAAATTACGATACTTGAGAAAATGCCAAAATGGATTTTGTAAAATAATTTATTTGGTTTTAAAATATGTGGTAATAACTGACTTGATGTTTTAAAAATTATTCTTATTTAAATAGGATTTCAAAGAATGATTTTGGGTGATTTTAAAGTGTTAAAAATGTTGGAAAATGTTGTTTTATTTGTATATGTTCAGATATGTTCTAGAATGTTTCACTTCCGTTGGATCTGCTGAGAGAAATATATAGTTGGATGATGACCCTAGTTGGACATATTTTGTGTATTTGTATTTCTAAATATTAATATTACTGAATCAAATAGTGTGGATTTGAATAATGATGGATGGATGTCAATCGTCTGACAAACGATCATGAATATAGAGAGAAAGAGTTCAACATGTTTGCAGTTGATCATAAATATGACCATTCTCAAATCCATTATTTGTGTTTGTGATATTTTTATTCTAGACAAATTAGTATAGAGGAGTTGGAAGAACACTTGATCTATCACAGAATAGAGTGAAGTTATAAATTTTGGAATAAACATGGGAAAGATCAAATGTAGCAAGTTCCTTGGATAGAAATAAATTTTATGGAAATTTTTTTGTGATTACACGTGTGGAAAATGATGAAGACCATAATTAGGATGTTATTATAGATGATAATGATGATGAATATCATATTGAGGAAATTACAAGGGCAGTTGAATTTGAACATCATGAATTCCCAAAATTGTTTGAGAAGTTAAAGAGTTGTGCAAAGACGTAATAGTATGATGGATGCACTAAATATATTTCATTTTCATCAATACTGAAATTGTATAATTTTAGAGTAGGAAATGGATGGAGTGATTCCATTTTTTTAGAACTACTTGATCTCTTGAATGAAATGATCCTATAGGATAATGATCTCTTGATTTGAACATACGATTCCAATTGAATGCTATGCTCAATGGGTATGATCTATGAAATAATAAATGTCTGTCCAAATGATTTTATAATATTTCTCAAGGACCAAAAGTCACATACAGAATTCCAAAATTGTGGCTCTTCTCAATACAAGAAATATGAATCTAGTCCTATGAATTTTGTTTTCTAATTTCCAATCATTCTAAGGTTTAGGTGCCTATATAGATCTGATGAGACTACAAGACAATTGATGTGGCATTAAAATACAAGAATTAAAGATGGGAGACTATTTTCCTCGGTATAATATCCTCCATAGAAGAGAATTGATCATGGTTATCCCGAATTTCGAAACAAGATGAGAAACCTTCATCCTTCATTATCTACAGATGGAGTGAATCCTTTTGGTTTTCAAATAATCACTCACAATACAGGGCTGTTTATGTGGGTAAATTATATTTTTCACCACGGTTATTCATGAACAAAAATAGATCATGTTATATATTCTTATATTAGGGACAAAACAATCAGTTGATGATATTGATGTTTTTTTTGGCTCTATTGATCAATTATTTTTAAATTGTTGTGGGATTCCAGTATTACGTTGTATAATTCTTATAGAAATGAATATTTCACATTGAGATCCATGATGTATATTATGATAAATGAAATTCTTACTTATGTAAATTGTTTCAAATATATAATTAAAGGAAGTCAAGTGCATCCCATTTATGAACATGGTACATAGTCAATTTTGTTAAAACATTCCTTGACCCATGCATTAGTTTTCTTTTTTTCTAAAATTAATGTCAGTCTTAAATAATAAGACACATAAAGATTAGTACAATTCAAATTATGCATTATATTTAGGTTTAGATGATTCATACTTGTGAAATATTACTTAGTTGTCATTATCCTAAAGTTTCAAAACATTTTTAATACGTTTTCTTAGTTTTGAATATGTCACATGTCTTTTTCACTAAAATTAATGTCAATTTTAAATAAAAAGACACACTTGGAGTTATATTAGCCACACCATGTTTTGGATTGAGGTGAAGGTGATTCCTACATGTCAAAAATTACTTATGAATCATTTTCATGAAGTATAAAAACATCCTGAACGTTCTTTCTATGTTTTCAGTATGTCACTTGTGTTTTATACTAAAATTAATGTCAATTTTATATAAAAAGACAGCCTTTGAGTCACACAAATAAAATTATGTGTATGGTTGTGTTGAATCTATTTTATACACATAGAAAATGATATATGGATGGTTTTACTAATTTATGTAATCAATGTGTATGTGTTTACCCAGTTTTGAGTAAGTGATCTATGTTTTGAACTAAAATTTAAATTATAAGAAAAAAAATATAGTTTGAGTCATACTGAGCACATTGTGTATCATATTGAGTGTAAAATGATTGATTTTGTGTTTTATTTATTACTTTCAATTATCTTCATCATGTTTGAAAATAGATAACAGTTTCATTTGGATGGAAAAGGAAATCCCATGCTTCTTGAAATGCTTTATCTCAAAGCATCGTGTTCTCTTATTTTTTGCACTTCATAGATAGTTGGAAGAAAAATATGAATTCCCAAAATAATGTGCCATTGTAAGAATAATATTATCATGTAAATAATTCTATAAATAAATAAATTAAACCTAAATATGAACAACATATTAATAATAGGTCAATTATAAACTAAAACCACGCAATTTGAGGCATACTGGGTACATCGTTTCTAAAATTGATGAATGGATTATTCCAACCTATATTTTTATCCTAGAGTGAATAATCATGTTACATGACTGAATCATCCTTGTTAAATAATTAGGTTCATCATGATTACTATGAAATTTAACAAAATAAGTATTAGATTAAAATGATGAGTAAATTATCTTTAAAAAAGATTATAACATGATGATAAAATCAACAAAATAAGTAGTATAAAGTCACGTCTTCATGATACATGTTTAAATTTTAACCCCGAGTATGTTTCTGAGTCATTTATAAAAAAATCTATTATGTCTTGAGACAACGAGAACTCTTAATATTCATGTTAGTATTGAAAAAATGTAAATACACAAAGGATTAATAAATATTTTCAATGAAATTGTAATTATCTTCGAAAATACCTCCTCAGGAATTCTATTTTTTATAGCATATGATATTTCCCATATATTTTTAAACATAATTACCATAATACTATCCATTTCCCATTTTATACTATACAGATGCATTGGGAAAAATAAGAAATTCATTTTGATAAGTGTTGTGAAAGTGGAATCGTGTTATATATTGCTAATACTTATGCACTCATATAAGTTTACATAATCCTTGTATGCGTGGACCCTCCTCATTCCATGATTTTCATGATATTTAAACACTTCCCTATCATAACAAAATTCCCATTAAAACATAATTTAAAATATATAACTTATTTTTTATTTCTAAAACACTGGATGTAGTATATTACAAATTGACAAACGACATCATGTGGGGTCATCTTATTGGGTATCCATGCAGTGAATCCTATAAATAAATAATTGGAGTATCCAAATTAAATGTAATGAGTACCCAATGATAAATAAAAAATAAATAGTAATAATAAATTAAATTAATGAAAATATATTTGATACAAATAAATTGAATAGTTTTACTCCTGCATAATTAGTAATAAGAAGATTCTTTCATCCATAAATATTCATTCAAACACTATGGTTGGTTTGGCCACTATTTCAAAAAAAATTAGCTGCTTTTATTTTTGGATTATTCTTTAGATGTTATGTGAGGACTATTGAGTCCATATTTATGTTCAAAGGGGTTTCACTTTAAATAGTACTGATATAGATTCCTAGAAAAAAAATATGAATTGTATTTAGTCATAATTAATATAGTAGATCAGCTATTAGGAAATCTAATCATGAAAACATGTCTCATGTATAAATTTAAAAATGAGACTCCTAGCCATGTATACTTGAGGATTTCATCTACATTATCAAGGGAAATGAAGTATTTTATGGCCACTTTGTACGTTTTTTCTTCAAAATAATCTATGTGATTACTACCATATTGTCTATCTGCGTAAACATTCAATGTTTGTAAATATGGATTTTCAATGGGTTTGGTAAATTTCATTGTGTTGATATTTTATATTTCTCAATTCATCCTTTATATTATTTTTAACCAACCTTTCATTTCACCACATCCATTTTCTCCATCTGTAATAACATTCATCAGTTCATAACATTTTTATTAATTATTAAATGTTTAGCATGAAAAATAAATTCGAAATGAATACCTCATTGTTGACTTGTTTTTTACATGATCTAATGGCTATACTAAAAAAATTTCAATATATTTGTCAATCGTATGAATATTGACATCATCAAGTGGAAAAGGTAGCTTGATGATCGGTTCATGTGATACTCTAATCCCCACTCTCACATGAAATGTTGGAATTTTTCAATTATGTAGTGTCTTCTTGGATATTACACACAGTAGCACTCACAATAAGATAATGTGGGGTGTTTATAGATATAAATCCCATTCATTTTAACCCTATAGAATATTAGTATAGGAAAGGTATTAGTGTCTTCCAGATTCACATTTCACACAAACAATTATTTGAATATTGATTACCTCATCTAAGAGAGATCTTTTAGGGGAATGGGCAATCAAGATACTGGTGGGGGTGGGGGTCATCATTTAATGGTTGTTCATGAGTTATTTCATCACTTCTCTTCCCCACATAACATTTTCTAGAAACATAGACTGTTAATGAAATTATTATTCAAGATAAGCTAATTGTGATTCCATCTCTTCTATTTGATTATATTTTCCCCCTTTTCTTTTCTATTCTCAAAATATGTTTGGAGTTTTATCCTAAGACTCATACCATTGACGAGGCCATAATGTTATAGACACTTCAAGGCCAATGCTTGTTGTTGTTCACCTGATAAAACTGAAGATGATTCCTATCTCTATGTCTGATAAATAATAAAGGAAAATAATTAATCATTGTTATGCAATAATGATTTTTTTTCAAAATTACATATGATTACCACATATTTCAAGCGTTTTCATATTTTAGTATTTTGTATTTGATTATATGTTCCTCCTTCCAATGCACATGATATAGGATGGAAGTGGATTTGGATTTGGATTTATCAATTTTCCTATAAACAGAGGAAAATAATTTTTTTTGTTTCATGTCACATAAAATTATTATAGTATATTTAAAATAAGTACCATTTTTTAATTGAATTATAAACTATCCTTGATTTACAATAGTCGTGTACCGGTTTTACTTCCCATTGAGTATTTTCAGCACTTTGTTGTAGTTTCATGAATTAATATTTCATAATAAAAGTTATTAATACATGTATTTTCAAACAATCCATTACCATCCAGAATGTACCTAAAAATATACCACCTCGTGATGGATAATAAATGCATCCCATGCTTCTTGGATTATTAGGTGTGAATACATATGCGGTGGGTTTTGGTTTATTCCCCCTTCATCATCATTGAGATGAAAATTCATGAGAATTGCTTGAAACCCTCTGTGAGGATATTTAGAAATCATTAATACATATTTCTAGTGGGATAAAGCTACTATAAATTTACTTTGAAAAGGATAATGAAGAGTAATTCAATGTTTTTTTTTATATTTTATTAAGATAAAGAAATGATATCATAATTTTACCCCAATCCCTTCCAAAATTACAAAGTAGAGGCACAACATGGATACATGAAAGTACATAAATTTTCATGAAATGCCATATGGGTATCCCAATGAAACTACTGAACATAGCCATTTGGGGTTAGCAGGATAGTTGTGTGCATTCCACCCAACCTTGAATTTGATTCCTTTTTTTCACCATGATAATTTTAGCTAACACTATAACAGTATGACACTAATTTTCTTTGGTATAATGATTCTTAATTGTCTACCATTTCGTCAGGTTCAACATCATCAATATGTTGTTCCTATAGATTAGTAGCATCAGCATGTGCAGAAGGTTATTGTACCTCTACACTGGGAGAAAAACTAAGTTGGGAAAACTATTATTCTTTTGGATTGGGAGCATCAACACATATAAAAGTCGTTATCTATAGAAGTGGTTCAACATATAATTTATATTACATAAATTCTTCAGGGAATATATATTAATATGAGGAAACATAATGTATGTTACAAAAAAATACAACCTAATTATTGAAATCTCTTTTTTAATAAGTATGAAGGGATTTTAACCCTCTATATAGAATCCAAATCCATTAATTATAGTCTCATATAAAATAAAATAATCCTTCTACAGTGGGACCATTAAGAAAATATTGAAACATTTATATTAAAGGTTCATCTTCTGTTGAATTTTTATCTAACCCTTTAGTGGTTTTGGTTGATACCACAAAAATTGACAACTTTTCGTTTGTTGTATTTGGAACATAAAATACTTGTAATTCTGATGATTCCATTATAAATGGATCATTTTTGTACCCTTACGTACTAAAATCAACATTCATAAATCTTAATTCATCTATTTTAGAAACAGTCCTATTATAAACACACTTTAATTTAAAATCAAAACTTGTAATGTTGTATAATACAACCCCTATATTTTTTTGAAGATGCCAAAGTATGAAATATTCACATTTATTTGATTTATATCCTTAGTACTAGATACATGAATTTCTTAATCCATATGTGTAAATCCATAATTTTCCATGTTAATAACTTCACAGTGTCCATTTTTATAGAACATATGACCATTAATTCAAAAAAATTATAAGATAATACATGAACCCTAGGTCCTATGACCATACATCAAAGTTTTTTGTAATTAAATCCATGTTTTTATATAAATCCTTAAAAATATGGTATTAAAATCATCCTATAAACTATTGATTTTGTGTATTTGATATCCATAATCCATCCATTGATGGATTAAAATGCCTAAGAATTTTTTATGGGATTCAAAATATGAGGAAACCTCTAAACTGTGATGAAAAATTTAAATGTGGTCCTCTTAATTTTTAATATTGATTTGGAAAGCATCTATTCTAGAAATTCCTTCACCCAAAAGCCACCTTTTGTGATGAGATTTCAGTAAACCAATGTTTTCCACATCAAATGGTTAATTTTTATAGAATTAAATGGATTTTAAAAAAAATAAATCACTCTACAATACAACCTTATAGAGGAATTTGATTTTGGAAATACCCTTTCAATATCTGGATATACCATTCAATGGGGTACATCCATCTAAAATTTATATGATCACATAATCCAATCTATCTTACCAAGTAAACTGTCAATTGATCCATCATATCAAAGAATTCCAATAGGAATAACATTTCTAATTCAAATAAAAATATAATAATTTCATTTTCCATAGTTTTTAATTTCGTTAGGTCTAACTTTTTTGCATATAGATTTGAATAATAAATAGATTTTAGTTATTATATGAAATAAATTCTTGGGGAAAATGGAACATAAACCTACAAGCATTAGATATTGCATCAAAACATGACAATCATGTGATTTTATACCCTTTAACTATAAATAAATCATTTTCATGGTATTATTTTTATTCAATGAATACCCCTTTGGATCCTTTATATCACTAAAGAAGTTTCAAAACTGATATCTCTCATTTTTGGAAAGAGTATAAGATGGTGGTGGAAGAAAATCTAGGTTTTCACCATTCACAGGTACCAACCCTTCCTATATTCTGATGTAAATAATGTATAACAAATATTTAATTCCATCCTTTGTTTTTCTAAGTGCATTTAGTAAAGTTTAAATGACATTATCACATACATTTTTTCAACTTACATAACATCAAGAAAATGCATGATGTACAGAGAATTCTTGTTTGGTAATTCATAAAATGATACATTTTTTCAACAATTTTTTGTAATGTTTTTGGAAAAAGGAATACCAATAGTACTGTCTATATCTTTTACTTTATCAGATAGTTCATCAGCTGTTAGTGGAGAAGGATTAATAATTTCTTCTGAAATCCCATCGAATGATGTTGTCCAAGATTGGTACTAATTCCACCGGCATTGATTTCCTAAAAACACAGTCTTGTATGAATGTTTCAACCTAATTGGTTGTGTACCATGTTCAAAAATGGGATACCTTTTATCTCAATTAATGCTACATCCTGAACAAATAACCTAATGAAGAAATTCATTTATCATCCCATTTAACATGGCTCTCAAAGTTAAATTTTTATTTCTGAAAGAACCATAAAATTTAACACCTGAATCCCATATTAATTTCAATTCATTGATAAATGGTTCAAAATAAACATTAATATCATTACCTAGTTGCTTGGGTACTAATATCAGAATATATAAAATAATGTATTTTCATTTCCTGCATAACCACAGTGGTAAGTAATAATTTACTAATATTACCAGTCATGTACTATGAGTACTTCTTTAAAAACCAAAAGTATTAACTCAATCTGTATATAGGGAAAGATGATTATTTCTCAGCTCGTTTCCAAATTCTAGATACTCGTGATCAGTTATCTTTTAATGAGGATATTCTTTTGGGTGAAAATGTTTCTAGATTTTATTTCTTGTATCTTTTTTCCGCATTAATTTCCTTAGAGTCTCCTCACTTCCATATAGGTTCCCAAACCCTGTAATTATTGGAATCTACTATATAAATTTCATAGTACCTGGTTTATATTTCCTGTATGAATGAGAACCACACTTTAGTATTTATTTATGTAATTTTTGGTCCTTGTGGAATAGTATACAGTTATTTAGATTTTCATGTGTTCTTTTAGGGATTATACACATTGAACATAGAATTCTTTTAGCATAGTATGTTCATCTAGGAAGATCATTGTCTTTTGAGATCACATTATTCAAGGGAGAACATTTTTTAGTAAAACTTGTGTCACACCATCCTTTTCCAGCTTTTAAATTGTGGAGCTTTAGTATGGCAGACAATGCAGTATATTTATTACGGCCTGTATACAATGATGTCTTTTTACAACACTGTAACATCTCAAACAGTTTTGGAAAATCATGAAGTTCATATTCAACTATCATTTTTATTTCCTCAATATGATCTTCATCATCATTCACACCTATAAAAATATCAATGATATGGTCTTCTTCATTTTCCACAATTGTAATCATATCAGATGATCCATAAAATGTGGTGTTATCCTAATCGGTCTCTACATGCACATTTTTTCCATGTTTAGTCTAACATTTATAACTTATATCTATTCAATGAAAGATAAAGTATTCTCCCAACTCCTATTGACTGATTATTCTTGAATAAAAATAGTTTAAACATCTAAAAAGGATTTGAGATGGGTCATATGCATGATTATTTTAAAACATGATGAACTCTTTCACCCCATCTTCATAATCTTTTTTTATATAGTATGAATCCATCAATTTTCAATTCATATCCATCCTATTTTATTTGGTAATATTAATATTTAACAAAATAAATAAATACAAAAATGGAATTTTCAAATAAGTGTAACCCTACCTTTGAATGTTTCAAATGATTTTACCATTATTTAAAGGAAATTGGTAATTGAATTTAAGAACATAATTACCCTATAAGTGGTAGGTGTTATCCAATTAATTTATCCACAATGGCCAATGGTGCCTAGAATGGTATGAATACTTCTCATTCTAGATCAATAAATATAATTTCAAGTTTATAAGAGATATTGGATGAGTCTTATGTAATAAAATGCAATAATAATTGTTCAGGACATGCCATTTCCATAGTGTTGTTATCAATATATATTATATAGGATGTGAGATTTTCTGTATCTAGGAGGTATATAAAATTTAATATAATAATATAAATATAGATACCACCCTCTTTCTGTACACATGTTTTCATTTATGAATATAGATACCACACATTATGTTGCATTTATAAGTAAATATACCTAATGAGTTTTTAAGTTAAATAAAAAATCAAAACATTACCCTTGATTTTTACTAATAAAATATTTTATTAAAATTATTATTAAAAAATAGGTGTTCTACTATGGGTTCTGGATTCATCTTTTTTTACTAATTCATATTGTCTTTTCTCTTACATAAGAAGCCAGACCCTCATTCCCCTCAATGATCTATCTCAAGCTTCAAAGCTTACCTCTACTATTCGAAACCCCAATAATAATTAATATTATAATCAATTAAATTGGTTTCTACCATTTCCCCAAAGGAAGAACTAACATATTTTATCATCCCTAATGTCCTCTCATTTTCATTGATATCAACCCCTAAAAGCCAACACCAAATCAAAGAGAAGTTATAGTTATTCGGGACTCCCATAATTTAAACCATGCACGTGATGTTGCATTCAAAGTAGGCTTAGGGGTTTCAATGTGGTTAATAATTAATTAATTTTAAATGGTGGTATATGATTTTTGGGGATTAATTAGTAGTTGTCATGGTAGAAGGTTTATATTTTAGTGTGTTAGTAGGAAATTTGACTATTTCACCAATAATGTTTACAATATACGAGTGTTATTACTAGTTACATTAAATTAAAATGTATATATATAATTTCATGTGGAGTTTTGGTTACCAATCTATTAGGGTTCATAAATATTTAAGATAATGATATATCTGTGATATTTTTTAATAGAACAATAATATCACATTCCTATGAGATTGAATTTTTAACTCTTTATATATCTTGATTGTTGTATGTGATTAAATATTTTTATAAATAATATTTTGACCTTATGAAAGAAGATGAAAATTGAGTGTATTCTTTATATATGGTAATAGAGCCTAGAAACCTTAGAATTCTCCCTTTGTCCCTCCCTCTAGCGTTTTTGCTTTCAGATTTCCCATTGTTGCTCATATAATATTCAAACCTATTTTCCACAATGTTATCATATATGATCTTTTAATATATTATGTTTTATTTCTAAATTCATTTTCCTTTCATCCTTATCAAAATTATGTTGAATATATTTCCTTTTTAGATGATCTTTTCAATAAATAAATTTCGAGATAACCATTTTTTAACCCATTTCGGTATCTTTTTTCATGTTTTGGAATACCATGACATCCATATAACTAAAATAAGAACATATTTTATAAAAAATTGGGAATCATATACCTTGGATATTTTTATGTTTTAGTAAAATCACCCTTAAATGAATTTTATCATCACAAGTTCTAAAAATATAACATTACTAAAATGTGATAGAGTATTCCCTAGTTTGAAATATAGTTTTAGAGTCTTTAAATAATGAGGGAACATATCTATCTAGGATCGATCTGTTTGAATAGTTATATCACATATATTTTATCTTTAGATTAAATTTGGAATTCCATATTTATCTTGAGTTTTATATCTCGATATTCATCTCTATAAATATAGTTTCAACACTATAGAAGTGGCATAGTTTCCTAGCCTAATATTTTGAAATATATTTAATGTCGTATGTGAGTTTTTGGTTATTCATTTTTGGGGAATTCATATTTCATGTTTTATATTTTTGTGGTAAGTGGATTAAAATAAAAGGGTCTTAGAGTCTTAGTCATCCCAACAAGGTTTTTCATCATTTCTATAGTTTTTAAATGCATAAGTAATAATGATTCTGTTAAAATAAAAATAAAATTCTTTCCTACTACTAAAATAATTTTATTCATGAAACTCACTTGTTTCAATTTTAAAAAATTTACTATATATAGGATATTTTAAAAAATTATCAAGAAAATTATCAAAACAAATGTTGATTAAATACTAAAAAACACTATAGTTTCAATTTGAATGTTATATTTATAAGAATAATAAAAAAAATTTAAGAAAAAAATATATTCAAAATAAATTTTTGAAAAATAGAAAATTATTTTTTTAAAAGGTATTTTTTCAAAAAAAAAGGAAGCAATAATTTCAAATAAGTAAATTTTTCTATAAAAACGTTGTTATTGATAGAAAATCTTAGAAAAAGTGGTTGTGAAAATCATTTCAAAAAACTGAACAATTTTTTAAATAATGAAACATGTTCGGTTAACTCATTGTTAATATTTTATTTCATCTTAACATAAAAATTAAATATATCAAGAAATATATAAAAGTGTATAATTTGAATGATTTTATACAAGGATTTAATTAAAAATAATATTAAAAAAAAGAATATTTATTTTTTAAAAAAACTTCTTTAATGCATATTTATATGAAATTTTAATTCGTAAGATATTGTGGTAAATTATAATTTTAACAAGAGATCTAAAATTTTCATCATATTATGGTCACATAGTTTATCTAAATTTTTTAAAAAATATAAAAAAAATTAAAAACTCAATTTTATATAAGATATTCTAAAAGAATCAAAAAAATCTACAAGAATTAATATTGATATTGAGATCCTTTCTAATAATATAATAAAAAATACTTCCAATTGAAAAAATAAATCTCGTAACACCATCAACTATATTTAAAAGGTTTCATAAAAATTAAATATAACTAAAACATTCACATAATACAAAATAATGTTGATTAAATAAAATACAAGTTTAAAAAAAGAATCAATGATTTGGATACTGAATGTGAAATGAGAAAACACAATTCAAAATGATGTTTTATTTTGTATCAAAATAGTAAAGAAGAAATTATACAAGATAGATAGAAAATAAAAAAGGAATACCAAGCACCAAGGTAGTTGAATGAAACGGAGTCATAGTGTATTAACCCTAGAAAATCACATGCACTATGTAAGGAGATTCATAGAATAAAAAAAGATGAGAATAAATATACTTATACCTTATATCTTGAGAGGATCAATTCATTGATGAAGAGTGGCGAGGGTTTAATTCCATGAGGTTTTTGTTTCATGAGGGTTAGGTTCTGCGAGGGAGTGATGGTGATGACAATGACAAGGAGTAATGAGAGTAGCATGGAGTGATGATAGGGAAAGCGGTGGTGGTAGAAGTACAATTTCTCAAGAGCATGAAGGTGAAAGAAACGACAAGAATCTTTTAGTGTTCTGTTTATAAAACAACGTGAGTATTTTATCAGTGCTCTCAAAAATAACTGATAAAGAGTAGTTTTATCAATTTTAAAATAGAAAGTTTTGATAAACATACTCTTTGGCATCTCTTTTTTCGTGCTGATAAAAAGGTATCCTTATAAGCACTAAAAATCATTGATAATGATCTACTATTAATATATATATATAACTATAAATAACTATATTTAAAAACATTTCTAAATATTTATAAATATTTGAATATATTTATAAATATATTTATATATTTATATATATCTTCATAAAATTATATATATATGTTAACATATATTAAAATATAAGAATATAAATTTATAAAACTATAATATATATATTTATTATATAAATATACTTATTTTTATTTTATAAATATATATTTATTTGTTTAATTATATCTATTTATAATAATAAATATAAATATTTAAAAATATTTCAATTTAATTATATATTTAATTATATAATTATATATACATATAAATATATAATTATAATTCATAGTCTGCACCTCTTTGGTATATTTATATAGTTATATATATGTATATCAATATATAAATGTTTATTTTTATGGTGTTTAGTGGTACAATTACAACAAAACACACAAACCACACACACACACGGGCTGGAAAGGCATGTCATAACCCCTAGGGAAAACCCACCCGACTAACCACATTATTACATTGATGATTTATGACAAGAAGGACCATTGGGCATGAATCCAAGAAAACCCCTTGTAGGCCCACCATTGGATAACTTAAAGACTCCTATTTCATCACACATCACTACAACAAATTGACCATATATCAGTAGGGTTTTTTCTACTAGCAGATTAAACCGCCGCTATATGGTTTTGCAATGGTTTCAAAAAACCACTGCTAAAATTGGTGTTGAAAATCAAAATGTGGCGGTTTCTTCCATTTTGTTGTGGTTTCTATAAATTTCTGTAGAATATGTAGTTTTCGATGGTTTTCTTTTTTATAGTGATGTTTTTCACTTATAAAATAATTGGGATCTAGTGGTAGTTTTCAACCACACCTATGTCTTGAATTTTTTTCCAAAAAACCCACCATAAATATAGATAAAACTTCCACTAAGTAAAATTTTTTCATATTAAGCAGTGGTTTTAACCTCTTCCCCCAAAAAAATACCATAATATAGTGATAGTTTAAACCATTGTGAAAAAGAATATTTCTAGTGGTGGTTTAAACTGCTGTTGTATCATGAGTTTAATAAACAAGTTGTAGGTTTTTGTGGACCCAAAACCTGCATCCAGAACAAAAAAATACTAATAGTGAAAATTTTAGCAGATCGTCAAATATATCATCAACATATAAGGAAATCAACATGTTAATACTAAAGAGTCAACATAATTTGATTCACAAAAAAACATAATGAATCAACACATTGACCAAGGAAACCAACAGATTGGAGGAAATAATACATTTCTCTATACATTGAAAGAATCAAATAGAACACAACACATTAAATGAATCAATGTATATGTAAAATAGAGATAAGAAACTAAACATCATATATGATCATATAGAAATTTCAGTCTCCATAGGAATTTGAGACCAAACTTATAGACACATGGTTATAAAACACATACATAGGGCACCGGTTGTCTTGGTCCCATCAAAAATATAAGAAAAATATAAAAAAAATACCCACATTATACATACTGGCACATGAAAAAACACTCTCCACTAATTATTTATCAATGATGAACTCTGCTCGTCACCCTCTCCATCTTCATCCCTACTTCCTAACACCGGCACCTGTAAAACTCTTATATTGAAAATTAAACATTATTGTATATTTATATTTAGAATTAAAATCAATAAAAGTATTTGAACTGAATGATTTTTATGTTGTCTAATTAACCTTCTCACCACCAGTAATCACTTGAAATACACATTTGTCTTCCAAATAACTCAGATGGTAACAATCCCAAACCTATATGTGCACTTGAACATGATGCTCATACCTAAGGACTTTACCAACTAGGTCATCATGGGAGACTGAGTATGATTGTGTGGGATTAGAATCTCATAGTTCTTTTTTTACCTATAAATCAAAAATCAATCATATTAGAAGAAATTTATATTTACATAGTGACAACGAATAATATATTATTATAATGAAAAATTAATTGGTACCCAAACTTCTTTGGAAATCTCATCAACAAAACTCCGATCAGATTTTTTATGAACATTAAACCACACTTCTGTTTGGGATGCTTGGAGGCCTAAACTTTATGACTACATTAAACAAAGATAAATCAACAATTTAATATATTCAATATTAAACATTGTATAATAAATATTTAAACTAATGAAACAATTACCAAATTCGATCAGATCCAAGAAAAACCCTTTAACCTCGTAGTGTGAGTATTATGCTTCCATAGAATTCCTACCATTTAATCAAATAAAATTAAGTTCATAACATATATTTTAAAAAAATTATGAATACAAAAAAAATGATAACAGATGCACAGTACTAACAAACAAAATATACATAACATAGATAATGACTAACTGCCCAAATGGCATAAGTTGTTGATAAATGAATGGATAACTGTACAAACAATCATTTTCTCCTTCAATCGTGTTAACTTTATGCCCTATCATTATGTTATCAACATAATTCACTCTTGTAAGACTAATATTTTCAATATCATCATGGAAAAATAAGGTCACTTCTTTTTTTGATGGGATTCAATGTTAGAGGTCAAATCTTCCACTTAATCACCCATATCATACAAGTCTCTTTGTTTTATGTGGGAAACTACAATCCACCATTTATCCATGACATATTTCACATTATATAACATTTTCTTTTGCAATAATAAGATATGTGGATCATGTAGTTCACCGTCACAAACATCAATCAATTGAGATAAGTTCACATAAGTAAATTTCAAGGAATCTCTTTTTAACACCCTTGATAATATCCACCCAATTTCATTTAAATAAAACAACTAAAAAATGTTTTTGGTAGTTTAATTTGATAATATAATTCAATTTTACATAGTATTAAACTTCAGAAAAAATAGATATGCACCTATTCTATTTTTTCAAAACCCTCTTCCCTATCAACTGTTGGGAATCTAAAGTCCTTAATGTTGTAAGCGTCAAACTTTCTAGCTTGTATTAGAGGACCTCGAGCAAGAAACTTAAAATCTTCTAACAAATCTACATGAGTATCAGTATTTGTGATATGAATTAATTAATATACATCATTAGAATAATAAAATAAATGTATTAATCTAATGTCTATACTGGTTTCAATATTTATGAACATACACATCATGAAAACTGTTCTACAAGTTCTTTATTAACAACATTTGTTCTATATTTAAATATTCATTTTCATCCTTTGATTCATATCTTGGTTTGTATCCTCAAATATATAATAAATGGATCTAAAATTTCACTATTCAGCAGCACATATCTATGTACCTATAATAATTCCATTTCTATTGGTGTAACATTTGAGCTCCTCTGAACTGAACAGCCAATAGCAGGAAAGATCTTTGATTTCACATGTATTTCAGCTTATATAGATGTTTCATCAACACATGAAACTCTATTTAATCTTGGCTTAATATAATCTGAGTATCTAGAAAAAAATGTAATACACTCCTCTTCCAAATAGCCTTTAGAAATAAAACCTTCAGGTTGAGATTTATTTTTCACGTATGATTTCAAATTCCTAAGATATGTGTGAAATAAAATAAAAAATATAATTTTGTATTTAATAAATTTCCTTAAATTTTTTATTGAAATAAAAAACATATAAATAAAGTACCTTTCAAATGGATATAGCCATCGATAAGGTACAGGGCCTCTTAATTTAGCTTCCTCATTGAAATGCACGGTTAAATGCATCATGACAGTAAAAAAACAATGAAGGAAATATCATCTCCATTGCACAAAGTTTCAACACATATCTCTCCTAAAAGATTTCAAGATAAAATGGATGTAGAGGTTTCTAACATAATTGTCTAAAAACTGTGCATAATTGGACCACAACTGCAGTAACCTTTTCAGGTAATAATGTACTCAATGATAATTAAAGTAACTGCTATAACAAAATATTTGAATCTTGGCTTTTCAATCCATGTAACCTAGGATTATTTATGTCCATGCACCTTGATATGTTACTTAAATACCCATCAGGTACCGTCAGAAGTTATGAAATTATAAGCATTGTATCTTTATCCCTATTTTTCATTGAGAATTTTTAAAAAGCATAATTTATATTCTCATCTGACTAGAGATCACACTTTGTGTTCATTTCTTGTAAGCCTTTATAAGAATTGAGATGATCCTTAAACTTTATATGCTCATTAGGCAATTTGAAGATCAAATTTTCACAAAAAATCTTCCCAATATGAATCACATCAAGATTATTTCACAAAAAATTAAATTACCAATATAGAAATATAAAGAATATACTTCTTTTTTCCATTATTGCATTTTGATTCCACTTGACAAAGAACATCAAACTCGTTTACCACTAAAATTCAAATATTGCACCTTCCCCAATTATGTTTCAAAATATTCAAGTTGTTTCAATATTTCAAAACCTATTAACATCTTTATAGGTGGTTTACGATCAGTGAAACCATTTAATTTAGAATTTTTCCTCTGAAATGTATGAGATGCATTGAGAAATCTTCGATGAGATAAGAAGCATCATTTTTTAAAATGTGGTATCTTCTCGAGTTCAAAATTAAAGTTAAAAAAGGACATGCCAAACCCATGTAAGTGTTCCATCAAGATAAATTCCCATGTCTTGGGAAGTCACTAATGGTCCACATTAGAGTATATTTTATTTTGAACAATATTCTAGAAGATGCATCATATGTTTCATCATCATTTCTACATAACTACTATTATTCTTCAATTAAAGGCCATAAGTATACATCAATATCATTTTTATTTATTTTATTTCTTGTAATAATCATCAAAATGATAAAAGTATTATGTTGCATACACAGCCATGGAGGCAGATTGTAAGGGATAAAAACAATCATCCAAATTCTATAACTGGTACTCAAAGTCAAAAATGGGATGAATCCATCAGCATCAAATCACAATTAAACATTCCTAGGATCAAATGAGAAATCTGGATGTAAGGAATAAAATATCTTCCATGATTTTGAATCTTTTGGATGTCACATACACCAATAATTTTTATTATCTAAATAATTCAACTTCATGTGTTCGGTGGTTTTTGATGACATGAATAATCTTTGAAATCGAGGATTTAAAGGAAAGTAATGAAAAACCATTGAAGGTGTGTTCATTTTATTGTTATTCATGGTAGTATATTGATTTGGACTTCCAACATCACCCATAAAATTCTATCTAGAGGAAGAAAATTTATTATAATCATATCTACTTGAGTCGTCTCCCCAATAAAGCATACAATTATTGGGACATGCATGAATTTTTGTATAATTCATACCAATCTTGTTAGAAACTTTTTTCATATCATTAAAATAATTAGGGATCTTTACTTTAGGAAATACATTATGAAAAAATTACAATATAATGGAAATATCGTTATTTTTAATTCCCTATTGGTATTTGATATGGTACAAATTTAGCAGAGAATAATGTTTTGAATATTTCAAACATCCATTATAAAAATTTTTATTTCTAATGTGAACTAAACCATGAAACGCATCTGTCTACCTAGTGAATTTTTTTCTTACATTTGTCTCCAATGATTCAAGAGGAGGATCCAATGATATGTTACAAACTATTTCTGGTTTTCCTACTATCTCAAAAATATAACTTGTCATATTTTTATTTGTATTAACCTCAGTTGGTTTTTGGATATGTTTTAATGTTGGTTTTTTGTCTTGCAATGCTGAATAAATCGTTTATAAGATTTTTCATTTCATTTTCCATTGTAGGAGATGTTGGAAGCTCATTTTTTGGATAGACATCAGTGATTAAACTTTCTGTAACATTTTATTATACATGTCAAATACAAAACAAATAATTAGTAGGGAATTTCTTCAATATCAAGTGTTCATAAACTTCATCTCTCTTTAATCGTCTTCTAAATTTACATTGTATACATTGACATCAATAGATTTATTTGAAATATAAAAATATGAAAACTCATCCAAACCCTTAGCATACTGAGGTTTGTTCCTCAGTAATGTGATCCATATTTTATCCATATATATCACAAAGTTCCTACACACTGTGAAAATAATTAAAACACCTAACTATAACTAAATAGTAAAATAGATTCATATATACTAGTTGAAAAAATATGAATACGTTAAATAACCATACACAACCTTTAAAATATACATATAACCATCTATGAAATAATAATTAAGTCACTTTTGAAAAATAATAAAACTATTTGAACTATTACAATATGTCGATGGAGAAACTAATGTAGAGTAGTGAAATTTAACCCTTCTTTAATTGATACAGAACAAGAAAATATAAGGCAACTAGAAATGCCTCAAAAAATCAGTATAATGAATCCATAATGTTCAAAATATATTTCTTATTCTCTGTCCACTTATTTCCTTAGATTCTATTTATAGACAAAACCCAATTAGATAACATTATTTAGATATCCACTGAATCTTCTACACATGGGTGTTTCTTAACACTTCATCATACATTTTAAACCCAAAAGTTATAAATTAAAATATGAAACATATTACTATTCAAAGTATCATGCTCAAATTCAAAAATACACATTGTATTTCAGTCCTGGTATCATTTTCCAGTGATAGAGGCTTTATACAATTAAAACAAATAAGATACACTACAACTTAAATATAATAGAGTAATTTTATAACTATATACCCATGTAAGGGTAAAATAATCATTGCATAGGCTACATAAAGGTACCTCATACATGTTATAATTTAATTAAAGGAAACCTTGAAAATATAAAACTCACAAAATGAGAAGATTATTTTTACACATGTTGTATTTAGGTTAACTATAATTCTATGTAAGGGAAAAAACAAATTATAAGCATTGCATAAGGGTAACAAGTAAAGTTGTGTAATTTTATGTTTTTACTAAAACATGTCATGTAAAGGTAAATAAAGAAGATTTATAAAGGCACCCAAAAGTAACATAAGGGTAATAAGAATTTTATAAAACATTCGTAAAGGAAAAACATAAATTCCATACACTATTTAAATTTAGCTAGTTCACTACACAAGAGTAACTTACATTTTTTTAATATCACTTAATGGTAGCTTAGATCTTGTGTAGAGGTAGGAAACACTTGTGTAATGGTACGAATAACTTTTATAATGGTAATAATATAATTGATGCCAATACTATAAATTCCATAAATGTTTTTCCTATTATGCAGTCACATTAATATTTCTAACTAATTTATTTTTCCACATTCCTGATATACAAGATTCATTGCATCATCCATCATTTGTTTACTCACTCGACATCATTATTTTCATCAGTTGTATCTTGTATAATCATCGCATTGTCTTCTTTCTACGTTACATTTTCTTTCTCATGATGATGGATATATGGAAACCAGTCAAATATCAAATTATTCATTCCACTCCTTTCATTTTAATCATGAATATATTGAGACCTATTTCTCTTCATTTTCATACCAAACAAAATTATTTACCTAGAAAAAAACTTTTTTTATATGGTAACTCACTTTATTAAGAATTAACCAAGGTATTCCAATTAAACTATAACAAGGGAAGTGTATTAGTCATCCTTTTGAATCGGTATTAAATAAAAATTAAAAAAAATACTAAATTTGAAACTCGATTGAGAACCAATCCGTAACATACATACAAATTCACTCTATTCTGATAAAAAATATTTTTTAAAACTATAAATTATATATTATAATTAAAAAAAATTCATGAATGAAATGAATATTTTGAATAAATATTATGAAAAAAAATAATTCAAGAACTAAATACATAGGTTTTTCTCACGGAAAATATTTAATAAAGAACATTATTCCACACTACATAAAAAATCCAATTTTTTTAAATGTTTTTATCAGGAAAGGTATTTATAATATTATACTGAAATAATATAACATCCTAAATTTAAAGAAAAAATATAATATCATAATTTAAAAAGCCTATTTTAATTTGAAAGTCATAAAAAATGCTATTATCTATCCAAATAAACCATAAGAGATTGAATATGATATAATTGATGAATACTAGTAGTGGCCCAAACAAAAGATAATACATGGAATAAGAAACAACTAATATATACTAGTAACAGTCCAATTAAATAATATATCTTGGATTAAGTTACAAGAAATAAATTCTAAATGATAAATATATATGTTCATCAACCAAATAATTTCTCAATGTATTAAAATATAATTTTAGAAAGAACTATTTTAAAAAAATCTGTAGTATCCAAGTAAAAATTGTTTTGATACATTGAACCCTTTCAGTATAATAATATTTCCCTTTATAAAAAATATGTTTACTGTAGAGACCCCGACCCCAGATAACCATAGGGGTCGGTGCCTTCTGATCATGATGTGTTATCTTAAAATAAAATACACTTTGTTAGCAACACATCATGTCCCATACAGAGGATCGTGTGCGGTTCGGGTTCTGGGAAACTGGAAACTTCTGAAACCATCCATCTTACAAAAGCTGACACCTGAAAATTTTAAACCAAAACATAGGGTGAGCATTGAAATACTCAGTAAGGGGGTTTTAAAAAGAATTTAAAATACAGTAACATTTGAAAACATTCTTTTAAAAGAGTTTGAGCATCCACTAAGAAATATTTTAACACAACATACATAATAATGCTTTAATCAAAGTTTTCACGACAAACATGAGACGAATACGTTAATTTCTTGAAGGAGTGATAATGGTTGATATAAACAAGTACTACATGTGATTTACTTGAGCATAAAATTTAAACAGTTAAAAGTAATGCATAATCAGAGTTGCGCACAAGGAAACAACTAAACGTTCATATGCTGGATACTATTCTATTAAGTGATAACACTAGGCATGCTTCAAACTTCAAACTAGAGAATTATGAACTTTATACAAACATTAAAGGCATCAGTCATGAAAGAACTTTATCTTGGAAAAACTTGTTACATGACTTGAATTATGTGGCATCAACATTTTAATATTGACAATCGTTTCGTTTCACCAAGGTCCATCCCCAAGGTGTCATTTGAAAATTACCAAGGTTATTCACCAAGGTATCGTGAAAATTGTAATCTCTAGTGGTTACATCATTACCCAATGCATTGGAGCGCTATCAGGGCGCACCCTTAAATTTGCCTTTATTATCATGTGAGCCACATCGTTCATTCTTTACTGAAATCATTCATTACCCAAGGTGTCCCATACCACTTTGGGTAATTAGTTCTTAGTTCCTCTTTATGTTGAGTCATATGCATGAATAATATTAATAAGGTAACAATTACATAACTGGTTTACAAATACATGATATGAAAATATGGAATAAAAGAAGGCATGGTTAAGCAAGCATACTATGTATGTAGAACAATTATTTAAGCACATAAAATGATGAATGTGAGAGACTTGCTCCCAAGGGTTATTAAATGATGAGTTTCTAAAATTCCAGTGCATGGAAAAGAACTACTTGGCATTAAATATTGTACTTCACAGGTCATAGTTCTTGCAACAAATCTCCATCCGCTAATAATTACCACGACATTCTTGGTATAAAAATAATAAACACTTGAAATCTTTAAAATTCTGACACTTGGAAAAAAACCACTTTAAAAATAATACCTTTCATTAATTATTATTCTTCTCTGGTTATAGAATTTGATGTTACACTCTGCCCGCTAAAAATCATTGCAACGGGTTTGGTATAAAAATAATAGAGGATTTCAACATATTAACATAACCCTTAAATCCATATCCTTTTAAAATGAGATTAAAACAGGCATAAGCATATCCTTAAAAAAAAGCACACATGTCAGCTCAAGGGCGACATTAAACAAGTTCATTGATGTATACTTAGACCCAAAAATAAAACAGCATAGGCAAGCGCTTAAAATTCTGCATGCATAACCATTTCTTGAAACTAGGGTTTTCAGATGTTAATCTTAAAAACACATACGTACATAGGGTTATATATACACAATGTATATAAATAGGGCTTCTCATAAATTAAACATGGTTCACTTGAAATCTAAATCCACTAACAATATATCATTTATTCAGTTTAAAAGAAAATGAACAAAACCTTAAGGGTTTTTAGTGTTCAAGAAACTGTAAATATATACATAAAACTTCGACTTCAACTATTACATGTTTGCACTTAATACAAAGACCTGGTTCGCATCTAATATTTTTCATAGACGAAGTAAAAATCAAAAACTGATTTTCATTGAAATACATAACTAATAAAAATTATATAATTACATATATATAAGGCTTACTTAAATATTGTACATGTTAAGACTTGTTTTAAAATAACCCCTTTCATAGTCATAATTCTTATCATAAAATACTGAATTATAAGGAGGTCTTAAAATCTTAATTTTGTATGGTTTGCATGGAATATATATGTATATAATGTTATATATATATACCTTTAACCATTAGGTGTATATATATATAAACTCATATACATAAAAAAAAACCTTGAACCGAGAACCAGGGGTGGGAAAAAGAAAACATGAAACCGTGGCACCCTTACTGTTCAAGAGACGATCTCGTCGGATGCTTGCTGGGTGTCCGGAGAACCAGGAGAGCTTGGTGGCCAGTGGTGGTCCGGTGGGGTTGCGGCCACTTGGAGAAGCTGCGAGGCGACGTCCCGGTGTCCAGCAGCATAGCGCCGGAAGTAGTGTGGTCGTGCGTGAGGGTGAGGTGCGAAACTGGAGGTGGTTCGTGGTGGCAAGGCGACGGCGAGGCGGCGGCAAGGAAGTGGCGAGGCTGGCTCCGGAGGTCCTGCTTCCACTGGAGTTTTTCAGATCTTAAAGGGAAACGATCCGAGGGAGGTTAGGCCGAGCCTAAGGTGTCCTATGTAGGTGGGGTGTGCGAGGGTCATCGTGAGCAGTGGTGAAGGAGGCGTCTCGGCAATCCCGGTACTGGTTCGTGGGACCTCGACGCAAGGTTGAAGACGACGTGAAGGCTGAGAACGAAAAGAAAAACGACGGTCGGGATCGGCCATCGTGAGATCGGACGGTCGAAGAGAAATGCGAGTTTAAAACACATCAGCGGCCGTGATCTGCTGTAGTGAGATCGGACGGAGGACAATTGCGCGGCCAGCATTAGCTTCGCCGAACAGGAACAGTTCGTGGCCCCTTTTTTTTTTAAAGAAAGTTTACTTTTAAAGAAAAAAAAGTATATATAACATTAAAATTGAATTTTACACAATTTTTAACAAATATTTTTTTTTAACTTAGAGATTCAAAATCTAAAAATCCCATTTTAGATTATGTAAAATACCTTACCATTTGATATAAATCTTATAAATTCTATAATTAACATACTAAACATTTATTAAGAACCTATATCTTTAGAAATGAAAAAAAAAATCCAATTTATAACATGATTAACTTGTTGATTTATAAAATTACGTTTAAAAGAACCATAGTTTTTCTCTAATTCAAAACACATAGTTTTAGAGGTCCGAAAAGATACATTTTTTTTTCAATTATTGTTGATACCCCGTTCGACACATTTTAAAATATCATGTTTTCCCATCACATAAATACCGTCATAAAAATAGATTCATTTTCAATAATAACATTTTATTTTAAAACTCGAAAATATAATTCTAATATTTTGTATAAAAGAAAATTGAAATGCCATAATATTATAAAAGCGTAATAAAGACCAAATTTAATAAAAAGATGCACTTTATCCCTTGGAACCCAACGGTCCAAAAAAAACGATCATATTCCCTTAGAGGTCCATTATAAAAGAAAGGGGTAGGTTGTTTTATATTTTCAAAACACCGGACCCTTGGCGGATGGCTCTCCTCATACCTCTGGTGCTGAGTGCGTGCGCGGTGATTCTGGCAGTTATACTTTTCACACTGTTGGATCCTGAAGATGACGACTATCCGATTGCCCGTGTTGTGGTTCTTTGTAGTCTTGCTGTGGCCGTGTTAGGTCTTGTGCAGGGCACTTTTAATTAGATGGGTCTTGTTGAAGAGGAATGTTTTAATAAAATGTCAGTTTACCTTGTTCTCTATGTTTTATTTCATTTCTAATTCCTTATTAGAAAAACAAATAAAACAAGAGACATTAATAAGGACATAACACTTCTTACATAAACCAGTTCATAAAACCTGGGGCGTCACATTATCCCCCCCTTTTGAAAATTGCGTCCTCGCAATTTATTTCACGACATTACAAGGTTCAGAAAAGTTCCTACCACCTCCACCAACGATAAGGGTCAACTGGTATATTTAGAGGGATCCCCGTAGCGAAGCTCACTTCATCCAGCTCCCTAATCCACACACACCTAAGACAGGAGGGGTAGCACTTATGCTCCGGGCTTTCATGCCTCCAAAGGGAAGCTCGAACCGTACAAAGTTCTGAAATGTCTTTGCAGACCAACGTTCGAAGAACTTTCCGAATTATGTATCGGTCGAGGATATCGGTGCCATAGATATGGTCAAACAGGCTAAAGCTGAGAAGTTGGAGCATATAAGCTGCATAAAGATTTCCCTCTAACGCAGCCTCCTGGAATTTCACTCTGGCCGTGAAGTTTCGACCTAGGGTGAAACAAAGAAAGAGCCCTTCATGGTAACTTCCTCGTCGTTCACGTCCGGCTAGCTGAGCAGAGCCAATGCGGTAATAGATAGAGGCATTCCCCTGGCAGGTGCGGAGAATCTCCGGACCGTTTGTTATCTCAAACCATTGCTTGCACGTTCTTCGCAAATTTGCGAAGGGGTCATACTCGTCCTCACACGTTTTGATCGCAATGATTTCCAAAATCTCGGTGGGAAGAGATAACAGGTGGGTTTGTCCTTCCATCTGAAAGTTTAAAGACAGGAGTTCCATTACTTGAAAATCGTACAAGGGCAAAAACATGGTACGGACAAGGAAAGGAGGAAGATAACATTTCAATAAACATACGTTCATTATTGTTAGTTCTTGAGTTTCCCTTACTCATTGACTAAACGAACTCCACACAGAGAAGCAAAACTCCCTAACTCCTCGAACCAAACACAGGCCGAGCATTCAGGGAAAAACTCATGAGGACACCTATGACGTCTTATGAGTCTTGCATGGGGGATGTGAAGTTGAGAGACATCTTCATACACTTGTCGTCTGTAAGACAATCGGGTGGACTCGTCTTCTAACCTTCCGAAGTCCAACAACTCACCCCAGAAGCCAAAGTTTAAAATCTGACAAAGGTAGCCCGCTCGGAGGTCTCCGTCAGCAGCAGCTTCTTGAAAGGGGTTATCAAGCATAGTGCCAAAGTTCTCACCCGCCGTGAAAATCCGGAAAAGTCCCTCGTAGTACCTTCCTCGACGTACATAGGAGGGAAATTGGGTTATTATCATAAGGAGGTAATCCAATCCCAACCCTTGGTGCAGACTAAGCACTCGAGGTGAGTTGGATACATCGTAAAGGTATTTGCATGTCATACGGATATGGGCATAATTTAGAAAGTCCTCACGGCTTGCTAAAGACACAATGGTCTCTAGGGTCTCAGTGGGGAGAGATAAGAGATTTGTGCCTTCATTTTCCATCTGAAATTTAAGAAAACCAAGTTTTTAATAAAATTGAAATACATATACATATATATTTTGTTTCAGTTTCTGGCTTTCCAGAGTTATCCAAACCGAACCTCTGATACCAACTGTAGAGACCCCGACCCCAGATAACCATAGGGGTCGGTGCCTTCTGAACATGATGTGTTATCTTAAAATAAAATACACTTTGTTAGCAACACATCATGTCCCATACAGAGTATCGTGTGCGGTTCGGGTTCTGGGAAACTGGAAACTTCTGAAACCATCCATCTTACAAAAGCTGACACCTGAAAATTTTAAACCAAAACATAGGGTGAGCATTGAAATACTCAGTAAGGGGGTTTTAAAAAGAATTTAAAATACAGTAACATTTGAAAACATTCTTTTAAAAGAGTTTGAGCGTCCACTAAGAAAGATTTTAACACAACATACATAATAATGCTTTAATCAAAGTTTTCACGACAAACATGAGACGAATACGTTAATTTCTTGAAGGAGTGATAATGGTTGATATAAACAAGTACTACATGTGATTTACTTGAGCATAAAATTTAAACAGTTAAAAGTAATGCATAATCAGAGTTGCGCACAAGGAAACAACTAAACGTTCATATGCTGGATACTATTCTATTAAGTGATAACACTAGGCATGCTTCAAACTTCAAACTAGGGAATTATGAACTTTATACAAACATTAAAGGCATCAGTCATGAAAGAACTTTATCTTGGAAAAACTTGTTACATGACTTGAATTATGTGGCATCAACATTTTAATATTGACAATCGTTTTGTTTCACCAAGGTCCATCCCGAAGGTGTCATTTGAAAATTACCAAGGTTATTCACCAAGGTATCGTGAAAATTGTAATCTCTAGTGGTTACATGATTACCCAATGCATTGGAGCGCTATCAGGGCGCACCCTTAAATTTGCCTTTATTATCATGTGAGCCACATCGTTCATTCTTTACTGAAATCATTCATTACCCAAGGTGTCCCATTCCACTTTGGGTAATTAGTTCTTAGTTCCTCTTCATGTTGAGTCATATGCATGAATAATATTAATAAGGTAACAATTACATAACTGGTTTACAAATACATGATATGAAAATATGGAATAAAAGAAGGCATGGTTAAGCAAGCATACTATGTGTGTAGAACAATTATTTAAGCACATAAAATGATGAATGTGAGAGACTTGCTCCCAAGGGTTATTAAATGATGAGTTTCTAAAATTCCAGTGCATGGAAAAGAACTACTTGGCATTAAATATTGTACTTCACAGGTCATAGTTCTTGCAACAAATCTCCATCCGCTAATAATTACCACGACATTCTTGGTATAAAAATAATAAACACTTGAAATCTTTAAAATTCCGACACTTGGAAAAAAACCACTTTAAAAATAATACCTTTCATTAATTATTATTCTTCTCTGGTTATAGAATTTGATGTTACACTCTTCCCACTAAAAATCATTGCAACGGGTTTGGTATAAAAATAATAGAGGATTTCAACATATTAACATAACCCTTAAATCCATATCCTTTTAAAATGAGATTAAAACAGGCATAAGCATATCCTTAAAAAAAAGCACACATGTCAGCTCAAGGGCGACATTAAACAAGTTCATTGATGTATACTTAGACCCAAAAATAAAACAGCATAGGCAAGCGCTTAAAATTCTGCATGCATAACCATTTCTTGAAACTAGGGTTTTCAGATGTTAATCTTAAAAACACATACGTACATAGGGTTATATATACACAATGTATATAAATAGGGCTTCTCATAAATTAAACATGGTTCACTTGAAATCTAAATCCACTAACAATATATCATTTATTCAGTTTAAAAGAAAATGAACAAAACCTTAAGGGTTTTTAGTGTTCAAGAAACTGTAAATATATACATAAAACTTCGACTTCAACTATTACATGTTTGCACTTAAAACAAAGACCTGGTTCGCATCTAATATTTTTCATAGACGAAGTAAAAATCAAAAACTGATTTTCATTGAAATACATAACTAATAAAAATTATATAATTACATATATATAAGGCTTACTTAAATATTGTACATGTTAAGACTTGTTTTAAAATAACCCCTTTCATAGTCATAATTCTTATCATAAAATACTGAATTATAAGGAGGTCTTAAAATCTTAATTTTGTATGGTTTTCATGGAATATATATGTATATAATGTTATATATATATACCTTTAACCATTAGGTGTATATATATATAAACTCATATACATAAAAAAAAACCTTGAACCGAGAACCAGGGGTGGGAAAAAGAAAACATGAAACCGTGGCACCCTTACTGTTCAAGAGACGATCTCGCCGGATGCTTGCTGGGTGGCCGGAGAACCAGGAGAGCTTGGTGGCCGGTGGTGGTCCGGTGGGGTTGCGGCCACTTGGAGAAGCTGCGAGGCGACGTCCCGGTGTCCAGCAGCGTAGCGCCGGAAGTAGTGTGGTCGTGCGTGAGGGTGAGGTGCGAAACTGGAGGTGGTTCGTGGTGGCAAGGCGACGGCGAGGCGGCGGCAAGGAAGTGGCGAGGCTGGCTCCGGAGGTCCTGCTTCCACTGGAGTTTTTCAGATCTTAAAGGGAAACGATCCGAGGGAGGTTAGGCCGAGCCTAAGGTGTCCTATGTAGGTGGGGTGTGCGAGGGTCATCGTGAGCAGTGGTGAAGGAGGCGTCTCAGCAATCCCGGTACTGGTTCGTGGGACCTCGACGCAAGGTTGAAGACGACGTGAAGGCTGAGAACGAAAAGAAAAACGACGGTCGGGATCGGCCATCGTGAGATCGGACGGTCGAAGAGAAATGCGAGTTTAAAACACATCAGCGGCCGTGATCTGCTGTAGTGAGATCGGACGGAGGACAATTGCGCGGCCAGCATTAGCTTCGCCGAACAGGAACAGTTCGTGGCCCCTTTTTTTTTAAAGAAAGTTTACTTTTAAAGAAAAAAAAGTATATATAACATTAAAATTGAATTTTACACAATTTTTAACAAATATTTTTTTTTAACTTAGAGATTCAAAATCTAAAAAACCCATTTTAGATTATGTAAAATACCTTACCATTTGATATAAATCTTATAAATTCTATAATTAACATACTAAACATTTATTAAGAACCTATATCTTTAGAAATGAAAAAAAAATCCAATTTATAACATGATTAACTTGTTGATTTATAAAATTACATTTAAAAGAACCATAGTTTTTCTCTAATTCAAAACACATAGTTTTAGAGGTCCGAAAAGATACATTTTTTTTTTCAATTATTGCTGATACCCCGTTCGACACATTTTAAAATATCATGTTTTCCCATCACATATATACCGTCATAAAAATAGATTCATTTTCAATAATAACATTTTATTTTAAAACTCGAAAATATAATTCTAATATTTTGTATAAAAGAAAATTGAAATGCCATAATATTATAAAAGCGTAATAAAGACCAAATTTTATAAAAAGATGCACTTTATCCCTTGGAACCCAACGGTCCAAAAAAAACGGTCATATTCCCTTAGAGGTCCATTATAAAAGCAAGGGGTAGGTTGTTTTATATTTTCAAAACACCGGACCCTTGGCGGATGGCTCTCCTCATACCTCTGGTGCTGAGTGCGTGCGCGGTGATTCTGGCGGTTATACTTTTCACACTGTTGGATCCTGAAGATGACGACTATCCGATTGCCCGTGTTGTGGTTCTTTGTAGTCTTGATGTGGCCGTGTTAGGTCTTGTGCAGGGCACTTTTAATTAGATGGGTCTTGTTGAAGAGGAATGTTTTAATAAAATTTCAGTTTACCTTGTTCTCTATGTCTTATTTCATTTCTAATTCCTTATTAGAAAAACGAATAAAACAAGAGACATTAATAAGGACATAACACTTCTTACATAAACCAGTTCATAAAACCTGGGGCGTCACAATTACATCTTAAGACATAAAAAATTAATCAAGTGTGGCTAAAAATTGATAAATGTGTTTGAATTATAAAAAAACTAAAAACTCCAAAAGGATATGTTTTCAACATAAAATATCTTATATAATTAAATTGTGGTTCATGAACTAACACATACATAAACACTTTTATAAAAATAGTGAAAAAAGTGTTTATTCAATTTTAGGATTTGGATCATTAAAATCATACACAATAAATTTCCAAAATAAATACAACTAGTGTATATAAAATTGACTTTTTGTTCAAAACCCATTTTTATACTCAACACTTTTTCAAAGTAACTGAAACTATTATAAATATTTGTTATTTTTTTTATTAGAAACCCAATTCATGTTTACATATTTTATTAATGAAGGCATACCATAAATGAAACATCATAACTTCGTTTCCTAACTGAAAACCAAAATAAAAAAATGCTTTATAATTTATCCAAGTAACAACACAACATAAAAAATAAACTCCCCAATTTATATAAAATAACCATATAGAAATTTCTTTGATAATCAAAAGCATGTAATCATAAACATTTGTAACTTTATTCTAGTTTAATATAACATAAAAACATGAAATGTTTTAAATTATTTCAAGCATGTATCCATGTCATTAGTATCTTATCACTAAATTTAAAACCTATAAGGAAATATTTCATGTTTTGTAGAAATAAATTGATAAAATAATTTCTTATGCTTAATAACAATTACAGATTTATAAAATGAGAAAATAAATAAATTATTTATGAAAGGATAATACAATCTTCATTAACAATTAAAAATATCATGATAAAACATCCATTAGTATAACAAAAAATACATAATAAAAATAATAGAGTAAATGCGAAGAATTTACCTTGATTAATGGTTATATGTTTTTTGATGACCCAGGAGTTTGGAATCCGTAATAGAGGGAGGTGAGGCTCATGACCAGTGGTGAGAAGCAGTGAGGGGTGGAGGGGCCCAGGACCAGCAGCGAGGTGCGGCGAGGGGTGGCGAGGCTTCGGACCGGCAGTGAGGCACAAAGGAGAAGTGTAGTGAAGGAAGGTATATGGGAGGTCACGGGGTCATGGGGTCGGGGGAGTAGGGGGTTCGAGGAGAAGTGTTAGGTTTTTGAAAAAAATGAATGTTTTAGTGGATGTTTTTAACAAACTACCCCTAAATTATTTTAAAAAAATGATGGTTTAATAAACCACCACTAAACACTAATTTTGGTGTAGTGCATGCATTACTTCCTACCCATCGTGCATGCATCACAGCAACCCTTTGATGGCCCAAAGGCCCAAGTGGCCCATAGGCCTAAACAGATGGATGGTTCTGGCTGCTAATGTACCGCTACGATACTGCTACAATAACCCAAAAATATTACGCATTAGGATTTTATCTCAGGTTTCATGAAAACTTACGGGGTGTGTTAACCACTCTGCTACCACCCCAAATGTGTAAATATAATAACAATATTTATTAAAAGATTTTAATTATTTAAATGTGAATATTTATTTATTTATTTATAAATATAATGACAAATAAATATATTTAAAACATATTTATATATAATTATAAATATAGAATAATAAATATAATAAATATATTTATTATTTATACATATTTGTTATAATTTTATAATTATTTAAATATGAATTTATTTATCTATATTTATAATTTTAAACATATATATTTTAAAAGTAATTATATATAATTATAAATATATCTATATATATTTATTAATATATAATAACATATATTCTAAATATATTTACTATTTAAATATATTTATTACAAATTTATAATTATTTAAATACAAATTTATTTATTTAAATTTTCAATAATACATTTTTAAAATAAATATAAATTTATAATTGTTTACTAAAATATTTAAATTAAAAAATTAGAAAATAATTATTTATTTAAATTTAAAAACATAATTTAAATGTTAAAAAACAATAAATAAAAATAAATAAATATTATTCAAATAAATTACAAACATATAGAAAATATTACATGTATAGTAAAAAAATATGTGTTTAAATCAATATTAAAAAAATTAAATATAATTTTTACATTATTAATGAATATATAATAATTAATGATTAAATTAAATTAAATTTATTACAAAAATATTAAAAGTTAAATTCATAACATTTTTCTGAATTATAAACATACATATGTACACATACACATTTACACACACCCATATACATACACACATGTATATACACACATACACATATATACATGCAGTTATACATGTACATATAATTTAAATTATTTAATATCAGTATAAATATATATCTAAATAATTATAAATATATATATATATATATATTATAATGTTCTAAATAAAATATTAGTGTAATACATTTATTTTCATTATATACATATTTTTTAATCAATGTATATAAATAAACTATTAAACATGATGAAAAATGGATTTTGTGGAGATCTTCTCTCTCTCAACAACTTGATGGAGTTTAGGGCTTCTATCATATGGCTACCTCACTCGATCCTTCTTTGGATGATGTTTCCATTCCATTGGGGAATTTTTATAGTTGTAAATTTTCAATCAGCAAGGAGTGTAAGAGGATTGATTGATGTCCGGATGTGGAAGCTTCAACCCCAGGGATGGGCCCCAGCCACTCCTTCTCTCCCTTCAAGAACACTATTTTTAAAGGTCTTCAGCACAATGCTAATGTTTCCTATGTGAAAGGGGATCTTATTACGATCTCGGAATGAGTAGATATCATAAAGCATTCGATAATTGCTTGTTTAATTATTTTAATTGGTGTCAATCCTTGGAGAATCAGTGATCTGGAAGTGAAACTTTCATAATTTAGGGGTTCTCAAACTAGAAATGTATTCCCCTAGTTTTCGGTTTCTTTCGTATCCTATTACCATTGAAGGAATGGACGATTAATGTATAGGGTTTTATATTTGTTTTCTTCAAGCCAAGGATTTTACGTATTCGAGAATGGGATCATAGCTTCAACCCATTAAAGGTTTGTCACTCTTTTATTCAACATGGCATAAGGATTATGGTTTTAATCGGACCCTTTTGCACCCTCAAAATTTTTATGATATTTCAGTTTCCATTAGATTTACTATAAAATTGATAAAGAGATAGAATTTTCCAAATTTCCGAATAAATTTTTCTACCTAGTTGAATTGGATTTGAGCTCCACCCTTGTTGATACGGAGATACTCTCAATTGATGATTATTAATAGAAATTTTTGATTGATTATGATAAAATTCCTCATTTTTTATGAAATATAGTCATTGGACTTGAAAATTTGAGGAGAAAAATATTGGTAATATGCTCCTATTTTCCAAAGTACATGATGAAAGTCAATGTTTTAAAAAACAAAATAATATTAAAACTAATGGTCCTGCTTCTGCTGTTGAGAAGGTCGTGAACCAAAATAAATAGATTTTCCATGGGGATTTGGATTTTGATATTCTTAAGGATGAAACCACCCAAATTCCATGGGAATATTACTCTATATTACCCTCTTCTATAGCATTTGAGGTCACTTCCCAAATTATTGGGTTGGATTTACTGGAGTATGTTGATCATGACATTGAATATGCTTCACCAAATGGTGAGAACCATTCTAACTTCAAGAATATTTCATGGGTGGATTTAAATCCTAAAGAAAATAAAACACCTAATTCTGTCTCCTTGAGAGGAAACGGGTGTTACGACCTAGGGCCCAGTGATAGAAGTTAAAATACAGGAGGCATTAATTCTTATAAATTTTTAAATACAGGTCTAGAAGGCCTTCATGGTGATATGGTGTAATATAAAGTGGCGAATCCCACTGTGAAGAAGGGCTCATCCAAGGATGCATTAAGAATAACCCCTATTCCAAGGGATGGCATAGTGAAACATGAAATGGATGGTAGAACAGATGAGGATCCTATGGATGAACAATCTATTGATGAAGTTATTTTCTAGGATATAGCTAACCAACAGTTTATGCATGAGAAAATGATTTCATCGGGAGCTCATAAAGTTAAAAAATGAGTTTTCATTATCCTATAGTGACTAAAAATAAGAAGGAAGAAATTTTGATTCAATACAATGCTAGACAAGTGATTTCACCAACTCCTTTAGATATTGATGTCTCCAGATTCCCTCATTGGGAATGTATCCTCGAACCTTGTAGTCTAAAAAGGTCAATGGGAAAGAATAAGGATCTAATCCTTATTTGGAATGGATGTTTTATAAATAAATGCTAAATCATCACATGAATATTTTAAAGCATATGTTATTTCTTATAATCTCTATGTAGTTCTTGATTCACTTTTTAAAGCGAGGAAGGTGGAGATAAGGTCTTCCATTAGGAATTCATTTTTTTTGAAATCCATAAAATTCGTTCAAAAGGTAAAAGTCATCTGGTTTCAAATCATGCCCTAAATAAATTAATTATAAGAATATTTTTTTATCCCTCAATTTCTTAACTGGGTAGAATTCTTACAATCAAAGGTTTCCCCTTATCTATTAATCATAAAATTATTAAATCAAAATTTGTGTTAATGTAATATATCTTTGATGATCCATATTTATGGAAGATTTTTAGTGACCTAATAATTATGATATATATCCTCAAGGATGAAATTAAATTTTTTATTTCATTTAAACATTCACTTGTACATGGGGGAATTTTAGTCATCAAAGAATAACTGAGAATGTGGTGGGAGTTATTTTATTTTTTCACTCAATTTTTAGACACATCAACTCTGTAAATAATGTATAAACATTAAACTTACTAGTGGAGTATCCAAAAGACTTGAAAAAACATAAATTTCCCAACACGAATTAATTTTTTGTAATATATTTTATGTTTGAGGATTAGATTTCATGGGGATATTTTTAGTAGTGGAATATGATTGAGTTTGTGAGGGAATTACAAGTGGTATAAAATTGTGGTTAATGGATAATTTTCTTTACATGCAATGTTCTATTTTTTATTTTTAGGTCATGGGAGGGATATTACTCGTCATGCCTACTAAGTTAGAGGTGGCTCTGATTTCGATGCCTTCCCCATATTCTGGCATGGAATAAGCTTTCTCAATTTCGACCTCGGTCCCGCTGGTCTCTTCCCTTCATTTCCTAGATTTCATCTGACCCGTTTCTATGACCTCTTCATCATAAGTGATTTTACAACTCATCGATGTTGGCCTTGTCTTCAATGAGAATACCTCCAAATCGCAGAACCCCTCCTTTCTCTCAATGTTCTATGAACATATTGGTGGGACATATGAATCTATTTTTACCATCAATATCCCTCCATTGAAGGCACCATTAACACTGATCTCTATAATCAATGTGGAGATAAAGTAATGTGAGACTATGGAGGCTCATCTGTTAATCTCACTCTCCTTAGATGCTCTTTTAGAAGCTATAGATTACCACTTGTGGTTACTCATTTCTATATATGGTGCCAACCATCCCCCCCTCATGATGTCTTCTTGTTTTTGAGATCTTGGGTTTTTGCTAGTATTATTTCCACCTCTGTCATTAATTATAGGCCATTTTTCATCTATGTGTTCTCTGAGTTCAATTTTATCAAATCATAGGCCTAGGAATCTCTTATCATCATGATGATGAGGTTTTATCTTCTGCGTTGGTCCATATATTTTTATAAGGTTCCTGACACACCCCTGACAGTAATGTTGATTTTTCTATTAGGGATTCCTATCACCTTCTACAGTCCTTAAATCCTCATGTTCATAGGTAATTCTTTTGGTTATTTCCTCTACACTGGTGAATCCATGATGAAGATGAAATATACCATTGTCTCCTGTATCTTTAAGGAATTAGACATAGATTATTCTCTTTGGTAAGGATTTCTACTTCAAGATGGGAATTATGTCTCATTTTGTAAGAAGATTCTTTGTCCAAAATTTGTGGATTTCAAATACTTATTCTGTCTTCAAGGATATTCAGACTTGTATTGTTGGAAGATGATCAGTTCTAATCCCTCTATGAAACATGAATCAAATGTATCATTTGTTCCTTCCAAAGGAATAACTACTATAGATATTCCCTTTAACAGTGTGAAAAAAGGCCATTAAAAGTGCAAAAAAGTGTTTTTGTCCTCATCACTATTAAAGGGGGTACACCTTTATATGAACTAAAAAAATTATGATAAATTATCCCCTTTATCAATGCCAGTAATATCTCTAATAAAGGATCAACATGAAATGGTGTGATATTTTTATATTAACACACCCTGTGAAAACCTGTAACCTCTGTATGAAAAATGAATAATTTAATTGAAATAAATTTTTCATCATGAATACAAAAAAATCACTATTATATACATTTAAAAAAATATAATTACCTATACAATTATCAAAAAACATTTAGAAACATTAATGTTTCATCTTTTGGTGTTAGGGATCCCCACTAAAAAATTTATGCCCATGGTATCAGTTGACGAACAAATCACCTAAACCAAAGAAAAAGAATCCACCTTTATAAGAAAAATAATAATATGATAGTAATATTATAAAGAAATAAATTAAACATTAATATAAAATAATACATTAAGAAAATGTCAATTTTAAATAAAAAGACATGCATGGTGTTATACCAGTCACACCGTGCATCGTATTGAGTTAGGGTTTATTCTTATAAATCACCAATTTGTTATGGGTCATTTCCCTATAGTATAAAAACAATATGAATGAGATTGATTTGTTTTCAGTATTTTACTGGTTGTTTTATTAAAATTAATGTAAATTTTAAATAAAGACGCCCTTGGAGTTATATCTACCACACCATGCATCAAATTAAGGTGTGGAAAATTATTAAATTCAAAAAATTAATTATGGTTCGTTTTACTAAAGTATCCAAACTATTGGAATAGGTTTTTTTGTTTTTAGTATGTCACTTTTTTTACTATAATGTCATTTCAAACTTGAAACATGAATTTTGAGTCATATTGATTACACAATTTGTTTATTTCATGTGAGACTACTTCTTACACATCAAAAAATGATTATTAATTTCATTCCTAGATTATCAAGGTAATTGGATTGAATTTTCTTTGTTTTTAGTGAGTAACACATGTTTTAAACTAAAAATTAATTTTTAAACTAATAAGGGATACTTCAATCTGTACAGGTCACACCGGGCATCAAATTTTAGTTCAAGATATTCTTACTTGTCAAAAATGAATCATGGATTGTTTTCATAAAGACTCAAAACAATCTAAATGTTTTTTAACATTTTTCATAATGTTAGTAGTTTCTTTTACTAAAATTATTGTCAATTTTAAATTAAAAGACACTTTTAGAGTCATTTATGTTACACCATGCATTATATTGATGTTCTAGTAATTCTTATGCATAAAAACTTACTTATAGATCGTTTTTGTAAAGTATTAAAACAATTGAAATGTGTTTTCCTAGTTTTTTTATGTCTCTTGTTTTTTTACTAAAATTAATGTCAATATTAAATTAAAAGGAACACTATAAGTTAAGATAGTCACACAATGCATCAAAATGAGGTTTGGTTGAATCATACACATTTGAAATGATATATAAATCATTGTCCTAATTTATAAAATCAATCTTAATGTTTCTTACCAATTTTTATTATGAAACTTTTTTTTACTAAAATTGATGTCAATTTTAAGTAAATAGATACACTTGGAATTATACTGATCAAACTGTGCATATTATTGAGGTGATGTTGATTCTTATAAATCACAAATGACATATGGATAATTTTCTTAAAATATCGAAACAATCAAAAACATTTCCTCAGTTTTCAGTAGTTCACGTATTAATTTTACTAGAATTAATGTCAATTTTAAATAAAATGACACACTTACAGTTATATAGGTCAAACCATGCATCAGGTTAAGGTGTATTTGATTCTTTAATGTCACAAATGACTAGTGGTTCATTTTCCTAAAATAGAAAAATAATACGAATGTGTTTTCTCAGATTTTACTAAGTCACATGTTTCTTTTATGAAAATTAATGTCAAATTTACATAAATAGACACACATGGAATTATTCCAGTCACACTATGTGTTGGATTGAGGTGATAAGGATTCGTACACATCAAAAATTACTTATAGACCATTTTAATAAATTATCAACACAATCTAATTGTGTTTTCTCAATTTTTATTATGTCACTTTTTCTTTTTAATAAAATTAATGTCATATTTAAATAAAAACACACACTTAGTGTTGTACTTGTTCACAAAGTACATCATATTGATGTGTGGTTTATTCCTACATGTCAAAAATGACTCATAGGTCATATTCCTAAAGTATAAAAATAATCTAAATTCATTTACTCAGTTTTTAGTAAGTCAATTGTTCTTTTTTACTAAAATTAATTTAAATTTTATATAAATAGACACACTTCGAATTATACTGGTCACACCATGTGTTGGATTTAAGTATTTCTAATTCATACATGTTAGAAATGAATTATTGATCATTTTCATAATGTATTAAAACAATTTGAATACATTTTATCAGTTTTTATTATGTCACTTGTTTCTTTTTCTAAAATTAATGTCAATTTTATATAAAAAAGAAAAGATTTGAGTTATACTGGTCACACGATGAATCATATTGATGTGAAGTTTATTCATACATGTCATAAATGACTTATGAATTTATTTTCCTATAGTATCAAAAAAATATGAATTTTTTTGATCAGTTTTTAGTATGTCACTTGTTATTTTTACAAAAATTAACGTCAATTTTAAATAAATACACACATATAGAATTATTTCAATCACATTGTGCATATGATTAAGGAGGGTCCAATAAATACATGTTGTAGATGAATTATCTATCATTTTCTTACAGTAAAAAAACTATCCAAATGATTTTCATTAGTTTTTAGTATTTCCCTTGTCTATTTTATTAAAATTTCATTTAAAACTGGAAACATTCACTATAAAGTACAGTATGACTCAAAGTACATGATTCATGTATCGAATTAAAGTTTAATAAAAAATACAAGTGACATACTCAAAACCAATAAAATACATTTGGATTGTTTTGATACTTTAGGAAAATAATCCAGAATTCATTTGTGACTTGTAGGAATCACCTCTATATCAATCTGATTCATATTGTGACCAATATAATTCCATGTTTGTCTATATATTTAAAATTGACATTAATTTTAGTAAAAAGAACAATTCACATCATGTAAACTAAGTAAACACATTCGTATTATTTTTGATACTTTAGAAAGGAAACTCATAATTCATTTATAATGTGTAAGAATCAACCACACCTTAATCTGACACACGATGTTATTGGTATAACATGAAGTGTGTCTTTTTATTTAAAATTGAAATTAATTTAAGTAAAAATAACAGGTGACATTTTTTAAACCAAGAAAATGAATTCAAATTATTTTTATACTTTAGGAAAACTAACTAAAATTTATTTTTAACATCTATGAATTATACCCACCTAAATCTGACACATGGTGTGACAGGTATAATTCAAGTGAACCTGTTTATTTTAAATTGAAATTAACTTTAGTAAAAATAATAAGTGAAATAATACAAACCAATACAATACTTTTACATTATTTTGATACATTTGGAAAATGGCTGAGGATTCACTTTTGACATGTAGGAACAAACCAAACCTCAATCGAATACATGGTGTGGCAGGTATAACTTGAACTGTGTCTTTTTATTGAAAATTAACATTAATTTCAGTAAAAAGAAATAGTGGCATACTAAAAACAGAAAAAACACAATCTTATCATTTTTATAATTTAATAAAATGATTGATAAGTCATTATGGATGTGTAGGAATCAGTATCACCTCAATCTGATGCATGGCATGACAGGTATAATTCTAAGTGTGTTCATTTATTTAAAATTGACATTAATTTTAGTAAAATACACAAGTGAAATACTAAAAGATGAGAAAACACATTTGGATTATTTTGATACATTGGTAAAATGAACCATGAGTAATTTATCACATTTAAGAATCAACTAAACCTCAATCTAGTGCACAGTGTGACTGGTATAACTCAATGTGTATCTTTTTATTTTAAATTGGCATTAATTTAACTAAAAATAAAATGTGACATACTGAAAATATAGATAACACATTAGGATTACATAGATACTTGATTAAAATTATCCAAAAGACATTTTTATTGTTTATGAATAATCCAAACATAAATATGATGCAAAGTGTGATTGGTATTATTCCAAGTGTCTCTATTTATTAAAATTGACATTAATTTTATTATTAAGAACAACTGACATACCGAAAACATAGAAAATTCATTCATATTGTTTTGATAAAATAGGAAAATAGTTCATATTTAATTTATATCATATAAGAATCAACTAAACATCAATCCAATGTACGGTGTGACTGGAATAACTTAAGGTGCATCTTTTTATTTGAAATAGTCAATAATTTTTGTAAATAGAACCAGTGACATACTAAAAACCAGGAAAACACATTCTTATTGTTTTTATATTTTAGGAAAATTATTTATATGTCATTTTTAAAGTGTAGGATTCATTAAAACCTCAATCCCACTCACAGCATGATTGATAATACTCCAAATGTGTATTTTTATTTAAAATTATCATTAATTTTAGTAAAATTAACTACTAAAACGCAAAAAAATAAGAAAACACATTTATATTGTTTTTATTCTTTAATAAAATGACCCATGAGTCATTTTGGATGTTTAGGAATCACCTACACCTCAATCTTATGCATGGTGTGATAGGTGTGACCCAAAGTGTCCATTATCAGTTTAAAATTTATGTTTTAGTTCAAAATTTGTTTCACTCACTTAAAAAAAATAATGCGCTCCGATTTCCATTATAATTTAGGAATAAAATTCATATTCCATTTGTGACATGTAGAAATTTGTATCACATCAAACTGAGAAATGATGTGATTGGTATGACTCAAAATGCGTGTTTCTAATTTGAAATAATATTATAGTAAAAAAAAGTGGCATACTGAATACTGATAAAAACATTTAGATTGTTTTGTTACTTTAGAGCAATGACCGCGAAGTATTTTGTGACATATTGGAATCATCTTCACCTCAATCTATGGCATGGTGTGACTAGTATAACTCAAAGTGTGTCTTTATTTAAAATTGAAATCAATTTTTGTAAAAAGAATAATCGAAATAATAAAATACAAGAAAAAACATTCAGATTGTTTTGATACATTTGGAAAGTGATTCATAACTTATTTTTGATGTTTAGTAATCAACCCCACCCCAATATAATGGATAGTGTGACTTGTATAACAACAAGTCTGTATTTTTATTTAAAATTGTCCTTTTCTTAATGTTTTCATTCGTATTAATGTTTAATTTAATAAATAACATATTATTTTTTATTATATAGGTGGATTATTTTTCATGGTAAGATTTTATTTGTTCGACGACGGATTCCATAAGAGCGCTTTTTTAGAGGGGATCACGGGAGCCAAAAGATGAATCAGTAATATTTTAAATGGTTTTGGATAATTGTAATTGTGGTTATACAAATTTTTTTTTAAAATATATATAATAGTATATTTTTTATTCATTAAATGAAATTTATTTCAATGAAATTATATATTTTTCATACACAAGTTTCATGTTTTTACTGGGTGTATTATTATACAAACAGCACACAACAGCATGATGATCCTTTATCAGTGCAAATGAAAGCACTGATAAATGGGATCCTTTTCAGTGCTTTTTAGTATTGAAAAATCTGAACACCCTTTAATAGCACTGAAGACTACAATGATTTTTTAAAATTGTTAAAGGGAATATTTTTTGTAGTGATTCATTTGGACAGAATATATTCTCCATTTGAACAAATTATCATAGAGGGAGAATAACTGATCTTATTCCTACAATTCGAGTCTGAATGAACTTGAAGCTATAATGAGGATTAAAAACCCACAAGTTTATGATAAATAATATTCTTCCAAAATGAAACATCATTCCCAGCATGATGTAAAATTAATTTTAGAAGAGAAGAATCCATAACTAATTTCTCATAGATGCGAGTGACCATGGTATATTCCATCTTTAGTGTGGCTTCACTAGTGTGGATAATATAACCAAAATAATTACCTATGAACATAAGTATTAATGGGCTGTTGAATTGGAGAGGAAGCCTTGATAGATGAATCAAAATTTTCTCCAACGGCATGTCATGATCCTTATGAAAATCCATAGACCAACGCATAAGAAAAAACCTAAAAATATAGAATTTATGAGATTCACTAGCCTATGATTTTATGAAATCAAACTCAAAGAACACATGGATGTAAAAAGACCTATGATTTAGAAAATTGGTAGAAATAATACCTTCCAAACCCCATGATAAAAAAACAATAAAACATCAAGAGGGGGATGATTAGCACCAAATATAGCAATGAGTAACCACATGTGTTAATATTCTACTTTTACAAGTGCATCCAAAGATTGTGAGAATAATAGATGACCCTACATAATCTCACATTTCTTTATATCCAAGAAGATCATAGGGATCAGTGGTAATGGAGCTTTAGAAAGAAGGCATTTGATCATAACCGCTGATGCATACATCCCTCCAATTGGTTTATAGCACATTGGGATAGAGGATGGGTTATGTGAGTAGGAGGTGTTCTCATCAATGATAGGGCCAGAACTGGAATGTTGGAAAGTCAAATCAGATGAAGAGGGAAGAGAAATGGACTAGATAGGATGAGGTAAGGAAGGGAAGAGATTAGTGGAATTGAGGTCACAATTGTGGATGATTCCTCCATTCTTGTAGATGGAGAAGGCCCCAGAATCATAGCCACCACTGACATAATCGTAACGATTGTAAAACTCCCTCCCACAACCTTAAAATACAAAAGAGATGGTAGCGCATAAAGTGAATTATCTATTCCCCACTATTTTGTACCACTTGTAATTCACTCATGAAATCAAACATATTCCACTACTAAAAATATGTACAGAAATCCAAAAGTGATAGGAAAATTGACTCATGAAATCTAATCCTAAAATAGCGAATATATTACAAAAACAAATTAATTCTTGTTTGGTAAGTTCATGCATTTCATGTCATTTTGAAACTCAAATATTAAGTTGAATGATTGGACTTTCTTTATAGAATTTGTGTGCCTAAAAATTGGGGGAAAAATAAAAGATCTACCACCACATTCTCAACTATTCTTTAAGGTCTAAAATCTCCCCACGTACAAGTGTATATAAAATTGAAATCAAAAATTTAATTTATCCTAGGGATAAATCTTATAATTATTGGGACTTTAAAAATATCCCATTAAAATGTATTGTCAAAGATATATTATATTAACCCATATTATGATTTAAAAACTTGATGCATTATAGAAATGGAGGTAACTTGGATAGCATGAAGTTTTCCCAATTATGCAAGCATGGGATAAAAAAAATTCTTATTCGTAATATATTTCAGTATTTTTATAAATTGTATGAATAAAACACACCAGAGTCTGATGTGATATTTGACTGGTATAACTCGAAGTATTTCTTTTTATTTAAAATTGAAAGTAATTTTATTAAAACGAAAACGTGACTTGTTGAAAATTGGGAAAAAATATTCTGATTATTTTGATACTTTAGGAAAATGATCCATAAATCATTTTTAATGTGTATTAATCACTATAACCTCAATCTATTTCATGGTGTGACTGGTATGACTCCAAATGTATCTATTTATTTAAAAATATAATTAATTTTAGAAAAATAAACAACTGAATTACTGAAAACCATGAAAATTCATTCATATTATTTTGGTGATTTATGAAAATTAACCATGAATGTTTTGTGATGTGTAAGAATACCTCATGCCTCAATCTAACACATAGTGTGATCAGTTTGACTCTAAGTGTCCATTATCATTTTAAAATTTAAAATTTAGTTCAAAACATTTTTCATTCACTAAATACCAAGAAAATGAGCTCCAATTTCCATAATAATTTATGGTAATGATTCCTAAGTCATTTTTGATGTGTAGGATGCATTCTTTCTTAAAACATAAAAATTTTGTGATCAGAAAGAATCAAAATTTATGTTTCTAGTTTGAAATGAAATTTTAGTAAAAAACACAATTGATATTATGAAAACTGATAAAACACATTCCTATTGTATGGATACTTTAGTAAAACGGTCCATAAGTAAATTGTGAGGTGTAGCAATCAGTCGCACCTCAGTCATATGCACACTATATCCAGTATTACTCCAAGAGTGTCTTTGTTAAAAATTGAAATTAATTTTATAAAAAATAAAAAGGTGACATAAAAAAACTGAGAAAACACATACATATTTTTTTGGTACTTTAGGACAACAATCCTAACTCATTTGTGACATATAGGAATCAACCTTACCTCAATATAACACATAGTGTGACTGGTATAATTCCAAGTGTTCTTTTTTATTTAAAATTGAAATTTTTCTAATGTATTCCTTCATATTAATTTTTAAATTATTTTATTATTTTATTACTAAAATATGATTTTTTTTCTTATATAGGTGGATTATTTTTCTCAGATTGAAGTTATTTTTTTCAGAAACTGATACCATGGGTATACTTTTTTGAGAGGGGATCCGAGTCACCAAAAGTTGAACCAATAATTTTTTAAAATTTTTGTGCATAATTTTATATTTAATCATACAAAAAATTGTTTGAAATGTATACAGTATTGTTTTTTGTATTCATGAAATAAAATTTATTTCAATTAAATTATATATTTTTTATACATAGGTTAAAGGTTTTTAAGGGGTGTGCTATTATAAAAACAGCACACTACATCATGCTGAGCCTTTATCAGAACTATTGAAAGTTATGAAAAATGGTAGCCTTTATCAGTGCTAATGAAAGAACTGATAAAGGGGATCATTTATCAATGTTTTTTAAAACTAATAAAGGGGAACCCATTTAATGATTTTGAGGAAAAAATACCTTTTTAACACTTTTAAAGTCCTATTTTCATGCGGATAAGGGGAATATCTTTAGTGGAAGTTTTTTTAGGCAGAAAAAATTCTCTATTTGAACCAAGTCTCACAGAGGGAGAGGAACTGATCTTCTTCCTAAAATCTGAGTCTGAATATACTTTAATCTAGAATGAGGATTAGAAACACACACTTTTGGGATAAATAGCCTTCTTCCAAAATGAAAGATCATTCCCATCATGAGGTATTATTCATTGCGAAAGAAGATAATCCATGTATAATTCCGCATAGATATCAGTGAACATTGTATATTCCCTCCTTGTTGTGTCTTCACCAACACCTATGAATTAAAAATAATAATCTACTTTGAACTTGGGGATTTAAGGGTTGTGGAAGGGGATTGGAACCCCTAATAGTTGAATCAACATTTCCGCTAGAGGCGAGTCATAGCCCTTATAAAAATCAATGGACCAACTTAGAATAAAAAACCTCATAATATTATAGATATGTGATACCCATTCTTATGATTTAATAAAATAAAACTCATAGAACACATGGATACCAATTGACATATGATTCAAGAAAGAGGTGGAAACAATTCCAACCAAACCCTATGACTATAAAAAATAAAAAAAAACACTAAGAGGTAGGGATGGTGAGCCACAATCATAGAAATGATTAACCACATCTGGTAATCTTTAGCTTCTACAAGTTCATTCGAAGAAAGTGAGAATAACAGATGACCCTCTATAGTCTCTCATGGATTTATCTCCATTGAGATCATACGGATCAATGGAAATGTAGCCTTCGACAGAGGGGGTTGGATGGTAACATCTAATGTATACATCTCACCAACAGGTTAATAGAACTTTGGGAGAGGGGTGGGGTTTGGTGAGTTGGATGTGTTCTCATCAAATACAGGTCCACCACCAGGGGGGCTGGACAGTCACCTAATATGAAGAGGGTAGAGAAATGGGCCAAATATAATCATGTAAATAAAGGTAAGATATTAGATGGACTGAGGTCAAGATTATAGAATATTTATCCAATCTAATAGATAGAAAAGGCTCCAAATTCAAATCCACCACTAACACAGTAGGCATGTTTGTGAAGCTCCCTCCCATGAACTAAAAATACAGAAGCAAAGGTAGCACATAAAGCACATTATATATTCACTACAATTTTATTCCACTTATAATTCTTAAATAAACTCAATATTAGTCCACTACTAAAAATATGTACAAAAAACCAAATGAAAATGGAAATACACTCATGAAATCTAATCCTAAAACATCAAATATATCAAAAAATTAGTTAATTCTTGTTGATGAATTTCATGTGTTTTATGTTTTTTGGAAACTCCACTAGTATGTTAAATGTTTTTACTTTCTTGACATAATTTATGTGTAAGGGCCAAGCCTTAAACCTCACTTGATCTTGAGTTATTACAAGATTACACATTGAGGATCTTTTCGGGTTTAGAGTTTTAGAGAATTAGATCATAAAACTTGCATTACATTCCACATATAAACAAAGTGGTTACATAAAGATAGTATTCTTCTTTCCCATCAATGGAAACATATTTAAAATAAAACATGGATTCTTTCTTGACACTTCATTGACACTATCATCATATCATGTACCTTTCCCTTGACCTGTGAAAAACATTTCAAAAACACTAGGGATGAGCATAAAAAGCTCAATAAGGGATATAAAAATATGGAAAGGAAACATGGGTACATATATACATAATAATGAAATCATACTTTACCCATAAAACATAAGCACTTTAACATACCTCATCAAATCATGAATAAATCATAGAAATTATAAGACATAAAGGTAACTTGAGGCATTCATAACATTCTTACGTAGGGAGTAACCCTCTTGGTTATGTTTGGAATACCCATCACAGTATATTCCCTAAATATCTTCGGAGAAACCTTAACATTTCACTCCTTCGCGTTAACCAATGCATTGGAGAGCTATATCGGGCTCACCCTCCCTTAGTTTATCACGGAACCACCCGTCTTCATAATAATGCCCAAGAACCTCAACATAATCGTATCACATAAAACATGCATAAAGGAAACATAACATTTCCACCTTTCAATCACAAGATATCAATACAACACATTGATATAAAAACATTATGAAAACCATTTTAAATACCAAAATAAAAGAAAAGTAAAACATCGTATTTATTTTTCTTTTAAAAAAAGGTATGGCTTGTAGAGGAAGCCGAAAAACAAATAATGGTCACGGTGGAGGAGAAGTCGTTGTCGCCACATACGTACGACAAAAACATTCCCTTTTTTCGTTTAGTAAAACGCTTCATATAAAAAAGATTTCTTTTGGATAAACGTAAAAGTCAAAGGAGTTTATACACCGTATAAAAGAAGGTTGTGTATAAAACAAAATATGCCTCAATGAAAGAATATTGAGACGAAGTCCCATACCTCAGGTCCGACTTGACTCGATCGTTCTTTAATGTCCTGAAAAATAAACTTGAGTTAATTTATAATTTCTTAAGAACCTTTTTCAAGTTCATTATTCCTTTTATATCACTTATTTCCATGTCCTGAACACTATGTAATTATTTAAGTTAATAACGGTCGTTTTAACGATCATTGGTACTTGAGTAAAAAATAAACCCCTTATAATTGCAAGTTGTTCATGTATCCATTATATCCAGAATTATAATCATGATGTATATATCATATATATATAGTATATACATGAATTTATAATATTACATAGTCATTTAGAGGTAAGAAATGAAATGCACCGTTCATGGAGACGGTAAGCCGTACGTACGCATGAACGCTACTTTCATTTCTATTTCGTATTTTATAGAATGGGATCATAATGATATAAAGGTTTATTATAATTCCAGTATAATATCATATATAATATCATAGTTCCATCCTTTATACGTCCCACATATGGTATTTAACGAATCAAATCACTTTGAGGGGGCGGTAGTCCGCACTTCCTTAAATGAAGATATCGCGTTTATCCATAATGGAAACCATAAAGGCATGCCCAAAATGAAAAATACAGAAGCTTAAGGAAAACATAAACATATTATATATCATATATAAATATAGTGACATCTTAATGGACACCTTTGAAGGTGTTAAAATAATGTTGAACAATCATCGTTTCGGGAGGCATAAATTCACCATCAACGGAAACAGTATTTCCTTTAACCATTAGATGTTGGTGTGTGTAAGTGTAGCTTGAATACTTCTTATGACAACATCCTAGTATATTGAAGATACTAGAGTTTTTACAAAAGAAATGAATAAAAAGAGTTTAGGGGGTTGGAGAAGCAAAATAAAACAAAAGGACTCAAGTGAAGACATTACCGTAAAATCGAGTAACTCCCTTTGGTTTGAGCTCAAAGGCTTCCTTGGGAAGACTTGTGCCCAAATTGAGGCTTAAAGGAGTAAGAGAGGGATTTGGAGAGACAAAATGGGCATGGGTTGGCCGAGACAAAGGCTTTGGGAGTGTGGGTAAGGAGGTAGAGGTGGGGGGCTTTTATAAGAGGAGAGGATGGGCACTCTTGGAAAGTAAAGAAATGTTACTTTATTTGAAAATGATTTTCGGATTCAAAAGGTCCCACATTGAAATAATTCGAGGGTAAGGTGATAAGGTTCGAAATCCACCCATCCAATAGGTTTTAGACATGTTTAGGTCATAGATTTTACATTATCATTTCATTTTATTTAAATCCTTTATTAATGAGGTAATCGCTGCATCATAATGATGTCATAAATAATTTAATAAATTTAATGTCTAAAAATTATAAAAGAATATCATGATGTACGAAATATTTTTAGATTTAAAATGAATATTTATATTCCAAAATATCATTTATTTATAGAAAATTAAAAATATTTTACTTAGGTGATACATTCTTTGTCACATTTAACATTCTTTAAAAATAAAAAGATAAAAAGTCACTTTCTCACAAAAGTGATTCCATGGGGCCCCCAAGTTTGGCACAAGGAATCCCATGGTCGGCCATTAGACAACCAGTAGCCTTATAACACATGTTGTGGTCTTTTTGTATTATTATGATATCATTTTATTATCCTTAACTACCTGATTACTCATTAATCGAGATAATTAAAGATAATTACCGTCATTATTATTCATAATGTCCAAAAACAAAAGAGTATTGATTACATAATTTGGACCTTCTGATTCCAAATATGTAATCCATTTTACCAAATTCCAAACATAGAAATTTTAATAATTTATTTAAAAATAATTCTCGTTGTCAAAACAAATAGTGGGTTTTTTTTTGAAACAATATCTATGAAAAGTTTGGCATTAGTTTATGTCCAATTCCAAAGTGAAATTAATCATAATGACCACCATTGGATTAAATGGTAAAAATATATTCTAATTTAACTTTATAACCAATTCAAAAGATAATATAATCATATAAATAAAGTAGATTAAAAAGCAGTTTTGATGTAAAATACAGTATTTTTCACTATTCCTAAAAAAATGAACATTGTCAGAAAAATACCAAAAATTCACACAAATTAAATTTTGATGTCCCAATCATAAAGAATAAGTTTATTTTGGCAAATAAAGCTTATAAAATTGTCAAAAGATAGATTTAAAATTGGTTTGCCATCAAAAGGAAGTAAAACAATCCTTTAAAAAAATATTAGTGTATTCCATGCTTAAGATTGGATTTATTTTCATTTTAAGCCTCTAAAACACTATCTAATTCATTAATAGACGTAGATAAAAATATCTATTATTAATTACTTACTTGGGATGTTACATCCTTCCCCCCTTTAGAAAATTGTGTCCCCGCAATTTATTTACTTATCGAATAAATGGAGGTACTTATCCCTCGTTACATTTTCAAATTCCCATGTTGCCTCTTCCATAATGTGGTTTTTCCACAAAACCTTTACCTGATTAATCACCTTATTTCGTAACACTTGCTCCATATGGTCAAGAATCTGGACCGGTTGTTCCTCATAATATAGGTTCCCTTCCAGCTGAACTACCTCTGGACACAAAACTTGAGATGGATCTGGCATATACTTTCTCAACATCGAAACGTGAAAAACATTATGTACCTGAGATAAACTCAGAGGTAAATCCACCCGGTATGCAACTGATCCAACTCTCTCCAGAATTTCATATGGTCCAATGAACCTTGGACTCAGCTTTCCTTTCCTACCAAATCTCATCACACTTTTCCATGGTGAGACTTTGAGAAAAACATGATCACCTACCTCAAAAGTTAGATCCTTCTTCCTATTGTCTGCATAACTCTTCTGCCTACTCTGAGCTGTTCTCATGTGTTTATGTCTCAGCTAAACTTTTTCTGCCAACTCTTCTACCAATTCTAGTCCCATCAACTTCCTTTCACCCACTTCATCCCAGAAAGCTGGAGTTCGACATCACTTCCCATATAATGCCTGAAATGGTTCCATCTGTACACTAGAATAAAAACTGTTATTATATGAAAATTCAACCAAAGAAAGATATAGGTCCCAACTTCCCTGATAATCCATCGAACAAGCTCGTAGCATATCTCCAAGGTCTGAATTGTTTGTTCTGACTGCCCATCTGATTGAGGATGAAATGCTATACTAAAATTTAATTCAGTACCCAACGAATTCTAAAGGCCTTTCCAAAAGTTATAAGTGAACCTGGGATCACGATCAGATACAATGGAGAGGGGAACTCCATGTAACCTGACTATATTATTAAGATACAAACGGGAAAGTTGATCTAGGGAAAAAGTATCTCGTATAGCAAGGAAATGATCATATTTAGTCAGGCAATCAACAATAACCCAGATTGCATTATTACCTCGAGATGTCTTCGGTAATCCCACAACAAAGTCCATGGATATATTATCCCATTTCCACTCTGGAACTGGTAATGGCTGAAGCATCCCTTTCGATAACTGCCGCTCTGCTTTAACCTGTTGACATGTCAAACACTTCACAGTAAAATAAGCAATATCTCTTTTCATTCCATCCCATCGGTAATACTCCCGAAGATCTTTGTACATCTTAGTACTGCCAGGATGAACTGAAATCGGAGAACTATGAGCTTCACAAAACAAATCTCTCTTCAACTGTGAATCACAAGGCACACACAATCTCTTCCCAGATCTCAAAACGCAATCATTATCAATGTTGAATTCAGGAAACTTACCTTTCTGAACCAGCTCTATCTTTTTCTGCAACTCACTGTCTTGCTTCTGTGCTTGATTGATTCTATCTGATAGAGATGATCTCACTGATACCTGAAAAAAAACATAAGAACTTCCTACACCAAAAACTTCTATGCCAAAGTTCATAAAATCCTTAACCAAAGGATCACGTTCCAAACGCAACATTGCTAATGAAGCACTACTTTTTCGACTCAAAGCATCAGCCACTTTGTTTACTTTTCCCAGATGGTAATGAATTGTACAATCATAATCCTTGATTAATTCCAGCCATCTCCTCTGTCTCATGTTTAACTCTTTCTGAGTGAATATATACTTTAAACTTTTGTGATCAGCATATATTTCACACTTTACTCCATACAAATAATGCCTCCAAATTTTTAAATCGAAAACAACATCAGCTAATTCCAAATCATGTGTAAGGTAATTTACCTCATGAGTTTTCAACTGTCGTGAAGCATAAGCAATTACCTGATCATTCTGCATTAGGACGCAACCAAGTCCTTTCAATGAAGCATCTCTGTAGATAACAAACTCACCATTCCTAGAAGGTAGTGCTAAAACTAGAGCATTCACCAATCTTCTTTTCAATTCCTGAAAACAATCATCACATTCTTTTGTCCAGATAAAATTAACAACCTTCTGAGTTAGCTTAGTCATTGGACTAGATAACCATGACAAATTTATAACAAACCTTCGATAATAGCCTGCCAAACCAAGGAATCTACGAATCTCAGTTACATTTGTGGGTCTTGGCCAGTCTTCCACAACTTTTGTTTTTGCAGGATCAACAGTTATCCCATCTTTAGAAACAATATGACCAAGGAAAGAAATTTGTTGCAACCAAAACTCACACTTTCTAAATTTTCCATACAGTTTCTTTTCATTTAAGGTTTGCAAGATAACCCTTAAATGTCTTTCATGCTCCTCTTTACTTTTAGAAAACACTAAAATATCATCAATGAAAACCACCACAAACTTATCCAAGAACTCATGGAAAATTCTATTCATTAATTCCATGAATACAGCAGGTGCATTGGTTAGCCCAAAAGGCATTACTACAAATTCATAATGGCCATATCCTGTACGGAACGCGGTCTTCGAAACATCTGCTTCCTTTACCTTCAGCTGATGGTACCCCGATCTCAAGTCAATCTTTCAAAATTACTGAGCTCCCTGGAGCTGGTCAAACAAATCATTGATATGAGGAAAAGGATATTTGTTCTTAACAGCGATGTTATTCAAGGCTCTATAATCAATGAAAAGTCTCATTGAACCATCTTTCTTTTTAACAAATAAAACAGGAGCACCCCATGGTTATGTGCTAGGTCGAATGAAACCTTTCTCTAATAATCATGCAATTTCTCCTTCAACTCTAATAGTTCAGTTTGAGCCTTTCGATAAGGGGGTTTTGAAATTGGCTTAGCATCAGGAACTAAGTCAACAGTAAACTCAACTTCCCGATCTGGTATTATTGCAGGCAACTCATCAGAAAAAACATCAGGATACTCATTTACCACTGGCACATCATTAATCTGAACAGTTCCCTTGTTTTCAAAAATGTGTGCAAGGTAACATTCATTTCCATATTTTACAAGTTTCATGGCCTTTTGATAAGTTATCAACAGTAAGGGTTCATTCTTGTACACAAACTGAAATTCTTTCTGAAAAGAAACTTCTTTAGCTCTATAGTCAATCTTAGCATGGTAAATAGAGAGTCAATCCATACCCAGGATAACATCAAACTCTACTAGAGGTAGAACAATAAGGTTTCCAAGTAGGTTCTTTCCACAGAGAAGGATAGGAAGATTCTTATAAATTCTGTTTGCCTCAACATTTCCCCCAGGTGTTTTTACCACAAGTTCAGGAGTCATTTACTGAGATGGTATTCCCATTTTACTAGAAAATGTTTCAGAGATGAAAGAAAGTGTAGACCCCGAATCAAAAAACACACTGGCATAATCTGAAAAAACAAACAAATTACCTGATACAACTTCATTTGATGGCCCGACATCTACTGAAGTAGTTGCAAAGGATTTCACCACCCCTTTCTGCTTGTAGTCTAACTGCTTCCCATCACTCAAGCTCTTTTTCGGACACTCGTTTGTATAGTGACCCATCTCATTGCACTTAAAACATTTCACTAACTGTAAATAAAATTTGGTCTTACCTTCACCTTGATCTTTTTCAGTGAAATCACGAGCCTTATGTCCCATCTTACCACATCGGTAGCACTTTCCAGAATTCAGAAGACATTCCCCAGCATGCCTTTTTCCACATTTATCACAAACTGGAAACTTAGATTTCTTACCATCAGACTTTTTTGAAGATTTCTTCCCTTTCTCCTGCCACCTTGGTCTCTTCTTCTACTGGTTGTTATAGAACACTTGATCATCGGCAAACTCCATTTCCACCTTCTCAGCACATCGAACAAGCTTTTCATAACTTTTAAACTCACGAGAAGCTAATGTCCTTAGATATTTTGGCTTTAATCCTGAGTAAAAACCATTGATTTTACTATCAAGGTCTCGGATAAAATTTGGAGCATACCTTACCAATCGAGTGAACCTTTCTTCATAGCTAGCCACTGATTCTTCCTCTTGCCTCAATTACAAGAATTGTTTTTCCATCCTAAGTCGAACAGCCTTAGGAAAATACTTTTCAAGAAACACACCTTTGAATTCATCCCAGTCGAGAGCATTAATCTCATCAGCGTCCCTGATATTTTTAACCATCGACCACCACTGATATGCTTCACCCTTCAAATGGTAAATAGAAAGACTAACATTTTGATTTTCTGAACACCCCATGACATCAAAAATCTTCTCCAGTGCTTTAATCCACCCTTCAGCTAGCACAGGGTTAGATGATCCTCTGAATGATGGGGGATGTTGCCTCAGGAAATGGTCCACCACTAACATGTTCCTCTGCTGTTGATCTGGCTGATCTCGTGCATGGATACCACCACCATTTATCTCTTGAGTCAACTGCGCCATTACTGCAAAAAACTGTTCAGTTCCAATTCCGACCATCTCAGGATGCTAATTCGGAAGGTTATTTCCTTCTGCATGCCTTCCTATCATTGCTTCCCTGTTTCCTCTGTGGAAAACCATTCTGAACAAACATGTCTTAGATGAATCAACATGGTAATCTTCAAATGCTATATAACTTCAATTTTACCATAAAAAAAATATTTTTGGATAATCATTTAATAAAATTCTAACTCTTAAAGTTATCTAAACCGAACTCTGATACCAACTATAAGGCCCCAGCCTTAAACCTTACTTAATCTTGAGTTATTACAATATTACACATTGAGGATCTTTTTGGGTTTAGATTTTTAGAGAATTAGATCATAAAACTTGCATTACATTCCACATATAAACAAATTGGTTACATAAAGATAGTATTCTTCTTTCCTATCAATGGAAACATATTTAAAATAAAACATGGATTCTTTCTTGACACTTCCTTGACACTATCATCATATCATGTACCTTTCCCTTGACCTGTGAAAAACATTTCAAAAAAAAATGGGATGAGCATAAAAATCTCAGTAAGGGATATAAAAATATGGAAAGGCAACATGGGTACATATATACATAAGAATGAAATCATACTTTACCCATAAAACATAAGCACTTTAATATACCTCATCAAATCATGAATAAATCATAGAAATCATAAGACATAAAGGTAACTTGAGGTATTCATAACATTCTTACGTAGGGAGTAACCCTCTTGGTTACGTTTGGAATACCCATCACAGTATATTCCATAAATCTCTTCGAAAAAACCTTAATGTTTCACTCCTTCGCGTTACCCAATGCATTGGAGAGCTATATCGGGCTCACCTGCCCTTATTTTATCACGGAACCACCCGTCTTCATAATAATGCCCAAGAACCTCAACATAATCGTATCACATAAAACATGCATAAAGGAAACATAACATTTCCACCTTTTAATCACAAGATATCAATACAACACATTGATATAAAAACATTATGAAAACCATTTTCAATACCAAAATAAAAGAAAAGTAAAACATGGTATTTATTTTTCTTTTAAAAAAATGTATGGCTTGTAGAGGAAGCCGAAACTCAAATAATAGTCACGGCGGCGGAGAAGTCTTTGTCGCCGCATACGTACGACAAAAACATTCCCTTTTGTCATTTAGTAAAACTCTTCGTATAAAAAAGATTCCTTTTGGATAAACGTAAAATTCAAAGGGGTTTATACACCATATAAAATAAGGTTGTGTATAAAACAAAATATGCCTCAATGAAAGGAGATTGAGACGAAGTCCCATACCTCGGGTCCGACTTGACTCGATCGTTATTTAATTTCCTGAATAATAAACTTGAGTTAATTTCTACTTGCTTAAGAACCTTTCTCAAGTTCATTATTCCTTTTATATCACTTATTTCCATGTCCTCAACACTATGAAATTATTTAATTTAATAACGGTCGTTTTAACGATCATTGGTACTTGAGTCAAAAATAAACCCTTTATAATTACAAGTAGTTCATGTATCCATTATATCCATAATTATAATCACGATGTATATATCATATATATCCAGTATATACATGCATTTATAATATTACATAATCATTTAGAGGTAAGAAATGAAATGCACCGTTCATGGAGACGGTAAGCCATACGTACGCATGAACGCTACTTTTATTTCTATTTCATATTTTATAGAATGGTATCATAATGATATAAAGGTATATTATAATTCCATTATAATATCATATATAATATCATAGTTTCATCCTTTATACGTCCCACATATGGTATTTAACGAATCAAATCACTTTGAGGGGGCGGTAGTCCGCACTTCCTTAAATTAAGATATCGCGTTTACCCATAATGGAAACCATAAAGGTATTTCCAAAATGAAAAATACAGAAGCTTAAGGAAAACATAAACATATTATATATCATATATAAATATTGTGACATCTTAATGGCCACCTTTTAAGGTGTTAAAAAGAATGTTGAGCAATCATCATTTCGGGAAGCATAAATTCACCATCCACGAAAACAGTATGTCCTTTAACCATTAGATGTAGGTGTGTGTAAGTGTAGCTCTAATCCTTCTTATAACAATATCCTAGTATATTGAAGATACTGTATTTGTTACAAAAGATGTGAATAAAAAGATTTTAGGGGGTTGAAGAAGCAAAATAAAACAAAAGGACTCAAGTGAAGACATTACCTTAAAATCGGGTAACTCCCTTTGGTTTGAGCTTAAAGGCTTCCTTGGGAAGACTTCTTCCCAAAGTGAGGATTCAAGGAGTAAGAGAGGGACGTGGAGAGTCAAAATGGGCAGGGGTTGGCCAATCCAGAGGCTTTGGGAGTGTGGGTAAGGAGGTAGAGGTGGGAGCCTTTTATAAGAGGAGAGGAGGGTCACTCTTGGAAAGTAAAGAAATGTTACTTTATTTGAAAATGATTTTCTGATTAAAAAGGTCCCACATTGATATAATTCTAGTTTAAGGTGATAAGGGTTATAGATCCACCCATACAATAGGTTTTGGACATGTGTAGGTCATATATTTTACATTATCATTTCATTTTATTTAAATCCTTTCTTAATGAGGTAATCGTTGCATCATCATGATGTCATAAATAATTTAATAAATTTAATGTCTAAAAATTATAAAAAAAATATCATGATGTATGAAATATTTCTATATTTCTAATGAATATTTATAGTCCAAATGATAATTTATGTAGACAAAATTAAAAATATTTTACTTAGGTGATACATTCTTTGTCACATTTAACATTCTTTAAAAATAAAAAGATAAAAAGTCACTTTCTCACAAAAGTAATTCCATGGGGCCCCCAAGTTTGGCACAAGGAATCCCATGGTCATCCATGAGACAACCAGTATCCTTAGGACACATTTTGTGGTCTTTTTGAATTATTATTATATCATTTTATTATCCTTAACTACCTGATTACTCATTAATCAAGATAATTAAAGATAATTATCGTTGTTACTATTCATAATGTCCAAAAACAGAAGAGTATTGATTACATAATTTGTAACTTCTGATTCCAAATATGTAATCCATTTTACCAAATTCCAAATACAGAAATTGCAATAATTTATTTGAAAATAATTCTCGTTGTCAAAACAAAAAGCGGGTTTTTTTAAACAATATCTATGAAAAGTTTGGCATTAGTTTATGCCCAATTCCAAAGTGAAATTAATCCTAATGAACACCATTGGATTAAATGGTAAAAATATATTCTAATTTTACTTTAAAACCAATTCAAAAGATAATATAATCATATAAATAAAGTATATTAAAAAGTAGTTTTGATGTAAAATACAGTATTTTTCACTTTTCATAAAAAAATGAACATTGTTAGAAAAATACCAAAAATTCACACAAAGTAAATTTTGATGTCCCAATCATAAAGAATATGTTTATTTTGACAAACATAGCTTATAAAATTTTCAAAAGATATATTTCAAAATGGTTTGCCATCAAAAGGAAGTAAAACAATCCTTTAAAAAAAATATTAGTGTATTCCATGCTTATGATTGGATTTATTTTCATTTTAATCCTCTAAAACACTATCTAAGTCATTAATAGACATAGATAAAAATATCTATTATTCATTACTTACTTGGGATGTTACATAATGTGTCTAGAAAATGAGGGATAAAATAAAATATATCCTACCACATTCCTGACTATTCCTTAAGGTCTAAAATTCCCCCATGTACTTTTTTTTGTAAAAAAGATAATAGAAATTTAATTTTATCCTTGGTGATACATCTCAGAATTACTAGGACATTAAAAATCATCCATAAATGTGGATAATCAAAGATATATAAATTTAAATCATATTTTGATTTCAAAAATTGATTATTAATGGATATGGGTGTACCTTTGATAGTAAGAGGTCTTCCAAATTATTCAAGAACAGGATAAAAAATATTACTATACTTAATATATTTTTATCGAGTTCATGTCTTGATTAAAAGTGGGCATAAGATCTTCTATAGTTAAATTACACACATCAAACTCAATAGAACCATCATATATTTCTTCTAATGTCATCTACTTGGGTAAATGTATTTTTCTTCCTATAGGGAGTTCTCAAGGATCAATAAATTAATATTAATCTATATATTTATGGGTAAAATAATTAGTCACTACACCATAAATTTGAAGGGTTAAAAGAAATTAAATATTTAATAATAGAAAAAAAACCAAAGAGAAGGACTAAATTATATCTCTTTCTTTTTAAAAGTTTTAATAACATGATTTCCTTCATGATACACTTGTGATACAAAAAACTATATCTGAATGATAAAATTGAGAAATTAAATCTATCCTACTAAAATCTTTAATATAATAAAATAATATCTCCATTAAATTACAATAACAAATAATAATAATTTTCATTCTTAATGTCATAAAATATAAAAACACTACAAATAAAGGGTCACTTTGAATCCAAATATTATTAAATCCATAAAAATTGTCATTACTCATCACATACAAAATTTCTCGTACCTGAACTTCATAAGAAAGGAATCAATTAAAAATAATGAAATAATCCTTTTATAAATATCCAATAATTTCAAAAGATAATAACATATCCAAAAAATATAGGTATACACATTGCTTCACTATTAATGATTACTTAAATACATGAAGAAAAATGTAGAATCCATTTGATATATTTTTATGTAATTTTAATTTTAGTAATACTATACATTTAAATAATTATTATAATAATGAATTCACATACATATTTTTCCTATTACACTGATTTGAATTTTACTTCAATTTAATTTTTGAGTGAATAAAAATGATAAATACTTTGAGAGGTAAATTTAATTTTACCTTAATACATTTCAATCATTTCAAATATAATATAAATAAAACTATGAAATAAAACTAAAAAGAGTTTTTTATATAGTCTTTAAAACATAAATAAGATTTTTTTTTCAAAAATGCATCAAAACCATCATCAAATAAGAAGTCACATTGAAAATTTTCTCCAATATAAAATTCCACTACCTTAACAAATATCCCTTCAATAGAAATATTCATTTTTTACTTAATTTCATTATTATAAAAGTAATAAATATAGAAAAATTGAACCCCTTCATGTTCCATATCTTTATTAGTTCCTATGATTCCAAATAAAGATGACCTATCTTGAGGAAATAAAATTTCTCTTAAAATTAGATGAAAATGTGAATGAGGTTTAGGCCATCTATAATAAAACCAAATATGCATTTTAGATGGGAGGATATAAAGTCTTATATTCTAAAATAATAGTATATCTATGAAATTAAACTTATTGTAAAGTATTTATGAAAACATTTCATTATAAAAGTGATTATAGATGAATTTAGGATTTTTTTATCACTTTTTTTAAATTATTAGTTAGATTTTGAATATTACCACACTGTTGATTTTATACTATGTCATATCTGACTATCAATAATTCAAAATGTTTAAATATGATTTTTTGAAAGGAATCTATTTTTCATGAATCGTAATTTCAATGAATGCATCTCTGAAAGTTGGCTGGATAGATTGAAATAAATAAAATTATTAATGAGTTTTAAATTATAAAAAAAAATCTCTTAAAAATCATGAATGAAACTTTAAACTGAAATTTTATGCCTTTTTTAATTAGATATAACAACATATTTTAACATCAATGGGTTTTTACCAACAATAAACCGATTTCCAAAGGATAGATGTAATTATTATAAACAATTCTTCCCATCCATATGAAATAGCATATTAACACTGTAATATTTTTTATCATCCCTCAAAGATAACAGTAAAGTAAAAAAAACATTAAAAAGCATACATGTAATAAGAAATTTGATAAAAGATATAACATCTTGTTGTTGAATTTTCATATTAAATCTTCTAAATTGCATCAAAATTTGGGAAATAATACCTTGTAAATATTTTTCTTTTTCCATTCCAAAAAAGTGTAACCCCAACATGATTGAATTTGTGGTATCATTTTTTAACATTGGATTTTTTGGTATTATGAAATTACCATATTTAAATAATTAATTTTCCAATGAAGATGAATGATTACATAAGATAAATGAATTTTCCTTAAACGTAGTGAAATTTTGAAGATAATTAATTTTTTTAAATTTAATGTGAAATCATTTACATAATGAAAAGGAAGCAGGTCATTACTATAAAATAGATGGGAAATAATATTAAACTATGGGGATTACATTAGAGGTTTAATCATATAAACATCATTATCAATCAATAAAATAACACTTAAATAATCCTCCACTAAATAAAATAATTTAATTGATAGAGTATTAAATTGCATTGATTCTCTTAAAATATTGAAATATCCTTCCATAATACCATTAATAACAACTTAATGTCATGAACTACTAAATAATGAAATGAATATTTTAATAAATTAATTGCATCCCCACATCCCTTAATTTCATTTAAGATGAAGTGATATTGCATTTTATCAATTGAATTATATAGATATATATTGATAGATGTATTCCCATGTTTATATTTACTCAGTTAAATGTTAATATACTCAAAGGTGGTGAATTAAATGCATTTTATTTTTATTCCATGTATTGAGATATATTGATTATATCAATGTATACTTGCTATAATATTTCATATTATAATGTATATAATTCTCTAAATAACATTGGTAATATTTTTACCCACTAAAATATACTTAAAGTCATATTATTAAATAAAAGAGAAATTTAAGGACAATATTAACGAATTGGAAGTTCATACTACTAGGAATATAACCAAAGGGAAATATATTCCTAAAAACATATAAATAGTTTCATGAATTATATCCTATTATCACATATTGTACTTTTTTGAGAATATATTAGGTTAAATTGTAATATTAGAAAAGTAAGACAAGAGGTTTTATTTAACCTCTTCTTATATTATTTTCGTGGTGAGTTAGTTGTTTTATATATCATCGACACAATGATTAATTAGATATATTTGTTCATACTCATTAAAAAAAGTCTTCAAGTTTTCTATAAAGGTAAATAAAAATTAAGAGATATACCTCTCATAAAATATTTTATTTGATAAAAATTTCAACTATATTACGAGAAAACATTTTATTATTCAATTTAATAAACAATTATTAGAATCATATGATGGTTTGGTCACTATATTTTATAAATTATATGTGACATTATTTCTTGAGAAGAAAATATTTTATTTTTATAATCTCAATCAATTCATATTATTTTACAAGATTATGTTGTGGAGGTATCTCATAGGATAGAGTTTTCATGTTTTCTAATCACTTGTCTCTATATGTTTAATTAATCCTTTTATTTAATGTCACACTAATGTAATGGAACACTAAAATTCTCACTAATGTAGTGAAAAAAATAAAAACAAAACACAATGAACCCAAAGATAACCAGAACACAAAAAATGATAAAAAAAAATTAGAATTATGAGGATATGTAATCCTTCCAATGATAAGGATCACATTCCTCATGATTATTTAAAGACTCCAAAATCTTAGAACTAGTTTTATGGATTTCAACATTATTAAAAATCCAATGTGAATTTATTCTTCTTGAAAAAATTGAATCTTCTACTTAGACATCCACATCTCAAAATACAAGGAATACTCAATTTCATCTTTATAAACATAAAAAATACTCTAAAAAAATTAAACGTAACAATGGAACTAGGATCAATATCCACATCCCCCTAAGTAAAAATAATTAGTTTTGAAAAAAAAATTATAATCTTATTAAAACCATGAAATAATTTCATTGAAGGATGCACCCACAAAGACAAATAGGGTTCACCATCAATAAAATTCTTCATAAAATAATCTATAACAACCACTTCTAAAATATTTCTTTTATAATAGAATAAATAAAATTATATAAAATTGGAGAAGATCCAATGGAAAAATGGGTGAGGATGATCATTAATGGAGAAAATTTATATATATATATATATATATTAATTTAAATATCTTTATGGAGGTCTCTTCTCTAAACCACATGAATTTGGTGTTACTGTCCCTCCACGAATATTGTTTTCAAGATAAAAATTCAATAAAATTGAAAACATGTAGTGATAAATCCATAAATATCCAATATATGGTCTATTTGTATATCTTAATGAGGCATTAAAAAATACTCATACATTTTTTCATCACCAATGTCAAATTTCAATGAGATCGATGCCATATTATTCATCTGTTCAGAAGAATATTGGTATCCATCTAAAAAATTTCTTCTATAATTGTTTCAATAATGAAGTCCTCATTAATTTAAATACTATATCAAATATAGAATTTATATCAACCATGGTTGGATATTATACTATAATAAATCTAAATTATTATTTATATACTATAAAATAACATGTATCCTTCATGTTTTATTCCCAAAAAAATAGAGAAGTATTAATTATCTCAATAGTTTTTGGATGAATCCTTTCTAAAAATAAAATTTCAAACTTATTATCTGTTGGTAAAGACTATAAAATATCTAGTAATCTATATCAGTCAATTTTCCATCATGAAATCTATAACCCTATAATATTTGAATGTCACCACAAATATATTTTTTTGAATTAGAAATTTATTTCTATAATCTCCAATATCATCTATTGACCCATTACTCAAATAAGGGTTTTTTATTACCATAATATATTTTATAGCATATATTCTAAATTAATAAAGAATAGTATTATTTTTAACATGAGGGGGAAACCCCGGTTTGATAACCCAAATCACTTTAGAAGGGGAGTCTTTATTCTTGTGGATGATCATGGACCATGTCATCAATTAATTATGAAATTCTTTAAACTCAAAAATTTCTTCCAGTATAAACCAAAGTTCAAGATAACATTATTTATACCTCCTAGAATTACATAATATAAATTATAGTAGTGAGGATAAGTATTAGTCTATAATTATATACCCATGATCAAATAACCATCAACTATAAACAAAAATAACCCTAATACTGACCAATAATGCTACAATTTCATTCAATTATTGAGTGGCTCCTTGAACCAATTTGTGTTTTGATAATTAGAAATATTTATTTGTTTTATATCCATTAAATTAATTCATAATTTCCACATTTTAATGATTAAATTATTATTAATCTTGATCATTTCATAATATTTTTTACTTCAAATATCATTATATTTCATACTTTCAATTGTCAAAACATGTTCTACAAGTTTTATATTTAGTTCCTAGGGAAAATAATTCATTTTTGGCATTAAAATATCAATTAACATTTTTTGTCTATTCCCAAATAGTCAATTCATGTATCCAATTCACATAGACAATTCCCCCATATAGAGAATTTACAATTAACCAAGTTGCCAATTTTTTCTGATTTGGTAACCCTCTGTATTTTGACTATATAGTGTGATAAAGAAATAAAATATGTGTGATTATTCTTTTTTTTTTTTGAAATCCACGAAGATTGCATAAATTTAAATAGATGAAATAAACTAATAAATCACTCTCAATAATGTATTAAATTACTCTATAAGTAGTTGTATTTTTTTAGTTTAAACTCAACAGATTTCTGGATTTGTTTTTATTCTAACTTTTAATCCTGACATGAGCTATATTGATCAGATTAATCCAATTATTGATTATATATATATATAATAAAATTTTATAAATATAATTCAACTATACTTAAAGTTTATTCTATATTTATTATGGTTTTTTATGTCTGGAACTAGTTAAGTCAATCTATTTATAGATTTCATAAATTTTGATACGTGATTCCCTTACATGAATCACCTTTCTTGATTTCACCTATATAAATCACCTATTATGATTTTCATATATGAATCACCTAGTTGAATCACCTATTTGAATTTTTTAATGTTTTTAGTTTTATCTATGTTGAGACAAACACTTATATGAAAAACACTTATGTGAATTTGCCTATGGAAATTAGTAAAATTCTACATGTTATTCTAAAATCTGTAAATTTTATCCATTTTACATTTTGTATCATATTATGATTTGTTACATGTTCATTTAAAATATTTAAATTATTATAATGAATTTATAAATTCATATTAATTATATATAACAAATAAGAACTATTTTTCATTTTGTAAAACATGTTTTTTGAAGATCGATTGTGTTTTATTTTTGACAAATGAAACATAAAGATTGAAACACAAAAATCATTTTGATGATTTTATGTTGTTTTATTTGATTTTATTGTCTATAAATTAATTTTATTTTATATAATACACATTCAATTTTATTAATATCTTTAGTGTAGTGTTATTATGTTTCAGTATTCTTTGCATGTTGAATGCTTATTTTTAATTGAAGGCATCTAATTTTTTTATTCCAAATAAACATTTTCTATTTTTATAGGATATTTTTAATGTCTTGTTTTTTTCTTGTATTATTTTTAAATATTATATGGAATTATTATGAGACCAGGTGTACAGACGGCACATTATTTCGTGGCCTAGTGATACCGGAATGGTGGTTCGAACTTCTTTTTAGTTAATTGAGTTGGCCCTTGTGTGCAGCTGCAGTAGTTTCCAAACAAAGGCCCAGATTAAAAATCGGAGGGCACCACTGCGTTTGGGGTGATGACTTTACCGAATAACGGGTATAACATCGACTGGCATGGGTTGAGGGAAAAAGTTAATTTTCGGATGTTTTTTATAAAATAAAAATAAAAATAAATTTCTTAATGTTTATTTTTATTTTATGGAAACATTCGCTGCATCATGGCGACAGGGCAGCAGTTTCTTTAATAAATACCATGTCATAATGACTCAGAAAGGGAAAGTTGGACTCATTAATACTTCTACATATTTTTGAATGCCGAACTTGTTTCCCTTTTTATTGGGATAATTAAATGTCACTTGTTGGAAAGGATTGAGAGGAAACTCTGGAGAACCCTCAGCGACAAACGAAGACGGATCAAAGCTAGGTATTGCTATGACAATGAAGTTTTAGGTTCTTGATGATGATGGCAGCACGACCCTTCATCGTCTATTGATCCCAGTTGAGGTAGATGTTTTTTATTTAAATTATTTTCCCTGTTTTTGATTTTAAATGACGAACGCGGATCAACCACGAACAAGTTGATCTGTGGATTCGTACGTTCTTGTGGGAGGGTTTTATTTGTAATGATATGGGGAATTGATCCATTTTGAAATGTTATTGTTTGATTCTACCTCATTTAATCCTACTAATGGGAGTGTATCAGCACCATGATGAACGACGGAGAAGGTTCGTTCCTCGATTCGTTCAATGGGTTTTTTCCTCTCCCTTTTCTTTCACGTGTTCTTTGTGTTCTTCATGAGGAGATTAAAAATGGATTGTTGTGCATCCATTCCGCAACGAGACGATCCCAAATTGAATAATCAACACCACAATGACCTTGTAGAGGTGTGATGATGATAGCGGGCGATGAATCATACCGGATCTTGAAGGGTCATTCGTGGAGTGTTCTTCACACTGGTGGATCGTTGCATGTTTTCAGAGCCGATAGGAGGTCTAAAAACAATGGAATCATCTTCGTGGTGTCGGGGTGACCAAAACCTAGGAGTTTCGTGGTGATCGGACGACTAGAACGATGAATGGGGCATCACAGAAGTCCCGATGGAGGAGGTTCATGCTTCTGGAAATTTCCAGAATACACGGTGTGTACTTCTAAAAAACACTCCGTGTAGTTCTGGTGGTGACTGCTAGGGTTTTAGGGGTTAGATACGAATCACATAGAATTTGACCCTTGTCACATGGAATGTTGGACTTTCCCCAAAGCTTGACCTGTATTTTGGGAAGTACACAGACACGGGTTAGACTACACGGCTTTAGATGACACAACATGTACTCTCTACGCAGCATGACAGAGGTGGCTATGGGGGACACAGCATGTATCTAGGGGATACATGGACATGGGATGAAGTACATTGTGTGTAATCCATCACATGGCCAGGCGAGGCTAGTAACGCAGGTCACTCCGTGTACCGATTACACGGGTTGGAGTACATGGGTTGATGACCGTGTACGGGCACATGGCCAGCGCACACTGAGAAAACCTCAGTCACTCGGACACATCATGTAAACCGTACTACACATCGTGTACTCACTTTTCGGCATGACCATCCTTATGACACGGTATATTGTACACGGCCAGTACCTGGGGTCAGACAACATGGCATGGAACTTTTCTACACACCATGTACTTTTTGGAAAATGGAATGGTCCTCTTGTTCACCATATCTTGGACATATTTCAGTTGGGTTAGTGCCCCTTCTTCTTGTTCCCCTGAAGGTCATGCATCGTTTCCTTCTACAAGAGTATGATCACTTCAGCAAGACTTTCTGTGATAGAGTCGGCATCCCTCCAAGAGGCCTGGAGCGAGATCCTCTATCGATTCCTAACACTAGGTAGAGTCAGGCATTGACATGACCAACTCTACCGGGTGTTGATCCTCTACCTTGCTGGTGAATCACCTGGTTGGTGAATCCAGATGAGTCGTGGTATCTTCCATGGACTTGGCAGTGATCCTCATCTGTGTATTGTGATCTTTCCCACTCATAAGTGTGTCTCCCTTAATGAGTGCTTCTATCAATTTTGATCTTCCCAATCAGGAGTGTTTCTCCTGTAATGAGTGTAACTACCTCTCATGATGTTTCCTGATGAACAGTACTTCTTGGGCAGACGTCATCAGAGATACCAGACTCATGGAGTGTGTTCTCCTGGAATGATTACTTCGTGGAATTTTGAACTGAATCCCTAGAGGGGGTATGCGGTTGTGTGACTTGTCTCTAGACAATGGGTACAAGTTTTGATTATATCTGTATTTTGATCTCCTATTATATGTTCAGTTGACATATATTGTGTAGAGATGATTGTGCCTTTCCTTTGTGTACTACTTTATGTTTTTCAGGGTCCTCTATAGAGTATTGTTATACTCACCCATGCACGGGCTCTGCCCGTACAAGTCATGTCTTGTGCAGAAGAGAAGTCTTTTGACCGAGTCCTAGATAGGACGGAGTTTTATGAGTTCCATACAAGACGAGGCGTTCCTTCAGCTAGGAGCAGCAGTCCCAGTACCTCATTGTGTGTATAGGTCGGACTTTGTAGTTTTCAGAATCTTGTTTTTGGTGGGCTAGTATTCTGACCTAGTTTTCTTTCAGTACATTAATTTCCATCATACTCGGTTGGTTGTGTTTAGTTATATGCATGCATTTTTATTCCTTAGTGGTTTTTACATTTCAGCACCTGTGGGCTTGGAGATGTGTGTCTGTGTACATGTTCTTAGGAAATGACTCCGATGTAGTAATATGCCTACTCAGTGCTAGTCACCACCCCTTGTCCTATTCGAGGCGGGCTTGGGGAGTCACGGTGCGGGCGCCACTTGGACGGGTCATGACAGAGTGGTATCAGAGGGAGGTTATGATCCTCCAACCTGTGGGTTATGGGGAAATAGTGTTAAGTGTTTCAATCTCATCATTCAATCCAGAGACTCCCTTGTTGGTGTGGCGGTCGACGTATCTATACACTAGGACTCTGATAAACTGCTTTTCGACTCGGTACATGAAAACACTAGTTGCAAGGAAATGTCACATGCATCATATAGGAATGGTTTGTGTTTTCCATATCCTTTGGTCCAGCTATCCTGATATACTCAATGACTATGGTACATCTTTTTTCCTTACAGGATGCCTCCACGATGAATACCTTGTAGGATGTAGCAGAACGATCATGAGGATGACCCCCTCAGTGAAGAGGCTTCGATATAGGGACCAGTTCCCCAGTCGTTGCCACCTGGTGGTGCACCTGTTATGCCACCACCAGTGGAGCAACCTGTGGTACCTACAGTACTGGACGATGAGGAGCACAAGCTGAGTCTGCTCCATGAGTTCTAGAGATATAGACCTCTTAGGTTCCGAGGTGATCCCGACCCTCAAGCGTCTGAGGACTGGCTTGAGGCGATGACCATGGTTTTCCGTCTAGTGAGGACACCAGTAGACCAGATGGTGGTCCTAGAAGTAATCCTTCTTCAGGGTTTGGCGAGATGATGGTGGAGTCTGACCACATAGAATCATGATGAGGAGAATATTTCATGGAAAATGTTCGAATGACTCTTCAGGGAGGAGTTCTCTCCAGTTATGTTGAGAGCCATGCGCATCCAGAAGCTTCTTCATCTTCAATAGGGCAGTTTGACGGTAGCTGACGATTCATCGAAGTTTACCAACCTCGCCCAACACTTGATGGATATGGTCATGGATCAGTACTTCAGAGATCGTAACTTCGAATGAGGTCTGCAATGAGACATCCTAGCTAGTGTCATGCTTCTATTCATTCAGACTTATACTGTAGTGCTCAGTCAGGCTTTGGTGAATGAGATCTTCTTGGCAGAGTAGAGACAGCCGACGATAGTCAGCAGCAGGCAGAGAGGTGCAGAGACCTCACTAGTAGGGAGTCAATGTCAGACATAGGGATCTAGAAATGAGAGACATCATGGGAGTACCCATGATAGGGGATCGATAGTCTAGGGCTCTCAGGATGGATCCAGTCAGCCTAGGGAGAAGTAGTGCAATGCTTGCGATGGTAGGGGACATCTCGCTAGAGATTGTATGACCCATCGAGCTCTTGACAGGGATGTGGTGGATGGACCACCGAGGCAGAGGTAGAAAATGGAGCAGAAAGACCCTCCAAGTAGCGTATATGGTAGAGGAGCGGGGAGAGCTTCAGGTGGTGGAAGACGCTTCGACCTACTTCCACCACTACCATTAGGAGTTCCTCACCAAGCTCAGGAAGCTGGGGGATAGGGGTCGGGACAGCTTCATGTGGTCGAGGCGTACAACCCAGGGACTCCAGAGATGATACGAGATATGATCTATGTATTCACTACCTTAGTTTTCATACTAATAGACACGGGTTCCAGTCATTCCTTCATCACCACATGTCTTGTGCGAAACCTTGAGATTCCGGTAGAACCTTTGACTCGATCGTTATGCTTGGAGACAACTGCAGGAGGATACTCGACAATCACACACCATTGCAGATAGTGTGATCTTACCCTTGGAGGTAAGAGTTTCGGTTAGAACCTCTTGGTGGTATCATTGAGGCCTTACGAAGTCATTCTCAGTATGTATTGGTAATCTTCGGTCCATTCCCAGATTAATTGTTTTAGGCGAAGAGTGTGGTGTTTCTACCGTTATGGAATGAGGTTTTCCTTATTTGTAGAAAAGGAGACCTAGGTATCACAGAATGGGATCATGCATAGCAGGGTGCAACCGATCACTCATGAGATGGCTAGCCTTACCCTCAAATTAGTAGATGTTGTGAGCTCTCAGTTACCAACTGTAGTGGCAGAGTTTGAGGACGCCTTTCCCAAATATGTCCCAAGATTACCTCTCCACCATGAAATCGACTTCTGTATCGAATTACACCTCAAAAAGGCACTAATTTCCTCATCAACATATTGAATGGCTCCCACAGATCTTCGCGAGCTGAAGGTGCAGTTGGAGGATTTGCAGATCAAGGGTTTCATGAGACCCAGCATTTCACCAGGGGTGGCCACAGTCTTGTTTTCCAAGAAGGTAGATGGGGGTCTGAGGTTGTGCATGGATTATAGGTGAATGAACCAGGTGATGGTGAAGAATAAGTATCAATTTCCGAGAATCAATGACCTCTTCGATCAGATATGAGGGGCACAGTGGTTCTCAAAGGTTGACCTTCAATCCATCTATCACCAGTTATAAGTACGGAATGAGGATATACCGAAGACGGCAATCAAATGCCTCTACAATCACTATGAGTACTTGGTTATTCCTTTTGGCATCACAAACGCCCCCGCAGTGTTCATGGGACTGATGAACAGGATCTTCCAGTCGTACTTGGACTAGTTCGTAGTGGTCTTCATCAACAACATCCTTGTGTACTCGGCATCAGAGGAGGAGAACGTAAGACATCTGCGGATAGTTCTAGACATACTCTGAGAGCACCATCATTTTGGGAAGCTCTCGAAGTGCCAACTTTGGATTCAGGAGGTCCACATTCTGGGACATGTCATATCAGCAGATGGAGTAGCTGTAGACCCAGCCAAGGTGGAGGCTATGTTAGCATGGGAGCCACCTCGGAGCGTGAAGTATGTGCAGATCTTCCTTGGGTTGGTAGTATGTTACCATAGATTCATCTCTGATTTCTCCCGAATATCTGCACCGATGATATCCTTGACCCGGAAGGGGAAACCCTTTGAGTGGAAGAAGAAGTGCCAGTAGGTTTTCAAGTAGTTGAGATAGAGTTTGACGAGTGCCCCAGTCTTGAGATTACCAGAGGAGGGTGTTGAGTACGTAGTTTCCTACAACGCATCAGGGATAGGGCTTGGTTGTGTCTGGATGCAAAGGCAGGAAGTGATTGCTTATGGTTCATGCCAGTTTATGCCACATGAGCAGAACTATGTGACTCATGATCTCAAGTTAGCTGTGGTAGTCTTCGCATTGAAGATGTTGCAACACTACCTTATGGGAGAGTGGTTTATCATCTACTCTGACCACAATAGCCTCAAGTATATCTTATCACAGAAGGATATGAATCTGAGGAAGAGGCATTGGCTATAGTTCCTCCAGGACTATGATTTTGAGATCATTTATACTCCTGGGAAGAGGAGCAATGTGGCAGATACTCTTAGAAGAAGGTTGATCTCACAACTATTGAGTGAGGTGACAGAGCAGTTAGCTGCGTTGTAGTTATCTTTTGTGGACAGAGAGGATACAACTTACCTACAGTCGATGGTTGTTTCCCCTCCACACTTATAGCGTGTTAAATAGGAATAGCTAGAATATGTTGACCGTGTGGCTTTACGTACTCAATTATCCAAAGGACATGCTCCTGATGGATATTCATAAAGTGGGGAGCATGTACTTTTTTTAGAGGATGCACTGTTGTATCGGTGGCATTGCAGGGGGAGGTCTGAGGGAGTTTCACACATCCCCCTTAGCGGTACATCCTGGAGTGGCAATGATATACTAGGATCTTTTTCGATAGTTCTGGTGGACAGGCATGAAGAAGGAAGTAGGAGAGTTCATTTCCTGATGCATCACATGCCATCAGGTGAAGGTTGGGCACTAGGTTTCAGCAGGATTAGCTCACCCCCTTGAAGTTCCAGAGTGGAAGTGGGATGGAATATCGATGGATTTCATGATAGGCTTACCACAGACATTCAAGTGTCATGATTCCATCTGGGTGATTATTGACCGACTCACCAAGTCATCCCAATTCCTAGCTATCAGGGAGCAGAGTTCCATTGGGAGCTTGGTATACCTCTACGTGCATGATATAGTTCAGTTTCATGGCATCACATCGATGATAGTCTCAGACTGAGACGCCCGCTTTATATCCCGGTTGAGGAAGGGATTGAAAGAGGCCATTGGAACTCAGCTACGCTTGAGCACAGCGTTTTATCCCCAGACAGATAGTCAGACGGAGGGGACCATTTAGGATCTAGAGGATATGTTCCAGACCTGTATCTTAGACTTTGGTCGTAGTTGGGAGGACCACAAACCACTGGTGGAGTTTGTGTATAATAAAAGCTACCACTCCACTACTGGCATGGCACTATTTGAGGACTTGTATGGAAGACCCTGTCGGTCACTACTTAGCAAGACCGACCCCGAAGAGTCAACACTCATGGGTCCAAATTGGGTGAGAGCTACCACTGAGAAGATTCAGAACATCCAGGAGTGGATTAAGACTACACAGAGCCGATAGAAGGCTTATACTGACCAGTGACGAAGACCTCTGGAGTTTGAGGATGGAGACCAAGTCATTCTTCGGGTCTCACCTCAACGAGGGTTATAGAGATTTAGTCGGGGGTGCAAGTTATCTCCGAGGATCATCGAAACTTTCTAGATATTGTGCATAGTTGGTGAGGTGGCATACCACCTAGCTCTACCTCCATAGTTTCATCAGTAACATGATGTCTTCCACGTGTCACAGCTGAGGAGGTATGTGCATGACCCATCGCATGCCTTCGATTGGGATGAGATGTACATTGAGGATGGAGTGACCTTTGCTAAGTACCTAATGGAGGCTGAGGATTGCCATGAGAGGATCCATCATGGGAGATGAATTCCCTTTGTGTTCATTCTTTAGCAGCATGTGAATTATCAGGAGTGCATGTGGGAGTGGGAGGCTCAAAACCATGCCCAATACCCACATATTTTTGAGTAGCCTTGTTTTGGCTCTTCAGGGACGCAAATCCCCAAGGTGGGGAGAGTGTAATGTATGAATTTTTACATTTATTATTTTTAAAAATTATATGGAATTATTATGAGACCAAGTGTGGAGATGACACATCTTTCCAAGAACCGATGATCCCAGAATGGTGGTTTGAACTTTTTTTTAGTTAAGTGAGTTGGAACTTGTACGTGGTTGTGGCAGTTTTCAAATGGATGCTCGGATTAAAAATATGAGGGCACCGTTGCATCTGGGACGACGAATTTAACTAAGAATGGTTATAACCTCAATTTACATGGTTCTAGGTAAAAATTTAATTTTCTGAAGTTTTTAGTAAAATAAAAATAAAAATAAATTCGCAATGTTAATTTTTATTTTATGGAAACATCCGCTACATCCCGGCGATGGGGTATCATTTTCATTAATAAATGTCGTGTCATAATGGCTCAGGAATGGAAAGATGGACTCATTAATACTGTAGTGTATTTTTGAATTCCAATTCAATTTCCCTTTCTATTGGGATAATCGAATGTCGCTCGTTGGCAAGGATTGAGAGGAAACTCTGGAGAAAACACTCAGCAACGAACGACGATGGATCGTAGCTGCAAATCATTGTGCCAACGAATTTGAAGGATCTCGATGATGATGAAAGCATGATCCTTCATCAGCGATCGATCCCAATTGAGGTAGGGGATTATTATTTAAATTATTTTCTTCATTTTTGATTTTAAACGATGAACGCAGATCAACCAAAAACAAGTTGATCCACGGATTCATATGTTCTTACCGGATGGTTTTATTTGGGATGATTCAGGTAATTGATCCATGTTGAATTTTTATTTATTGATTATGCTCTATTTAATCCAACTAACGGGAGTGGATCATCACCGTGACGAACAATAGTGAAGGTTCATTCCTCGATTTGTTCATTGGATTTTTTTCCTCCCCCTTTTCTTTCATGTGTTCTTCGCGTTCTTCATGGGTTGATGAAAAATGGATCATTGTGCATCCATTCTGCGACGCCATGATCACAATTTGAAGAATCGACCCCACAATGACCGTGCAATGGTGTGACGATGAGAGCGGATGACGAATCGGTCCAGGTCGGGAAGGGTCTTTCTTCGAGCGTTCTTCACACAGGTGGATCATTGCATGTTTTCGAAGAATATAAGAGGTCCAAAAACAATATAATCGGCTTCATGGTGTTGGGGAAACAAAAATCTAGGAGTTTCGTGGTGATCAGACGGCCGGATCGACGAACAGGGCATCACATAAGGCGCAACGGCGAAGGTTCACGTTTCTGGACATTTCTAGAATACATGGTGTGTACTTCCGAATAACACGCCATGTAGTACTAGTGGTAGTGGATAGGCTTTTGGGGGCCAGAGAGGAATCACACAGCATGTGACCCTGGTTACACAGTGTGTTAGACTTTCCCCGAAGCTCAGCGTGTATTTTAGGAAGTTCATGGGCACGGGTTGGACTACATGGCTTCAGACGACACGGCGTGTACTCTCTACGCAGCATGGTAGAAGAGGCTACGTGAGACTCAGTGTGTATCCAGGGGATGCACAGACATGGGATGAAGTACATGACATGTACTCCATCACACGACTAGGTGAGGCTAGTAACGCGGGTCACCTCGTGTACCAATTACATGGGTTAGAGTACATGGGTTGATGACCATGTACGGGCACATGGACAGCGTACACAAAGCCAACCCCAGTTACTAGGAAACGACTTGTACACTGTACTACACACCATGTACTCACTTTTCTACAGGACCATCCTTACGACATGGTTTGTTGTACACGGGAAGTACCTGATGTCCGACAACACGGTGTGTAACTTTTCTACACGCTGTGTACTTTTTAGAAAATAGCACGGTCCTCTTCTTCACCGTATCTTGGAAATATTTCATTTGGGTTAGTGCCCATTCTTCTTGTTCCCCTAACGTTCAGGCATCCTTTCCTTTTACAGGAGTATGATCCCTTCAGCAAGACTTTATGTGATAGAGTTGTCATCCCTCCGAGAGGCCTGGAGCGAGATCCTATATCCATTCCGGACCCTAGGTAGAGTCAGTCATCGACGTAACCAACTCTATCAGTCTTTAATCCTCTACCTAGCTAGTGAATCACCTAGCTGGTGAATCAAGATGAGTCACAATATCTGCCATGTCCCTGGTAGTGATCCTCATCTATGTATCGTTATCTTTCCCACTCAGGAGTGTGTCTCCCGTAATGAGTGCTTATATTTATCTTGATCTAAACAATAAGGAGTGTGTCTCCCATAATAACTATAAATACCACTTGTGACATTCCTTGATGAACAATACTTCTCGTACGGATGTCATCAGATCTACTAGACTTGTGGAGTGTGTTCTCCCAGAATGATTACTTCGTGGAATCTTTGAACTGAATCCCTAGCGGGGGTATGCGGTTTTGTGACTTGTCACTAGACTACGGGTATGGGTTTTGAGTATATCTAGATTTTGATCTCCTATTATATGTTTAGTAGACATATATTGCGTAGAGATGAATGTGCCTTTCTTTTTTGTACTGCTTTGTGTTTTTCGGGGTTCTCTACTGAGTATTGTTATGCTCACCCCTTCACTTGGCATGCACGTGTCCTGTCTCATGCAGATGAGCAGTGTTTTGATAGAGTCTAGGGTGAACCAGGATAGGACTGAGCTTTCTGAGTTCCCTATAGGCGGAGGCATTCCTTCATATACGAGCAGTAGTCCCAGAACCTCGTTGTCTTTACAGGACGTACTTTGAGTTTTTCAGACTCTTGTTTTTGGTGGGCTTGTATTTTGGCCCAGTTTACTTTCAGTATTTTACATTCTGTCGTACTCTGTTGGTTGGGTTTAGATGTATGAATTCATTTTTGTTACTTATTGGTTTTTAAATTTCATCATTTGTGGGTTTGGAGATGTGTGTGTGTATAGGTTCTTAGGCAATTCCTCCCATGTATTAATATGCCTACTCAGTGCTAGTCACCAGCCCTTCGCCTATTGGAGGCGGGCTTGGGGAGTCACAGCGCGGGTCCCACTAGGACTGTTCGTGAAATCTTTAATTAACCTATTATTATGTATAATATTTAAATTATTTTATAGGTTTTTAAAATTAGTATTAATTATTCTTTATTATTTTTAATAATTTTCATGAGTTGAGTGATTATTAGGTAATAATAATATCTGTCTCTCTTGTTTATAATCCAGATTTGTCATTTTTGAATTTTTAATGAACTATAATATCTTAGCTATGTCGACTTTATTTTGTTTAAAAAGGATTTTAAGCCTAGTTAATTTGTATTTGGAAGGTTACAGACTACACATATAATACATCTTCCATGAGAGATTTCATATTTTCATGTGTGAAGAGTGTGGTGGTGTTGATACTGTGAAGTGTTTTACATTCTATATATGGGGAAACCTTTTCACTAATATTTGATGATCTCTCAAGGTATAAATAAAAACATTTATAGATTGTAATAAAACCTTTATAAGAAAACCAATCTGATCAAATACTAAAGAAGGAGCACCTCTTTTTTATTCTTCTTCTATATATTTCATTTGGGTAACTTCAGTTTATAACACTTTTTCCCATATCTCACATGGACCCACTTTCAATTAATGATTTTTAATAAAAAATAATTTATTATATTTGGGTTGTGGCTCATGGATTCTAATTTATAGACCATTCGGGGTGAGACTCCCAATACATAAATTCAGGGTTGTAATTAGGTTGTGACTCCCAATACAAAATTCATATTTCTTTTGGTTATAGTCTCTCTAGAAAAAGTAGGTTGTAATCAATATATTATTCCCCATATAAAATTGTATTATTTAAAAACCTATCTCTCATCGAGTGGATAGGTATAAGAGTAGAGTTTTTCATTTTTGGACTGAACTAATAAAAAAACATCCTTGAGTTTTTTTTTATTTTCTACTGATAATTAACTATGTCAATTAACATTGATAACCAATTTAGATAATTAATATGTCTCTTTAAATTTTTGTGTTCTATTCATCCCCTATAAAACATATATCATCATACTATTTGACCTAATAATTGGTATCAAAGGCTATATAATATTATGTTAAAATTATCTCTATTATTTTATTTTCTTGATACCTAAAAATTGGTATCAAATGGTTACCCTTTTAGAAATCTTCTGTATTTCACTATTTTATATTTATTAATATAAATAGTTGGTATCAATGTTTTCTTCCTTTTATAATTTATCAAATCCTTATATATATTTGTTTTGTTTTTATTTTATTATGGTAACATTTTCTTACACAATAAATTTTGAGGAAATGATCTATAAGATGGTAGGAACGAATGAAAATTATTTGTGGATTCATTAGAAAATACAACACTTTTGTGGAAATGACTACGACTACTGAAAGTCTAGAAATATAAGCAAAAATAAAATATAAGTTAATAGGAAAATGGTATGTCATTGAAAAATCTTACAAATTAGTAGAAGAATACCCATATTCTCTTATTGAAAATGATGTTGTTTGATATGTTTTAAATTAAAACGTATTAATTATATTATATTGTGATATTAAAAGAGGTGGGTTTAATAATTTTTATGCATGTAAGATAGATTAGTCACCTTGGACTAGAAAAGATTATAAGAACCAAGTTCAAAATGTTTTTATTGGATTTCCAAGACATCATGATGGGTGAAGATAAAAGGGTTAATAAAATGTTCATTAGATTCACAACCATTGTTAATGGAATGAATCCATTAGAAACACTTTGGAGAACCACATAATTTTTTAAATAGTCTTAAGACCTCCACTAATTAACTGGAATATAACGATATTTGGGATCGATGGGAGTAATTACATAGAATAATTCACATTGGATGAAATCATCATATCACTTCTTCAAAATTAATTTGAATTAAAGAATATTATAAAATAAGAGACATCAATGTATAATGGTATTTCATTCAAAATCACATATAAATATAATTTATAAATTTTATAAATCTAATTCATACGAATATGAGAATAGATAAATTGTCAATATAAGAAAAGGTATTTATAATTTAATTAAGAGAAAGAAAGAGTTCAAGAATCAACTAATAAAATATCAAAAGATTGATTGAAAATAAAAGAAGGTTCTTATATATGGACCAGGTGTAAATGGTTATAAATGTATAAATAAAGGACATATCAAACCTGACTATCCAAATATGAATCAAGAAGGGAGATATATAAAATAAAATAAATAATTGAAACATGGTTATCATGCTGGATGGAGTTTCACCAAAAAAAATTGATTCAAGAGATGAATCGAGAAGACGAAAATAATAATCAAACCTATGTTTGATTGAAAAAAAACGAGGATAGTAATTATTTTTATTCTAGTTTCTATTCTGATAGTGATGGTTATAGCTTTAATGATTTGATTGAAAAGGTGAAAAAATCAAAAAGATGTTTTAGTAGTTATTGAATTTTATAAAAAATAAAAAAATAAAATAATAATATTATAAAGTAATTTAAGAAATTTTATAAGGGGAATGATTCTATCAATGAAAAATAATAATAAATCACACTTCATGTCCTAAATGAAATATCCTTGATGATTTTTATTCATTTCAAAAGGAGAATGATAATATTAGAAATAAAGTTGTAAGTATTAAAGATACATTATCAAAAAAAATTAAAGGAAAGTAAAAAATATGAAAAGATAGTGTCTATGATAAAATTGAATAAAGATAAAACTGGTTTTGGTTACAATACTCATATTTCTAATTTATACAAGAATACATTTCTTAAAAGTTCTTCTAGAAAGGTTTCTTCTATTATATTATTTAATTTTTTTATACAAGGACATTATGCTAAAGAATTATCTATTATATATCCTCAATATCTTTGTTATACCAAGGATTTTATTTTAATGAATTTATCTATTTGAGTGTCGTTCAATAAATATTTCTGAATATTTTGTGTACCTAAGATTTATATTTCTGACCTAGTTCTCCCAACATAGCATGGGTACCAAAATAGTCAAGTAATTGACTTTTTTCAGAAAAATGGATTAGATATCTTAAGAATGGCACATGGTATATGATAAATGGTTGTTCCTAGGACATGATCGGTGACCTACTTAATTCACTATTTTATAGTAAATGAAATGAAAGCTCTGTTACCTTTTGATATAACTCTAAAGTAGAGGTTTAGGGATTTAATGAAGTAGGAATCTCAAATTTTGTTTTAATTTGTGAAGATTTATGCATTGATTGTCTGACTCAGAACATAATTAGTATTTCACAGTGATGTGATTATAGTATGTATGTTAAATTTGAAAATAATAAATGTTTAGTTTTTAATAAATATAAATGTTTTATTTTCTATTAATATAACAGATAATATTTACTATATTAATTTCTATGATATATCTAATGAAAATGTTATGTTTTTTAATTTTATAAAAATTGATGATTTTCTATGGTATAAAAGTCTTAGAAATACACATTTTAAATGATACAAAAATTATCCATGGAAGTAAATTATTTACATTTACCAAAGATATATTTAAAAAAATATCATTTTTAGGACTCATTCTAAAAGGTAAGAAACACAAGGAATCATTCAAATATATCAATAATTTGTATACTTATAAAGCACTTGAATTATTACATATTGATTTATTATGTCTAGTGAAAACTGATATTTCATGTGGAATGGAATTATTTTGTCATTTTTGGTGATTATAGTAGATTAAAAGGGGTTTGTTTTATTTTTCACAATCATGAAACACTATATAATATTATTTATTTATTTTAAACCACTTAAAAATATGAATGGTTGTTTAATTTTTTCTCTTATAAGTTATAATAGAGATGAATTTGTAAATTTTAATTTTGAATTTTTTTGAGAAGATAGCGTTTATTATTATTATTATACTCCTAGATCACTAAAATACAATGTTGTTGTAGAATTGAAAAAGAGAACTATACAATTGATGATACAAAATATTCTTAATGAAAATATTTTACCAATATATTTTTTATATTCATCTCTTAATACTACATTATATGTTTTGAATAGTGTTTACATTATAATTGTTTTGATGAAAAACCCTTATAAATTGTTTAATGGTAAAAAAACCAATGGTTTAATTATTTAATGTTTTTTATTGTAAAAGTTTATATTGATGATATTTTATTTGGATCTAAAAAATATTTTCTTTGTAAATAAATTTTATAATTTTAGGGATTGTGGATTTTATATAAACCTTATGGGTGTACTCAAATTCTTTTATAGACATCAAATTAATCAAATAAATATGGTATTTTCCTAAATCAATCTAAAAATTCTAATGATTTAGTCCCACATTTTGGTATTGGTTCTTATAATAATTTTAGAACCCTTTTTATTATTAGTTTTAAACTAGATTATATTATTTCTATAAAATCAGTTAATTCTAAATTAGTTAGAGGATTTATTTGAAGTTTGGTGTATTTAAATTTTCAAGGGCCTGATATAATGTTTAGTGTTTTTTTAATATTCTAGATAGAAATATAATCCAATGGAATATCACATCATATATGTTAAATGTATTATTATATATTTCAATGGAACAATTAATAATGGATTTTTTTTATTCTAGAATAAATTTTATTAATTTAATTGTTTAATCTAAATATGATTTTGTAGGATGGGAACATGATTGAAAATGTAACTGAAGTATGTTTCGTTTTCTTTGTAAAAAACTAGTTTCATGGATTCCAATACATCAAAATTATATTTCTTTATATATTGTTGAGAGTGAATATATTTATAATTCATCATGTTGTTCTCAATTATTTTGGATTAAACAAAATTTATCTGATTTTGGTTTTAATTTTAAATATAATCTAATTTATTTTGATATTATTCTACTATTTATATTTATAAAAACCTTTTAAACCAATATCAAAAAAATAAAATTGACATACAATTTCATTTGATGAAAGATTATATTAATAAAGGAGATATAACTTTAGAATATGTTCGAACTGAAAATCAACTTTTGGATATTTTTACTATACCGTTTAATTTTTCTTGATTAGATAAAATCATTTTTTAACATAGTATGATGGTGATTTATGTTTAAATTTATAATTAAATGAATTTAGGTGGATTTTTAGTATTTTTATACGCTAAAATTTTCATATTTACATGAAATATGTGATATTTAAATTTTTTTGTTAGATTATTATTGATTAATTTCTACTCATATTTTTTTATTATATTCTTTTTTTAATACTTCTCTTACATACTAGATGAAGTTAACATACTATCTAAAAATTTAGGTTGTATAAAATACTATTTCCTGAAGGGTTTCGCTTTTTTCACAAATAACATTTAAAACATTTATCACTGTATTGTGGCTCCAAGACACATGTTTTAAAAAAATAGAAGGTGTTATAGTGCCTCCTTAACATATGTTTTGGAATATTAATATTTAAGAATATTCTATAAACTATTTAGATTCTTTTTTAAAAAATAATTTTTCTATTGATATAATATTTTTTGATTAATTCTAAAAGAGTGAGAATTTTTTTAAATTAAATGGTTTTATAATTATCTTAAATGGGGAGAATGTTGAATGGATCATTTATCCACATTATGTTCGGATAATTATAGTGATTTATTTTATTTATTTTATTTAAAATTATTGAAACATTTAATTTTTTATTGATTAGATTATGATTAATCTTTATCATATCATAATATTCCTTTTCTTAAAATGACTTTATATTTCATGTTTTGAAAGGTCATAACATGTTATATAAGTTTTATATTGAATTCCTATGATATATAAGTCATTTTGGAACATAAAATCATTTTAGTTTGTTTTTTACTATTAAAACATAGAAAAATAATGTATCTAATTGTTCCATATAGAAATTTCATGTTTCCAAATCTCCCAAATAGACAATTTATTGTTCACTTTATAGTTGATTTTTATAAATTCAGTTACCTCGTGAATTTTCACAATATCATTAGATTTATAAATCCAAATTGAGTGATTTTTTAAGAAATATATGAGGATTAACTATATTTCATTAAAATAAATAAATATATGAATCAATATATATCATATCTAAAAAATTTAAAAGTCCTTGTATGTTATTTTGGGTTTTGTAGTTTTTTAGAACTGTTTTGCTTCAATTTATTAATCATAACATGAGATTTAGGGGTCTGATTAAGATGATTCTTGATTATTTAGAAATATAATTAGATTTTGTAATTATTATTCAACTGGATATAAAGTGTATTCTATATTAATCATGGTTTTTATTATCTCTAAAACTTCTTAATTCAATATTTTTAGATATTTTAGAAATTTAGATAAATGATTCCCATATGTGAATCACCTATTTTAATTTAGACTATGTAAACCATCTATATGGATTTTATTACATAAAATACCTACATGAATTGATAATATAAATATTCCTAGTTTATTAGTTTTATATAGGTAGAGAAAAATGGCTATTTGAAAAATAATTAAATTAATTTTCCTTGGCAGTTTAGTGAAATTCTATAGGTTATTCAAAAATTTATAAATTTTATCTATTTTACATACTGTTTCATATTTTTATTTCCTATAAATACATTTTAAATAATTAAATTGTTATAATTAATTTTTTAATTCATATTAATTATGTATAAACAATGAGAACTGGTTTGCATTATTTTAAACATGTTTTTTATAAATACTAAATACTTTTTTATTTTCTCACATAAAACATGTAACTTAAAACTCAAAAAAATCATGATTTTATGTTATTTTAATCAATTTTATTATTTATATAATAATATTAGTTTATTTTAAAGTAATTAAAATTTATTTTAATATTTTTAGTGGTGTGTTATTAATTTTTGATATTTTCTTCTTGTTTAGTACTTATTTTAAATGGAATGGTTTTGAATTCCATATTTAAAATTCAGACTAATGATTTTCATGGGATCTTTCATTGGCCTATTACTATAGAGGATTTTTAAATTATTTAACATGTATTTAAATTTTATTTTAATTATTTTTTCTTGTTCTAAATACTATTCATTAGTAGAGTGATGATTATGAAATGATAATATTCATCTCTTTTTTCCCTCACTTTCTAATAACCCAGCCTTATTATTTTTGAATTTTTAATTATCTAACCTCTTTTGACTCTGATAAGATTATTATACTTTAAATGAGTTATAGCATTTTAGATGTGTAGTTGGTAAGTGAAAGACTACTCATACGATAATTATTCCATTAGAGATCTCTTAATTTCAAGTGATACAGTGTGAAGAGTGTGGTGGTGTTAATACTATGATGTGTGTTACAATTTGTCAATGTTGAAATTTTCTTACTAATATTGGATGATCAATCAAGGGATAAAAAAATTATGACTTCTTCCCATGTCATGATGATAAAATTATGTAGATCAAACACTCAAGAATGATAATATGTGTTTTATTCTTATTTTATCTATTTTGTTATGGTTTCTTGAGTCTATAGCACTTTTTACCATCTCTCATGTTCTTTCACTTTTTATTTTTTCTTTTTTCATACAAAATAATTCCCTATCTTCATGTTAGGGCTCATATATTATAAATTCAGGATAGTTCAGGTCATGACTCCTACAATCTGAATTCAGGGTTGTAATTAGGTTTTGACATCCCAGGAAAATGTTAAGTGCCGCTAGGTTATACTTCCACAAAAAAAGGTTATAATCAAGTTTTAATTACCCTAAAAAATCACATTAGTGCACAAATTTTCTCTCCCCAAGTAAAGAGGTATGTAACACCCCAAGAATTTTGAAATTTTTTTGAATTGAATTTTATTTATTTAATACATTAAGTTACGCGCAACATTTAGTTTTAACGAACTATGATATACTATTAAAATATTATTTTGTGATAGTTACCACATATCCATTGGATTGGTGGATATATAGAGTACTAATTAAATTATGAAAAAATTATTGTTTATAAATTTATAAAATAAATTCATTGGTTACCAATTAATTTGACATAAAAATTAAATCATTTTGAAGTAACAGTGATATTTTTCTAGAAAATTTTTTATATGTGCACAAACATGTTCTATCATAATCAATTAAACAAATCAATTTTAGTGAATTAATTTAATAAGATTTATATATTAAATATTCAATCAAATTTTATAACATCATTTGGGTCTTGAAAACTCTATATAGAATGAGAAAAGTATTCCATGAATTTGGTAAAGGGTAAATAATAAACTCAATTAAGAGTTTGAAGAAAATGTTGAAGATGAATGGAAGCCTCAAAGAAGGATTAGGGTATTCATAAAAATACATATTATTTGGATAACCTCTCCTTATGGTTTTCAATCACTCAATGAGGTATCTTATGAATGATTTTGTTTATGGGATGAGATGGAAAAACTAGTTCCATTGAATGAAATCAAATCATTTTTGGGACTAGGAGTTTATTTCTTCAATTCAGACAACCTTCCTCGTACACAATAAGTCATTTGTAGGTGAATATAGTGTTTTTCTTCCCCAGAGAAAGAAATTGTTCATGGGCATGGGCATCCTTCTTATGCTACCAAAAATGAATTCCCCATGACCCACAATGAACGATTGGATATCCTTGTATTCAGTTACACCACTACACTATAAAATCATAGGGGAGACGAAAGAAAAATTAAATAGAAACAAGAGACTAAATACGAAAAAAATAGGACAAAGGTGTGAGAGTCGTCAATTCCCAATATTTAAACCCATCACATAACATTAAAGAAGAAAATAAATTCACATGTCCATCTACAAACCCCAAACCCCTTTGCGAATATCATTCTGAAAAGTGTAAGAAGATAGACCCTTTGAGGTACACCACCCCACATAAAAAAAGCTACATAGATGGATCCCTACCTTGCATAGAAAAATTCTAAGCAGGAATAATGCAATCGTTCATAACAAACTACTATTCAGGTGAAACCAAGCCCCACGTAGCATTTTGCTATGCTGGTGGAACCCAGGTCTATATAGAAATTCACTACTTGAACTATACCCTCACCTTATAGAAACATGCTATGTAGAGGAAACCCCATCCCATATAATAACCTTCTATGGGGAATTATTCATCCTTGGTTGTTCTTCTCTCCAATTCTCATTAATTCCCTCTATTATACCACCATGTGCCACTTTGGCCCCTTATCTAACCATTCGAATTGAATTAGGATAATACCTCTTCTAAATCCACTCGATATGGTTGATCAAATCATTGGAAACATTATCATACCCTCTCAAGTCTATATACCCATGTTGAGTGGAGTCTTTTTATTAACCCCTTGACAATAGGGGCCCTCTCAATGTTTTAAAGTAACATTCCAATGGTAGTAAGGGTCCTGACCTTAGAGGTTCTCACATGGACCTCCCCATTCCATGTTGAGAGAGGGAGTATCACGCTTTCCATCCCCTTTGATTTATAGTGTATTATACTTCTATATTCCTCAGAAACCAAAGGGAATCCCTCCTAGAGTAATCCCTTAGCCATTCTTTTGATAGGTGGAGATTCTGATCCTCTTCATTGGCCAAGGTTACAACAATGAGAAGAGATGGTAAAATCAAATCCCTCTTTCGTTCCCTCTTCCTTTGGGCCTAGACCTTGTTCACTAGCAGGAAAATTGTATCATGTGATCTTAAGATCTACTACTTCTTGTTTTTTCTCACATCGAGCATGACTCAAATGGGCTTAGAGATTAGGGGTGATAATGACATCTACATGATCCCAAACCTCACATGGGCATCCTCTGAAGTGTAATCCCAAACCATACCCAAATAATATGCATCCTCATTAATATAAGACCTAACTTTCAAACTATGTTGGATTTTATTCCCAATTATATGGGATATGTATGAAGCCTCCTTGAGTTTCAAACCCAAAACCCAAATTCACCTTAATCTTCTCTGGGCCATATTCCTAGTATAGTTTCATCTAAATTGGGAAAAAATATTCCATCAAAACCTCTTTAATCACCATCCATATTATTATATATTCCTAATATGATCATATGACACATATAGGACCATACACCATCTAGGAACATCGGTATGCCTTGGCATAAGCCTCACACTATCATTGGTTAGGCACCTTTAACCTAGATGTCATTGCCTCATGAAATTAAGAAACATGGTTTAGTCATTATAATAAGACCTTAAAATGTATTATGTGTCCTGTTAATTATAACCGAACTATATGTGTTTTGATTCCTTTCAATAGGATATGTAGGAATCCTTTTTATGGGTTTGATCATGACATAAAAACAACATTCATTTCCATACACAATAGTAAATTCCATAATGTCTCATTGTGTGGCTTAAAACCAATATCAGAATGACCAAAAATTTAAGAATATATAATCCACATATAATCATACCATTGATAGAGAACCTAGTATACATACACATTCCTTCATTAATAGAGAACCTCGGTTACATAAATATGATTATGAACCCACACATGTGAATAATTGATCAATAATTCAAGAGTGACCCATGTCATACATGGAAATGAAAAAAGGATTTGCGACATGTATTATATAAATTCAATAAGAAAGTACCATAATAGGTAATAGATTCCCCCAAAAAGGGTATGATAATCCCAACCTCCTATCCTCTCATCCAATTTGAAGTCCCTAAGTGTTGTTGGGACATTTCTCAAAAACCAAACTGCTTTGGAAAGTAGATTCATGAAACAACTCGAATGGGGAAACCGTTGGGTGTTTTTGGCTCCATGAATAACTCATTGAAATCCAATTGAGAATGGTGAGCCCAATTTGAGTGATTGTGAAATATTCAAACCCCCACAATTAGTCATATAAGGGACACCATAATTTTAATAAGAAAATAATAGTGAAGCTGACCTCAATCCTTAACAAATATGACTGTGTCACCATTATTGAAATCCTAATTCTATACCAAAATGAAAGAGGGGAAAATAATGTGATTGATGAAAATTTTCATCATTAATGGATATGATACTTTTATGGGGTATTATTTTGTGTTTTGGTCACATTTATTGAAGGAACCTTTCACCCAAACTCTATTCCATCTAATAGTGTCTCACGAGTTCTCAAAAATGTGAACATCAAACACTACACCAGTCGGGCCCTAGACCGAACAAAGGACTCCATCTCCCAACTAGTTCCTTCAACATCGGGTTTCAAATTCAATAGTTGTGGAGTATAGTCAAATTGGTACACTTCCAACCCTAGAGATAGCTAGATTGGTACTCTATCTTTTTAATACCCATCTTCCATCTGCTCAATGATGGTTTTCATTCTAGAACCATAAAGACCAAATAGACATATCAAACTCATTCGACACCCTATCCCTGGAATGTGATAAGGATTTCCTACCTTACCTTGTGTAGGATGATGAATTGGACTCTAGTGACATCAACCGAATAACACAGTGGTCCTTACCAATGTCCCTTTCCAATTTTCATCACCACCAATTCCATTTGGCCCAGTATCCTCACCATGAAGAGTATTCCACCCCATGGGCTCTAGCTGAAGTCATATGGTTACGGGTCCCTAGGGAATCTCGTAGAGGGAGGAAACTATAAAATATTGAGAAATATATCATTCTAATTCCTACTGAAGAATCATACTAGGTAAATATGGACACAACCTATGGGAAGAAGGAAATTCATGATGATTCATATCAAGAATGTGAGTCAAATAAAATGGAAAAAGAGAAAATGAAAATCCCAACTCATAATTATTAATCTCATTAGTCAGATATGGTGGAATATAAAAAAATTAAAATCCATGCTCACAAATATGAATTCTTATAGTAAAATATAGTGGAAAACTATGAGTATATGAAAATCTATGTAATTTATTTCAAGCCCACCAATCAAATACAGTGGAAAACTATGAGTAGATGCAAATCCATCCATGTTCATATCAAGACAACCAATCAATTATGAACGATATCAATAATAATATACAAATAACTACTTCATTATATGAACACCATTAGGAAAATACATTGAAAATTGGAGGACATATTCACTGTATCTTGACAAAAAATTTAGGGTAGACTCTTATTCCATCCCCAAAAACAAAATGGTTATAAATTCCCATTCCCACAAAGGATTTTTCTTAGAACATCTCAAAAAATATGGAAGTCCATACATCAATTCCAAACCATATCCTGCAATCTTTCCAAGATGTGATCACGTTAGTGGAAATCATAAGGATTTGGGCCAATGACCTGACCTCCTCAAGTGGGGTGACTCATCCATATAATATCATGGACACTCAAGAACATACATGAATATATTCTCCCTTTACAGAGGATCATAATAAATATTCAACCATAATGGACAACTATATTGGGCACAAATACTGCTTCCAATGGGGGATTATGAAACCAATTTAGAGGCCACTCTAGGGAAGGCATATATCCTTGCTGAAATTTCGGAAGCTCTTAGGCATGATCAAATAGTATAATGGGAGTTTTTTGAACCCATTCTCACGCATAACAATATCTATTCACAACATATTTGTCTAGATTCATGTGGAATAGCATCAAAAATAAATCCCACCTAGGATAGCTCAAAATCCAAGAATTTTCTTACAACATCGCTCTGCTAAATGCTGGAGTTCTAGAGGCCATAAAAAATTTGTCACTATTTTCTCATAATCCTACCAAGATATTACCAAATTAAAAAATACATAGTTTCATTTGTGATGTTACTCCCCATGGAACAACTACCAGTAGCTATGGAGGTCCTTCTGAGGGTGTTCACCATGAACAATATCCTCATGGGCCTGATCTGATTGATCCTCAGATTTCATCCCTTGATAATCACCATTCTATCCCTCTTCATGGCTAGAAGATCATTAAATAATATGTTTGTCCCATTAATATATAAAATATGAGAAATCCCATTTATTCAAAATAACATGGAAATATGGGGTCAGTCATGCTTGATACCCTATCAATGATAGGAAGCATCATTTCACAACTAGAATATGTCTTGAGTCAATGTTCATCCTTTGAAGAACCTCAAGACCATTTTCATGCCAAGGAGACACCCACTAGCCAGGTTGGTTGTGGAAAAATATCCAAGAATCATTCCTTTTGGGCTAATCAAGTAGAGGAGTCTAATTTCAAAGAATAAATGGATATTTTTATTATAAGAATAAAATTTTATAGGGATGGTATACCCATTATCTTTCATACCTCAGTCAGTTTTATGTTTGAAATTCCAAAGGAATCTTAAGAGGAGATCATACACAAAATCCTTCTGAATCTATAGACAACTATCCACCACCTGAGTGTGATGTTCTTGCCTTACAATGGGTATCTAGACCTTGTCAAAGTACTCAGAGATATTAATCATCAAATTGGCTTGGAATACCTTCATTCTACCTGATGAACCTGACTAGAGAAGTAGTGGAAAGATCTTTAGGTGGCATGCCTCAATTCATTTCACAAGTTACATCGTCTAATGATTAACGCACCACCTATTGTCTGTATATGAGGATGTAGGAACATAGAACTTTTCATTTATCCTCACGAACATATCAGTATAACCCACTAGAAATTAGATCATATAATTTCATTACTCTTTGTTGCAAATTAAGTTGGACCCCTTCTTAGGAAATATGGTGGATACAGTAGGAATGATCCATGAATAATTATCCAAATCATTAGGCCTGATGAGAGAAATCCTTCTAAAATACTCTTGAATTATAAAAATGATAACATTAATACAACCTCTCTCTTTAGGTAATCCAATCGACATGCATTTCTAATGTCTTCATAAGTGAGAAATTCACTTGAAAATCCTGCAGTACACTCATCTCACACTATAACAAGGACATAAGAGATAAATAGAGAAATGGTTGTAACAGAAGGCATTGTAGTATGGAATCACCCCTAGCCCATAGGGATGGGGGAATTTTTATCACAAAATCCTCTTCAAGGATGAAAAATTCAGCCTGAGGCACAAGAAATTAATGAATTGGAGAAACCCCATCCCACAGAGCAAGGTGAATTTTTACCTCAATCTCCCCTTAAATAGGAATCCGTCTTTCCCTATATAGTGAGGATGAAAAGAAATAATATCTCACATTTCATCCCATCTCACCACTCATTTCCCATAAAGGGAAGCATAGGAATAGGTTTTTTGGAGTTTCTGTCGAATTCACTCATTACCAAGAAGCTCGAAGAGTATCATATAAGGGAAGGGAGAGGTCTAACAAAGAGAAAACAACCCTATTACCATTTGATAGCCACTAATATTTTTATAATACATTATAAATTGATGAAAATTGTGGGAATCAAACTTGCATATGGAAGCAAAGATGACACAAACACATAGGATTAGGGACCTAATAGTTCCACCCGATATACGATCTACACTGAGCTAAATGAATAAGGTTTTCATATCCAAAACCATAGAATCACCCTAAATTTAGGCACTCCATAGACCGATCCATTAGTTTCTCCTTAATAAACACCCACCAAAGAAAAGGGGAAAATCAAGGTCACTAGTGACCCAAATCATTAGTAGGTTAATATCCTCACACATGATGAGTGATTCACATGGAACGGGGAATAAGTGAAAGAGTTGAGGAGACTCAACATTGAATTGATCTAAGGTAGCATTCCTACCGATTTTTCTCCATGTGAAGATCCTCAATGAACAATTCCAATAGGTGTACCTTAATAATAAGGGTTCATCCTAGTGGATGAAGTAGGTCCAGGACACCCACCCAACTTGGTTCCTAGAACAACATTTTACCTGGACCTAATTATTGATGGATACCTGGATTTCCCTCCATATAGGAAATAACTATAACTAATTTAATAAAAACCCTTTAAATATTTCCATGGTTAATTATGAGCTGTAAATAGTTGCAGAAATGGTGCATTAGTTCCTATGTATTGCTGCACCTATCCATGTTAATGGTTATCCAAATATTCATCAAGGGCTTATTGACACCATCGATTCATTGGTAACTCTATTTGAAGCTGTGGAGGAATGATGTGAACCAATACAATCAAAACAAGTACCTTACCCTAAATGGGTGACTGATACCCTGCTCTTGAAAATTTTTGAGAGTTCTATGTTTCTGATATTCAATTGCTCAAGAGACCTGAAACTACATATGATGCACTTTTCATCCCATCATGATTCTATGATGTGAACTCCCATGCAACTAGAAGTAGTGAAACGTGTATGCTTCATGAGAACCTTTCAAGGGTTTTCCATCATACGGTACACCCATTTTTTTGTTCAGTAAATGACATGATTGGAAGACCTTCGTTGGTAGTTCAACTTTTATTTTATCACAACACTGAAATAAATGAAAATCCTTGGCCTCTAAAATTGAAAATATCATGAGAAAATGAGAGTCTCATATTTCATTTCCATGTTAAAAGGGATGACCAACTCCTTAAACCTACCACTTCCCCAAGAAGACTTATTCTAACTTTGTATATATAACCTCAATAATGAGTTGTAAGCACTACTTATCCTAGTGAAGTATGACAGTGGGTTTCATGATTTTCCACCATTTCCCAATGACTGGAATATTCCATAAAACTGACTAAGAAAAAGTTTGGAATGACTCCACCTCTCTTGCAGAAAAGAGCTTTAATGGAATAGGTGAAATCTGTCACACTTAATATTGCCTCCACACCATCCCCAACTCCAAAACCTACACCATATCACACATCACCACCTGAGCATTAATAGTAAGACCTACAATGATAATATTATTAGAGGGGACCTAGAATAAATTAATTCAATGATATAATGAAAAAATTTAACTCGTTTAAAGATGTTCAAGTTCGTGGGTACTTTATAGTCATTATGGATAATGATTTTCTTTGCCTTCAAAATCCGAAGAGGCCTGACTGGGTAGCTGTCGATGATTGGCTATACTTTTTCCCTTCTATAGGATGTTGGTGAACACTATTCAGGAATTATTAATCTTCAAAGGCACCCTATAAAAAATGGTTCACTCAGGGATTGTAAAGTTGGGGGAACCACCAACACAAGTAGAATATATTTCCGCTACTACCCCATAGAAAGGAGATTAGTGGAATAAAGTTGTTATTAAAATTTCGTAGAAGTTTTAATTTTAGATTAATTGAAATAAAATCAATCAAACTCCTGATATTATTCAAGAACAATTAAAGAAACCAACTGTGCCCCAATCTACTTCTATTGCGACATAGCTGACATCGTCGGCACCAAAAAAATCCAAAATACATCCTTTCAAAAAAACTTTCTCTTCAAGGTAGAGATCAAACATAGGAGGATGAACCTCCATCATGGTAAAAATTTTCTTAAACCCTATTAGACATTATGCCTTTAAATTTTAAACAACAGGCACTACCCCTTCAAATAGTACCACCAGAAATTTCTGGAAAATAAAAATCCTCATCGAATGAGGAATTAATCTTCAGTTACATTATTGTTATTTATTTAATTGATCTATTATACAATTATGAGTATAGATTTGAACCTAAGTTCCATGCACCCTATTTTTTAACAAGAGTAAGAGGCCATAGGATCCAAGTATACTAGTGAAGGTGCGGTTGTGGGAGGAACCGAAATTCATTCCATGCCCCTACTGAAACAGTTAATGTTGTAGAAACACATGGAAGAGCCCATCAGTGATTCAAATTGGAATATAAATCCCCTTATATATTCAAAAATCCACTCTAACCTAATCACTTTAAAATATTAACTAGAAGGGGTACATGTTTCCGATGACCCTCAGTGTGAAAGTAGACCTACCCAGCTTAACCCACTAAGGATAAGATCAACTTCAACTCCTGTTTTAAGGGTCAATGTATCTACATAAAGTATTACAACCACTAAATCTAATGTAAAACAACATACCCATGTGGGGAATCATAAAACATTATACTATAAGTATGATATCTTGAATCAGTTATCCTTGGAATTGGCTAAGATTTCAATTCCGGATGCCCTGAACTTATCAAATGACCTCCTAGAAGCACCCGTAAAAGATTTTTTAAGACCCTAGTAGATTTAATATAAGTTTTCCTCTTCCTAATTATATTATATAGAAAAAAATCCTTCATAATTTCACATGGTTATTTATGACACAACGATTCACTATTCAAATGCACCCTTACACTCCTGTTTTAAACCGGTTTTCTAATGAATATTTCAAATAAAATAATAAATTTCACTTTCTGTTTTAATAAATGAATAAATTTTAATCACTATTAAAATGGTAAATGTTACTTGTTTTTATTATTTCAATGTAGGAGGAGATGATTTTGAGGGCCCTTGATGAAGTGGGAGAAAAATGGGCCAAAATTGCATGGATCCATGAAGAACTATCCAATATTGTTCTTGTTTAGAAAATTACATGCATCCAAATGGGCTCATATTTTGGGGTAGGGTCCAAACTTTAATGGGATACATTTCAAATTAAAGAACTGAAGCCTCCATCAGCCTCTACGATTCCCATACAAACTGATCTTTCCAAGGAATCAAATCTACACAAATTCAGATGCAGTGTTCTGTATTTTAACAATATCTCGAGTTGTATATTTCCAAAGGGTTCCAAAACTTCAGAGTAGATAGTAAAGTAGTGGGGATAAAACATTTTTATTTTCTCAAAGGTGAGATAATTCTATCTGGAAGCCAAAACAAGTGGTACAAGTGGGTTGAAGAAATTTGTGTTCCTTAAACCGCCTTCCCACTTTGCCTATAAATTGGTACCTTGGGCACCCCATTTGGTAGTTCTAATAAGAGGAAAGGTGCATCCATTTTGGATTCCAAAATAGGTATTTTCATCACTAGAAGTTATGGAGGCTATAGTAAGTTCTACTTCAACATCTTCTTCTTCCCCCCCTCCCATGGATTTTGAAACCCCTTGTGATCACCCGGGGAGGAACGTGATGTAAATCCCAAGCTTCATGTTTGTAATATTTGAATGATATTTTTAATTCCATATTTTTATGTTGTTTTTAATACTCATATATTATTATTTTATTGATTTATTTATTGGTATCTCATGCTCAACTCATATGATCATGTTTGGGGGTACCCATTCGTGTGATGTTTCACACATCGTTCACCAATTCCTATCCCCCCTTTCAATTTCAGTGTTTGTGTGGTTCATATTGGTCAATTGAACTCACATAAAAACTATCAAGGTCATGTACATTTATTTCATGGTATTACTATAAAATAACATACACACTTGGTGTTCACATCAAGTTCTTCGTGTGTTTCCTTGGTGAGTTTCTGTTATGATGTCGAACACAAATCACCCAATCATCAGCAGTGTCCAGTGAATCATTGTGTGTTTTCAAATAAACCCTAGGAGGTATCCTAGTATATACTCAATAAAATTATTGTTCTAGGTGTTAAAAACCATGGATTAAAAGATCATAACCCTATATCATGAAGCGATGAAGGATGAACGTCATGAGAGTACCTCGGGTTGATCACGTTTAATCAATCTTGTTTACTTCTAATTTGTTTTATCACTTTAATTTTCTATTGTCATCTTTTATCATCAAACCCAAGTATTAATAAACCCCATAAAACATTATAATTTCATAATAGAAACAATATTTTTAAATTAATGATCTAATGCTCCGTTGAGAGACGTCCTAAGGTTCCTGTTGTACTGCAGAAATTCTAGTCAAAATTAAACAACTAATTTGACGCACTCGACAAAGAGATCAGTTATCTACTTAATAGACCAAGAATAAGACGCCACTATATAGGGACACATCAGACCCTTCTACTTGTCTTTAAGGATATATGGTGCTGATGTCTAAATATTTTTCATTGAAAATGGATCTGGAGTTAATCTCATTCTAGTAAACATGCTTTGCCGACTGGGATACGGTGATGATAACTTAGAGGCTTCTGCACAAACACTACAAGGATATGAAAAAACTGATCAAAATTTTCTGTTCCAAATAAAGATCAAGTATCAATTTGAATACCTCATATCTAACCCATAATTTTTCACTGTTTGGTAGGATATGACCTTTAGTTTCTTTATAGTAAGACCTTGGATTCGTAAATACAAAAAATCTTCTTATCATGCCATCAATGTATCAAATAATTCATTAATTAAAAAATCAATGTGTTTCAAGACAATAAGGCCCTTTTTGAATCATATGAGTCCCATTATATAAATTAAAAATTCTATTAGAGGGAAGGGAAACAACCCTTGGTTGATTATTTTTCTTGGGTCACTACCATGAATGGGTTATAAATGATCTTATCCAACCCCTTCAAATGGATTGGTGAATATTGTGTGTTAACCATAAATCAGGTCGAGCATATGAGTCCCAATTTAGGTGCATATTTAGAGATATTCATGAAATTGGTTATGAAAACTATTTCTAGTGGTGTTCAAAGGTTTTCTAACTCCCAATATAGTGGTGAAATATCAGATAAAAATTCCTTCACTCCATCCCTAGAGCTCCATGAAATCCCTGCCTCATCAGTTTAGTTAGAGGAGGTTTTCATGTCACCCTAATTTTATGAAGATTATCCTTCTCCATCCATCATTTCATCCCATAAAATGCTTCAAGGAGTTCCCACATTGTTAGTTAGGTCAGAATAAGTTTCTTCATCTTCTGAATTCCAAGATATCAAATCCTATTATAACTCTAGGGAGATTCTCCCGTCACTACCTCCTCCCTATGTAATTAGATGAAGAAGATGATGAGGAGAAGTAAATATGGGCACAAAAGAAGAACGATGACCCACTTTGATCATTGTAACCAAGTATTTTAAAGGAAAAGAGGAGTATGTATCCTTATAGAAGTAGCATCAACAACGTATTAACCTAGAATTACACTGAATGTATAATCCTAAACCATGTGGTGGCCACTCTCCACTTGGGATTTCTAGAGGACCACTGGGGCTTCAAGGTAATTGCCATAAGGATGAATCCAACACATGGTTCCAAAAATAAATTTGAAGTTGATAAAATCATTATATATAGCTTCATTTTAGTGGTCTAATATAAAAAATTGAAAGATAATATTTTCCATGTCAAGAAAAAGGGTGGGATAATTTGGGTCTACATCGATTCAGAGATATGAACTAGCATTGCATAAAGGATGATTTCATATTTCTAATCACATAACTACTGATTGATTTGACAACTAGATGTCATGCCACCTCCTTTATGGATGGTTATTCAGGATACAATCAAATATGAATAGATCGTGAATATTAAGAAGCAACCACCTTTAGGGTACCCTGGGAAGTCTTTTTTTAATGGGTAATTCCCTTTGTATTGAAGAATGTTGGTGATTTGTACCAATGTTCAATGCATCTTATCTTCAAACCCTTATAAAGAATGTTTTAAAAATACTACATTGATGATCTAGTGGTCAAATCTTGGTATTAGTATACCAACTTGGATGATCTTGAAATCATCTTCAACAAACTGTAACAATATACCGTAAAAATGAACCCCTTCAAATGTTATTTTGACATTCCCTCAGGAATGTTTCTCAGCATTTCCATATACTATCCTGGCATAAAATTAAAACATGAAAAGACTAATTCCATCCTTATTATATCATCTATAAGAAACCTTAATGATTTGAGAGTAATTTAAGGACACTTGGCCTACATCCATCAATTTATTGCTCACGTTTCAGGAAAATTTATTCCCTTAACTTGTTTGATGGAAAAGGGGGTTACATATCAGTGGAAATATGATTTTCCTAAATAATTCAAAATTCTCAAGAAATAACTCTTTATCATGCTAGTATTAATGTAACCATTCAAAGTAAGACCGCATATTTTTTATTTGAAAACATTAAAGAGATGACTGGGTGCCTTCCTAATGAAAAATAATAACACCAGAAGTGAAAAAAATCCATTATTACCGCATATGAACCATTCCTGATGCTAATAATCATTATTTTGATATTAAGATGAGTTATTTGATGCTAATGTTTGTGGTCCATAGGATGAGTCACTACCTATATAATGATGAGGTCGTTTGATCTCTCATAGAAATCTACTCAAATATATTCCAATCTGTCTGATGTTGACCGAGTGTCTGTCATAGTGGGAAGTCATCCAACAACAGTGTGAAATTTAGTTCATTCCTTAGAAAAGAATGAAAGTCCAAACATTAGTAGACTTTCTATTATAATATCCCTCAACAGAAATGACTTCATTAGATACGAAATTACCAGATGAAGAGATCATCTATGTTCAAGAGGTCCCTCAGATATGCTAGATGTATTTTGAATGTGCATCCATAAGATTGATAGGGAATAGGATGGAAGATCCCATGCTCAAAAAAGTGGGGATATGGGTCATTCTCATTTCCATAGAAAATGCAGTTCCACCTTAATTATTCCTATTTTCATAAGGATTCCTGAATAATGAAGTGGAATATTAAGCTCTTGTTTCAGGGACCAAGCTAGAAATTTAGGTAAAATTAAATCACTTAAAGATAAAAGGATATTCAGAATTATTCTTCAAGTAGGTCAATTTTGATCATTCCATAAAGAAGGAATAGTAAATCCACCTACTAAACCATGTACAAGGATTAATGGTGGAATTTCATTCGGATATGATATTGACTCACATTTCATGGTTACAAAATTACCAAGCCAATAAAATAGAAAATATATCCATATCTCAAGAAGATCTAGACTGGGATAAAAAATTCATCAGTATTTCACACCTCTTGATAGTATCATATTTCCTTAGGTATAACATGGAAGATATCTATAAAGTTAGCCACATCCCAAAATAGAAATATCCCACCACTAGCTAAATGATACCCATTACATAATTCATTCAAAATGGAGTACTCCCACTGGAAAAATCGAGGAAAGTGAATATCCAAATATGAGAAATTAACTTTGTTCTATATGATGACATGAATCATCAAACCATACTATATAAGAAGGGCCTTGATGGGGTCCTTCTACGGTGAATTGATGGAAAAGAGACCTCTTATTTCATGAAAGAAGTGTATAATGGAGCTTAGGGTGTCCACCGGCTGGGGTTATATATTTCCAATCAAATTTGGAATATTGGGTAATACTAGACCACAATTACATATGACTAAACTGAATTTATAAAAAAGTTTCATTCATACCAGGTTCACACCAACCCCAGAGTTTCTACACACATACAAATTCTCATGGCCATATTCCATATGGGTAATGGACATAATGGTGTCATATTCCCAAACTATGGCCAAACAATTCAAGTACATTCTCACTATAAAAAACTTATTCTCCATGTGGTCCAAAGAATTACCCATAAAAGCAGTCAGGGCAAGGAACATTTTAATCTTCATGAAATCCAATATCATCACCAGATTTTGTGTCCCTCATACAATATTGACGGATAATGAAAAAAAAATTATCTTATAAATTAGATAACCTATTTCAGGATTTTAATATCAAGTCCAAACTTTCATCCCACCCCCATGCAGCAGCTAACATATAGATAGAGGCCTTCAACATGAATACAACACTATAATTTATAATATGGTAAATAAGGATTAAAATATATTTTGGACCAGTTTATGGATTTCTTGTCAGCCTACCCAACCATGACCTTCACAACCACACAGGAGACCCCATACTCATTAGTATAATGGAGAGGGGAAGTCATTCCCACCAATGTTGAATTTATCTTAATGTATGTTTCTATTCGAGATCAGTTATCCAAATATTTGAAACACCAAAAATGGTAATATTAATTGTAGAAACTATATGAAAATATATTTTATGGCTTAAATCATTTGGAGGTTCATTAAAATAAAATTTCACAAGACAGTAATAAAAAAATTAGCCTATGGTATTTCTTCAAGGGATATATTGTATTGGTTCTGAAGACTCCAATGATACATAGAAATTAACCTTAAAATATGCAGCCAAAGTGTCAAGGAATTTATTCCTTACACAATGTATACTATAATGGAGCCTATTCTTTGATCATGATGATGAACAACTTACTAAAACTCCCAAAAATGTGAGGTTTCTCAATAAATACTTCTTTGAAAAAAATAGAAGCAGATCATATGCACCACATGAAGTTAAACAGCAAAGATAGTCTTTGTCACCTAACTTTAAAAATCATAAAACATCATCCTTATTTCAACATAATAAACTAGGCAACACCAATATCCTTACTACATGATGTTAAATTTCCCGATATATGTCCTTAAAAAATGACATTAAACTATTGATGTGTCCCATAAAATAAACATGGGATACCTATTATTGAAAATTCAAGATGTTTTGATGTCCTCACCTGTGAAGAAACAACCCCCAAAATTAGTATTCCACCAAGATGAGAATCAAGAACTAAGTATGGATTGATTCCAATATTTATATGAGATACCATGACACCTAGATATCCAATACTAGGATCAACTGCAGTTCTTTTTCATATCATTCACACTACACAATGTTAAATTGTGAAGCTGGTCTTTATCCCATGACCTTAAGAAGTATGACACATAATCCATTTCACAATATGAAAAACTGTGTGAAATAAAGGTTCTTATTTCATTAAATTAAACTACATGGTAAATTTCCTTAGAATAGGATGTTGAACTATAGTTGTGTCCCATAAAAAATCTTATGAAACTTTTTTTCGCAATTGAAATATGTTTTGATGTCCTCACTAGAGAGGATACCAGACCCTTCATCACTCTTACACCATGTCAAATCTCAATAACTACATATGTTTTGATTCATGTCCTCACTAGATACATAGTGATGCCTGAATCTCCAATCATAGTCCCTTCCATAATTATTTTACCCATTGTATCGTGTGCATGATGTTAATCTCTATAAATGCTCTTCATCATGTGACCTCAAAAAGTGTGGCACAACATCCATGTCACAGGATGATAAAAATTTTAACACAAACTTCCTCTTAATAAGATTTAAAATTTCATAATATATTTATCATGACTTCATTACTTTAAATAGCACAAATATGTCTTTAATGCATGGCATTAAACTACACAGGAATCATGGTCTCACTGATGGTTCACCGCACACGCCGGAGATCTTTGCAATGGAAATATAAAATTCTCATATCCTGGTGTTAGAGTAACATCCACCAAGGGAATATCTTCATATAAGAACTATGTATTACATTATTTTCATAATTATGAGATAAATATTGAAACCTAGACCCTATTTCATGGTCCCAGCTGTTAAATATGGAAAATTCCCTCTCCAATGCATATAGATGAAACTGATACAGGGGGCTCCAACATAGGTCCTTCCCTTTATCTGTATATTTATAATAAAATGTCCTCTATTGACAAACGAGTTAGATATTTTCATGGAATAGAATTAACAACTATGTGTGTCTTGATTTCTATCCATATTGGATATATAGTGATACACGAATCTTTAATCCTAGGTTTGACCATAATAATAAACGCAAGTAAGAAATATCTCCTCCATTTGTACATGTCAAACCTACATAGTGAGCCTTTTTAGAACTAAATTTTCCTTGATTCATATCATCATAGGATACATAGTGACACCTAGATCTCTAATCGTAGGTTCAGCTATGAAAATAAATGGGAAAATTTCTCCCCTCTATGTAAGTTTTAGTCTTTCATTAATACTTTTTTATTCAATAACTATGTATAGATTGATTACTATTATCATAAGATATGTAATGACACCCAAATATCAAATTCTGGTTCTAGCATCAAAAATTTAAAATGACACATCCCTATGTTTGAGCCAGACCTATATAGGGAGCCTTGTCTGAACTACGTGTGTCTTGATTCATATCATCAAAAGATCTATAGTGACACCCAGATTTCCAATCCCATGTTCATCTAGGAAAATCAATGTGAAAATGACCTTTATGTATGTATATTAGACTTTCATGAATATTTTACCATTTATAACTATGTGTGGCTTGAGTCGGACCATAATAGGATATGTATTGACACCCGAACCTCTAATTTCAGGTCCATCCACAACTAGTCAAAAAATTCCTTTGTGTGTACGGATCAGACCTACATAAAGGTCATGTTCCATATCTATGTACAAATTGGTTCTCACTATAATTAGATATGTATAGATTCTTGGATCTTACATCCAATTCTAGCGACCACAAAATCAAAATTCCTTTATCTTTCATGTTTATATCCATTGTGTGGTGGAGTAAAACTTTTTCACCCCTTTTTTATCACAACGAGCATGTATCATGTGGGCTTAGGAGTTTTGGTAAAGGATTCCCCATGTGATTAAGGTATATCAATTCACATTTGGGTTACTATGGTCATGGTGGAAAGACCTTTAAAGGCACAACATATTTCCTTGCCACATGACATTAAACTACATTGTTAATGTAAGTTCAAGAACTATGAGTGGATTGATTCCTCTTATCAAAGGATACATAAGGATGCTCAAGTATTTAATTATGGGACTAACCGAAATATTTTCTCTCGACATTGGCGAAGATACATCTTTACCACATGATGTTGGACTATAAGGCTGATATCCTAACCACAAAACAATCAACTGCATTGAAACACAATAAATACATGTGAATTGATTCTTTAATTGATGTGATATGTAGGCATTCCAAGAGCTCATGTACTTTCCCTAGTCACTGGGTAAAAAAAATCCCCCATATTCTACATACAAACAAAGATCTACAAAAAATGTCTTAAATTTGGGTTCCCTCGTTCCGAGATCCATCAAGGAAATATAAATGTTCTCTCCAACATATGAGTTTGATCCATGTAGGGAACTCTACACTCCATGAACAATCACAGTCTTAATTCTTTTTAAATATTTGTAAACATTCCTCCAATTTAACATACTTTGTGTCCTGGGAAATTTTGGGTCTACACCACCTTTCTCTAGCCATCAAATATTGACACTCAGTTTCTTGAGAACACATTTTTTTAATATTCATAATATTCTTCTATTGACTATGCATAAGTCACCCAAAAAAAGACCTATAAAACTTAGGAAATTTTTTCCTCAAGTGAGGAATCTTCTTTCTCCATATGCCCCAATAATGTTTTTTCATTCCATATAACATCCCCTAATCGGAGAACCCCCAAGATCATGGTTTTACATTTCATTTAACCCTCATTCCATAGGTATGTTGAAACATCCCATCCCAATGAGCATTTTATTACTAATAATTTCCATCACCTAATGGTCTTATTCGTATGACCTAAAATAGAAAGACCATATGTCATCCTTACTGCATGATGTTAAACTACATCGTTGATGTCTAAGTCACATGAAAATACATTGCACAATTTCCAAGAACAACATCTAAAAGGATTTATTTTATCACAGGATATGTAGTGATTCATTATTCTTTAAATTTTGGTCTATACATAACAAAAAAAATGTGCCCCTTTTCCAGAATATGGGTTAGGCCTGTATAAGTAACTTTCAAACAAGAACTATGTATTGACTGATTCTCTCTTTGACTAGATACATAGTGCACATAGATCCTATATCCCAGTCCATACACACCAAAAAAAATCCCCCCACTCTCCTATGTAAGAGCTTGATATTCATAAGAGGGTCCAATATGAAACCCATGTTTCTTGTAAGCCCGTATTAAAAAACAAATTCCCCTTCCCCACACAAAAGTTTGATCAATGTGTGTACAATACTTCTCAGAAATACATATTTCCTCATTCTCATTTTTAAGATATATGTATTAATTCCCAGATCATACATCTTGGGACTGTCCATAATTAAAAAAATACATTTGTTTATATGGATAATCATTGCGTAAGGAAAAAATTTCTATTCACTCTCAGGAAATTTTTACATGAAATGCTTTGTTTATATTTTGTAACATTCCTTTCACAAGAAAAATCTATGTTCAGGGATTTATGAATCTTCATAAGCCTCCTTGTCCATTGAAAATGGTGGTTTAGTTTCTAGAGGACACTATTATTTGAATATGGATAAAAATCATTAGTTAGATCTAATAAATTTTCCACAAAAATGACTTTAAAATGGAGGAAAATTCATATTTTGGAGATACCTCTTCTATATTAGTATTCCCCATAAATGTTCTCGCCACATATCACTCTTTATATTTGGAAACCAATAGATTATTTCTTACAACATTTCCCCTTCATTCCTGAAGATAACAGAATATTATTAATAATATTACCATGAAAATAGAAAATCATTTATCTTTCGCTAAGAGCTTAGTTACCTTAAATGGTATCCCTCTAATATCCTTTAAATAAGATAGAAAATTTCATGGTCCATGTCCTAGTCACAAAAAATTAAACTTCACCACACTCCAACACTTTTTTTCACAAGAAATATTTATGTAAGAGTGGTTTCTCATTCATGGCCAGTGCTAATAAATATTCCCTCATCATTTTTTGATATCATTCCATTAATAAATCACTATTCATGGTCCTGAGAAATATGAGTTTTCAAAAACTACATGGACATCATAAATGGAGGGTCAATGTCCTGAGGAAACCTTAGTTTGATTATTCATAATACTCCCTTGTCATCTCTACATAAATCACCTACAAAGGTCTATTAACTAGGGAAAAATTTGTTCCTAGGAGATACCTCTTCTATCTCCATACGACCTGACAAAATTATGATGGAATCTTTTTTTTTGTTTACTCCCCTTTTACTTGTACCATATTATGCCTTATAATTGGAATCTAAAAATAAGGTACTAAAAATACTCTATTCATGTCTAAAAAATATTAAAAAAAAATTCCAGAAAAATCTATCGGGGTGATCACTCCATAATTAATGGTTAAATCTGTTTAACCTATAACACATATTTCATTAGTCTGGATTTCAAGACATCAAATTTTCCACAAAAACAGACACAGTACTATCTTGTTTGAAAACCCAAAAAAGGAAACCCAGAATAAAATTTGAGTCCCAACACATTAAGCATATTCTTTGCATGGTTTAATAAAAAAATCGATCGATCGAAAGGAAAAGAAATAAAACATTTTAGGTTGAGAAACCACAATGGGTGTACAAATAAAAATTCAAGTCATTCCTGTTAAGACTTCGCCACAGTGGACTTAGGAAAAAATTTGGGTGGTAACTGAAAAGATGAATTGTTTATAGTGTTTTCTATGTAACCTTATCAACAGTAAAAATATTCCTTTAGAGTCTCATGGATCATGAAAAAATTAGGGTATTACCCCCCTCCCCCTTATATAGGAGTGGTACCCTTCAATGGATCCACAATCATAACATAAGGTGATTCAAAAAATGACCAAATTCTTCATCAGAATGGTCTACACTTCATCCCGATTGGAGCCTATTCTGATGGGGGCATTTATTGGGCCTTGAAAACTCTGAATAAAAGGAGAATAGGATTCCATAAATTTAATAAAGTTTAAATAATAAACTTGAATATGATTTTGAATAAAATTTTAAGTAATATGGGAAGTAGCAATTGAGGGTGAGGTTTTTCATAGAAAAACACACTATGTGGACCATCACTCTACAAGGTGTTATGCTTCTCAATGAAGCATCCAACGAATTAAATCTTTCATTGGAATAGATAGTACCACTAGAATCTGTTAACAAAATCAAATCATTTATGTGGTTGGGAGGTGATTTCCACTCCACAAATGACCATACCCCCAACTGATATGATGTTTACAAGAAACGAATGTGTTTTATGTCCCCCATGAATGAAATTTTTCATAGTCCTAATATTAATTCTTATGCTCCTATAAACGAAAGCCATGTGTCCAACCATAAACTATAGGATATCTCAGTATCTAGTTATCCTGATACTCTATAAAGGCATAAAGGATTTGCGAGGAAAAAAGAGATACATGTGATAAAACAAGGAAAAATTTGATAGAAAGGTGAAATAATAATTTATTCTCAGTATGTAATACCATTTCATAACATTGATAAAGAAAATAAATTCACATGGCCATCCAAAAAACCATAAACCCTTTACGAGCATCATTTCACGATGTGTAATTGAATAATCCATTTTGGGTCCACTACCCAATGAATCAAAAAACAAATAGTGATCCATGTGTTGTGTAGAAAAATACAAGTGGAACTCAACTGAACCTAGAAAAATGCTAAGCATGTGGAACCCATCCCAGTATAGAAATATTCTATGCTGGTGGAACCCAGGTCTACATTGAAAATGATATATATATTGTACCATCACCCATATATAAACATTCTATATGGAGAGAACCCCATCACACATAAAAACATGCTACATGGAAGGGGGAAATCTTGGGCGTTCTACTCTCCAAGTCCTATCACTTTCCTCCATTGTACCATCAAGCCCAACTATTTATTATCCCTTGACCATTGTAATAGTTTTAGGCCAAGGCATCTTCCAATGCCACCTGATATTTATGATTAGATCATTGGACACATCAGTGTGCCCTCTCGAGTATATATATCCATGGTAAGTAGAGTCATGTTGCTAGCCTCATTGACAAGGGGACCCTCAGAATGTTTTCAAGTTTATATTACCATTGTAATGGGGGTCCTGACCCTGTAGGTTATAATGTGGACCTCCCCATTATAGGTAGGGATAGGGAGGATCACACTTTCCTTTACCATTGATTCATTATGTATTTTACTCCTCTCTTCCAAAATAACCTAATGGAATCCCTCATGGATTAAGTCCCTATTATTTCTTATGAGAAGAGACACTTTTTATCCCCTTAACTAGCCTAGGGTACAATGAGAGGCGGATATGGGCATGTCAAAGAACTCTCTAATTCCCTCTTCCTTTAGGTCTAGGCCTCATCCACTAATGAAAAATATGGATCATGTGCTCTTAAGATCTATTTCTTCTTCTTATTTATCACACCGAGCATGACTCACATGAACATAGATCATAGTGGTGATCATAACATCCACAAAATCCCAAACCTCATATGTGAATCATCTGAAGATTAATCCCTAACCATTCCCAAACACTGGGAATCCTCATAATTATAAGACCCAACTTTCCGAACTACATTGGCTTTGATTCCTGGCTAACTGGGATATGTAGGAATCCTCCTTGAGGTCCAAACACAACACCCAAATTCAGCCTAATATTCTCTAGTCCATATTCTCAGTATGGTAGATTCCAATATGGAGGTCCATATTCTTTATAAGACTCTTTCGTCACCATCATTATTAGTTCATATTCATAATAAGATCTTACCCCAAATGGAGGACCATACTTCCTTAAGGTACTTCATCCTACCTAATCATAGATCCCACACTATCCTTGGTGGTGCCCCTCTCACCCATACTTCCTCACCACATGTCATTAATCTACATTGTTTGGTCCTTATCACATGACCTTAAAAGGTACAATGTCTCTAGTTAAGTGGAATAAAACTACATGGGTTTTGATTCATTTCATGAATATACATAGAAAGACCATCTAATGGGTTCTATCCCGATATCAAAATGAATTATGTCTCCCTATATGATAATAAAATTTAGATCACCAAATTTTGTGGCTTAGAACAAAAATCATAATGACCAACAATATGATAATCTCTAATATACATATAAATGTACCATTGATGGAGAACCTCAGATACATGTTGATTCTTTCATTAATGGAGAAACTCATATACATACAGATTATTCTTAACCCACACATGCTGATAATTTATTATTAATTCAAAGGGGACCCACATCATACTTTGGAATGAACATTGGATTGGTGACATGTCTTAAATCAAATCTATAAGAGTGTCCAAGAATAGGAAATATTTTCCCCACAAAAGGTTTGGATGGGACTGACCACCCATCCTCTCGACCAATGTGATGTCCCTAATCATTTTTTGGTCATCTCTCAATAACTTCTTACCTTTGGAATGTAGGTTTGTGAAACATCTCGAATGGGGGAATCATTGGGTGTTTTTAGCTCCTTGAATACCATGTTTGAAGACATTTGGAAATGGTAAAGTAAATTTGAGTGATTGTGAAATATTAAAACCCTCCACAATCAATCATACAGGTTACACCATGATTTTCATCAGAAACAACATTCATTTAATATTTTTCTAATCATGTGATAAGAATGAGCAATGTTTTATGCTTAAAAATGTGTTTTATAAACCGCAGTTTTTGTCACATGTTGCAGGCTTATTATTAAAATTAATTTATGTAACTTAAAGGTATTTAATTTTACTAAATGGATTATATATTTGGAATCATTTATTTCAAATTTTTTAAATATATCCCTTTTATTTTTGGTACATATGAATGGTATCTGTGGTAAAATTTATGACCTTCGTAGAGGGTAAATCCAGTTAATTTAAGTTAGAATTAATTCATAAGATAATAATTTTTCATTATAATTATTATTTGATGATTTTTATTCTACACATATCATTTTAGGATTTATATTGAATTTCTCAAAGGAAATTATTCCATGATAATGGCCAATAAAATGATTAAAATTAAGAAAGTTACAAAATGTCACTCACTTAGTTTCATATATATATTATGTGTTCACATAGGGAAAAAGTATTTAAGTAATAATTTTATTAATTATTTTGTTAGTATTAATATTATATTTTTTATGATAATTTAGTTCTAGTTTTTAGTGATTAAATAATTACATTAAATGGTTATGGAACACTAATGCTGCTCTAATTAATAAAAAATATATAATATAAAATGAAAAATAGTAAAAGTAATATAATTTGAGTTATTTAATGAGTTCCATGAGTTTTGTAGATAAATATGACATATTATTGTTCTATTAAAGAAATATATTTTTATTCTGACCATTTATTTATTTCTTTTATGCCAAAATAATTGAATAGTCTAAATTTGAAATAATGATATTTTATGAAAATAGTATTTTATTAAATTGCATAAAAATAAAAAACAATTATTAATATAGTACAATGGGGATAATATATGGTCTAAAATTTCATCCCATTATTGTTTTTGAGCCATTTAGAATCATTTTGTCTTAGAATGAATTTAATTTATTTTAATCTTTTAAAAAAAATACAAGACTACCCCTACCCTCTATTATAAAAGGGAACCATACTTTTATCTTCTCCATACAAAATTTATCTCTATATATTGACAAAAATATAACAAATTATCTTATATAATCCCCTATACACATTCTATAGGTTATTTTATTCCCAAAAGACCAACCATGTAACCCTCAAGAGGATATTAAAAGGAGTTATTTCAAAGAAGAGGTAATCTCTCTAACTGATCACATTATTTTTAATTATTATTTTACCTATTATAAATATATTATATTATTACTAAAATAAAAAATTTATTGTACCAAATATAATTATATGTTATTATTATTATTAAAACACCTTTATTCCCCCTCTTTCCATCAAATGGGAACTGAAAATATCACACGTGTGTACGAATAGCTTATCATCTCCACATATTGATGTAATTCATTTCCCATCACCCTAATTTATGGATGGTTATTGTTATGTTTTTATTATTTATATATTATATTTATGAAATAATTATTATCTTGTAATGATAATACCATATTTACCTTTTTACCTACAAAACTGTTGGAAAATGATAATTTCGATCATGTGTCACCTCCACCAAGTGATGTGATTCATTTTTCATTTCTAATTTACTTAGTTTATAATAAGGATGTATTTAATGAATATATATGATATATATGATATAAAATTTATTCTGAAAATGTTATTTGTTATTTTTATTTATTTTTTCTATCTGTTGAAAAATGCTAACAATGATCATGTGTATGTAGGACCTACCATCTTCAAGAATACTGTAATTTATTTGTCTATCACAACTTTTATGAATGAATATAAACATTTATATAATTAATATATATATAATTTTTATATAATTTTTAATATTTTATATATGATGGAACCATGATCAATGTGCATAGATCAAAACTAAGAAACTAAACCAAACATGAAAAATAAAGTAGTTATCAACCCGAATAGTGATTTTAATAAGAATTGTTAATGAATGTGTGATAAAGGTTTATAATTAAATAATATATGTTTTGATAGATATTAATATTTTCCTTTAATATATTAATAATAAATATATCTTAATTATATATTGGGATCCAATTTGTATGAATAAATTCATACCTAAGGTAAGGGATTTTCATCTAACTATTATTTCAGTGGGACACATGCCTTATACACCACCTGTTTCTTTTGTATGGAATATATACTTCCCATTAATTTATTTTATGATTATTATACAAAAAATTATAGATATAAATATCCATATATGGTTCTTTATTTCAGTGTTCTTATGATTCAAAAGTTACCAAAGTAGTAAGGGTTTTATATTACAATCACATTGTTTTTCAGGATTGTTTATGATTATGTTTATAATGATGAAATGTTACGATATAACTCCCAAGAAACTCATGTAATTTCATATCATCTATTTATTTCTTTAAAATAATTAATTAAATTAATTTTCATCACCTTATGTACTCAAGATACAAAAAATATGTTTATAACAAAAATTAACATCATTTCTATCGTTGGTAAAAAAATATTTTATATCCATATTCTCTAAAAATATTTTAAAAATAGTTGTTACTATTATATTTTGATCATTTAAATTAATTTTTACCCATTTTTTAATTTCTCCAAAATGGTTTAAAAAAATTCTAGTCATTTTTCAAATGTGGTACTTTTTGAATTTTTACCTAAAATGTGAAAAGAATGTAAACTTTTAAATTATATAGAATGAACATGATTTTCCATAATCATTATAGCTCAATATTTTGAACCTTACTTTAAAATTGTAAAAAATTATTTTCAAAGAAACTTTTAGCACAATATTTTTTAAATATTTTTATTTTAAAAATTCTTTTCAGAGTAGAAATGATATTTTCCCACAATAAATATTTCAGCAATCTTTTAAATAAATTTTAATATATGATAACATACTTTTATATTAATTATAATTATACAGAGGACATGATTGAATGATACCATTCATAATAAATATCTAGATAGATAATAATTATGTTTATGAGATGTTTATGAAACCCATTTATTTTTCAAGGTTTATTCTATAGTGAATTAGTTAAATGTTTATAAAACCTATTTTTTTTACCAATTACGATTTAATGATATGATGAATGTTTTAGGATATTTTGGATCACTTATGATTTTTTCATTATATGATGGGTGGTTATAATATAAACCAATTATGGTGGTTATGATATAACCAATGTGGGTGCTTATATTATAACCCATGACGGTGGTCATGTTATAACCATGTATGGGTGGGACCAATATCTCCCTCCCATTAATTGGGTAAAAATTGATATCTCTTGGGATAAATAGGACTAGAATGGGGAGTGAACCCAGTTCAGTCAAGGAATTTTTCCTCTATGATATTATTGGGAGTGATCCTTAACTACTTTATAGTTTGGATAGTGAACTTATTCCAATATGATATTCTTTTAAATGAGCCTTTAATACCAAGTAAAGTAGTTTTTATACTTATATGTATGCCACAAACATCTGTATTATCCTAATGTTTTTCTAACATGGGTCATGTTCTTTGATTCCTTTATGATTCATGTCTTATGAATTTCCATGTTTTACGCCATGACTCAAGATTATGATATGTGATATGTAGGGTAAGATTTTTAAATTTTATACTCATGTTCTTATATTATTATATTCATGTTATGCTAAATTGATCATTGATATATCCCTTGTTTAACCATACTAAGAACCTAATATTTACCATTATTAATTTTCCTTTCCCCATGTTATAAATAATGGAACTATATATGATATGTATTATAAGGGTTCTAATTATGAAGAACATAGTGGGATATGATGAATATATTTTATGAACTAGTTAGTTATGTGTACAAGTTTCCAAAGGCACTAGACCAATATGATTCTTCTAAAGATCGTTTTGTAATGTAATGATTATCAATCTATGAAGATATTATATCATTATATTTAATTTATGGGTTTCCATTATAGGTGTTACAGTAGGGTTTATTCAACATTTAGAAACTAGGATGAGATAACTTTAGGGACAACAATTGGGGTGAGTCAACGTATTGGATAAAATCTAAATGTTTTGGTAATTACCATGCATTAACTAGGTTTAAAATAATATTTCATAAAATAAGGTGTCATGATTGATATATATTATAAATATTTTCATTATTTTGGGTTTTTCCATGATGATTATTATTTCCCATACTATGATTTTTTTTAATAAATGGATATAACCCAAAGGAATCATGTTACTGATGAATGAGATGGAAAATATAATTATTTTCCCCCAAATAAACCAAATTTTTTTGGAGATAGATTGAAAAATTATAATGTTATTCTCACAAAACCTTTACAATCTATGAATCACACTGAGATTCCAAATTATAAAAGGAATGAACAATATTCTGTTGAGTGCTTTATAAGGAAACATCCTCCTTCATTTAGTGTATCAAACAATCCACTAGTTGATTAGAAATGGATTATTACCGTTGAAAAGATATTTTTCATTCTCTAGTTTTGGCACACAAAAATTTATTCTAGTTTTTTATCATTTAGTAGGCGAAGAATATTAATGGTGTACTCTTATAAAAATCATGAGGCAACATTAATAAATTCACTTTATGGAGAGGGATGAGTTAAGATATTATTTTTCAATACATAATTTTTCTCCTATTCATGATATGAAAATGGAGAAGGAATTACTTGAGATAAAGTTTAATAATGATGAATCTGTTGGTGCCTAGAAGGAAAATTCTAAATGACATGTGAGGTATACTTATGGTAATATAATCACAACTAAATTTTAGTTTGATCAATTCATAAGTATAATAAAACCAAGTATCTAAAGGAATCTAGCCTTAAGGGACTTCAGTAGCTATGAATAAATCATTTGATGTTCCATCAAGGTGGATATTTGGATTGGGTTCACCCATAAATCTCATGGTTTTGATATAATAAAATATCAAATTCAATAGAAATTCAAAAAACTATGAAGGGAGTAATATGAGCCTTCATTTATTCTAAAAGTGTGGAAGGAAACATGGAGAAATTTTATTAAGTAACTAGTAAATGTTTTATGTGTGGAAATTATGTTCAGCATGAAATTTAATGCTAAAATCATGTGAATAATTTAACTAATGTTACGAATAGAGATAAAGCCTCACATAATTAAACACACACACTCCATTGTTTTAAATATAAGGAGTATGGGAATTAAAAAACCAGTTCCCAAATTTGAAGGTTAATAATGATTGTTGACATAAATAACCTATTAATTCTGGATACTGAGGGAAATATCATGTGATCACAATTAATTATGAGAGGCATGATAGTGGAATTATTATATTCCACTCAAGACTAGATAATATCTTATTTTATTCTAGATCTACCCACTATTTTTTATCAAAAAAATGTTCTAAGGGTATCATAGTACCCCCTAAAATATTAGATGTTGAATTAGTATTGAAAATACCTAATGGCATGATAATCAGATCAAAAGTTTATGATTCTTCATTGGTTGATGTTTTTGGGAATGTTCTTCCAATAAATCTTATTATTATCTCTTTGGTTTAGTTTCATCTTGTCTTAGGAATGGTTTGTATTTATTTACATAAATCCAACATATAATTTCTAAGGAAGAGAAGTCATGTTTGATATTTTGAATCATCCTACAATATTTTATTAGTGCAATGATAAATATGAGCTTACAATAGAGATTATATATATCGTATGGTTCATTATTATTATTCAAAATGGGTGTTTATCTTTTATGGATGGGGAAAACTCAACCTTAGAGATATTCCTATTTTGTGGGTGTTTTTTGATGTCTTTCTGAATTAATTGTATGGTATTCCACTGAATCGTGAAGTTGAGTTTTCAATCTAAATCATACCTGGTGGTAAACCTATTTCAAAGACCTCATATAGAATGGCCCTAATTGAGTTGTAAGACTTTTAGAAGAAACTCCAATATGATCTTGAAATGGGATTCATCTGTCCAAGTGCATCACCATGGGGTTAAACAATTCTTTTTTAAGATGAAATATGGATCAATGTACCGTTGAATTATTTATCTATAACTTAACAAGATCAAAATAAAAAACAAGTTTCAACTACCCTATATTGATGAATTTTTTGATAAAATATATCGATTTAAATATTTTTCTAAGATTCACAATCATTCTGGATATCATAAATTGTGGGTCTAGAATGGTTCTATTACCAAAATAGCATTCCATGCGAGGTTTGTATGCTATAAATTTATAGTTATGTCTTTTTTTAATTCAAATGACGCCTCTATCTTCCTGTATCTAATGTATAGAGTATTTATAGATTACCTTGATTAGTTTTTGTTAGTTTTTATAGATGATATTCTTTTATATTAAATTATAAAGGAAGATCATGAATATAATTTTTGAATTGTTTTGAATAAAATAAGGAGAATATTTATAAAAAAATTTGTAAGTGTGAATTTTGGATTTTAAAAGTTTCATTCCTAGGTTATAAATCCCAAGTGATAGTATATTAGTAGATTCATCAAATAAATATGTTATCGAATGATGTCCCAGACTAACCACTATGACTGAGTTATATATTTTTCTTTATTTTTAAGGATAATATTAGAGTGGTGAGGAGAATTTACCTAAATTGTATAATACACTCAACAAGTTATCTCGAGAGGGAGCTAAGTTCCTTTGGATATATGAATTTGAATAAAATTTCAAGAAATTAAATATAAGGATAATAAATGAATATATTCTAACAATATCTTGTTATGGAGAAGGGATTAAAATCTATAGTGATTCATTCAATAAGGATTTGGGATGAGTTCTAATTCCAAATGATATAGTGATAGATTATGCCTTATTCCAATAGAAGGTTCATGAGAAAAATTAGACTAATGATTTGGAGTTTGAAATGGTATATTTTTCATCAATAATATAGAGTAATTATCTTTATAGAGAAACATGTGATATATATACATATCATAAATGATTAAAGTAAATTTTCACACATAAATAGTTGAACACATGCTAATGAATATGGTTATATGTGATTAAAGATTATATCTTTTCAATATATTACCACCCTGGGATAGAAAACGTGGTGGTAAATGATTTAATATAAAAGGATATTACTACCTTATCTATGATGAGGATAAAAAAAGATCCAATATTTCTACATTTATAAAGGATGGATCTTGAAATCATGAATGAAGTGGAAAAATTAAATCTTTCTCAAATGATTGTTCAACCATCCATCCAAGTGAATATGAAAGAGGCTCATAAGGAAGATATGGAACTACAATTTAAGGTAAGAAATTTTCATGAGTTTAACCAGGATTGTAATGGAATGATATGTTTTAGAAACCATGTATGTGTTTTGTTCATATCATATTTTAAGAAGGATATTTTTTATGAAGATCAGAATTCATCATTCTTTATTCAGAAAAGAAGTAAATGATGTATAGATATCTGAAGGAGTATTTATGGGGGGACAACATGAATAGAGATATTTTAGATTATTTTTTTTGGTTATTGGTATGTTAATATGTTATGTATTATAGATAGTGGTCAAAGTTTTTGTTACGAAAATTTCCCATTCCAGAATGGAAATGTAAAAATATCACCACAAATTTTGTCGTCAGACTCCCCAAAACATCAAAAGGGTATAATTCTATATGGGTTATTGTCAATTTCTTAAACCATTTTGCACACTTCATTTCCATTAGAGAATATTTCACTTTATATCATATTTCCAAAATTTATATTAAGGAATTTTTAAGGTTTTATGCATTACCACATTCTATTATATCTGATCAGGACCCAAGGTTTAACTTGATTTTCTAGAAAGTTATTTTGTGGTTTCTATATATAGAGTAGAGTTTTAGTACATAATTCCATCCTAATAAAGATGGTCATTCTAAGAGAAAAATTAAAGTCTTGTAGTATATTTTCATATCTTGTTCAATGTATTTCAATGGTGGTTGAGATCAACCCCTTTCTCTAGTAGATTATTTCTATAATGACATCATTAAATTAAGCATTAAAATGGATCATTATGAAGCCCTATATGGAAATAAGTGTATAACTAAAACCGAATTGTATGATATAACAGAATTAAATATTTTTGGACCTAATCTAGAAAAATAAATGGTATGGAAAGTTATATTAATTAGACAACACATCAGGTTATCTTATATTTGATATAAAATTTATCCTAACAATCATTAGAGTGACTTAGAATTTAAATTTGTGGAGAATGTCTATATGTGAATTTATCCATGGAATATGGTTATTGGATTTTGAAATAAGTTAAATCTAATACCTATTTATATTGTCCCTTTTCATATTATAGATCATGTAGTGATTATATCATGTCGCTTAGTGCTTCCACTAAACTACTCTCAAATTCTTGATGTGTTCCATGTATCTCTATTTAGGAAGTAAAAACCTGATTCCACAGATATAGAGGTTATAAAAATTGTACATGATATTTATTATAAATAAAAATATGTAGAAATTCTTGATCATGGAGATAAAATCCTATGGAATAAGTGTACTCAACTGGTGAAAGCTCTTTAGGTTAATCCCAAATTCGAAGAATCTACAAGTGAACCCAAGGTTATAATGTAAGAAAGATATCATCATTTTTTATATCAAATAAATTTTTAGGGATAGCTTATATTACACTCAACACAGAGTTTTAACGAACCATAATATACTGTTAAAATATTATTATTTAATAGGTACCTCCTATATGTTGGATTGATGGTTATGAATATTAATAACTAAATTATAAAACATTTATGGTTTATTAATGTATCAAAAAAATTATTTCATTACCAATTTATTATAAATAAAAATAAAATCATTTGAAATTAAAAGTGATATGATTCTAGAAACCTAATTCTATGCTCACAAACACATTTTATCTTAATACCTTAAATAAATAAATTTTGGTTAATTATTTTAATTATATATATACTTATATTATATTATATAAATTTTTTAAAATTCATATAATATTTTTTTGGCGAGATATAAGAATAATCCATGTTTTATGCTTAAAATATATTTTTCTAAAATGCATTTTTTATCACATGTTGCATGATTATTTTTAAAATTGGTTTTTTCTGATTATAGTTATTTAATTTGATTAATTTTCTTTCATATTTGGAATAATTATTTTAAAATGTGGTAAATATACCCCTTTTATTTTTTGATAAATATAAATAGTGACTATGATTAAATTTATCACCTCACTAAAGGGTAAATCGGGTTAATCTTGATTAAAACTAAGTGATGAGACCATAATTTTACACCACAATTATTATTGGATAATGATAAATCACCCCTTATCAACTTATTCATGAAATTGAGTTGTTTAATAGAAAACTATCTATGAAAATGACCAATAAAACATTTAAATAAAATAAATTTACAAAATGTCCCTCTCTTAGTTTTAAATATCAATTACATATTCATGCAAGGAAAAAACTAGAAATTAACAGATATTTATATTAATTTTGTGTATAAAACAATTACATTCATTATGGTAATTTATTTCTAATTTCAATCGATTAGATAATTAACTTAAATACTCATGCAACACAAATTGAATATTTTAAAAAATTAATAATAAATTAATAATATGATTTAAAAAAATATAAAAAGCAACAAAATTTGAGTGATTTAATGTGTACTAAGAATATTTTATATTAATATAACATATTATTCTTTGTTAAATAATTATATTCAAATTAAAACCTTCTATTTATGAATTTTTTTGTAAAATTAATTGCATAGTGTCTTAATTTGAAATCATGATATTTTATGAAAATAATATTTCATTAAATTACTTAAAATTGATAAAATTTAAAAAGGATAATGTGGATAAAGTATTATCTAAAATTTAATCATTTTCCCATTTATTTTCAATTTTTAACTATTTGGATTTTGAATGAATTTAATATATTTTAATCATTTAACCAAATCCAAGAGTGTGTCTCTCGTCAATTATAAAATAGAACCCCTCTTTTCTCTTCATCAAAACACATTGAGACTTATAGATCAAATAATCACTAACAAGTTCTCTTATAAACTCCTCTATACACATTCTAGAGGTTTTTATATTCCCAAAAGGATAACCCTATATCCCTTAAGAGTAGAGCTAAAGTAGATATTTCAAAGAAATCATAATCTCCTTAACCGATCACATTATTTTTAATTATTCTTTTACTTCCTATAAATATTTTATATTATTAAAAAAATAAAAAATTCATCATACTCAATATATATAAATTATATTATGAATATGAAACCACCTTTATTCACCCTCTTTCATTCGAATAGGGAGTGAAAATATCACGCATGCAAACATGTGACTTTCCATCTCCATTTGTGATTCAAATTCAAATCATTGATCATCACCATATTTTTTTGATTTATATTATTATGGGTTTAATTTTTATATATTTTATTTATGAAATAATTATACTTCTATAATTATAATATCATATTTACATTCCTACCTTTCAAAACATTAGAAAATGATAATTTCTGTCATGTGTATGTTTGGAGTACCACCACAATGAAGCAATGTGATTCATTTTTCTTTTCTATTTTACATGGATGGAAATCAGGAAAAATTTAATGAATATATTTTATATATATGATATAATAATTATTCTATAAAATCTATTTTTTATTTAACATTATTTTGTTCCATCCATCAAAAAATAAAAACAATTTTTATGCATATGTATGACCTGTCATCTCCATGAACAGTGTAATTCATTTTTCAATCACTAATTTTGTGGATGAATATAAACATATATAAAATGAATATATATTAGATATTTATATCATTATTAAAATTCTAAATATAAAGAAACTATGATAAATGTAAAATTATCAAAACTACCAAACCAAATCATACATGAAAAACAAAGAAGTTATCACCCAGAAATATTATTTTAATAAATAATTATTAATGAATGAATAATAAAAGGATATAATTAAATAAAATATGGTATTATAAATATTATTATGGTCATTTAATATTTTTATCATAAAAATATATTTATTATATATAAGGTTCCAATGTGTATAAATTATGTCATACTTAATATAATGGATTTTTGCCTCACTTTTATTTATGTGGGACACATGCCTTGTAGATCATGTGTTTCTTTTGAATGGTGTTCATACAGACCATTAATGAAGTTTATGATTATTATCTTGAAAATTATTTGATATAAATATCCATAAAAGTTTTTTCTTTCATGTGGATTATGATTCAAAATATACTAAATTAGTAAGGGTTCTATGTTACAATCTCATTATTTACTAGGATTGTGTATGATTATGTTTATGATGATAAAATCTTAGGATCAACAAATCAAAAAACTCATGAATATTTTTCTCCCATTATTATTTTATTAAATTAAAATTTTTACTTTCATTTTCCTCACCTTATATACTAATCATATCAAAAATATGTTTTTATAAATGGACTTCATTACTCTCTTCGGTTGAAAAAAAAAATTCTTATATATCCATGAATTATAAAAATGATTTAAAGAAGGTTTATACTATTTTATTTTTATTATTTAAAGTCATTTTACCCAAGTTTAAATTTTTTTTAAAAAATAGTTTTAGTGGAATTATATTTTTCATTTTCTAAATGAGGTACTTTTTTGAATTTTTAGCAACAAATTGGAATAGAATGTTTTTTTACTTATATAGCATGAAAAAAATTTCCCACTATCATGACCTCTAATTGTTTTGAAGATAAAAATATATGTTTCCATGTTTCTATTAAAACAAAATTATTTCCATAATATTTTGGGAATATTTTTACTTTAAAAATTACTTTCAAAGTGAAAAAGATATTTTTCATCAAAAAATAATAAAATGATATTTTAAAGAAATTATCATATATTATAAAATCCTTTGATGTAAATTATGATTTACTGGGGATATTATACAATGATATAATTATTAATATTTCCTTAGATGGTTAATTTTTATGTTGTTGAGATGTTTATGAAACCCATTTATTTTACACAGATTATGCAATAGTGAATTGAAGAAATGATTATGAAACACATTTTATTTTCCATGTTATCTTGTGAAGATATGATGAATGTTTTATAATATTTTGGAACACATATACATGGTATTAATTCTGTGATGGGTAGTTACATTATAAACCAATGATGATGGTTTTGTTATAACTGATGCACACCTATCCTGAGGCATGGTCAAAAGAAATTATATTTTTCCCTAGTGAAGCAATGGGGATGATCAGGGTCATCTCACATGAGGAGCCTTTGGTGTTTTTTATAAATGAAAGAGATGACAAAATTTTTTGTGTTTTTGATTAATTTTGTAATGATATGAAAATCTAAAATATATTGCAATTAAAATAGAATGAGTTAATGAATAAATGATTAGGTTTTAAGATCCAGTGTTAGGTCAATCATTATTCTCCTTCATATGTTGATTTCTATTTGGTAATCCAAACATGACATCACACGTTTGAATCACTATTCTATTCCAGACTGGCGATATTTTATGTTACATGTCATTGCAGGTTTTCACCATATCAGGGACACTCTCCTCACCCAAGCATGCAACTCAAATATACCACAAACATACAGCATACATTAAAAAAAACTCATGAACTCCTTGACCCCCCCCCCCCCCCGCGCGGCCAAGCCCTAGGGTCAGTCTCTCATTTCAAAGATTAAGTGATCACAATGATTGATGGATGGGATGATAGAGAAAGGGTAGAGAGAGAAGAAGAATAAATAATTTATAATTATTGTTAAAATAATAATAATATTATTATTATTAAGAAAATAGTTTTTGAAAAATGATAGAGGGAGAAAATAAAACAGTTTTAAAATAAGAATTTGATAATTATATTATTATTATTACTATTATTATTATTAATGATAATTATAATTAAAATTAAAATAAGATAATCGAGAAAAAATAATTTTGGAATGGATGGAGAAACACAAATGCATGGATTAACAAAACTAAAATTTAAATTACAATTGAAAATAAAACTAAAATAAAGAAAATTAAAAAAGTAATAAATAAGAAAAGGGGAATATTTTGGGTTGGCCTACCTTGGTGGAGATATCCTCCTTGGTTCCTCAATTAAGATGGAGTGGAATGGAATGATTTGAGAAGTAGGAGCTCCTATCCCTTTATAGGAAGAATTGTCCATCAACATTTTACACATTTTAGTCACAATTAATGATAGAATCACATAGATAATCCATTATAAAGTTTATTCCAAAATGTGTTACGCATCAGTCCTAAATATTAAATGTCCACTGGCCACCTTATATTGAAGTTATGAATTTTTTATCGACTGTTGTCTTTTCTGGAATAAGGTTACACATATATTCCTTCAAAATATTTCATTCAAATGCAATATTTCTGAACTCATATCTCCATGAAATTTATTTTAAAAACCCTATTAGGTGTCCTAGTTCTATTAAAAGTTGAATAACCTAAATTAGATGTGTTTTTACTGAGTTTTACTTATTTTATGGGGGTGGGTTCTACGATGTCATCCCAGAAAATTTACCAACTTCATTGAATATTTTGGGAGTAATGAGTTTTGAATAACCTCTTTTTCCGAAATCCAAATTTGAATAAACTAATTTAAGTAATCCAAAAAAATAATATTCACTCAAATTGGATTCAAAATGTAAATTTTATTACCAAAATACCATTGTGGTAAAAATATATCAAAAATACAAAATTAAGCACTTTTCAAATTTTATCCAATTTTCATTCTATAATCCAAATTTCCCATTATATTTATAAAAAATTTAAATACATGGGATTTATATTTGAAAAAAATAATAATAAAATTCATTATTAGATTGAAAATATGCACATAAATTTTTTCTATCAAATACCCCCACACTTAAACTACGCTTGTCCTCAAGCATAAAATTTCTATGTTGAAAATTAGAGGGGGCCAATGTTATCAATATTCAATTTTCAATGAAATACAATCAAACTATTTTAAATTTCAAATAAAAATTTTAAATTCTTCATAAAATATCAACTCAATTTTCCATTTTCAATGAAACAATAAAATCTTTTATTTTACTTTTTCCCATTGAAAATTATTTAAACTTCTCCTTTCATTCATTCAAGATCCTCAATTTTTTATTATTTAATATTCCATGTCATGATATACCTCACTTTTGATTATTTTTTCTCTCATAACTCATGATAAAATTTAAATAGAGTTATTCTCATATCATGATAACAAGCTCTTTATCCATATGATTTTAAATGAAATACTTTTTCCACTTTGTAATTACAAAAGACACATAAAATCTTGTGGATTTGCAATAATGGTTCAAATGACTCTGAGACATAAGGTTGGTAGGATTTTATGCTTTCAAAAATTAATGCTCAAGGAGGAGGTTTATATCTTTATTATAATACATGACTTCAAAAAGTGTAATGAAATAATCATGTTCAAAGTAGCAGCACAAACATCCCTAAAACTCAAAGTAGAGGTTATGATCAAAGTAAAGCACGATGAATGATTTGTGCACCCTCTTGAATATATCTTTTAACTTTTTTACATTTTTTTTTGTTTTTTTTAATGTTATGATTATATCAAACATCAAATCCATCACCTAACCACATACTATCAGAATATCATCGTTCTAGAAAATGGTGATTTTTGGTTTTTTTGAATCATAACCCATTTTCTCTTCTTCTTTTTTGTTATATTTTCATTTTTTGATTTTTTTATTTAATAGGGGGAAAATAAAAGAGTATAACAAATTATTCCACAACATTTTACAATTACCACAATATCATGGCCACACTTCTTCCTGACAATGTATATTATCCCTTTCACTATGATTCCATTTACACCCACACTTAAAATTTTAAATATCATGAAATTACTAAGAGGAGGGTAGGAATGGATAAAAATTTCTTGAAATATGGCTCATACCTAACAATTAAATCCATTTTCTCTATGTCATAAAATGAGGATTTATTTAAGGTGGTCTTTTAAGTAGAATTGTTTTTTCAGATGATGCCTCACTCATTTTAAATGTGTTTTTGTATAGTCATATCTTTTAAAAAATTCAATACATGTTCTGGTAGGTGTCATGTCCCAAGATCACTCAATAAATGTACTCAATATAAAATATTAAGTAAATGGTCTAGAAATACTATCAGAAATGAGACATATGATATTATAAAATCACTCAAGGCAAGATTTATAATAACAAAATCAATTCACATTAATTTTAGAAAATCAAAGTGTGAAAAATTGTTGGGTAATTTCATTTACATGATTCAATTAATTCCTTCAAATAAAGTGTAATTATATTAATATACATACTTCATTTTAAAATTTTAATTCCTTATTTTACTCATCTTATCATATCAACATTGAAATATAAAACATGATATCATAGAATTCCTATGAAAATCATGTCTCCTAGACAAGTCAAGTAAAAAATAATCCAACTGTGTGTATTCAATTTCACTTTAAATCTCAAAAAATGTTTTTAGACAAAAATTTAAGGAGTTTAAAAGATAAAAACTAAAAAACTACACCCTTTTGAAAAGAATCTTAGTCCTCTTCCACTATCTAAGTATTCCTTCTTCCATTATGAACATTCAAAATAGAATTAAAAAATTCATCACAACGAGCATGTATTTTAAGAACAAAAAGATAGAGGGAGGTGGATGTATGTTGAACTACTTCTTAAGTAAATAAATTGAAATATAAATTCCTTCAAATAAATAAAATGATAATTCTTGGTATGATCACCCAAGTGGGCCCTGAATTTTTACTACCTCTAGTGGGAACTACCAGCTGTTATCAAAAATCTGATGGAGGATAAATCTATTTTTATTTGAACCAGCAAATGTGGATTTTCGTAGCTTTCTCTTCATACTTTTGTTTGATTAGTTATCCATGGATATAGTACCCCAAATAATCCATAATCACAATGAGGTATAGCTTGCATGGAGGGCTTAGGATGAAGTATGGATCATCCTCTTTCTTGTATTATACTTATGAAACCTATTATTCTATGTACAGTGGTTTTTCAAGGTATTCTACATCAAAATAATTTTCAAAGGGAATGTTAGAGTGTAATTATAATTGAATAAAATTAAAACATGATGTACCAAGATAAGATTGTTCCCAATCAAATTAATTAACTTTTTTCATGTATTCCTTAATAAAATCCACTTGCATCTTTTTATCAACTTACATTAACAAATATTTAACATGTACATGGGTCTCAATATGTTCCTTAGAATGTGCACATGTAGGTTCTTATTCATCCTCCAAGGTCTAGAAAATATTTTTTGATTCTGTATAATCAAAATAATAAGGATTGTAGTACATTTCATATTTAATAAAATTAAAATAGATTGGGTCAAATAAAGGTTAAACTCATTATGTTGGTCCATCTTAATTTTCTGCCTCAGTGGAAAGTTCCTCAAGGAGTAGACTCATAGAAGATGGAGGAAGTTAGTCAGGCTCCTCTATTTTCATTTCAAATTACACCACTTGGGTGGTGTCTTCATTCAGTGGTTCTGTAACTTCTTATTTTCTTGGAATTTGGATATTGGGTAGTTCCTCACATGTAATCAATAATTTATCCAATATTGGTTGATCTCCCACATATATCTCATTACATAAGTATTCCTCCTTTGCCTCCTCAGGTTCATAAATTTCAAATATAAGTGGAGAAATTTCTTCCACCAAATTCTCAAGTTCTTTTTCTGATCAGGGTTGGGTTTCTCCATTAATTCATGAACATAAACAAATTCTCTATCATCCTTTCTTGTTAGTTTTTCAATTCATTCGCTAAGTTATTTCATTTGAGCTCTTATAAAATCTTTATCTTCTTCTTGTCTTTTCTAAACCTGTGGGAAATTTATCCATGTATAATAATCTAAATTTGAATACATCATGGAGGTATTTTTTTAAAGAAATTAAATCTACCTAAGATGTAAAAATAGAAAAAGTAAATGGACTATTTATTCGCTCCCGAGAAATAGTTCCAGCTTTGATGCATTCCTATCATGGAGCATGGTTTAGTGAAATTATTTTTTCCTAGTGTAGCACAGGGGATGACTTAGGTCATGTCACTTGAGGATCCTTTCATTTTTTCACTTAATTTATTCTAAATCACCTAAACTATATATTTTTGTGGTTTTGTTTTTGAAAATGAAAGTGATGTAAATATTTTTTTTGTTTTTTATTAATTTAATAATGATATAAAAATATCAACAATCATGCAATGAAAACAGAATGAGTTATTAAAGAAATCACTTGTTTTTGGGGTTTAGTATTAGGTTCAATCATTATTCTCCTTTATATGTTTATTTTAGTTTGATAATACAAATATGAAATCTCATGTTCAAATAACCATTCATTTCCAAAATAGAAATATTTTATATTACATTTCATTGGGGGCCGTCACCACATCGGGTAGATTCACCTCACCCAAGAATGCTACTCAAATCTACCACAAACAAAAAATAAACATTGAAGAAAACTCATGAACTCCTTGACCCCCCCCCCCCCACCCTCGAGCCAAGCATCAGGGTTAGTCTATCATTTATATGAGTAAGTAATCACAATGGTGGATGGATGGGAGGAGATAAAGAGAGGTGAAAGAGAGAGAGATAAGAATAAATAATTTATAATTATTTTTAAAGAAAATTATTATTATTATTATTATTATTATTATGAAGAAAATAGTTTATAAAATATGAGAGATGGAGAAAATAAAATAGTTTCAAAATAATAATGTTATAATTATAATAATGATAATAATAATAATATTAATATTAATACTAATAATAATTATATTCTTACTTGTAATTAAAATAAGATAATTTAGAACAAAAAAATAATTGTGGGAGGGATGAAGAAACACAAATTCATGGATTAATAAAACTAAAAAATAAATTACAATTTAAAATAAATTACAATTTAATATAAAATTAAAATAAATAAAAGTAAAAAAATGAAAAATAATAAAGGGGGAAGATTTCGAGATAGCATCCCTCAGTGGATATCTCCTCCTTGGTGCCTTGCATGTGAAGGAGGGGAATGGAATGATTTGAGAGGTAGGAGATCCTCTACTTTTATAGGCAGAATTATGCATTGAATGATTACACATTTTATCCCCGATTAATGACAGTATAATGATGTATATCCTTCATAATTTTTTTTTTCAAAAGGTGTTTCACATCCATCTTGAAAATTTCAGCTTCATTGGCCACAAGATATAGGAGTTATGATTTTTTTATTGACTGTTACTCTTTCTGGATGAATGTTCCATACAAATTATTCCAAAATATTTCATTCAAAGGACACCTTTACAAACTCATAACTCCGTGAAATTTATTTTAAAAACGCTTCTATGAGACCTAGTTCCATTACAAGTGGAATCACCTCAATTGGAGGTGTGTAGAATATGTTGTGCTTCTGTTATGGTAATGGAGTCCACCCTGTCTGCCAGGAAAATTTCCCAAATTCAATTATTTTTTCAGGCCACTAGATGTTCAAATCAGCTCTTTGTCCTAAAGAAAATTGGAATAAAATAATTCAAGGAATCCAAAAAAATCATCACTCAAATTGGATTAATAATTTAAAAGTTATTACCAAAATACCTTTGTGGTGAAAATCTATCAAAAATACGAAATTAAGAACTTTTCAAATTTTTATCTCATTTTTATTCTATAACCCAAATTTCCAATTATTTTTAATAAAACATTTAAATACATGGGTTATATCATTAAAAACATTAGAAAATATTCATTATTTTATTAAAAATATGCACATAATTTTCTTTGTCTATAACCATGGATAGGGGTAATATTATATCCAAGGATGGTGGTCATGTAATAAACTAGGATAGTTAGGACATATATCTCCCTCTAATTCATTGGGTAAATATTGATATCACATAAGATAAACTGAACTGGAATGGGGAATTTACCTAGTTCGGTATTGTACTTTTTCCTCTATGATATTCTTATGAGTGAATATTGGATACTATGATGGTTTGGAGAGACAAATCATTCCACTATAACAGCCATGTAAATGATCCTTAACTACTAAGAAAATGATTTTATTATCTTATATGTATTACAAACGCCTTTGTGTTATTCCAAGGTTATAATCACATATGTCATGTTCTTTAATTCCTTTATAATTCATGTCTTATGTGTCTCCATGTTTTATTCCATGACTCAAGATTATGATATATGATAAGAAGAGTGTGATTTTTAAATTTTATTCTTATATACTCATTCCCTAATATTCATGTTATGCTCTAGTAATAATTGATATATCCTTTTTTTCCCTTATTGAGCATCTAACCACACCCTTTCTTATGTTTCCTTTCCCCAGGTTATTAAGAATTGTACTAAGAGTGATATGTCTAAGATGGGTTCTAGTTATAAAGAACATTGTGGCAGTAACTTTAGATCCTTTATGAAATAGTTTTTTATGTGTCCAACTAAAGGTGCTATACCTATATTTTAACGACCCGTCCCCCGGGGCCTATGTTATGACAACACCAATCCCACCTTCAATAGGTCAGGGGAAAGCGACAAGCACCAAAAGGCGTAATCCCTAAAACTAGGAAGGCATTGCCTTTATAACCTATAATCACATGAAACCAAGCATAGAGTAAGATATGAAGACAAGTAAACTGAATAGTAAATAGAGTGAGTACAGTAAGAAAAAGGGTCTAGAATACAAGTCGAACTGGAAAGTACAAGAAACTGAAAGTACAAGTAAACTAGAGCAAAAAGGAAGATAGTTGTTGGGTCATCTTCCGAGGTTCCAACCGGAAGGGTAGGTACAGATCGCCTCCTCAGCACTCCACATCCAACCTTCTACTCAACGAACCAACACGCCATATGGTCCACCTCCAAACACCGTCTAGTCCTGGTACACTCATCCTCAGTCCAAGCTATCTGTCTTCTACATCCAACACAACAAGGTGCAGGCATAACCCATGTATGGGTGAGTATAATAATACTCAGTAGGGACCCTGAGACCCTGAAGGTCTCACAAAATCCACTAAGGATAAACCAAAAAGTATAAAATCAATAAATAACCCTACTTATGTGTATTCCCATACATAAACCTAGGTTATCAAGTAATCCATATCAATCATGAAGGAACGCAGAGGTTCTGACTCAAATCACACCGGGTATATCTTTAGGTAAGGTAGTAGAGGTGATTAGTTATAAATATTGAATCATCTTATTCTGTTAAGAGGCTCTACTTCTAACCTATACGGAATCACTAGGAGCTAACCCACACAGGATTGCTGGAGATGACACACACAGGATAGCTAGGATCTGACCCACACAGGATCGCTAGGTACTGACCCACATGGGATCGCTAGGAGCTGACCCACACAAGATCACTAGGAACTGACCCATAGAAGATCTCTAGAGCTGACCCACACATGATCGCTAGGAGCTGACCACCACAGGATTGATAGGAGCTAACCCACAGAGGATCACGAGGATATGACCCGCACATGATAGCTAGGAGCACTCTTCTCGTCACAGCCCGCTACTGGGTTGCCACACTAGGCTTGCTCATCTCTAGGTGAGTCCAAACCCCAAGCCACTAGTTGATTCTCCAACAACCATGATGTCCCTTGAAAAATTGTCTCAAAGGACTGCCACATCATAGGGGTCTCAACACAATAGATGATGTGTCATTCGTACGCCCGATCTGTGAGTTATTAGCCTTTTAGTCCCGAGGGCCCAGTTGGATTCATGCTCATTCCAACTCGACCATTCCCCCACTTTATCCAATACTCTAGTGGGGTATACCAAAGGGACGCTCTCACTCCAAGATTTCCAGCGCCATTGATGGTTCATCAAATGGACGTATGGTACCAAAGTTATGGAAAAACGAAAGTAAATGGGTCGTAGTGGGCCCGGGTCCGGTCCGACCCAGTCGGACTGACCCGGCCCAGCCCAGCCTGGGCCGACCCGGTTCGGGTCACTCGGTCAGACCCGCTGGGTCCGGATCGACCCATACCACAGGGTCCAACCCGGAAGGCCTTGAGGGGTCGTGAAGGGTCGGGGATGGTCATGAGGCCACAGAGGGTGTCCTGAGGGCATGAGACCACAGAGCGGCTCGACCGGCAGTTGTCGTGAGGGCGCAAGGCGAGAGCTTAAGCTAGGATCTCCTAGTAGAGGCATCGAGGCCTTATGATGTTGTCTTGGGTATGGACTAGTTATCTACAGTCCATGCTCAGGTTGATTGTATTAGGTGCAATGTGTGGTGTGTTCGCACAAATGTGACCAGGTTTACCTTCACCGGTGAGAAGGGAGCCTTTACAGTGCAGGATGGACTTACCCAGAGGAGAGTGCAGGTGATCACTCATCAATTGGATAGCCTTACACTCAGAGCTATTGATGTGGAGAGTCCGAGTATCCTGTAGTGGTGGACCAGTACATGGATGTTTTCCCTGAGGGTGTTCCGGGTCTACCTCCTCACAAGGAGGTGGACTTTCACATTGACATTTACCATGAGATGACATCGATGTCTACACCAGCATATCAGATGGCTCTCATAGTGCTTCATGAGATGCAGGTACAGTTATAGGACTTAAAGGGGAAGGGATTCATCTGGCCCAATGTTTCTCCTTGGGCAGCCCTGATTCTATTCTCCAAGAAGGTGGATGGGATCTTGAGGCTTTGTGTTGACTATCGACGCTTAAACCAGGTGACCGTGAAGAACAAGTACCCACTCCAGAGGATTGAAGACCTCTTTGATCAGCTGAAAAGATCACGGTGGTTCTCAAAGATATACCTCATATCAAGCTAACACCAGCTCAGAGTACAAGTCAAGGATGTGCAGAAGATGGCATTTTGGTGTCGGTACGGCCATTATGAGTTCTTGGTTATGCCATTTAGCATGACCTATGCTCTAGCAGTGTTCATGGTACTCAAGAACGGGATCTTTCAGCCATACCTTGATCAGTTGGTAGTGTTCTTCATCGACGACATTCTGATCTACTCGACTACTGAGGAGGAGCATGTCTATCATTTGTAGGTAGTAATGGATACACTCCGAGAGCACTAGCTTTATTGTAATCCCTCAAAGTTCCAGTTTTGGATCCAAGAGGTTTACTTTCTGGGGCATGTCATATCAGAGGATAGAGTTACAGTGGATCTAGTGAAAATTGAGGTGGTACTTTCTTGGGAGCCACCCAGGAGTGTGACGGAGGTACAAAGTTTCCTGGGTTTGGTTGGATACTACCAGGGGTTTCACCAGAGTTGCAACACCACTATCAATGTTGACTAAGAAGGGGAAACCCTTCATTTTGTTGAAGAAATTCTAGAATATTTTTCCAGAATTGAGGTAGAGGCTGACCAGTGCTCCCATCTTGAGGCTTCTAGAGGAGGGAATAGGGTATATAGTCTAATTCAACGCATCAGGGACCAGGATCGGATGTGTCCTGATGTTGGAGCAAGTTGTGATCGCACATGATTCTCGACAACTAAGAAATCATGAGCAGAACTATGCTACCCATGACCTGGATTTAGTTGTAGTGGTCTTTTCCTTGAAGATGTGGCGGCACTATCAGATGGGTGAACTTTTTCCAGTGTACTCTGATCACAAGATTCCCCGTTCGATCTTCTCCTAGAAGGATCTAAACCTGAGATAGCAACATTGGTTTGAGTTTTTCCAAGACTATGACATTGAGATAGTCCATACTCTTGGGAAGGGGAATATTGGTGTACATGCACTCAGCAGGATATCTAGTATACAGCTAATAGGCTAGGAGACGGAGAAGTTGGCCGCTTTACAGATATCCTTTGTGGATAGAGAATGAGAAGCTTTTCTATAATCTCTTATAATCACTCCCCCACTTCTTCAATGAGTTAGGGAGGCACAGCGTGGGGACGCTGACTGCGAGGCATGACATGCTCAGATATCCACAGGACAGACACCTAATAGATTTTTTGAAGGTGGGGAGTATGTCATCCTCTTAAGAGGACATACCATGGTTCCCTTGTCAGTTCAGGAGGAAGTTTTGAGGGATTTCTGCACATCCCTTCTAGCAGTACATCTCGGAGTGGAAAAGATGTACCAGGATCTCCGATGACAGCACTGGTGTCCGTGAATGAAGAAAGTAGTTGCAGAGTTTGTTTCTCGGTTCCTCACTTGTCATTAATTGAAGGCAGAGCATCAGGTACCAACAGGCTTGGTTTAGGTTTTAGAGGTCCCAGAGTGGATGTGGGATGGGATATCCATGGACTTCGTGACATGACTTCCACATACATCCCGGAGACATGACTTGATTTGGGTGATCATCAACTGACTCACCAAGTCATCTCACATCCTACCAATCAGAGAACAGGGTTCAGTAGAGAGCTTGGGACACCTCAATGTGCAGGAGATTGTGGGGTTACATGGGGTACCTTCGTCGATTTTCTCTGATCATGATGCATGTTTTACTTCGCAGCTATGAAAGGGGTTGCAGGAGGTTTTCAGGACACAACATTGTTTTAGCACCGCCTTCCATCCACAGACGGACGGCCAGACTGAATGGACCATTCAAACCCTTGAGAACATGTTGGATGCTTGTGTCCTTGACTTCGGCCGTAGTTGGGAGGATCACTTTCCTTTGGTGGAGTTTTCGTACAACAATATCTATCACTCCACCATTGTAATGGCGCCTTTTGATGCATTATACAGGAAACCTTGCAGTTCACATTTGTGTTGGACTGACCTAGGGGAGTCAGCACTAGTTGGACCAAAGATGGTACAGGCTACCACAGAGAAGGTTCAGATCATTTAGGAGAGGATGAAGACTGCACAGAGCAGGAAGAAGTCATATGCTGATAAGAGATGGAGACCTCTGGAGTTCAAGGATGGCGACCACATCTTTCAACGGGTCTCACCTCGATGAGGTCTACGGAGATTTGGCCAAGGAAGCATGTTATCTCCGAGATTCATCATACCTTTTCATGTCCTAAGCATAGTTGGTGAGGTGTAATACCCTTTAGCTCTTCCACCTCAGTTTCTCTGGGTGCATGAAATCTTCCACATTTCCCAACTGAGGAGATACCTGCACGACCATTCTCACATCATCGACCATGGAGAGCTAGACGTCGACAATGGGGCGACTTTTACAGAGGTTCTAGTGGAGATTGAGGATCGACAAGAGTGAATCCTTTGTGGATGGTTGATACCTCTGGTGGGTGTTCACTGGAAGTACAGGAACCTCCAGGAGAGCACATGGGAGCGGGGGGATGAGATGCATGCTCAGTACCCACACCTATTTTCCTAGTGATGAGTTGAGGATTATGGGATCGTAAAGCCCTGAGGTGGGGAGAATTTAATGACCCTAAATTTCCATTTAAATTTTTTCCTAAATAAATGGGAATTTTACGAGTCCGCAAAAGTTTACAGCACATTATTCTAAAGAATGGAGTGCCTGGAATTAATTTCTGAACATTTTTTTGGGTAAGTTCAGTAAACGTGGGAGCCAGTTTTTCTAACTTTTGAATCGGTGCTCAGAATTGAAATTAGAGGGCACCAATGAACTCATAGCACCGGTATTCACTTAAGAATACTTTCACCTCAATGGCAGTTGGATGAGGGTGATAGATAAATTTTGGGTTTTTTGTGGAAATAATAAAATAAAATAAACACATGTTTTATTTTATTTTTTTGTAAACACCCTCCATATGGAATTTAGTAGTGGGGACCACCAAACCATAACCACCCATGATAGGTTATGTTGGTGGGGACCACCCGAGCCTAACCTCCCACGAGAGGTTATGGTGGTGGGGACCACCCGAGGTCTAAACCTCTTCAACTCCCTCATCAATGTGGGGGAACCTCTTGAGCTTCCCCCACATTAATTATGCCAACCTCCCCTTTAATTAATTGATCCAACACATCAATTAATTAATTAAACTATTTGAATTTATGCCAAAAAAACATAATTGAGGGGATAATCTATTATTTTGGAACCACTTTACATTTGGGTGGAATTGGGAGAAATCTTCTCCAACGAAGAACACTTCCTCCATGAAGAATTCTTCCTCTATAAAAAACGCCGACAAATAACATCTTTGACTATGATGAACCAATGCATGAGCCTAGGATTGGAGGTGTGTGGCGGATGAAATGAATGTTGATGACTTCACCTTCTTCCTTGTGCCAACGTTATCAAGCGAACTAGGTACGGGTTTTATTTCTATTTTATTATTGCTTCCCATGTTGTCCCCTTCTAATTATTTTGCGGGATTGGGAATAGAGATTGAAGAGGGTTATGGGAAATGATGTTTTAAAATTTCTTCCTCACACGCTCATGCTTCATTCATTGTGAACCACTTTCTATCACTCTAAATGCGGAGGGTGTGGGACAAACAAACATGGCCCAACCCTTTTTTTCTTCTTCCTTGATGTGTTCTTTGAAATGGAGGAAGGTGTCAAAGGAAACGATGGCAACGGAACCGCCACCTTCAGGCTCCGCGCCTCGCAGTGCTTCACCCTCCCAACCGAACCGACCTTCCGCCCGGCCGAGCCACCTGTGGTCGGACTGAGCCACCACACTACCCCCAGTATAACAACCCTCACCGCATCGCCGCCATGACGAGCTGCCATGTTGCTACCATCCTCCATGTCGATCCACTTCGCAACTGCTGTCCGCTATGCCATGCCACATTCCACCGAGCCTCACCGCTGTCCAGGCCGAGCTGAGCCTCACCGCCACCGTCCGTCATGCCGAGCCGCCGCACCACTATTTTTCGCCAATCCACGCCACCGACTACCAACCCGCACCACTAAGTGAGCCGAGTCGAGCCGTGTCGTCTTCGTCCGGTGTGCCGATCCATCGTGTTTCCACTGTCTGTCGAGCTGCGCCTCCGTCCGCCGAGCCATGTCACTTTTCGGGCCGAGCCAAGTCACGTCGGCCTTCGGTTGAGCCGCCCTCGCGGCACCCTCTGAGGTTGAGCCGCCTTTGCAGCCCCTCGCAGCCATTAGGCCGAACACAACGGGTCTGGCCACTCAGCGGGCCGGGATGAACCCAACAGGCCAGGCTTGGTCGACCCGAACCGGGTTGGTCCAGGCTGGGTTAGGCTGGGTCGGTCCAACCGGGTCGGACCAGACCCAGGCCCACTATGACCTAGTTACTTTCTTTTGGCCATAACTTTGGCACTGGGTGTCCATTTGACGAACTGTCAATGGTGCTGGAAATCTTGGAGTAAGACGGTACTTTTGATTGATACCCCAGTAAGTTTTGGATTGAGATGGGGACCAGTTAGGTTGGATTGAGCACCAATCCAACCAGGCCCCTAGGACAAAAAGGCTAATAACTCAAAGACCTAGCGTCTAATTGATGTGTCGTCTATTACGACTAGACACCTATGATGAGGCGGACCATTGAGATACTTCTTCATGGGACATCGTGGAAGTTGGAGTATCGAATATTACCTTGTAGAGTGGGTCCTCCCATAGGCGAGTGAGCATATTGTGGAGACCTAGTGGCTGGATGATACTTGACGACTACTGACTATTTCAACTCGGAGTGACTCGACAGCCCTAGTGGGGAGCACCTTGGTGATGTGGAAGACCCACGGTGGGGAGAGACTTGGTGACGCGGCAGACCCACAGTACTCGACAGGAGGAGTACCTCAGTAGGCCTTGAGGGGGAGATCCTCTGTGTGATGTCGAAAACCCATTGTGGGGAGCGCCTCTGTGTGACACGGTAGACCCACAGTACTCGATAGGAGAAGTACCTCAGAAGTCCTAGGTTATTGGGAAGTTCCTCTATGTGATGTGGCAGGACCATTTTACTCGATATAGGAGGAGTCCTACAATAGCCGAGGTGTTCGACGTTGTGTTCATAATGTTACTTGATACTACCCCTAGAATAAATCCTGGTGTGAGATGAGTCAGAACCTTTGTGTTTTCCTCATGATTGAGATGGATTACTTAATAACTTAGGTATATGTATGGGCATATACATAAGTAAGTTTATCTATTTATTTAATACCTTTATGTTTTATCCTTGTTGGATTTTTTGATACCTAGAGAGTCTCGGGGTCCCTAATGAGTATCGTTATACTCACCCCTGCATGGTCTATGCCTACACCTTGTTGTGTTGGATGCGGACAACAGATAGTGCTGACTAAGGCCGAGAGTACCAGGAATGGATGGTACCTAGAGGTGGACCTTACAAAGAGTTGGTACATGGAGGAGACGGATGGAGGAGGAGTTGTGAGGAGGCGATATGTACCTACCCTTCAGGTAGGAACATCGGAGGAAAATCCAGCAGCTAGCTTTCCATCTTATTTAGATATATTGTATTTCAGTTGTACTTGTACCTTTCCAGTTGGGCTTGTATTTTGGCCCCTTTTAATTTCAGCACTCTTTCATTATACAGTTTACTTGGTGTTTTGTCCAGCTGTGTTCTTTCTTATGTGTGTGTGTTTACAATTTATAAAGGCAATTCCTTCCTAGTTTTAGGGAATTACACCTTTGGTGCTAGTCGCCAGCCCCTGGCCTATAGAAGGCAGGCTTGGTGGTAGTCACGGCATGGGCCCCAGGGGACGGGTTGTGACAAATTGGTGTCAGAGGATTCAGTTCTACCACATAACTAGGACTCTGATCTTTTCTGTGAAGCAATAGTATTAAGGGAAATGAGTGCAGTTTTCAATTCAGGGAGTCGAGTGTTGGTGCGGCGATCGACGTATCCATAAACCAGGACCCTGACTTATGATTTCTGACTCAGTGAACAAAATCCCCAATTGTGTGTGTGTTTTCAAAAGTTTTCTTTGTGATCTTTTGATTTAGCTCACCAGGTATAACTTTCAACTCACCGGGTATATCCTTTTTGACTGTGGTGCACCTGTTCCTTTTTAGGATGCATCCACGAAGATACCAGCTATAGTTCTGAGTGTTGTGCGCTCAGATAGCCCACCAAGAAATGATGTCTCGGTGCAGGGCCCTTTTCTGGTGGAGGCACCAGTGGTACCACTCCCCATTGGGCCACCGATGCCACCATCCCCAGCAGCAGATGGTGAATGCCGCTTGAAAACATTTAATGATTTCTAGTGCTAGAGGCCACCCAGGTTCAGGTGAGAGATGGACCCCCAGGTGGCTGAGGATTGGCTGGAGGTTATGGTAGGAGTTTTCCGACTGGTAGGGACACTAGCCGATCTCATGGTGATTCTTGCTGCCACCCTTTTATAGGAAGCAGTGGGAAGATGGTGGATCTTGATGCTCTAGGTTCACGAAGAGGAGATGCTTTTCTGGGCATACTTTGAGAGCCTGTTTGGGGCAGAGTTTTTTCCAGCGACTTTTCGCGTAGTGCGTATACAAAATCTACTTCATCTATAGTAGTGCAGTATGACTGTAGCTCAGTACTCAGCGAGGATCACTGAACTCTCATGTTAGTCCACCGATATGGCGTGGGACCCATTCTTTAGGGCTTGGACCTTCGATCAGGGACTCAGGTAGGAGATCAGGGCTTTGATGATCTAACTTTGCATCCCGATGAAGGCGAGGGTGTTAAAGAGAGGCCTATTAGGGGAGAGTTTCCTTGCTGAGAAGTCACCAGCCATGATACCCACTACCCATCGTCACGTAGTGGAGTCTTCTATAGCTAGCAGTAGACAGACTTCATAGAGGTCCAAGAGGATCAGACCTACAGGTGGACGACCGCATGAATCAGGATCGGTTATGCAGGGTACTCAAATCAGAGACAATCATGCTAGGAGCAGGAAATGTTACGCATGCGGCGGGAAGTGTCACATGGCTCGTGACTGTCTGGACCTCCATTCGGATGATTATTAGATGGTTGAAGGACCACCAAGGCAAAGATAATGATTTGATCGAGGAGGTCCATAGGGGGCAGGCAGATGTGGAAGAGGAGATGGATGTGCAATTGGCGGTGGGTGACGATTCAAGATGTTACCACCACTACCACTAGGAGGTCCACCCTAACCATAGGGGGCAGGTGGATAGGGGAGAGCTCAACTCCAGGCAGTTGAGGCTTACAATCATGGAGCTTCAAAGATGATTCGAGGTATGATCTGTGTCTACTCCACCATAGTTGTAGTACTTATAGACACATGGGTCAGTCATTATTTTATTGTCATGGCCCTCTTTCAGATCTCAGAGATTATGATAGAGTCGTTGTCTCGATCCTTACTGCTAGAGACTCCGAAGGGAGCATATTCGATGATTGCGCACTAGTGCTGGTAGTGCGAGTTTACTCTAGAAGCCAAGATCTTTGGATGGGGTCTCCTAGTAGTGGTGTTGAGGCCTTACGACATCATCTTGGGTATGGAATGGTTATCTATATTCCATGGTTTGATGGACTATATTAGGCGCAAATCACGGTGTGCCTATAAGTATGGGACCAGGTTTACCTTCACCATCAAGAAGGGAGCCTTTCCAGCGCAGGATGGACTTACCTAGAGAAGAGTGCAGTCGATCACACAGCAGTTGGCCAGACTTACCCTCGGATCTGTGGATATGGAGAGTCTGAGCTATCCTATAGTGGTGGACCAGTATGAAGATGTTTTCCTTGATGATGTTCTGGGTCTACATCCTCACATAGAGGTGGAATTTTACGTTGAATTGTACCCCGGGACGGCACCGATATCTACACCAGCATATCAGATGGCTCCCACGGAGCTTCGTGAGCTTTGGGTATAGCTAGAGGACATTTAGGGGATGGGTTTCATCTAGCCCAATGTTTCTCCTCGGGCATCCCCGATTTTGTTTTCCAAGAAGGTGGATGGGAGAATGAGGCTTTGTGTCGACTACCAGCGCCTGAACCAGGGGACCGTGAAGAACAAGTACCCGCTCCCAAGGATTAATGACCTCTTTAATCACCTTAAGGGAGAACAAGGGTTCTCGATGATAGACCTCAGATCAGGATTTCACCAGCTCAGAGTTCGAGATGAGGATGTGCAGAAGACAGCCTTCAAGTGTCGTTACATCCATTACGAGTTCTTTGTTATGCCATTCGGTGTGACCAACTCTCCAACAGTGTTCATGGGACTCATGAGTAGGATCTTTCATCCATACATTGATTGATTTATAGTATTCTTTATCAATGAAATTCTGATCTGCTCAACTACTAAGGAGGAGAATTCCTATCATTTGTGGGTAGTACTGGACACACATAGAGAGAACCATCTTTTTGGTAAGCTCTCAAAGTGCCAGTTCTGGATCTGAGAGGTTCACTTTCTGGGACATTTCATATCGGAGGATGGATTAGTAGCAGATCTAGAGAAGATTGAGGTGGTACATTCTTGGGATCCACCCAGGAGTGTGACAGAGGTTCTAATTTTCTAGGGTTTGGCTAGATATTTCTGGAGGTTTGTGCCAGACTTCTCCAAAGTTGCAGAACTAATATCATCCTTGATGAAGAAGGTAAAACCCCTTATGTGGTCAGATAGTTTCCAGAAGTGTTTTCAAGAGCTAAGGTATAGGATTACTGGTGCCCCCATCTTGAGGCTACCGGAGGAGGGCGTAGGGTATATAGTCTACAGTGACGCATCCGGGATCGGACTCAGATGTGTTCTGATGCAGGAGCGAGCAGTGATCACATATGGTTCTCGACAACTGAGACAGCATGAGAATAATTATGCTACCCATAACCTAGAGTTAGTAGCAGTGATCTTCTCCTTGAAAATGTAGTGGAACTATCTGATGGGAGAGAGTTTTATGATGTACTCTGATCACAAGAGTCTCAGGTATATCTTCTCTCAGAAGGACCAAAACCTGAGACATCGACGTTGGCTTGAGTTCCTCTAGGACTATAACTTCAATATAGTCTATACTCTTGGGAATGGGAACGTTTTAGTAGATGCACTCAGCAGGATTTCTAGTATACAACTACTAGGTGAGGCGACGAAGCAGCTGACCACTTTGCAGAAATCCTTTATGGATAGAGATGGAGTAGATTTATTCGGTCTCTTATAGTCACTCCCCCACTTCTTCAATGAGTCAGGGAGGCGCATCATGGGGACACATACTACGAGGATCGACGTGCTCGGATATCTATAGGACAGACACCTAATATATTTTCTAAAGGTGGGGAGCACGTCATCCTCTTTAGAGGACGTACTGTGGTACCAGTGTCACTTCAGGAGGAAGTGTTGCGGGATTTCCACACATCCCCTCTAGCGGTATAACCAACTGTGATGAATATATACCAAGATCTCCGAAGACATCACTGGTGGCTAGGAATGAAGAAAGCAGTAGCAGATTTTGTCTCTCGATGCCTCACTTGTCAGCAGGTGAAGGCGGAGCATTAGGTACCAGCAGGCTTGGTTCAGCCTTTAGAGGTCCCATAGTGGAAGTGGTATGGGATATCCATGGACTTCGTGATAGGAATTCCACATACATCCAAGGAAAATGACTCTATCTGGGTGATTGTTGACCAACTCCCCAAGTCGGACCACTTTCTACCGATCAGAGAGAAAGATTCAGTAGAGAGCATGGGATGCCTCTATGGGTAGGAGACTGTGCGGTTTCATGGAGTACCCTCGAAGATTGTCTTCAATAATGATGCACATTTTACTTCCCTATTATAGAAGGGGTTGTAGGAGGCTTTCATGATGCAGCTTCATTTGATCACTGCCTACCATCCTCAGACGGATGCCCAGACTGAGCAGACCATTCAGAACCTCGAGGACATGTTGCGTGCTTGTGTCCTTGACTTGGGTCATAGCTGTGAGGATCACATACCTTTGGTGGAGTTGGCATACAACAACAGCTATCACTCCACCATAAGGATGGTACCTTTTAAGGCATTATATGGGTGACCTTGCGGATCACCCTTGTGTTGGACTGACCCAGGGGAGCCAGCACTCGTGGGACCAGAGATGGTTCAGTCTACCACATAGAAGGTGTAGATCATCCAGGAGAAGATGAAGACTACATAGAGTAGGCAGAAGTTGTATGCTGATAGGATATGGAGGCCTTTGAAGTTCGAGGATGGAAACGAAGTCTTTCTACGGGTCTCACCCCAATGAGGTCTATGGAGATTTGGATGAGGCGGCCAGTTGTCTCAGAGGTTCATCGAACCTTTTTTGGTCCTCAGCAGAGTTGGTGAGGTGGCATACTGCTTAGCTCTTCCACCTTAGTTGCATCGGGTGCATGACTTCTTCCACGTATCCGAGCTGAGGAGATACCTACATGACCCTTCTCACATCATCGACCATGGTGAGATGGATGTCAAAGATGGGGCACTTTTATGAAGGTTCCAGCAAAGATTGAGGATCGACTAGAGTGGGTCCTTTGTGGATGGTCGATACATCTGTTGTACATTCACTGGCAGCACGGGAACCTCCAAGAGAGCACATGGGATCGGGAGGCTCAGATGCATGCTCATTACCCCCACTTGTTCCCTTAATTTTGAGTTTTGTCTTATGGGGACATAAATTCGGATGTGAAGAGAATGTAAAGACCTAGAAATTTCATGTAATTTTTTTTAAAATAATTGGTAATTTTATGAGTCTAAAAAAATTGACGGCGCGTGATTCCGAGGCCCGGAGTGCCCGAAATGAATTTTTGAACTTTTTTTGGGTACGTTCAATAAACGTGCAAGCGGGTTTTTGTATCTTCTAAATCGGTGCTTGGAATTGAAATATGAGGGCACCATTGAACTTAGAGCACTGGTATTCACTTAATAATACTTTCACCTCAACGGCAGTTAGACGAGTGTGAAAGATAAATTTTGGGATTTTCGTTGAAACAATAAAATCAAATAAACAAAAATTTTATTTTATTTTGTTGTTACCACCCTCCATGTGGAAGTTGGTAGTGGGGACCACTAAACCTTAACCTCCCATGAGAGGTTATGGTGGTGGGGACCACCCGAACCTAACCTACCATGAGAGGTTATAGTGGTGGGGACCACCAAAGATTAAACCCCCGTGAAACCCCCCCCCCCCCACCCTTAATTGGGAGAAAAACCTCAACTCCTACATAAATGTAGAAAACCCTCTCAACCCCCCATCATTAATGTGGAGGAGACTCTTGACTTCCTCGACATTAATAGTGCCAACACACATATCTTTATTATGCCAACTCTCCTTTAATTAATTAATTCATTTTTGAATACTATGCCAACGACTTAATAGATATTAAAATCTATTACTTTGGGCAACGTATTCATTTTTTGGAAAAGGAGGATGGGGAGAACTTGGGAGAACGCTCCGCCAATGAGGAACGCTGACCTCCTTTGACCCTCTTCCTCAGAACTTCTTCCAACGTGGGATGTCCTCATCTATGGAGAATCGACGACCATACTACCTCTTTGAACTAACATCAACAAGAAAACAATGTAGGGTTTTATTCCTAAATTTTTATCACTCTCCATGTACTCCCTTCTTTTCTGGTGCAGGTTGGGAACAAACATTGTGGAAGATTATGGTTTCACATTCACGCTTTATTCTTTTTAAACCACTTTCTACCACTCTAAATGCGGAGGGTGTAGGCCAAACAAAACTGGCATGACCCCTCCATCGTTCTTCTTTAGAGTATTCATCAAAATTTAGGAAGCCGATGAAGACGACGAATGCAACGGTGCTGCCACCCGCAGCCTCACCGTGCCACCTCGGCCGACCCGCGGCCTCACCGCGCCTCCCCGTCGTCCGCCGAGATGTGCCACCATCCAAGATGAGCCATACCGCCATCCACTGAGTCATACCGCAGTCCAAGCTGATCTGTGCCACCATCTGCCGAGCCGCACCACCATCCATGCCAATATTTGCCACCGCCTGTCCGATTCGAGTCGCGCCACCACTGATCTGAGCCCTGCTGCTGAGCCAGGCCGCTCCACCCTCCTGACCGAACTGCTGTTGAACTGCGGCCGGTCCGCCGACCCGTGGCTGGTCTAGGCTCCCTACAGAAGGTCCACACCCATCGCGTCTAGTCTGCACCCCTCGCGACCGGTCCCCACCCTTGTGGTCGGTCCATGCCCTCGTGGTCGGTCTGTGCCCTCACGGTCGGGTCCATCTCCCTCACGGTACCCCTTGGCCAAGCCGCCCCTGTGGTACCCTCATGGCCCTTGCGGGCCGAGCCAGACCCAACGGGCTGGGCTGTAATGTGGGTCGAGCCATACCCAAAGGGTCAGGCTGGATCGACCCGAACTGGGTCGGACCGGTCTCGGGCCCAATACGACCCATTTACCTTCTCTTGGCCGTAACATTCGCACCGGTCATCCATTTGAAAAACCGTCAATGGAGCAGGAAATCATGGAGTGAGATAGTCCATTTCAGTATATTCCATTGAGTTTTTGGTTGAGATGGGGAATATTTAGGTTGGATTGAGCATGAATCCAACCGGGCCCCTAGGAATAAAAGCCTAACAACTCAGAGATCGGGCATCCTATTGACACGCTTTCTGTTACATTGAGACCCCAATGATGTGGCAGACCTTTGAGATACTTATCCATGGGGATTTTTGGCAGTCAGAGTATCGACCAATAGCTTGTCAAGCGGATCCTCTTAGAGATGAGCGAGCATAGTGCGGAGACCTAGTGGTTGGCTGAGAAATGACTACTACTGACCGTTTGACTCGGAGAGACTCGGCAGGCCTAGTGGGGAGCACCTCGGTGACACAGCAGACCCACGGTGGTGAACTCCTTGGTGACGCGACAGACCCACTGTACTCAACAGGAGGAGTACCTCAGCAGGCCTTGAGGGGGAGTGCCTTTGTGTGACACGGCAGACCCAAGGTGGGGAGTGCCACTGTGTGACATGACTGACCCACAGTACTCGGTAGGAGGATTACCTTAGCAGTCCAAGGTTAGTGGGAAGCGCCTATGTGTGACACGGCAAGCCCACTTTACTCGATAAGGGAGGAGTTCTCCAGCAGTGGAGGTGTTCGACGTTGTGTTCAGAATTTTTCTTTATACTACCCCTAGAATAAATCCTGGTTTGAGCTGAGTCAGAACCTTTGTGTTTTCCTCATAATTGAGATGAATTACTTGATAACTTATGTATATGTATGGGCATATACCTAAGTAAGGTTATCTGTTGATTTCATACTTTTTTTTATCCTTGTTGGATTCTGTGAGACATAGAGGGTCTTCAGGTCCCTACTGAGTATCCTTATACTCACCCCTGCACGGGCTATGCCCGCACCTTGTTGTGTTAGATGCAAACGATGGATGACTTTGATTGAGTCCGAGAGTACCAGGACTAGACGGTACCTAGAGGTGGACCTTACGATGAGTCGTTACATGGTGGAGACGGACGGACAAGGAGTGTTGAGGAGTCGATCTCTACCTACCCTTCAGGTAAGAACCTCGAAGGACGATCCATTAGATGACTTTACCTTTTCTTCAGTTGTGTTGTATAACATTTGTACTTTTACTTTCATGTTGGGATTGTATTATAGCCCCTTTAACATTTAGAACTCTTTTGTTATATAGTTTACTTGGGGTTTCGTCCAACTGTGTGCTTTCTTGTGTGTGTGTTTACAGATTATAAAGACAATGTCTTCTCGACATATATAATTCCAACAGGATGGTCTATTATCATAATCTTATATCTTGGATATTACCATCGTGAACTTTGCGAGATAAAGTCTCATCGAATTACTAGTATCCACAAGAGATAGTCAATATACTATGTGCCCCATCATATAATGGTATCCAACCATATAACTAATATTTAAGAGACAACATCTTAGTATATCAAGGTTATCATCATAGAAGTGAACTTTTATGAACTATTTTGATGCGAAAAATACCATTGGACATTATGAAATTAATGTTATATATAAGAAAAATTAAACTGTTATAAGGTATTTTTATTAGTATTCACTTCCTTGAATATAAAAGTAATCTAAAGTTCAATGTAGTTGGTTCTGGGTCACAAAATCTAATAGACTCCAAATTTCAGAAGATTCAACTACTAATGACTAGTTAATTCTCACAAGTCAAACATTATCTTTCTTGAGTATGGATATAGAAATTCAGTCTAACATGTTTCCATGAGTAGTGTCATTAATAAAATGTATTTTTTTTAGTGAATCTTCTCACTACGACTTTACTACCTTGAGATAATCCCTCAAGTAGGGACATAAATAAGTATCTACCTCTTGTTCTTATTTCAGAATCCTCAAATCCTAAATAATTCCTTACTCAAAGATTATCATAATATTGATAAAACTCTTTGTTTTGGTATAACCCAAATTTGGAAATGGAATTTGATAAACATCTTCTTAGGTTACATTAGAATCCACAACAAACTCAGATTCTATAGATATGGATACCATATTCTAAAATAATTTTTTCTTTTATATTACCCTATTATTATCTATGATGCTAGATAAAACTAAACTATGTGAAGAAAAGTGTCTAATTAGATTGATCACTAGTATTATCACTTCTCCAAACTCTATGAAATCATCTAGTTATAAATTTCCCAGTACTATCAAATAGTTTTAACTAAAATTTGATGTAGTTGTGCTGGATCTATTTGATATTCTCCTATTAAGAATTATGCATCATTAATATCAAACATTAATACATATAATGTATTATGAAATAAATTACTAGAACATAATATTGTAAAATTATTTTAATCTCAAAAATATCCTCTTATCTCCATCAATGTTCCTCTGAAAGTATTATATTCCAAAAACAATTTGATCTTTAATTGTTTTTATATTTATTTTTCAATAATTTATTAATATATATACTATAACGCAATTTCATAAACCCATTGATCTATATTGTATATCTTATTCCCTAGAACATGGTAGCTACTTAATGATATACATAGAGAAATTTCCATTCCCATGTCTTAAAAATTGGAGAGACACAACATTTTTTTCAATAATTTATCAAATAATATATCATGAAAACTTATAGTCCTCTAACTAAACAATTAGAGACACATGTCACTCATCTATTCCAAATTAATATTCTATTATCACTATGAATGATTTATTCATAAATTATTTAATGTAATCTATATATATCATTGGAATTTAATGATTTGTCTCACCCTTTCTAGTTATGCCTTATAGGCTTATACCATAAGGCCTCATTTTGGTCACATCATATAGAAAACGTCTGTAAGGACACCTACAAATGATTTGGGATTGACTATAAACATCCCAATATTATGATCATAGAATTATTATTTGGAAAGTAAAATTAAAAAATATTTTAGTTACAATGATTATCTTATAGGTTTTGTCATTGAAAATAATATTCCATAATCAATCATACTTTATTGGTACCATATTTTACCATCCATTTATAGTATATATTGAATACTCTCCATAAGTATCATTTATTAGAAACATTAAAAATATGGATACCCTAAATATTGATACATGATGTCCATTGCATGAATTTATTCATACATGTCAATATTATCATGTTTATATTTACTACAACTTTGTAAGAATTATTAATCTGAAATATTAATATATGTATCACCCACTATGGTAAATATAAAACACCTCTTTGTATATAAATTCCTATAATGTTTGTGTCTCTAAAACTAATCCTCCCACAAAGCTCAATTGAGTCCAATAATAACATTCCAACCCTTGTGCATCCAGACTATAACCTATCAAAGTCTAGCCTTCTCTTAATATCCTTAAATAGTTTTTCTTCCATTATGAGAATATATTTTTTCTTGACTATATGTTAATATCCTTAGTGTCATTAGGATCATTAACTCAAATTCACCATATTATTTGATTTTCTTTTGTATCTAAAACCAACTTTTAACAAATTTTCTTCACTAAAAACTTGTAGTAGTTTCCTAATATATTCTTATAATATTGAAATTGAAATGAAATACATTGGACAATATGTTCAACATATGGGTAGTTGTTTCACATCTATTTGTAAAACATCTATTGGAAGAAATAATGGAATTTTTTCAATATATATAAGACTCATGCCTGCGGGGGATGGGTGAGTTGGTTCAAGGTGGTGGTGTCCCGTCGTCGAGGTTTCAGGTTCGAGTCCTCACAAAGGCAACGTGCACCATACGCCAGCGATCCTCTCATCCCCTAGACTCCGCGGGAACTCACCCAAGCCCAAGGTTTGTCCACCTTGGGCATAGCTATGGGCGTGCGGTGCGTAGGTGGGAAGGCCAGCCCAATACCTTGTTACCCATACAACACATTTTCCTGCAGGGCCTGGGTGAGTTGGTTCAATGTGGTGGTGTCCCGTCATCGAGGTTCCAGGTTCGAGTCCTAAAAAAGGAAACGTGCACCATACGCCAGCGATCCTCTCATCCCCTCGACTCCAAGGGAACTGGCCCAAGCCCAAGGGTTGGCCACCTTCGGCCTAGCTGGGGGCGTGCGGCGCGCAGGTGGGTAGGTCAACCCAATACCTCATTACCCATACAACACATTTGGTTGTAGGGGCTGGGTGAGTTGGTTCAAGGTGGTGGCATCCCGTTGTCGAGGTTTCGGGTTCAAGTCCTCGGAAAGGCAACGTGCACCATACGCTAGCGATCCTCTCGTCCCCTCGACTCCGTGCGAACTAGCCCAAGCCCAAGGGTTGGCCACCTTGGGCCTAGCTGGGGGCGTGCGGCACGCAGGTGGGCATACAATCCCAATACCTCGTTAACCATACAACAGGTTTTCCACTTCAGTGGTGGTGCGGTGGTGAAGGTGAGTTTCTAAAACAGGTTGCTCTTTGGGAAGTTCAGGGTTCGATTCCTGGGAGTCCGCTTTCGGGATGAATCTCTCCTCTGGGATCCACCCACCTTGTCGGGTCTCCCGGACTCATCAGGGCGGGAAAAACGAGGCATGGCCCAAATTCCTGATGGATCGCTATGACGAACCATCACTGCTGGGACGTTACCCTCCGGGACGCTCTACCATCTTGGCTGGCAACGGCTCCTTCCCCAGCTGGGGAGCTGCCTTCGAGTACTACCCCTTCGTGGGGGAGGGGGGTTTCTCAGTGTGGAGGGTTCAAAAAGTCCACACTAGGGAATTACATTTTTTTAAGAGAAGATATAAGACTCTTCATTGATCATCCATTTACTACCATCATGAAATGGATGTATATAATGAAAGGTTATTTTTGGATTACCTTTGCTCCACTTGTATGACAAATGATTACTAGGATAATATGTTCTTTGATTCCAACTCAGATATTTCACAATATTTACCAAGTGGACCCATTTAATTAACTTTTCATTTCTAAAATTTCATAATGGAATCTCATAAAGTATATAAATATACCTTTATCATTATAATATTTCATGTGTTCATGTTGAAATAACTCCATAAGAAATGTTATGTACCTTTATTTATAATGGATTCTTTATCTAAAACATGATATGTATTTTTTTTCTAAATCCAATATTTTATATCAATTAATTCTAAAAACTTTTATGGTATAAAAATTAAACTAATTTCATTTTTATTTGAAAATTATTTATCATTCCATGATAATTTAATAATTTTATATTATATATTCTTTATTATTTACAATGGATATCAATGATTACAGAGTTATTGAACCACTATATTAGTATTTAAGTACCATAACAACATTTATTTAAATTGTAAAATAATGTAACCTTATGTATATATTGACATTGAGATGAATTTTTTTGTAACACTCATTAAAAACAAGAAATAATCCATCATGTGAATGAGAAGTAGTGGGATCCCCTTGGTTAATATAGGAATATCCATTTATCATCTCCTTTTGAGTTCGCTCTATAAAATTTATATTCATGATCATTTACTATATTTAAATAGATATATGTTGTTAGAATATTACATTTAATACACATGTGGTGATAAAAACTTGATGAATGTACCATAATCAGATGCAACTACAATATTCTTTAATTCATTACATTTTATTTTCTAGTGTCTATTTGTTCCATATTATAAGAAAACAGACTTTTGGCCATTCTTCTACTATTAAATATTTTGCCTCTTTAATGGATCATGTAAATGATATTTTGGATTTAGATTAGTCATGGGGTGTTTAGCCCTGTCATTCAATCTTTTCACAATAAGGTGTGGATAAACTTGTTTCAACCAATCCTTATCCACCTGGAGAATTTCTGTCAAATTATTCTTGAGTGAGAAATCCATTTTTTCATTCAGTGTTGGAAAAATAAAGATAACATTGGTGATAATGTTAATAAATTAATATTAATGGATAATTTCTTATCCATGTGAGAGCCAAATTTTTTTAACTAATCAATATACCCCAAAAATCATGAAACCATGATTTGAAGATAAATTCCCTTCTTACATTTTATGTTGATAGAGTTCATTAATAGTCTTATTTATTTCAATAATTTCCTTCTCTTTGTTAAGAAAAATAAGATGAGATATTATGGCATTAGAATACATGTCATTATTTTAAATAATTAACTCTCTAGATAAAGTTGATAATATAATACAACAAACATAGGAATCATCATCTACATATCTCTGGTAGACATCATTTTCACCTCTTCTTACTTCCTTGGTTTTCAGATAGGAACAGGGGATTCCAATGCATAGTAAAATATTTCTAACAATAATTCATCACATAAACAATTAAACCATATTAAGAATTTTTTATTGTTATGTAAATACACTAAGTTAATATTAGATCAAAGTAGTTTCTTGGTTTCACTTACCATTTTTCTACAATAATTAAAACAATTGATTAGTACTTTACCTATATTTTTATTTTGAGATACATAATAAATTTATTTTTATTAAGTATTTTACTATTTTATAAAGTCCCAATATTCCTCAATACTAGATGTGAAATGTATAGTTTCTTATAAATGGTAATTTTAAGAATCCATATTCCCATTCTAATAACTCATGTGTATGGTTGGTCAATTACTCAAAAGTATTTAGGTAGGGAGGTCTTTTCCAACTATGGGATTGAAGATCCTGGATCTATTGAGAGGAATTTTCAATCCAGAAATCCTAACACATATTTCCTCAATGATTTCTTCCAAGTTACATAAATTCTATCCTGGGATACTTATCTTGATTTAAATTGGTTGAGTCAACCCAAAATATTTATAATAACTCCGCAATAAAAGTAAGTGTCCCAATGTTGGTTGGCTAAACACTTAGTTCTATGGTTTTAATTCCTAATAAAGTAACAAAAGGCTCAGTTTGACTTAATATTAACTTGAGGGATTTTATTTATTATGTGAAAAATATTCATGTTTTATCCTTTAAATTCATTGTTAATATTCAATGAATTTTACTTAAGTGATTAACCATGTTTTGATAAAAAAAATTACACATAATCCATTTATTTAAATTATATCTTTTTATATTAGTCCATTTATTTTTTTGATCATGGTATTTCTTCCATAAAATAAATAATGTAACAAAATATAATTAATTAAATAAATGGATTGACCATGATATTATCTAATATTTTATTTATTTAACATATAATAAATGCACATATGACCCAAGGGGAAATGATTGTAGTGTTTTCATGGGTTGCTTTTATCTCAGTTATATCTTGAAATTATTACATACCCCTTGGGATAATCCTTTAATTTCTTATTATTTTAACTCGTATATAGGAGAGGGGTATTTAAGGATATGTTAATGGGAATTTAATAAAAAAACCTTGGACATGTAGCTACTACATAATAAAAGGCGGGTGGATGAAACATATACCTTCATATTTAATTTAATAATAATTAATTTGGTATATCTTGTAATAAATTAGATTAAAAAAACAACACAGACATAAATATAGTCAAATATCATGATCAGTCATACACACATAATTAATATTAAAATGGACACTAGCTACCAATCACTTCAATTCATTCGTTATAATTAAGATAAATATGTCTACATTAAATAATTTCATTCATATTAATGAACATATGAATTATCTTGGAGATATTCATCATAAATATATTCATGGGAAATAACACAAGATAACCAATAATTATAAATAATTAAAATAAATTAATTGATCATTTAATAATTTTTAAAAACCTTTAATTTATTATCAAACACATCTAGTACGAATAGTGTAATTTGGATTTAATGATGTAATTAATTATTTTAATATAATTTTTGTTTTTTTCATATTGGGAGACTACAAGACATGTACTAATTAGATACACATTTTTCTCCTCAAATTCTAGGTATCTTAGTTAAACATCAAGGGATTCAGTGTGTACTTATGTAGACTTCATGGTGTTTACTAATGAGTTATACACCCTATGTTCCACATTTCACGTGTCTATGTAGCCAACTAATTGCCTCGTTTTGTTCTTTGAATGAGAAACAACCTGAAATTTACTGTAGAAACACATCATGTTTTATACTTTTCGTGGGCCGATGAATTTAATTGATTGACTCAACGTGTTCTTCAAAAATGATAATTAATGACTTACATGTCATGTGGGCCAGTTATACACTATGTCTTTCCTTAATTATCTACTATATCAGTCTCACATGGTTATAAATCTTCTATTTGACCACCCTATTAATGTGTATTTTTCAACAATACCATGTAAACTACACGATGTGTATTCATTATACATGTTGTGTAGTATAATAAACTGTGTGCTAAGATTTCTTAGTCAACAAAAGATATAAAAGAAATGCACCACATGTAATATTTATCAGAATTTTGTGTATCCCATGAAATTTATAGGTGAAATGAATTTGGGTACATAGTGTGTACACTGTCTACATGCCATGAAAACCAATCTACAGGATAGAAAATTTGGAATATACCTATAGAATCTCCAATAATTCTTCATTTGTTCTTGGGCCTTAAGAAAATATGGAACTTTAATGAGTAATATTAAAATGTTGAAGGTGTGTTAATTAAACATCTGGTTAAATCATAAATAAAATGGAATTTAAAAGTAACCATAATTTTCTATATGTGATCAAAAATAAAATAAATAGTTATAAATTTAAAAATGACTTCTCTGATACCATTTCAAGGTTTTTGATGATATGTAATCATCTTATGGGTGAATAATTGTTAAGATTTTTGTTAGATTCAATAGACCATTCTCTAACTATGTAAGATGTAAAAATCATGACCAATTAAATTTTCTCATCGAATACTGACATTGAAATTCCGAAACCCAGAGCAGATCTTTTGAAGGTAAAATTTATAATCAAAATAAATTTATATTGTAATTAATATTACCTCGTCCTAGGATCTTCCATCGGTAAATATTTGGAATGTTCAAACCCCTTTTCAAATTACCATTGTTTCCTTTCCAGGTCCCAAAGTATAGACCCTCTAGAAGGGATCCACATATATTCTTATGATCTTAAAATAGCGTTAATGGAATTTCGGCTGCTAGCATGATAGATCAATTGTCTTGTGTTTTTCTTCTTGATCGCATCATATTTCTTTAGGCTGGAAGCAATCTCTCATGTTATTCTCATTCTAGATAGGCTGAGAGATGAAATAATATGGAGAAAAATGTGTTGTGCACAATGATGCTCAATTATTGATTAATCCAACCAAATATACATAGTTATATATTTATAGGGTTAGGGTTAAAGATAGAATATTATTCAATTGCATAATGACCCATAAATAATATAATAAAACTTCTCTAACCCTATTACATATATTATTATTATTATTATTATTATTATTAGTATTAGTATTATTATTATTATTATCATTATCATTATCATTATTATTTTATGGCATGTAATGATATGTGGAATGATAAATATTATTTTTCCTTCATGTAAATTAATATTCATCACTAGACATTATCTTGGTCCACTCTTTCTCCTCATTATTTATCAAATACCCAAATAAATATTTAATTAAATAATTTATTAATAAATAAATATTCTATTCACTATCCGATGAATATATATTTATTAACTATTCTATAAGTAAAATAAATATTTTATTCATAGTCCAAATAATTAATATTTATTAAATATTAATTGAATAAAATATATAATTTTTAATAAAAAAAATTATTACCATGTGAATATTTATGGTCAATCTATCCTAAATAAAATTATTCCTTGGTCTTGAGAATAATATTATTTCCAGTAGATAAAATCAAATATAATTTAATTGAGATCAATGGAAACATTTAGTATGTGACCCTCTAGGGTTCTTACTTGTTGGAATTAGGTGGTCTTACCAAAAGTCTTAGAATATTTTCTAGAAATGGGTTAAGAAATCCATGAAAAAATAGTTAATGTCTCAACATATAAAGCCACGTAAGAATAATTTTTATCTAATATAATCCCCTTATCATAATATATCATCAAACAGGTCCCACACATGTGTCATCAACTTCTCTGTTTGATGTATCTTAATTTGTCTATCTAAAAAAAATCATCATTACACTATGTCCATTGAATTTAATATGACATTTTCATTTCATTCAAAGGGTTAATATGTTAACTTACATAAGTATGGAAGGGAAAACCCCTTCCTTGACTTATTCATTCATAACATGTCATTCATGATGCACCCAACTTACCCTAGTTCTATTAAATATATGGAATTATTATTTTGGTCAATACATCAATGTAAATGAGTCCTGACAAACATTAATAATAATCTTAATGTCTATAAACCATTATGAATTATCACAGATATGAATATTTTAAGAATAATATACATACAGAATTCTTATAAAAAGTTATATTCTCAAAATATTCTATCGTAGATATTAACAAATCAAAAACTTATTGATATGAAGTCTCCTCCTCTTATGAGTACTCTCACAATATATTCAATATACTATTATTCCCATCATAGAATGTTATCTGATCACAAAACTAATATTTAAGAGATATCACCATAGCATCTCAAGGTTATCATCATAGTGGTAACCTATGTGAACTACTTATATGTGATTGATTCCATGTGACAGTATCACATTAATGTTATGCAGAATAAAAAATTTATATGTGATGAGTTATTTATATTAATATTCACTTTTTCAAATATACATGTAATCTAAAGTATAAAGTAGTTGATTCTAGGGCACCAAATCCTATAGGGGACCCCACCCTTATTGAGTTTAGTTCCTTAAAACCAAATTATATATACCTTATTATTACCTATATTAATTTTTTTTATATTAATAAAATAATTATCACTTCATTATTGTTCATCTATTTGACATATTATGTGAGAATGTCTAAAGAGTAATCATCACACCGAAAGGATATAGTAGTTCCCTGCTATGATGGGAACGTAGAAGTGCCATTAAAATATTATTAAATATTGTTTCATAGTAGGATTATATCATTTTATGTGACACAAATGATATATTATATTAGGGTTGTATGCTCATGGGACATTGAGGCACCATCTCATGGTGTACAACCTAGGTAATTTCCAGTGCAGGAGATTATGAGAACACGACCCACCAATAAGAAATCTACATTTAGATATTTTGTTTGATTTTCCTATATGATAAATTGTGTATTGTTCCTTAGACATTAATATTATTATTAATTAATATTATTAGTACTGTACTTTTATGCATTGAGGAAATCCATGATGACATATTCTCATGGTGAGGTCGGATATATGGGGTGTGTCACGAGTAATACTACATTAATAAATAATGCAAGAAAAAGTATTTTTTCACCTTTTATTCTTTAAAAAAAGTTGAAATCTTGGGTACTTTAAGGGAAATTAAATATCCAAAATAAATCCATGGACCTGGGGTTATATGGAGTGGTTATTTTCTGAAAAAGTTAATGAAAGAGACCTCAAGCATATAGGCTTATGACACCCGCATGAAACCTAATTGATTAGTGCTATCATGATAAATGGTAATTTATTACTTATTAAGATTCTGTATGAGGTTGTATGTCATTATGGAATTAGTTTATTTCATTATGGGTTCCTTCACATGTTAATAGATGCTAACATTCAAATTTGGGTGGATTCTCCTAATGCCAGTAAGAAAGTGGACTAGAGGGACACAAAATAAGTTTATCCAGAACCTCAATTAAATAACAATATTATTTATTATTTAATGTGTTGAATAAATATTATTTCCATACATGGTTTAATAATTTTTCACGTTTTACTAATGACATATATTCATACACTAGTTATTTGAGAAAATATTTTCTGAGTGGAATGTTTAATAAATATAAATTTTCTATTTAGTGAATATAATACTAATTTATTTGTTAAATAATAATATTGTGAAATATTTTTTTAAAATAAATTTACATTATTAAGGACCCAATAAATAGTTTTCATGAATGGTGTACCTATTGTAAATCTCAGGTGAGAAATAATATATATTAAATATTATTCGAATAAAATTTAAATAATTTATTACAGTAATAATATTTAATTAATTCACTAGTTCTTCATTTATCAAAAAATATTATTTTTATTATTATTATATATATGGGGTTCCATTGGGATTAAAGAAATAATAGGTTTTGTTATCAATTATTATTTTTTATTTCTAGAACTATTTAAGCCCAATTATATTATTTTCAGCCTAATGGGTTTCCATTTGTTTTGGTAGTGCACAACAACTCCATAGAATCCCATAAATACCTAGAGAGAACCTCTATAAGAAAACTCTCTCGAATGGAAAGTGAACCCCCTCCACCACCACTCCATGTTCTATATTGATCAATAAGAATCCTTATTCAAAGTTATTCTCGTGGAAATCAAAGATGAATTACACAAGTGTATGGATCTTCTGTGCTAGCACTCGAAGATTCTAATGGCTGTGTTTGGAGTCATCGAGAACATGGGGACAACCACTATTCAATGTTGGTATGGAATAGAGATATATTAAAAAATTTCAATGAAGAAATAATTCATCCAAAGGTTGTAATTTAACTAATTGAATTAATTATAAATCATTATGTGATGATCCTACATTTTGGTTTTGACATTATCATTTCAATTAAATGTTGATTCAATTATATTTTTCCTAATATTCTTCAATTATTTAAATCTAGGATTAATCATTGATTTTGATAAAAATCATTGTTGGGAATTTCCCACTGGTCCTTCTACTATACTCAGATCCTTCAAGTAGTACCAGTGTGGTCACATAATAATTTATAAATATTTAAATATAATTGATAGCTTTTTTTATTTACCATTAGTTTTAAATTTTTATTTTGATCATTTTTAATAAAAATAATGATATATTCTCTTCTTCCACTTCATTATAACAAATATAGTAAAAATGGATTAATTATGAATGGAAAACATTTAAAAATTCATCCATATGTGCTGAGGATTATATTATAATTTCACAAGAGTACAGGATGTGTAGCCCATTGGTCCACGATGTGTAGTTGTGTTTAAAAAAAGACAACTCATGAACTAAATAAATATTAATTCAGAGCTTGTGAATTTATTACACCTGCTGTTTATTTAATACACTACATACTGATCAAGCCAACCTAGCACATTGTTTTCAAAACTACACGGTGTGTAACTTTCATAGATGTTTTGTGGTCTATTAGTAAAATAAGATCTATATTTTTTCACAAGGGAAATGTGAATGGTAACTCTAAGACCACATGACGTATTTTCTATATACACACCATGCACTCCATTAATATTTTATGGCATGGCCACACACCTAATCCCTAGGCATGTGTCATGGATTTATGAGGAATAATTACACACAACATGTAGCTAGATTTTACACGCCATTTATATTACCTGATAACAAAGAATTTAAAATTGATTTATTATACTCCTTAAACCCTATCAACATGTGTTCCACATGTCATTTAGTTTACTCTTACATGCCATGTGATGGTGTATATATATATATATTATTCCAAATTAATTTATGTGTAATTTTTAAAATAATATATTATGTATATGTCATAACAAAACAATTACTCAATGCACTTTAAAATAGAACACTCTATATAAATAACATTTGTTCCATGTTTCATTTGATTGAATCAAACACCCCATGAATAGTATATTAATATCAAACATGCTGGGATGTTCGAACTAGTACTCATCTTGTTTCCTTCAAGGTAAATTTTTGTAAATATTTATTTTTAAATAAATTATTTAATTTGATTGAAATTGTGATGAATTATAATTCAATATTTTTTTTTGAAATTTTAGATAAAAAATTGATTAATTAAATATGATAATTAATTTATTCAAGAATGATTTATCTTAAATAAGAATAATTTTTATTGAATGATATTTTATTAAATGATTAATTTTTCTAATGTATATGGTTGATCATGAACACAAAATTGAATTTTGAATATGATTTTTTTATTTTCATTAATTATTATACTAAATTGATGGTATACATTCCATCCTTCATCTCATCATGTAAGGTCATGTATTCCCATAGTTTTATTTTTTGTAAAACTCATTAACTAATTATTTGGTTTCCTTGATTTGTGTATGAGTAAAATCTTATGTAATGGATTGAGATCCTAGGATAATGGAGGATGATAAATTTTGGAATTTAGGAAAAGCCAATCCAAGAGATACAAGGGTGGTTGGGTGGGAAGTTGTAGCACAATCCCAGTCACAGTCCAAGGTGTTTTCTCCTAGTTAGATAGTTAGTTTATCATATTCTATATATACTAAACATTATAAAATCCCATGATCATAACGCAATTATTATTTTATTTTTGTCAAGTTTCATGGTTAATTTAATTATGTATTTTTTATCTCTATAACATGCCTTAATGATTTTAGAAAGAATAAAAGATAGAAATAAAATAAATTTGATTGTGTGTAAAATTTATCTAAGATAGATTTTATCACTTAAGTAAATAAACATAATATTAATTAGTTTTTAATAAAGATAAAATGGAAAATTCATGCATAAATATTAAAATCTTTAAATCATATATATTAAGTTGGTATAGCCTTCCACTACTTGGGTAGAAACCGAACCATAGTTCAAAGTGTTTGACCAACCAATATTTTAGAGCTATCAATTATCAGAGAATTTCGATCTTAATTTTTAGGGTTAATTAATGTAGTCTATATTATGTTTTGATCTCCTCCATGAGACTTAGTAAAACAAGTAGAAAAACTGTGGAGGAAATTCAAATTAAGGATTTTAGGATTAGGGAGTCCACTCAATAGATCAAGGAACAATGATTTTATATATTTTTCAAGTTATTTATACCTAAATACATTCAAATTAACTATCATACCTCCATTTTTTTATTATAATGGATACTAGGATCCTTTCCACTAAAATACACAAGTGAAAAGATATTTTAAAACTATTGGTGGGTTCTATTAGGTTTCAGTAAAATGGTGAGAGATTAATATATTTAAATATTTATTATCAATAATTTTAAATTACATAAATTACTAAAATTATACTCTTCTTAATTTTAGGAATGAAAACTACAAATTTAACCATATCAAAATGATCCATACCTAATAATGATAGCCTTTCCACCAACACTAATTTCCAATAATGGAAAAGCCACTCACATGTTACTTTATTCCATGAAAATAAATTATATGTGTTATAAAATATTATTCCTAAAGTTCCTATAAAACAGGATTGTGACCAAGAATTATATCTCTATGAGAATCATTTGGATGATTCTACAAAAGTAATATTTTTCATGTTATATTCCATGGATAATGTGATTATAAAGTAACATTATGACAAGGATGCGTATAACATGATGTATCAAATTCATGATATATATCAAGATAAGGTGAGATAAGAGAGATATTATCTCTCTAATGTACTTTTTACCTAGAATCTTGGAAATTCGATGCCAGATAGACCTCACATAGTAAGGATTATTGGATACATAGAGTGCCCAGACATCTTGGGCATTAAATTCCAAAATGAGGTTCACTAAAATATATTAATTTCCTTATTACCTAAATCATTATCCAATTATATTTTGAATTAAAACATGAGGAATAGTAATAAGTATCTATCGGGACATATTAATCTCATTCTCTATAGTGACAATGACATGGGGTGTGGAAAACCCATAATAAAAAAGAGGAATAATAAGGAAAAAGGGGTCTAATACTCACTAGAAGTCTCAATATCCTAAACACCATCCATCCATGAATAAGAAGTTCCAAATGTAAGTGAAAGAAAAGGAATCAGTATGGATTGAATGTGGAAAACTAGGCAACTAGAAAATTAACTACACTTATAAGAAAGGGAAAGTTAAAGGTGTATTTGTTATAAAGTGTAATATTTTAATAATACACATTGGTTATTAGATACATATCGTTGTTCTCTCTCTCTCACACACACACATATATAAATATATATCCAAATTCATGTATCCAATATATAATTAATGATTTATAGATAAGAGGTGGGTCCTCAAGCAGCCAATGGAGCATGACTCACTACATTGGCTATACAAGAATACATCCTTACATTCAAAATTGGAATGATTTTGGTTTTAAGAAACATATATTTTGTTCCAATTTTTAATAATAAAATCACATATATTTCTTGACTTGACATGGATGCATTTATTTTCAAATTTGGAAATAAATAATTATTCTTTTTAAAATATAACATTGGTTATGGTATGAAACAACTAAATAGTGGTCCTTACATATTGAATTATGACAAAAAAATATTGGAAATAGAAAATAATCATGTTTACATGAATGATACCACACCAAGCTATGGAATCACCATCTTGGTTACATAAATGAGAATAATTGAAAAGGCTATGTATAGATAGATATTTTGAATTTTTTGAGCTAAAACTAATTGATTGTTGTCATTCTTATTTATAAGTAAAAATGACTAAACTACCATTCAGTGGACAAGGTGAAAGAGACACATATATTTTAGGAGTGGTAAACAATAGTGTTTGTGGACCATTTCAAGTAGACTTTATTGGTGGATATTCTTACTTCATAACCTTTACTAATGACTTTTGTAGATATTGATATATCTACTGGATGAGGTATAATTATGAGGTCTTTAGGAAATTTAAAGAATTCAAGAATGGAGTAAATAAAGAACTTGGTAAGTAGATTAAGAAGTTTCAAAATAATCATGTTGTTGAGTGGATTAAGGAAGAGTTTACCATTATTGAAAGTATAAAATTCTAAATTATATATTATAAAAAGAAAATTTATAAAATAAATATTATTAGGGTAATCATATGAATTTACAAAAGGATAAATTATTGAAATTTTAGGAAAATAATTATGAGTTTATCAAAGTATAAATTTCTAAAAATTATCAAAATACTTGATTAAATTATGGAGGATGATTTGTAAGGAAAACTATTATATTATAATTATACAGATTATCCCTGTCTAATTATAAGAAAATTATCATGTGACATAGATAAGAAATTAACAGAGAATAATTATTCAAATTTTCAATGATAATAATATAGTTTTATTAATTAAAAATTATAATCCATACCATATGTGTTATTGAATTAATTTAGCAATATAAATTATCGACGATGGTTTTATAATTAATCTTTGTGATAATATTGCGAGTGTGGGAATTGGTCTAGAATGATAATTTATAAATTATCTTGGATAGAGAATGTATCATCATATGTGATATTTTAATTATTTTTGAAATAAAATATCTACTTTTGGTTCTGGTAACCCTTAATGAACTTTGAAATTTTATGTGACAATGAATATGATAATAGGTCTTAGGATTGTGTGTTATTGACTGTTGAGTTTCCCAATCCAACTTGACAACCATGTGGGGTGGTTTATCCTTTCCTTTAATTTTGATTAATTTTTGAGGTAGGGAGTTCCTTACCTTTCTGGGAATTGTATATTTATTATTTTATCATTATGTGATGTAATTTTAGACTAACCCATTCTTTCTCTAATATGCATGTGGGGGTCTGAGTAGTTGTGGGAATACTTGTTTATATGTGATTATATTGACAATGATATTGGTGTGGGATATCATTCCATTTTACAAAATATATGATTTGTGTGTTGTATATTTTGTGGAATGGTGTTGTAGGATACAAGATACTCAGGTGGAGCCTTGAGGTTGGGTTATGAGATTACCTAACCTAATGGAGTCATAATGTCATTAAAGGAAGGTGTGTCTACCCCTACTAATGGGAAAACACAGTGACTAGTTATAATGTACTAATATACTTAGGTGGATCCTTGAGGTTGGGTGTAAGAGTTTACTAAACCTAAAACGGTCCAAACATCCTTAAATATGGGCATGGATACCCCTATATAGGGGAAATCATAGTAGCTGGTGGGAGAATAATTAGATACATATGTGAATACTTGTGGGTGAGAGTCATGTGGTCCAGTGGCCGGTTACCCATCCGGACGCAGTCCTCATTTCCTTAAAGATGGATATGGATACCCCTATAGAGGGGAATGCATAGTTGCTTGTTGAAATATATCAGTATTGGAATCCTACAAACATGGGTTGTGGGTGATTAAAAGGATAATTAGATCAAAGATATACCCAATAGAGTTAGTGGAGTTTCTTTAATAACCATAGGATGGGTGGGGTGAGCTATGTGACCTTGATGGAGGTATGCGCATTCTGGACATCCCTACTGAAAATGAGTCAAAGCATGTGGGGTTAGGGTTAGTGACAGCTTGGTCAGAGCATGATTACTCAACACATGTATGTTTCTTGTGAATTTACTTATGTCATTATATTAACTACTATATATATTGTTCATTTATTGTAAGGACACATTGGCGGTGTCTTAGTGAGTCATGTACTCACAAACTACATGGGAATTTCGGTGAACTTGTAGAATTTATGACTGGAGACCTATAAAAGGGAAAGGGGCATATAGTAGGTGGTTGAGTGGTATAACATAGAGCTATAGAGGACTAGTACTGACACCAAAGTATCCAAAAAATGTTTTTTTATTTACTTTTATTATATTTACCGATTTTTTGTAATCTAGAAAGGCTTACAATATAGGGATCTATTTTTATATTTATGTCACTTATTCATTTTCTACATTTTTACTTTAATTATTTTTATATTTGTTTTATTATTATTAATTATTATCCTACTTTATAACATGATACATAGGGTATAGTATCCCCACTATTTTATTTGGACCCTCACTACTAGTCTGCAACATCTTGCTTATGGGGAGGTGCACATGATGTCGTGTACCATTTCGGCTCAGACCTGATGGTTCTGGTTAGGATGTTACCAAATGGTATCAGAGTATAGAATTAACTAACTTTTTCTTTTCTTTTTTTTGGTATGGGAAAAGTTAGATATTATATATAATGGTTGGGACTGGGCTAGAGGAACTATGACACTACTTGGCACACACTTTATAGTGGACCTATGAGTTGCTATAATGTTGGGAAATTTTGTTTTTCTATTATAATTAATTAACATCACCTTTGTTGATACGAATGAAGTAAATATGTCACTAATGAGATTTTAGGTGTGTTGATGAATCATTATTACAAAAATAGGATCACATTACATATATATAACTATTATTATAATTCCTATTAATTCATTAATTAAATTTCTTGTTTTTTTCTATATGTTTCGGATAGTTTCCTTGTGTGTTATATATATATTTTTTCATACAATGTGATATATATTTATTGGTATTAATTATTTGAACTGAGTATGATTTGGTTTTAATATAGATATGATGATTATGACTAATGTGTAGGGATAGACACAAGGGTTAGGGCTAGAATGGTAACACCCTGGGTTGAGGGTAGACACCTAGTTAAGCCTTTATGTGATCTCATAGACTGGTTATGATCTTCTTATGTTCCCAATTATCCTTATATTAATGTATATGCTACCTCAGAGAAATTAAATGATACCACTTGTCAAGGTATCATAGGATATCCCATTTCCACCACCTATGGAACAAGAGGATTCTCTCCAACATGATCCTATACTAGCACGGATGATTTAGGCTACTGAGACCATCAAGTTGGTACATTTTTAGATAGTTCCCATTCAAGGGGGAGTCTCTAGAAGGAATACGAATGGCCATGCTCAGGATTTTCACCTTCATCATCCTCTGGTATTCCAGGGTACTAGTTTCTCATAAGATGCAGAGGATTGTTAAGAATTCACTGAAAGTATCTTCAAGTTATTCTAGATTCCTAAGGAAGGATGAGTTATTTTTTGAGACCATTATGTTCCGAGTACCATCTTGGAAATGGTGTGATACCATGATTCGTCTTGGTGTATGATAGGTTCTTACTTATATGACCTTCAATGAGCTGTTTCTTGAGCATTACTTTCCAGACATGATGAAGCTGGACTGTTCCCCGGAGTTCATAGTGTTAAAACAAGGTTCTATAACTGTATCTACATACTCTATTCATTTTATATATTTTATTTTATTTTCCCCTTTGTTGTATAGAAACAAGACATATAAGGCTTGAAATATTGAGATGGTCCTTCAACTAAAAATCAAACATTAGATTAGAGGCTTTGACCTAACAACATACTCACATGTTCTTCATAAGTCCCTAACATTTGAGAAGGGTCTTGAATAAAATAAGGCACTAGGCTTACTTCCAGCTCACAGTGGGCTAGTGACTAAGTTTTAACTTACTACCACAAGAGTTCCTTTGAATAGTAGGAAGATATAGGTGGACTAGGAGGAGTAGAGGGGAAGATAGTCGAGTCAGAGAAAAACTTATTTAGTACCCTCTATGGGAGACATCTTCTAAAACTTTAGGATAAGGGGAATTAAAATATCACTTGAAGGAAAGTAGTAGTGGATTTCCAAAAATGCGGAAAGGCTGGTCATATTTGACTCTTTTTCTCAAAGGTATCCTAGAGGAATGCTATAAAGTCAGTACAAGATAGGACTAGAGGACACCAGTGGAGGATAAATACTCTCTTGATGATGATGACTGAAAAATGTCACAAACATGGTCATGGAGATGAGTTAGACCAAGTATTTATGTTGGATCAAGCTCCAACAGATGGTGATTAGGAGCTTGTTATTGTATGAGGTAAATTCTTGAACATGTAAAGTTGATATTTTCCCTTTTTTGATGTAGATTTTTTCCTTATATTTATGAGTTATGACTGGACTTGACATACGGATAGAGTTATATTCCCTAACTTATCTTTCACTGATACATAACTGAATGGGGACATGAAACCTGAGTATATAAGATAATGGTATTCATTTCTATCATTAGTGAGAGACTAATGAGGTACTTCCCCATCACTAGGTGGGGTTTTGTTAAAAGAGACATATGATGGGGTTACCTAGTACCCCAAGTAATCGTGACACGTTCTGGGTGATTTTTGATTTATTAGAGAATTATTACCACTTATTACCCATTAGAGAGACTTACTAAATGGATAAGATAATAAATCTCTTATCCAAGAGATTGTTCACTTTCATGGAGTTCCCTTTATCATTGTTTTGGATATGGATGTATATTATTTTTTCTCTTTTGGTAGTGCTTTCAAAATCTTTAAAGACTCGGCTGAGTTTGAGTATAGTGTATTGTCATTAGACAAACAGATAGTCTAAGTAGCTATACATATATTAGAATATATGCTTCGAGATTACATAATAGTCTTCTGTGGTGTATGGGATGATCAACTTTCCTTGATCGAATTCGAATTCAATAACATTTACCAGGATTCAATTCAGATGGAATCTTATGAGGCTCATTTTTGGGAGACCATGTCTATCACGGGTTGTTTCTATGAGGTAGGTGAGGCATCTGTTGTCGGCCTAATTTGGTTCAAGAAGACTCTAAGATTGATCAGATGATTTAGAAAAGGTTGATCACCACTCAAAGAAGAAAAATATAATATACTGACCATAGGGTAATACCTTTGGTGTTCTTTGTGGGTGATCAGATCTCCTTTAGAGTGAATCCTCGGTTAGGCTAGCGCCATGTGATGAAGAAAGATAGGCAAGAACAATGGTTTGCGGGGCCCTTTGAGATCATTGAATGGGTGGGGATAGTGGCACACCTTCTATTCATTACTCTCTATTATTGAACCATGGATGATGTGTTCCATGTTTCTCATATTCATAGGTACATGCCTGATCATGAGATTGTTATAGACTATGAGGATGTTGAGGTGGAACCAGATGAATCATATAAGGAGTAGATGATACAAATATTAAGACATAGTGATAAAGTTCTCCAAGAGAAGATGGTACCATTTGTCTGAATTTTTTGGTAACATGGATAGATCTCGGAGGAGGTGTGAGGTCAAGAGTATAATTTTTGAACTCAATGAAATGAGATGTTTGAAAAAGACCACTAGAGATACTTATCAGAGGTGAGAAGTCGATATAAGTTGGGAATTGTAATATCCAGATTTCTTAAAGATAATAAAAACCCTAATTGATAATAATTTATGATTATTTTTATGTGAAAATGTAATTTTTCAAAAAAAACATTTAATAGATGATTTAAAGTGCTTTTTGTAATGGAAAATCCCAGTTAACACCTTGTAATATTCTACATAAGATTTTTAAAATCAAAATAGTGATGTACTAGGTTGATAAGTCCAATAGAGCATCAGAACATATAAAAAATTATTATATATATTATTTTACTTGTGTGATATGTTTACTAAAATAATAGAATATCTCTCAAATAGTGCATAGTATGAGAAATATTATATCATTGTTAGGTCCAAGATGATCGGTTTACCCAAGCAGTGACCTAAATTTTGTGTGTGTTGGGTGTTTGAAGACATTTCACATGAGGATCACTTATTTAATATTTCCAAATAGTTCATTGTATGAGATATCTAAGACCACAGTTAGGTCCAGAATATGAGTTTTAACCTATCCACGACATAAGCATTGAATGATGTGTTTGTTTGGATATATCAAACTTAAGAGTAATAATTATTATATTATTATTATTATTTGTTTTAAAAATAAATAAATTACATGTTTTATTATTTTCACATAATTCATGAGTGCCATTTCTCCATGTGTGAATATTTTTTAGGAGGTTAGTTAATAATAGTGATATTATTTCCTTCTAATAAATAAATTCTTTTGGTTTTTAATAATGGTTTTTGGGGAAATGTTATTGGTGTTAATGGTGAGAGATATTTAATTATTATTATTATAATTATTGTTGTTGTTATAATGATTACTAAATTTGGAAAATAATTTTGGTTTCTGTATATATATAATGTTAGGTAAATATATATGATATATATATATATATCTTTGTGTGTGTGTAGAGGTACATATGTGTATATAATAATGTGTATAAATGTAAAACCAATGCATATAAACATGGGTCATATTTATTTGCGAGTGTATATAAATGTGTGTGTGTTTGTGTGTGTGTGTACATGCGGGTGTACATATATATGTAGATGTGTACACATATATATATATAATTTGTATAAATATTTATATAGATGATTTATAATATATATAATGAATGTCATAATGTGTTTAAATGAGTTTTTTCTTTAAATACCAACATGGGTGCCATATGGGGTTTTATAAAGTGAGAGATATGAATTTAATAATTTGTTAATTGAAAAAATTCATAAATGGGGATATGGGGAGGTGATGTATGTATGTTTGTCTTTTCACCCTCAAAACCTCATGTCCCTCTCTCCATCTCTCATCAATTTTCTTTTTTTTTCTTTTTTTCCTTTTTTTACATGAAATTATTTATTTAATATCATCTCTGCTATTGATCAGATTGATGGACCATCAGTGTCATTGGATTAAACTCGATGATAGGAAATTTAATACAATGTTTATTTTTGAAGGTAGAAAGGTATGTTTTCCATATTTAAATTAATCCCTTTTTCTGTATTTTTCATATCAAAGGATAATTGATTATAAATTATCAAAAGATAGTTATTCGAAAGTATCAAAGATAATTACAAAATTTATAAAATGATATTGATAATTTATAGATTATCAAAGGATGATCATTAAAAGTATTAAACAATAATTTCCATATTATCAAAAGATAATTTGTAGAATAAAAATTATCTATATAATCACATGGATTTTCCAAAGGATAAATTATACAAAATTTTCAGATGATAATTTTTATTTTATCAAAGAATAAATTATGAAACCTTATCAAATGATGTTTATTAAATTATGGAGGTTTATTTTTAAGGTAAATTAATATAATATAATTATAAATATTATTTAAGTATAATTATAAGAAAATTATTGGGTAAAAAGATATCAGTCTATCAGATAAAAATTAGGAAACTTTTCAAGAATAATTATATGGTTTTATTAAGGAATAATTATAAGGCATACCACATGAGTTCTTGAATTTATTTAGAGATAGAAATTATAAAACATGGTTTTATAATTATTCTTGAGGAGAATATTTTGAGTGGATGTGTTGGCCTTGAATAATAATTCATAAATAATCTACAAAATAAAATGTATCATCGCATGTGATATTTTATTTATTTTTGAAAAAAAATAACTAGTTTTTGTTCAAGGAATATTTTAAGAATATACATATTTGATGTGATGATGGCTGTGATAATATGTCCTATGAACATGTGTTATTGATATTTTTGGTTTCCACTCCAGCTTTCTAACAACACAGGATTGTTTATCCTTACCTTTTATGTCGATGAATTTTGAGGTAGGGGGTTCCTTAACATTATAAGCCTTGAATATTTATGATGTTACATGATGTTATGTTATGATGGACTAACCCATGCTTATTATAAGATGCATGTGGTTGTGTGAGTAACTGTGGGCATACTTTTTTATGTGTGATTATCTCGAAGTTTATCTTGGTGTGGATTATCATTCCTTGTTATGACATGTATTGTGTGTGAGTTTCATAGCTTGTGGAATTGTGTTTCATGTTCCAAGATACTTAGGTGGATCCATGAGTTTGGGTGTATGAGGTTACCCAACATGATGTAGTCCTAACATCCTGTAAGGTGGGTGTGGATGCCCCTACAGAGGGTAAATCATACTAACTCGATGGAAGGTGCTGAAAAACTTTATTTTAGCCCTGAGTTTGGGTGTATGAGGTAACATAACTTGACATTATCCTAAAATCCTTAAAATAGGTTTTGGCTACCATTGTTGAGGGGAAATCATAGCGGCTAGATAGTGGATACTGAGATACATAGGTTGAGCCTTAAGTGTGGTAGTTACATTGACCAATGAAAAGTTACCCACCCTGATGAAATTATAACATTATTAAAGGTAGACGTGGATACCCCTATAGAGGGGAGAGCATATTGGATTGTTGGAATATACTGGTCATGGATTCCTACAAACATGGGTCGTCTGTGATTAAAGGGATAATCGGTCAGAGGATAGACACTAGAGAATGTGTTAAATTTCTATAACAACCACTATAATAGTGGGGTGAGTTATAAGACCTTGATGGAGGTATATGTGTTCTGGACATCTTTACCAAAAATGAGCAGAAGAAGGTGGGGTCGATGTTCGTGGTAGATTGTTCAGAAAATTATGAATCAAAACATATATTTTTATTGAGAATTTACTTATTTCCTGATATACATTGTTATATATTTTTTGAAAATATGGTAAGAATGAATTTGTGGTGTCCTACTGAGTCTTGTACTCACACCCAACTCAGTTATTTCATTACACTTGTAGATTTCATGTCCAGAGATCCAGTGAAGGGAAAGGGACAGATAGTTGATAGTTGATAAGTGGATAACATAGTTGGAGAAAACTAGGATAGACACCAGAGTAACTCGCAAGTGTTTTTTTATTTGCTTGTCTTTTATTTACCAACTGTTTATACTCTAGATAGGCTTACCACTTTGGAATCATTTTTTATATCTCTGTCACTTATTCAATTTTCGAATTTTAAACTTATTATTTATACATTTTTTATTATTGTTCATTATTATCTTGTTCAGTGACACGATATGGAGGGTGTAGTCTCCCCACTATGCGATTTGGACCCTCACTATTATTCAGCACCCTCTTGTTTAAAGGGAGGCACACATGAGGTCATATCGAATTCTGACTCGGACCCATTGGTTCGGGTTGTGATATTAAATTGTCTATAATGAATATTTTTCACTTGTTTTCTTGTTTAAATCCATCATAATTACAATTTCTATAGAATCTTATCGTAACAATTAGATTTCATATATTGATTTAAAAAAATCCTTAATGAGAAAGTTGATGAAAATATTTATATAAAACAATCATAAACGTTTCTAACTCCCATAAATTCCAAAAAGATATAAAATTTGTAGATATACATTTTATGTACTTAATTAATCTACTGTGTAATGGAAAATTTGGTTCTATAAAGCTATAAATGAATTTGGTTTCAATAAGAATAAATATGAGTCATGTGTTTATAAGAAGAATAGTTGTATTGTAGTCTTTATCATAGTAATATATTTTTATGATAGATTACTTATTGGAAATAATGTTTTAATCTTATCATCAATTAAGGACTGGTTAAAAAGTGATTCTCCATGAAGGACTTTAGTGAAGAAGCCTACATTCTAGGAATCCATATCATTCATGATAGATCCCAATGAAAACTGAAGGTTAAGAGAAAAATTAACCAACTCATAATGGAAAAGTGACTACTATAAGACTAGGTTATGTCATGGTTAGTATAATTGAAATAAAAAATAAATATTATGTTTTTTTGGAAAATATATTTATTCATAAATAAAACCATGGGATTTAAAATTAATATTTATATATATTATGCCTAATGAAAACTGAAGGTTAAGAGAAAAATTAACCAACTCATAATTTAGAGTCTGTCACTGTAATTTTTTCATTAAAGATGTAGAGGCATTATCCTTACAAAGAAATGTGTGATATATATATTGATCCTAAAATATTAAATTATATATTCACAAATAATATTTTGAATAGGTTCCAGGGAAGATGGTGGGAAATGATTAAATATTATGACTACATGATGCATTACCACCCAAGGATAAATATCTAGGTGTCTAATGATTTGAGTCAAAACGATTGTGTTTTCTTATCAATTATGGGGATCACAAAAGTTCCAATATATATGGATTTGAAAATTATGTATATTTAAATATTGAATTAAGGGGATAAATATTATATTTTTTAAATAAGTGTTTAATCATTTATCCATGCTAAGATTAAAGACACATAGAAGAAAGAACTAGAGCTGTAGAAGAAGGTGTGAAATTTTCCTGAGTTCAAACATAATTATAATGAAATGATAGAGTTAAGGGACCATGTATGAGTTCCATATATACTCAATTTGAATATGGATCTATTAGAAAAGGCTCAAAGTCCTTCATTATCTATTTATCCTATATGCATAAAGATTTATAGAGATTTAAATAAGTATTTCTTGTGGTATGGCATAAAGAGAGAAATTGTAGAATTTTTATCTCAGTGCCAAGTATTTCAACAATTTAAGGACGAGAGACAAAATTATAAGGGGATGTTACACCCATTACTTATACAAAAATGGAAATTGGAAAATATCATCATGGATTTTGTCATCAGAATCCCCAAAATGTCTAAAGGGAATAATTATATATAATTTTTAGTCAATCAACTTACAAATTCAACACACTTAATCACTATCAAAAGAATATTTCTCTATGTTTCATCTTGTAATAATATAAATTAAGGAAGTCATATTATTTAATGGAGTTCCACATTCTATTGAATCTAATTGGGATCTAAGGATTACCTTGATGTTATAGAGAATTGTTTAGCAATATCTTGATATATAATAGAGTTTCATCATTTTGTATTATCCTTATAAATATGGTTAGTATGAGAGAAAAATTAAAACCCTAGAGGATATGTTGAAATATTCTTCTATACATTTTAGAGGTTGTTGGGACTAACACCTTCCTCAAGTACATTTTTCTTACAATAATAGATTTCACTCAACCATTCTGATAGATCCTTGTGAATCCCTCTATGTAAATAATTGTAAAGCTCTAATTTACTAGGACGATATTGGAGAAAGAAATTTATTGGGATTTGATTGAGTTTATGAAATTGCAAAGAATGTTATATCCATTCAATAACACAAAATGGTATAACAAATTCAGTAGAAAATTTATCTTTACAATCATCAGAATGATCTAGAAGTTTAAGTTTGTGACAAGGTGTTTCTAAGAATTTATCTATGGAATAAGGTAATGAAATTCAAAAATAAGGTAAAATGAATCCATAGGTATATCAGTACCTTTGAAATTATTAACCGTATTGGGATGTTACCTTCTTAATTGGAGCTTCTATAGAACCTGTATCATGTCCATTATTTTCTCCTTGTATCTATCTTGAGAAGTACATAATTGATCTATCATATATACTAAACATACAGGTCATACCACTGGACCATGATCTTTCTTATGAGGAACAACAGTTAGAGATTCTAGATCATATAGAGGACATTATATGAAACCAGAACACTCACCTTGTCAAAATTTTGGGGAGAAACTCCCAATTCTAATAAGCTGTGTGGGATCCTGAGGATATAAAGTGGTAGAAGTATCCTCATTTTTATGTATCAAAGTGATGGATTTTGTGTGTGAAATTGATTTTAAGGGGGAAGATTGAACACTTTGAGTTTTTATAAAATATTTTTTTCAAATCAATATAATTTTTTCAATATCTTGTGTTACACGCAATGCTAAGTTTTAACAATCCCTAACACACTATTAATATTATTATTTAAACATGAGATTTCTAACCTATCAGTTAAAATTAGCAATAAGAATAGCAATAAAAAATTAATTATTATGTATAATTTTATTATATAAAGAAAATATATTTATAAAAAATTACTTATTTTTTAGTAATTTCTTTATATGTTTTGAAAATAATCATTTCAAAAAAAATGTTTTTATTGATTTTTGCGAAAAAGTATTAAAATTATTAAGTTATATTTTTATAAAAAAAATTGAAAAATTTAAGCTTGTTTTTTTAATTCACAATGTTAATATTATCTTTTACTTAATTTTTTAGAGATTTCAAAAAAGATTAATTTTTCAATGAATAGTAAAAAATACTGATTTTTATTAAAAAATGGATAATTGTTTAATGAATTTACTATCTCAATTTTATTTTAATATGGTTTTAAATGTAAAATTGGTTCAATTATATATTTATTAATACAATTTAGGTTATTTAAAAAAAATTCATAATGAATTTTGATATTAAAAGTTTCTATACTTATGAAAGTTTTCTCTTTGAAAAATTGTTTTTTCATTTCATCTACAGGTTAAGTTTTAAATTAATTTTTTTGAATTATGTGAATGTAATTTTTAAAAATTGATTAAATACTTTTAATTTAAATAACTAATATTATATAATAAGTTCAACATAATTTTTTGTCAAAATTAATAGTAAAACAGTAAAAAATAATTATCGTCGTTAAGGTTTAAACTGATTTACCGGGGGTTAAACTAAAAAGATAAGATAAAAATAAAATATAAAGCTTTAAAATCATATTTATTGAAATATATTAACCTTTTATCATATAATATTCAATAATGAGTCATTTTGGATCATTTTGGTATTTTTAGAACATGGGTACATGTTTTCGATTTCAAATATTCCAAGTATGTCCTCTCCCCCACTTGTAAAATGGTATGTACTATATTATCCACCTCATACATTAAAAACAATGGGTTTGGTAAATACCAACCCAAATCCATTACTCAATTCCATTAAAATATCATAGAGTCCAAATTTTTATTAGGAAACCCATCTAATAAGAAATTTGGTGCTAACCTAAGGAGGTTGTCCAAAAAAAGGTAACGTTCTTAATAGAGCCTTTTTATTTTATTTATTCTTCCATCTCATTGATATAATATTAAAATATGATGATATATAAAAATAATTATATCCCATATACTGAGATTTTATTATTTTAATCGAATAACATACTTCTATATCCTCTTCCATAAAATGGGAAATAATATCATTGATCACGTGTATAATGGACTTCCGTCTCAAGAATCGATGTAATTCGTTTTCCATCAATTCCTATGATGGGTGGATATAATTATGGTTTTAAATTAATTATATGATATTAATAATATGGTTATACTTTTTTAATTATAATATCATATATTCCTTCTTACATTCCATTCCATGAGAATACAATAACGTCACTCATGTGTACAGCAGACTACCGCCTCATGAAGTGATTTGATTCATTTTTAACTTACACATTACATAAAAGTTAATATTGAAAATTTTAATAAAAATATGTAATATATATGAAATTAAAATTAATATTTAATGTTTATATACTTTATACCATCCTTTTGTTCCCTCCATCAAGACAATGGATACAATATTCATGCATACGTACAGTCTACCGTCTCCATGAATGGTGTAAATAATTCTCTATATATAAATCTTATGGATTAATATAAATAAATATTTAATGAATATATAATATATTTATAACATTTTTTAAATTATTTATATTAGGATATTATGATCAAATTAATAGGACCCAAAAAAATAAAACAAAGCCTAAATTAAAAATGAAGCAACCATTACCTAAAACGTGATTTTAACGAGGAATTGTACACAAACATGTAATAATGGGTCATCAGTAAATAATATATGGTATTATAAATATTATTAAGGATATTTAATTTATTTATAATTAATATATATTCATTCTATAGAAGGTTCTAACATGTACAAAATATGTTACGAATTAATGTATGGGATTTCTCATCTCTCTTTAATTTCTGGGAGATATAAGTCATATTCACCACTCATTTATTTTGTTGGGTGTATATAATTACCCTTAGAAATTTTATACCATGAATATAATTATTTTAATGATATTTAATATTTCATTTGATTTTATTCTTACATGGTACTTATTATTAAAAAGTTATCAAATTTATAAGGGATTCTCATCTCACTTTTATTTTTGTGGGACACATGCACTATACACAACTAGTTTCTTTTGTGTGGTGTATATACTTACCATTTTACATGTTATATCACAAATATACATAAATTAATTATATTTAATTTTTATTTTTATTTTATTCTATAATGGTTCTTATGATTCAAATGTTTTAATATGTTAAGGGATTCTCATCTCAATTTTCTTCAATAGGATACATTCCTTATACTCCACTAGTTTATTTTGGGTGGAGTATATACTAACTGTGGATTTATTTCATGATAAATATCAAGATTATTATTTCATATAAATATCCATAAAATGTTCTTGATTTCATGGGGTATATAATTCAAAATATACCAATGTGTTAATGGTTTTATGCAACAATCTCATTGTTTATTAAGATTGTTTATAATTAATTTTATAGGGATAAAATATTATGATCTTCCTCTCATGAAACTCATGAATTTATTTTAATTTTTTTATTTATTGAAATTATATTTTTTTCCCTCTCATTTTCCCCTATTTACTCAATATTCAAAAATAATACTTTCAAGAAGAATCAACTTTATTTCCCTCTCTAGTCAAAAAAAACTTTTTCTTCCATGTCCATGATTTCTAAAAATGTTTTAAAGACTGTTTATAAAATTCTATAGTGATTTTTTATAGAAATTTTTACACATTTTTAAATTTTTAAATTTTTTTTGAAATTAATCTTCTTATTATTTTCTAAACAAGGCCCTTTTGGTTTTTATAAAAAATGTTAAATTAATATTTTTCTTAACATGTACAACATAAACAATATTTCGTATCATCATAAACAATAATAAATTAAAATGTTATATTTCATGTTTTCAAGGTTATTTTAAAAAAAGTTGTTTTATATAACATTTTGGGAAAAATTTATTTTTTAAATATGTGCTTTCAAAGTGTCAATAATATTTTCCCCAATAAATTTTCCAAGTGATATTTCAAAATAATTTTTCATCCAAGATGGAATAATTTGATGTTACAAAAGCATTACTAGTGATATGATACAATCATATCATCCTTAATATTTCTACATATGGTTTATTATTATGATTAAAAGTTGATTATGAAACTACTTATTTTTCTATTGGTTATTCTATGATGAAATAATGAAATTTTTATGGACCTCATTTCTTTTCCATTGGTTATTCTATGATGAAATTTTTATAAAAACCATTTCTTTTCATGGGTTCTGAGATAATGAATGTTTTAAGATCTTGTATCACACATATACATGATTTTTATTATGTGAAGAGTTTTAAATATATCCCCCTTTAATGAATTGGGTAAATATTTATATCTCATGAGATAAATGGGATTGTAGTGGGGAGTGAACCCAGTTTATCAAGGGACTTATCCACTATGTCAGTCTTGGGAGAGAACATTGACTACTAAAATGGATTAGGTAGTGAAATCATTAAATTTTTGTAGTTTTTTAAGTGAAAATTGACTAATAATAAAATGATATTCTATACTTATGTGTATCCCAAAAACCTATGTATTATGAAAATTGAAGGTTCTTGTTGATCCTATTTTATGATTTATTTATGATTCATGTCTTATAAACTATCAAGATTTATTCCATGACTCGTGTTTAATATCTGTTATATGAAGGGTAAGGTTTTAATATGTTATATTCAAGTTCTCATACCCTTATCCCTATGTTATTCGTATGTAATCCTTGATATATTTATTTTTTACCCATACTAAGTATCTAATATCACCCTTTATTATTTTTCCATTACCCAAGTTATGAATAAAGGTATTATATAAGATATGTTTAATAAGGTTGATATATATGTTGTACTAAGTGGGAGATTATATACAACTCTTAGGAACCAGTTGATTATGATTATATATTTCTAAACGAACTATACCTATATGATTCTGGTGTGGATTGTTATGTTATGTAATGAATATTCATCTATTAGGATTATAATATCTATGGGTGTTAAGTATGGTTTGTTATGGTTATTATATGAGAAAGGATTAGTTAATCATTTAGAAAATAGGATGATAATACTTTATTGATATCTCTAGGAATATGTCTAAGGATATGAATGAGTATATTTCTTAGGATAAGTCTAAGGATAAGTCAATGTTTAGGAAAATGTTCTAGAATTTTTTTGATGGAGAGAGTGAGTGGTTTCTAAACAATTACATCCTTGTCTAGATACTAAAAGTATATGTGGGTCTATAATAGTGGTACCTTAGGGTAATAAATCTAAAAATGATGCATTGAGATCAACTCAATTATCTCCTAGTGTATAAAAGTAGGAATAACAACACACTTGGTCTGACACTCTCGGGGGATATGCTTTCTAAATATATGAAATCTTTACAAACTGTCAAGAAGGATTTGGATAATTAAAATGTATTTCCTAGGTTAATCTTAAGGTATCATTTATTAAAAATAAGGGTTCATTATATAATAAAACCTATAAATTTTTTTTTTATGTTTTTCCCAGAATGATTATTTTTTCCCACACCACACTTTTTGGTTTTAGTCAATAGGGAGAACTAGTTGTAACTTGATTAATGTTGAATGTAATAGTCAATGTTCTAATGGGAAACCAAATTGGATGAGGATTGGAGTGAAGTATATTGTCATTATTCCAAATTCATTATCATGGTATGTTATTAACAACTTGAACATTAACCGGCTCTTGGGATCACCAAAGAATATAATGATAGAGTTCACTGAGATCTTAGGTGGTGGAGACCATGTGTCGCGAACCAAATTTGGTCTCCATCAATAAAGATTCTAAACCCAGCCTGTGACAAGGCCCAAAGGGTGTTCTATATCCCCACAGCCTCGAATAAGTGTTTGGGTATCATATATTTTTATTTGGGAATGATTTACCCAAATATGGATATATAAAAAATAAAAAACAATCGATAAACCGAATCTGAAAAATTCATACCAAAAAAGATTTAGAAAAAATATAGAACTGAATAAATAGTTTTAAATAGAGTACAATATGTCCAAAAATAAATAAAAAAGCATCAAATCAACCACAAAAACTCTATATGACAACGGGTCATCACCCCCGAGCCGTCTCCACAACACTGCACCATAGGTGGGGAAAATAACATGAACCACCTCCACATGAGGTTTTTCCTTTACCTGTGTCAAACATAATCAAGTATAATTACACCTAAGGGGTGTAAGTAGGGTGTGAGCCTAATCCTAGTATTATACCACCCAAATATTCCAAATAGTACACAATACAAGGTGAAAAGCATGCAGTTTTAATATGTATTGAAAATAGGCGATAAATTCCAAGAAATGAAACATTCAATTGTAAATAGTTTTCAAAATAAAAAATTAATAATGTTAACGTATTTAAATAATACATGTTAGATACTATAATTTAGATCCAAACACACCCTAATACATGGGTAAATACCAAAAATCCAATGAGCACCAAAATCGAAAACACCCCTATGCACTAGATAGTCTCGGGCCCTATGTACCACGTACCTCAGTGTAAAATATCCAAGTCAAAATCCCTTATCGTGCATGATACACTAGTAGGGAACGTACCCTGAACCTATTGGTCCCAAAAATTCATCCATTTAGTTTATTTTGAGTTTTTTTATCCAAATTCTCAGTGAAACAGGAACAAAACCCATCGGATCACAAGCGTACTAGTACATATTTGCCAACCTAGGTACCTAGGCTTCCCCCTTTTTGCTCAAACAATTTCAGAATTCTAAATACTTATATTTTCATATAAAAACACCACTACTGGTCACATAAAAATAATGCATTATCTATACACACTTTATACCACTTAAGACACACAATAAAACATTTTTATTTTCAATAAAACAACTTCCCAAAATCCCTCATTGTTTTTCACCAAAAACTGCTTGAAATCACCAGTTTTCACACTATTTGCACACTTATAAGTCACCAAAATAAAAATTTCATCCCAATACCTTTTCAATGAAACCAAAAAATCAGTTATTGGGAAGTTCCATATGAACCAAGAAGTGAATCTTTGTAAAAACTCAATTTTCACACAAACATGACACTAAAAGTTCATATGCTTCACAAACACCATTAAAACAAATTTTTGCAACAACAACCAAATGAGATAAAAATAAAAAACATGATTTTAAGCCCTAATAAATTTCAATAAAATCAACTAAGTAGCTATAGGAAATCCCCAAATGAACAAATAAAATATTTCTATGAAAAATCGCCAATTTCACATAAAAATGGAACTTAAACTTCATTTTTTGAAAAATAACAGAAAAACCAATTTTTTCACCAATAATAAAATGAGATAAACATGAAAATATAATAAACAGAGAAAGATAAATCAAAAGTATTTCATACACATGGAATCACCTACAATAATAATGGAAACCCTTGAACCTATATGCAAAAATCCTATCGCACCCCCGCCGCACCACTAGGGACTTAGATCAAGCCTAAAACAAAAATAATAGACCAAGAAAATCAAAATAAAATCATAGGTTATATGAGATAAATTTTGTATATTATTAACTTCAATAATAAATGGAATAAACCCTATGAAAAATTAATTAAACCCTAAGGAAATTGAAAGAAGATGGAAAGAGACTCACTTACTTGTGGGATCTTAAAGAAATCGCCCCAAATACACCACTTGAAAATTTTTAAAACATCCAAGAATGCAATTGAGGTTATAATAAGGTAGAGAAGTTAAATTTATCTTGTTCTCTCTGAACATCTATTTGAGGATGGTATATCATGCTCATCTTAGTCTGAGACCCCAAGGACTTCTGAAGGACTTCCCAAATCCGTGAAGTGAAATGGGGGTCTCTATCTGAGACTACTACTGACAGAACACCATGGTGACTTACCACCTTCTGAATATAAAAATAGCCCAACTCATCCACTTTAGTTGTATATTTGATCAGAATTAAGTAAGATGATTTTTTCAGGAAATCAATCACCACCCAAATCGAATCCTTACCCTGAGGTGTGTGAGGTAATCCAATAATGAAGTTCATGGAAACCTTGTACCACTTCTATGTTGGAATTGTTAATAGATGGGGAAAACTGGATGGCATTTGATGCTCTGTTTTCACCTATTGGAATGTGTAGCATCTCAAAACATAGTCTATGATGTCTCATCTCATACCAGGCCACCAAAACAGCCGACAGACATCATAATACATCTTGGTGGAACTCTGATGGATAGCCTACTAAGACTGGTGGATATCCTCCATCACCACCTTCCATATAGATAACAACACTACTGAATGACCCATTAAGCACAGGATGCCCTTAGGAGACGATGACCAATCAGATGATATCTCCCCACCATGAATAAACTACCTCGACCACTAGCAACGCTCATCACTAGTTTGTTACTACTCAATCAACTCGGAGAGATAAGGAGTAAACTGAATGCTTTCCAAGAATGCACCTCCAAGGTGCTCCTTCTTCTCCAAATGCATCTGAGCAAAGAGCCCCATCAAAGTCTAATCATCCATAGACATCCTCAAAGCCTACACCGGAACTCTTCTGCTCAAGACTTCAGCCACCACATTACAATTTCTTAGGATACTGACAATGTCAAAGTTGAACCCCTACAAGTAGTTGATCCAACGACACTACCTCAATTTGAGGTCCTTCTACAAGAGTATATAGGCCTATCTTTTGAGATTATAGTATACCAAAAAATTCTCCCAAAGTAGATAGTAACACTAATTCTTCAAAGCATGCATCATTTCTTTTAACTCCATGTTGTGGTTGGGTAATTATTTTCATGTGGTCGGAGTTGGCGAGAGTTGAACGCCACTACATGATCATCCTACATAAGCATGCACCCAAGTCCCATACCTAAAGTATCACAATACACCGCATAACCCTTTCCTGTATCTGGAAAAATCAGAATGGGGGTGGTATTCAACCACCTCTTCATCTCTTCAAAGGAAGCCTGACATTTTGGGTCCCATACAAACTTCATCCCTCTCTGGGTGAGCGAAGTCATTAGTGAAGCAAGCTGAGAGAAATCCTGAAAACCCATATGTAATAACTAGCCATACCAAGGAAACTCTTAACGTCGAACACGTTCTTTGGATTCTCCGATGACATGACCGCACTGATCTTCTCAGGCTCCACTGAAACCCCCTGATCTGAGATCACATGCCCCTGAAATTTTACTTCCCTGATTCATAAAGTGCATTTGGACAACATTTTATAAAGTTGATGCTCTCTCAAGGTTCCAAAAATGATCCTCAATTGATGCTCATGATCCTCCTCAGTTCTTAAATAAACTAGGATTTCATCCAAAAATACCATGACAAAAGAATTGAGATATTGATGAAACACCCTGACATGAGTTCCATAAAAACCATTGGAGCATTGGTCAATCCGAAGGGCATGACCAAGTACTCAAAGTGGTTGTACATGCTTTGGAAGGTTGTCTTTGTGATATCTTCCTCTTTCACCCTGATTTTATGATAGCCCAAATGCAATTCTATTTTATAAAACCAACTTTCCCCCTTCAACTAATTGAACAAGTCATCTATTCAGGGTAAAGGATATTTGTTCTTGATTGTTACCTTATTCATCTTCTAGTAGTCAATTCACAACTGGAGGGATTTGTAAACCTTTTTCATGAACACAGTAGATGCCCAAGGTGAGTCGCTTAGGAGAATGAATCCTTTAGATTCTAAATCTTCTAGCTATATCTTCAATTGCCTCAGCTCGGTTGGGGCCATGCGATATGAGGTAAAAGATATCAGTTGTGTTCCCAGTGCTAGATCAATTGAGAACTCCACATCCCGATCTGGGGGGAAAATTGAAAATCATATGGGAATACCTCCGAAAGGTCATTCACTAAATGATGTAGTGTACCTTCAAAGGCGATTCCATCATCCTCTAGCATGAGCGACAATAAATGGATGATAATACTTCCCAACTCTATGAGTGGAGGTCCTGTGCGACCCGACCGAGGATCTCATTCACCACGAAAAACTTGACGACTCCCATCAGGTGTCGTGAAACTCACCCACTGCTTATAGCAATAAATGTGTGCCTAGAATTGAACTAGCCAATCCATGAAAAGTATCACATCAAAAAGATCCATATCTAAGACTAAGAGGTCTCACTCCATCTCAACCCCTAAAACGAAAAGCACACACGACGGGCACCTGAGACCCTTCTCCTTCTTCTTTCCCAGCGGCGTCACGAACTCCAACACAAAAGACAACAACTCAGTTGGAAAATTTAGTGTGTCCACAAATAGGAAGAAGCATCATTTATGGAATATGCGATCAGATCGATACCTCGAACTATCGATGGTCCATCCTCTCACCCAGTTGGTACTGATCCACTACATAGAGAAGTTCGGTCTCTACCTGAGTACGGCCGCTAGTCTATGGATGTTCCATGAACTGGATCTTCCCAGAAGATGACCCATCCCTACCTTAACGACCACCAAATCTAGATCCCCCCATCCTCAATGGATTTGGTTGTGATGGCACACCTCTTGATTCCACTTACCTTTACCCACTCTAAAGTGGGTGTTCCACCCCACAAAAGCGCTAAAAGTGACCCATACCTCCTCATTGGTAACAAAGCATTAGAGGAAGTGGTCATGCTAGTCAGATGTGACCCGGACACCCACACTAGTGGAAGATGACCGATCTTGCATCATTTTCCATAGATGAAAACTGCATAGAAGAGTGGCCTGAACTACCACCTCCCTTCAGCTATTCCTCCCACTTCTTTTTCTTCTCTGAAGAGATACCACTGCCCAATGCTGATGCAGTCCAAGAAAAACTAGCCCAGCCTTTATGATAAATTATGACCAAACACAACCAGTCAACGACCTCATCATAGGTCCTTAGCTTGAACAAGAAGACTTGGGAGTACATCTCTGGTCACAAGCCTTTATCAAACCTTTGGGTATTCACTTTCTCATTCAAGACATTTTAATGGGAATAATGAACCATCTTAGTGAAATGGTTGGTGTACTTCATGACAGAATGATTCCCCTAAACAAGGTCCATGAACTCTCAGGACCTAGCATATTCCAAGACCTCGAGGCAGTACTGTTCATTGAAGACTGCCTGGACCATCCAACAAAAAGGAGCTAATCCCACCACTTGAAGTACTGATTCCCATAACTTGCGGCTAGGACCGTCCAAAAAAAAGGAGGCACATTTTACCCTGATCTCCTCAGGTGTATCTAGTAACTTGAACATGCACTTGATCTTTTCGATCCATTCTTCTATATCCTATGGTTCTACACTTCCTCAAAAAGTATGAGTATTTTTTTCAGAAACATTTAAGCATTATCTTTTCTAGGACCCATCTCTTCTACACTAAAAAGAATGTGAATATGATCTGATCCCTTTCCTAGATCTTGGGTAACCCAGATCACATTCTCAACTAGCCTCTGATCAATCAGTGTGGAGAACTCTCTTCGGCTTTCACCTGTGGGCGCATGTGAGCTTTTGGGGAGGCATGTTGCTACAAAATGAAGCAGTCAAAAAACAATATTCAATACCACAATTATAAAAATAAATTAATCAAATACATCAAATAAAAATAATCTAAACATATTATAGTAATAAGATTAACAACTACTCCACCCCCACCTGATGCCCACGTGTGGTCTGCAGGCCACACGTCTCACATGGAAGTGAATTCAATCAGACAATACCAACCCCCATGGTGACTCAAGGTCTTCCATGAGAGGTGCATGCCAGACACCCTACTCATAACTAAAACCTAGAGTCTTGATAGTCCTAGCTCCTATCTGGCCTGACTCATCCCAAAATAATAATATAACCCAAAAACATTAACCTCCTCTAATACCATTTTGTCACAAACCGAATCTGGTCACTATAAATACCAGTGCCAAACCCATCCCATGACAAGGCCTGAAGGGATTTCCCTATCCCCGTGGTTTGGCACAAGTTCCTGGGTATCATATATTTTGGTTTAGGAATTATTTACCTGAATATGGATACATAAAACATCAAAAACAATCGATAAACTGAATTTGAAAAATTCAAACCCAAAAAGATTTAGACAAAATCCAGAACTAAATAAATAGTTTTAAATAGAGAATAAGAGGTCCAAACATAAATAAAAACAGCATCAAATCATCCACAATTACTTCACAAGACTAGGGGTCATCACCCCTGAGCCATCTCCACAACACTACACCATAGGGGGGCGACTAACAACTCGGACCACCTCCACCCAAGGTTTTTCCTTTACCAATGTCAAACATAATCAAGTAAACATACAACCAAGGGGTTTGAGTAGGGTGTGAGCCTAATCCCAATAGTAAACCACCCAAATATTCCAATTATTATTCAATACAAGGTGAAAATCATGTAGCTTTAATACGTAAGGAAAATATGGGATAAATTCCAAGAAATGCAACTTTCAATTGTAAATAGTTTTCAAAATAAAATTTTCAGAAGGTTAACACATTTAAAAAAGAAATGATAGATGATATAATTTATATCCAAACATACCCTAATACAATGTTAAATACCACAATCCAATGAGCACCAAAATCAAGAACACCCTTAGGCACTAGATAGTCTCGGGCCCAATTTACCTCATACCTCGGTGTAAAATATCCAAGTCACAATAATTTCTTATAAACAATCCACTAGTAGGGAACATACCCATAACCTATTGGTACCCAAAAATCATCCATGTAGTTTTTTTATAGTTGTCTTTATCCAAATTCTAAGGGAAACAATGACAAAACCCATTTGGATCACCAGCGTACAAGTACATATCTGCCCACTTAAGTAACTGGGATTCCCCCTTTGTGTTAAAACAATTTCAGAATGCTAAATACATCTATCTATATATAAAAACACCACTAATTGTCACATATTTATAATAAAGTATCTATACAAACTTTTTACCACTTAAGACACACAAAAAACATTTTTATTTTCAATAAAACAACTTCTCAAAATCTCGAATTGTTTTGAAACGAAAACTCTTTGAAATACACACATTTCACACTATATGCACACTTACAAGTCACCAAAATAGAAATGTATGCCAAATTCCTTTTCAATGAAACAAAAAAATCATTATATGGTAGCCCCATATGAACCAATAAGTGATATCTTTGTAAAACCTCCATTTTCAAACTAACATGGCACTTAAAGTTCATATGCTTAACAAACACCATTAAAAAAATTCATTAGCAACAAAATGAGATAAACATTTAAAAAATTATTTTAATACATAATACATTTCAATAAAATCAACTAAGTAGCTATTGGGAAGCCCCAAATGAACCAATAAAATATTTCAGTGAAAAATCCCCCAATTTCACATAAAAATGGAACTTAAACTTCACTTGCTTTACAAATACCACTAAAACCACTTTTTTCACCAATAATCAAATGATATATACATGAAAATATAATAAACACATCATTCTAAATCACAATTATTGGATACAAATGGAACCACCTACCACAATAATGAAAACCCTTGAATCTTAGTGCAAAAATCCTACCGCACTACCGCCGCACCACTAGGGACGTAGATCAAGCCTAAAACCAAACTAATAGACCAAGAAACTCAAAATAAAACCCTAGGTTATAAGCCATAAATTATTTATATTAGTTACTTTAAGAATAAATAGAAGAAACCCGAATCAATTTGAATGAAACCCTAAGCAAATTGAAAGAAGAAGGAAGGAGACCAACTTACTTGAGGGATCTTGAAGAAATATCCCCAAATACACCAGTAGATGAATTTTAAAATAGAAAAAAATGAAATTGAGTTTATAATAATATATAAAATGTCAATGTAGAATTGAAATGGGGGAAAAAGTAAAAATTTAGGGATTTATTAAGGAAACAGGTTAACTTTTTAAATCTAGACGAATTGAGAATGGTTGGGATGTTTTGACCAAATATATATAGATAAAGAGTTCCAAAGAGGGAGAAACAAATTTGGGGGTTCACCTAGGGATGTAGGATTCAATTGTGAGGTAGAATCACCGAAAAACATAAAAATTGAATAAGATATTAAATAAACATTTTGTTTAAAAAAACTTGAAATGGGATTCCTGGATAGCCCAATTCCTCATACAAAAACACAAATCCACCATCATTATGGATTTTTAAAGGGTCCAAATTGATAAGGTGGTGTTAATAGGTCAGAGGAGTCCATTTTTGAATTGGAATGGGTGAAAAATGTTGAAAATGAAAGAGTTATAAAATTAACAAAATTTATTTTCAAATCTAGAAATGAGCTCACGGTTTGGCCCCAATTCTAAAAACCTGCCATTTCCCCAAAAAATACATGGGGAACCCCAAAAACAAATAAATAATGGAAATTAAATGAATAATACCTGTAAAATAAGTCATTTATGTGACACCATAGAGGAAAGAAGTTTCAGTTTCCTATATGTTGAGAATGTGGGAAGAATCACTCAAGGTAATGTCTCATAGGAACAAGAATACATTTTAGGTGTAGAGAAGAAGGGTACATAGTAAGTAATTTCCAAGTGAAAATTAAAATTTTAGTTAATGAACTGGATGATAATAATGGTTTCCATAAGGAATCATCATTGGTTGAATATTTTAAGTGTGTAAATTATTGAAATTATTAAAATTTATGACCTTGGGGGAAATATCCATCATAGAAACAACATGTTTTTATGAGTAAAGGTTTTTATGTTGACGATGAAGAGACTAAAAATAAAATATAAAAGGAAGAAGATATTAAGAAAAAACATAATCAATCCTATTTAACGGTTTCAAAATAAATTTAAATTGTTGAATTATTTATGTATTTGGATTCAAGACTTATGATGTAAAAGTATTTTAATAATGATATTTTGGTTAAAAGAATCATGAAACATCAAAGGATTATGTTAATTTTCTAGTCATATATGTATTCATATAATATACACTTAATATTTATGGATATTATCATTGTTTTATGAATTTAAGTTTGAACACATGATCACAGTCTTAAACACCCCTTTTTAGGTTCTAAGTGATGGGATTTTAATGTGATTAATGACATTTTTAGAGAAATTTTATTGGAATAAGGTATACGAAACTATTAGGTACATCATGAAGTATTATTTGACAAAAGAATAATCTTTTCATAATATTAATGGTATTGATAATCTTTAGGATTTATATGAACATTGATGACTAAGGTTGTTTTTAAAGATGTTAGACATATTTTTGGGGACAATATAAAAAATATATTAATATTGTTTAGTAAAAATGACAACTTTTAAAATTTATAAAGGTCTTGGGGCTTGAAACCACACCCGGAGGGTGATTAGGGTGAAATGTATGCCACTAGCCTGCATGATTTCTTTTTTAGTATAAATGATGTGATAGATAAATATTAATTTGATTTTGGGAACATATGTTTTATCATAGATATAACCATGGGATTTAAAAAGGATATGGTTATAGATTATGCCTTATTAAAATTGAAGGTTCATGAGAAAAATTACCAACTAGTTATTTGCAATAAGATATAGTAATTTTTACATTAAAGATGTGGAAGAATTATCATTATGAATAATGTTTCCATATATACTATCAGAATAAAAGTATCTTATATAAATTAACAAATAAGGAGTTGAATATGTGCTAGGGAAGATGGTTGGAACTGATTAAAGAATATGAATTCTTGATACAATATCACCTCAGGAAAGTGATCAAGGTGTTCGATGCTTTGAGTCGAAAGGATCATGTTGTCTTACCTATGATGATAATCACAAAATATACAATGTTTTTGGATTTGAAAAGGATGGATATTGAAATCTTGGAGGAAGGGGAAAATCTTATCATTCTCCAATAACTGTTCATCCATCTATCCAAGTGAATATTAAAGAGGTATAAAAGGAATATGTGGAGCTTTAGAAGAAGGTGAGAAATTTTCCTGATTTTATCCTTGACTATAATGGAATGATAATGTTTAGGAAGAATGTTTGTGTTCCATTAATTCCTGATTTGAATAAGGAGCTATTAGAGGAGTTTCATAGTCCTTAATTCTCTATTCATCCAATACGTAGGAAGATATATAGAGATTTAATGGAGTATTTTTTTTGGGATATCATAAAGTGGGATATTATTGACTTTGTATCTCGATGGTTGGAATGTTATAAGGTTAAGGATAAGAGAAAAAAGTATAATGGTATGCTACAACCATTGCCCATATTATAATAGAAATGTGAAAACATCATCATCGAATTTTTCATCGAGCTACACAAAACGTCTAAAGGGAATAATACTATATGGGTTGTAGTCGATCACCATAAAAATCTAGCATAGTTCATCACTATTAGAGAAGATTTATCTCTAGATCAGATTTTCAGAATATAGATTGAGGAAGTGGTAAGGTTGAATAGAGTAACACAATCTATTGTATATGATTAGGATATGAGGTTTACCTTGAAGTTATCGTGAATCCTTCAAAAAGATCATGATAGAAAATTGAGTTTCATCACTGTGTATCATACATATATAGATGGTCAATCATAGAGAACTATTAAAACCCAAGAGTAAATCATTAGATCTTGTTCTATGGATTTAAAATGTGGTTAGGATCGAAACCTTCCTTTAGTATAATTTTCTTAGAATAATAGATTTCACTCAAGAATTTTGATAAATCCCTATGAATCCCTCTTTATAAATAAGTGTACAACTCCAACATAATATGATGAAGTTGGAGAAATAAACACAATGGTACATGATATAGATGATGAAATGGTAGATAGGGTTAGATTCATTCAGCAACACATAAAGGTAGAACCAATATGGAACAAAATTTATTCAGAAAATCACTGATGTGATCTCAAATTTGAATTTGGTGATAGGTTGTTTCTATGATGTTCTCCATGGAATAAGGTAATGAGATTCAAAAATAAGAGAAAACTAATCCCTAGGAATATCATACCCTTTTAAATTATTGAACATATTGGGATAGTATCTTATCAATTGGGGCTTTCACAGAACTCTCTCATGTCCATTATGTATTATACATATCTCTCCTAAGAAAGTACATACCTGATCCTTCACATGAACTGAATTCAGAGGTCTTATCACTATATAATGTTCATTCTTATTAGGAATAACTAGTAGATATTTTAGATCATAGAGATAAAATTTTATGAAAAATGGTCACTCTCTTGGTAAATGTTTTGTGGCGAAACCACATATTAAAAGAAGCGGTGTGGGAACCTAAGGATATGACGAAGAAAAGGTTCCATCTTTTGTTTAAATTGGAGTGATTAATTTTTAAGGATAAATTCATTTTTTGGGTGATAAAATATAACAAACAAAGTTTTTATGAATTTTTTTTCATATAAACTTAATTTCTTTGATATCATGCGTTACACACAATGTTTAGTTTTAACAAAATGCAATATAATATTAATATAATTATTTAATCACGAACTTTATTACCTGGCCAATAAAATTTGTGGTGTTAATAAGAATATAAAAAATTTAAAATCTAATTATAATGGTTTTTATAGATAAAACATATTGATAAAAAAGTACTAAATTTTTAGTAAATACATTATATGTTTCGAAAATACTATTTTCATAAAAAAATGTTTTTATTACATTTTGTGAGAAAATAAAAAAATTAAATTTTGAAACATATATAAAATTTATTTTAAAATAAAAAAATTATTTTTTTAATTAGCATTTCAAAATTATCTTTTAGTGGATTTTTTATAACATTTTGAAAAAATTAATTTTTTGATGAATAATAATAAATTATTGATTTTTATTAAACTACATATTTTTTTCATTAAATAAATGACATGATAAATTTTATTTTTAATGTTTTTAAAAGTAATATTAGTTAGATTATATAATTATTAATCTAATTTAGGTCATTATAATCAATTTCATATTTAACTTTGATATTAAAACATTCTATACTTAAGAAAATTTTCTCTTTGGAGAAATAATTTTTTCTCTCATATAAGGGTTTAAATTTAAATTAAAATTTTACGCTTATATGTATCGAATTTGGATATATGAATTACATATTTTTAATCATAATAATTAATATTATATTGTTTTTTCAACTTAATTGTTTTCAAACTGAAGAGTAAAAAATTGAAAAAATTAATTATTTCCGGTAAGGTTTAAACGGTTTTACTAGGGATTAAACTAATAAGATATGGGGTAAAATGAAATTGAAACTTTTAAAACACCCATTTTTATCCATATTTAAAACATATATCATATAAGTTCTGATAATTATCTATTTTTATCCTTTTTTAATATTTAAAATGTAGGTACACCTTTTTCTTTTCAAACATTCCAAGTGTGTCATCTCCCAAACTTATAAAAGGGAACCCCCTATCCACTCCTCTTAACACTTAAAAACAATTTTTATAAACCAATAACTACCTAAATACATTCATTAATTCCTTCCACAAATCCAAGATTCGTTATTTTTTTATGTAACCCTCATAATAAGGCTTTTGGTTCTAACCTAAATAGGTTGTCTAAAGAAGAGGTAATGTTCTTAAAAGAGGGTTTTTATTTTATTTATTCTTCCACATCATTAAAATCATATTAAAATATTATGATATAATAAAATCAGTAAATAAAAAATAATTAAGTTTTATTATTCTTATGTAATAACAGAGATCTATCTTTTCTTCTACAAAATTTGTAATAGAATCACTAATCATGTGTACGACAGACTACCATCTCGTGAACAAACGTAATTTTCATTCCATCATTACTTATCATGGTTGTATATAATGATGGATTTAAATTATCTATATTATATTCAAAAAATTATTATAATTATGGAATTATAACATGATGTATACCTTATTTCTTTCTATTTCATGAGAACACGATAGCATCACTCGTGTGTATATAGGAATATCACCTCACGAAGCGGTGTCATTCATTTTTCAATTACACATTACATGGAATGTAATATGGATAAATTTAATGGAAATATGTTATATTTATTAAATAAAAATTACTCTAAAAATTTGATATATTTTTGAACTTCCTTATTTTCCTTCCATCAGCAAAATGGAAACAATGCTCATGTGTACGTATGGCCTACTGTCTCCATGAACGATGTAATTAATTATTATGTCTACCTTTTATGGATTACTCTAAATAAATATGTATTTAATTTATATTATAAATATTTTATGGTTAAAATTATAGATATTATGAATCCATTATCAATGTTAAAGGACCAATAATACCAAACCAAAATATACATGAAAAAAGAAGCAGTTATTACCCATAATGTGATTTTAACAAGAAATTATTAATAAATGATTAATAAAATGTCATAATTAAATAGTATATGGTATGATACCTATGATAATTGTTCTATAATGTATGTATAATAAATATATAATTATAATAAATGAGGTTTTAATGTGTGTGAAATAATTAAAAAAACTTAAGTTAAGGGAATTCTAGTCTCTCATTTAATTCTAGGAGATATATGTCATATTCAATACTAATTTCATTTATGTGGTGTATATACTACCCATTGAAAATTTTATATCTTTAATATTATTATTTCAATTATATTTAAAGTTTCAAATGATGTTATTATTTCATGGGGATTATGATTCAAAATTTAACAAAGTTGTAAGGGATTTTCATCTCTTTTTTATTTTTGTGGGACACATGCCTTATACACCACTTATTTATTTTTTTTGTTTAATATAATTACACATTTACATGTTATACCATGAATCTCCATATTTTACTAATATTTAAATATTTATTTTATTTTATTTTTTTATAGGTCTTACGATTCAAAAGTTTCCACACTGGTAAGGGATTCTTATCTCACGTTTATTTCTATGGGGCATATGCCTTATATACCACTTATTTATTTTTTATAGTTTATATAACTCTTATGAAATTATTTTACAATACCTATCATGATAATTATTAGAAATAAATATCTATATAATGTTTTTTATTTCATGGGTATTATAATTCAGAATATACCAATGTAGTAATGGTTTTATGTTATAATCTCATTATTTATCAAGATTTCTTATGATTATGTTTTCGATGATTAAATATTATGATCTCCCTATCATAAACCTCATGAATTTTATTCTCATTTGTTTATTTATTTAAATTACATGTTTTCTATTAATTTTCCTCTCTTTATGTAATCATGATTAGAAAAATATATTCTTAAAGAAAATGGACTTTATTTCTCTCTTCGGTCAAAACCCCTTTTTCTTCCATGTACATGTATTCAAAAAAAATTAATAAAGTTATTACTATTCTCCAATGAATTCACAAAAGACTTTTTTCTCATGCATTACTTTTAAAAAAATAAGGGAAACTTTTTTTTGTTTTCTAAAAAAGGCCCTTTTGGATTTTACCAAAAATGTGAAAGTAATATTTGTTTTAATATGTACGGCATGAACATTATTTCCCATAATCTTAAACACTCAATGATTTAAAGATTCCTATTATTTTTTTAATTTTTATTTTAAAATAAATTGTTTTCCTGAATATTTTTGAAATATTTATATTTTAAAGAAGTGTTTTAAAAGTGGAAAGGATATTTTATTTAAGAAATGTTCCAAGTGATCTTTCAAAACCATTTCCATTGAAGATGAAATCCATTGATATTACATAAACATTACTCTAGATATGATCCAATGATATCATTCTTATTCTTTATCTGGATTGTTTATGTTTATGATGGAAATATTTTTATGAAACTTGTTCCTTTTAATGGGATATTCTATAATGAATTGTTGAAATGTTTATGAAACCTATTTCTTTCACTTCGGTTAAGATATGATGAAATTTTTATGAAACCAATTTCTTTTAATGTTTTATAATATTATGAATTTTTTATGATATTGTTGCATGATTATGTATAATTTTCATTATGTGATATGTGGGATATATATAACTCTCTAAATAATTGTGTAAATATTGATATTGAAGGACCCCGAAACATCCTAAGAGGGGAGAGGTGAATCAGGGTGTCAACTTTTTCTTCTTAAAGTTTTGGATCTTGTTCCCATGTTGGTAGGAACCTGTAAAATCTATCCGACAAAATAAAGTAGGGAGATGACATATCACTTTTACTTGGTTCACCGTAAAGGGATACGTCCAAGGAGTATATGAAAGCTATGTGTCGGACGTACCTAAATCCACTAATCATCACTAGTTGTGGAGTAAAAGAGTCTGGTCACAGTCACTCTATGCTATGAACACTACCTTTAAAAATGTTTAGGGATGACTCGCCACTTCCCTTGGAAAAATTCCGTAAACTCCCCATAGCTCACTACTGTGAGAGAATTCTAACTCAGTTTATCGACTTGAAGGTCACTTCAATATATTGGCATTGGATTATTTGTATCTATTTAGCATGATACACTACTTGAATCAAGGACCTAAGTAGATGCTCACTGAAATCCCTAACCACTATGTACTGATAATCAAAAACAACCCTTTGTAATTCCCCTTCACAATGCTCAACCCTTCACGAAGCTCACTACCTCACAGATAAACCAATCTCGTGAAGCTCACTACCTTGTCAATGCACAACCCTTCGTGAAGCTCACTACCTCGCAAAGAAACCAACCTCATGAAGATCACTGAACCAATGTGGAACCCCTATCTTCATGAAACTCGTATTCCATAAGAGAATAAAACCTTATTCAGGACTTTGGGATTCCCTTCTCGAAGCACAAGCTCCCTTATGGAAACCAACTTCGCGGAGTACCCCTTTCTTCACGAAGTCATAATGAACATTGATTTTATCTCTCAAAAGTCATCCAGAACAAAGAGGGTGGCCTCTTATTTATATTCATGGTTGATCACAGAGCTCCGCTTCTTCAGGAGTGAAGTCTAGATTGGTCAAAACATCTTCATGGCACTTCCTCCATCTTGCGAAGCTTCGCTGAAATTTCTGGTTCGTAGAGCACTTCGTAACCGTGGATCTCTCTATCAAAATCCTTCACATCGCTGAAAAGTACCTCTGCAATTCTAATTCCCTTCATTTTTTGTGATTCCCATCGTAATCGTAAAGAAACACCATCTCAAATCATGATTCTTCATTTCTTTAAAAATCTCATGCCAGTCTTCAAGAAATCTATGTTCTTTATTCTAAAATAATACATTTTGTGAAGCTCAAAGATCAAAATTTCTTAATCACAGAGCATACCACCTCAAATCTTCTAGTCTCTACAAAATCCACTTCATGAAGCATGTCTTCATGAAACTCCTACCTTTTTTGTATTTTCAAAAGGCCTTCAAGAAGAACCACTTTTCACAATTATTTCCATTCTCCAAATTTTGGAACCCAAAAACTTGGCAAAAACTGGGAAATGACATCACCTTCAAAGCTTCTTACTGGTTGACCTATATGATCCCTTTCCTTGAATTATCCCTGATCAAACATTAGAGGACTGACAACAAACACAAACCATGCTCCTTTTTCTAGTAAAGAATAACCTTGGTTCCAATAGATATATCATGAGGTAAATAGGATTTAAATGGGTAGTGAAACCAATTTAGTTAGGTACTTTGTCTAATATGATAGTAGTGGGAGTGAATGATGAATACTAAAATGGCTTTGGGAGTGAACTAATTCCATTGTGATAGTTATTTGAAATTATCCTTGACTATTGAGGAAATTATTTTCTATTCTCATGTGTATTATATGAATCAATTTCTTATAATAAGTAATGTTATTATTGATCATGTTCTTTAATTCGTTTATGATTCATGTCTTATAAAATATTAGGATTTATTTCATGACTCGTGTTTAGGATCTATGATGTGTATGGTTTGGTTCTCATATATTATGTTGATGTTCTCATACCCTTATTATTATGTTATGCTTAAGGGATATTGATATCTCCCTTGTTTACCCTTAATAAGCATAGGATCTCACCCTTTATTATGTTTCTTTGACCCATGTTATAAGGAAAGGTATTATGTATGATATGTCTAAGAAGGTTTCTATTTATGAGGAACTAAGTGGGAGATGATGTAGAACTCTTATAAACCATTTTTTATGTTTCTATGTTTCCAAAGTCACTAAACCTATATCATTCTGGTGTGTATTTTTATGTTATGTAATTAATATTAATCTATTAATACGTAATATCTATGTATGAAAATTTTTTGTCATTAAACCTATCTGTAGGGGAATAAATCCTATAACTGTATCTTGGATCGAGTTACTGCATTCAACTATCCTCATATGTATCACCTAAGTTTTTTTCTCAACTCTAAATGTAAAATTGCACCATTATCCTAGGATATTTATCATTTACATATGATTTACACAAACATAGGTGAGGGTAACTGAATGAATGGTTATGGGGTTTACATAAATTTAACCATAGAACCATAAATCCTTACATGATATAGAGGATGGGATGAAATACATGCTATCATATTAATTTAATGATAATTATTTCAAAAACATGGGCAGTAAAAATTAAATCAAAAGAATTATAAAACATATATAGGTTGGTCAAGCTCATGATAATCCACACATACAATGAATAAACATTTAAAACAATTATCCTGGATTCATTTTAATAATTATTCATTTAAGATAAATTATTTAATTAATAAATTAATTATCTTTTTAATTAATCAATTCATTTATCTCAATTTCCATTTAAATGGTCTAAAATATCCTAATCCAATATAATTTTAAAAAACTTGATTTTATTAAAAAAAAAATAACTACAACGTATTTACTTTTCACTCACATGGAATGTAACAAACATGGAATATCACATAATTTAATGAAGTGTACTATCAATTTATGACACATAGACATGTCTTGATTTATATAGAATGTACTAATTTAAATGAAAGTGGGGTACAAGGCAAGTAATGACCATACACAACTTGTAGTTTTGAATTTATCGTTGAAATAAATTAAGCACATAATATTTTTTAAAACCTATCACATGACATGTAATTTAAATTTATAACACAAAAATATGTGCTAATTTAGTTTAATAGGGAAATTAATTTTATTTCTACATATATAAATCACACAATGTACATATGAGTTTGGTGTGTACTCTAGGTAAACAGATATGTGTTCAACTATAATGTATCATATTTTCCATGTATTATTTTTAGATATTATAAGGATTGATTTTGAGACTTGGCACTGAGAAGGAATGTGATTCTGAGGCCTGGTGTTCCTGAAACAATTATTTGAAAAATATTAAACTTTTTAAAATCATGCACACACGGTTTCCCTAAAAATTGAAATAACTCATAAATGAGTTCTTGGATCAGAAATATGAGGGAAAAATTGAACTCAAAACCCATTTTTTACCCTAGGGATGACTTAAGTTTTTTGGGTGCGGGTCATCTATGAAAAAACTCAAAAAGAATGTAGTCATTAATAAATAATTTAAATGAAAATTTTTTTAAGTGATGCAGTGGATTGTTTCATTTTTATTAAACCTTTTTTAGGAATCTATGGTTATCACTGTAACCCTAGGATTCCTCTAAAACATAGAGGAATAATTCTTTCAAACAAATTAAGACATATCGATGAACGGATCGTGGATTGTCATGCCAACAAAGTTTGGGGATCTCTTCAATGATAGAAACACAACCATTCCTCATCAAAGACTGATCCAAATTCTATGTAGTGTGGTTTTTTCATTATTTCCTGTTTTCATTCTTAATTTCCATGATGAAATTGGTTCAATACCCAAGTTGATGGATCCATGATTCAGTTATTATTGTGGCATGGGTTATTGATGTGGGATTATCGAGAGATTAGTTTATCCACTTCATTTATCCTTCTAATGATAAAGAATCAAGGTTGACATGAAAAAACTCTAAGGTCTATTCTTTGGGCATTCATGGTTCTTCTATATCCCCCATTCTTGGTTTTCTTCACTGATAGATCCTCATGACCGCGGATCGACTTGTTGGGAGGCTCTGAATGCGATCGAACCCCCGGATTGGAGGTGAGACAAAATAGAGGGTGGATTACTGTAGATCGGGACCCTAGGATCATAGATGTTCTTTATTCATACTTTAGACCACCATAGAATGAATGGTGGATCACATAATTAGAAGGGGTGGAAAGCAGTGTCATTGGAAACAAACAGGGAAGTCACAGTGGCAGCTATGGGATGCAGCGGCAGTGTCATGTGGGATGTCGTAGGGGTCGCTGGCGATCCGATGAAGATAGTGGGATTAGTAACTGTGAGACATGGAATGGAACTATGTGGGATCTAATGGTAGTCACCATGATGAACCACATTAGTGGACCAACCCAGCAACAGGCTGGGTCGGGCTAGCAGACCAGGTCGGGCCAGTGGGGTGGGTTGGGCCTAGCCAGTTTGGGTTGAACCTTGCAGGTTGAGTCGAACCTAGGCAGCCAGACAAGGCCATGGTCAACCGAGATACTATGTGGTTGTGTCAGATATGGCATGGTCGAATATCATTGTAGCTTGATCTAACATGGGGTGGTTGAACTGGGAGATCGACCACCATGGTCAATGAACTGACCGCACGGTAGGTCCATAGCCCAATGAACCCCCTTCTAAAATTTTCATACTACCATAACATTCAAACTAGATGTATGTTGGATGATTTGTCTACGATGTTGGGACCCTTATAATGAGGAAGACATTTTGAGATATCCTATATGGGTTTTTTTATTGTTCATGCAACCAAATGTCTTATGTAATGATTTCTCATTAAATTAGTGTTCTTTGAGAAAACATTTATATAGATGGTTGTGACCTAGAAATAATGTGCCTTATAGAGACTCTATGTCTTATGGATTATATGTGTATTTTGGAGATAGTGTGTCTGATAGAGACTATGTATCTTGTTGATATTTTGTGTGCTATTATATTGAATATATCTAGATGTTCTTGATATATTTGTTTTATACATATCTTTTGTGGTGATGACTATGCATTCCTTTTTTGTATTACTTTGTGGTATTCCATAGTGGTATTCCTTCATGATATTTACATTGGGGTATTCCTTTGTGGTATTTACTTTGTGGTAGTCCTTTATGGTATGACTTTGTGGTATTTACTTTGGGGTATTTCATTTGTGGTATTCCTTTGTGGTTTTGGGGTGTCCTATTTTGTATTGTTTTACTCACCCCTTCATGGGATTTTCTTGCACATTTCATGTCTTGTGAAGACAAAAAAATATTCAATAGAGTTCTAGGAAGACTCTGATTATATGGTTCCTTGTGGGACTAGACCAGACAAGGTTTGTTCTGGTAGCTTTTCTGATGACATTCATAATACCTCTTACTTTACAGGTTAGACTTGTGGATGCAGAATCTTTTCTTCTTGTAGGATTTTTTGGAACTATTTAATTTCTAGTACATTTAATTTTGTACTCTATTTTTGGGATATAGTGTTTTTCATGAATTTTTAACTTACTGATTTTACATTTTATCATTTTTTTTCTTGGATATGTGTGCGTGCATACAGTTTCTTAGGAAAATGCCTCCCATTTGTGGGATATTCCTACTCAGTGCGAGTAACCATCCCCTAGATTATTACAGTGGAGATTGGGGTAGTCACAGCATGGGCCCATCTAGGATGGTTTGTGATAGAGAGGTATCAGAGGAGGTCGGTTATACTTTAGGATCGAGAGTTAGTGAGGTTGGTTTGGCACAATAGTGTTAAGTGTTTTGATTTCAGATTTCAATCCATGGAATACAATATTGGTGTGGTGGCCATCATATCAATTCACAAAGACTTTGGGCACATACTTTTTGACTCAGTACATGAAAAAAATTGTTATAGTGAATATAATGGTACATGAATCAAATTGAAATGGGTTGTGTCTTTATTTTCTTCTTGATTCAGCTCTCCAGATATACTCTGTTGATCTTGGAATATATTTTTTATTATATTATGTCTTTACGTTGATAGCTATCCAGGATTTCATTATGTAATCATGATCCGCTTAGCGGCGAGGTATCAGTATAGGGTCTTGTACTGTAGATAGAACCTCTGGTTTTTTTACCAACTATACCACCACCCATCGATCAAAAACTACTACCAGCACTTCCAGCTAAGGATTCATGCAGACTGATCATGTTTCAAAAGTTTCAAAGGTAGTTACCTCCCAGTTTTTAGGGTGATCCATACCCCCAGGCCATTGAGGATTGGCTAGAGGCAGTTACTCGTGTCTTTCATCTAGTGAGGATGCTTTCCAACCAGATGGTATTCCAAGTAGCGAGTCTTTTTCAGGGATATAGGGGATATGGGGAAGCATAGTGACCTAGACACATGATGAGATGACTCTCTATTGCAAATATTTCGATCATATCTTCAGAGAGGATTTATTTCTGGACACATTGTTGTCTTTGTGTATATAAGAGCTTCTACATCTACAGCAGGGTTGTCAGACTGTGGAAGAGTATTCGATGAGATTTAATGATCATTTATGTTACTCCATGAATATGGTATGAGACATGTTCTTTATGGATAGTAACTTCAAGTTTTTCTTAATCTATGATATTAGTGAATCCATGATATCCCTTATAATTACTACTTATGTTGGGGTACTTGAGTGTTCCCTACTAGTGGAGAGCTTTCTAGAGGATTAGGCATCGACAGTGGGAGCTACCAGTAGGCACCAAGTAGCTGAGACCTCAACAGCATGTAGCCAATGGTAGTCACAGGGACCCAATCATGTTGGTAGCTTTGGGAGATTATCCAAATACATAGGATCAACGGTGTGGGGCTCCCAAGGCAGTTGGAGTCAGCTGAGGGATAGGTTGTGTTACTCATACAACGGGCAGGGGAATCTTTAATGGGATCGTTGGACCCATCATATGGTTTAACAAGAGATTTCTTAGGGGCCCCTGAGGTAGAGGCAAAGGTAGTAACATGATGGTCTATAGGGTGTTGGGAATGATTAGGGAGTAGGCAGGTTGGAAGGAGGTGGTCAGAGGTTTGAGTTGTTATCATCACCACCCCTAGGTGGTCCACAACTAGCTCCGGGAGAAGGTAAATAAGGATGAGACCAACTATAGGTGATAGTGTCTTATGAACCTGAGGATCCAAGAATGGTTATAGGTATGATATATATCTTTGGTACCTTAGCAATATTTTTTATTGACATAGGTTCCATTAATTATTTTCTTTCTAGGAACCTTGTTTGAGACTCAAAGATTCTATTTGAACCATTAACTTTACCCTTATGCTGAGAAACTCCTAAAGGAGGAGATACTTTGATCACACACTAGTGTCGAAAGTGTGACCTTACTCTTGTAGGTGAGTATTTTTGTTGTGATCTCTTGATAGCACCATCGAGTCCTTACGGCGTCATTCTCAGTATGGATTGGTTATCCCTGGTTCATGCTCAGATTGATTGTTTTAGGTGAAGAGTGTGGTGTATCCATAGTTATTGGATCATATTTTCATTTAATGGTGAAAATGAAATGTAGGAAGTGAAGGATGGACTCACAAATAGGATGGTGTAGTTGATCAGTCATCAGTTGGCTAGCATGACCCTCAGTGCAGTGGATGATTTGAGTCCACAGTTTCCTATAGTGGTGGCAGAGTATAAGGAAATATTTATTCAAGATGTTCGAGGAATACCTCCCCACATGAAGGTATACTTCTACATTGATCTATACCATGGGATGGATCTTATATCTATAACATCAAATTGTATAGCACCCGTATATCTTCATGAGCTGAGGGTGTAGTTGGAGGACTTGCATAGGAAGTTCTTTGTGAGACTTATTGTTTCACCCTGGGCAGCCCCAGTTCTGTTTTCCAACAAGTAATATAGGAGCATGAGGTTATGTGTGGACTTCTGGAACCTAAACTAGGTGGCCATGAAGAATAAGTATCCACTACCAAGGAATGATGACCTCTTCGATCAGTTGAAAGGGGTGCAGTGCTACTCAAAGAATGACCTCAAATCTAGATATCACTAACTACAAGTACGTGATGAGGATTTACCAAAGTTGGCCTTCAAATGTTGTTACAGCCACTATGAGTACTTATTGAAGCCATTTGGAGTGATTAACATCCCATCAGTGATCATGGGACTCATAAACTGGATATTTGAACCTTACATAGAAAATTTTGTGGCGATCTTCATTGATGGATTCCTAGTGTACTTGAAATCAAAAGAGGATCACAGAAGACAATTATGGATGGTCTTGGAAACGCTCTGAGAGAATAATATTTATGGTAATCTCTCGAAGTTTCAGTTATAGATTCAGGAGGTCTATTTTCTATGAAAAGTCATTTCAGAGGCTATAGTTGTAGTAGATCTAGAGAAGATTGAATCAGTTCTTTCTTGGGATCCACACAAGAGTGTTACCAAGTTACAGAGTTTCCTTGGTTTGGCTTGGTACTATTGGTGGTTTGTACCCATCTTTTCTAGAGTGGAATCATCCTTGAAATATTTGAAATGAATGTAATAGCCTTTTGTGTGGATGGAGAAGTTAAATGATATTTTTTAGCAGTTGAGTCAGATATTGAAAATTTATCCCCTCATGATATTACGAAATTAGGGTACTGAGTATGTAGTGTTTTATGATGAATTAGGAACCAGGATTGGTTTTTTCTGATGCAGGGGAAAGTGGTGACTTCCTATGGTTCACACTGGTTGAGACCACATGACTAGAACTATGTGGCCCATGATCTTTAGTTAGCAGGGGTAGTATTCTCTTTGAAAATGTAGTGAAATTAGCTAATGGGTGAGAGGTTTATCATCTAATCTGACCATAAGTATCTCAATTATATCTTCTATTAAAAGGATTTGAACATGAGACAGAGGAAATGGCTAAAGTTCCTTCAGTGCAATGAATTTTAGATTATCTATACTCTTTGGAAGGGGATCATGGTGGAAGATACTCTCAGTAGAAGATCCCATTTGAAATTGTTGAATGAGGCATTGGAGTAGTTGTAATCATTGTAGATATCCTTTTTGGATAGGGATAGAGTATCTTAACTCCAATTGAGGGTTGTTACCCCCCCCCCCCCACTCTTATAGTGAGTCAGGGAGGAACCACTTGGGGATACCAATTGCGAGTCTTTACGTGCTCAGATGTCCACAGGGCATTCCCATTATGGATATTTGATAGGTGGGGAGCACATCGTTCTTTTTAGATGGTGCACAAGAGTACTAGTGGTATTGTGGGAGGAGGTTTTTAGGGATCTCCATACATCCCCTTGGCCGTACATCCAAGGGTGGAGAAGATGTACCAGGACTTCCAATGTCATTTTTGGGGTCTATGGATGAATAAGGGAGTTATAGAGTTTGATTCCCAATGTCTAACTTGTTAGCAGGTGAAGGCTAAGCACCAGGTTCTAGGAGGTAGGACTTAACCCCTTGAGGTGCTAGAATAGAAGTGGGATGGGATGTCGATGGACTTTATGATATGTTTACCATGCATGTCTAGGGTACCTAATTCCATATGGTTGATTTTTGACTAACTCACCAAGTTGGCCCACTTCCTATGTATTTGGGAGAAGAGCTTAGTGGAGAGCTTCAGATGCCTCTATGTATAGAAGATAGTTCAACTCCATGGACTTCCATCAAGGATAGTCTCAAATCATGATGATCACTTTATATCCTGGTTTTGGAATGGATTATAAGAGGTTTTTGGGACTCAATTACACTTGAGCACAGCATTTCACCCACAGATGGATGGCCAGACCGATCGGACCATACAGTTTCTAGACGAAATTCCATGAGCTTGCTTGTTAGATTTTGGATGCAGTTAGGAGGATCACCTACCCCTAGTGGAATTTTCATACAAAAAAAAGATATCATTCCACCATCATTATGGCACCACTGGAGGCCTTGTATGGGCAACCCCTTAGGTCACCACTTTCCTAGATGGACCAAGGAGAGTAAGCACTCATGGGGCCATAGTTGGTGCAGACGACTATAGAGAAGCTTCAGATCATCCAGGATGGGATGAAGACTTCACAAAGCCATCATTAGTCTTAAGTTGATAGATGACAGAGGCCTTTGAAGTTATTGGAAGGAGACCACATGTTCTTTTGGGTCCCACCATAATGAGGATTATGGATATTTGGTCTAGGAGTCAAGCTATCTCCGAGGTTCATTAAACCTTTACTCATACTATGTAGATTTGGCGAGGTGGTGTACTTCTTGGCTCTACCTCCACAGTTAGAGCAGATATATGACATCTTCTATGTGTCACAGCTGAGGAGATACGTGCATGACCCATCACACATCATTGACTGGGGCGAGTTGGATATTGATGATGGGGCGATTTTGCTGAGTACATAGTGGAGATCAATGATTGATAGGGGAGGATCCATTATTGGAAATTGATTCCTCTAGTTCACATTTGGTGGTAGTATGGGAATATCTAGAAGAGCACATGGGATAAGGAGGCTCAGTTTCTTGCTCAGTTCCCTAATTTTTTTGAGTATACCTTTTTTTGCTTTTGGGGTGTAAATCCCTATGTTGGAGAGAATTTAATGTCTCATATTATCCATGTATTAATTTTAGATATTATATGTATTAATTTCGAGACCAAGTGCTGAGACGATGTGTGATTCTGAGGCCCGGTGTTCCTGGAACAATTGTTTGAAAAATATTAAACTTTTAGTAGCCTAAATTCACTATTTTCTAAAAAATTGGAATAACTACTAAACATATGCCTATATGAGAAATTAGAGGGTACCATTGAACTCATAATGTGAGTTTTACCCTAGGCGTGACTTGTGTTTTGTAGTCACGGGTCTTCTATGGAAAACACAAAAAAAATGTAATCATCATTAAATAATTTAAATAAAAATTATTTTAAATGATCAAATAGATTTTTCCTTTTTATTAAACCTTTTTTAGGAATATAGGTTTATAACCATAACCATGTAATTCCTCTGAGATTTGGAGAAAGAATCCTCTCAAATGAATGACAACGGATCAGAGAACAGATCATGGATCATCACGCCAACAAAGTTGGAGGATCTCATCAATGAAAATTAGGAAATTTTTCCACGTCAATGACTGATCCAAGATCTAGGTTGGGAGGATGTTTCATTGTTTATTTTCCATGTTCTAAATTTCCATGATAAACATGGTTTAATCTACAAAAATAATTATTTTTTATTCATTGTTGCGGGATGGGTTATTGATGTGGGATTATCAAGGGATTATTTTATTCTCTTTATTTATCCTTCAAATGAGAATGAATCGAGGCCAACATGAAAAAAGTAAAATATTTTTTTCTTCAGGAAATCTTGGTGCTTTTATCTCCCCCATTCATGGAATTATCACCATTGGATTCTCATGACCACGACTCAACATTTCATGAGGATCGAAACACGATCGGACCTCGGAAGTAGAGGCATGATAAAACAGATTCTAGATTTGTTTAGATCGAGAACCAAGGATCACAGAGGTGCATTAATTTCAGAGTTTCAATAATAGAAGGAAGAATGGTGTGTCACATAAGTAATGAGGTTGATGAGTAGTGTTGATAAAGGAAGTGGGGATGGCAAGTGGCACTAACAACGGTAGCGGGGGTGGTGAGTGGAACCAACGGTAGCAGAAAACTGTGGTGGACCCACGTTGGTGGCAACGGGATGCGGGGGATACCACATGCAAGTTGGTGAAGCTGTCAGGTTTGGAGGTCATGGGACATGGCATGGAACCACATGGGTGAAATGACAGTCATTTTGGGTGACCTTGTGAGTGGACTGTCCCAAAAATGGGTTGGGTGAGGCGAGCAGGTTAGGTAGGGCTGGTGAGGTGGGTTAGGCACGACCGGAGTGGGTCGGACCCCACAGGTCTATTCGGGCCTTGCGGGTTGGGGCAGACCTGGGTGGCCGGACTGGGACACGGTCGACCATGGTGGTTGACCGTGATCTATGGTTGACCGATCTTCTATGTGTCTGCAATAGCTAGGGCATGTTTGGCCATGGCGGTGGGTCAAGATGGTTGGCCCACGGCCTAGTGAACCCCCTTCTAAAATTTTCAAATTTCCGTAACTTTCAAATTGGGTGTCTGTTTGACAAGCCATATATGGTATTGGGACCCTTTTGAAGAGACATCCATTTCAAGATATTCTATGTGGGTATTATGGGAGTTTTCTTATGACCTAATGGATTAAGGAGTGAGTTCTCCTAGAACAAACGCACTTCGAGAAAACATTTATGTGGTTGGCTGTGACATAGAGGCTATGTGTATTCTAGTTACTATGTGTTTTATGGAGAGAGTGTGTCTTATAGAGACTGTGTGTATTATAGAGACTATGTGCCTTGTTGAGATTGTGTGTCTTATTGGATATAATATATCTGGTTGTTCTTGATATATTTTTTATAGAGATATATCTATGTGGAGCTGACTATGCATTCCTTTGTGGTATTTCTTTGTGGTATTCCATAGTGGTATCCCTTTATGGTATTTCATTTTTGGTATTCCTTCATGGGGTTTCCTTTTTTATTCCTTTTTGGTATTCCATTGTGGTATTTCCTTTGTTTTATTTCCTTTTTGGTATTCCATTGAGGTTTTGGGGTGTCCTACTATGTATTGTTTTACCCACCCCTACACAAGATTTTCCCAGACATGTTGTGCCTTATACGGATGATCGAATATTCAATGGAGTTCCAAGAAGACCAGGACTAGGGGGTGCCTTGTGCAATTGGATCGGCCAACGTGTATTCCAGTAGCTTTTATGATGATAGTCCTAGTACCACTTACTTTATAGGTTGGACTTATAGATACCAACTTTTTTCTTATGGTGGGCTTGTTTTGGCCCTGTTTACTTTATAGTACTTTCACTGTTGTATTCTGGTTGTGGTATATAGTGATCTTCATGCCTAGTTTACTTAGGGATTTTACATTTTAGAATTTGTGTCTTGGAGATGTGTGTGTGTGTACTGGTACTTAGGAAAATGCCTCCCATTTATGGGATATTCCAACTCAGTGCTAGTCACTAGCCCCTAGCCTATTAGAGGTGGGCTTGGGTAGTCACGGCATGGGCCCCTCATACCTATTCCCTTATGTGGTTTGTAATAAATGTGTTATGCAAACATAATCACACAGTTTTCAAACCGTGTGGGAATAAATTACATGTACAATAACTACATGGTGTTTAGTACCTAAAATTATGTTCCAACTATTCATGACTCACATGTTTCATGTAAATACACCCCATAATACTCCCACATATAGTTTTATTTATTTTTGTTTTGTCCTGGTGTGGTGAAAATGTTTATAAGGAGTGTATTGTGGTAATACACTTTACAACCCCTTGTTATCCATCCAGAGTCTTTGTCACCTATGGATGGGTTTTTTTATGTTCTTCATGTGTTCTTAACTTTTTCATGGTTATATAATGGTGAATAAAAAAGATATCTCAAATTTTAAATTACATAATTAATAAAATTTAAATTAAATACTAACAAAAAATGGGTAAATAAGCCAATAGTTAATAAATAATTATTAATTTTAATGTGATCATTCTAATATCACTTGTAGATTTTGGGTGCTTCGTAAGAAGTAGTGGGTGTAATTCCCAATTTTTTTTATTTGATTAAAGGAATAATCCAAAAGTACATGTAAAAGAATCATCATTTATAACATATATATCCAAATAAAGATGAAAAAGAAACATTAAACCAGGATTAGAAGAAATTTCAAGCTAAATTTGTCATGACCCGTCCCCTAGGGCCCGTGTTGTAACAACCCCAATCCCGCCTTCCATAGGCCAGGGGCTGGCGACTAGCACTGAAAAGGCATATCCCAAAAATGGAAGGTATTTTCCTTTAAACTTGTAAACACAAAAAAAGATAAAACTGTGAAAAGTAAACACAAAGTAAACGACAAATGTCACTAAGACAACTACTGAGAGTACAGTACAACCGAAAAATCAAAGGGGCCAGAATACAAGCCCAAAAACACAAAGGAATGTAAAATGGACATGGACTATATACTCGTGACCCTACCTAAAGGGTAGGTGAAGGTAGCTGCCTGTAGCCATAGAAGTATGTTCATTTGTCCCATCTCACTGAGCACCGCCTGGTCCCAGACCACCGAGGACTCTGTTGAAGTGTTGATCAACTGCAGGAGACAAGAAACGTGCGAGAAAATCCTTTGTAGGGATGAGAAACATAATACTTAGTAGGGACCCCAAATCAAAAAGGAAATACCACAAATTAGGTCCACACAGAAAGATCACACAACAAAATCACACAGCAAATACAGCTCACACCAGGTATAACTCAAAGTATGGAAAGTAAGATTATCAGCCATATAGATTATTTAACTTGTACTGAGGAGGGAATCATCTCTGATGAGCCATTGAGGTCTGCTTGGATATTGTACCATTAATGTTTTCTCATCTGTTGAACCACTAAGGTGCACTCGTCTGCTGGACCACTAAGGTCTACTTGTTTTTTGCACCACTGAGGTAGGCTCGTCTGTTGAACCACTGTGGTATGCTTGTCTACTAAACCACTAAGGTGTGATCTTCGGCTGAAACACTAAGGTACACTCTTCTATTGAACCACTAAGGTACACTCATCGTTTGAACCACTTAGGTATTCTCATATGTTGAACCACTGATGTTTGCTCATTGGCTAAACCACTAAGGTACGCTCATCTGCTGAACCAATTAGGTGCACTTTTCTATTGAACCACTGAGGTATGATCATTGGTTTAATCACAAAGGTGTGATAATCATCTGATCCATGGAGGTATGCTCGTCGTTGGGAAAAAATCCTACAAGGTAACATTGCAGTATTTTTGGGTTGCTTGTGTTTGTTGACAAAGTAGGTTTCCATGGGGAATTGTCAAGTTTCAGATATTTTGTTGAAAATACATGTTGAAAAAGAACCATGACAAAGGAATAGAATATCTGGAGATGTTACAAAAGAACAGATATATGGTGGCACCATTTTCCATTATTTTCCAAATTTTTGGGCCTCAAAATAGACCAATGGATAAATGTGTTTTTGGAAAAGGTTCTTGTGTGCTAGTTTATGGGAGTCTTGGAATGTTTTATGCCTTATTTTTTTCAATATCAGAATATAAAAATATGGAAAAAGTAAAGAGGGGTGCCCATGTTTTGGTTTGGGTGAGCATGGTGATAAGGGCGATAGAGGCTTAGGCAGTTGGACTTGCGCACCGAGAGGAAACTTGTGCGTGGAACTCAGGGTGCCCAAAATGCCTATAAATAGAGTTATAACCCTCCTAATTTTGAATGAAGCTCAAAAGATAGAGATAATTCGAGATCCAGTCACTCAAGTTGGTTTGATCACACAAGTTGTGGTTTGGGCATGCAAGTATAAAGTTATTTAGAAGTTTCACACCAGTGGATAATTGTGAACCAATATTGGTTTGGGAATAAAAGGGTGTGAGTCACCCTTGTTTTGAGTTAAAGAAGGTATTTTCGTGCAAGTGGTTTGGTGACACTTTCGTGCCAGGATTGGAGAAGCACACCAGTCATTCTAGGGTTGCGTGAAAGTTGGAAGATTTCTCAGTACACCTGCGGTAAAGGGGTATTCATCAGTGGATAAAAATTGGACTTCAAAAGAGCATCTACATATAGTGGTAAATGCATTCATTAAATATTATGAAAGGAAATACAATTATTTAACCTGTGAGTGTATTTTCTGAAGAAGTAGTTATCTCTCTTCAGTTGAGAGAGCAGTGAGATTTCAAATTGTGATTGGTTGTAAACTAGGAGGGATAGTGAGTCCGCTGCGAATATTGTAAACAACAGTGTGCTTTTAGTGGATTTGGTACATTGGAACATCGCTGATGTGTGCTCCATGGATATATCCCAAGGAGGGTGAACCAAGTAAAATATTTCTGTCATGTTCTTGCTTTAATATTTTTTCATACTCTGCAACGGGAAGGAGAGAGAAGAGAGTTTTGTCTAACCACCAAACAAGATCAATAGGGGAAATTATTTTTATCTGTCATACCCTGATTCACCCCCACCCCTCATTGGGTATCTATCCTAGTGGACATAACACTCATCATCTAAAACACTCATGTACGCTCAACTACTGAACCAATAAGGTATGCCCGTCATATCCTTCGTGTCACAGCCAGCTGTAGGATTCCCACTCTCTAGTGAGCTTGATTTCAACAGAATCTACACACCAAGCCATTGTTTTTATATCGATTGTCTCATAATATCAATTATACTATTATCAAAGGAAAGTATTATCGCAATGGTCCCAATTCCAAAGATGGTACGTTAATCAGACACTCGGTCTGAAAGATATTGTCGTTTTATTAAACAGGGGTCGGTTGCATCAGGGCCTGGTCTGTCTTGGTCGGACCGACCTGGCCAACCCGTCCTAGGGGGTCCCACAAGACCCGACCTAGTTACCCCTACCCTACTTGACCCAGTTTCATCTCGGCTGACCTGATCCGGCCTGTCCCATTGGCCAAGACCATTAGTCTTTGTTGGACTCGGCCCGGTTCTATTGTGCGTCTAGCCCGCCAGGTTGCCCAGTGACCCGATTTCATCTGGCTCGGCCCAAGATTTAGTGGGACGACTATTCCCCAACTCAGTATTCCCAACGGCCTAGTTTTTTCTGATGGCCCATCATGCATTGGAAGGCCCACTCTCCTCCAGCTCGGGCCACCCAACAGTCAAGTTCATGACACTACGTGGCTAGTTGATGGCGGCCACCTCCTGCTCATATGTGGTCCCAAGTGGACCTCATTCCACCTCTATTCCATGACCTCCTATTGGAAGCACACTCATATAATGTAACTCCAAAGCAGTGTTTCCACACTTCGAGTAGAAGTTGGTCACCTCCTTCCGCAAGCAAACCCACATGGACAGTGTACCACAAATGCGGTGGCCCACGTCTGTGGGCTGCTCCTTCAAGGAAGTACCTGAATGGTGCCACCACGCTACACCATTGTAGCCTCCACTACATCAGCGTTCCATCAAGGTGTGCCACCTCCAACCTAAGGTCGCACTGTGGGCCACCGCCACCGGTCACCAGCACTGGTGGTGTCTTCTGTGGGCCATTGGGTCCACTCCGTTGGTCAGATTCTTGAACTGTCTTTGCCCTTGGACTTCATGGGTCTCCTTCATCCATGCTATAGCTTTGAGTTCACAATAACATCGATCTAATGGTTCCTTCACTAAGAACACACGAATTCCCAATGATAGAGAAATCGAGGGCCTGTTTGGGTTGGCTTGAATCCTCTGTGTTAGAGTTTTGAAATAAGGGATGGGGAGATTATGTTTATAATATAGATTATCCCAATCAAAAACCCTGAGATCAAACCCTACCACATATGTGATATATCTTTAGATCACCTATTCCGGGGTTGACCCACGTTCGTCGCTCAAAACCAAGAATGGGGAACAAAAGAAATTCACTTATAACTAAACTTGTACCTGGTATAGAATTTTTGATCAAGGAAGAACGGAATCATGAACCTCCATTCTTCATTCATGATCTGCAGCCCACCATTTCTAGTGATTCTTAGAAGGGTAGAGTAAAGTGCTTTCTTTATTCATAACCATCACCCACGAAAGCCTTAGAGAAATTCTAGGACAGTGCCAAAAATTCTTCATTGCATGTTAGGCTATTAAATGACGAAAAATGAATCAGTGTTTCTATTATGCTGCGTTGTTGTATCATTATGCTAACTCATTAATGAAGTTCATTAATGAGATTCATCATCACCTCATCATTTCACATTAGTACTGATGTGACACTGCTCAACGATGGTGAAATCAAATAAAATAACATTTTAAGTTATTTTATTTTTCTTCTGAAAAGTCAAAAAGCTAACTTTCAACCTCAACCAACGTCAGTCGAGGTTAAGCTACACCTAAGGGAAGAACACTCTCATGATCTCAACGGTACTCTCAGATTTCCAATCCAAGTTACCATTTAGGAGTTATAAGGATTTGAAAATAAAATAATTGTTACATAATTAATTTATTTATGGTCATAAACTACTTTCCACTGTTGGCCTGCATCGGCCAATGTTAGGCCCTTTCTAGGTGAATCCCAATGCTCTGAGTTCAATGGTGACCTCGTATTTTTTATCCAGGAATAGGTTTAAAATATTGAAAAACCCACCCACATGTCTATTTAAATAACAATAAAAAAAATATTTCAAAAATACGTACCGGCCACTCTGGGAAACAGAATTGTGTTCCATCTTAGATCCCGGTCTCTAAATAATCCCATTTAATTTTAAAAAAAATCTCATGGAATTATGGGGTATTAAATTACTCCCCACTTTATGTATTTACATCCTCATATGCCTAAAAAATGGTAATCAAACCAATGGAGTTACTAAGAAGAAATATGAGACACCCAATCCCATGTACTCTGTTGGAGATTCTCGTGCTGCCAAAGAAGACACACTAAAGGAATTGACCAACCATGAAGGATCCTCTCTTGTCGATCCTCTATCTCCACTAGGTACTCTGTTAATGTCCCTCCACCGTCAGTCTCCAGCTCGTTGTGGTCAATGATGTGAGAAGGGTAGGGCACATATCTCTCCATATGGGATACAAGGAGGAATTCATGACCCTATCTAACTGCGGTGATATATCCAAGCAGTACACCACCTCTCCCATTGTATGTAGTATCAGGAAATGTCTGATGTGCCTTAGAGACAACTTACTACCCTGGCCAAATCACTGTATCCCCCATCGAGGAGAGACCCATAGGAATATGTGGTCCCCCTCTTCGAACTCTATGGTTCTCTATCGCCTATCATCATAGGACTTCTGTTAGCTCTGTGCAGTCTTCATACTCTCTCCGATGACTTACACCTTCTTAGTAGTATCTTGTAACATCTTTGGACCCATGAGTATTGAATCCCCTAGGTCTGACCAGCATAATGGTGACCTGCAAGGTCGTCCATACAATCCCTCGAACAATGCCATACTGATGGTGGAGTTGTACTTGTTGTTATACGCAAACTCCACTAGTGGTAGTTGGTCCTCCAAACTGCAACCAAAATCAAGAACACAAGCATGAAGCATGTCCTCCATGTTCTTAATGGTATTATTTATCTTACCATTTGTCTATGGGTGAAATGTTGTGCTCAAGCGTAGCTGAGTCCCAAACACCTCTTGTAATCCCTTCCACAACTGAGATGTAAATCACGTATCACGATCCAAGACTATTGTAGATGGGACTCTCTAGATTTGAACTATATCATATGCGTAGATATGTCCCAATTTCTCTACTAAACTCTATTCTTGAATGTGTAATAAGTGGTCTGACATGGTGAGTCAGTCTATGATCATTCATATAGTATCGTACCCCTGGGTCATACAAGTCAAGCCTATCACAAAGTCTATAGATATCAAATCCCACTTCCACTATATTACCTTAATGGGTTTCTTCAAACCTATTGTAACCTACTGCTCATCCTTCACTTGATGAAAAGTGAGGAATCTTGAGAAAACATTTGCCACTACCTTCTTCATCCCCGGCCACCATTACTGACGTCGGAGGTCCGGGTATATCTTCGCTACCCCTGGATGTACTACCAAAGGGGATGTATGGAACTCCCTCAACACCTCCTACCAAAATTCCACGGGTACTATAGTGTCTCCTCTAACATTCTCCAAACCATTAGAATATCCATTAGGGGCATGCTCTGTGGACATCTGGGAATGTTTAGTCTCGCAGCTGGCTTCTCTGAGTTGTGTCTCCCTAACTTTCTATAATATTAGAGAGGGAAATACCATAGACTAAATATAAGTTGCATCATATTTATCCATAAAGGATATCTGATGTTAGGGAAATAGCTCTGAGTCCTCATTCATTAGTTGTGAACTTGATCTCCTATTATGAGAATCTTCCACCATCTTCACATTCCCAAGAGTATAGACTATCTCGAATTTATAGTTTTGGAGGAACTCAAGCCAACATCATTGTCTTATATTTAGATCATTTTGGTAAAAGATATACTTAATAATCTTATGCTTAGATTAAACAATGAATTGTTTACCCATAAGGTAGTTTCATCACCTCTTCAGTGCGAAGACTACCATTGCCAACTCATGTTCATGAGTCACACAGTTCTGCTCATGCGGTATTAACAATATTGAGCCATAAGAAATCATTGCTTTCCCTTGCATCGGGATGCAACCAGTCCTGGTTACTAATGTGTCACGTTACACCATGTAGTTGGTTCCCTCCTCTGGAAACCTCAAGATAGGAACACACATCAAGCTCTGTGTCATCTACTGAAAGCTCATATGGCATCCTTCTATCCACACGAAGGGTTTTCCATTATTCATCAATCCCATCATGGGTGTTTCCACTCTGGAGAAGTTGGGTACAAATATCTGATAGTAACCAGCAAACCCAAGGAAAGTCCATAACTTGGTAATGATTTTGGGTGGCTCCAAAGTAAGCACCACATCGATTTTCACTGAATCTACCACAACTCAAGCCTCTGAGATGACATGACCCTAGAAGTGGACCTTTTGTATCCATAAATCACACTTCAATAGATTTACATAAATCTAGTTCTCTCAGAGTGTGTCCAGAACCATCCTCTTGTGTATCACATGCTCCTCCTCGAACACTGAATACACTAAGATTTCATCAATGAAGACTACTACAAACTGGTCTAAGTACGACTATAAGATCATGTTCATGAGTCCCATGAACACTAATAGGGAATTAATCATGCCAAAAAACATCACAAATTACTCATAGTGTCCATATTGACATCTAAAATCTGTCTTAGAGATGTCCCCATCTTGTACTCAAAGATGTTGATAGACTGATATGAGGTCTACCTTCGAAAACCATCTCGCTCCCTTGAACTGATTGAAGAGGTCATAAATCCTTAGTATATGATACTTGTTCTTCACGTTCACCTGGTTCAAGCATCATAAGTCCACACATAACCTCAAGATTCTTTTGGAATTCTTGGGAAAAGACACTAGGGTTTCCCCTGGTGAAACACTGGGCCTTACAAACCACTTCCTCTATAAGTCCCCCTACTGTACCCTCATCTCCAGGAGCCCTGTGGGAGTCATCCGATATGCAGGTGTAGATATCAGTGTCGTCTTGGGGTACAGATCAATGAATAAGTCTACCTATATATGAGGAGGTAGTCATGGAACATCCTATGGAAATACATCCCCACACTCATCCACCACAGTAGGAAACTATGGACTCATCTCATCCATTGCATTGTGGGTCATGCTAACCAACTGATGAGTAATTGGTTGTACCATCCTACGTGCGAGACCATACTACACTGCTCCAGTTTCCTTTTTTCCAATAAAGGAAAACTTGGTCCCTTATCAGTGGGAACACTACACTGTGTCCCTAAAATAGTCTATCTAAGCATGCATTTCTGATAGCCAGTCTATACCCAAAATGTCATCATAAGGCCTCAACGCCGCTACTAAGAGATCTCGTCTAAAGCTCTTGCCTCCAAGAGTAATCTCACACTACTGGAAAAAGTGTGTGATCATCAAATTCCTTCCCGTAGGAGTCACTATTCATAAGGATCAAGGAAACAGCTCGATCAGAATATCTGAGCTCCAAACAAGGTCTGGGAAAAAGGAAAGAATGACTGGAACCTATGTCTATAAAAACTATAGCTATAGTTGAGAGGACATAGATCATACCTCATGTCATCTTTGGGATGTCAGGACCATAGGCCTCGACTTCTTGAATCTTAGCCCGCCCTTGTCCACCTACTCCAGGAGCCTGTGGAGGGCCACCAGGGGGTGGTTTTGGTATTACCTCATACCTATACCCACCTCCTACCACTAATCCCAATTTTTTTCCACGTCTACTGCCTGAAGGACCACCTAGTTCCTGTCTCGTCCACTCCCCCAACGGTCCCTTGACCGTTTGTCATTCCTCTGTGCAGCGAGTCGGGAAATCCTGATCCATGTGCCCCTAACCACTGTATGCATAGCATACTCTGCTCCCCTGCTGATTCCCTCTTCCCTGGGGGACTCGTACAATGGAAACTAAGTCATGGTGTCATCCTCTGAATGGTCTATCCCATTTCAGGCTCTGCGTCATCTTTCGACTACCCACCACAGATGACTCACCCACCCTTTTCCCGATGGTAGTTCCCACTATCAGTGTCTACTCAGCGAAGAAGCTCTATACTATTAGATCTTACTCTATCACCATAGACTATGTAGGGATGTTGATAAAAATAATCAATTCCCTTATCTCTTGTCGAATTCATTGCTCAAATGTTTGGTCCCGGAAGAAAGAGTCTTGTAACATATCTATAGAGTAACGGGAGATGTCTGTGAACCTCGCTGAGTACTCAGCCACTGTCAAGCTACCCTTCTGTAAGTGAATTAGCTTCTATATACACACAGAGCATAATGTCTTAGGGAAGAAATCCTCCTTGAAATTTCACTTGAAGTTTGACTGGGTGAGGGTGGCCTCCTCGTGAGTCTAGATGGTCAAATTCCACCATCTCTCTATTGAATCCTATAGAAGGCTTACTGTTAGAACTACGATCTGGTCAGGTGGCATCCTCAGTAAGTGGAAGACTCATGCCACTGCCTTTATCAAATCCTCTATGACCTGAGGATATGTCTCTACCCTAAATCTGGTAGGTCACTATCACTAGAACTCATGTAAGTCACTAAGCCTACATGCATCTTCTACTGGTAGCATAGGTAGTTACTGCTAACCAATGGGCGGTGGTATTGTTGGGACCCCTCCTGAAGGTTCCATCTTGGGAAATGGTCCCTACATTGAAGCCCCTTGGATCTCTGGACCATACTTGTGGTCACACACTAGAATCCTAGCTAAATTTCTACGTGGAGGCATCCTTAAAGAAATCAAGACGAACCACGGTCAATTCATTATACATGGTGAGATGACTATGACTCAAAAACATCATGGGAAAACACTTAAAGATGCATACAACTAGTGTTTTCATGTATCGGGTTAGAAAATAGAATTCAGGGTCCTGGGGTATAGATACGTTGGTCATCACACCAACACTAGACTCCCTGGCATGAATGCTGAACTCAAAACACATAAAATTATTGCCCTATCAAAATTTACAGACTCTTAGTTATTCTGGTAGAACTGACCTGGCTCTAATCCACTTATTCACACCTCGTCCCCCAGGGCCCATGCCATGACTACACCAATCCTGCCTTCCGCAGGCTAGGGGATGATGACTAACACTGAAAAGGCATATCCCAAAAAGGGAATGCATTTACCTTTAAACATGTACACACACACATTTCTCAAACTACATAAAGTAAACACAAATAAAACTACAACTGTCACTAAGACAACTACTAATATTATTGTGAAACTAAAAAGACAAAGGGTCCAAAACACTTGCCCAAAACCAGAAAGGAAAGTACAACTGCCATGGTTTATCCGCTTGAGACCCAACCTGAAGGGTTGGTGAATGTAGCTTCTTATAGTTGTAGTAGTACCATAATCTATCTCGTCTCACTAAGCACCACATAGTCTCAGACCACCAATGTCTCCATCAAAGAGTCGATCACCTGCACGAGACACAACACGTGCGGGTGAAGCTCGTGCATGGGTGAGTAACACAATACTCAATAGGGACCCCAAACCACAAAGGAATGACCAAAAAGTAGGATCACATAGTAAAATCATACAGTGAAGACAACTCACACCAGATATAACTCACAGTATAGAAAGTAAAATTATTAGTCGTAGAGATGATTCATCTTGTACTACTAAGGGACTCATCCCTGATAGGCCACTAAGGTCTGCTTGACTACTAAACCACTCATATCCACTCATCTGTAGAACCACTGAGGTACGCTCGTCTTCTGGACCACTGACATCTTCTCGTCTGTTGAACAACTGAGTTATGCTCATCTATTGCACCACTGAGGTACCCTCGTCTTCTGAACCACTGAGGTACACTCATCGATTGAACAAATTAGGTATGCTTGTTTGCTGAACTATTAAGGTATGCTCGTTGGCTAAACGACAAAGGTAGGCTGGTCTGCTGAACCACAGAGGTATGCTTGTTTGTTGAACCACAAAGGTACGCTAGTCTGTTGAACCACTGAGGTACGCTCGTCTGCTGAACCACTGAGGTACGCTCATTGGTTGAACCAGTAAGGTAATCACATTAGCTGAACTACTAAGATACACTCATCAAGTGAACCACTAAGGTATGCTCGTCTGCTGAACCACTAAGGTACGCTCGTCATATCCTTTGTGTCACAGCCAGCTGTAGGATTCCCACTCTCCAGTGCTCTTGATTTCAAAAGAATATACTCCCCAAGCCATCAGTTATATATCGATTGTCACAAAATATCACTTAGAGTATTCCCAAAGGAGGGTCCTATCGCAAGGGTCCCAATGCCATAGACGGGCACGTCAATCAGACACCTGGTCTAAAAGATATTGGTGTTTTAGTAAACATGGGTCGGTTGTGTCTGGGCCCAGTCCGTCTTTATCAGACCGACCCAACCAATCCAACCCGTAGCTCCCATGTGACCAGACCCAGTTCCACAAACCCGAACCGACCCAGTTGGGTCTATTCCGAACCGATCCAATCGGGCCCATTAGCCCAGCCCATTGGTTAGGCCCCTTGGGCTTTGTTGGACCCGGCCTGGTTCGGTCGTAGGTCCAGCCCACAAGGTCCCCCAAGGACCCTATTTAATTCAACCCAGCCCGTGATTTAGCGGCCCGGTTTATCCCCAACATTGGTCGCCCCCCGTACTGGAAGGTCGGCTCTCCTCCAGCTCGGGCCACCCAGTGTCCCGGTTCACGCCGCCATGCTACTGGTAGAGGTCAACCGCCCCCTACCCACACACGATCCTGAGTGGACTGTGTACCACCTGCATGCCACGACCCATGTCGGTGGGCCACTCCTCCAACGTGACACCCAAGTAGCACCATCACGTGGCCGGTGGACCCCAACCTCCTCCTTCTGCATGCGATCTCATGTGGACCGCGTGCCACGCATGTCGTGCCCCGCATCTACACGCTGCTCCTCCGACATGGTGTCACCCTATCGTGTCCTTCGTTGCCTTGGTGTTCCATCGAGGTGTGCCACCTCCAGCTTGTGGCTGCTGCCACATGCCCTAGCCATCGTTCACTGGTGCCTCTAGTAGTTTCTCCCTCTTGCCACCGGGTCCGCTCTAGTTGTCCGATTATCAAATTGTTTGCTCCCTCGAACATCTCAGGTCGTCGGTATCCCTGCTATGGCCTTGAGGTCACATTGTCGTTGATCTGGGGGTTCTGTCACAAAGAACACACAAACGCCCAAAGATAGAGAAAGCAGGGCCCTGTTCGTGTCAGCCTGATTCCTCTACATTATAGATTTGAAATATGGAATGGGGATATTAGGTTTCTAACATGGATTATCTCGATCCAAAACCCTGAGATAAAACCATCCCGCATAGGCAATTGATCCACCGATCACCTGTTTGTGGGTTGGCCTGCGTTTGTCACTCAAAACCCAGAACGTGGAACAAAATAAATTCACTTAGCAGAATTGTTGGTCGAGGAAGAACTGAAACATGCCCCTCCATTTTTTTTCTGGATCTGCAGCCTACCATTGCAAGTAGTTCTTCAAAGGGTGGAAGAAAGTGCATTAATCGTTCATCATCACCACCCACCAAATCCTCATAGAAATTCCAGGATTGTGCCAACAATTCCGCATTGCTTGTTAGGGTATTAGTTGATGAAACGCGAAATAGAATTTCTGTCATGCTGCGTTGCAGCATCATTACGTTGTGTTGCAGTGTCGTTACACAACATTGTTGCATCGTTACATTGACTCATTAATGAGGTTCATTAATGAGATTCATCGTTGCCTCGTCGCTCCACCACAATGTTGATGTTCCACTGGTTAGCGATGGAGAAAACAATTATAATATCTTTTTAAGTTATTTTACTTTTCTTCTAAAAATTCTAAAAACTACCTTTCACACTCAACTCGTGATGGTCGAGGTTAGGCTCCGCCTAAGGAAAGCGCTCCCTCACAAGATCAACAAAACTCTCAGATTTCCGATTCGCGTTACCGTTTAGTAGTTATAAGGCTTTGAAAAATAAAATAATCTTTACATAATTATTTTATTTACAGCCAAAAATATCAACTACGGGAAAAATGGAAACTTGCAATGGGTTATTTGGGACGGGTGAAGGGTTCGTCGTAGATAACCCATCAGAAGGGGTTATTTCCGATGGGACTATTGTCTCGTCACAATTAATAGGCATTTTTAATGGGGGGTAAAGACCCATCACCCAAGGTTTGGCCCCAAATGCACGCCCAACCGCCAGCTGTGGTATTTACGACGGGATCATATTCCCGTCGCAAATGCCCGACGACTGTTTTTAGTATTTGTTATGGGATACTGGTCTCATCGCAAATAGTACGCCGTCGGGTACCCATTTGCGACGGGACCCGTCACAAATAATTTTTCCTGACCGCCTATAATTAATGCCGGCATTGGGCATTTGTGATGGGTCCCATCACAAATAAACTCATCGTAAATACTCTAACCTATATACATTCACATCCGGTTTCATCTCATTCTACTTCTTTCTCAACTTCTCTCTTTATCTCTTCTTAAAAATTTTCTTCAAAAATTTTTCATAGTTTAAACTTTTAAGTCGGAGCATAATATGCGTCTTTTATACTCTGAAAGCTTCAGTTTCAAGGTATTCATCTATTTTTTTATAATTTAGGTAATTTTTTTTATTTTAAATTATTCATAATTTCTCTTAATTAGATGCAATTGAATTAAATTATAATTAGATATTTGTTTTTTAGTATTTATTTTTAGGAATAATTAAGTCTAAGTGTTAATTATAAATAATTAGTAATAAATTGAAATAATTTGTAATAAATTGTAATAATTAGTAATAAATTTTAATAATTAGTAATAAATTTTAATAATTAGTAGTAAATTTTAATAATTAGTAATAAATTTTAATAATTAGTAACAAATTTTAATAATTAGTAATAAATTGAAATAATTAGTAATAAATTGAAATTATTAGTAATAAATTGAAATAATTAGTAATAAATTGAAATAAATAGTAATAATTTAGATTAATTAGTAATAATTTGGATTAATTAGTAATAATTGTAATAATTAGGATTAATTAGTAATAAATTGTAATCATTAGAAATAAATTAGGATTAATTAGAAATAAATTTTAATAATTAGTAATATATTGTAATAATTAGTAATAAATTTTAATAATTAGTAATAAATTGTAATAATTAGTAATAATTTGTAATAGTTAGTAATGATTTGTAATAATTAGTAATGATTTGTAATAATTAGTAATTATTTTTAATAATTAGTAACGATTTGTACTAATTAATAATGATTTGTAATAATTTGAAATGATTTGAAATAATTTGTCCTAATTAGTAATCATTTGTAATAATTTGAAATCATTTGTAATAATTTGTAATAATTTGTAATAATTTGTAATAATTAGTATTAATTGGTATTAATTGGTAATAAATTGTAATAATTAGTAATAATTAGTAATAATTAGTAATAATTATAAATAATAAGTAATAATTAGTAACAAATTGTAATAATTAGTAATAAATTCTAATAATTAGTAATAAATTGTAAGGATTAGTAAAAAATTGTAATGATTAGTAGTAAATTGTAATAATTAGTAATAATTATAATAATTATAATAAATTATAATAATTAGAAATAAATTTTAATAAATTGTAATAATTAGTATTAATTAGTATTAATTAGGATTAATTAGGATTAATTAGTAATAATTACTAATAGTAGTAATAATTCAGATTAATTAGTAGTAATTAGGATTAATTAGTAATAATTAGGATTAATTTGTAATAATTATTAACAATTAGTAATAAATTGTAATAATTAGTAATAAATTGAAATAATTAGTAAAAAAATGTAATAATTAGTAACAAATTGTAATAATTTGGATTAATTAGTAATAATTAGTAATAATTAAGAATAATTAGTAATAAATGGTAATAATTAGTAATAAATTTTAATAATTAATAAAAATTTGTAATAATTTGTAATAATTTGTATTAACTAGTTATAATTAGTAATAATTAAGATTATTTAGTAATAATTAAGATTAATTATAGATAAATAGGAATAATTAGTAATATTTAGTAATAATTAGTAATAATTGGAATTAATTAGGATTAATTAGTAATAATTATAATTAATTTGTAATAATTAATATTAATTAGTAAAAATTAGGATTATTTGGGATTAATTAGTAATAATTAGGATTAATTAGTAATAATTAGTAATAATTAATAACAATTAGTAACAACTAGTAATAGTTAGTAACAATTCATAACAATTAGTAATAATTAAGATTAATTAGTAATAATTAGGATTAATTAGAATTAATTAGTAATAATTAGAAATAATTTGTAATAAATTTGAATAAATTTGATTACATTGATAAAATATCATAATTTCTAGCAGATTGGTGGAATTCCTTTTGATCATTGACTCATCTCCATGCAATTTTCTACCATTGAAATCAGTATAAAAAATTTTCTCAAACGTACAATAGAGTAGATTTTTCATAGTGATTTAAGTTAGAGAATATTAGAAGGAGTTGAGCCATCAAAAAAAGAGGCTCTTTTTTCCAATGACTCATCTCCTTGGAACTTCTTTGAATGAAATCAATATGAATAGTATGCTATAACGTAGGAATATCAATTTTCATATGCATGTGCATGGTGAGAAGCGTGGTGAGGCCTCCTTTCTCTCCATCCTCATGTATATGAAAATGGATATTTTTTTGTCAGAGAAGAATTTTCATAGTGATTTGAGTTATAGAATGTTGCAAGGGGATGAGTTGTCAAGAAAAAGAGTTGTATCTAATCCATCGGAAATTTTTCCGCCAGTATTTAATAATAATTAGTACAAAATAACTATAATTAATAATGATTTGTGGTAATTACTATAATTTATTGTAAATGAGTATAGATTAGTATAAAAGTTTAAAAATAGTTTTAATAACTATAAAATAATATAAATTCTTATAAATTCTTATAAAAGAGAATTTAATTGTCTTCACTTTTTTGGATAGTGTTTATCTTATATCTAATTATTAAAAATAAATAATTATTTCATATTTTTTAGAAAAATATGGAAAAGGAATTCAGAAACAGTCATTATTAGATGATCGTGCTTGGGTAAATCAGCACATTAATCCAAAGAGTTTTGGTTTAAATATTGTATATATTAAGGGTGTTCAAGCTTTCTTATCATTTGCATCATCGCAAATAAATTTTTTTCAGAAGGGAAAATTAAGTGTCCTTGTAAAAAATGTGCTCTGAGGACATATGGGAAATTTGAAAATGTTGGCGGTCATTTTTTTCATTTTGGTTTTCAACCGGATTATATTTTTTCATATAAACATAGTGAGCTTAGTTTTAGAGAAGATACTAATAATTTGGTTATGGATCCAACGTGTTTTTAAAATTTAGTATATTATGTTTTAGGTCTGAATTTTAAAAAAACTAAAACTCATGATGATATTGATTTAACTCTTGAGTTGGAACCATCTCATTTATATGACTTGCTGAGGTCCTTTAAGGATTCCTTATATACTATTTGTATGATAAGAAACTTTGATGTAGTTTCTAAATTTATGGCTATTAAATCAGATAATAGAATGTCAATTAGCTGTTTTAATTAGATATTTTCTTTGTTAAAAAAACTTCTACCTAAGGAAATGTATTGCCTACAAATTTCTATGAGACCAAGAGGCTAGTTCATGATCTAGGTCTTGGTTATCAGAAGATTCATGCATGTTCAAATGATTGTATCTTATATTATGGTGAAAATGAGTCATTGGATAGTTTTCCAACATTTGGACAATCAAGGTATAAAGATGATCATGTAGGGAATTCTAGATTTATTCTGGTAAAACAATTGAGATATTTCATGATCACACCCAGATTAGAGTGTCTGTTTATATCTCAAAACGTAGTATCATTGATGTCATGGAACAAAGCCAAAATATCAACTTGTAAAAGCTTAAATAATCCCTTTAATGGTGATTCATGGAAATATTTTGACCATGTGCATCCATATTTTTCTTCAAAATCCCAAAACATGTGATTGGGTCTTTCTACTGATGGTTTATTTCCATTTGGTTCTTATGGTAGTTAATATTCATGTTGTCCTGTCCTTATAACTCTGTATAATTTATCTCTATGGATGTTGATGAAGGATCTATATATATATATATATTACCTTATTAATTCCAGGTCATTCAAAAAAGAATATTTATGTTTATTTGAAACCATTGATTGATGAGAAAAATTCAATATGGAGTAATGGTGTCAGTACATATGTTTTTGTTGTGAAACAAAACTTCCTACTGAAATTTGCATTAATGTGGAAAATTAGTGAATTCCACACATATTCCATGTTATCTGTAAGGTGTACACATGTTCCAAAATCTTGTCCATACTGTATGAGAGACAACAAATCATTTATTCTTGTTAATGGAAAACAACCTTGTTTTTAAACTCTCATCGTAGATTTCATCCAACTGGTCATCCCTTTTAAAGAAAAAAAATATCATTTCAGAAAAGGAATAGTTTAAAAAGATGGGACTCTAACAATGATCTCTGGTATATAGTTAAATTCAATTGTCTCTTCATTACCAACCATCACATTTGAACAAACAATAAACCAACAAAAAATTAAGGGTTTTGGAAAATTGCATAATTGGATAAAACAAAGAATTTTTTGGGATTTGTCATATTGGTCTAATTTGATGGTCTGTCACATGTTGTATGTGATTCATATTGAGAATAATTGTTTTGATAATTTATTTCATATAGTTTTGGATACACCTAGTAAGACCAAAGATAATATAAAGGCATGATTGGATCTTGCACAAATTTTCAAGTGACTATAACTTGAACTGTTTGAAAATGTCTAATCGTAGATGTTAATGAATCCAAAATTAGATTATACACTATAAAAAGAGTGTCTCTTAATATTTTGTCAGTGGATTTCATATTTGAGAATTCTAGATGGTTATTCTTTCAATTTGGGCAGAAGTTTCAGAAATGGTCATATTACCGGATTGAAAGGTCCTGACTGTCATGTTTTAATAGAAAGACTTATACAAATTGGATTAATAGTCTTGTTAAATACAATGATTTGGGATTCTCTAAGAGACATATAATATATTTTATAGACATTTATGCATCAAAAAATAACTATGATGCAGTAAGAAAGCTGCAAGAAGATGTCATTTTAATTTTATGTAAACTGGAAAAAATATTCCTACCAGGTTTGTTTTACTCAATAGAACATTTGATATTAAATTTTCCATATGAAAAAAATATGGAGGTTTGGTACAGTTTCGATGGATATAGCCATTTGAGAGAGGCATATAGAAACTAAAAAAAGAAGTAAGTAAAAAAACATCAGTTTAAGGCTCAATTTCAGAAGATTATTTTCAAGAGGAAATTTATTTTTTATGGTCCCATTACATTCAATCTTAATAGACCTTAAACCACAACTGCATGAGAAGTAAAGAGGGAAATGTTGATGATGGCATGAGAAATCAATTATCAGTCTTTAATCATCCTGAACTTGGCTTCGGTGATGTTAATGAATGGTGGATTTCAAATAATTAACATCATAGAGATCATACATATATTTTTCTCAAATTTGAAGAAATGAAATCATTTTTTTGTGGGTACTCCTATAACTTATTCTATAATTTTTGTAAAAATATATTAATATTATTTTATTTATGGTTTATATGATAATCATATCACGAAATTTTTTTACAAATTACAGCAATTTCTCTTGAAGAACGTCACCAAAAAAATTTCCTTCTGGTTTCAATAACTGGTAACATAAATTATTTTTTATTTCACATAAAATATCAATTTAATACTTTTTATTGTGATAATTTTCTTAAAAAAATTTAGGTATCTCAAAATGCTGATAAAATTGATAATCGATTGAGTGTATTGAGATACCCACCTTCCAAAATAGTTAAATATTATAATGCATATGTGGTGAATGGTTTTTGATTTCATACACGTACATATAGGGAATCAAAAAAACAATGAATATTGGTGTTTTCTTGATATAATTTCATCATAGAATACTAAAGTTAACTATTACGGCATGTTGTAACAAATCATTGAACTGTGTTATCTAGGAAAACATTACATAACAATATTTAAATGTCAATGGTTGGATACAGAGAGTGTATTGGGTATTAAACTTATTCATGGAATCATTAATATTAAATATAAATGTCTTCATGATGTAAATGAACCATTTTTATTTTCCAATCAGTAAAATCAAATTTATTATGAAAATTAATTTTCTATTTAGAGGGAGTTGAGTGATTGGTGGAGCATAATAAAAATTAAATTTCAAGAGAATAAATTTACTGAAAGTGAATTTGGTTCCACTGAAGTTTAAGAAATTTAAATTTTTCAAGAGACTACTCTGAATCCATATTTTTGAAAAAGAGACATGAATATCATCGATGACACCCCACAGTTAAGGGTCTATAGTGAAGATGATTTTAATGATGTTAACACTGAATTTAAAATGACAAGAGATGATGAAACTAAAACTAATATGGATATTAAGGATGTTGAGGAGGAAGATGAACACATTGACACTGACACCTATAAAGATGAGGATGAATATAGACATTAACACAGTTAAATAATGGTTATAATTACATGTAATATATATCTATATATTATAGTTGTTTTCAACTATTTGCTAACAACAATTATTTTGTGTTTCATATAGAATAGGATCTGTATCATCTATTGCAGGAGGTCAATATACCTTTGGACAAGCAGGATTTCAGATCATCTGATCCTCAGACTATTAGCGGTTTAGGGGAACTCGGAGGGGGTGTGGTCTTTCTCGACTAATGATCTTGAACCTATCCCCAAGCGACGTCCACATATTTGGTTTGATCCACACACGCATAGGTATTTTTACCGGTGTATTTTAGTTATTTTTCATTAATTTATTTATATACTAATTGTTTGATTAATTTTTATTTTTTTCACATCTTTACATATATAGTTATTGGGAAGGGGAGCTCTATATTGCGCAATTATTTTTCCGATGCATGGGTGTCTTGGGATCAAACATCCATTAATTTACGTCATCGCATTTTCGAGCATTGGATGGTACATAAATAAATAATATTTATTTTAAAATTAATTTAATTAATAACTTGATATAAAAAAATATTTGTAGGGTTTATGGTATCCCATTGATGAGAGCATGTGTTTGGATATATGGAAGGCATGGCCATGAGCTATGTGTCTACGTTGCACTCAGTTTTTTCACAATTTCAAAAATAAAGAAATGGAGAAAGCTAGAGTGACAGAGTTTGATGAGACAAGTCATATACAATAACCTGATTATATTTCATCTTAGGTTTGGGATGGATTATGTACACACTGGTTGAGTAGGCAGTTTCAGAGTAGATCATTAGTAGGTTTGCAAAATCGGGGGATACAAGAGGTGACACATCGAGCTGGTAGTCATACATTCAGTTTGCATTTGGAGCATATAGTAAATACATTTTTTAAAAATTGTATATAACATTAAATGTAAATGTTTTATTTTATATTAACATAGGTATTCATACATCCCGATATTACGGAGTACGCCGTTTATAGGAGGATATACATTGATCTATACACTAGAGAGATTAGAGGTGCTTGTCGGTGTATGGTTGTGTTTAGTATAACTTCTTTTTGAGTTTTAAATTAAACTAAAATAAATATTTTAGCAATATTAATTTTGAATTTAAATTGAATGAGTTATATGAGGTTGCGATGTCTTATACACATGGTGAGAGTCAGGATCAGACTAACGGTCAGACCAATGCCCCCCCCCCAATTTGATGAGGTAGCATACATGAAGGCAACCCAGTATGCCTTTGAGAATGGATGATTTGTTGGTATCGGAGCTTGATTGAACCCTGGGGGTTTTTATGAAACTTTTATGATGTCGATGTGCAGCACAAGAGGAACTTGCAGAGATTCATCATCATCTCATGCACAGAATGAGGATCAGTTGTGAGCTCAGAGTGAGCATATAGAGATTATACATAGGGAGCAGGAGGTGATGCGTTGGTGGTAGCAGAAGTAGTAATAAGATTTCCTATGATAGCAGCAGGAGGAGGAGGAGATGTAGGAAGAGATATGTTGATGGTGTCATCAATAGGAGTAGGAGAAGATGGAGTACACGTGACATTTGACTCGTAGATTTGGGATAGAGTTCCCTCCACCATCTCCTCCAGATCCTCCAGACTACTCTCCCCATCATTGATGTATTTTTATTTTATAATGAAACATTTGAATGCAATTTTTTTGTAATGTTAACTATTTAATGTTTTAAATAGGGCGTTTTTATATTGTCTTGAATATTACAGTTTTTATTATTTATTTATTTTTTTATAAAATTTATTATTTTATTAATTAATATATTTTTATATTTTTGGGAATACTAAGGTTTTTATTGTATTGCTAATATTAATATTATTATTTCATTAATATTAATAATAATATTATTATATTATTTAATAACTTTATAATTAATTTTATTTTATGATTATTAATATTTTTATTTCATTTATATTATTATTATTATTATTATTATAGATATAATTTTATTGTACAAATATTAATATTATAATTCAATTTATATTAATATTATATTATTATTAATATTATTTAATCTAATTTTTTTTTCAACTATTTGTGACGGACCCATCGCAAAAGGGATTTTTCCTGTATTTTCCACAGTATTTGCATTGGTCTATCAAAAAAAAATTTAAAAAAATTGGGAAACGTATTTGTGACGGGTGGCAACCCATCCCAAAAGAGTTTTTAAAAAAATCATCAAACTTATTAGCGACGGTGCCACTACCCATCACAAATAATAAATTTTGGCGATGGACTGTCGCAAATGGACCGTCGAAAAAAGCCCTTTTTTAGTAGTGTACTTTCCACTATTGGCCTTTATCGGCCAATGTTGGGCCCTTTTTAGGTGAATCCCAACGCTATGAGTTCAATGATACCCTCATATTTTTTATTTGGGCACCGGTTTAAAAGATAGAAAAACCTGCTCGCATTTCTATTTAATAAACCTTAAAAAAATAGTTCAAAAATATATTCTAGCCACTCCAGACCTCAGAATTATCTGATATCTTATATCCTAGTCTCAAAATAATCCCATTTAATTTTAAAAAGAAAATTCACATGGAATTACCTAGTATTATAAAATTTATAATTAATTTAATGATAATAAAATTTTAATGTCCCGAAAATTCTATGTATTTTTTTAAATTAGGTGGAATTATTTAGAGACCAGACGCTCTAACAACACCTAATTCTGGGTCCCTGTGAGCCCATAATAGATTTTTTATCATTCTTTTCATCATTTAAATAAATGTTTGTGTGGGTTTTTCTAACTTTTAAACCGGTGCTAGGATCAAAAATCTGAGGGCACCGTTGAACTCTAAATGGTGGGATTCACCTAGAAAGGACTTAACCTAGAATGGAGTGGGTTGATGGAAAAGAGTTATTTTTTGGATATTTTAAAGAAAAAGTTAAAAATAAAATAAACATGTTATATTTTATTACTCCAAATTTTCAAACTGCTGCAGCGAAATGACGTATAATGGAATGAAACCAAAAATGTTGTTACATAAATGAAATACCATAAAAACTTCGTAATATAACTTAACTGAAATGTTATTTAACATTTCATCCTTTAATGGTCAAGAAAACAATGCAGGATTGTTGGCACAATCCTAGTTCTACTTTGAGGCTCTCGTGGGTGATGATGAGGAGCGCCAATGACAACCAAACAACTGGTTGTGGAGCAACGAACGATGAACATGTTCTTCCTCCACCATTCAAACGAACCATCACCAATGAATGAGTTACTTTGGTAGGGGTTTTATTTGTGCTTCAGTTTACCCATTCTTCATTCTAAATCAACGAACACCGATCAACCCATGAATAGGTTGATCCATGAATCGCTTATTCTTGTGGGAGGGAACTCTTTTCTATGGATTGCATCAGGGTTAATTTGTGATATAACATAAATCATTTTCCCCCATGTTTCTAAACCTCTAATTTTGAGGGTACGAGCCGACACAAACAAGGCTCAAGCCCCCCCACCATGTTTGTTTATGTGAATTCTTCATGGTCACATTTTCAATATGGAGAAAAGAAGATTTTGAGGCCATATTAGGGAAGGTGACATCTTATTAAGGGTGAATGCACAGGTAGCATGAAGAATGGGCCATCATAGCAAACCTGGTCGTCCGCAGAATGCTCTGCCAGTGCATCAGCGGTGGCAGCGTCGGACGCGGGTCGATGGTGGCATGCCGAAAAGAGCACTACGACAAGAGTCACGATGGTGTGGAAAAAATCGTCAGCCTTTGTGTTTGTTCCTGGAAGTGTGCTTACACGGCCACATGACCACATTTGAGGTGACACTAACATGGAAACCATATCGTGTCATGTGAAGGAGGAGGTTTCCCTGCGACCCGCATGGTAGGAGGGATGATGCAGCATCCGGCCGCATCCCGGCCAAACATGAGCTAGCTCGCCCATGGTGGGTCGGGCAGGGGGCAGACCACCCTAGCGTGTTGGACTCACGCCTAGTGGGTCAAGCTGCCCTAGTGGGCCAGGGTGTCCAAGCAGGTCAGAACTACACCCAGCGGGCTGGACCCATGGCCCAACGGGCTGGGTCGAGTCGGACCGGACCCACACCCGACTGACCTCTTTTTGAAAAAACGACTATAACTTTCAAATTGAGTGTCTTATTGACAAGTCATTTGTAGCTTTGGAAGCGTCGTGATGAGGTGATTATTTTGGCATTATCTAAGTGAGTTTTAGTGGTACTAAAGATATGACCGATTTCTAGAGGAGTATATTCTCCTGGAATGTAGCATGTTACATGTGAGAATATTGTCACTGGCTGAGACCCAAAGACTAGCGACCCTATGTGGATTAGCTCCTAGTGACCCTATGTAGATCAGATCCTAGAGATCATGTGTGGATTATCTCCTAGGGACCCTGTGTGGATCATCGCCTAGATACCTTTTGTGGATCAGTTACATGTGGCTCTGTGTGACCAAGATGACCCATGATACTCATCTCGGATGAGTACCTCAACAATACAATGTGTTTAGTGTTGGGACTAATAATCCTTCTTTTCATACTTTAGATTATACCTTTTTGAACTATCTTGTTTCGTGATCATGCTTCACGGTTTGCATTTTGTATTACTTTGTGGTCTATCCTAGTGGTTGGGGTACCTAATAAGTATTTTGTTACTCAGCCATGCATGGGTTATGCCTGCACATGTTGTGTCTGGTGCAGATGACCGACGACATTATGGAGGACATTGTGGCCTAGGACCAAAAGGTTCCCAATGAGATAAGGCATGCAGGGAATTCTTCTACGGCTTCTAGAAGATATTCGGTGCTTACCCATCACGTGAGGTTTTCAGCTGATGGGTTTCCATCGATCTCATACTTAATCTTGTTTCAGTCTTATTTTGTTGGTTTTGTATTCTGGCCCATTTAATTTTTGTTGTACTTTTTCACTCCATGGTTGTTTAGTAGCATGCATGTTCTCTTTTACAGTTTTCTTGGGACGTGGTTGTGTGCATGTGAGTACAGGTACTTAGGTAAATTCCTCCCACATGCTGGTTGATTCCTTCAATGTTAGTCACTATCCCCTGTCCTTTGGGAGGCAGGCTTGGGGGAGTAACGACACGGGCCCCAGAAGACGGGTCGTGACAAAGTGGTATTAGAGGTGGTTAGTTATACCTCAAATACTATGAGTCTATTGTTTTTTGATCAAAAATGTTATATGTTTTTAGTTTTAATTTCAGATTTGGGGAGTCCAGTGTTGGTGTGACGACCGACGTATCCACACACCAGGACCTTGAATTCTTCTTTTTAGCTCTATACAAAAAAACATTGGTTGCATGCATCATATAGGAATTGAGTTATTCCTCATGTTGATCTTGAATTAGAGTCATCTCATCAGGTATAATATATTGATTGTGGTACATCTTGATCTATATCAGGATGCCTCCACCCATCCAACCAGGTAGGATTCTGATATGTGGTCACGAGGATAGTCCACCTAGAGATGCGACATTAGTTTAGGGACCAGTGCTAGAGTTGGCCCTGCCGGGTGATGCACCAGTGTTACCACAACCTGTTGATCAGCAGTTATAGCTAGCATTACCCGTGGGGGAAGTACGCCGACTTTGTGTCTTGCATGAGTTTCAAAGAAAGAGACCTCCCAGGTTCCGGGGAGAGATAGACCCTTAGGCCAATGAGTACTGGTTGGATGTGGTGACATTGGCATTTTTCTTAGTGAGGATTCCACTTGAATATATGGATATCTTAGTCATGAGGCTTCTTTAGGGCTGGGCAGGGAGATGGTGGAGCTTGATGATTCAGACTCATGATGAGGTGACCCTCTCCTAGGATGACTTTGAGTAGATTTTTCAAGATTTCTTCCTCAAAACCTTGCACTCATTGCACATATAAGATTTGCTTCACCTTGAGAAGGGCATAAATTTAGTGGATGAGTACTCTATGAGGTTTACAGACCTCTCCCTCTGCACTATGGATATGGTACATGACCCTTTTTCTGGGCCTGGACCTTCGAGCAGGGACTCTGTCAGGAGATCGGGGAATCAATGATTTCCCTCAGCATCCCCACTTAGGATGGAGTGATAGAGCAAGATATACTAGTAGATAGATTCTTCACAGAGAAGGAATCGATGGTGGGATCTACCACTGAGCGACAGGTGGTCGAGTCATCCCTAGAGGGCAGCCGACAGATGACGTTGAGGTCCAAGAAGGCCAGAACATCTGGGGGGAGACCCCAGGACATAGGATTAGTGGTTCAAGGCCACCAAGGCGGTGGGGTTAGAAGATAAGTAAGGCATGATACTCGTGCAGTGGGCAAGGAAACTTGGATCGTGACTTCCTGAACTGATGTACAGATGATCAGTAGATGGTTGAGGAACCACCAAGCAGAGGAAGAGGTTTAAGCAAGGAGGTCTGCAATGTAGAGGATTTGGCAGTGGAGTAGGCCCAGTGGTTGGTGGTGGGTGTATAACGACCCAAACATTACATACATTGTTATTAAATAAAAATTAAAGCACACTTATTACAACATATAACAAAACCATAATAGTACTGTATAGGTATAGTGTCTTTAGAATCTTGGAAACATAAACAACTGGTTCATAAAGCATCTACATTGTCTCCCATTTATTTCATCATATCTAGAATCCCTTATGGAATATCCTACTTAATACACTTCTTCCTCACTTGGGGAAAAGAAAAACATACAAAAGGGTGAGCTCAAATGCTCATTAAGGTTAAACAAAGAAATATCAATCACATCATATTCATAGGAACATAACATTTTGGAAATCTTACCCTGCAAAAGAGATCATAATATCTTAACATGTGATAAATCATGGTAGTGAAATGTAATCCCAATAATCATAAAATGAAACTTTGTGGAATACACACATAATAATATAGAATAATTTCTTAGTATTCAAGACTCATTACCAAGACTATCCTAGTGGACAAAGTCCATTTCTGAACTGAGTTCACGCCTCGTTTCAGTCCTGTATCACTGAACCGGATTAACCTACTGTTCCAGTCGTGTCTATATCAGGAGATATAAATATTTACGCAATGCATTGGAGGGAGATATAGTTCCCACCCATCTCATAATTATACCATTCTAATGTGTGCCACAAGATCATAAATCATACAACATAGCATAACCCATGTAATAAAAATGGGATTCTTAAACATCATGCCATCATAACATAATCCATATAAGACAATAGGACATCATAAAAATAATTCCATCATAACATAATCAAATCAATGTAAAAATAGGGATATAAACATAACCCTATATTATCTTAGATGGAAAATAATTTTTCAAAAACACTTGAACTCCATTCTTGAGGAAAATATCCTTTCTACTTCAAAAAAAACATTTTTACTTTCTTAACATGTCCTACAATTTTAAATTAAAATAAGTAAATTAAAAATAAACTTGAAAAATTGTAAATTAAACTTCATGTAAATTATTTTCTATGAAGTCATAAAAATCCATTCATGTCGTATAAGTTAAAAAAACATTCTTCTCGTACTTTGGCTAGAAAGGTCAAAAAGTACCTCGTACTAAAAACAACAAATGATTCCTTTCATATCTTTGACTAAAAACTCACCATTGAGTAATATTGTATTTAAAAAATTGTAGTAGGATAGAAATAATGTAACATATTGACAAAACATTTATGTGGATGATAAATATGCCCCAGTAATTACCGAAGTATAAACAAAATCGGATAAAAATTGATATTGCGAGATTTTCCCTTACCTTAGGTCTGATTTGCTTCGTACATGTCTGAACCTCCTGTATAATGATTTAAATAATTTTATTGACTCATTACATAATCTTACTCATTGTTATGATATCATATATGGTCATATTCTTATCTTCTTATTAGTAATATTTCATTGTTATTTGTTATTTTGGTGTATATTTCTTTTTTTGTTCTTATGCGTGTTTTGTCGAATAAATTCTTATTCTTCTTTTTAGGTTATAGATACTTCATTTAAAGAATTATATTAGTGTAATATATATAATATTTATTCATTAAATTCATTTATATAATCATTATTCAATGAAGATCATGTAGAACGAGTCACATCACATCGTGGAGACGGTAGGCCGTACGTACACACGAGCGATGATATCGTTCCCATGATCATGGGAATTGTATTGAAGTGTATGTATACTATTTCAGAATCAAAATCACTTTACAATATTCTATATATTTATTATTTACACCATTATACACATCCATGTAATGTGGTGGTGGAAAACAGATTACACCACGGTGTGGAGACGGTATTCTGTACGTACACACGCTTGGTAATTTCATTTTCCGTAGGATGGATAGAAGGTGAAATAGGGTTGTTTCAAATTTATAATAACATATCTGTATATGAGTGATACTGATGTTATTACTTCATAATGGAACAACTAAATAAGAGTAAGTAGAAGAAGAAATAAAGTTTAAATAATCGGTAACGGACATTACCTCTTCTTTGAAGGGCCTCTTCTTAACCTTCTCTTAGGGAACTAAATATGGTCTTTGAAGATGACCAGGACATCTAGGATGTTTCTAGGGAAGTGGAGAAGAGAAATTTTCAGGGGTTTACTGAGCTTTAAGGCTCAAAGTGGTGTGAGTAGGAGAGGGAGGAGGTGCCCTTTTATAAGGGAGGAGAGGGGCACCTTAGGAAAAACGTAAAATATTATTTTATTATAAATTAATATTCGATTTTTAATAGCTCCAATTTGATTTATTTAGAATCTAAGGTGGGGATGGGTCTAAATCCAATCAACCAATAGATTTTATACAGGTTTAGGTTACTATTTTATCCTTATCATTTAGATTTAACTCTAAATTAAATAATTTAACTTTTATCGTGTCTTTTTATTTTCTTACACTATATGGTTAATAAACATACTATAAAAAGCCAAAAGAAACCCAAATCTTTCATTATTAATATATATATCCTTATCTATGTTATTTTTCCAAACCTTAGATTTTTGAAAATAATATAACAATTAATAATATAATATTCGTTTAAAAAAACAATTTTATGTCAATTTTGACATTATTTGGTAATTGATTTTTTGTGAAAATCATAACATCAGGATTAGTACAAAAAAAGTTAATTAAATAAATAATAATATTTCATATTAATATATAAAATGAGTGCAATTCAAAAAAAGTCTCAGATTACATTTATTTGGGTATTTATAATATCAATTATGCTAATATTCCCCTAATAAGGTAATTACTGCATCATCATTGTGTCATAAATAAATTAAATTATTTAAAGTCTAAAAATTATAAATAAAATAGAATTATGTAGGAACTAGTTTTATCTTTCTAATGAATATTTATAGTCTAATTTATCTCATGTATAACCCTATATTAAAAATGTTTTAGTTATTAAACTTTGATTTTTAACTATTTTAACTATTCTTAAATTAAATAATAATAAATGTCCTAATATAATCCAAGTGGTCCTAAATGGTCATATTTTATTACTAAGGTTGTATTTTGTCGAATTAAACTTATCAAATAGAATTAGAACATGTATTAGGGTAATAATAATATCATTTTTACCCTTAATTACCCTATTTACTTTTAACCGTGGTAAAAAAGGTAAAAAGTTACTATTCACCAAAAATTATTTTTATCTTATTGAACCACATTTTACTCCTTGATATTTACTGTGTCTCTCATATTTTCTAAATTCCACTCACAGAAGTGATAAAATTAAGTTTTACGTAAATTTTCAAACTCTCCTAAGAGGTTGGTAAAAGACGGTGAAATGTTCAATAAAATTTTTATATGTTGAAAATTATTATAAAATGACTCAAATGAATTACATTGAACATATATAGGTATTATGTATCTATTTTGACCTAAAATAAATTTATATAAAATAAATAATTATTTAAATAAAAAGTCGGGTTTTAAATAGTAACCTAGTGTTTTCACTATCCATCAAAAATTGAAAGTTTTCAGAAAAATACCAAAAATTCACCCTAGGATAATTTTGATATTCCGAATCCAAAAATGAAGTCCATTTTGAAAGATAAAATTTATAAAATTTCAAAAAGTGGGTATTACTATTCATAACGACTAGTTTTAATAATATTTTAATAGCATATCGTTGTTTAGTGAAACTCGGTATTGCGTACAACGCAAGCTAACGAGGAAGGTTTATTTTGCGTATAACGCAAGCCAAGACAGTGTTGTGTGTAGTGAAAGATTCCTTTATATAACATTATACATAAAAACAAAATATTTCTCATAAAATCTCGGGTGTTACATTCAAACCCCCTTAAAATGAATTTCACCCTAGAAATTCGTCACTTTGAAACAAATAGATGAGGATGCCTCTCCCTCATCATATCCTCAAGTTCCCATGTAGCTTCTTCTAATTGGGGGTTCCTCCATAAAACTTTCACCAAGTGAGTGGTCTTGTTCCCTAGGACTTTTCGCTACGATCCAGAATCTCTATCGGTTTTTCTTCATAAAAAAGATCTTCCTCCAGCGGTACAACTTCTGAGCTGAGTACTTGTGAAGGATCAGGTATGTACTTTATCAGGAGAGATACATGGAACACATCATGAACTTGAGAGAGATTCGGTGGAATCACCATTCAGTAAGCTACCTTCCCAACACGATCCAGTATTTCGAAAGGACCGATATACCTAGGGCTCGGCTTTCCCTTCTTTACAAATCTCTTTACTCTCTTCCAAGGAGATATTCGTAAGAACACTTTATCACCCACTTCAAACTCTAGGTCTTTTCTTCATTTATCGGCATAAATTTTTTGTTGACTCTGAGCTGCTCTTGTGTGTTGTTGAATAGATCTGACCTTTTCTTCCATCTCATCAACAAGATCAGGTCCTAAAAGCTTTCTTTCCCCAACTTCATCCCAGAAAGTTAGAGTCCTGCATTTCTTTCCATAGAGAGCTTCATAAGAAGCCATCTGAATACTGGAGTGAAAGATATTATTATAAGAAAATTCCACTAAAGGTAGGTGTTTATCCCAACCACCTTTTAAATCCATAGAGAAAGATCTTAACATAAGTTCCAAATTTTGAATTGTTCACTCAGACTGTCCGTCTGTCTGAGGATGATAAGCAGTGATGAAACTCAACTCTGTATCTAGAGTATGCTGAAGACTTCGCCAAAACATCGAGGTAAACCTCAGATCCCGATCAGATATAATGGAAAGTGGTACTCCATTCAATCTTACCAGTTCCTTTACATATATCTTGGAAAGATTATCAAGAGAGAAATCCTCTCTCATAGGAATGAAGTGTTCCGAGTTTGTAAGATGATCAACTATGACCCAGATAGCATTATTGCCTTTGGATGTTTTAGGAAGTCTGGTGACAAATTCCATAGTGATGTTTTCCCATTTCTATTCCAGTATGGGTAATGGTTGTAAAATCCCCTTATACTTCTGTCTCTCAACTTTAACTTTCTAAAAAACCAATCATCGAGATACATATTCAGCAACATCTCTTTTCATGACCTCCCACCAGAAGCACTCTTTCAGGTCTCTATACATCTTCATGCTTCCAGGATGAATAGAGAATGAAGAACTATGAGCCTCATACAGCAGCTCCTTCTTTAATTCTGGGATGGTAGGAACACAAACACGATTCCTGAACCTTATTATCCCATCACAGTCAAGGTTGAATTCTGGAACATTTCTCACCTTCTTTTGTAACTCTACATCTTCTTTTTGTGCCCCTTTAATCTTCACGTGTATAGATGGTTGAAAATTCATTTGAGAAAGATAAGATTTCCCCCATCCATTATAATTCCAAGATCCATCCTTTGTAAATCCATAAATATTGGAGATTTTGTGTTCCTCATCATGGATAAGCTAGCATTCTCTTGTCGACTTAATGCATCTGCCACTATTTTTTCTTTCCCAGGGTGATAATGAATTGAGCAGTCATAATCCTTAATTAGCTCCAACCATCTTCTTTGGCGCATATTCAGCTCCTTTTGTGTGAAAATATACTTTAAACTTTTATGATCAGTATAAATATCACACCTTTCACCATAAAGATAATGCCTCCATTTTTTTAATGCAAAGATTACCGCAGCAAACTCCAAATCATCTGTTGGGTAATTTTTCTCATGGATTTTCAACTGTCATGAGTCATAAGATATCACCATATCGTTTTGCATGAGAACACACCCCAATCCCTTCTTGGATGCATCACTATATATCACAAACCTTTCTCCACTACAAGGCAGTGTGAGCATAGGTGCATTGGATAACCTTCTTTTTAACTCGTTGAAATTCTCTTCACATTCCTCTTTCCAAACAAACTTAACTTCTTTCCGATTCAACCTGGTGAGTGGGTTAGATAATATTGAAAAATATTTCACAAAACGTCGATAGTATCCAACCAGACCAAGAAAACATCAGATCTCGGTTATTGTTGTTGGTCTTGACCGTCTTTCGATAACCTCTTTTATTGTTGGATCCACAGATATCCCCTCTTTTGAGATTATGTGACCCAAAAATGAAATTTTTTGAATCCAAAATTCACACTTGGAAATTTTTTCATAAAGCTTATCCTTTCTTAGGGTCTTCAATAAAATTCTCAAGTGATCTTCATGTTATTCCTTTATCTTTGAATAGAAAATAATGTCGTCTATAAAGACTACCACAAATTGATCAAGATAGTCTCTAAAGACTCTATTCATTAGATCCATGAAGATAACAGGGGCATTAGTAAGACTAAATGGAATCACTATAAATTCATAGTGTCCATACCTTGTACGGAGAGCTGTCTTTGGTATATCCTCCCTTTTGACCCTTAATTGATGATACCATGAATGAAGATCAATATTGGAAAAGTATTGAGCTCAATGTAGTTGGTCAAATAAGTCATCAATGTCTGGGAGAGGATTTTTGTTCTTGATAGTGATCTTGTTAAGTTCTCGATAGTCAATGCAGAGTCTCATTGATCCATCTTTCTTCTTAACAAACAGAACAGGTGCTCCCCAAGGTGACACACTAGAACGTATGAATCCCTTATCAAGATTCTCTTGGAGTTTCTTCTTCAATTCCTGCAACTCAATTGGGGCCATTCTATAAGGTGTCTTTGAAATAGCTAAAGTACTCGATACGAGTTCTATTGAAAACTCAACTTCACGATTTGGTGGAAGACTAGGCAATTCCTCTAGAAATACATCATCAAACTCCCGTAAAATGGGAATATTCTTAATCATGAGTTTCTCTCCAACCATTTGAAATAAATAACCTTCATTTAGTGGAATCAAGACCCATAAGATGGAAGAAATTTCCACTGTAAGGTTATGTTCATCCTTCCATCGATAGATGATCATAGATTGATCTGGAATATTAAATGTGACTTCCCTTATTTAGAAATTGATATGAGCTCTATATAAAGAAAGCCAATCCGTGCCAATAATCATATCAAAATCCACTATAGGAAGGATCACAAGATTTGTAGGAAGAACTTTCCCACAAACTTCAATCAGAGAAGAATTATAAACTTTTTATGCGACTCTTGTGCCATTAGGGGTTGTCACAGCTAACTCAACATATAATTATTGAAGTAATATGGTGATAACCTTAGAAAATCCTTCAGAAATAAAAGAGTGGGTGGATCCAGAATCAAATAAAACATTTTCTACTTTAGCGTGGATGGTAAGTGTACCTTTCACCACTTCGTTATCGTACTCCACATTAATAATAGAAATTGTATGTGAATTTTCTTTTTCTTTAGCCTTAAGAGTTTTTTGACATCAATCATCATCAGCAACCCTTGGATTAGGGCATTGATTAGCATATTACCCCATTTCCTTGCACTTGTAACATTGAAGTGTAGGAGGTGTACTCTGTGTAGCCTTTTCTTTGTTCGCATCACTAGACATCTTCTTCCCATTATTGCGGCATTCAAATGCCTAATGACCTTCCTTTCCACATTTGAAACAATTACTTTTCCCTTTAAGACAACTCCCTCCTTGTTTCTTTCCACACTTGGAGAATGATGGAAAACTCATCTTTTTTTCAGTGTGGTCTTTAGATTTCACTTTGAATTCCATTTTCCTCTTCTTATCAAATGCATATGACTGATGGGTTAATCCAATCTCCATCTCAACCTTGAGAGCACATCGAACAATTTCCACATAGCTATTTAAGTCCCTTATGGCTAAAGCCCTTTGAAGACTTGGTTTTAAGCCACTAAAGAATCAATCGATCTTACTCTCAGGTTGGATAATAATTCCTGAAGCTTACCTTGCACGTCTTGTAAAATTTTCTTCGTAGGAACCAAGAGATTCATCATCCTTTTTCATCAGTTCAATAAACTCCTTCTCCATCTTTTTTCAAAGAATATGAGGGAAGTACTTATTGAAAAATAAGTTCTTGAACTCGTCTCATTCCATGGACTCAATTCCATCCCTTTTCCTTGTATTCTTAATAAGATTACACCATTGATCAACTTCACCTTCCAAATGATATACTGCTAAGATGACTTTATCATGTTCAGAACATTGAAGAACTAAAAATATCTTTTCAGTAGTACTGATCCATTGTTCAGCAACTAATGGATTAGTAGACCCGCTGAATGAGGGTGGACACTGCCTCATGAAGGATTCAATAGAATGTTGCTCCTTCCTTTGCTCGTTTGGAATTCCTACATGATTCATAGCTTGAGAATGTTGTGTAAGCATGTCTACATGATTTTTCATTCCATATCCCATAACGTTTGGTTTCTTAGGGGGACAATCATTGAATTTCCCATCACATTCCGCATTAACATGGTTCCTTCGGGTTTCATCCATTGACTAAAACCAAGAATAATAGTGTGAGAAACACTAATTATAATAGCAAAACCACATAATCAAGAATAGAATTTCACACTTAAGGTCTTATCATAGGTTGTTCATGGCCATTTCTAAAACACTAAGATTTTTTCCTATGCTTAGACATATCCTTAGGGTTTTTACTAAGGCTTTCACATCCTAGTTTCCAAAGGTTGACTATACCTTTCCTCTGATACCAACTATAACGACCCATACTTTACATACATTATTATTACATCAAAATTGAATCACACTTACTACAAAATATAACAAAAACACAATATGATTGTATTGGTATAGTGTCTTTAGAAACTGGGAAACATAAACAGCTAGTTCACAAAGCATCTACATTGTCTCCCATTTATTTCATCATATCTAGAATCCCTTTTTGGCATATCCTACTTAATACCCCTCTTCCTGACCAGGGGAAAAGAAAAACATACAAAAGGGTGAGCTCAAATACTCAGTAAGGGTAAAGAAAAGAAATGTCAATCACATCATATTCATAATAACATATCATTTTGGAAATCTTACACTGTAAAAGATATTATAATATCATAACATGGGATAAATCATGTTAGTGAAATGTAATGCCAATAATCATAACATGGAACTTTTTGGAATACACACATAATCATAGAAAATAATTTCTTAGTAGTCAAGACTCATTTCCAAGACTATCCTAGTGGAAAAAGTCCATTTTTGAATCGAGTTCACTCCTCATTTCAGTCCTGTATCATTGAACCGGATTAACCTATTGTTCCAGCCATGTCTATCTCATGAGATATAAATCTTTACCCAATGCATTGGATGTAGATATAGGTCCCACCCATATCATAATGATACCATTCTTATGTGTTCCACAAGATCATAAATCATACATCATAGCATAACCCATGTAATAAAAATGGGATTCTTAAACATCATGCCATCACAACATAATCCATATAAGATAATAGGACATCCTAAAATTAATTCCACCATAACATAATCAAATAAATGTAAAAATAGGGATATAAATAGAACCCTATATTATCTTAGATGGAAAATAATTTTGATAAAATACATGAACTCCATTCTTGAGGAAAATATCATTTCTACTTCAAAAAAACACTTTTACTTTCTTAACATGTCCAACAATTTTAAAATAAAAGAAGTTGATTAAAAATAAACTTGAAAATTTTTAAAGGAAGATTCTTGGAAATAATTTTCTATGAAATCATAAAAATCCATTCATTTCGTATAAGTTAAAAAAACATTCTTCTTGTACATTGGTCGGAAAAATCAAAAAGTACCTCGTACTAAAAACGACAAAAGACTCCTTTCATATCTTTTACTAAAAACTCACCATTGAGTAATATTGGATTTAAAAAATTGTAGTAGGATAGAAATAATATTACATATTTATGAAACATGGATGTGGATGATAAATATTCCCCAGTAATTACCAAAGTAAAAACAATCTCGGATAAAAATTAAGATTGCGAGATTTTCCCTTACCTTAGGTCTGATTTGCTTCGTACGTGTCCGAACCTCATGTATAATGATTTAAATAATGGTATTGACTTATTCCAGAATCATACTCATTGTTATGATATCATACATGCTCATATTATTATCTTCTTATTAGTAATATTTCATTGTTATTTGTTATTCGGGTGTTTATTTCTTTTTTTGTTCTTATTTGTGTTTTGTCGAATAAATTCTTATTATTATTTTTAGGTTATAGATACCTCATTTAAAGAATGGTATTAGTGTATTATATATCATATTTATTCTTTAAATTCATTTATATAATCATTATGCAATGAATATCATGTAGAACGAGTCGCATCACATCGTGGAGACTGTAGGTCGTACATACGCACGAGCGATGATATCGTTGTCATGATCATGTAATTGTATTGAAGTGTATGTATACTATTTTAGAATCAAATACACTTTACAATATTCTATATAGTTATTCTTTACACCATTATACCCATCCAAGTAAGGAGGTGGTGGAAAACAGATTACACCACGGTGTGGAGACGGTATTCCGTACGTACACACGCGTGGTGATTTCATTTTCCATAGGATAGATAGAAGGTGAAATAGGGTTTTTTTTCATATTTATAATAACATATCATTATATGAGTGATATTTATGTTATCACTTGATAATGAAACAACTAAATAAGAGGAAGTAGAAGAAGAAATAAAGTGAAATAATCGGTAACAGACATTACCTCTTCTTTGAAGTGCCTCTTCATAACCTCCTCTTAGGGCACTAAATATGATCTTTGAAGAATACCAGGACCTCTAGGGTGTTTCTAGGTAAGTGGAGAAGAGAACTTTTCTGGGGTTTTTCGAGCATGAAGGCTCAAAGTGGTGTGATGAGTAGAGGGAAGAAGTTCCCTTTTATAAGGGAGGAGAGGGGCACCTTAGGAAAAACTTAAAATATTATTTTATTATAAAGTCATATTCAGTTTTTAATAGCTCCAAATTGATTTATTTCGAAGCTATGGTGGTTATGGGTCTAAATACTCTCAACCAAAATTTTTTAGACAAGTTTCGGTTACTATTTTATCTATATCATTTAGATTTAACTCTAAGTTAAATAATTTAACTTTTACCGTGTCTTTTTGTTTTCTTACACTATATGGTTAATAAACTTACTATAACAAGCCAAACGAACCCCAAGTGGTTCATTGTTAATATATATATATCCTTATCTAAGTCATTTGGCCGAACCTTAGATTTTTAGGAATAAAATAACAATTAGCAATATAATATTCGTTTTAAAAACTATTTTATGTCAATTTTGACACTATTTGGTAATTGATTTTTTTGAAAATAATAACATCATGATTAATTAGAAAAAAGTTAATTAAATCAATAATAATATGTCATATTAACCTATAAAATTATTTTAATTCATAAAAAGTCTCAAATTACATTTATTTGGGTATTTATAATATCAATTATGTTAATATTTCCTTAATAAGGTAATTACTACATCATCATTGTGTCATAAATAAATCAAATTATTTAAAGTATAAAAATTATAAATAAAATACCATTATGTAGGAAATATTTTTAGATTTATAATGAATATTTATAGTCAAATTTATCTTATTTATATCCCTATATTAAAAAAAGTTTAGTTATTAAACTTTGATTTTAACTATTTTAACTATTCTTTAAATAAAATAATAATAAATGTCCTAATCTAATCCAAGTGGACCTAAATGGTCATATTTTATTCCTAAGGTTGTTTTTGGTCTAATTAAACTTATCCAATAGAATTATTACATGTGTTAGGGTAATAATAATATCATTTTTACCCATAATTATCCTATTTACTTTTAACCGTGGTAAAGAAGGTAAAAAGTTACTATTCACCAAAAATTATTTTTATCTTATTGAACCACATTTTACTTCATGATATTAACCATGTCTCTCGGATTTTCAAAATTCCACTCACAGAAGAGGTAAAGTTAAGTTTTATGTAAATTTTCAAACTCTCCTAAGAGGTGGGTAAAAGACGGTGAAAAGTTCAATAAAATTTTTACATGTCTAAAATTATTATAAAATGACTCCAATGAATTAAATTGAACTTATATAGGTATTATGTATCTATTTTGACCTAAAATAAATTTAAATAAAATACATAATTATATAAATAAAAAATTCGGTTTTTAAATAGTAACCTAGTGTTTTCACTATCCATCAAAAATGAAAAGTTTTCAGAAAAATACCAAAAATTCACCCGAGGCTAATTTCGACATTCCGAATCCAAAAATGAAGTCCATTTTGAAAGTTAAAATTTTAAAATTTCAAAAAGTGGGTATTACTATTCATAACATCTATTTTTTATAATATTTTAATATCAAATCGTTCTTTAGTGAAACTCGGTATTGCATACAACGCAAGCTATAGAGGAAGGTTTCTCTTGCATATAACGCAAGCCAAGACAGTGTTGTATGTAGTTAAAGACTCCTTTATATAACATTATACATAAAAACAAATGATTTCTCATAAAATATCGGGTGTTATAGGGTGACAGTTTGGGGTACTACAACCACCACCCCCAAGTGGTCCACCACGGCCTCAGGGAGCAGGTGGATAGGGGCAAGCTCAGCTTCAGGTGGTGGATGCCTATGACCATAATTCTTTAGATATGATTAGGGTTATGATCTATGTCTTCACAACTTTATATTAATTTCTTATAAACATAGTTTCTGGTCACTCCTTCCTTTCCACAGACCTCATTTGAGGCATGTAGATTCTGATAGAGTTGTTGGATTTATCCTTATGATTAGAGAATCCAATGGGTGGGGATTCAATAATTAAACACTGGTGCCAGTAGTGTGAGTTCACTCTTTGAGATGACATATTTGACTGGGATTTCCTAGTAGGGGCATAAAGGCCTTACGATATTATCTTGGGTGTGGAATGGTTATCTATAGTTTATGCTCAGATCAAATGTCTTAGGCGTAGAGTGCAGTGTGTCCATGAATATGGGACTATATTTTCCTTCATCGTCGAGAAGGGAACTCTTGTAGTGTAGGATGGACTTTCTCAGAGGAGGGTGAAGCTAATCACTCAAAAATTTTCTAGCCTTGCTCTTGGTGCGGTGGATGAGAGGCGTCGAGATTTTTTGTAGTGGTGGATGATTATAAAGGTATCTTTCTTGAGGATGTTTCAGGGATGCCTCTTCACAGGGAGGTAGACTTCTACATCGATCTGAACCTCGGGACAAAACCATTATCCACACTAGCATATCGGATGGCTCTTGTGGAGACTCATGAGTTGAGGGTAGATTTGGAGGACTTGTAGGAGAAGGGCTTCATGAGGCCCACCGTTTCACCATGGGAAGCCCCAGTGTAGTTTTCCAAAAATCTAGACAGAAGCTTGAGGATATGTATGGAATACTAGTGCCTGAACCAGGTGATCGTGAAGAAAAAAAATCCATTTCCAAGAATTGATGACCTCTTCGACCAGCTGAAAGGATAAATGTGGTTCTCAATGATAGACCTCAGAATAGGCTATCACTATAGTCAGGTATGAGATGAGGATGTACCAAAGATAGCCTTCAAATGCTGGTATGTCAACTATGAGTTCTTGGTAATTCCCTTCAGCGTGGCCAATTCCCCAGCGATGTTCATGGGACTCCTTTACATGATCTTCTATCCTTTCCTCGATCGTTTCATGGTGGTCTTCATTGATTACATCTTAATGTACTCGGTGTCCAAAGAGGAGCACGCTACACAGTTGTGGATAGTCCTATATACACTGTGATATCACCAGATTTATGGGAAGATCTCAAAGTGCCTATTTTAGATTTGGGAGGTCCAATTTTAGGGGCATGTTATCTCAGAGGCTGGAGTCATAGTGGATCCAAAAAAGATATAGGTAGTACGTGCTCGGAAGCCACCTAATAGTGTGACTAAGTTCTGGAGTTTCTTGGGATTGACTAGATCCTACAGTAGGTTTGTGAAAAACTTTTCCAGTGTAGAATCACCTTTATCAACTTTGGAAAAGAATGGACAACCCATTGTGTCGGTGGAGAAGTGCCAGTAGAGTTTCCAGAAGCTGAGGCAGAGACTAGTGAGTTCCCCCATCATGATACTACCATTAGAGGTTATTGGGTATGTATTTTTCTATGATGCATCAGGGACTAGACTGGGTTGTGTCTTGATGTAGGAGTGAGAAATGGTCACCAACAGTTCATAGTAGTTGAGGAAGCATTAGAAGAACTACGCAACCCATGTATTGGAGTTAGAAGCAGTAGCCTTTTCTTTGAAGATGTGGTGGAACTACTTTATGGGTGAACGGTTTACCATCTACTCCAACCACAAGAGTCTCAGGTATATCTTCTACCATAAGGACCTGAACTTGAGACAGAAGCAATGGATGGAGTTCACATAGGACTATGACTTTGGGATAGTCTATACTCCTGGGAAGGGGAATGTGGTGGCAGACATGCTTAGTAGGAAGTCTTGTTTGCAACTGCTGAGTGAGGTGGTGAAGCAGCTAGCCAAGATGCAGATATCCTTCATGGATGATGATGGAGTATCTTACCTTCAGTCGATGACTATTACTCCCCCAGTCTTATATTGAGTTAAGGAGGCACAACTTGGGGATGATGACTGTGAGGCCTGACATACTCAATTATCCTCAAGACAGGCTCCTAATGGATTTTCAATAGGTGGGGAGCACGTCATCTTTTCTAGAAGGAGCATAGTATTATCAGTGGAATTTCTAGATGATATTTTGAGGGAGTTCCATACATCCCCATTTGAGGTACATAATAGAGTGGAGAAGATGTAACAAGATCTCTGATGTCAGTACTAGTGGCCAGGGATGAAGAAACTGGTGGCTAAGTTCATTTCATGGTGCCTCACTTGTCAGTAGGTGAAGGCTGAGCATTAGGTTCCAGCAAGCTTGGCACAAGTACTTGAGGTACCGGAGTGGAAGTGGGATGGTATCTCAATGGTCTTCCTGATGGTATTACCATGCATATAAAAGGTAAAAAATTATATCAGGGTGATCATTGACCGACTCACCATGTCGGATCACTTCCTACCCATCCAAGAGTATAGATTAATAGAGGTCTTGGGATGCCTCTACGTCCAGAAGATAGTGTGTCTTCACAGGGTTCCTTTGACAATAATCTCATACCCTGATGATCGCTTCACATCTCATCTATGTAAAGGATTGTAAGAGGCATTCAGGAGTCATCTGTGCTTGAGCACAACCTTTCACCCATAGACTAATGGTCAGACAAAGCAGACCATACAGACCTTGTAAGTCATGCTTTGTTCTTGCATCCTTTGTTTTTTTTCATAGTTGGGAGGAACAGATACCACTAGTGGAGTTTTCAAAAAACAATAGCTATCACTCCACCATTATTATGGAACCATTCGAGGCTTTGTACAGGCAGCCTTGTAGATTACCTCTTTGTTGGACAGACCCAGGAGAGTCAGTACTCATGGGTCAGATTTGGTATGAGTTACCACTGAAAAGCATCAGGTCATCCAGGAATAGATGAGGACTACATAGAGTAGGAAGAAATTTTATGATGATAGGATATGGAGGCCCTTGGAGTTTTAGTAGGGGGACCATGTGTTCCTTCAGGTCTCACCCTGATGAGGATTTTAGATATTTGGTTGGGGCGGTAAGTTATCACTAAGGATAATCAGACCTTTTCATATTCTGATCAAAGTTATAAAGGTGTCATAATTCCTAGATCTTCCCCCATAGATGCATCGGGTACACGATGTTTTTCAATTTTCACAGCTGAGGATGTACGTGAATGATCCATTGCACGTCATCGAACAAGGTGATCTAGACATTGATGATGGGGAAATGTTTGTGGAGTTCCTGGTAGAGATAGTGGATCAATAGGAGAAGGTCCTTCATGGGTGGTCCATTCCTCCATTACATCTTCAATGGCACTATAATAATATCCTAGATAAAACTTGGGAGCGGGAGGCTCATATTCATGCTCAGTACCCCCATTTTTTTGTTTAGTCTTTATTTTGGATTTCGGGTACGTAAATCTCTATGGTGGGGAGAATGTAATATCTGTGAAATTTCATGTAATTTTTTTATGTTATGTGGAATTATTTTGATACCGATGCTCTAGAGGTACTTGATTCTAAATCCTGGTGAGACCACAATAGATTTTTTAACTTTTTTTATTTCATTTAAATTAACGTGCGAGCGGGTTTTTAAAACTTTTAAACTGTTGCTGAGATCAAAAACCAGAGGGCACCATTGAACTTAGAATAGGAAGATTCACCTAGAATGGACCAAATATTGACCAACGTAGGTTTAGAGAAGAGTTTATTTTTCTTACTTTTTAAAGAAAAAGTTAAAAATAAAATATCCTTGCTTTAATTTATTTCTTTAAATTTTCAAACTATTGTAGCGAAATGATGTATAATAGAATGAAACCAAAAATTTTGTTTCTTAAATAAAACAGAATAAAGAATTCATAAAATAATGTTACTGAAATTTTGTTTTTCATTTCATCCTTTAATGTTTTATCAAACAATGCATGACTGTTAGAAAAATCCTAGTTCTGCTCTGAATCTCTAGTGGGTGATGATGACGAACACTAACGACCACCAAACAATGGATCGTGGAGAGATGAACGACGGACACATTCTTCTTCCACTATTCAAAAGGATCATCACCAATGAACAAGTTAATCAGTTATGGGTTTTATTTGTGCTTTAGTTTCCCCATTATTCATTATAAAACAATAAACATAGATCAACCCATGAATAGGTTGATTTGCAGATCACTTGTTCTAGCGAGAGGGAATTCATTTCTCGGGATTGCATATGGGTTAATTTTTTATAGAACTTCAAACCTTTTCCCCCATGTTTGTAAACCTCTAATGTAGAGGGTGTGGTATGACATTAATAAATCCTGATCCCCTCCTCCATGTGTGTTTTTGTCTGTTCTTTGTGGCCACATTTTCCAAATGGTAGCAAGGAGATTTTGAGTCCATAGAATAGAAGGTGACATCCTATGGATGTTAGAGGTATAGATGGTGTGAAGAATGGACCACTGGAGTGGACTAGGTGGTGTACGGAATGCTCTACCAGTGCATCGGCACCAATGACGACGGAAACCTGCAGGTGGTGGCGCGCCACAACGACGCTCCAGAAAGAGCGTTGTGGCCTAAGCCATGGCAGTGCGGCAGAAGTCGCTAGCCTCCATGCTGGTGGTGGGCAGACACGGCTACCCGGCCATGTAGGAGGTGCCACAGACTCGGTAACTGCACCACGTCATGCGGCAGGAAGGCCTTGGTCCTTCGAACTATGGTAGAGGCGGCCCCGTAGTAACCTGTAGGGTAGGAGGGCGGATGCGGCATCTGGCCGCCTCCTGACTAGATACGAGTTGGCCCACCCATGGAATTGGTAAGGGGGCGGGATGCCCCAAAAATCCAGGCCTCCCCAGTAGGCCGGACCCGCACCGAGCAGGCCAAACCCATAACCAACTCACCGGACCCACACATAGCAGGACAGACCCTCACCAATCAGGCCGAACCCGCACCCATTGGGTTGGACTTGTGGACCAACGAGCTGGGTCGGGTTGGACCCGGGTCAGTTTGGTGGATCGGGGTCAGGTTGGTAGACCCCTGGATGAGCCAGGGCAGTCCGTCCATGTCAGATTGGACCGTGACCCGACTATCCCCTTTTTGAAAAAATAGATATAACTTTCAAATCAAGCGTCCAATTGATGATTCATTTGTGGCATTGAAACCCTCACGATGAGGAGGTTCTTTTATAATTATCTATGTTTGTTTTTTTGGTAATCAAGATACAAAAATTTTATTTAGGAGTATATTATCCTGGAATCAAGTGTGGTGTGTGCGGAAATCATTTGACAGGATGAGACTTGAAGACTTGCGGCCCTATGTGGATCATCTCCAAGAGACCCTCTATGGATCAGATCCTAGAAACCCTTTGTGGATCAGCTCCTAGTGACCCTGTATAAATCACCTCTAAGGGAACCTAAGTGAATCAGCTTTTAGCAACCTTGTGTGGATCAACTCCTAGTAACCCTGTGTGGATTATCTCCAAGCGACCCTATGGGGATCACCTCCTAGCGATCTTGTGTGGACCACCTCCAAGAAACCCTATGTGGATCAGCTACAAGTGTTTATGTGTGACCCAAAAAACCCACAATACTCATCTGGGATGAGTACCTCAATAGTCCAAGGTGTTCAGTGTTACGACTGATAGTCTTTCTTTCTCTACTTTATATTATACATGTGTGAGTTGTCTTGTTTTGTGATTATGATTTGTGGTTTTCTTTGTGGTCTTTCCTTGGGGTTGGGGTCCCTGCTGATTATTTTTTTACTCACCCCTGCACAGGTTATGCCGACACTGGTTGTGTCTGGTGCATATGACCAATGACTTAACGAAGGACTTGGTGGACCAGGACCATGTGGTGCCTAGTGAGATCAGGGAGACAGGGAATGCTTGTACGGTTTCCAGAAACTACTCTATACTTACCCATCAGGTGGGGGTTTTCAGTGGATGGACTATCACTGATCTCATACTTACTCTTTTTATAGCAGTATTTTGTTGGGTTTTTATTATTTCCCATTTAATTTCAGTTGTGATTTTACACTCAGTGGTTTTTTATTAGCATGCTTGTTCTCTTTTCAAATTTTCATGGGACTTGGTTATGTGCGTATGTGTACAGGTACTCAAGAAAATGCATCCCAATTGCAGGTTGATTCCTTCAGCGCTAGTCACCAACCCATGGACTTTGGGAGGTGGGCTTGGGGGAGTCATGACACGGTCCCTAGGGGACGGATCCTGACAAGAATATCTTGGTCTTCCAATCATCCTTTGATATAGATATTTATTTATTGAACCTAGTTCAAGATATATTGTAATTATTTAGAGAGGATCCAAAATAGAATCCTTCTAGATGTGATCCCCATGTGCTCCTTAATCAATCAATGGTTTCATTGGAACTATAAGTGTAAGTTGAGAAAATCTGATCATCTTTCATTGTTCTGTTTGATTACAACGGAAAAATTTTGGTGTGAAGGATTATCTCTATTATTCTAAAATTACTCAGTAGGATAAAGGAGGAGGATTAATTCTCTCTATCTTGAGTAAAACCCTAGGGGTGTTTTCCATAGAGTTAATTCTCTCTAGAGAAAATTATTGTGCACAATAAATGATTTATCCACCCCTATCTAAAATTAAATTAATCAGAATACATAGATCTAGGGTTATAATATTTACAATTACACAAATTCCCTTAATCAAATATTACACTTAATATATTCCTCATTCCAATAATAATAATAATAATAATAAATTATCACATAATGGCCTGTGCTGACTTTCCAAAATAAACATTATTTTAATCAATTAATTAATTACTTATTTATTTAATTGTAGTTTAAGATTATATAATTTCCATTAAAGAGTACATAAATCAACTTGTCCACCATCATCGATATTTATTGAACCTTGAATAATAAATAATAATTATTCACATGATAAATAAATAAATATTAAACTCATGGTCTAGAAAATATTTATTTATTTTAATATCCTCATAACTAAGTAAATATTTATTTAATAATAAATATTATTTAATACCTTGTGAATAAAGAAAGAGATAAATTAATATTTTATTTAATGATCTTGAGAATAAATATTTATTTATTATTCAACTCAAACATATAAATATGGTGACTGAATATTGGTGATCAATAAATAGTAGATAAATATTATTCCTATATCTTGATGATAACATTTTTTCTAATTGTTAAACATAGATAGAGTTTATCTAATATCATATAAACTAATAATTTGATCCATTTGGCCTATTTCCCATTATCATTAGGTGATCTTTCCCAAACTCCAAGATCAGTATCTAAAAACATGTCAAGGAACCCATAGAGAAATACATTCACGTCACAAAAATAATACCCACATATGAATGCTCAATTTGTAACACAATCCCATTTTCTTGATAAACAAATCAATCATGTTGAATAATATTTTAATCAACCTATGTGATCAATATAACTTTTTTTGATTTCCTGAAAAGACCCATAAGTCACCATGTCCCTAGAATTTTTTGTTCACAATTTACATTATAATCAATGTGCCCAAAATATATTCATTCAATAATAAAGGAGAAATTCTATATCGAATTGCTTATTAATGAAATATCACTCATGACACACCCAACACATCCTACCTCACCATGAGAATATATTGTTATATTTTTCAATGATAAATAAAAATATGAATTAATAATAATCTAAGGTCTAAGGATCATTACACAGATTCGCATATAGGAATATCTGATGACACTTAGACATGTGGAATTCATACTTGAGAGTTTTCTCTGAAAATATCCTGTCTTGGTGTTTAACAAGTGAAAACATCATTAGATGAAGTCTCTTCTATATACAATTATCAAGAACCAGATTGTAAAACATATTATGTGTCATGTTATAGAATGTTATCCAAATCATAGGACATAATTTTATGAATATCATCACACAACTTCAATGTTCCCATTATAGAATGGAAATTCTATAACCTTTTAATGTGATAAAAACTCTAGTATATTTTCACATTAATGTAATTTAGATGTAAAATCAATATATGATAAGATATTTATTATTATTCAAGACTATAAATATACAATTAATAGAAATTATAAAGTAGTTTTTTCTAGGGAACTAACTCCAATAGTCCATATATATAGTGTTTCTAATGAGGTGCACAGTGTGTAAATAAGATGATATAATATCATGTACACCAAAGGAATTCCATGTTATTACTATATATATTATATGAAGCCTCTTGAAATATATGGTGTATAACTACTCAGGATGAAGGTGTGTACTCTTGATATATGTTGAGTCACCTTGACAAGTGTATAAGACACATATGTGGGATACTTGGTGTGTATATACTACACATCCACTTGGAATGTATAACATGCACTTGTTGACCCTCTTATCTACTATACATAGAATGTGTACTGGAAAATAATTGTCTAGTTCAAGCATTATGACATGGATTTTACATGGTTACATGCAGCCTCAAGATACATGTCATGTGACATGGGGTAACATGATATGTAACATTTAAAATGTTGCGTACACTGAGTCTGAGTGACATGATGTGTATAATAGTGTGAGTTTTAGGGATAAATTTCATGTGGAATTAAAAACTATGTGGAAACCATAGATGGATAAGTATATGACATGAGACAAAACATTTTGTAGTAAACAAATACATGGAAACTCTAAAACATCATATTCACATTAGGGATATCATTATTACATCTGTTACTAGACACAAATTTAGTGTCAGATTAAATTGTCACCCTTAGAGCATCCAACATATCTCTCTAAGTTAATCTATATCCAACCATCATTATCTAATCAGCTTTCATCAAATTGTTTATCAAACTTACCTCATCGTCACTACCTTGGTACCAAACCCACAAACTCTCTAGTTTTCCCAATTGTACCATCACATAATTATCATCGATCTCAAACACAAATATTAAGAAAATAATAACGATAGTGGTGGCCTAAGGAATACAAGACCACCAAAGGATAAGCTCATTTTTTGGTTCATCGAAGAATATGAATATGAGGAAAGTTTAAAATAAATTTTCATGGAGGAAAAATTCCTCATAAAAATAGATAAAGGGTTAACATTTTATTTCTCAATGTTATAATTTATTAAAAAAATAATTAAATAAAATACAAATATCATCATTTGATTAAACAACATGAAGAAACATATTTAGGGTAATAACAACAAAAAAATATCCAAATAACATTCTTGATGAACATGGAGGCTTCATCCATATATTCATCAAACTCCAAGAAATAAATAATCAAATAATTGAACAATCATAACTGGATAAGAAATGAATAAAATCAAATAATAAAATAATTTTCCTCATATTTTTATAATATAATCCAATTAAATTATTTTATCCAATTTATTTTAGAACTACATTCCCACTATATTAAAAAAATACCAAAAAAAATAGATTTACAAAAATATATATATTATTGGGGAAAGATTAATGTAAGTTTTCCCTGTTCCCTTGGAGGAAAAGAATAATTTATAAAATTATTTTTAATTTTTAAAATTTATAATTAAAACTATCATCTCAAATAAACTAGTTCACCAAATGGAAAACTATTTTGAAATAAAATAATTTTTTTAGAAATAAATTTATTATTTTTTCTCCACCAAAAACCATTTCCAAAGGAAAATATAGTTTTCCCTTGAAAATATTCTTTACCAAAAAATATTTTATAATTACTAATATTTTAATACCTTTAGGATTTTTATTCTTTCCATCCTTGTAGAAGTTTTAGTTTATTTGATCATGTGAGGAAGGGGATCAAATTACACAACATAGATGGGTAGAATAAAAAATCCTATCGCATTAAAGTTTAATTAAACCTTAATGATTACATAATGATCCTCAGTTGTCTTTGTCTCTACCATATAATTGAACATGAAGAAGGAAATGAATTTTATTTGTTCTACAAAGAGAGGGAGAAGTGAATTTTATTCTCCAATATCATCCATCCATTAAAAAAATAATGAGGGTCTTTACCTTTATAACTTATGGTGAATAAGAATTATAGAAAGTGGGAGATTATTTTTTTAAATGTCACCAATTAAATCCCTCCATTTATGCACAAAATAACTCAATCATAAATGTTAAGATTGTCTATTTTCTTAATGTATAATAATTTAAGAAATTAGAATTTATATAATTATTTATGCCACATCAACGCCACCATGGAATATACCACCACATCACCAAGACATTTCATCACCAAATTAATAAAAACAATAATTGAAAATAATAATTTATTTTTTTTATTTTAAATCATGCCAAAATTTGATCCCTAGGTCTAATGATGTGCCATAGAAATTATATGTATCCTACGAAAAAATCACAATTTGAACATAACGATGATGTTATAATTTTGATTCGGGAATCTATTTTGGATTCATTAAAAGTTTTAACACCTCTGGATAATGATAATAAATTATTTACTTTGAAAATCCCACAATAATAAAATAAAATAAACCAAACTCGTGATCACATCAAAAAATATTCATAATGTTTTGTGTTCAAACTCGTGAAGGAATTTTTCTAAAATATTAATAACTATAGATGGAATCAAATCATAAAATTATTGGATAAATATTAAAACATTTAATAAATACTAAATATCACAAATATTAAAATTAGCTTGGAAGTTAACATAAACTCAGCCAAAGGTTAAATACCGTATTTTGTGTTCAAAAAAACCATTAGAGAAAACAAATTATGTTGATCCCTTGGTAATATTAACTATTTTAATGTCTTTAAGGGATATAACTTGTGGGAATCAAAAATAGTTTCACTTATGAATTTTTTTTTTTCTAAATCCTCCCAACCTATAGAACTTTTTATCATTGAAAATGAAACACCCTGATCTATTACTCAAAATTTCATTAAATAAAATCATTTAGAATATATCTTATCATTTTTCATATAAAATATGACCTTATAGGAATAGTCTCTATATTGACTCAGGATACAACTACATATAAAAACATTCATCACTACCTCATAGGAATCATCAAACTTATGCTTATCCCAATGTGGCCTATGAAAACGGTGTGAGCTCATGTCACATGGATTTCTCCATGATTCAAAAATGATGAAAAATATAGCCATAGGTTATCCATACCCATATCCTAAATAGAACCAATAACCATAAATATCTTCCCTATAAAGGAGCATAATTAAGGGAACCATCATGGAGAGAGTTATGATATCCTACTTTAATAAGTAAAACAAAAATCACATACTCATACCCACTACTGAAGGTTTCCTAGTAGAATTATGGGTTCTCTATGAAAAATAAATAGATTATTATACCAAGGAATAATGTTAACATAAAAAAGAACACCAATATGTTAAATTACATAATCTTCGAAAATCTAAAGTGAAAGATCTTGACCATTATACCTCTGAATAACACCTTCCCAAATCAAGTGAATATAAACCCAACCCTTAGGAAAACATACTTAATGTGTAGAAAAAATATCCATACATTAAACACCAATTCACCACTACCACCAAGGCCTTATTCCCACTGGGGAACCTTAGTTCTCAACTACTCCCCACCACCCAAGATGGGTCTACACAATAGATCACTATTAAATTTTTTATGCAAGATGGCTTACTCACCCCCCTTAATGGAATGAATCAGGGAATATTCCACGAATAATATATTTCACATTATCCCAAACACAATAGGGTCTGTCAAATTAATCTATATTTGAAGAAAATTATAACTAATAAAACACATATCACCAATTTAATGAAATATAATCACCAAGTCAAGATAATATAACCTCACTAACATCCACTAATAAAAAAAACTATTTCTAGGGTGTCACATATTAATAAAACACTGAAATAATTAAATCACTTTAGTATAAATGGACTTGAGGGTTTACCACAACATTATTTTTCTCAATGTGCATCAAAAATAATCCTTTAAAATTCATGAGATTCTCACACTCTGTTTTAGTTTATATAACGGTGGAATCAATGAAGGACACTAAAATTAATACATGTGTATTACACGTAACATTGGGTATTCATTACTTAAAATAACATAATTAAGATTTCCATGATATCCCACTAATGCCTCAAAAACAAATTTTAGAGCATCATTCTCATAAACTCAAATAATTTACCAACCATACATAATCTCATTCTATAAAAACATTGGTTGAGAATGTTTCAAATTACCCAATGAAAAACTTCTTATAAAAATTCATCCAATTAAAAATATTTTTCCTAATATAATATAGGATATATGATAATGATTAATAAATATGAGTAAATCCTCTAAAATAGTACATATAAGTACTGATTACTCGATAATAATTACCCTGGTATATCATACCAAATAACATTCTCAATTTAAAAAACCAATTTCTATAACTACTCCACCATATATCAAGATTATATTCTCTCTAATAAATTTAATATTAGTAAAAATCCCATAAATTATCCTCCTCACTAGTAGAAAATTCACACCTTCATCGGCAGTGAATAAAGGATGTCAATCATTAGTATGAGTCTCTAGCTATATGGGTATGGGTATGAGCTATATTGGATTTATAGAACCCTTAAACAACAATTATAGAATGAGAAAATAGATCTATATGAAATTAATGAGCATGAGTTTATATGAAGGTATCATGGATCATAAATCCAAAAATGTCGATTGTTTCCTATTTTTGAGTCATCCACTATATTAAACTATCTGGAATTAGTCAATTAACACTATAGGTCTGATGAGGATTACCTAAAAGTGCTATATTGATATTGAATAAAGCATCATCCATATCTATTTATTTTTGTATCACCATATCCCCATTGGAATTGTCATATCGTAATTTTTTTGACGTATTATTACGTTTAATTATTGAATTTAGGAAGTTGGTTGTGTTTGGGATAATTTTTTCAAATTTTAAGCATTTTACATTGGAAATTTTTTGGAACATGATTAATAGAAACCTTGAATACAAATAATGAAGCTCTACATAGTAAAACCAATTCCTCTCACACAGTTATCTCACAGCTTGAAAGCTCTACATATTTCAAGAAAAACTACATATATTGTATTAGTGTATAGGTATCTTATATAAATTTGTTTAATGGTTAAGATAAAATAATTTGTGATAATTTTTAATTCCACCAAGGTAAACTAATGATGGTCGTACAACTGGTGTATTATTTTGTAAACCATGTGACCTCCTCAAGTGTTTTAAAAGTTTTAAATTCTTTTCTTGACCTTGTTGTTTTAAAAATCACATACGAGTTTATTATATCCCATTAGTTTTAATAATCCAATGAGAGACCTTAGGTTTGACCCACTCTCCTCATCTATATATTTTACATCTTCTACATTATGCCTATCAAGATTTTTCATGTTTAGGACTCAATTTCTCTTCTTCACTCTCTATTTTTATATTTCTTATTTCATTTCTTCTCTAGGGTCTATATTGGAAAAACACTAGATCTTAGTATTGGTCTTAAATTTTGGTTTCTTTATGGATTTTGAATCTCCTCTTGATATATATTCAAGTGCTTTTCATTGAAGGAAATGTGTTTCTTTTGGTTTGAGGTAGGTTTATCCTTTCATAACTCGTTAAAAATAAATATATTTATTAATTACTGAATTTATTTTGAGTTATGTCTTAGATTTATTAATGGGTGCATAATTTATATTTATTTATCACGGTCTCAGTGGTTTTAGGTATTTAAAATGGTATTTTATTTTCACTTAATCCATGTGTACCTGAAATAAATTTCTAAAACTCTCTAGGTGTTTTTTAAAATGCCTCGATGAATTTTAAAAAAAAATCATGTTTTAAATAGAATGATAAAGATAAACAATGACTTTAAAATTTTTTATTTTGGGTAATAACATTATAATTAAAGTTATTTTAAAATCTATTTTATGTATTAAACGGGGTAGCATATTATTGATGAAATTTTTATTTCTTGGTTGTTATCTTATGATGTTCGTTATTTGGTCGACAATTATGACATATAGTGATATTTTAAATGATGGTTTGGGTTTATTTTATAATTTTATAACAATATTTTTATGGAATTAAGCATAATTTTATTTTAAAAGTTTCATTTATAATTATTTAATTGTATTTGGTTTTATATATTGATTTCCATGTTTTAAGCCTTGGTTTAAATATTTAATGCCTATTTAGGAAAACCGTAAGAATTATTTTATTATTAAATTTATCAAAGTGGTATCAAAGGCCTAGTTAGAAACTTATGAATTTGTTTTGTAATTTATCCCTTTTTTATTACTATTTATTACTTGATGGTTATATCTAGTAGTTTGGGTTTTGATGTAATGTGGCTAGTTTAGTGAGAAATTTTTGGAGAGAATATGAATGAGGTTTTTATATGTTGTTGAAATTTTATGTGATTATATTTATAATTTATATACGCACCTATTTTTAGTTGTTCATGGGAACCCAAAATATTGGGTATGTAATTATTAGAAAATTACTTCTTTGTAAGGTGTGTTATACCAAGACCCGGACCACAGTACAACACAAAATAAACATTGTTATGATATGTATAGGGTATCACATTCTAGGGTGAAGCCTTTTAACATGGAATTCTGATTACTCACCCAATAGATTGCTCAAGGTTTACTATGATTGGTTTGATAAAAAAAATAGATTAGGTTCATAAGTTTCCTTGACTTGAGTTCCATAGTTCCACTCATATGAGGATGATTCACTTTCAGTTACTTTTGTTTTATTTTTATGATTCCAAATATTTCTTTCCTTTTATTGAGTGGTTTTTATTAATTTTTACCTTTTATTTCATGTAGATATTGGTTAAATTCATATATTTACTATATTTTATAATTATAATTTAGCACATTGGTTTTTTCTTAGAAGAAACTTGTGAAAAAGGGTTATATCTTAAAGTGAGTTGTTTTTACTTTATATTTAAAATTTGAGTATTAAAAGGTTTGTCTGGAAATTGTTTCCTTTATTTAAAAATCATTTTATTATTAAAATTCTCTAGATATTATCCTTGGTTTAAATGGGAAATAAATTGTTTTAGAAGGTATTTTATTTTTGTTTTGGTTACATGTGATTTGTTTAATTAAAATGGAAATATTACTTTTATAGGTGTATTTTTTCCAAACTTGTAAGAAATGATTTTACTTTTAAAAATTATAAATGGGGTATGGGGAATATACTTAATAGGATTTTTGATAATTCATTTTTCATTTACCATTTTATTTTAGTTCTTGAGGAGTTCTATCTTATGGACACAGTTCCTCTAGTTTCTCGTTGAATAGGTTTTGGTGATGAGGATAGATAGTAACCATGGGTAACCTATATATTATTTTTTTGGTATTCAAGATTTATTATTTTTTATACTATGTATATATTGATCGATTTTGCCTTATTTTTTTCCCAGGATCGGGTTCAATTTTAGGGTTCCTATTTCATATTATGGAAATGAGATGTTTGTTTATTTTTTGTTATTCCTTTTTTGGGTTTTATCTAATTTAAAACTTTTTATTTCATTTTTCATGGATGTATAACTAATGGATGATTCATTCTAGATTTATGGTTAAAATTGCATTATACATTATTTTTTAATTATTTGTAGAAAGCAGTCACAAGGGCATTCCCTTTGATGCCCACACACTAGTCTCTAGTTCATGGGGATCATGAAAACACTTTGGGCCTTTCAAATGGTCAGATTGTGTATTGGGTTAGGAAATCTGGGTCAGTTCTTAATAAAAATAATTCATAGAACCCTCTGTTATTTGAGTTGTAATGGTAGAATTGACATAGTAATAACAAAACTCAAGAGAATTGTGTGTAGAGAGTGTAACTAGATTTTTTCCATTCAGAACCTCAAGTTACCATGGGATGTCAGTTTTTTTCTTGAGTTTATAAATTTATTAATATATTTTTTGAATATATTTATTTAAACTGATTGTATATAAAATTATATTAATGTTACATGGATTATTTATAGATTTTCATGTTTTTTTGTTAAAATGGGAGAAAGGATAGAGGCACATAGTTATATTACATGGTTTTGAAAACAATACAGTGATGGTGCACATGATTATAAGAAACTCTTAGTGACTATCTCATTTTGGGTTCATGATACTCCAAACCGTCCCACCAAACCATGAATTCCCATTCACCCATGAAATTTTTTTGGAACAAATTTTCTTCTTGTTTTCTTTTGGTTTTGGGTAATTTCTATTTAGGATGGGATATTTATTTTTTGAGATGTTTGATGATATTTGGTTGAATTTTTATATTGAATTATAATGAAATCCATGGTTTTAATAGTAAAAGTTAAATTTTGAAGATTATAAATGGGTTTTCAATAATGGATTGAGATGAACTAAATATTTAAAATTTTCTTATGGATTTCAATATATTTTTTTTATATTATATGGTAGGTTTTAATTGTATTTATAAAATTTATAGTGGTCATTTAAAATAATTTAAATGGGATTAATGTTTAGAATTCTTCAACATCCCAGTTTAGTTCACCCTATGAATAGTAATATAACCATTTCACCATGTGACCTCAGGCATACCTCCCAAAATTACAGAGGCTTCCAACTAGTGGTAGAGGTCAAAAGAGTTATCTTGGGGGATATTCCCCTTATATTAAAGTGAGAAATCATAAATAAATATCCAAAAAACACACACATGAGATTATGTATAATAAAAGTAAACCGAATGGAAGAAGCAGTAAACATAACCAGGAAAATAATAAATGAACTGTAGTGAGGCGTAAACAACCATTCCATATGTATAACATATGGCCTCCTACTTGGATTTTCCAATATAAATTCCAAAACAAAATAAGATAACGACTCTAGATCACTGACTACATCAAGACCCACATTATCCCAATTTCCAACCTCATCCAAGACATCCTACTCAACCATGTTATCACTATACTCTGTCCCAAACTTGTTCCTAGAATAAAAGTGTGAGATATTCTTGGGTACCCATGTGCAATGGAGGCCCGAGAGGTTTTGTGAGTACATAACTCAGTAGGGTACCACCATGATGATCAAATAATAACCAAAATATTCCATTATATGTTTATGTGACATGATCAATATTAATAAATAATAAACCTTTATGAAATAAATAACTAACTAAAAATACCTTGTTCATCCAAATTTCAGAATATATTTGATCATATATCAATTACTGTGACATAGTAAAACCACCACTGCCCCATGTTGTACACATAAAACTTGGTTCATTCCCAAATACCATTTCCAATCATCATATATGCAACCTAGATTGACCATACATACTTTAGATAGTGCTAATGTGATCTGATAAGATCATGATATTTTTTCAACTTTAATTATACAAATACCCAATTGGGTTCATTGTTCAAAATAGTATAACTAACCCCCCTTATGTTAGTTTTCACATTAAGGTAAAATTCCTAAAGGCATCACATTCCTCCTCTATGGGAGTTTTTTTATTCAGGAATCATCCCATAAGCATCAAAAACTCAGATCCAAGATCACCCCGGTGTACTAGAACGACCATTCCTCAATAGATAGCTATCCATCAGCATATCAAAGGCCACAATCCCCCACCAAAGTACCCCCACCAAGATAGGACATGGTGACTGACTCTAAACCTCCAAGATCCAAAACAAGGTATCCTAACTAATAGTATCACCAACCTCCTCCTATAGAAGTTTTCTTCAACTAAGGCATAAGCCCTAAAAGCATTTTTTGGAAGGTATAAACTTTTAAGTATCATATAATACCCCCATTGGTGTTTCCATAGACAAAAAAATACTTCCAAAATGGTGTATAATATTTTAAATAATATCCACCACCCGGGAGTATGTTGACAATGTTTAACCCATATCAAGGGTTTTTTTATAATGTTGTAAAAAAAATAAAAAGGGAGTCCAGACACAAAACCCACATTCACTATCCATATCCCCTAGGGATAATATGTTTGAAATGAGTTCTCAGAGACTCCCATGACCATATATTCCCATTCCCTGGAACAACCTATCACTAGGTTCACCTCTCAAAGGGGAACTCATAGAGGTCCCCTAATTCTATATATAATCAAAGTCATTCCACTCAGGATCCTCAATCACAATTTTTCCCTTATCCAATGCCTGACACATAGAAAAAATACATTCCTTCAACATAACCAAATTCATATCATGGCCTCACATGCCTCAAGGTATTCTAAACTAGTGATAATCTCATAATATTGATCAAGGACCATCTCTAAGTATCAGCTTACTCCAGACTAGTCAACTCACCCATCCCATGCCCAATAGACCTATACTCAATTTTCTTGGATAAACTCGTAGCAAGGATCCTTAAAGCATACTAGTTCCATACATTGTAAAAAATGTAATGCTCCCTCTTAAAGTTGTACAAGTATTTAGGAATCTTCTCACACATGTCCTTAGCGATCAGTGGCTAACACATCAATCTAGTGAACAAGTTACAAGGGACCCAAGTACCTTTTCTCTCTATTCTTGAGTGCTCATTTGAGATTAAAATTTAAATTTAAATTTAACTATTTATAGTAAATTGACTAATAATATTATAATAGGTCCAATACCTTTTTTTTGGGTACCCACACACCCACATGCATATATACAATATGCATCAAGTCATATGTATAGTATGAAGACCACTTACCTTTAACCAAATATTTCTGCATCTGTCACTGTTTAGGGTTCTTCCTTTTTCCCTTAAAAAGTAGCTTCTTTATTATTAAATAAATGGGGGATTTCCACCATAACTTTAAAAAACCATATCACCACACCACACTAGAACCAAGTCCCACCACCCAAGGAAGTATCATTGGGAACCCCCAAACACTAATCTCTAGAAAATACCTAAAAACTACACCAAAACAATTGGAAATTTAATTCAATCTAAACCAAAAACAACCCAGGATTCACAAAATGAGATATTCTATGTCGAATCACTAAGAAATTTCATATAGATAGCATCTTTAAGTGCCCTCACCCTTGGAAGAATTAAATTACCATGAGAATTAGGTGATTCCACCATGTTCCAATGGAATCACTAACAAAAACCTAAGATAAATATCTAAATATTAAAAATGAGAGAGGTTTGAGACATGAAGATACCAATTGAAGGAGGGTTTTACATAAAATCATCACGAAACACCAATAAAAACACCCCATTGAAGGGGGATTAAAGAAGGGTGGAAGGGGGAGGAACCATCCTTGTCATCACACCTCATATGAGAGGGAATGTGGATACTCCCTCCAAAAACCAAAGGGGAAAATGGGTAATTTCTTCCTTTAATGAGACCACTGGACAACCAATGGCTCTAGGAATTTTCATATTCCACTATCAAAAACCACAATATAACTAATTTCTCTCCTATATATTTGCATGTAGCAGACACTCGACCTCTCTGGAGGCCCCTTTGATCCCCCATGATTACTCCCAATCCTTCATCCATGTCAAAAAAACTTCTTTAAAGTTTTCAAACCCTCAGAACATAGTTATGAATCCCATTTCTCAAAATGACCTGGCCAATATTTATAAAATTAAAATTCCATTTGATTCTCAAATGCCTGTGCGGACAATATATCTTACGACCTCCCCAACATGATTATTTTCATATATTTATAGGTGTGTTTAGTATTCTATCCACATTTATTCACCTGATTAAGTTTTCCATTTTCCATTAAATATTCATGTTCCCACTCAAAATGTTAAATGCTCTTTTAAAGTGAAACCTCAAAATTCATGCATTGAATCCCTCGAAACACAACCTGATGCCCATATCCATTTCCAAAACACTAAGAAAATTCTTCCCAAAACTAATACACCTATATACATGAATGCATTATCTTCCCATTATTCTTTATGCCTATAGTGATAACCAATATAGGTCTTATTTCATAACAGAAAAATTCCAATTCTCTAGTACTTATACCACTGGATTTTACCTTTGTAATTTCATACATACAATCCATCCATATTCCTAATGTATTTTTCATCCTACCATGATTGAACTTTCACAAAATCACTAGCCCTATATCGATGCCCCCCTTCATTCTTATTTTCCATGAAAAATAGATGAATCTCCCTCATTCATGCAAACACGAACTCACTATATTTCCTTAAAAATATCCAACCAAAGATCAAAACAACCATTCATACCAAAAAAACTTATAATGTCTTGATCTTTTTGTACATGAATATCACATATATTTAGATGAATATTCAATAAATAAAAACTAGATCCACATTATAAATATAAAGGATTAGAGTGTTTCAAAATTGGATATACAATATTATTATTTTAGGAATGATCTTAAACATATCCCATAAATATATTCCCAAATAGTACTATTTAAAGTCATACCCTACTAAAAAAATCATCATAGCCTAGGGAAAGGAAAATGAAGAAGACGGTGAGCTCAAATGAACAGTAATGACAAACATGGGAGATATTAATTAATGACAAAAAGGTTTAGAGAAGGGAAATTTCTCATTCCTAAAATCATAATTCTTAAGACCAAAGATTTAGGTAAAAAAGGGGGGAAATTTATCCCTTATTATTTATCCACTAGATGGCCTCCAGAACTATAAGAATCTTTAGAATGAGATTCCAACTCCACCACACATTATTGTTGAGATGGTTATAAGATTTTATTTGGGTAACTGGATAACCAACATTGAAGACCTCCTTTACATTGGATGGTTTAGTGTTTTGATGATCCCTACCATATTAATAACAAATTATATATTTCAAATTTCCTTCATTACTACTCCTTTATTTGATATTGATGGTATTAATGAACCCTTTTTTAGAACTCTACATTATAGAAAGAATATTATTTATGGTTCCATTATTCCTACTTATGTACCTATTGGCTTGAAATTTTATCCGAAATGGAAAGAAACATTTGTTGATGATTCGTTATGAAATGGTTGTCCTTATGGGTTCATTGTTCTAAACTTCTTACTTGATGAATCTTTTTACATAGTTCATGAGTGGTAACTTAGATTTCGTCTAGGCATGGATTTGATAATATAAAATAATAAGATAAGAATAAGGGAATGATATATTGACCATAACTTATAAATTTTATACCCAATATGAAAAATATCATAAAAATGATTTATGGAATAAAACATTACCATTGAAAAAGACATGAATCATAAGAATGATAATTTATAATAACTCAATCATGAACCATAATTTCTTATCATAAATTTGTATGGAACCATCATAAGTATATAAACTATTTCATAATTCAAGGGTAACTACCAAGACCATCATATCAGGAATAAAAACGTATTTCCCATAGTGTATCAAGAACATCAACATGTTTCCTATAAAAAAATCAACCACATCAATGTATTTCCAATAATGGATCAAACCCTTTATCTTGTTTCCCAAAACTATCTCATGAGATATAATACTCTACCCAATGAACTGGAGGGATATTTAGGTTCAAACCATCACATAATTAAAACCATACGTATGTGTTACAAAATATCATAAAATATTTATCATATTGTAACCCATGAAAATAAATTTCTTTTGTTAACATTTCGTCATAGATTAACTCATGGAAAAGTAATTAAATTCATAAAATTAATTCCATCATAATCATAAACCATCTAGAAAAAGAATAAGGATAGTATATTTGGATTATATACCTAGTAAAGTAAAAAATTTAAAGGTGTTTATCATTGATGAATGTAAATATCATAAAAACAACATTAAAAACATTATTTATGAAAATAAAATTCCATTTTTAAAATCACTTATTCAATAAAATTGTGTACATATAAATAAAAAAAATTATTTGTTAAGAACCATATGAACTTACAAAGGAAGATTTAAATAAATATTTTTCAATGCTAGTGGTAAATTCTGATCATTATATATATGTTAAGAAAAAACTTCCTTTTATAATTTTATCAGAAAAGTCAAAAGGTGACTTTCCTATAAAATGGGAAAAAATATATTTCAAACTATTTTATAAAACTTCAATAATGGGTAAAAATAATTTTAAACAATTGTAGTAGAATAGTAAAATAATTATTTAATTTTTTTAGAAAACATGTACATGGAATTGAAATATTCCCTAGTGGAGATTTAAACATAATAAATCCTGAATAATGGTGAGATTCTGAAATAAACCCTAACCTCAAGTATTGCCTTTCCTTTTTCATTTTAAAACCTTCTCTTCTTTGAAACTACTGTTTTTAATCTTCTCTAAAAGCATCTAGAGTTTGTATTTGGGAAAACCAAAAACACTATAATGTGAATAGGGAATGGGATAAGAGAATTTTATAGAGGTTGTTAAATATATAATGCTTAAATTGGTGTATTGAAGTGACTGTGGAGGTGCCATTTTATAATTGAGGTGAGGTTCACTTTTGAAATTTCTCAAAAGATTAAATTATAATAAATTAATTATCATGAAAAATACATCATAATGGAAATGGATTTGAAGATCATGTGGTATAGGGTTGTAATACCATTAACAAATAGAACATTGACATTTTTTGGGGTAATTTTAAACCTTACCATTTTCATTAACCCTTAGTCAACATATTTTAAATTTAACTACGGTAAAAACAATTTCAATATTAAATGGTTTTAATTTCAACTTATAATGTGAAAATATGATCATAAATGATTAATTTATGACATTTTAAACCATATCATACCACCTAATAAAATTTTAAGATTTTATGGTTTTTAAATAATTGAATAAAATATTATTTTGATAAAATATCATTATTGTCAATTTTGACACTATTCAAAAAAATTTACTTATAATACATAAATAAAAAATGTAAATTAAAATATAATGATTTCACACATCCCTAATATTTCATATATATTTATAATATTTTTGGGTAACATTAACCCAATAAAATTAAATAACTTTTATTATTTTTGAAATCATTTATTATATTTTTTTATTAAATAGAGAAATACTACAACGGTGTTGCTTAAGAAATTTAGGCCATATTATAATTAATAAAATATAAAAACAAATTTATGTCATTAAATTTTTTATTCATATAAAAATATACACTTATATTCTTTTATAAAATATTTTTCTCCCTATGAGGAGACATAATAGATATTAAAAAAAGAGATTGATATTTTGTAACTTTTTTAATAATATATAAGTAATTTCCATGGATAAGTTTCTATTAAAAATCAATTTAGAACCTTATGTGTTAAGGTTAAATTTAAATTCTTCCAATAATAATTATGTTGAAACATTATATCCTTTCCACTTATTGTTAATCCAGATTAATATGATTTGCCCTTATCATGGTGATAAATTTTACCATAGTTACTATTCATATTTACCAAAAAAGGTCCCTAATTACCAAATTTTAACCTCATATTTATAAATATTAGATTAATTTTTATCTAATTGAATACATCCAAATTGAATAAATTAATTTTAATGTATGTGAGAAAAATGTGACAAAAACTGTATTTTAGAAGAAAAAAATACATTTTTAAGCATGAAACTAGATTTATTATTATTTTATTATTATAAAAATATTTTTTGTATGTTTAAAACATTTGATCAAGTAAATAATAAATAAATTTATTTAAAATAATTATAAATTATCTGATAATTTAATATATTTATACAAAAAATAGTGCATGCATAAAAAAATTAATAAAAACATCACTTTTATTTTCAAATAATTTTTTGTTTTTAATGATAATTATTTGATAAGTAATAAATTAATTTTATAAATGTGTATACTATATATTTTTTCATAATTTATTTATTATAATTCATACCCACTAATACAATGGCTAAGAGATAGTGTACATATAACATTTTAATAATGTTTTGTGGTTCGTCTAAACTCACTCTTGTGTGTAACACAAGTTATCAAAGAAATAAAATTATTTAAAGTGAAAATTTTCATAAACATATCAGGGAGTTACATTATTCCCTAATTAATATGAATTTCTCCCTTGAAATTTATCACTATAATACAAATATATCTGGATACATCTACATTATCACATCCTGAGGTTCCCATGTAGCTTACTCAAAATGGTGGTTTCACCATAAAAATTTGACAAGGAGTGGTCTTGTTTGAAAGAAATTTCTCTCTATGATCCAGAATCTTTAAAGTTTTTTCTTCATAAAAAATATATTTATCCTTGGGTATGGCCTCAAAGTTTAGTAAATGTGAGGGATCAGGCATTTACTTCCTCATGAGAGATACGTGGAACACATCAGGAACTTGAGAGAGATTCAGTAGAAGCACCAATTGATAAGTTATCATCCTGATGTGATCAATAATTTCAAATGAAATGACATACCTAGGGATTATCTTTCCCATCTTTCAAAATATCATCACCCTCTTCCAGATAAATATTTGTAGGAAAACCTTATCACTAACTTCAAACTCTATATTTTTTTGTTGATTGTTAGCGTAAATTTTTTGTTAAATCTAAGATACTATTATGTGATGTTGAATTTATCTGACCTTATCTTCTATTTCCTTAGATAAATCAAGTATCAATAGATTTAATTCTCCAAATTCATTCTATAATGTTGGTTTTATGGACTTCTTATAATTATGGGATTTATAAGGAGTCATATGAATGCCAGATTAAAAGCTATTATTTTAAGAAAATTCTACCAAAGCAAGGTTTTGATCCCAAAAACCTTTGAAATCCATAGAGTAAGATCTCAATATTCCTTCTAGAGTTTTAATGGTCCACCTATATTAACTATCTATCTAAGTAATATATGTATTTATGAAACTTAACTCTATATCCAAAGCCTATTAAATACTACAACAACACTTCTATGTAAACCTTAGATCCCGATCAAAAACAATGGAAAGTAGTACTCCATGAAATCTTACCACATTCTTAATATATATTCTGTAAAGATGATCAAAATACAAATATTCCCAAATATAAATGAAGTGTTACAAAATCATAAGAAGATAAACTATAACCTATATCACATTATGGACTTTAGATGTTTTGGGAGTATGATAATAAAATTCATGGTGATGTTTTCTTATTTCCATACAAGTATGGTTAAAGGTTTTAACACCCCCTTAGACTTTTGTATCTCATCCTTAAAATTTATAAAAACTAATCATGAAGAAACATACTCATCAATATATATATTCATGTTATCCCCCCTTAAATAATCTTTCAAACCTTTGTACATATTTATACTTCTAGGATGAATAGAGAATGATGAACTATGAGCCTCATCCAACATCTCCTTAAAATATGGTTTGGGCAAGACTCATACATGGTTCTTGAACCTCCTTATTCTATCAAAATCATGTTTTAACTAAAGAAAATTTCTCACATTCTTTTTAATATAAACTTCTTCCTTATTCACATCTTTAATCTTCACATGGATAGATGGTTGGCCATTTGTTTTAGCCATATAAGATTTCTCCCCTTTCTTTAAGATTTCAAAATACAAGATTGGTAAATACATTAACATTGGATCTTTTTTCATCCTCATCACATATAACCTAGTATGACCCTTTAATCTCAATGAATCTTCCACCTTTCTTGATTCCCTCGGGTGGTAATTCATTGAGCATTCATAATATTTAATCAGCTCCAACCATATTCTTTGATGTATGTTCAGCTCATTTTAAGTGAGAATATAATTTAAAATTTTATGATCTATATATATGTTACAAATTTTCCTATTGAGATAATACCTCCATATATTTAATACAATAATTACCCCAAAAACACAAAATTATGAGTGGGTAATTTTTCTCATGGACCATCAATTGTGTAAGGCATAATCTATTTACATATCTTTTTTTATAAGAATACTTCACAGTCACCTTTTTTATGTATCACTATATATCACGAACCTTTCTCCACTATAGGGTTCTGTGATCATAGGTTCACTAAAAACCCTTATTTATAGCTCCTTGAAATTCTCTTCACATTCCTCCAACCTTATGAATTTAACTACTTTTAGAGTCAACATGGTGAGTGAATTGGACAATCATGAGAAATCAATAATATCCATCCAACCTAAGGAAACTAAATATTTTAGTTACCATGTTTGGTCTCATCCATTTCTCAATAACTTCTATCTTTGAATTATTTACTAATATTCCCTCACTTGAGATTGTATAACCCAAAAATGAAATTTTATAATGAAAAATTTACACTTGGTAAATGTTGCATAAATCTTATCTTTCCTTAGGATCTTCAGCACAATACTCAAGTGATACTCATGCTCTTTATTGATCTTAGAATATACAAGAATATCATCTATAAATACTAATAAAAACTGATCAAGGTAACCTCTAAAGACTTTATTAATTAAATCTATGAATATATTAGTGGCATTAGTAAGACCAAAAGGTATCACTATAAATTAAAAGTGTCCATACCTTGTATGGAATACCCTCTTGTGTATATACTCCTTAATCCTAAACTAATGATATCCAAAATAAATACAAATCTTGGAAAATTATTTATATCCTCATATTTGATCAAATAATCCATCAATATGTGGAAGAAGATACTTTCTCTAAATAGTGATCTTGTTATCTTCGAGATAATAAATACATAGTTGCATTGATACATATTTTTTATTAACAAATAGAATAGGTGCACCCCAAGGTGATAAACTTTTTTGAATGAATACTTTGTCAACATTATCCTAGAGTTTCTTCTTCCATTCTATCAACTCAATTGGTGTCATTTTATAAGGATAATTTGAAATAGACATAGCACCAGGTACGAGTTTTATTGAAAACTAATCATCATGATTCTTTGGAAGACTAGGTATTACTTCCAAAAAGAAATCAGTAAAATCCCCCAAAATAAGAATATCATATATGTTGATTATCTCCCTAAACGTTTGATATAAACACCCTTTTTGAATAGGAACCATGACCAATATTATGGATATAATTACTATCAGAAGTTTATATTTATCCTTGAATCGATAAATGATCATAATTTCATTCAGAATATGAAATGTGACTTCCCTTACTCAACAATTGATATGGGATCCATATATAGAAATATAATCCATTTGATGAATAACATAAAAATCAACTAATTGTAGAATCACAATATTTGTAGGAAACACTTTCCCACAAACTACAATTATAGAATAACTATAGAATTGAAAGGAGATCCTTGCGCCATTATGATTTTTCATAGAAAACACATCATATACTCATTAAGGTGATATTATAATGACCTTGTAAATTTCATTATAAATAAAAGAGTTGGTGGATATAGAATCAAATAATATGTTATCTATTTTATAATGAATGATAAGTTTAAATTTTATCACATAATTATCATAACCCAATTCAGAATCCATGATTGCATGAGATTCCCCATTTTTTGTTTAATAGATTATTCATGTCGATTATAAAAAATATTTGTATTTGGGAACTATTTGTTATAATTCCTATGCTCCATGCATTTGAAGCATTAGAGCATGGGTAGATCATTAGATTTCATCTTATTTTACACCATTACATTAACCATACTATTCATCACTATTTGACAATCCTGGGATTTATGACCTCCCTTTCCATATAAAAAGCAACACCACATTCCATTGAAACACTTAACATGATTTTTTTCCAATATTTATATCATATATATGGATCAAATTTCTCTCCATAATTTGATTTATTCATGTTTTTATGAAACATGGTCTTTATTTTCATATCAAATCCATGGGAATAGTGGGAATTTCTCATTTTCATTTTTACATTGAGTTCCCATCAAAAAATTTCAAAATAGATACTTAAGTATCTTATAGATAATTCCTTTTGAAGAATTGGTTTTATGATACCAAAGAATAAATTAATTTTACATTCATGGATAATAATTAAACTAGTGGAATAACTTGAAAGTCTTGTAAAATATGCCTCACAAGCACCAATGGATTCTTCATCATTTTTATTCTGATAAATAAATTCATTCCCTATCTGTGTACATAGAATATGAGAAAATTATTTAATGATTAATATCCACTTAAACTCATCACAATCTATAGATTTAATTTCTTCCTCTTTCCTCACATTCTTGATAATATTTCAATATTGATCTGCTTCACCTTCCAGATAATAAGCATGCAAGAAATTTTTTTCATGTCCTTAGCATTGAAGAACATAAAATATTTTCTCAATGGCATTGATCCATCACTCATACACTATTATATCATAAGATCCATTAAAATAAGGTTTATTTTTTCATATGAAAGATTAAACAACCTATTTTCCCTCCTTTGACCATCTAGAAACTTGACATGATTTATAGCCATAGAAATTTTCATGATCTTACCAAAAAGATTCTGTATTATATCTCCCATAACATTTGGTTTCTTTAGTGGAAATAAATTTCATTTTCTATCACATAAATCATTAACACAATTCCTGTTGGTTCTATCCATTGGCTAAAACCAAAAAAAACATAGCATGATAAAAAATAATCATAGTGGAAAACCATATAATTCTAAAAAATGTTATTTAGAATGTCTAAATCATGAAACGTTATTTTATGACACCTTAGATTTAATTTATTATATTCATGATATTTATCAAAACATTATGATTTTATACTACACTTATACCTATCCCTAGGGTTTCATAAAATTTTTCTAACCCTAATCCCCAACTAAACCCTTATTTGATACCAACTATAATGGCCTGATCTTTTTACATATAAACATTTCATCTATTTTGTTGAATATTCAATACATAAAAATACTATATATGCTCGAACGATAAATTCTTATAGTCTTTGGATATTAAATCTAAAATAATCTTATTTTATGAAAGAACTTCAATATATCCCATAAAGATATTCCAACATAGTGCCTTTAATAGGCATACCCTACTAAAAAGTTTCTTCATAATTTAGAGAAAGGAAACATAAGAAAAGGGTGAGATCAGATGGTCAATAAGGGTAAACATGGGAGATATCAATTGATGATCGTATGAAATAATAAGATAAGAGTAAGGTAATGATATTTTGACCATAACTTATCATGTTCATAAACAATATGGAAAAGATCATAAACATGAGTTACAGAATAAAACAGTACCATTTCAAAGGACATTAATTATAAGAATGATAACTCAATCATTAACAAAATTTTACTGTCATAAATGTGTGTAGCACCATCATATTTATAGAAATAATTTCATAACTCATGGATAACTACTAAGACCATAATATTAGGAATCAATACCTATTTCTCATAGTGTATCAATCACATTGAATTATTTCCCATAATAGATCAAGCACTTTGACATATTTCCTATAATTATACCATAGTATATAATGAATTACCCAATGTACTGTAGGTAGATATAGGTTCCACCCATCAGATAATTAAAACCATAAGAATATGCGTCAAAATATCATAAACAACTCATCATATCGGAACTTATGAAAATAAATTGGTTTTATAAACATTTCATCATAGAATAACTCATGTAAAAGTAACATAATTCATTAACATCATTCCATAAAAAACATAAAACATCCAAAAAATCATCATTATGGTATCCTTAGCTCATGTCCCTAGTAAATTATAAGAAACATTAATTTTTTTATCATTGGTGAATGTAAATGACATAAAAAGTTCTTTAAGAACATTCCAAAGTAAAATATTCTTTTCGTTTTAGAAATCAATTATTAAAAAAATTGTGTACATATAAAGGAAACCATCTTTTTTGAAATGAACCTTATAAACATGTAAAGAAAGATTCAAATAAAAATATAGTCATAATGGTGGGAAAATATTCTCATGTCGTATAAGTTAAAAAACATTTCATCCATGATTTTTTTGAAAGGTCACACAGTACCATGTTTGGAAAATGACAATAATATTCCTTTCAAACTGTTTTGTAAAAATCCAAACATGGGTAGAAATGAAAAATTGTAGGATAATAGTAAAAACCATTCAATTTTTTTACATAAGCATAGACATGAAATAGAAATGCTTCGCATTAGATATTTAGACATAATAAGTAAAAAATAATTATGATATACCATAACCTAATGTAATTCAATTTCTTCTTCATGTTCAAACAACCTCTTCTTTGAAATGCCTACTTTATATCTCCTCTAAATGTATCTAGGTTCAACATTTTGGGAATACCATAACCTATAGAATGTGGTTAGGGAAGTGTAAAACATAATTTTTTATATGTTGTTCAAGCTATAAGGCTCAAAGTGGTGTAATGAATTGAGGAAGGATGTGTCCTTTTATAACTGATTTGAGGGGCACTTTTGGAATTTCACAAAACATTAAATAATAAAAAATTCATTATCCAGAAAAATACCTCTAAATATAAAAGGATTAAAGGCTATGGTGGGATAGGGTATCAATCCCTTCAACCATTAGAATTCTGACAAGTTTTGGTGGAATTTTTTTCCTTATGATTTTGAATAACCCTTACTTAACATATTTTAATTTTAACTATGGTAAAAACATTTTCAATAATAAATGGTTTTAATTTTTTACTTATAAGGTGAAAATTTGACCATAAATGACTAATTTATGACATTTTGGACCATATCATAACAAAATTTATTATTTCAATATTTTTATGAATTTAAAATAATTTAATAAAATATTATTTTTATAAAATATTATTATTGTCAATTTTTACAAAATTTATTTAATTTCACTTATAATACGTTCGAAAAAAGGGGAAATTAGAATATAATGCTTTAAAACCTTCCTAATATTTCATTTATGTCTAGAAAATATTTGGTTCATATTAACTAAATCAAATTATATCACATTTAATATTTTTCATATCATTTATTATATTTTTTATTAAATGGAGAAATATTGTATCAGTGTTTCTTAAGAATTTAAGGCCATTAAATAATTACTAAAAATTTAAAATAAATTAATAACATGAAAAAAAATTATTAATATCAACATAGAGATTTATATTCATTCATAACATACTTTTGTCTCTATTTAGACATATAAGAAATATTAAAAATAGAGTGACATTTTCTAACTTTCTTTGATTTTAACATTACTTAAGTTATTTTCATGTTATATTATCCATTAAACAACTCAATTTCTATCCTTAGTTGTTATGATTAAAATTAAATACATACAATAAGAATTAGGATGAAAATTTATGGCTTTATCACTTATTTTTAATCCAAAATTGCCTGATTTACCCATTACCGAGGTGATAAATTTTATCATGGTTACTATTCATTTTGAACAAAAATAAAAGGGTAATAATTACCAAATTTGAACCAAATAATTATAAATATTAAATTTATTTTATCTAATTCAATACATATTAATGGTATAAATAAATTTTAATGTAACTACGCAAAATGTGACAAAAACTTCTTTTTTGGGAAAACAAATATTTTTAAGCATAAAACTGGATTTATTCTCATTATATATTTAGAAAAATATTTGTTGAAAAATTAAAAAATATATAATGTAAATAATATATATTTCATTAAAATCATTCAACTGTGTTGATTAATTTAATATATTAATATAAAATATATTTCATTCATAAACGCAATTGTCTAGGAGAAATATCACTTTTATTTTCAAATTATTATTATATTCAATGATAATCATTTGATAAGTAATGAATTCATTTTATAAATTTGTAGACCATATATCTTTTGTAATTTAGTTATTATTGTTCATAGCCACCAATAAAATTCCAATGTGATTATGAACATATAATGTTTTATTAATGTTCCAAAGTTCATTTAAAATCGCTCTTCTATGTAATGCAAGCTATCAAAGAAATAAAATGATTTAAAGATAATTATTTCAAAAAAAAATATCAGGACATTACATGAAGTACCTAGTGTGGTTTTTGGATCATCAATTCCCTCACATAAAAAATGTCAATCAAACCCACTATGGATGAACCTTATCAAAGACTCTCGACTCCACCTTCTGATACATGTCCTACTAGAAAATCATGATTTCCTTACATCCAAGAAATATCATTATTGTCTAAAAACTATCATCGAATCCCATACTTGAATTATGATTATGTTTTATGGTTTAACCATCCATCAACTATATCCACCATCTTACAATAGAATGATCATTGATGCACAATCGACCCAGCCACATTCAGACTATCACCTCAAAACCACCTTGATCCGAACACCAACATATGAAATCCGTCCAAAATTTATCTCGGAACTAGTATCTAGTATTCTCCAAGAAACCTAGATCAACTCATATTTATTTTCCTCCCAACATCCCAATTCCTAAATTATCATCCTTCCATCAGTCTCTTTAACCCATTTCCCCTCAACATGAGGGCCATATTACCCATGAACGAAGTCACACTCCCACCCTAAGAGTGACCTTAACATCATATCACTATTTCAACTCTCGATAACCACAACCCATGTATCCTATATTACCATACACAATAGCTTGATGCATCTAAACCTTCTCATATTTGAGTTCCACCTCAACAGGTTCCAACATCGTACACATGTCATAATTTCCAAACCACACACCATCATGCCAGTACCTAACCAAGATTTCACCCTAATTAGTCATACTACCATATCCTATCAAATTCCTAAATATCCCTCATCATATGAATCTTCCTTTATTATATAAAAATCTTTGGTTCACTATTCCTGAAAACACCTCATCTTAAATTTCCACCAGTCCTCATCCCACTCATGATCATCCCCAATTATAAGCTCCTCCTCCCCATTCTTTCCCAATGTCATTCTTCTAGTATCATTTAAATGATATAAGTACACACTTTTATACTACCTAATCCAATTACCAACTCACATTATTGTGAGTATTACATACTTAAAACAAATTCCAATACCTAAATCACTACCCATTCCCGACAAAACATCAGTCCCATTGAACCTTGAACTCCCTAGGAGATCCACCTCAAAATCATGAACCTTACCAGTTCCAGGTTTCATTACCTGATTTCCTATTTATTTGAATCATTATAAACCATGAGCACTTTCCCACACTCCTACCATAATCCTAAGTCACATATTTAATAACTTGGCTAGGAATCTATAAAATCCAACCCTCTTGAACTCATATTGGTAGTAAGCCATTCCAAGTGCCTTATATTACAAGTAGTATCACTCATAGTGCTTGATCAGACAAAATTTAATGAATATCCATGTCCATAACATAACCCTGATAGCATATTCTTTATATTATTATATTATCTAAAATCAATCACTCAATATTTCCACCACTAAGAAACCCACAGGCATAGGCCAACCCCTATCACAGGTTTCCCTCAATTGTTAGAAGGATCCCACTCACTAAACATTTTGTCACATCTGAAAGGGTTACTCATTCTCCCTCCAAGTCCTAGGGACAAATTTCAAGTCTCAATAAAGGTCACATATTATTTGGTGTCATCCACACACCCACCTCAAAACCCATATGTCATCTAACATGCCAAGAACCCATCTCTACGTATTCACAAAAACACATTGATTGGGCCCCTCGTGTCGATTCATCATCCCACCAGGGCATTGATTCTCATCGGGCATCCACATATAGGACATATGATAGAGAATCATGTCCCACTAATCACATCTATAAGTATATATAAAATGACATCATCCTAATTGATATGTTCCTAGTGAATCACACTTAGTGTTTTAGTTAAGTAAAGTAACATTGCAAGATATATGAGAAAACTCCATATAGAATGTTATTGGAACAATAAGTAACTAAACCAAAATACAAAAAAAAACTCCTGGTTTTACAATGAAGGTATCATATTCCATATATAAATAGTATCACTCCAAATCCCCTACACAGAGGGACTACATAATCATAATAATGAGCAACTCTAAATAGATTCACATGGTTTTCCATTAAAAGTAAATGAATATACAGGTCAACTAAACTAAGTAAAATTCCACCAAGTACTTATATGGTAAAACAAAATATGAGTTTGTGTCCAAAAATTAAATAAATATACCTTAGTCTTCAATAAAAAAATCATTGCATCAATCCTATATCATGTAGATCCTATAAGCCCGATATGATACAAGAGAAGCCTCTTGTCTCTATAGGCCAAGAGTTAAAAACATAACTAATAAGTTATAAATCTCAAACCACATATGAGTCACATATGGTTAAAATCCTATCAATAGTCACAAAAAAATACAATAAAATCAATTCCATACCCTTAGTAACATGAAATTCCACTGAAGAATGTGTTCATGATGCACTAGTCTGTATTTAATCACAAACCTCAACATATACCCATACCTCATGTCTACCAAATCACAACTTGTATTACGAAATGAAGCTTTGATTCCACTTTATAACATCCTAGACCATCTCAACATTTGAATATTAACCAAACCAATTCACCACATTACCTCAGGCACACCTCCCTAAATTCCAGAGTCATCTGACTAGCTGTGATGTTATATGAAGGTATCATAGGGAGACTATACCCCCGTTATCATAGTGAAAAATAATAAATAAATATAAAAAATTCATACCCATCATATTAAATAGATTAAAATTAAATTTAATGGAGTAATAATTAAACATAACTTTTCAAACAATAAATGAAATTTAGTAATGCTTGAACATCAATTCCATTCATAAAAAATATCCCCCACTAGGCTGGTCCCATATACATTCCAAAATAAAATAAAATAAGGATTTTAACTCTATAACCACATAGTGTCTCACCACCTACCAATTTCCAACTTCATCAGAGCCATACCTCTTGACCAATCTATCTTGGACCTTAGCCCCAACCTCCTTCCTATAATAACCATGTGAGAGAGTCTTGGGTATCCATGTTCAATAGTGTCCTGAGAAGGTGTGAGTGCACAACTTTGTTGGGGACCACAAAAATGGTCCTAGAATAACTATCATATACCAGGATATATGCATTTCTAATGAAAAATATAAAAAAAAATAAACTGTAAATAAATAAATAAAAACTTCTTCAACCTAATGTTATAATGTTTCCAAACACATCTCAGTGACCATGCTTCCATAATACCCCAATTTCCCAATGGAATAAACATAATACTTGGGTTATGCCCAAATACCATTTTCGATCCTCAATTATGCTACCCTAGTAGCCTATACCAGCTTTATACATCATCAATTTTTCTTTAATAACATTGGAATACAATTCCAACCATAATAGAACAATCAAAAACTGAGTTAGTTGTTCAAAATAGTATCTCAAAACTCCCCTTAATGATGTTTTCTCATCATGGGAATATTCTAGAAGGTATCACATACCTCCCCTATAGGAGTTTTCTTATATAGGAAGCAACCCAAAAGTATCATAAACCCATATTCAAGCTCACCCAAATATACCAGACTAGGAACACATCAGTATATAGTATTCCACTAGAAGATCGAAGGCCATGACCCCCTAGTAATGGAACCCTACTAGGATAACACATGACACCTCATTCTAAACCTACCATATCTAAAACATGATATCCCAACTAGTAGCATGAATAACCTCCACCTATGTGATTTTTCATCACCTAGGGAATAAGACCTATCAGTATATCAGCTAAGGAAAATGATTTTTTGTATTGCAGACCACACCTATATGGATTTCCATACACAACACAATTCCACCACCATAGTGTATTCTATTTCAAAAAATAACGACCACTTGGGTGTATCCGGATAGTTTCACACCCACTTCAATATGTGTTTCTATAATGTTTTGAGAAAAACAATAAGGGTATCCATACACCATACCCACCATCATAATCCATAGCCCTTTGGACTAAAATGTTTGGAATGGTTTTTAGGTGACACTTGTGATAATTTTTACCCATCCCAAATCATACCTTCTCACTAGGGATACCTCTCAAAGGGTACCACAAATAGGTCCACTAGGTTATTAATGTAGAAAAGGGATCCCAGTCAGGATCCTCGATCAAAATTGGTCCCTTGTACAGTGACCAACACTCAAAGGAAATGGCATCCTTTGACATCACCAAAGTCATATCACAGCCTCATACGCCTTAGGGTGTGCCACACTAGTGATATTACTAGGAGGTGTCTCAAGGACCATATCTAAGTCTTGAGTCACTATAGACTGGTCAACTCACCCATCACATTCCCACTCTGTTAATGCTCAATCCATCTAGGATAAACTCATCTCAAGAAAACATACATCCTACTAGATTCATCCATCTCAAAACATGTCACATCCCCCTCTTAGAGGTGTTCAAGTATTTGGGTGTCCTCTCATTCCAGGCCTCATCTAACAGTGGCTGACACATCAAGTCATTGAACAAGTTTAAAAGGGTCCTAAGAACCTTGTTGCTTTATTATTGGGTTCTCATATTATCTTAACATTTTAATTTAAATTTAAATAGTTAAATTAAAATAATTAATTTAATAATAAAAGGGGCACTGCATTGCGTGTGAGGCCACACATACCAACATTCATATATAAAACATGCATCAAGTAATAGATATATTACAATACCAACTACCTTAAACTGAATTTTTACACTTATTTATAAGGGTTGACAGCTCTTCCAAGGTTCATTGAGGTCCTTCCATGATTAATCCTCCCCCATGTAACTAATCAAGATCCAAAATTACTCCAAGAATCTTATAAAATATTTACATCATCTATAATTAATTATAAAACTTAATTGAAATTAGTTATATCAATTAAAAACTCACTTTGTCATTGTGTCACACTAGAACCAAGTCCCACCACCCATAAAAGGCTTGTTGGGAAATCCAGACCCCATTCTTGGTAAAAACCCTAACCAATTATGCTAAAATATTTTCTAATTTAATTTAATTTAATTTAATTTAATTTAATTTAAACAAAATACTCAATAAAATTCACAATGGAGACTATATATATAAAATCACTAAGTGAGTGCATGAATATGACATCTCATGACAACCTCATCCTGGGAAGAATGAAAGTCCCATGATAATCGGTTGATTCCACAATGATTTGATGTAATTTACAAAAGAAACCTAGGCTGAAGACTAAAAAAGTAAAATTGAGAGAATGATGAGACAAGTAGAGACCAATGGAAGGAGAGTATTACCTAAAAATATCATGAAACACCAATATAAATACCCCATTAATGGGATTTAAGAATGGTAAAAGGGGGAGGAACCATCTCTATCATCATACCAAATAGGATAGGGGAAAAGGGGGATTCACCCTCTAAAAAACTAAGGGTAAAATGGTAATTACCCACTTTAATGAGACAACCATATATTAAATGGATCTAATAGATAACTTCTACCATTGTCTGATACTATCGACTAACCATTTTATCACCTACAAATTTTTCTACAGTAGCCACATAGCCTCTCTTGAGGTCCCTATAAACACCTATAATGACTCTTGAGCCTCCACATATATCTAAAACAACTCTTTAAAAGATTTAAAACTCTAATAACTTAGTTTCAAATCATAATTTTCAAAATTATTAGACCACTAATTGGAAAATTCAAATTTCCCTAGAATTTCAAAGGCATTAATGGATATGAGATTTAAAATATTTGTAAAATGGTTTCAATAAGAAATATTTTAAATTTAAAACTAATTTCTAGTGGAATTTATGGACTTTAAAACTTATGATAATTATTTTAGATATTCATTTTGATATAAATTTTAAATTAAAGGTGTTACATATTGTATTTGTGTAGTGAACACATGGTTTTAATGGTGAATGATTTGTTTTGGAATCCATAAAAGGATCTTTTAAAATTTGTTTGAAATGAGTTATATGTTATGGAATATACTAATAGTTTTAGTTAGGAACTGGTGGGTTTATAACTTTTCTTTGGGTAAATCTCATGGTTTCAAAAGAGTTTAAAAAGGAACCTTTTAATTTTTCTTAGTGTTTTTATTCATTGATAGGTGAAATAATATTTTCTCTTTTGGGTTTTTTTTTATTTTTTCATTTTTATATAAATAACAAGAGGTTTTGGATTAAAAAAATTATTTAAAAGAGGGATTTGTAATGTTGTAAATGGATTTAAAGGAGAAGTTTTCAATTTTTGAACGTATTGTGTGTAATTATAAACTCCCTTTATAAAACACTCAAAATAAATATGGTTTTGTTTTTTTTTTCTATGGAGTATTTCTTGAAATTATGTATATGCATTGTTATTATGGTTTGGTATAGTGGTCCTTTTTTAAAATAGTGCCTCGAGGAAAGTTACAATGAGTCTTGTGTTGTTACTCAGGTTATTGTATCTCATGGTTTTTAATTTGATCTATTCAGTTACTAACCCTACCCAAACTCTATTTGGAGTGGTAATATTATAGCCTTCGAAGTGGTTTAGCCTTAAGTGAGATTTGTTGATTTTTTTCTATTCATATTTCATTAAACAGGTTCCTTCTTCTCAACTCAGTGGTAAAGGACTCAATTAATGTTCTATTATTGAAATAGGTCTTCATTAAAAACATAGTTCAAGATTATTCTCATCTTCCCAAGATTCATATGATGATATGATCAGTGGGACCAGGGTAGTGAGATTGATTTCTAGGGTCCATCCTAGAATTAATATTTGAGCATATCATGTATTTATAGAATAATACTTTTTATATCTACTAATATTTATGAAGAAGATATTAATTTTACATTAAAGAGGAAACCCTGTTTGATAACGTACTTGACACGCAACAATGGAGTTTTTTTTAAAATCTTACACTGCACACAACATTGAGTTATACTGAAAAATAATACAATAATATTATTTTTATTTTAAATGGTAGTTAATGCCTAGTCATTGTAATGGAAGGAATGAAAAAACTAACTAAAATATTATTATATATGTTTGTTAAATTTTTTAAATTTATCCAATAAATTTTAGGTTCTTAAACTGAGAATGAATCCAATTTTAAGCATAAAATACTCTAATATTTTTAAAAGGTCATTTTACTCCCTTTTGATGAAGAACCCTTTTTAGATCTAGTTTTTGTAACTTTTATATGTTCTATCTGAAAAAAATAAACTTCTTCTTTATAGGTGGAACATCAAAATTTAATTTTGTTGAATTTTTTTGGTATTTTTTTAATGAAATTCATATTTTGATGAATAGTGAAAAATGCTGCATTTTAATTTATAACTACAATTTCATTTAATTTATTTGTATAGTTATATTTCCTTTTAATGGATTTTAAAGTGTAATTGGATTATGTTTTCCTCATTTAACCCAATTTTGTTCATTGTAAGTAATTTCACATTGAAATTGGACAAAAACACAAGCTAATATTTTGATAGTTTTTACTTTTTAAAACCCCGCTTTTTGGTTTTGACAACGGGAATTAATTTTAAATTAATTTCTAAAAATTTTGTGATTTGTATTTGGAAATATGGACTAAATATTTGGAATAAAAAGTTAAAAATTGTGTAAACAGGTACCTTTTATATTTGGACATTATGAATAGTCACTTCAGTAATTAGTTTTATTTACCATGGTTAAAGGGTAAATCTGGTAAATAAGGCTAAAAAATTATATTATAACAATATAAAACTACCCTAAAACATCTATTAACCCTATTTTATGAGATATTTCCAAACATGGTCATACTTGGGTCTATTTTAAGATCCCATGGATCCACTTGGGTGTGATAGTGACATTTTATAATAATTAATTTAAAGGAAAGGGAAATATAACATAAACATGTATCTTTTTACTAAAAAAATTTTAAGGTGGGGTTATATAAGTGATCTCTTAGAATATAAAAAATAATTATAAAGCTAAAAATATTTTATATATCATAATATTTTATTTATATTTTTTATATACTAAATAAATAAATTTTATTATGTTTTAATGATGATGTAGTGATTGCTTAATTAATAAAGGATTCAAATAAATGATATTATAAATATTAAAATAATTATTATTTGACATAATTAATTTCATACATGAATTCTATAATTTAATATGACATGTTATAATTGATTAATTTTTTTTTAAGGAATCAAATTGGTTTGAATTTATAATAAAAGTCATGTATGAATAGTGCCCAAAATTGACATAATTCATAACTTAAAATATAAAATAGTTTATTAAATGAATTTAAATTACTAAAAATATAATATTCGTCCAAATGGTTATGATAAGTTCAAATATTCCCTAAATGAATATTTTGGGTCTTTTGACATGATATGGTAATTACATTATCCCACAATGCAAAAATAACATGATATCACTGTATGATTAAAAATGGTAAAATAAGGGTTCAACCAAAATGATAAGGATAAATAAATTTAAAAAACTTATATAACATTTTTTCGATGATGGTTATTCTCACCAACATTATTTTATCTTTGAATTAAATGAGGTTTGGACCATTTTTAACCGAAATTTAACTTATAGTGAATTAATATTTTAAAACTTTTCTAAAGTGCCCCTCCTCCCTCTTATAAAAGGCCACCACCTATACCCACTTACTCACACCTCTCAAGCCACTTTGATCTTCCAAATTATGCTCAAATAAGCTCCCAAAATCCCTCCCTTACTCTAATAATAATTTTATTGGGAATAAGTAAATTCAATAAAGCCTTTTGGCTCAAATCAAAAGAAGGTACCCAATTTAGAGGTAACGTCTTCTCTCAAGTTTATTTCCTTTATTTTCCTTATCCACTCCCTATTCTATTCTTATTATTTGATTACATAAAAAACTAGTATCCTTAATATACTATAATTTTTTAAGAAAATTATTCTATCTACACTTACACATACCTCCATTTAATGGATACGAACATATATTTCTGTGTACGGTGAACTACTACCTCACGAAACGATGATTGTTTAGTTTTCCTCTAACACCTATCATAGTGGACATTATTATGGAATAGTATTTATATATGATATATATTATATTTATTTTGTCTCTATTCTTTAGTAATTTTTATTTAAAACATACCTTTATTCATTTAAGAGAAGAGTATTCATGGTGACATTGGTCTTTCATAAGAGATTATTACAAACCTTGATAGTAAATTAATTGGAACCAACCATATTTTGAAGGGGATATTGATAATTTGTATGAAAGGGTAGTAACAACATTAGGAGGATCGGCAATTCCATGTTCACCAAGTAGGCTACACTCACCTAGGTCCATTTTAGAATTTTTTTCTATAAGATAAGTTTTTTATAAATAAATATGATAATCATTTTGATTCCCTCAAGAATGTGAACCCTCTAATTCTCACCTATTTCATAGTATCTAAGGTTCTATTTTTATCTTGGTTAATCATTCAAGATAGATTTCTAAAAGGGGATATATCTTATCTATGAAAAATGATTAAACTTGGAGTCTCTTATACTTCCCTAGATATCCCACTCTAGATATTAATTTTAGAAAGATAAGGGGATATCTAAGGTTCATTCATGTAATTCTTGATGAAGAAAAAAGGTAATGATCAATAATATCATCCTAATTGAAGATTATGACTATCGTATTTTTACCCTAGTAGGTTCGATAGTTTTTAACTCAAAAGATTTTCAAAACCTTTATCATGAATGAAAAAGAGACTAATCAATGGAATGAAGATTTATTGGATATGGATATACCTTTTAAGTTTAGTTTCATGGTCCAACATGCCTCCATGGGTCCTTACCCACTAACAATGTGATCCAATGAAAAGGGGTCTCCTAGGTATCAAAGTTTCTAGGATCTAGAAATATAGATGTGTAAATAGTTGAATATTTATTACTTTTGGGGGATTAGGCTTAGTTAATTTTGATTTTTCTTAGAATATATATGGAAATTAGTGTCATTATTGATTCATTTGATGATCTATTGTCTATATGGTACCACAACGTGGATTATAAATCATCTAAAGGTTTTTTTTTTACAGTATTTTTCTAATTATTGGGTGTTGGGTTCTTTGGACCAAAGGAAATTAGTCTATGGATCATTCTATAATATTTAGAAGGTCCTTCTTAAAACTAAAAACATTTTCTATGATTAGTTAACTAGTCCCCATGATCAAAAAATTTGAAGGCATCTATGCTAGATAGATATTACCTATTCTCTTCAAATCATCTTGTAATAATGAGAAAAGTGATGCCTGAGGGAATTTGGTGGAATATAGACCTACTTCACATGATTTTAAATTAAATATGGATAGATCATATACATATGGATACATGTTTCTGGAATTATTGTTTATGAATCATGGGTATTGGTTCTTTTCTCCTTAAGTTATTACTATTGTAATGGAAACCCACACATAAAAGAGGCAAGAGTACTCCCCACTGAGCTCTCCCTATGGAGAGATCATGATATTTCTATTTGAACTATGTAAACTAGCTCCAAACTCACTATGAATTCCATGACTATAAAATCCAAATGCCATCGATCAAGTATTTATTTCTTAAGTGGTGTAGTGAATTTATGAGGCACAAGGTCAAGATCCATGATGCCTGGTTCAAAGGAAATATAGAGTCTACATCACTAGCCTAAAGGGGGATCCAGATGTTGAATGCAAGTTTTTTACTATTGATCCCTTCCCCCAAAATGTAACAACATAATGGTTGGTAACTCTCTTTTACTTCACTATTTTAATCCCCTATGGTGTAATTTATAGTGGTTTTTCATACCTTGAATAAAAAATATGGTTAGGTGATAAGTAGATTATAATATATTACCAAAGGTTAAGTGGATCTCCAAACAGTAAATAGAGTGAGACTATCTATATTGGCTATTAGAGACTACTATCTCACATTTTAGACTACATGGGTTTTAGTTTTAAATAATTGTTATTATGTGGCCAGTGTTATTAAGAACATCATCTATGTTTTTGGTTTATACATGAATTCTTTTATTTTCAAGTTAAAAAAATAGATATTTCTACTTTTATAAAGATAACATATGTCGTAGAATAGAAAAACTAAATAATTTTCTTTATATATTTGAATATGAAAATTAAGTTTTGGAAATATATAATAAATCAAATTCGCATGAATCATACCACGCCCAATTGTGTCATCATCGACTTGGTCATGTAAATGATAAGAATTCATCAAAATTATATCAATAAGTTTCTTTATATTCTTTTCAACTAAAATCCTTTAATATTTTTCTTGATTTTTTTCAATGATAAATGAGCATATCTTTATTTAGTGTAAAAGAATAATGAGTTATAGAGATTCTATAATTAATTTATAAAGGTGTTTTTAGACCTTTTTCAATTAAATATAGAGGTGAATACTCTTATTTCATTACTTTTATTAATTATTTCATTAAATATGGATATATCTACTTGATAATTTATAATTCTAATTCCTTTGAGAAATTCATGGAATGCTAGAATAAAATATAGAATCATATTGGTAAGAAGATAGATAAACTTCTCTTAGAATGAGACAAAGATTATTTTAATAAATAGTTCATCAATTATCTTAAAGAGTTTGGGATATTATCCCAACTCACTCCCTCATATACACCATAGTGTAATCGTATCAGTGAAAGGAGGAATCACAACTTGTTGTACAAGGTGAGATCAATGATCATTCATGAAAATATTCCATTATCCTTTTGGGGATATGATTTATAATCATCAATGTAAACACTAAACCAAGTGAAAACTAAATCACAAAGTGGAATACTATATGAGTTATAATTTGGGAAGAAATTGTGTTTACCACATTTATATGTGTGGGGATGAAAATAATTTTATAATGTTAATTCAAACAAAAAAAATGAATCCTAATGCACTATGTGTATCATTATAGGATCCTTTAATAAAATAATTAAATATTACCTATGTAATACCTTATATAATCAAATAATTTATGGAAATTCAATTTATGGTTATAGATAGGTAGTATATCTTCAAAGGATATAATGGGGGGAAGATAAGCTTCCAAGAAGTCGATCCTCATGATACACAAGAGTTAAAATCATTAAAAAATCAATAATACCTCATGGAAGAAGTAATTCTAGATAAATAAGTACTATATAGGATAACTAGGGAGGTTAAAGAACTGGAGAGATATTGTTTTCAATTCACTAATAAAGGTTACACATTATTAGTTGAAAATAATGAACCTTTATCTTCTAAGGGGGTAGTAAACCAATTATAAGTTTCAAAGTGGAAGGAATCCAGGAATTTCAAAATAGATTCTAAATATCCCATGGAATTATTGAAGGAGTTTTATTTGTTATTAATTTTGTGTGTGAGACTATTTTTGAAAAATATTTGAAGGTTAAATTACTATTTTTGAATGTCTGGATCTAGATTCTATCTTTTGAATTGAAGTGATAAGCTGAGAATCATAAGTTTCATGTATAAAAGATGAATCATATTCGCTGAGAAAATGAATTTATAGAAGTTTCAAAAACATAAAATTGAATTTATAGGTGATTAGAAGATAAGTGGAAGTATGATATGCCTCTATTTAGAGTAGATTTTCTTATCTAGAATAATGAGAGAAAAAGAAAATGAAATATGTGATATTTAATCCAAAAGTACTTCATTGACTTGGAATATTGGTGTTATAATTTTTTATAGATATTGGTTTAACTTATATATTTAAAAGGATATGTAAGTGTGACCCATCACATATGTAAAGTGAAATTATTTTTGAAGTTGAATTTGTTTGAAAAGTTTAATCTAGAAGATGATTTTTGTGATCCTTTATAGATATTTAAAATTAACAAATATCACAGTGTATTGAGAACCAACTGTAATTCAGGATAAGATAATTGTTAAAGGCATGTGATGATCCAAGAAGAAATTATAGAAATGTTAAGTATAGAACCTAACATGAAAAATGAGTTCAATAGCTTAAGGTTTAAGCTAAGGATATTAGAAACTAATAAGATGATTTTATGTTAATGAGAAAAAAATTTAAAATCTAACTTAACAAAATCTATGATAAGGATGATGTAAGGGTTTTGGAAGCTAAAGTAGAAGAGTAGTGTAACTTTAAATATATTAAAATTTATAAGATAAAAATATGAATCCAAGAGAACCATAACATTTTAGATAGTGGGTTTATAAGTGGAAGCAATCAATGATTCTAATAATATAGGTTGGTGTAAATATAAAAGTGTCAAAGTAATGTAAATATAATAAAAGAATTAGGTTATTAAGAGAGATTATAATAAGAAAAATTAGGGGAAGTAGTATAATATGATTCATGGAAAAGTTTAAAATTAAAGGTAGTAACAAAATTAGTGTGAAAATATATAATATTATAAGAACATGAAAGACTAGAAGAGTTGGATGATCAAATTTTGATAAAGAACTGAATATCAGGTGTTGAGGAATTTTAGAAGTCAAAAGGAGATCAAAATTTGAATCATGAAGGAAATATGTTGTAATAAAAATTTTAGATGATGCATTGGATCTATATAATAATAACTTCATAATATCAGGAGTTGCATCAAATTATTTTTAAAGATAAAAAATTCTATATAATAATGATCTAAAAGTTTCTATATGAAAACCTAAAGTTATGTAGGAATAGTTTATTGGAGTGATGAAATTAATGTGAAGTTAATTAGTTTTACTTCAATGTATAAAAATTATGGGTCCTAATTCATGGTTCAAGCTAATATTTGTGGAATATTTGAATATTTTTTATGTCATGTTTCTAAAAATCATTGAAAAAGTAAAACTAAAATATTTTTGGAAGGATTGAAGGTAGTTAACTATAAATTAAGAAAGGAAAAATATTAAAAATTTAGAACCCTTATTCCTAAAATTGTTTAGAGTGAGTTCAATAATATAAAGGGAGAACATCATTCAAAGTAAGGTACTAATAATTTCTAAGAAGAGCCTAAGAGAGACTAACCTATATGTTTACAAAGATTATATAAGTTTAAGAGAAGAGTTTTTATTTATAATGATATTTTATTTGGTGTAGGAAGAAATGAAATTTTATAAAATCATATAATTTGGAAATGATACATATATGTTTTGGAAATTTATATTCCATATAGAGAAGTTTCAAAAATAGTGATTGAGGATAATGTTATAATCCAACATATGGTCTAAATGGTGAAGCTATTAAAGTATTTATAAATAGAAACATTCTAATATTGTATAAAGTTTGATGGTTGTATTCATGAAGAAGGGAGAAATAACTAATTCTGGATAATTCATAAGTCTTGGATTAAAATAATTTTTTTGTCATAGAATCAACCTGAAGATAAATTGATCTTTCTCATTTTGTTTTTTGTGTTACCATTATAAACTGGATGGATCCCATATAAAGAACCATTAGAGAGACTATAAAAGAGTTGATAAATATTAAAGGATTATTGAGAGATATCCTACATGTATTCACATAAAATTATTTGCGTAAAACCTATGTCTAAAACTAAACCCAAGAATAAAAAGGAGTAGATAATGAAATTGGGATCAAACCTTGTGAAAAAATCTTATGTTCCTTATGTTATATTTTAATTTAACTATATATAGGTGAGAGTGTGATTTAAATTTTGAATGGATATTGATTATAATAATTCATAATGTGTAGTTTCTAAAGGAAATTGTAAAAGGGTAACATTTATTTAAACCCACTTCTCATTATTACATTATATTCCAAGGCACTTCAATTGGTATTAGAGAAATACTGAGTTCCCTTCAAATGATCATTTTTTGAAGTTAAATAAAGAGAATCTGAATTATATCAAACGTATAGGTATACTCACATTTTATTAAATTAACTATCATGTATATAAGAATGGGATGAAGCCTTATCTAAAGTCACTTAGCTTGAATGTTATTTATTATTTTACTATGATATTTTCACCAACTAAGAAAAATGATTTCTTTACTTTTTATAATAAGAGAAGCTTGTAGGTTTATGGGAAGGAAAGGAATGAAATTATTTTTTTCCATATCAGATATTTTTTTTACAATGGTGATGAAAATTCATATAGAGAAAGAGATTTGGGATAAACTAGAGAGTTTTTAAAAGGAAATATCAATGTAAAGGAATCTAACCTATATATATGAAGATAAAATAATATCTAAAGATTGTTGATGTAGAAACTATTGATAACTACTTCAATGGAGTGGATTAAATTGTAATAAACATTATAGGTTTCAATGATACACTGCAAGATTCGACTATTTATAAGAAACTGATGAGAAAATTCCCTGATCAGTTTGATCTAAAAAATTTAAACTTTGGAAGAAAGGGTTGATTTATCTCATGATGAGTCACATAGTAGTCTTTTTAACTATGATATGAGGAAAAATATAGTCTTTAAAAACAATATCAGGTTATATATAGAGTTTAAATTCATGAGAAATATTTAAATCAAGGAAGATAAATATGAGTAATCTAGTGAATATAAAGATGAGAAATAAAAGGATAAAGAGTATAATATAATCATGTATCATATCTCAAAGAACATCATAAAAGTAAAAGGTAAGTACAAAGGTAAACTCGAAATATAATTTTTTAAATATTGGACAACTTGGCTCATTCTTGTTGAATATAAAATGAAGGAAAGTGTTTAGTATAATTGATCTAGAAATTAATAAATCTTTATAAGGAAAAGGTTGACCAAAAACTCTAATAATGATAAGGAACTAGTTGAATGAAAGAAAAGGTTCAACAGAATTAAAATATGGAGAATTATAAGTAAAAAAGTGGAAGACTACTCCACTTTAAGTAGTCAATATATAGAATAGTTTCCTAAAAAATTATTAACTTTATGGATAATTTGGAAAAACTTGAAGAAATATCAAGTTGTGGTGAATATGGTGAATAAGGAGAATAAAATTATACTTAGTATATGTTAAAATTTGATCTTCAATCATGTATTAACCAAAATATTCAATAAAAACATGAATCATAATTATAAAAAAATAGGTTGGGAAGCTAATTGAAGTTAACAAAAAATTTGATAAATGGGAAGATGATTATGTTGAAGAAATTGAAAATCTCAAGTTGAGGTTTATATAAAAAGTTAAGATGTTGAAAGACCATAATGAAAAACTTCCTTAAAATAAATAAGGGTTTGGTGAGACATAATAAAGGTGTCTTTAATCTAATAATAGTCTGAAAATATGGTTAAATATTTTAAAAAACATATAAAAGTAAATTTTGAATCATCTCAAGCTATTTAGATTGTTAGCCCAAAATGTTAGGATAGATCTACTACCACTAAACAAAAAAATAAATCTATTTTTTCTAATAGTACAGGTTCTAAAACTAAAACTGGGTTATTTTGGGCTATGAAAAATCATGATAAAACTATTTATACATTGGAATAATATGATGGTAACTTGATAAGGAATATCACCCTAATTAAAAAGGAAGCATCAAATTTTCTTCAACAAAATTTATTCAATTTTTGAAAACCAAAATTTATAGGTTAGTATTGGTATTATGAAATCTTCAGGAACAAATAATATTCGTGAAAGTATAACATGTCATTTTCAAGGTGTCAAAATATTTATGAATCAAGGGGGGTCTACTCTAAAAGAATAATAATAAATTTAAAAAGGAAGGTAGTTGTGGATAAAATTTCACAAGTTTGAACACATAGAATATATTTGATATTTTAGGACTAATTTGTGAAATATGTGATCAGAATGTGTTAAAAATTTCATGACTACACTTCTTAGATAGTTTCCCCAGGTTAAAAAATTAATGGAAGTTTATAAATGGGAAAAGGAAGAAAGGTATCTAATTGTTGAACTTGCTATAAAAAATAGTAGGAAAAGAAACTCTTCTATACTTAATAGTGGTTGTTCCTCTAATATGATAGGTGATAATAAAATTGAATAAATTTTATGAGAACTATATAAGTGCATTTACTTTTGGGATAGAATGTTCTTTAAAATTAGAGTAATTGTTATGGCTGATATTGAAACTCAAAACTTAAATATAAAGATATTCTATTTTTTTATGTTCTTAAAAAGAACATATTTAGTTAAAGCTAAATTTTTTATTATGGGAATTAATTTATTTAAATGAAAACCTATTATATCATCACGTGTTCAAAAGATGAAATTATTATCACAAAGGGAGAAATAAATGATGGTTACTTATTCCAAATTACTAGTCTGAGAAACTCTTGTTATTTGAGTTTTCAAGATGAAAATTATTTATGACATAAAGGACTTAGATATCTTGGATAGAGAATCATTATCATAGTCTCAATTTAAGATGTGTTGAGAGACTTTCCATGAACAAATAGAGAAGAATATGTTATTTTTGAAACATTTCAAAAGATAAATATTATACATAAAATTCATAAAATGGTATAGATTTAGTTCACATGACCACTTAAACTTACACACATTGATTTATATGGATTTATGAGTAATTAATCCACTAAAAGTGACATTTAAGTTATTACATCATTTAATTCTTTGACTATGTGTAATAATATGATGATCATAAAGAACAAATATAAAGTCATGGAGATGTTTAAAATATTTAGGAGGGAAATTAAGAAATAATTGGAGTATATATTATGAATTTGAGAATTAATAATGGAAAGTATTTCACTAGTAATTATTTTTAATTATATTTTTAGAAACATTGAATTAAAATATTAATATATTTATCTTTATATACTATATAAAAATGAATTTGTGGAAAGGAAGAATAGAATTTTACTTTAGATAGAAAGAACTATGGTTACAGAATATAGACTCAAAAAGTTCTTCTGGAGAGAACTTATAAGTATATGTGTGCATATATTTAGGATAGAATCAAATATGGCTCCTTGGGAAATGTGTTATAATAAGAATCAAACAGTTGAGTACTTCAAAGATTTTGAGATTCTATATTTAATAAAGATAAAAAATATTTATTTGAGAAAGTTTGATGAAAATTTTAAGAAAGTTGTATTCATGGGTTATTCATCCAATGAGAAAACATACACTTAATAGAACAAAATCATACCCAAGATGATTGATTTGTATTATGTTAAATTTATTAAAAATAATCTAATCTCAAAGGTGATAGGTGGATGAGATTTTAGATAATTTAAGTAAAATAATATGCATAGTTCTAAATGTGTTGGTGAAAAAGAACATGATCATGAACCCAATAGAGATAACACTTACTCTAATCATTAAAATTATGATAATATTTTTGAAAGCATATTAATGAAGTTTTAAAATATAAAAAATCATTTTGAACCTAAAAGTCTCATTAGAAGTCAGGAATCCCTAGTAAAAACTAGAATAAAACTAATTATTAAAAATCAACTAGATCTTGTTTCATAGGTTGAACCAAAATCAATTGATAAGCCTTTTAAACATGAAAAGTGGATAAATTATATGAATTATTGGATGGATAAAATTGTAAAAAATAACAATTGGTATATTATTTTGGGTCTTAAAGGTAATAATGGTATAGCATCCAAGTGGTTATTCATAAATAAGATCGATGATGTAGGTAAGATTTCAAGAAACAATGCCATATTGGTTTGAAAATATTATTCTCATTTGGAAGGTGTTATATTTGAATAAATATTTTTACCCATTATAATACTTTAATTATTAGTATATTTCTAGATGTTATAGAAAACAAAAATTATTGAATTTATTAGATGGATTTAATGTATGATTTATTGAATGGATAAATTGACTAAGAATATTTTATTGAGAAACCTATAGGATTTATACATTATAGTGATAGACCATGGTTTTAATATAAAATAAATCCTTTTATGGGTTAAAACATTCCCCTAGATCCCAGTACTCTAAACTTGATAATTTCATAAAATAATAGAACTTTTATTAAGGAAATTTTGATAAAAAAATATATGTAATGGATACGATCACAAGCACTCTAATTTTTAGTGTTTATATTGAAGTACTAATTTTTACAAGTGATCAGGAGTATAATTTTAAGGAATTATTAAATAATAAAGTTTCATTTTGATATTCTAATGATCAGAGGGTATTATTTTTTTTAGGTATTACAGGTTATATAGATATAAAATTACAACTTCTTATCTTAGGAGAAATATGTTATGGAATTATTAGAGAAGTTTGGAAAGGAATATTATAATGAAAATTCTACACCCAAGATAGGTGTTGTGAAACTGATAAATGATAAAGCAATAAAATGTGTGAATAATGAGGACCTTGGAAAGATAATTGGAAGACTGATTTATCTTACCACATTAATACTAGATATTGTTTATGTAGTAACTTTTTATGATAGATATCAAAGTGGTCCAGAATAATTATATGTTTTGTATGTAAAGATAATTCTCATGTATATCAAAGGATATTTGAGTTATAGTATGATATATAGAAGAAGTGAAGAATTTAACTTTATTGTATTCACTGATGTTGATAGTTTTATATATCTTAATGATTGGTAATCAACACTAGGTGAAAATTTCTTTTTAGGTGAAATTTTTGTGAGCTATAATAATAAGAAATAAAGTTCTAAAACCATGAGTATATTCATAGATGAATATTTTTCGAATACACATACATGTATACAAATGCTTTGGATGAAATATTATCTAGAATACTTGAAGGTAAAAGTTGAGAACCCATTGATAATTACTTGTGATAATCAAATTTCAAATGATAATTCCAAGAATCTAGTACAAAAATCTATATCCAAACATATTGCTATCAAATATCATTTTATTATGAAGAATTTTTCTAATGGATATGTTAGGTTTTATTATATTTCCACAAAATATCATATCATTTATATGTTCACTACAATTATTCCAAGGCATAAATCTAATGGGTTAAGGATAAAACATCATATTCAGAATTTACCTCTTACTTAAGAAAGATATGTTATACTATGTTATCCTTTATATTCTATTTTCAATGGGGTTTGGATATAAAAAAATATCATGGGATAAATTTACTTTTTCTTTTTTGAATTTTAAGATTTTGTTAGTGTAAAAATGATTAGAAAAGATAAATGAGTTGATTAAGTGGGAGAATATCAAGACCACCGACCAAAAATATCTTGTCACTGAGGGATGGAATTAATTCAAAAAAATTATTTATCTAGTAGAGTGGTCTCATGACAATTCTCTTTGAGAATGGATATTATTTGATAAAAATTTGGAATTTATTGGGGTTGAAAACAAATACTAGAAAAAATATTGAAGATCCCATGGAATTGATAAATGTGTTATATTTTTTTATCAATTTTGGGTATGAAAACATTATGAGAAACAGTTGAAGATAAAGTTATTTATATCAGAATTTTAAATATCATTGATATGTTTTGAGTTAACATAATAAATTTGAGTACTAGAACTTACATGAAAGGAATATGAATCATGTTTTCTAAGAAGATGAATTTTTAAAAGTTTCAAAAACATGACATTGCAATAAATGATGATCAAAATATAAGTGGTAGTATGAGATGTTGCTAGTTAGAGTTTGGAAGCTTATCCAAAATAATAAAAAAATAATGAAAGTTAGTGGTTGAGAATAAATCTAGAATTACATCACAGTTATAGAATATAGTTGTAATAATTTTCAATCCACTTCGGGTCTAATTAAATATTCAAAGGATATGTAAGTTTGAACCAACACTCAAAACACCATGATAGTTTTTTTACTTTGAAATATCAATAAAGAATTTTATAGAAGGTTAATACAAAAGATAAATCTAAAAATTCTTTATTGATATTTAAAAATAAAAAAACTATCATGGTGTTTTGAGAAAAAACTATTATTTATGATGAGATAATTTGTAAATCCATGTGATGAACCATTAAGTAGTTATCAAAATGTTATATTTCAAATTTGAAATGTTAAAATAGTTGATTAGTTTTAGGTCAAATCCAAGGTGTCTAAAATCTAAGAAGATAAGTCTGACATAATGAGAAACATGTGTTGGAAGTTAAATTAACAAAATTGATGAGAATGATAAAGTAATGCTTTTGAAATATGAATCATAAGAGAAAGATAACATGAATTATACTAAAGTTTAGAATACTTAAATATGGGTCCAATATAACCATAAAACCTTGAATGGTGATTTTGGAAGTGTATGAAGAAAATTATGTTGATAGATTTGGTTTATGTAAATCTAAAAGTGTCATAGTAATACAAGTATAATTTACTGATTCAGATATTGAAGGAGTTCATATAAAGAAGAAGTAGTGGAAGTTTCCAAATATAATTCATAAAGAAGTTCAAATCACAAGTTGTTTTAGAAGAATTATGTGAGTATAGAAGATCATATGAATAGGCTATAGACGAAGATTTTCATGATAATGTTTTGATAAAGTACTGAAGATCTGAAGTTTATGAAAGAATTAGTTGAGTAAATTAATAAGGCACTAAGTTGAGGAGATCATATACTGAACTATGAAGGTGATATGTCGTATAGTAGAGTTCGGATGATGTGTGAGGGCTATAGAATAATAACTTCAAAAGTTGAAGAGCTACGTTAGATTATGCTTAGAGATAAAAAATGCTACATAAGAGTGACCTAAAAGTTTTAGAAGGTCAACCTAAAGTTATGGAGGAATGATATATTTAGTTGATGAAATTAATGTGATGTTATTGAGCTATACTTTAGGATATAAAATTAATGATTACTAATTCATCATTAAAGCTTAGATTTATGGAATCTATGAATAATGTTGACGCCACATTTTTTAGAATCTTCAATAAAGTCAAGATTCTATATTTTCATAAGGATTGAAGGTAATTGATTATGAACTGAGAAATCTGGAAGATTAAGAATTCATGGAATGTGTTCCCTATATTTTTTAGAGTAAGGATGACTATATAAATAGAGAACCACATTTATAGTTAGGTGATGATAATTTGAGATTAGGGATTAAGAGAGACCTTCCTACATGTTCTGAAAGAATTATTGAATGAAGAGTAGTGATTCTAAAATATATTGGTGTGGTGGAGGAAGATCCTAAGTTCCAAAAAATCCTAAAATTGAGAATTCAAACATATAAGTTCTATACATTGGTATTCTAAATAGGGAAGTTCTAGAAATAGTGTTCAAGGATAATGTTCTAATACTACCTAAGGTCTACCAGTTGAATCGCATAAATATGTGATAAAGAGACATGTTTTAATCCATTATAAGGTATCAATGTTTGATCCTAAATAAGGGAGAAAGTTTTTATTTATAATAATTTAAAAATATAAAAGGTAGATTATCTTTTTTTGTAGAAGTATCATGGAGATACAATTGCCTTGCTCATTTTATTTTTTTATTTCCATTTCAAACTATAGGTAGCCAATATAAAGAATAATTCAGGAAAATATAAAACTACCTAGATATAGTAAAGTATTTTTGGTAGGTTTCCTAAATGTATTCTATTTTAATTATTAGTTGACCGCCTATATCTTGGACTAAACCTGAACAAAATAAAGAGTATATACCCACATTGGGATCAAACCTTATAAAAAATAAGTGTGCCTTGTGTTATCTTCTACTTTCACTACTGGAATTTGGTCTTTTCCCAACGGTAGTATACCAACGGTTTACTTAAACCGTTGGTATAGTGAGCCTTTGCCAACGGTTTAATCAAACCGTTGGCAAAGGGAATTTCGGTGGACCCTTTCCCAAGAGTTCACTGGAACCGTTGGGAAATGGGTGCTAAACTCACACATTTCCCAACGGTTCACTGGAACCATTGGGAAATGTGTGCCTTTGCCAACGGTTTTTATAAACCATTGGCAAAGGTTTTCCCCAAATTCCATATCGCGATCTCCTCTTCCCATTCGGACAGAGCCCTAATCTATTCACTCCGCTACTCTTGTGAACCCCATCCGACTCCACTGCTCTCACGAATCCGAACACCAGCACCCCCCATCCCAACAGGTACACCCCCATACGAATAGGTAAATTTTGATCTCAACCATATTGTTGTAGTTGTTTTAATGATTAGATTTTTTCCAGGTGTTGGTGGTTTACTTGATTATTGAAATTAATATCTAAATAGGATATTGTTTGTGTTTGTGAATACTTATTTAATGTTTTTATATTCTATGTTTGGAAGGATAGTGTTTAAAACATGTAAATCAGAGTTGGGGGAGGCTATCGTGAACGTTTACATGTTTTGGATAATGGATTGTGGGAATTATGGATTGTGTTCAAACCAATTTGATATGTTTTGGATAATGGATTGTGGGGGTAGGGGGTGTCCACGGGGGTGGGTGGGTTGTCCACGGGGGTGGGAGGGGCTATCCACGGGGGTGGGAAAGGCTGTCCCCGGGGGTGGGCAGGGCTGTCCAGGGGGCGTGGGCTATCTTGGGGGTCTGGGTTGGGTGTCCTGGTGGGGGAGGGGTGTGTGGGGTCTCCACAAGGGGTGGTATGTCTAGGTGGTGGTGGTGGGGTTGCAGGGGAGGGGGTGTGGGCTGTTTGGGAGGGTGGGCGGGGCTATCCAGGGGGGTACGGGGTGTCCAGGGGGGTACGGGGGTGGGCGGGTTGTCCACAAGGGTGGACGGGCTGTCCACGGGGGTGGTCGAGCTGTCAAGGAGGGGTGGGCGGGCTGTCTAGGGGGGTGGGTGGGCTGGCCACGGGGGGTAGGGGTGTCGAGGGGGGTGGGTGGGCTATCCACGGGGGTGGTTGGGCTGTCTAGGGGGTAGGGGGCGTCCACGGGGGTGGGTGGGTTGTCCACGGGGGTGGGCAGGGCTGTCCACGGGGGTGGGAAAGGCTGTCCACGGGGATGGGCGGGGCTGTCCAGGGGGTGTGGGCTGTCCTGGGGGTCTGGGTGGGGTGTCCTGGTGGGGGAGGGGTGTGTGGGGTGTCCAGGGGGATTCGTATGTCTAGGTGGTGGTGGTGGGGTTGCAGGGGAGGGGGGTGTGGGCTGTTTGGGAGGGTGGGAGGGGCTATCCAGGGGGGTACGGGGGTGGGAGGGCTATCCACAAGGGTGGACGGGCTGTCCACGGGGGTGGTCGGGCTGTCAAGGAGGGGTGGGCGGGCTGTCCAGGGGGGGTGGGTGGGCTGGCCACAGGGGGTAGGGGTGTCCAGGGGGGTGGGCGGTCTATCCAAGGGGGTGGGGGGCTGTCCATAGGGAGAAGGGGTGTCGAGGGGGGTGGGTGGGGTGTCCACGGGGGTGGGCGGGGCTGTCTAGGGGGTAGGGGGCATCCACGGGGGTAGGTGAGTTGTCCACGGGGGTGGGCGGGGCTGTCCACGGGGGTGGGAAAGGCTATCCACGGGGGTGGGAGGGGCTGTCCAGGGGGTGTGGGATGTCCTGGGGGTCTGGGTGGGGTGTCCTGGTGGGGGAGGGGTGTGTGGGGTGTCCAGGGGGGTTGGTATGTCTAGGTGGTGGTGGTGGGGTTGCAGGGGAGGGGGTGTGGGCTATTTGGGAGGGTGGGTGGGGCTATCCCGGGGGGGTACGGGGTGTCCAGGGGGGTACGGGGGTGGGCGGGCTGTCCACAAGGGTGGACGGGCTGTCCATGGGGGTGGTCGGGCTGTCAAGGAGGGGTGGGCGGGCTGTCCAGGGGGGGTGGGTGGGCTGGACACAGGGGGTAGGTCATAATACCATGGTTCATGCTTGTAAATCACTTGTGATCAATGGATACAAATTTGTTATCACTGAACGAGCAAGAAACATGAGAACATAGCATAATGGTGTTATGCTAACTGCCACAACAGACTGTTATGCCAGTTCATCAGACACTAGACCTCGTTCTGAAAATTTTTCTTATTATGGTGTCATGGTGAAAATAATAATTTTGGATTATTACTCGCATGGTCGAGTCACGATGATAAAATGTCAATGGTTTGATTCAATGACGAGGCAAGGAACCTTTATTGATGATTGTGGATTTCGAGTTATTGACATGACTCGCACTCTTGCCACCAATGAACCATATGTATTGGCATCAATGGTGAAACAAGTTTTTTATGTCAAAGATCATCATCATCCTAAATTCGGTGTAATTATTGAAGTAAATCTCAGACATGTTTTTGATGATGGTGATGATGAAGTTGACACTATCCCTACTGCAATTGGAATCAATCCATTTATTACTTATGATGACCCCAACAGCTCAATTGTCAGAGTTGATTGTGAACCCGAAGTTGTGGTGGGAAATATATAGAATCATACAGTCGTGTTCTCACTTACATGTTTCACCTACATCATTCAGAGTGTGTATCCTAGTACTTACCTTCATCACACCATAAATCTTCTGTTTCATTATGTTCTTTTTATCATAATGGTTTTTCTATATATTTTTTTGTTGGGTTACACATTAGTTATCTGTTTCTAATTACTTCCATATTTGTTTTCATTACAGGAAATGACACCCATTGAAGAGAGGCGGCGGAAAAAGATGACAGATAATAATCGTCGCATGGTACAGATGGGTGTTCCCCCACTCATCCCTGTTGTGAGTATTTTATTTCAAATATAAATATTTCAATAACTTATAATATCAGGTGTTTACTTTTCTATCAAACTTTTTTTCAGGATCCATGCCCTAGACGACAGATATCTGATGAGGAGCCTGATATTGCTCCCAGTAGAGAGGTTAGTGGTATGAGGGCTCGTGGGGCGAGATTTAGACGATCCACTACCACAGACGTATCTTCTACGCCCTATTTTGATCTTGGCGTGTCATCAGGGACATATGAGATATTTAGACCTCCGATGTTTACACTACCAGCTGGCCAGACGTCTATGCCATCATCTTTTGCTTCTGGTTCATTATCTCCAGGTTATTATATTCCACCTTCTTCGACTCCTGCTGTGACACAGTATGTGGCTGAGGAGCATACACTGAGGGACACTCCACCTGTACAGGATATTCCTTCAGCTTCTGCACCCATTGATCCGACTACCACAGGTATATTTATATAACTCTATCAAATTTTTATACCAAAATTTATTTTTATTATAACTTGTATTGATATTATTTTTCTTTAATAAAAGATTCATCTTCAGATAGGAGGCGGGGGAGGGGGCGTACTCGCTTGCGTGTGGTATGGAACCGCCAGACACAGTTGATGGTAGAATACAATGTTGATGGACAAATGATTGAGAAATATGGGCAGCAATGTCGGGGTTTTTTGGCGACGCTAGCCAAATACTCCAATATCATTCCGGTCAGCCCTCTCTCTTGGAGACATCTACCACCCGAAGTCAAGGATAACGCGTGGGCACAAATATGGGTAAAAAATATATTGGATTTAATGTAGTATATTTTTGTATTTAAATGAACTAATCAATTTGGTTTCAACTTCGGTTTAACTTCCCTGATGGCGAAGGTGCATGATCAGCGCGTTTAAAAGAGCTAGGAGAGCTTTGGAGAGCTTATAAGCATGAGCTATATGTTGGCTAGTGTGATAGAGTGGGAACAGAGTTAGAGACATTACCTATCGTGGATGACTGCCCGATAGAGCAATATCTCCAAATAATTACCCATTGGCCGACTGCCAAATTTAAGGTATTAATCTCATTTGAGTTATTTAAATGAGAGTTTTCATATTTTTCATTAATGTAATATTATTAATTATTAATCATTATTTAGGAATCTTCTGAAAAAAACAAAAAAACATTGATTCAAAGAAATACCTCCACACTTTAGGGCGCACAACAATGTCAGATCATGAGAGGCAGCAGGTACGATATAGTTGTTTATAATTTTTCTTTAGGACTTTCCCTTTTTATTGGATCCTACTTAAATTATGTGATTTATTGAATAATGAATATATGATTATACTTTCACTTTATATTGTTTCAATGTCATTACAGAAGCACAAAATGAATATTGAAAGATGTATCCCTCGAGAAAAATAGTTTTGCTCGAGTAGAAGAAAAAAAGATGGAACTGCGGTAAATGAACCGACCCAAGAGAAGATTGTAAGTTTTAATTTGTTTATTTCAAAGTTTAATATCTAATTTGAAATTTAATAATCTATTAATATTTTTACAGGATGCTTTAAAGGCTCTTGATGCCCAGAAGCCTGACAATTTTGGGCCACACGATCATTTATATCTGGTTTTAGGAGATGAGCACACTGGTCGAGTATGCTGCCGACCTGGTAAGAATATAGTCCCGACGAGGTATTGGTCGTCTCCAGGTATCCATTCTAGTACCACAGAGTTGGAACAGTTCAAGGAGCATACAAGACAGTCTGATAAAAGGGTCACAGAGTTGGAAGTACAAGTTCAAACAAGAGACAGAGAATTTATGAAACTGATGAGAGCCTTATCTTCATCACTTCCACCAGAGGCTAGTGCAGCTTGTCAGACATTTATGTCGTCGATGGGTGCATCATCCAATGTACCAGGTGGCATCTCTAGTGGAGATCGAGATGATGACATTCCTGGTGATGACGAGGATGCTGAAGAGGAAGAGGGAGAGGATGAGGATGTGGACGAGGGCGAGGATGGGGCCGAGGGCGAGGATGGGGCTGAGGGCGAGGATGATGCTGAGGATGAGGATGACGAAGAGGACAGAGATGGCGGCGAGGATGAGGCTGATGATGATAGTAGTGATGGTGATGGTGATCAGAGGCAGATTGATCCATTACATTTTTGAATTCTGTATAACTCTTTATTTTTGAACATGGTTTTCCACTTTGGGGTTTTCCTCTGCTTCATAGGGACGTTGCATTCAGATTCTATTTTTTACACTTGATTCTTATTGTATGATTAGTCTACTACATAGACCTTTAGTATTCCTTGGTACTTTGATGCTCATTTTTCTATTTTTTTTACTTAGATTTCTTATTTAGCCATGTATTTCATGTTTATGCATGTGGAAGATGATATGTAAAATGTGCTTTGAAGTAGTGGCCGGCACCACTAACATTTATTTGAAATGGACAGGATTTTAAGTGAAAACAACAACTGGAATACGGAATACAGACTAAACACATTCGGATTCTGTTTAAACTATAGGAAAACAATCCATGGGTCATATGTGACGTTTACGAGTCAACCCCGCCTCAATCCGAGGTCCGGTGTGGCCAGGACCACTCAAAGTTTGTCACTTTTCTTTGAAATGGACAACGGTTTAAGTTAAAACAACAACTGACATACGGAAAACCAACCAAACACATTCAGATTCTGTTGTAACTTTAGGAAAACGATCCATGGGTCATATGTGAAGTGTACGAGTCAACCCCGCCTCAATCTGAGGGCCGGTGTAGTCGGGGCCACTCAAAGTGTGTCACTTTTCTTTGAAATGGACAACAGTTTAAGTTAAAACAACAACTGACATATGGAAAACAGACCAAAGGCATTCGGATACTATTTATACTTTAGTACATGTATCCATGGGTCATATGTGATGTGTACGAGTCAACCCCTCCTCAATCCGAGGGCCGGTGTGGCCGGGACCACCCAAAGTGTGTCACTTTTCTTTGAAATGGACAATTGTTTAAGTTAAAACAACAACTGACATACGGTAAACGGACCAAAGGCATTCGGATTCTGTTGATACTTTAGGACATGTATCCATGGGTCATTTGTGACATGTAGGAGTCAACCCCTCCTCAATCCGAGGGCTGGTGTGGCCGGTACCACTCAAAGTGTCTTTCTTTTGTTTAAAATGGATGCGCTTTTAAGTAAAAAAACCACATATGGATAACCGACCAAACGCATTCAGATTCTGTTGAAACTTTAGGAAAACGATCCATGGGTCATTTGTGACGTGTACGAGTCAACCCCTCTTCAATCTGAGGCGCGGTGTGGCCGGCACCACTCAAAGTGTCTAACTTTTCTTTTAAATGGACAACAATTTAAGTTAAAAGAACAACTGACATATGGAAAACCGACCAAACGCATTCGGATTCTATTGAAACTTTAGTAAAACGATCCATAGGTCATATTTGACGTGTACGAGTCAACCCCGCCTCAATCCGAGGGACGTTGTGGCCAGGACCACTCAAAGTTTGTCACTTTTCTTTGAAATGGACAACGGTTTAAGTTAAAACAAAAACTGACATACGGAAAACCAGCCAAACGCATTCGGATTCTGTTGAAACTTTAGGAAAACGATCCATGGGTCATATGTGACGTGTACGAGTCAACCCCGCCTCAATCTGAGGGCTGGTGTAGACAGGACCACTCAAAGTTTGTCACTTTTCTTTGAAATGGACAACGGTTTAAGTTAAAACAACAACTGACATACAGAAAACCAACCAAACGCATTAGGATTCTGTTGAAACTTTAGGAAAACGATCCATGGGTCATATGTGATGTGTACGAGTCAACCCCACCTCAATCTGAGGGCCGGTGTGGCCAGGACCACTCAAAGTTTGTCACTTTTCTTTGAAATGGACAACGGTTTAAGTTAAAACAACAACTAACATACGGAAAACCAACCAAACACATTCGGATTCTGTTGAAACTTTAGGAAAACGATCCATGGGTCATTTGTGACGTGTACGATTCAACCCCGCATCAATCCAAGGTGCGGTGTGGCCGGAACCACCCAAAGTGTCTAACTTTTCTTTGAAATGGACAACAATTTAAGTTAAAAGAACAACTGACATACGGAAAACCGACCAAACGCATTCGGATTCTGTTGAAACTTTAGGAAAACAATACATGGGTCATATGTGACGTGTATGAGTCAACCCCGCCTCAATCCTAGGTGCAGTGTGACCGGTACCACTCAAAATGTCTAACTTTTCTTTGAAATGAACACCAGTTTAAGTTAAAACAACAACTGACATACCGAAAACCAACCAAACGCATTCAGATTCTGTTGAAACTGTAGGACAACGATTCATGGGTCATATGTGATGTGTACGAGTCAACCCCGCCTCAATCCGAGGGCCGGTGTGGCCGGTACCACTCAAAGTGTCTTTATTTTGTTTAAAATGGATGCGCTTTTAAGTAAAATAAACGACATACGGAAAACCGACCAAACACTTTCGGATTCTGTTGAAACTTTAAGAAAATGATTTATGGGTCATTTTTGACGTGTACAAGTCAACCCCACCTCAATCTGAGGCGCGGTGTGGCTGACACCACTCAAAGTGTCTAACTTTTATTTGAAATGGACAGGATTTTAAGTGAAAACAACAAATTCCATACAGAAAACCGACCAAACGCATTCGGATTCTGTTGAAACTTTAGGTAAAAAATCCATGGGTCATATGTGACGTGTACGAGTCAACCCCGCCTCAATATGAGGGCTTGTGTGGCCGAGACCACTCAAATTTTGTCACTTTTCTTTGAAATGGACAACGGTTTAAGTTAAAACAACAACTGACATACGGAAAACGGACCAAAGGCATTCGGATACTGTTTATACTTTAGGACATGTATCCATGGGTCATATGCTACGTGTACGAGTCAACCCCTCCTCAATCCGAGGGCCGGTGTGGCCAGGACCACTCAAAGTGTCTTTCTTTTGTTTAAAATGGATGTGCTTTTAAGTAAAAAAAAACACATACGGAAAACTGACCAAACACATTCGGATACTGTTGATACTTTAGGACATGTATCCATTGGTCATTTTTGACGTGTACGAGTCAACCCCGCCTCAATCCGAGGTGCGGTGTGGCTGACACCACTCAAAGTGTCTTTCTTTTGTTTAAAATGGATGCTCTTTTAAGTAAAAAAAACGACATACGGAAAACCGACCAAACGCTTTCGGATTCTATTGAAACTTTAGGACAATGATCCATGGGTCATTTGTGACGTGTACGAGTCAACCCCGCCTCAATCTGAGACGTGGTGTGGTCGGCACCACTCAAAGTGTTTCACTTTTCTTTGAAATGGAAAACAGTTTAAGTTAAAACAACAACTGACATACGGAAAATAGACCAAAGGCATTCGGATAATGTTGATACTTTTGGACATGTATCCATGGGTCATTTGTGATGTGTACGAGTCAACTCTGCCTCAATCCGAGGCGCGGTGTGGACGACACCACTCAATGTATCTCTTTTATTTCAAAAGGAAATCATTTTAAGTGAATACAACTGAAATTTACACTCATCAACGACTCTTTTTCATGAGTTTGGTAGTTTCACTCATGGGGTCATAAGTGACAAGACTCCTAAGAAAATATCTTTTCACCATATTTTATAAACAATACAAGTTCAATGCAAAATTCATCACAAATCATTACATACCCAAACCTAGTATCACAAAAAAAAATGGGATTTGAGTCAATTTGAATGTCTTATTCAACTCTAATAGATATTTATCAAACTATTCTGCCTATTAGAATTTGATGGGTGAGGTGAATTACCACCGGAAGATTGTTGTCATGTGTTTTTTTGGGATATTTTATGTGTTTTTTATACTGTTTGAAGTTTTTATGTGGATTTTGTGATATTTTTTATGCAGGTGTATAGTGGAGGGTATACTGAGGGCTGTTGTGCACTGTTTTTTTATGCAGGTGTAGCTTCTGGGGGGGCTTCTGGGTGCTGCTGTGCAGCAGTTTGGGGAAACAATTTACCAACGGTTCAGAACCGTTGGTAAATTGTTTTCCAGATATCTGGAAGAACTTATACCAATGGTTCATAACCGTTGGTAAATTGTTTTCCAGATTTCTCAGAACCTATACCAACGGTTTAAATGAAACCATTGGTAAAGGGCTTTCCCCACGCCTTACTGGCCAACGGTTTGGAAAACTGTTGGTATACCCTATACCAACGGTTTTCCAGCCTATAGAAACGGTTATAAACTGTTGGTATAGCCTACTTTTACAGTAGTGTTTTACTATATAACAGTGAGGGTGTGATTTAAATTTTGAGTGGATCATGATTCTAAAAAATCATAATGGTTAATTTCTACAGGAAATTGAAAAAGAGTGACACCAATTCATCTAATCACATTGTCAAGCATGTCAAATTAGATACTTATATTTTTTTTAGAATTTCTACAGTATAGAAGGAACCCTAGGTTATTTCTCAATAGTTCCATGGATCAATAATTTAATTTTATTATATTTTTATGAAATATAGATTTATTTTAATATTTTTGGAGATATTTTATTTTAAAACAAAAAATTGAAACTATGTTACTAAGTGATAGAAACTAGTTGGAGAAATTGTGATCAACCCAGGTGAGTGTCCCTCAATGCCCAACATCATCGCTCTCGAGGTAAATGGTAAAGATTATTGATTTATTGATTTATTGATTTATACATATTGAAACCAATATGGTATTTGAGTTTTTAATATTTTAACACTTAGAATTTGATTGATCATTGTTATTTATTACTAAAAACCGCTCAAAATTAAAAAAAAAATTGTGTTGATGTAAGAACCGAACTCAATCAATGAATCACATAAACAACATGATTATATGGCTAGATATAGGTCTATGTTATAATTTTTCTCAATAAAAAACATGAATATTCAAGGGTTTTATCTTATAGATTTCATTAAATGGTGAAATCTATTAGAACATTCATGAAAGGGAAGGGGTGATGTAAAGACCTGTAAATTTCAAGGAAAATTTTCTCTTAATTTCTTTGGGATTTTACGAGTACGTCGTTTCTGACGGCACCTGATTCTGAGGCCCGGTGTGCCCGAAATCAAATTCTGAAGTTTAGCTTAGGTTTGTTCAGTGAACGAACGAGCGGGTTTTTCTAACTTTTAAATCGGTGCTCAGAATCAAAATTTGAGGGCACCGATGAAATCGCAGCGCCAGTATTTGCTTAAGAAGACCTTTACTGGAGTTTCTTTTTCTTGGGAGGAGTTGTTAAAAATTAGGGAATTAAATGTTAGGTAAAATAAATTGTGTGCAAATTTATTTTATCCATGGTAATTTAATTCTCTCATGGGAAGTTGTTTGTGGGGCCCACAACCACCCAAATTCCCATGTGAGGTTATGAGGGAGGTGGGTCCCACACGAGCCCCCATCTTCTCATATTCCCTAACTCCTCTAATCTCCCACTTAAGTGTATAACCCTTAAAACTTCCCATTAATTTGTGACCTTCCCTCTCCCCACATTTATTCAATTCCAACTCTTTAATTTAATTAAGTGAGTTATGTATTTCGAAATTTGTAATTTTGAAAGGCATGACTTAAGATAATAAAATGAGAGGGATCTTATTTTATTAGGTTGGTTTGTGGTGTAAGGGGATTGGGAGAAGAAAACTCTAAGTCGGAATAACTTTATCTTCTTCACAAAGAACGCCAAGACTTCGACGAAGGACGTCGTCACCGCAAGGAGAGATCAATATGCCGTCTCTTCTCCTCTCTGCTGCTGGTGTGTGACACCTTTCTTGAAGAACGACGATGCGCCCTCTTTCGATCTTCTTCCCGCGTCAAAGGAAGGGAGACGCCGCTTCTCCTCGGATGTTCTCCATCGACGCATACAGAGCCTCACCCCGCGATGCCGTCTTCCATGACGCAAGCTTCCGTGAACTTTTTCGAGGTAGGGGTTGATTTTACATTCAGGTTTATTTTGACGTCTGTCGTTATTAATTGGCCGCCTGTTATCAATTTAACTGGAGTTGGTCGGACCGCACAAACACGGCCGATCCTCCTCCCCTTTGATTGTTGATCACCGTCGTGGTTTGGAATGGAGGCAACGCGGTGCAACAACACCGCACGGGAACGAGGAAAACCACGGAGAAAGAGCATGGCGCCATCCCGCCGCGCCGGTGAAGCCGAAGGAAGCCGTGGACAAGGGCGGTCCGCGGCGAAGGGGTGCGGCGCCGTCGCGTTGTGCTGGTCGGACAAGGGTTGCGGCGGTGCATAGGAGGGCGGCCGGATCCGCTGGCCGCCGGCGCTTCGGAAGGCGGGACCCGCGGGGGTCCCACGGCGGCACACTGGCCGGCCAACATTGTTGGTCGTTCGGGAAGTCTAGGGGTTGTAACCCCCGGTGGAAGACAGGGGCGGGCCCCTCCATGTGAGGGCCGCCATTTCAAAATGAGGGGGCAGCGCCCCCCCCCCCCCCCCCCTTCCGCGTCCGCTCAGCGCGCGGGCGCCCGCCCAGGGCCGGACCGGTCGCGCTGGCCCCTAAGTCGGGTCGGGCCGCACCGGCTGGGCCGAGCCACGCCAGCTGGGCCGGACCTGAACCCTGAATGGGTCGACCTGATTTAGGCTAACCCAGGGGGTATTGGGTCGGGTCGGACCGGGCCCAAACCCCCTGTTTCCGGATAGATCCGTTAAAACGCTCAAAGCTTGGGCTATGGACCTCCGATCGACGCACTGTCAGTTTCATAGTGATACTTGGATCGAGACGGTCATTTCAGTATATTACAATAATGGTTTTGGAGAACTTTGGGTATGGCTGGATTGGTTCTAACACGAAACCAACCGGGCTCTTGGAGCAGAAACGCTTATAACTTGAGCTCCGGACATCCGATTGACATGTCATCGACTTTGATGGATTCCTCTTAGTGAGACGGTTCTTTTGGATTACTTTTCTTGAGGTTTGGACATAGCTAGAGTATGGTCAGGTTGGTTTTAGCTTAAAAACCAACCGGGTCCCTCGGACGAAAAGGCCAATAACTCTCAGACCGGGCGTCCGATTGACGCACCGTCTGTCGCGTTGAGTTCCTTTTGACGAGACGAAACTTTTGGATACATCAACTCTGGACTTCATGTCAGTTGATGTATCGAACCCCCTTGGCTCATGGAGCAGACCCTCCCAGAATCGAGCATGCTGTGTACGGGAACCCTAGAGCTGGCTGTGACTGTGACGACGATGACGACTGTACTGGGATCCTCCGTGGGTTCGGCAGCGACGATGACCATACTGGAATCCTCTGTGGGTTCGACGACGATGACTACTATTCTTATATCCTATGTGGGTCTGGCAGTACTTGACTACCGTTCTTGTATCCTATGTGGGTTCGGTAGTATTTGACTATGTACTTGTATCCTATTTGGGTCCGGCAGAGTAGCTGCTCTTGTATCCTTTGTGGGTCTGACAGCTTAGTTGGTCTTGTATCCTTTGTGGGTCTGATAGATTAGATGAATTAGTGGATACATCTAATAATCTCTATCACCTTACAAAGAAGTATAACTGTGTGATCTGAGTCTTGACTTTCAATCATTATCTTCGATATGATTGACTTACTATCCTGTGTGGATTGGGTTGTGCTTTCCTGTGTGGTTTGGGTGGTACTATGCTGTGTGGACTAGATCAAACTTGGGCTCGGATGTTGGAGCTGAACTGGAATTAATGACTTAGGTATATGTATGGGAATATACCTAAGTATATTTGTTTGTTACTTTGTGATTGTAACTTTCCTTTGTGGTTTATCCTTCGTGGATTCTGGGAGACCTTCGGGGGTCTCGGGGTCCCTACTGAGAAGCGTATACTCACCCCTACATGGGATATGCCCGCACTACGTTGTGTTGGATGCAGACGACGGACATCATAGATCAAGGTGGGAGCTCATGGAGTTGGACGGTACCTAGAGGTGGATCACTAGACAGGACGTACACGGAGCAGACAGCCGGAGCCGAGGAGCAGAGGAGACTATCTATACCCACCCTTCAGGTGGGATTCCCAGACGGCAGCTGGGACTCGCTTCTTTACTTTTCAGTTGTACTTTACTTTCAGTTGGGTTTGTATTCTGGCCCATTTACTTTTCAGCACTTACTTTTGTACTCAGTTTACTTAGTGTTTACTCGCCTTTCATACTCTGTGGTGTTTGTTTACTTTATAAAGGAAATTCCTTCCCTTTTTTGGAATTTACGCCTTTGGTGCTAGTCATCAGCCCCTGGCCTATGGAAGACGAGCTTGGGGTAGTCACGGCACGGGCCCCGGGGACAGTTCGTGACAAATTGGTATCAAAGGAGTTCGGTTCTACCACAGAACTAAGGACTCTGATCTTTCTTCTATGTGAAGAAATAGTGTTAAGGGTATTGAGTGTGGTTATCAGTCCAGGGAGTCCAGTGTTGGTGTGGCGGCTGACGTATCCATACACCAGGACCCTGAGTTCTGATTTCCGACTCAATGCACGAAAACATTGATTGCATGTGTGTTTCAAAAGTTTTCTTTATGATTACTTTGTGTTAGCTCACCAGGTATATTGTATTGACCGTGGCGCACCTATTTCTTTTTAGGATGGCCCCACGACGGCAACCAGTTAGGGTTCTGAGTTTTGTGCGAGACGTCAGCCCACCGAGCGACGAGGCCTCGGCGTAGGGCCCTATTACAGAGGAGGCATCGGCGGTACCTCTACCCACCAAGCCACCTATTCCACCAGCCCCAGCCGTTGAGAGTGCATGTCGCCTTAGTGCACTGCACGAGTTTTAGCGTCAGATACCGCACAGGTTCTGCGGGAAGACAGACCCTCAGGCAGCCGAGGATTGGCTGGAGGTTATTGTACGAGTTTTCAGGTTAGTGGGAACACCAGCTGACCTCATGGTGATCCCTGCAGCGAGTCTCATACACGTAGCAGCAGGTAGATGGTGGAGCCTGATGCTCGAGGTGCACGACGAGGAATCTCTTCTTTGGTTGGACTTCGAGAGCCTCTTCCGCTCGAAGTTCGTACCAGCCACCCTCCGAGCGGTGCGCATTCAGGAGTTGCTATAACTACGGCAGGGCAGCATGACGGTAACCCAGTACACGGCCAGGTTTACCGACCTCTCGCGCTATTCCATGGACATGGTATGGGACCCATTCTTCTGGTCCTGGACCTTTGAGAAGGGACTAAGGCATGAGATCAGGGCATCGATGATCTCCCTCGGCATTCTGACACAGGCAAGAGTACCGAAGCGAGCCCTTCTTGTGGAGAGCTTTCTTGCTGAGCCTACACCAGCAGCGTGACCTACCGCAGGGCAGCACGTAGTGGAGTCTTCTACAGCTGGCAGTCGACAGATGTCACAGGGGTCCAAGCGGACCAGACCATTGGGTGGACGACCTCAGGACATTGGTTTAGATGTGCGGGGCACACGCAGTAAAGCCAGCCATACGAGTGGCAGACAGTGTTATGCATGTGGCGGGCAGGGCCACATGGCTCGTGACTGCCCGACCCACCATGAAGAGGAGCAGTAGACGGTTGAGGGACCACCCAGGAAGAGGCTCGACCGTGGTGGTCCGTAGGGAGCAGGCGGACATGGCAGAGGAGCTGGTCGAGCAGCCGGTGGTGGACGACGTTTCGAGGCTCTACCACCATCACCACCAGGAGGTCCACCCCGACCATAGGGAACAGGTGGACAGGGGAGAGCACAGCTTCAGGTAGCTGAAGCTTATGATCATGGAGCTCTGGAAGCGGGTAGACAAGAGCGGGACTAGCTCCTGGCATGGAGGCCTTTTTCCATAATGATTCTAGCTTCATTGAAATCGTTGTTTGTGTTGCTTTGTGAATTTGTACTTTGAGTTGCAGTAATAAAAGACACTTGCAATAGTGACGTTTGTTTTCTTGTCATTTGTATGATGATACTAAGAGGTTCTGGTTAAAAAACCATTGACTTGACCCTCACATACGAGATTCCTACTGGAGGAGACCCAGCGACCACACACTGATGTCGACAATGTGACTCAACCCTTGGAGGTGAGAGTAATGTTTGGATCTCTTGGTAGAAGCGTCGAGGCCTTACGACATCATCCAAGGCACGAATTACAACTGTTCATGTTAGGATTGACTATATTAGTAAAGGAACGTGGTTTATCCAAGGAATGAGACCGAATTTCTCTTTTCGGAAAAGGAGAAATATTTGCAGCTTTGCAGAACATTAACGAAGAAGGGGCAACCCTTCGTGTGGTCAGATAGATGTCAGCAGAGCTTCCAGGATCTGAGACAGAGATTGACCAGTGCACCCATCTTGAGGCTACCGGAGGAGGGAGTAGGGTACGTATTCTACTGCAATGCATCAGGGACCGAACTCGGGTGTGTCCTGATGCAGGAGAAAGCAGTGATCGCCTATAGATCACGATAGTTGTGGAAGCATGAGCAGAACTACGCTACCCATGACCTGGAGTTAGTAGCAGTGGTCTTCACCTTGAAGATGTGGTGGCAATATCTGATGGTTGAGCTCTTTACAGTCTATTCTGACCACCAGAGTCTCAGGTACATCTTCTCGCAGAAGGACCTGAACCTGAGATAGCGGTGATGGCTCAAGTTCCTCCAGGACTATGACTTTGAGATAGTCTATACTCCTAGAAAAGGGAATTTAGTAGCCGATTCTCTTAGCAGGAGGACGGGCATTCATCTACTTGGAGAGGCAACAGAGCAGCTAGCCGCGTTGCAGATATCCTTTGTGGATAGAGATGGAACAGCCTTTCTACAGTCGCTCAGAGTCACAACTCCACTTCTCCAGTGGGTCAGGGAGGCACAGCGTGGGGATGTTGACTATGAGATGTGGTGTGCACATATTTCCACAGGACAGACACCTGATGGATTCTCGGTAGGAGGATAGCACGCCGTTCTTTTCAGAGGACGTACCATGGTACCAGCTGCTTTACAGAAGGAGGTGCTGAGAGAGTTCCACACTTCCCCTTTGGCGGTACATCCAGGGGTAGCGAAGATGTATCAGGATCTCAGACGACAGCACTGGTGGCCGGGTATGAAGAAGGTTGTGGTAGAGTTCGTTTCTCGATGTCTCACCTGCTAGCAGGTGATGGCGGAGCACTAGGTACCAGTAGGCTTGGTACAGCCCTTGGAGGTCCCGGAGTGGAAGTGGGACGGGATATCTATGGATTTCATTACTGGACTACCATGTACTTCTAGAGGTCATGACTCCATTTGGGTGATTGTCGACCGACTCACCAAGTCGGCCCACTTCTTACCCATCAGAGAGCAGGGCTCATTGGAGAGCTTGGGACACCTCTACATTTAGGAGATCGTACAGCTTCATGGTGTGCCATCATCTATCGTCTTTGATCGAGATGCTCTCTTTACTTCCTGGCTTTGGAAGGGGTTACAAGAGGCATTTGAGACGCAGCTACGTCTGAGCACCGCCTTTCACCCTCAGACGGATGGTCAGACGGGGAGGACCATTCAGACTCTCGACGACATGTTCCGTGCATGTGTCCTTGACTTTGGTCGTAGCTGGGAGAATCACCTACCCTTGGTAGAGTTTGCGTACAACAACAACTACCACTCCACCATCGAGACGACATCATACGAGGCATTGTATGGCCGACCTTGCAGATCACCGTTGTGCTGGACAGACCCTGGGGATTCAACACTTGTGGGACCAGAGATGGTCCAGGCCACGACAGAGAAGGTCCAGGTCATCCAGGAGCAGATGAGGTAGCTCAGATCCAACAGAAGTCTTATGCTGATAGGAGGCAGAGACCACTAGAGTTCGAAGATGGCGACCACATTTTCATATGGGTCTCACCTCGACGTGGATTATGGAGGTTTGGTCGGGGCGGCAAGTTATCTCCACGCTTAATTGGACCATTCCAGGTTCTCAGCAGGATAGGCGAGGTGGATTATCGCCTGGCTCTACCACCTCAGTTGCACCAGGTGTATAATGTCTTCCATGTATCTCAACTGAGGAGATATGTGCACGACCCGACGCATATCATCAACCATGGGGAGCTGGACATTGATGATGGGGCGACTTTTGCAGAGGTCCCAATGGAGATTGAGGATCGACAGAAGCGGGTCCTACGTGGGTGTTTGATTCCTCTAGTGCACATCAAGTGGCAGCATAGTAACCTCCAGGAGAGCACTTGGGAGCGGGAGGCTCAGATGCTTGCACAGTACCCTCATTTGTTCCCCTAGTTTGTGATGTATCTTTACGGGGACATAAATCCCTATGGTGGGAGTAATGTAAAGACCTGTAAATTTCAAGGAAAATTTTTTCTTAATTTCTTTTGGATTTTATGAGTACGCAGTTTCTGACGGCACCTGATTCTGAGGCCCGGTGTGCCCAGAATCAAATTCCGAAGTTTAGCTCAGGTACGTTCAGTGAACGAATGAGCGTGTTTTACTAACTTTTGAACCAGTGCTCGGAATCAAAATCTGAGGGCACCGATGAAACCGCAGCGCCGGTATTTGCTTAAGAAGACCTTTACTGGAGTTTTGTTTGCTTGGGAGGAGTTGTTAAATATTAGGGAATTAAATGTTAGGTAAAATAAATTGTGTGCAAATTTATTTTATCCATGGTAATTTAATTCTCTCATGGGAAGTTGTTGGTCGGGCCCACAACCACCCAACTTCCCATGTGAGGTTATGAGGGCGGTGGGTGCCACACGAGCCCCGATCTTCTCATATTCCCTAACTCCTCTAATCTCCCACTTAAGTGTGTAACCCTTAAAACTTCCCATTAATTTGTGACCTTCCCTCTCCCTACATTTATTCAATGCCAACTCTTTAATTTAATTAAGTGAGTTATGTATTTTAAAATTTGTAATTTTGAAATGCATGACTTAAGATAATAAAATGAGAGGAATCTTATCTTATTAGGTTGGTTTGTGGTGTAAGGGGATTGGGAGAAGAAAACACTAAGTCGAAAGAACTTCATCTTCTTCGCGAAGAACGCCAAGACTTCGATGAAGGACGCCGTCACCGCAAGGAGAGATTGACGTGTCGTCTCTTCTCCTCTCCGCAACCGGTGTGTGACGCCTTTCCCGAATAACGATGACGCACCCTCTTTTGATCTTCTTCCCGCATCAAAGGATGGGAGACGCCTCTTCTCCTCGGATGTTCTCCATCGACGCATATGAAGCCTCACCCCGCGACGTCGTCTTCCGCGACGCAAGCTTCCGTGAACTTCTTCAAGGTAGGGGTTGATTTTACATTCGGGTTTATTTTGACATTCGTCGTTATTAATTGGCCGTCTATTATCAATTTAACAGGAGGAGGTCGGACCGCACAAACATGGCCGATCCTCCTCCCCTTTGATTGTTGATCACTGTCGTGGTTTGGAACAAAGGCGGCGCGGTGCAACAACACTGCACGGGAATGAGGAAAACCGCGAAGAAGGAGCGTGGCGCCATCACGCCGCACTTTTGAAGCCGAAGGAAGCCACGGCCAAGAGTGGGCCATGGCAGAGGGGCGCGGCGCCGTCGCTCCACGCCGGTCGGACAAGGGTCGTGGCCTAAGGCTGCGGCGGTGCAGAGGTGGGTGGCCGGATCCGCCAGCCGCCGACGCTTCGGAAGGCAGGACCCGCGGCAGCACACCGGCCGGCCAACATGGTCGGCCGTTCGGGAAGTCCGGGGGTTGTAACCCCCGATGGCAGACAGGGGCGGGCCCCTCCATGTAGGGTTGCCGTTTCAAAATGAGGGGCAGCGCCCCCCCCCCCCCCCCCCCTTCCGCGTCCGTTCAGCGCGCGGGTGCCCGCATAGGGCCAGACTGGCCGCACCGGGCCGGACCTCCCACGACGGGCTACACCGGGCCAGACCGCCCGCACCGGGACGGACCGCCCACGCCGGGCCGGACCGCCCGCGCCGGGCTGGACCTCCCGCGCCGGGCCGGACCGCCCACGCCTGGCCGGACCGCCCACGCCGGGCCGGGCCATGCTAGCCAGGTTGGGCTGCTCCAACCGGGCCGTACCCGGACCCAGGATGGGTCGACCCGGTTTGGGCCAACCAAGGGGGTATTGGGCCAGGTCGGACCGGGCCCAAACCCCTTGTTTCCGGACAGATCCGTTCAAACTCCCATAACTTGGGCTACGGACCTCTGATCGATGCACCGTTAGTTGCGTAGTTATCCTTGGATCGAGATGGTTGTTTCAGTATATTACACTCAGGGTTTTGGAGAACTATGGGTATGGAAGGGTTGGTTCGAACACGAAACCAATCGGGCCCTCGGAGCAGAAACACTTATAAATTGAGCTTCGGACGTCCGATTGATGTGTCGTCGACTTTGATGGATTCCTATTAGTGAGAAGGTTCTTTTGGCTTACTCCTATTGAGGTTTTTATGAAACTGGAGTATGGTCGGGTTGGTTTTAGCTTAAAAACCTATCGCGCCCCTGGGACGAAAAAGCCAATAACTCTCAGATTGGGCATCTGATTGACGCGTCGTCTGTCGCGTTGAGTTCCTTTTGACGAGATGGAACTTTGGGATACATCAACTTTGGACTTCGTATCAGTTGATTTATCGACCCCCCTTGGCTCGTGGAGCAGACCCTCCCGGAATCGATCATGCTCTGTGCGGGAACCCTAGAGTTGGTTGCGACTGTGACGACGATGAAGACTGTACTAGGATCCTCCGTGGGTTCAGAAGTGACGATGACCGTACTAAAATCCTCTGTGAGTTTGATGGCGATGACTACTATTCTTGTATCCTATGTGGGTCTGGTAGTACTTGACTACTGTTCTTGTATCCTATGTGGGTCCGGCAGTATTTGACTACGTACTTGTATCCTATGTGGGTCTGGCAGAGTAGCTGGTCTTGTTTCCTTTGTGGGTCTGACAGCTTAGCTGGTCTTGTATCCTATGTGGGTCTGACAGCTTAGATGAATTAGTGGCTACATCTGATCATCTCTATCACCTTACGAAGAAGTATACCTGTGTAAGCTGAGTCTTGACTTTCAATCATTATCTTCGATATGATTGACTTACTATCCTGTGTGGATTGGGTTGTGCTTTCCTGTGTGGATTGGGTGGTACTATCCTGTGTGGACTAGATCGATCTTGGGCTCAGATGTTGGAGCCGAACTGGAATTAATGACTTAGGTATATGTATGGTCATATACCTAAGTAGAGTTGGTTTTTACTTCGTGATTGTAACTTTCCTTTGTGGTTTATCCTTTGTGGATTTTGGGAGACCTTCGGGGGTCTCGGGGTCCCTACTGAGTAGTGTATACTCACCCCTGCATGGTCTATGCCCGCACTATGTTGTGTTGGATGCAGACGACGGACAGCGCTGATCGAGGTGGGAGCTCGTAGAGCTGGATGGTACCTGGAGGTGGATCACTGTATGGGACGTACACGGAGCGGATAGCCGGAGCCGAGGAGCAGAGGAGACTATATGTACCCACCCTTCAGGTGGGATTCCCAGAGGACAGCTCGGACTCGCTGCTTTACTTTTTAGTTGTGCTTTACTTTCAATTGGGTTTGTATTCTGGCCCATTTACTTTTCAACACTTAATTTTGTACTCAGTTTACTAAGTGTTTACTCAGCTTGCGTACTTTGTGGTGTTTGTTTACTTTATAAAGGCAATGCCATCCCTTTTTTTCAGGATTTACGCCTTTGGTGCTAGTCGCTATCCCCTGGCCTATGGAAGGCGGTCTTGGGAAGGTCCTTTTGTTATTACTAATGTTTACCCATTTGGTGCAGTGCATGTCCAAGACCCTCTTCCAAAAGGACATTCACGGTTAATGGACATAGGTTAAAGCATCACCATGAGAGGATGCACAATCCTATATCAACATCAACTTCCAATGGATCCCCAAATTCTCCAGTTGACCCACCACTAGATGGAAATGGTGACCCGCCAAATCCAAACCAGGGGCACCTATTTCCCTTTAACTCTCTCTTTATCTATCTTCCTCCCTCTACCTCTTTCTTCTTCCTCCTCTGTCTTTAATTTTTTTACCACTTTCTTTGTCAAAACCTTTATTTTTCTAATTCTCTTTTTTGTGAGTGTGTATTTATTAAAAACTAAAAAAACTAACAAAAAATAATCATAACAAAAAAATATACAAAAAAATCAAGAGTCATGCTTACTCACCATCGAGTTTTAAAATTTTGTCCACCATTTTGGGGAGTTAACAGACATATTTTCATCTCAAAATTTTTTTATTTTCATCGTGACTTTGGATAAAGAATTTTGTGTCAAAATTAACAAATTTTGAATGCTCAATTTTTGATTTGGATAATGATTGTCCCAAACCGTGAGGAACAACATTTTCTTTCATACCAAGCCCACCAATGTCCATATTTTCAAAATGTGTGTTTTCACCCCCATTTGTGAGTCTTGAGTTTATGGACCTTCGAGCTGAATTTCCTACCTTAGTGTGTATTAATATGATATAGGTATTTTCTGAACCACATGAGAATCACAATAGCCAAATAGCCTCCCATTTACCTTACATTGATCCTCCTTTTGAAAGCCCCTTTGAGCCTATGAAAACCTTTTCTTTGATAGCCACATTACAAGCCCAATACCTTTTCCCACCCAATATCAACATGGATTTTCATTGCATAATTTTTTGAAATTTAAGTGTGGGGGGAATGGATTTCATTTTTTGGGTACCCTATTATTGATTTTCAATGAGTTATCATCTTCTTGAGGGAAAGAATCCATTTTAGTGTGGGGGAGAGGTTGTCATTCAGTGTGTTTTAGGGAATGTAATGTACTTCCATTTATGTAATTTTTTAAATGTTATTGGCATGTGTTCAAAAAAAATAAAAAATGATCAAAAAAAAAAAAAAATTGAAAAAATGGGTTGTGTCTTGGGTAGTTCAAAAATCACTCTTACTCAACCTTTGATCTTATTATAACTATTACAATTAGTTTCGTGAGGAGATCAAACATGGGTTGGGATATGAGTGTGAGATCTGTTTCAAGGTCAACTTTCGAAAAAAACAAATAAAAAAAAGGAAAATAAAAAAAAGAACACTTGCATTATATTCTTATTGGGAGAAGTTTTGTGTTTTTTAAATATTCCATCTTCTCATTACCTTCATATTTTCTTCCTCTATTGTGTCTTTCTTCACACAATCATTCCCTTATAAATATGTGTTTTCATTTCCTTCCATGTTTTATTTCAAAAAAAATGTGCACTGCTTTTTCTATGTTGGTGTTTTAACCCTCTTCTTCTCTATCATGTACATTATATTCCTACCATCCCATAGCCACATAAAAACCCCTTAAAAATACCTCTTTATTCTTGTGCACTTTGGATAGGTATTGGAAGCTAAGATCTCTTTCATACTCTAATATTTTCACTTTTGGTTGGTGAAAGAGTGAACCTCCACAAATGAATTTTATCATCTTGAGAGGTGTGAGTTTTGAGTGTCCACATTTTCCATTTCTAAATTTTAGCATGAAAAAATTAATTAGTTTTGGAACATTGTTTCTATAACAACTTGTGGTGGAATTAAAAATGGATGAGTGAAATAGTCTAAACCTCCCCTGATTGGAGAAAACAAAATTTTAATATTTCTTGGTGAGTGAAAATGATTTTGTCATGTTTTTATATTTGTTGCACATGAGGACATGTACAAGACTAAGTGTGTGGGAGTTTATGTTATTAATATTTTCATGACTTATTATATACTCCCTTTACTGATTTTATATGAAATCTGCATAATGTGTGTAAAATATTAATGTTTTAATACTAAGTATAATTTTTGAGCATTTATAGAAGTAGTCCAATTAAGTCAGTTTAATATTTTATTTATAAATATCACCCTAATAATCCAAATAGTGTGATTATTGTTTCTTAGTGTTCATAATTCAATATAAAACATTTCATTAGAAGGGATAATGGGCCAATTCTTCCATTTGAAGGATCACATTTACCACACAAGATGACCCAAATAATTTGTGAAGAAACTGGACCAGCCAAGATGATTGAGTTACTAGTCTCACTCCCGAAGCCCATATTTTATGAAACTCCATCATGTGTTCTTGATTTTCCAAAATAATCATGGATAAAAATTTCAGGGTCCAACTCCAAAAAAAGGGGTCCAAATTAATCTTTGAAGTTTATCCCACCATTCTGGACGAGAATTAAAATCCTCACACTATTCATGACATATCTCATGATTTAATATTAAAATCGATCTGATATTTTTCAATGTGAAATAGGAGATATAGGCGGAAGACTTTTTTGAAGAAAGTATTCAGTTTTGAAGGCATATTCCTATTCATAAACCCTTTCATATTTTGAACTTCAAAAATACTAGATTCAAATGGACAGATTAAAATTGTTTAATCATCCGGCCATAACTTTGGCTACATAGGTCAAAATGCCTCAAAATTTTTAGAGTAGTCATCCAACATTATTTTCTACAACTTTGAAGAATGATATATCTCTATATTCTACTGTCTGGATGTCTAAATCATCAATCCAAATGGAGGTACATATTGGGAATGCAAACAGTCAACTTCCTTGGGCTATAAATACATCCCCCTCCACTCCTTGAAAGGGGTTGGAATTTCAGAAGAGAGGATATAATATTGGCATGACTAAAGACTTGAAAAAGGATTTGGATGACCTTCCATACTCAAGTTTTCACTTGAGAGACCTTTCCTCCTATCTTTGTTTTCATTTACTTTTATGTTCTTCACTATTGTAATTTTGTAAGTCCTTTCTTTTGTAATTCTATTTTAATGAAAATTTCTTCTTCAGTATCTATTATTCTCATCCACCTTATGTAGTTTAATATTAATGTTCTTAAAATAGTTTAAATTAAGTTGAATCCACTTCCCTTATTTTTCTTCCTCATTTAATCAAAAATCTGTTTTTAATTATCATCATTGTTTGTCTGTGTGTGTTCGACGTACCACTCTTTTCTAATCCCTTTTTTTTTCTTCTATTCTTAATTTATCATCATAATTATTATAACCAGACTATTAAACACCCAAATGTATGAGTAAATATCTCATTGGGGTGAGTCAAAATTTAGGTATGTTAAGTGATTGAGAGTATTTTCTCGATGAGTATTCGTTAATTTAACATTGTGTATGTTGGAATTAATATGTCATGGATTAATGAAATCTTTGGTTTAGAATGTGGTTTCCATGGATTATTGGAACCATAAATAAACTACCATAAACAAGTACTAATTGAGATTATAATCCTAGTTAATTTAAAGCTTGGATTAAAGATTTAATACTTAGGAATTCTAATCGACGTCAACTTGTGAAGTGGGTGTTAATTTAAATGCAATATAAAGAAAAGCTCAAGGATATCACAAGCTTAACTCCCTAATAATGAACTCACCTCAATCTTTATCAATTTGTTAAATCAATTATATCCAATCAATCATTTCAATTAAGCTCTGCAAACAAACCCCCCCTAATCAAAATACAATCAACTAAAAACAAACGACTATTACAAAGTATCATCGTCGAGGATTCGACTCGAGTGCTACTATACACTTTAGTAGAGCACCGAAACTTTGACCTATCGATAGGAGAAAATCAGCTGTGTGTTTAAAATGGCGTCATTTCCGGGGATGGTGATTTAAGTATTCATTATTTTCTGGTTATTGTAATAAAAAACCAAAAAAAACAAAATTTTAAAAAAATTGAAAAAACACAAACAAAAAACTCGTCTTCTCATAAAAATCATAAAAAAAAAAAAAAAAACCCATTTTCCTCTTTCTTTCAAAATCTCTCTGAATGTCTCGTAGCCTCCAAAACAATGCCATGGATTTTTTTGACCCTAAAATTGAGCGAACACTTCACCAACTTAGGAGGAACATAAAAGATAATCAAATAATTCAAGAACCAGTCCTTGTCCAACTAGTTTAATTAGAAATGGCCAATCCTAGGGAAAAAACCCTTAAAGAACTTGCTACCCCTAATATGAATTACCAACCACTTTGTATTCAATATCCAAACATATAATCTGACTTCGAACTCAAATTTAGTTTGATTCATCTTCTTCCTCATTTCCACGGGCTAGCCGGTGAGGATCCACATCTCCACCTTAAAGAGTTTCAAGTAGTGTGCTCTACCATGAAGCCTCAAGGGGTTTCTGAGGAACAAATAAAACTCTAGGAATTCCCTTTCTTCCTAGTTGACACTTCTAAGTCATGTCTTTACTACCTCCCTCCTAGTTCCATAACCACGTGGAATGACATGAAGCGACCTTTCTTAGAAAAATTCTTCCCTGCTTCTCGTACTGCTTCTATTCGAAAGGAAATAAGTGGTATTCGTTACTTCCCAAGTGAATCACTTCATGAGTACTGGGAGAGGTTCAAAAAGCTTGTTGCAACCTGCCCACATAACCAAATTCCTGACCAACTCTTGATCCAATACTTCTATGAGGGGTATTGGCAATGGAGAGAACCCTCATTGATGTCGCAATTGGCGGTGCTCTTGTTGATAAAACTCCTACAGCATCAAGAGATCTCATAAGTCACATGGGTGAAAACACACAAAAATTACATACTCGAGCACATGCTCAAGTCAAACAATCCCAATATAATCAATCAATCAAGCCTAAAAAGATGACCGAGTGGATGAGTGAAATTACAGGTATTGTGCGACAACTAGTTATGGCTACCAAATCCCCAACCTCATCTTCTTCGTTATCAATGTTTCCTGGACCTATTAAAAATTGCAGAATCTGCAACTCTCCATCTCATCCAACTGACACATGTCCACAACATCAAGAGGATTAATCTGATTCATCTGGACCAATGGAGCTCAATGCAGTATATGCTCAGCGGAACACCAACCCTCAACTATCAGGTTAGTTTGTTAGAAACTTCAACCAACCTCACTCTGATCCCTTCTCTTCTTCATATAACCAAGGCCTTAGGTATGGTAATCCCATATCTCATCCCCCTCAATTCCCTCCTCAAAACCCAAACCAGTTTCAATATGGTCAAGGTGTTGGTAACTTCCAACAACCTTATCCTTTTCTTCCTCAACCTCAAAGGAACAATCCTCCTCCTTGATTCCATTATCCTAGTGAGCCTTCCCAATTCCAAAACCAATAAAATCGCTTTACCAAGAACCAAAATCAAGGTAATACCAATTCGGGAAAAGCCTCTTCTTCCAAGAAACCATGGGAAAGTGCAGTGGAAGATCTTGCCTCCTTCACCCGTTCAAGCCTCAAGAACATTGAATCCCAAATTGGTCAACTGGCATCCCACCTTAGTTTGCAGCAATCATCCAATTCTTCCCAACTCCCAGCTCAACCATTACCCAACCCCAAGGGTAATGTAAGTGCAATTGCACTTAGATCAGGAAAAAAAATTTCTATGCCTCAAGATAAGTCCTTCAACCCTCCTTTGAATGTTGACCTAGAAAATGAAAAGAAAAAGAAACTTGAAAAGGAACCTGAATCCATTCCCTCATCTCTTTCAATTCCACTTAAGAAACCAATTCCTTTTCCTCAAGCTATTTCTAAGTCAAAGAAGTCTTTTGAACCTGATCCTGAAATGCTCGACATGTTTAGATGTTTTGAAGTCATCATTCCCCTCTTATATGACATAAAACAAATTCCTAAGTATGCCAAGTTTCTCAAGGAGTTGCGTACCCACAAGAGGAAACATAGGACCTTCGAAAATGTTTCCACCCAGCAGTCTATTCCCACAAAGTCCAAAGATCCAGGGACCTTTATAGTTCCATGCCAAATTGAAAGTTCCAACATTGATGATGCACTCATAAACCTAGGAGCCTCTATTAATGTCATGCCCAAATCCATATTCTCTAACCTTGGTCTAGGTCCCTTACACCAAATGGGTGTTTTCATTCAATTAGTCAATTGAAGCACAGCCAGTCCTAAGGGAATAATTGAGGATGTCCTAGTCCGAGTCAATGATCTTATCTTCCCTTCTGATTTCTATGTCCTTGACATGGAAGGTGAGACGAACTCTTCTCGATCTCCACTAATTCTAGGAAGACCATTCCTCATTACTTCTAGAACCAAGATTGATGTCCATTTAGGCATCTTATCCCTGGAATTCGGGGACCAACTGGTCAAGTTCAACATTTTCCAAGCCATGAGATACCCATATGAGGATCACTCTGCATTCTCAATCCATGCTTCTGAGGACACTTATAAGAGTCAATTGAACCCCAATCCTCCATGTTCTTCATGTTCTAATGAAAAAGGATCTTGTGAAATTTGCACCATGATTTACCAAGTCATAAATGGTGAAGTTGATGTGGACCTCTCATTCATAGACTCCAGAAATCTAGAGGAACTTGAAAACTATCTTGAATCCCAAATCAACTCTGATCTCTACTGCTCCACCTTGGATAGTATTAAAGAAAATGAATCTGAATCAACTGAAGTCCCTTCCTCCATTCCTGAGTTTTCTAACCCACAAATGAAAGATGAGACTGATCTGAAGCCTCTTCCTGAACACCTGAAATATGCATTCCTTTTCCATGATCAGTCTTATCCTGTCATTATCTCATCTTCACTTACCGAAACTGAGGAGTCCAAACTTATTCAGGTGTTAGAGGAAAACAAAAAGGCCTTAGGGTGGACCCTATATGACATACCAGGAATCAACCCTACTCTTTTCATGCATCACATACATATTGAGGAATCATCCAAACCAATTAGACAACCAGAAAGAAGACTCAATCCACTCATACTTGAGGTAGTTAGGGAAGAGATCAACAAGATTCTTTAAGCTGGTATTATCTACCCAATTTCTAATAGTTAATGGGTTAGTCCAATTCAAGTTGTACCTAAGAAGGGTGGGATAATTATTGTCACAAATGAACATGGAGAGGTAGTCACAACTCAAGTGAAAAACAAATGGTGTGTGTGCATTGACTATAGGAAATTGAATGTTGAAACAAGAAAAGATCACTACCCTCTTCCATTCCTTTATCAAATGCTATAAAGATTAGCCGAAAAGTCACACTATTGCTTTCTTAATGGATACACTGGCTATTTCCAAATCCCAATCACACCTCAAGACCAAGAAAAGAATATTTTCACATGCCCCTTTGGAACATATGCATATAGGAGAATGCCTTTTGGCCTTTGCAATGCTCCTGCAACATTCCAGAGGTGTATGATGAGTATCTTTTCTGAATTTATTGAACACTGCATGGAAGTCTTCATGGATAACTTTACCATTTATGGTGAGTCATTTGAATCATGCTTGAATTCACTCTCTCTAGTCCCTCAAAAGTGTTTCAAGTGCAACCTTGTGTTAAATTTTGAAAAATTTCACTTCATGGCTGAAAATGGGATTGTTCTAGGGCATATAGTTTCAAAAGATGGTATTAAAGTCGATATTACCAAAATTGAAGTGATCCAATCACTTATTCAACCCACTTATGTTCGAGACATCTGTTTATTTCTCAGTCATGCCAGTTTCTATCGGCGATACATCCATAACTTCAGTAAAATTTCCCTCCCACTCACTCGGTTGCTCCAAAATGATGTCCCTTTTTATTTCGATGAGGTTTTCAACAGATAATTTGTTGAACTAAAAACTTCTCTAACATTCGCCCCAATAATCTGACCCCCATATTGGTCCTTACCCTTTGAGTTGATGTGTGATGCTTCTGATAGATTTTTTGGGGTTGTTCTTGGTCAAAGAAAAGAAAATATTCCTTATGTCATCTATTATGCCTCAAAAACATTGTATGAAACTCAATCTCACTATACCGTCACTGAAAAAAAAACTTTTAGCAGTGGTTTTTGCCTTAGATAAATTATGGCCCTGTCTCTTAGGTTCCAAAATCATCATCTTCATAGACCATTCTTCTATAAAGTTCTTACTCAAGAAAAGTGATTCCAAATCGAGGCTAATAAGATGGATCCTAATGCTCTAAGATTTTGACCTTGAAATTAAAGATAGACCAGGAAAAGAAAACCATGTGGCTGATCACTTGAGTAGAATTTCTAATTCTTCTCATTCTAAAATCATTGATCCTGAATTCCCCACTGAGCACCTTTCAAATCTCACTCCAAAAATACCATGGTATTCCCCAATTGTAAATTACTTGGTGTCTAGTGTTTTTCCTGAAAATTTTTCAAAAGAACCGAAAATGAAGTAGAAAAGTGATTCAAAATACTATTTTTGGGATGAAAATAAACTTTGGAAAACTGGGGATGACATGGTAATAAGGTGATGTGTCGATGAAAATGAACATTCTTCCATCTTAGAATTCTGTCACTCAATGCCTGGCGGTGGCCACTTTGGACCACAAAGGACCTTTTGAAAGGTTCTAGACTCTAGATTCTTTTGTCCTTCACTCTTCAAGGACTCACATGAGTTCTGTTAGTCATGTCCCACTTGCCAAAAGTTTGGCACAATTTTCAAGAGAAATGAAATGCCCCAAAATCCTTTAATTTTCTGTGAGATCTTCGATGTTTGGGTCATCGATTTCATGGGACCATTTCCCCCTTCCAATGGATTATCATACATCCCTCTTTCAGTTGATTATGTTTCTAGGTGGGTCGAGGCCAAACCCAATAGAAAGGATGATTCACATACTGTTAGTGAGTTCCTAAAGACACACATCTTCCATAGATTTGGTATGCCTCATTCCTTGATAATTGACTTAGGAATCCATTTTTGTAATAAAACCATGGAATCTCTTTTGAAAAAGAATGGGGTTATACAAAAAAATTCAACTGCATATCACCCCCAAACAAATGGCATGAATGAACTATCTAATAGATAAGTGAAAAGAGTGCTTGAGAGAATTGTCAAACCCGCCAGAAAAGACTGGCCTGAAAGACTTGGTGAATCACTTTGGGCTTATCAAACTGCCTATAAAACACCCATTGGGATGTCTCCTTTTAGGCTAGTTTTTGGTAAAGCATATCATTTTCCAGTTGAAATCAAACATAAGACATTTTGGGAAGTGAAAACTTGTAATTTTGATCTTGAAAAATCTGGTGAAGAAATATTGTTACAATTGGATTAAATGGATGAGCTTCGACTTGATTCTTATGAAAATTGTATTCTCTACAAAGAAAAATCCAAGGCACATGATAAACACATCCTGAAAAAGGTATTTCATGAAGGTGAAAAGGTAATTATCTTCAATTCTAGATTTCTTCTTCACCCAGGTAATCTTAATTCTCTTTGGGAAGGTCCATTTGTTATTACTAATGTTTACCCATTTGGTGTAGTGCAAGTCCAAGACCCCTCTTCCAAAAGGACATTCACGGTTAATGGACATCGGTTAAAGCATCACCATGAGAGGATGCACAATCCTGGATCAACATCAACTTCCAATGGATCCCCAAATTCTCCAGTCGACCCACCAATAGATGGAGATGGTGACCCGCCAAATCCAAACCAGGGGCACCTCTTTCCCTTTAACTCTCTCTTTATCTATCTTCCTCCCTCTACCTCTTTCTTCTTCCTCCTCTGTCTTTAATTTTTTTTACCACTTTCTTTTTCAAAACCTTTATTTTTCTATTTCTCTTTTGTGGGAGTGTGTCTTTATTAAAAACTAAAAAAACAAACAAAAAAGAATCATAACAAAAAAAATATACAAAAAAATCAAGAGTCATGTTTACTCACCATCGAGTTTTGAAATTTTGTCCAAACATTTTGGGGAGTTAACATACATATTTTCATCTCAAAATTTTTTTGTTTTCATCATGACTTTGGATAAATAATTTTGTGTCAAAATTAACAAATTTTGAATGCTCAATTTTTGATTTGGATAATGATTTTTCCAAACCGTGAGGAACAACATTTGCTTTCATGCCAAGGCCACCAATGGCCATCTTTTCAAAATGTGTGTTTTTACCCCCATTTGTGAGTCTTGAGTTTGTGTACCTTCGAGCTGAATTTCCTACCTTAGTGTGTATTAATATGATAGAGGCATTTTCTGAACCACATGAGAATCACAATAGCCAAATAGCCTCTCATTTCCCTTACATTAATCCTCCTTTTGAAAACCCCTTCGAGCCTATGAAAACCTTTTCTTTGATAGCCACATTACAATCCCAATACCTTTTCCCACCCAATATCAACATGGATTTTCATTGCATAATTTTTTGAAATTTAAGTGTGGGGGGAATGGATTTCATTGTTTGGGTACCCTATTATTGATTTTCAACAAGTTAACATCTTCTTTAAGGCAAGAATCCATTTTAGTGTGGGGGATAGGTTGTCATTCAATGTGTTTTAGGGAATGTAATGTACATCCATTTATGTAATTTTTTAAATGTTATTGACAAGTGTTCAAAAAAATCAAAAAAATCAAAAAAAATGAAAAAATGGGTTGTGTCTTGGGTAGGTCAAAAATCACTCTTCCTCAACCTTTGATATTATTATAACTACTGCAATTAGTGTCATGAGGAGATCAAACATGGGTTGGGATATGAGTGTGAGATCTGTTTCAAGGTCAACTTTCGAAAAAAACAAAGAAAAAAAGGAAAATAAAAAAAGAACACTTGCATTATATTCTTATTGGGAGAAGTTTTGTGTTTTGTAAATATTCCATCTTCTCATTACCTTTATATTTTCTTCCTCTAGTGTGTCTTTCTTCACACAATCATTCCCTTGTAAATATGTGTTTTCATTTCCTTCCATGTTTTATTTCAAAAAAAATGTGCATTGATTTTTCTATGTTGGTGTTTTAACCCTCTTCTTCTCTATCTTGTACATTATATTCCTACCATCCCATAGCCACAGAAAAACCCCTTAAAAATACCTCTTGATTCTTGTGCACTTTTGATAGGTATTGGAAGCTAAGATCTCTTTCAAACTCTAAAATTTTCACTTTTGGTTGGTGAAAGAGTGAACCTCCACAAATGAATTTTATCATCTTGAGAGGTGTGAGTTTTGAGTGTCCGCGTTTTCCATTTCTAAATTTGAGAATGAAAAAATGAATTAGTTTTGGAACATTTTTTCTATAACAACTTGTGGTGGAATTCAAAATTGATGAGTGAAATAGTCTAAACCTCCCCTGATTGGAGAAAACAAAATTTTAATATTTGTTGGTGAGTGAAAATGATTTTGTCATGTTTTTATATTTGTTGCACATGAGTACATTCACAAGACTAAGTGTGTGGGATTTGATATTATTAATATTTTCATGACTTATTATATACTCCCTTTACTTATTTTATATGAAATGTGCATAATGTGTGTGAAATATTAATGTGTTAATACTAAGTATAATTTTTTAGCATTTTTAGAAGTAGTCCAATTAAGTTAGTTTAATATTTTATTTATAACTCTCACCATAATAATCCAAATTGTTTGATTCCTGTTTTTTAGGATTCCTAATTCAATATAAAACATTTCATTAGAAGGGATAATGGGCCAATTCTGCCATTTGAAGGATCACATTTACCACACAAGATGACCCCAAGAATTTTTGAGGAAACTGGACCAGCCAAGATGATTCAGTTACTGGTCTCACTCCCAAATCCCATATTTTAGGAAACTCCACCATGTGTTCTTTGTTATCCAAGATAATCATGGATAAAAATTTCAGGGCCCAACTCTAAGAACAAGGGGGCCAAATGAAGATTTTAATTCCATCCCACCATTCTGGCTGAGAATTAAAATTCAAAAATTATTCATGACATATCTCATGCTGTAATCATCAAATAGATCTTAAATTTTGCAGTGTGAAATAGGAGATATATTCGGACGACTTTGTTGAATAAAGTATTCAGTTTTTAAGGCATATTCCTATTCATAAACCCTTTCACATTTTGGACTTCAAAAAGACTAGATTGAAATGGACAGATTAAAATGTTTTAATAATCTGGACATAACTTTGGATAAATATGTCCAAATGCCTCCAAATTTTGAGATTAGTCGGATAACATTATTTTATACAACTTTGATGAAGGATATATCTCTATATTCTGTTGTTTTTATGTCTAAATCGTCTATCAAAATGGAGGGAAGGATTGGGAATGCAAACAGTCCACTTCCTTGGGCTATAAATACATCCCCCTCCACTCCTTAAAGGGGTTGGTATTTCAGAAGATAGGAGATCATATTGGCATGACTAAATCCTTAAAAAAGTCTTGTTAGGACCTTACATACTCAAGTTTTCACTTTAGATACATTTCCTCCTATCTTTGTTTTCGTTTACTTTTATGTTCTTCATTGTTGTAATTTTGTAAGTCCTTTATTTTGTAATTCTATTTTAATGAAAAATTCTTCTTAAATATCTCTTATTATTATCCACCTTATATATTTTAATATTAATTTTCTTAAAATAGTTTAAATTCAGTTGAATCCCCTTCCCTTCTTTTGCTTCCTCATTCAATCGAAAATCTGTTTTTAATTATCATCATTGTTCGTGTGTGTGTGTTCGACGTACCACTCTTTTCTAATCCCTTTCTTTTTCTTCTATTCTTATTTTATCATCATAATTATTATAACCAGACTATCAAACACAAAAATTTATGAGTAAATATCTCATTGAGGTGAGTCAAAATTTAGGGATGTTAAGTGATTGAGAGTATTTGCTTGATGAGTATTCGTTAATTTAACATTGTGTATGTTGGGATTAATATGTCATGGATTAATGACATCTTTTATTTAGCATGTGGTTTCCATGGATTATTGGAACCATAAATAAACTACCATAAACAATTATTGATTGAGATTATAATCCTAGTTAAGTTAAGGCTTGGATTAAAGCTTTAACACTTAGTAATTCTAATCAACGTCAACTTGTGAAGTGGGTGTTAATTTAAATGCAATATAAAGCGAAGCTCAAGGATATCACAACCTTAACTCCCTAATAATGAACTCACCCCAATCTTTATCAATTTTTTAAATCAATTATATCCAATCAATCATTTCAATTAATATCTGAAAACAAACCCCCTAATCAAAATACAATCAACTAAAAACAAACGACTATTACAAAGTATCATCGCCGAGGATTCGACCCGGGTGCTGCTATACACATCAGCAGAGAACCGGAACTTTGACATGTCGATAGGTTACAATCGGCCATACTTTTCAGGAAAACCCACTAAATTGATCACTAATAGGTTTAGAAGTAAATTATGGGTAATAGGATGAAAATAGATTAATAAAAATCTACAATTAGACTCAGCCTTACCCCTAGATGTGAAAACCTTTAGAATGAACCATGGAGTTATTTTAAAGAAAATTTTGGAAAGTTGGGTTAATAAAAATTCAATAGTATATGGGAATAGGTGAGTTATTCAAAAAAGATTTTTCCACAAAATTTATTTGTCTAGATGGATTATTATGTATTAATTTACTTTTGAATCATCCTAATTGGATTTTCAAAGCCTGATTTATGGACCAATCACTACAAGTAGGTAAAATCTATCTCACCAAGAATTTCTTTACATTGTGGGACTCTTTTGGGCCTCTTGTGTTTATATCCATCATTTGGTCCATTTGGAAGAATTAAATACATCTGATTATATAATCATATAGTGAAGTAATATTTACATTTGGATAAGTGTATATAATGTTAAAATAAAAAATAGTGAACTACTAATTAAATTGGTCCATTGTGTAAATACTTATTTTAAAAATGTTTTTGACACATGAATTCAAAATATAAATTGAGTAAAAAAATCTTTAATAATTGGAAACTAAAACCCATAAAAATAAAATTAAAATGTATATGGGTGATAATATATGATATATCATTGTGCGACCACACCCTCACACCTAAACCTTTGTACTCCTAGTAAAAGTATTATATCCTAATCAAGTCCCATTCCTAACTAAAAGGAGAAAAAACATACAAGATTCTTTTGAAACAAAATGCATCATGTCTCGTTTATGAAAAAAAATCTTATCATTATTCTTCTCTCACGTTTAATTTTTTTCAACTTCATTTGTTCACCCATTCAACATGTTACAACCGACCTCACTTTGAAATTTTCCCTCTTTACTCCAAGAACATGTGAAAGTGGATTTATGCTCATTTCCTAGAGTTAATGTTACATTAAAATATACTTTAAATGATTATAAGTTCTCTACTAGTTTAAACTAGTATGTTATTAATTAAGTCTTCCAATAGTTTGTTCTGATGTTCAAGGATTAGTATGATTTAATGTTTAAAAAACTGAGTTGGAAGAGGGGTGTTTAATCTATCAAATACAAAGTAGCTCAAAATTTAGAAAGTGTTCACAATGAATTTACTCACTCAAACAGTAATAAATAGTATCGCCTTCAAATCACTCTCCACTTTATTCCATTTGTGTGGGTCACAACCAATAAGTGAATAATAATGACTAAACTTCCTCTTTTCCCCATTTCTTTTCCATTTGTGTTGTTTTTTTTTCAATGTACAGGACTAATTTTTTTATATAGAAATTTATTTGGAGATTAAGATGAAAATATGTGTAAAATAATGATACATTATGTCTTGTTAAGCCACTACCCAAAACAAATATAGGCACCCTTTCACTCAACCCATACCAATGATTCCTTCCCTAGAATTACCATGGAAACACCCTCTCCCCCACACCTGCTAAAAATAAAACAAGAATGTAAAAAAGAGATTTGTAAATAGAGATAATTTATCTTATAATGTGGTTACCTAATAGGAATTTCATGGTCTCTAAATCTTATTAAGGTTAAAATGTCATGTTGGACCAAAATAAGAGTTACTTGTACTAAGGGATTTTCAATTAAATGATGGCCTCTATCATTTGTGCAGGACACTAGAATCTTATAGCTTAAAATGAAATCAAGGAAAGTTCTAGTTTCTCTATATGATCCAAGACTCTTAAAAATTTGATAAAAGAAATAATAAGAAATAAAGGAATTAAAATGTATCTTGGGTAAGGGGTTTAAAATATTTTTTAGTGTGAATAATGAATGGGTTTCAAAAATCCATTAAAATATTTTTAATGATTTGAAATTAAAAAATTTAGAAAAATATTCCATATTAAAATTAATTTGAAACAATTTTTACTAAAATAATGGAATATTCCACATAATAAACTCAATCATGACAAATGATTTTAGAAACTCTATTTAATATAAATATTTATCTAAAAACATAAAACATATAAAAAGAACCTGAAAATGGAAAGAAAATGATTTTTTTGTTTTTTTAATTTAAATCCTAAATATAATATATCACCCTCACCCACACCTAAAAATTAAATTTTCATAATTTCAATTAGTTTAAATAAATAGACAAGTAAATAAATGTAGGGAGAAGGATCATCCTACTAAGTGGTGTCATATATAGTATCCATCAGTTGGATTTCTTCCATTAGATTATTTAGAAAATCCTCATAGAGGTGTTTAAGTTGCTTCCCATTAATAGTAATCCTCTATACAATTATTTCATGAAAAACCTATATTTCACCAAAGGGGTAAATGTTAGTTATAGTATTATGAATGAGCCCTTAGTAATGAAGCTTACATGGGTAGAGCTTTAACTGGGAATTGTACATGAGGACTTTCTCACCAATATGAAACTTATGTTGGTGTGTCATATCATCATGGATGGCCTTTGTCTTATCTTTATAAATCCATTAGTTCTCATATTCATCACACTAAATTTCTTCCATCTTCTGAATCTATAACTTCCTATGATCACCTTCATCTGAGATATTTTTATTACACTATTTAATAGAAAAATATGTATGGTTAACTACCTATATAGGGAGGTTAGAAGTTTTTCCAAACATAATACTGTACGATGAAATTCTTATTGGGGTTTTAAAATCTATACGGTATGCCCAAAGTGCATCATCCAAGAAAAACATCTAATCTTTTATATTGGGTTGTACAGTTTTTTACAAGATTTGCTTAACTTATTGATTTTAAATTTTTTATTTTTCATTAGTTTGGGGTGATATAAAGTAGAGAATTTATGAAAAACCCCACACTTTTGGAGTAGTTTTTTCATGTTGTGATTATATAAAATTTTAACCCTGATCACTAATGATAAATCTTGGAAAACCAAACCTAATAAAAATTTGAGATCTCACAAAATTGACAACCACTCAAGAGTCATCAGTCCTAGTAGCCTTTTCTTCTACCCATGTAAATACATAATAAATAGATAGTAGGATGTATATTAATCCAAATGAAATTAGAAAGTGTCTCGTTAATTCAATTCCCCATGCATCTAAGATCACACAAAACAACATGGACTATTGCGGAATTTCATTCCTCTTGGTGATACTCCTTATGAAATGAATCATCTGCATGAATTAAAAAACCAATAATTATATCTATAAAAAATTATCTGATAAAGTCCAGAGTCTGGGACCTATCAAGCTATACATTAAGATCTAAAGTGTCCCCCAGAATCTAGATTTTGGTATAATCATAAAACAGAGGTGAACTCATAGTTAGGGACACACCAACGAACAACCTAATCACTAAAAATTCTCCAAAAGTATGGGTCATCCCAAATATACCATCATGAATCATTCTTCAGTATTTTGGATTGTGAAGTGTTAAATTTCATGGTGACCCTAAATCACTCTAAGAAATTCACAATGCCTGCATACCAAGGGTAAAGTTCCATTACACCACAAAGGTTCTCATCAAGAAAGAATTCTCCAATGGAGATGGATGTGTCAACGTGGTGGTTCAATGGTGGGTAAATCCTAAAATTGTTTTCAAATACTATATTTTACACTCCTCTCTTATCTCTAATCTCTAGGTCAAACTCCTAGAGGGAGATCATTAATCGTATGAGGTGGGGATTAAAATTATATAGGAGAAACCGAAGAGCAGTTTGATTATAAAAAATAATTAATTTTCACCAAATAATATATGAACCGAATTTGTCAAAGTAAAAAAAAAACTATAGAAATAAGTTATTTTGTAGTGTTCATATAGATTTTTTGGGTAGTTTCAAGTGTGCATAAGGCATTAACAATGACATGAGATGCCCACAAACCCCTTTTTAATAAAATTTGTCCAACTATAAAGATATAGGCATCACACATAAATTTAAAGGGGATATCCCACCTTGGAAGTTAGATGATGAGAGGTGATGTGAAACTCCTTTTTAGTGAATTAAATTCATCCTCATAATTTTTATCAAAAAAAACTTAGTGTATTTTTATAATAATATAGATAAGAGAATTGTGATCTTAAAAATGTATTTAATGAATCATTAGTAAAAAATAGCATCAAACAAGAAAGGTCTCACCTCATGAACACATTTTGGAAATGGAAGGGAATAAATGATTTTGATTTTTGATTTTTCAACTTGAATTCTCTTACGAAAAATAACATTCCCAATAACTATCCCATGATCTACCATGAAATGGAATTTCTCATAATTTAATTTCATATCTTTTTCAATGCATCGATTGAATATGGAACCTAAGTGTTCCAAAAAAATCACCAAAGTAAGATCCATAAACTGTAAATTCATCCATAAAAATTTTTATATAATTTTCAAGGTACTCAGAAAATATACTCAACATACAACCATGAAAATTATTAGTGTAATTAAAGAGACTAAATGACATCCTCCTATATGAAAATGATCTAAAAATATAGGTAAATTTTATATTTTCTTGATCCTTAGGGTCTATATGGATTTGTAAATAACCTAATTAGCCATTAAAGAAATAATAATGGGATATACCATCCAGTATTTATAACATCTGTTCAATGAAAGGTAGATAAAGTAGTCCTTTATTTTGGCTTGATTTAGTCAATGATAGTAAATATATACTCACTGCCTATTTTTCACATGTGTTGAACCAATTCATTGATTTTTTTTGACAATACTGTTATTGTAGTTGTCTTAGGCATAGTTTTCACTGGGCTAACCCATTTATTATCAGACATGGGATAGATGATCCCAGTAGTAAGTAATTTACTAATATAAAATTTTACTACATTAATCATGGTGGGATTTAACCAGCATTGATCATGCTTTATGGGGTTATTCTGATCATCAAAACGTATATGGTGCATGAAAAAAGATGGTCTAATACTACGAATACCATCTAAAGACTATCCTATCACCTTTTTACACTCTCTCAAAAGATATAGGAGTTTTTATTCATGTTATGGAGAGATATTTTTGAAAAAATGATGGGAAATTATTCAATATCTATAATGTTCCGTGTTTTGAACCGGATGAAAAAGTGAAGGAAATGAATTGTTTTTGTTAACTGGGCAGGCCGGTTTTAAAAACTGAGGATCGGAACATTTTTTTCCAATAGTCAACAACTATGGCATTGATTGAATAAAAATATTAAATTTATTTTATTCATACGTGTGTTTGTTTCTTTTCAAAAAATTGAAATAACTCTCAAATGGTGCATCATACGAGAAATATGAGACCACTGTTAGGTCTGAAACGTTGGGTTTACCCTATTTAGGGTATAAGCTTGATTCGAATTGGGTTTTTGGAACCCCCACACATGATAATTCCATCTTTATTTTTAATTAATTAATTATTCTGTTTTTTATATAATAAATAATTATTTTCTCACAAATAGGGTGTCGAATGAGAAATATGAGACCACCAATAGTTATGGGATGTGAAGTTTACCCTATATAGGGTATAACCTTTATGAGCGTCATACGTTTGGTCATATTGTACCTGAAGATAATTTATTTGGGTTATAAATATTTTTATTGGCCTTTAGAAATAATAATAATAATTTTATTATTATTATTATTATCTGTGTTGAAGACAACAAATGAACATACACTTCTATAACAAATAAATTGTGTTGCGGTGTAAATAATAACTTGGTAATGTAATAAATATGATATTATTAATTATTCTAATTAAATACAAATGTAAAATCAATATTAATTTAATGACTGTTATCTTTTTTTAAAGGTTCTTGTTTTTAAATTATGAATGGTGTCATTGATGATTTATATTAAATAATAATAATTTTAATTATTTTAACGTATCGACTTAAATCATAGTGCGGGCCATTTAATTTTTGGTTGCCTAAATTCTTAAAGCGGCCCAGGCACATGTTTGCGCAACTTATTTTGTGTCTCATGTAGCTATTAAATTAATTAAATAATTTCTTGGCCTTTATGTAAAATATTACATCGCGCCATATCACAACGTTCAGGTTAAAAATAATTAAAAATGATTAAAGGAAATTAATGGAATTTTAAGAGGGATAAAAATAAATAATAAAATAGATACGGTTGGAGAGAAATTAAAAATAATTGAAATGAGATAAACTCATTTTAATTATTTATTTCATTTCTTCCACCATTTTATTTTTATTATTTTATTTATTTATCTTATTTTATTTATCCTTTTTATTTTTCTTTTCTTTTTTTTCTTTCTTTTTTTTTCCTCTCCTCTCTTCCTCTCCTCCCTCCTACGTCGCGCCTCTCCCTCCTCCCTAGGCAGTGCACCACCTTGCTCCCCCTTCGGAATATCGTCGCGCCTCCATTCGTCATCTTTTTTCATCATCGTCAGGTGTGATGTAAACCTCTAGGTAAGGCTTATCCCATGCACCAAGAATCATGCGATCTCATTCCAAATCCTTTGTGCAGTTTGTCGCAGAAGGATTTTACCCTATTTTGGGGTTTTTCTAAAATCATTCGTCTTTTTCCATTTTAGGTCAAATCAAAGCCTACCGCAGATTTTAGGATCATCTACGACCATAAGGTAGTGTGTCTACTCTCTTTCCCTCTATTTATTTGCGATTTATAAAAACACATCATTGTGCCGTTAGTCGGTGCCTACCGAATTTTTGCAAATTCACCCAAATTCTTTAATTTTTTTATTTCGCCTAGTTTTTGCATCCCTATTTATCATAAATAATTTTTTTGAATTGTTTCAATTTGGTCGGACACCCCTTAGGTGTGCCTACATGGTCGGTATACTTTCCATTAGCCGTGTTTTCAATTTAATTAATTGTATGTGTTGCGTTGCCTATTTATGTGATGTTTAATTTAAATAATTAATTTAGATTAATTATGAACTTTGAAATTGTTGGATCTTTGGGATTTGGTTGTGCTAATTTATTTATTTATTTAAAAGTGAATTTATCTGCTTATGTTGATGCGGTAATTTTCCTTGTTAAGATTGTTATGCTGAAATAGTTAATTTTTCACTATGTGATGTTTAATTTATATAATTAATTTAGATTAATTATGAAATTTGAAATTTTTGGATCTTTGGTAGTCGGTTGTGATAATTTATTTATTTATTTAAAAGTTTATTTTATCTTCTTATGTTGATGCGGTACTTTTACTTGTTAATATTCCTATACTAAAATAGTTAATTTGCACTATGTGATGTACGGGTGTGCATGTTTAGTTTCAAGCTACAATTACATATGTTGATTTCATATCTATTACTATGAAAGATTTAATTAAATTCAGGGTGGGGAAAGAATGTGGGTCCTATATTAAGGCTCACTCTTATACCCTCCGTTCCTGACTGGTTACCTCTATGTGCTGGGGGGCGGGGTCATTGGCTTTGTTGGACCGATACTTCCCCAAACTTTCTAATACTTATGAGTGATATCGGTTCTAAAATGTCCCATCGTGATGGATCCATTGGAAATGTGGCTAATCCAGCCTCATATGGTGCTCGACCCCTTTTTTGTAGATCGAAACGGACTCAGGGTAAATCCATGCCTTGAGCGATACTTAGTCTTTCGAAAGATTTCCTTGGACAGACTCAGTGGAATTGGATAATTTGATGGATATTCCATAGTGATACCTTTGGGATGGGCTTGGACTCCAACTCTTAACTTAAACCCATAATAATGATGCACTGAAGGTTTATATTAATTTCACTTTGAGGTTCTTGAGATTTGTGATACTTTTATGGTATATTGAAGCATACCTGGTTGACACATGACTTAGACCCCAAGTTAAAGCATGAGCTTAGGGGTATGCCTCTTCCTTATTTTAACTTTATTTTCTAGTATTTATATATATATATATATTCATATGTGTATTATTCTCACAGGTACTCCTTTCAGACTTCCAGTTTAGGCCAAAGCAGGTGATTAGGGATGGGTTTCATTGGGAACCTAGACCGAGTTATTTATTTCATTTCACTTAATTAATTATCTGAAATTGTTATATATACCGGAACATTGTATTTTATTATTTCATGAAATGGAAAGATTTAGACATCATGGGTGTCGGCCTACTGGGATTTTATCTCACACCTTGATCAGGTGTTGTTGACACCCGAGTAGATTATATGTTTGTAGGTACTAATAAAGGGAAGTGTGTTGCTTCTGATGTTTAATTGTTTCTTGCTACTTAGGATGGAGACTGGGGAAGAGGACTGATACTTGCTTGTGATGCAGTTGTTTCTTTGTGTCTTCAATGTTTAGTTGATATAATGATTGGGTTTCTATTTTACATGCTTTCAGTTTAGACAGACATCATGGCATGACATTGTTTTGTGAGCTTCCGCACTTGATTATTATTCAGTTGGATTATTCGTATTGCTTATGCTATTGTTTATGTGTTTATATGCTTCCAATTTTTATTATTTAATTTTTTTACTTATTTTGTAATAATACCTATTACCTATGAGGACATAGTCTCCCCCCCATGGACATGAAAAAGGCCCTCCCTACTACTCAACAGCCTATGGAGTTCGGGGAGATGCACTTGAGGTCATGTAACCCACCAGTTCGGCCACCATCTTAGAGGTGAGCTGGGTTTGGATGTTACAATATCCATGACATGTATATATTTTAAATTAGGTATAAGTGGTTTTAATTACAACACCATTGGTTTTTAGATTTATAGAAGGTATTTAGGGAGAGATCCATCAAACTATATATCTTCTCATGTTTGTTCTCTATATAAAAAGAATCAATGGAAATAGGATTTTTATAATCATTTATGGTCATGTGTACCTCACAATGGACACACGCATCAATTAAAACACAAAAATAACATTTTTTCAAACCCACACAACACTCAAAACATGAATTAAAACCTAAATCATTAGAGTGGATAATATAAAAATGAATCATAGCATGTTCTGGTGAGATAATTTTGTGTATGTGTGTGTATAATTGGAGAGAAAAACTTTAAAATATATAGGAATGGTGGTGTGCTCTTCAACAGGGTCTTTCATAACATCAAGGATATTAAAACATACCTTTTTATCCTATAAAATCCATGGAAAACGTACCATTGTGAACATCGATAATGGAATTTTTTTTAAGGAAAGGCCTTCTAATTATGATAGTGTGTCTTTGGGTCTAGGAATCTTCCATCTCAAGAACATAGAATTATACAGGGAAGATGAGATTCTTCACTCTCACAAGGACATCCTCAATCACTCTTGTTGGGTGTGTTGTGCACCAGTTGGAAAGTTACACAATGATTCTTGTTGGTTGAAGCTCTCCAAAATGAAAAGAATTATACACATATAAAGGCATCATATTAATCGAATCACCTAAATCAAACATTAAATAATAAAATAAGTTCTATCCTATAGTAAAAGGTATCATAAAATTGGTTGGATCCTTGCATTTGTTTGGCATCATTATTTGGGTCAAGTATGATACATTCCATCCAAGGTTGACTCTCTCGTTCCCCTTTAGTCACTTTCTATGGGTGAAAATTTCTTTAATAAATTTAGCATAGTAGGTAATTTCATTAATTAAATCCAAGACAGGAATGTTAAAATGTACTTTTTAAAATATATCCATGTCCTATTTATTAATTTCATTACCAAAATTATTGTTCTATTGAAAGAGTATTTGGGGAAGTGAATAATAATGGATTGTTCATGGGAATCCTCAATGATAACTTTTTATTGTTTTTGTTTTTTTCTTTATATAAATCTTTTAATAGTATAAAAATAGTGTTTTCAAGAGGAGGATATACATGTTATGAAGAATCATTGGAAGGATAAATTAATTTATGGCTAATAAGTTTGATAACACATATATTACCTTTATCCTTGGAATTGGAAATAATTTGGGATGGTAGTTTCCTAGAAAATTGAATCTTTATCACACTAATGGGGTTTCCCTATTGTCCCACTTGAGTTTGCAGGTCTTAAATTTCCTATTGTGTGGTCTATTGTAATATTAGGTTTTTGGGATGCCATATGATTCCTTATATCCTTGAGGCTTGGTTTAGATTTTTGAGTAACATAGTTGTTTTTAGAAGGTAAAGGATAATAAGTATGTATACCCTTTCTTTGTTGATACCAGTTCTGTTTGGGGTAGTTGGAGTTGCCTCCTTTTCATAATTTTAGTTTTTATTCCCAAATAGGGTTTGTATTTGTCTTAAAGTTATCCTGATTGAAGGGTTGTTCTTTATAAAAATGATTTCTATAAAATAATATTCCACAAGACTTGGATGAATCCTAAGGTTGGGGAACTAATTAAAAAACTATGTGTTATCCAAAAAAATACCACAATGAAATAGAACTGGTGGTGAGTTTTAATTACCTTGATCCTAGTCTAATTTTCTTATAAGGGAATTTATTTTATTAAGTTTATTATCTACCTTTTGTTCTAGGGATGAACTGAAAACCTCATGAACTCTTCTAGTGGGTGCAATTTATAGTGTACCAAAAAAATTTACATTTTGAGCCATGTTGGATATTAATTAATGATTGGAATCATGGGTTTTATCCACTAGGGAACCACCAGTTGAAGAATTAATCATTCCATGATTTATGGGGACAATTCACACATATAAGTATTGAATTTAAATATTTTCATTAATTTGGTGGTAGGGGAAACTTTAGAATAGTCTTTTGAATATCTCCCAATATTCATTAAGGGTTTCTCCATGTGATTTCTAAATACCTCATTTTTCTTTTCTAATTGATACATTTCAAGTGACAGGGAATAAGTTATCTAGAAAGTGTCATTTAAGGCAATTTTAGCCCTTAATTATGGTATGAATATGGTAAATCTGGTCATTTGGCTATACCACTAGGCAATAAAAGGAATTTCTTAAACTTTATGAGGTCTTTAAATACATTTTTGGGTTTCATGGTAGAGAACACTATGTGAAAATACTTGAGATTCTTGTGAGGTTCCTAACTAGGATGACCATGGAATTTAGGATGGAGGTGGATGAGGCTCAATCTTATCTCAAAGTTGGTTTCTTCCTCAAGATAGTGGATTTACATGGGTTGGTACTCCATATCGAGGGTTGTCATTTCTTTTATGGTTTGATTATTTACAACCATATTTTCTTGGGTTAAATTTTGTTAACTCTTTGATTTTTTTAAAACCTATTTATTTTCCAAAAATGGATCCTCTATTTTACTTGATTTTCCTACTCTATAATATCTCATTCATGATTAGAGTGTATTTTCAATTTTAGGGTTTATTTTAAAAAAAAAATCTTTTCCTGATCAAGTAATGAAATAGCCTGCAATGTTTTTATTTTCTATTTTTTTATTTATGTAAAATGAATGGATAAAATAAAAAACCCTTTACAATGAAGTTTAAAATAAATAAATAATAATAATGAAGGGTAATAAAAACTATTTTACTAAAAAATTGAAAAGATAGAATAAGAATATAGAGAGAGAGAGCATGAAAAAACAATCAAAAAACCAAAAGGGAATGGGGGAAGATTTAAAGGGATATGAGACAAAAGGTAAAATAAATAAATCAAATATAAAAACGATCTTAATTCCCCTAAAACAACTCTAAAATTTTATCATGTTGTCGAGCATGTCAAATTATATGTTAAGATTTTTACTATAATGTTTATATTATAACATGAACCTTATATCATCTCTTTACATAGCCTTATATCCTTAATTTAAGATGAATATTTTTTATGAAATATAATATTGGATGAACAATTTTGGGGATTTAATATTTTAAAATAGAAAAATGAAACTATGTTACTAAATGAGAGAAACTAGTTGGGGAAATCATGATTAACCAGGATGAGTGTCCTTTAATGTTCAACCATCATCACACTCAAGGGAAATTTGAAGGATAGTTTATTAATTGATTTATATGTACTAAAACTAGTATATCATGTGAGTTATTACTAGGTTAACACCTATGATTTGATCAATCAACAATATTTATTACCGGTAACTTCTCAAAATCAATAAAATTATATCGATATAAGAATCGAACTCAATGAAATAATCACATAAAAAATGTGATGAGATAAACATATTTGGGTCCATTGTATCATTTTTATCAAGAAAAAACCTATATATTCATGGGTTCTAGATTTTTATTTCATTAATTGAAACAATCCATAATCCCACTCATGAAATAGAATGTGTGATAAAAGAGAGAAACATGTTCAAATCATCACAATATCTAGGTTATGCATGAAAGAATGAGTATTTATGTTTCTTTGATTTATATTTGATCATAATGACATAAAAATCAAAAGGTAGAAATTAATAACAATAGTCAACAAACCTGAAAATTCAAATACATTCCAATGATTACTAACATAGAGCTCGAGATTACAATAAAGAACACCCCCTAGATTAATCGCTGAGAGGTTTAAAAGTACATGATGGTAAATAGAATGAAAATAAATGAATAAAGATCTCTAATTCAACTCAAACTTACCTCCAAATGTTACAACCTTGTAAATGATCCATTAATTTCTTTCAAAGAGAAATTTGACCAGTTGGGTTCATGAAAATTGAATAGTCTATGTGTGTAAGTGAGCTATTCATGAAAAAAATGTCCACCCAATTTTTTATACTGAATAACCAAACATACTAATGAAATTGACTTTAAATTTAGTTTTAATTTTAACCATCAAGTTATCTATTCATATAATTTGGAATCTTCCCAATTAGATTCTCCAATGCTAAGTTATGGTCCAATCAATATAGGTAGATCCAATCTATCTTTCTCATAATTTATTCATGTTGTGGGACTTCTATACATAGATCCAACATTTTTTCTAGTTAGATGAATTTAATCACTAAGATTAATGAATCCTATAAAAAAGTAATTTTCACATATTGATGAGTGTATATAATTTTATGATAAAAATAGTGAACTCCTATCAAATTGGGATGTTGTGTAATTACGTCTTTTTAAGAAAGTTTTCAACAAATGAATTAAAAGTATACATTGAGTGGAAAAGGATTTAATAATGGGATAAAAAAACCATAAATAATGTAATTCACATTTATAAGGGTGATAATATATGATATATTAATATGTGATCATCACCCCCCCCCCCCCCGCGATGTTGTACCATATTCCAAGCCACTTCAAATTGAATTTACAAAAAACACATTTGGTTTTTGCTAGATCCTCCATTTGATGTAAATATTGTTAGGTGAAAATTGGTATTCAAGAAGAAATTGGACATAAATTGTAAATTTGATACCTATAAGGAATGAATGGAAGGGTTTAAGAAATATCAAGATAGATAATATGAAAAAACCATTTCACCAGTTACTATACTAAAATCCTTTAGAATTATACTTTCCATAGAAACTTACAACAATTGTGAGATTTGTATAATGGACATAAAGATCATTATCCATAATGGAAACCTTGTATAATATGTCTATATAACAAACCCACAAGGGTTCATGACACAAAATAATGAATATTATAATGATGTTAAGAAAACCTAGTATAATGGTGTCAAGAAAACCTAGTATACCTACATTAGTTATCTATAAATGTTATCTTTAAGTACATATGATATACAATGTATAATTCCATAGTTTATGGTGGGGATGGGGATTTATTTGTTATGAGATACATAGATGATATTTTCCAAATATATTAGAATTATTTAAAATCATAGTCAAGATTTTTGTTCTACCTTAATAGATAATATATAACCTGGAAGATTTTTAGGTATCCTATGGTTTTGATTATATAGTGGAGACCAAGTATATTATTACTTTTGATGTTTATAAATAAGCACTGTGAATATGAAATTTCTTCTAGGATCATGGTGTGGTACCTAGAAATAATTATATTATTATTACATATTGTGATGATACTACGGTACTGGTTCAAGATAAAGATTATAAGTCACATAAAATTATGAAGCATATAATTTTAAAATATTGCCTCTTGAGGGGTTTTATCATAGAGGTGAAGTCACATTAAGTAGTGTAGGAATAGATGAAAATGTTGTAGACCCATTTACTAATGCATTATCTTAGAAAAATCATAAAAATTATTTGATATATAGAAGAATAAAAGTTAATAAAATATGGACCTAGTTTAAGTTGGAGTCTATTTTAGTTGGTACCCTAGAACCAATTGAATTTTTACTTTTTATTTCAAAAATACTAATAAATATATTATTACATAGTGATTTTTCTTACGTGTAACATTAATGTGATAATGTATTTAGATTTTTTTCTCATTAATGGTTTATAATGGTTCCCTACTATAATGAGAAACTAAACATGCTATAACAATATTATAAGATAAATATTATGGTTTATATAAAATCTATCTTATGGTATATAGATGATGTTTAACTATCAAGTGTTGTAGGATCACAAGATATTGGGAATTCTTATCATGAAGTTAAAACATGGTGATCTCCAAGAAAGGGAGGTCATGAGGATACCCCCCCCCTTAAATTGGAATTTAACATGTTTTATGTGTCATTGGATATTATTATATAAGAACATATGTATATTTATCCATAAAATTGAGATTATTATCTTTCCTATATATTCAATAATGGACTTTTCCCTTTCGAGTTAATATAAGAATATAACTATGGAAGTCTTATTGAAATATAACCTTATAATAAATCCATGGCAATGATAGTTGACATATCAGTTCATTTTGGAACATCAAAGAAAATAAATCAGGCATATTATATGATGGCACATGTATGCATCTTACTTGATGAGATTTTGAGACAAATAGATTATATTATGGAGTACAATTTTTAGGAAGGTTGGTGTTTTTGTGACATTAACTACTTTATTTATGTGTGTCTTGATATGTTGCTAGACACTAATCTTGGACTCTAGGTATGTTCATCTAATGCCGCTAAGAAATAGGCATAGAGGGCCACACACTAAGTGTACCCAAAATCTCATTAAATTCTATTAAATATAATATAAATAATAAATATTATTCTAAGATTGTAGAATAATAATTATTCAAGTATTGTTGATTATATAGATTCACTCACAATATATTTGAGTTTAGACTATGTGAGTTGAATATTATCTCTTGTTTTAATTATTCACATGGTAATAAATAAATATTTTTTAACATGTTTATTAAAAAAAATTAATGTAATTATTTATTTTTTTAATCGAATATTAATTAAATATTTATTCATTATTTTTAGTGAAAATAATATTTATTTAATGGATAATATATATTTATTTTATTAAATATCTTGTTATTTAAGGTTTAATAAATTTCATGGAGGATTGATGGGTTGAGTTAATTTTCCAATAAAATTAAATATTTTATTTAATATCATGTAAAAAATATTAATTTATTTATTTAATAAATGATATTTAAATAAGTTCTTATCATTTGATATAATAATAATATTATTATTATTATAAGATATATGGAATTACTAAGAATAAATATTTGATATAGGTCCACTGTTCAATTACCAAATACTAACCCAAAGTATAAATTTCAAGTTATATCATTTTTTTCACTTTGTAGTTCTTTTTCACAAAAAACTCTATAGAATTATCTTAAACCCTATATATATTATTCCTCTATCGTACCTCTCATGAAAATATAGAGAACAAGGTATTACATTATTGTGATAAAAAATTAATGACATAAATAACTTGTCTCTACCGCACAAGAACCCATAGATTCATGAACTCCTTCCATAGATACTTGGAACACATGTGGATACACCTAGATTAATCCTTTCTTGGATTATACATCGCAACGAAAGTGAATCAAAAGAGGAAACTTAAATTTATTCAGAGTATTATCTCATTTAAGGTAATTTCTATTTTTAAGTTAATCATAAATTAAATTTTAATTATCCTCTCTAGAAGATTATGGGGTTGTGGTCATCATGTTATTTAGTCTTGATCTATTTAAGATGGTGAAAAAATAAAGTTTATAAACTTCCAAACACTTATGTTACAACCTAGAACCATAAATATAATTGGTTTTTACTTATTTATAAGTTATAACCCATAAGGTCTCAACTATATTGGGAGGTTTATTAATTGAAGATATGTAATAGATAAGATAGTTTTTTCAATGTAATGTTGATATACCTGGAAATGATAAAGTGTCTGATCAATAACTCTTGTTAAAAAGATCAAAAAATTTTAAAAAAATCATAAGTTTAGTAAATCTAATTAAAGAAGTATTATTAATTTTAACCAAGTTCTTTAGGTTTGATGAAGTTCTAGGCTTAGTTAACCCTTACATATTACCAAAAAAAATTATGCATTATAAAGAAGTGGAATTTCTTATTTTGGGTTTGTATCTCAGAAATGTGACTATCTTCTTAGTCTTACTTATAGCATTTTTCAGTTTGAAAGTTTATATTTGATAAGAAGGGTCGTTGGCCTATATTTTTAATAAAAAAATAGAGATCTCACAATTTTATTATTCTTATAAACAAAAAAGTGTGATAAAATTACAATTAGACAAAGACGTGAGGTTTTCCTCCTCCCAAGTATCAAAAAACTCATTATCTTATAGTTTTTTAAATTTTTAATTAAATATACTATAATAACTAGCATATAAATATTTTTATAAGGATTTATTAATTAATCAAAGGGTTTAATCACTCTGGTTGAAAAAAATCATAGAATTTGATACTAAGGGGTTATCCCAAATATTATCCATTAGATTACCAACATCCAATCAATGAAATTATCAATGTTTTATTTTCCCTCAAAAATATTTAATCATATAAAATTATTAACTTTTTCATTACCCTTACTTTTATTAGTCCTTATATTTCCACAAAAAGATGATTTTCCATAGACATGGTCATTATATAAATCACACAAAATATTTTAGTACTTTTACATCCAACTTTTATTGAAGATATTCACTAGTCCTTTTAAATCCATGATGAAAGCAGGCATCCTTTCACATTTTACCTTTTAATTTATTTCAAAATAATTATTTTATATAACATCCTTTTCAAAAATATTAAAATTATAGTAAAATTCAATGAGGATACAAGCATAGTGATCATAAATTGCTTTATCTGTCACTTCTTCCATTTTAATTAGGATTCTAATTGAAGATAAAATGTATCAAAGGATTTTTTGGTACCAATTGATCTTTCTAAGTACAAATATCATGAATTATAATTTCACATGTAAATAATGGACATCAAAATCATTAAAATTAACATCTTATTCTTGGGTAAAAAAGTATAACTGATTTTAAAAAAATGGAGAAAAACCCTCGTACTTAATGCTTTAACTCATTTGATGGAAAGAATATATGAATGAGAAATAAACTAATAATTATTGTTTTCTAATCCTTGTTGATGGAAAATGAAGGTTCAAGAAACTTTTTATAAATTCATAGTTAACGATCAGGGTTAAAAAATCATGTTTCCCAACTATACAACTTGGTTTACCCCAAATTGAATGTGGAATAATTAACATATACTTAATATATGGTTTACTTCATATTTTATGAAAAATATACTTTACTAAAATTCCTAAAAAATATCTCTTGTCTCATATTTAATCAATAATTATTGATTTATTTATTAAATTAAAATCATGGTGTCCTAATCCATTCTATCTATTTATTTGTACCCTATATTCCCACATCACCCCAAAAGGTAAGGGGTGATGAATTTGAAAATCCTAGGTAATATCATATTCTAAGGAATCTATTCTATTAATATCTTATATAATGTTTGAGAACACTTAAACTAAACTCATATTTAGTTATGTGTTAATATTTGCCACGACATATTAGACATTTTCTCTTTCACCCTATTAATGCACCACCAAATATCACCACAATGGAATCTATCTATAATTATTAATCCCTAATCATATAAATTATTTTATAAAATCAATTTATCATCACTAAATAGTTCATCCCATTTAAGTTAAGAACCGCATTATTAGAATATTTTCAGTTTCCCAAAGGCAATATACAACTTTTAACTATTAGCATTACAAGTCTATATTAGTTTATTACCTTACCTAAAAAGATCATAAAAAATGATTAATAAAATCATTTATCACATTTCCATTTCAATATCATCATGTAATATCATATCTCATTCATCTATTTATTTCAATAACATATCATAAATCAAAATAAAATTTCCCAATTTTAATTTTTTTTCTTTCCAAATAAAATGAATAACTCATATAAAATTAATTAAATACATTTTTAATAACCCTTTGATCAGAAAAAACATAATTTTTTATCCATATCATAATATTTTCATTAGCACTAACATATGTAATATAAATAATTTGATCCCTTATGTACCAACCAATTAACTTATAACAAATCATCCTTTTAATTCCTTATTAAATGATCATGGATGATTTTTAATTGATTTATAAAGGGTCATACTTTAATATGAAATTAAACTCACCCTAAAAAATAATAAATGAACCAAATCATAAAATCATAGTTTATGGAATTCAAATTAATAAACAATTTATCATATATTTCCAAGTAATAAATACAATTGTTTCAACCTAACATGACTACAATTTAATAGTATATATCCTTGTTCATATCCATTATGAGTATATTTATTTATTTTAGAATAATAATTATAAAAATCAATTGGTTAGCACCTATTTATGTAATTATCCTTCTTATGGTTGATTTTTTTATAACATAAGGTAGTTTAAACCACATCCTAATAAATTTTTGACAATTCAAAAAATCATTATGTATGTTGATGTCAACTAATAATATAAGTAAGCTTCATTTTATGGTGGAAGATTACTAAAACCACTAAAATTTATTACTTTGATGTGTTTCTAAAACTATATTTAAATTATCAATAGTTTTTTATCCACATGAAATATTTTTTGGATTTCATAGTGGTTCAAACAGTAGATAATTATTTCATATTTTTGACCAAATATAAAATTTGTTTGAACTATCATAAATTAATTAATATTTTTTACTTAATATGGTTGTGGTTTGAATAGTTGAGAAACTTGTAGCATATGTTTATCTGTTAGTGGTGGTGATTTCTTAGTGAATCTAAAGAGTTTAAACTACTTCTAATAATCTTATGGTTGTTTTTCATATATGATAATTTTTGTAAATACCAAATATTATGTAATTAAAAATATTGGATAAATAAAATTTAGCATTCCATATATCTTACCAAATATAAATATTGAACAAATAATAAAAAAATATACTTCTTTAGAAGAAAAAAAATTAAGTGTTTTTTAAATAAAAAAAATTAAAGACATATTACTTTACTAATGTATAAAAATCATAATCAAATATTTTCTCTAAAACATGAATAAATTCCACATATCAATCATTCATATACTCTTTGCTTTCTAACACTTCCACCATGGAATTTACAAGTTCCATGATGTCCTTGGATTGATCATGATCCTTGTTTCCATGTATTCTCTCTTTACAAAGGTGGGTGACCTTCACCACTAAGTTTGATGATGTCGACTAATTGATTGGAATGAGATGATGGGATTTTAGCTCTTCCTCCCATGGATTCCTTCATGGAGGTTATCACTTAGTCCTGGTCTCCCATATGGATCTATGAATAGATCAGTAATATCATTCCCAACACCAACCTCTAGGGGATAATAGTTTATTATTCCACTTTCTACTATGAATGGGTGGCTACCTATAGTTAGAGATAATGAGGATGTAGGGTATGTTAGGAATCTGTAAATAATTTCCCTATTTTAGGTTTGGAGGGAATCCTATACCCGTTAAATAAGGAGTCTAATGTAAAAATCCTGAGGCATCATGTTATCTCCATAAGGCAACTTACGCTCAATGAATAAGTCATACATGGAGCATCACCTCAGGAATCCTATGGTCACCATACAAGGTAGCACACATTCCCTATGTGAGGTGGTCTATATTATTCATGCTAGGAAACTTATACCATCACATAAGGCTTCCAAGGATCATCACCTAGGGTATCATATACTTGTCACATTGGGTGAGAACTTAGACTCATAAACTAGGTAAATGGTAAATAGATATTATGCCCATAATATAGGAATGTTATGCTCATCACATAAATCATCTCATGATTTTCACATGGGTTGACATTTCAGGATTTTCATATAAGTATAGGGAGGAGATATCATATTCTCATCAAATATTCTTTATAGGATTTTCACCTATGGCACCCTAGGATCATCATAGAATGATAGGTTTTTTATGCATTAGGATGTGGTTACAGGTTTAAAGACAAGTAAATGCACTCATAGATTTAAAGTCTAGTGGAGGGAAACTCTTAATAGGTTCTTTATGTAGTAGGATAAGAACAAGTTTAAAGCCGAGTGAGGGAACTCACAGTTCAATGTATAGTGGGTACATTCATAGATTTAAATTCTAGTAGAGGGAATCTTCCCATATATTCTTATCACATACTAGGATGGAAACAGGTTATCATCTTGGGAAAATTTTAATATCTGGGGTTAATGTCCTAACAAAAACCTTTGGTTCTAAGAAGAAGTGTCACATAACCTTGTCTTCACCTACCCATATGCAAGTGACTTATAATTAGTAGTGAGGGTCTAAAGTAATATAGGGATACTATCCCTTAGTAATCATAGCCATCAAAGTTTAGTATAGCATAACTATAATCCAAACAAGTAACATAATAGAACAACAACATAGATAAAGGCTCTAAAAATGTCATCCCAAGTCATACACAGGTAAACAATAGACCCCCAATGTGGTAGGTAAAAAAATATAGTATAACAACTATAAAAGATATATAAAGAAATAAAATTATTTTATAAACCATCGGGTTTCTATCCCAGTAATTCACCCATCTCTAACTTCATTCTCCATAGAAACCTATCATAGGTCACTTTCCCTTTGTCGGATCCCTAGTCATGAAGCTTTCACAATCACCAAGATTCCCATGCATGGTGTGAGTATAACCCAATAGGACACCATCAATGTGTTTGTAGTATAATTGAACATGTATATAGATGCATATAACATTATAAAAAAGTAAATGCACATACATTCATATAAAAATCATACACCAAGTGAATTTACACTAACTGGTCCACTGCTAACTCTAGTTGTACCAACTTAAGTTCCATAACAAAAGAGTATCATAGTGGTACCACGTGACTTAGATCATGCCAAGAAACCCTATCTACCTTTAAGTAAAAACTTATCTCCTACCTTTAAGGGAAATTATATTTTCCTTTAAGGACAATCATATTACACCTTTAAGGAACAATCTCACTATCTACCTTTAAGGACAAGAATAAGTTGACCCAATTCATGGGTTTGGGGAAAACCTCATACGACATGCCAACCTAATTTCATGGATCTAGGGAAAGTTATCACATTTCCCAAACTCCCCCTCTAATGGAGTGACTAAGTCTATCAAGGCCACCTATCAACCTAAATAATGAAAAAAGAGATTCCCACTAGCTATTCACAACCCGCATATAAGGAATGACATATAAAGGAACAAAATGTATCACAAAAATTATTCCACAGGCTATAAAATATCACACAATTAATAAACAAAACATAAAGGAACAACATATCATAAAAATCATGAGTATTAATAACAATATACACACACATGTGATCATACATAAAACATGGTATCAGAGGATACACACACACACACATGTGATAAAACATCAAACATGGTCTCATGGGTTACACAATGTCATATTAATCCAATAAATATATACACAACCTTAATATGGTAATGAAATTCCTACCACAATCTTTTCAATGTCAGCATCGATGTTCATAAAAGGTTTCATCAATAGAACCGGGCTCTTACTCTTACCGGAACAATATTACATGTAAAGAACTCTTATAACTAGTTCCAAAAAACCATCACAATAGTTCTAGAATAGGACTCAAAGAAGAAATAGGCCAAGTGGTAGAACTATCACAAACCCATCATCAAGAACTGAAAATGGAATCCTTCAAGTCCAATTGAGGAAAGAGGTACTTCCACCACTCTTAGATGGTAACAAAAGAATATATTTGGGGATCTTATGAGTTTTAATCAAAAATAACAACCTCTATCTTTCAATGTTGTATTTTATAACAATGTCGAGTAAGGATAATCAAGGAGAAATAATTTTTTGAGTTCATGGCTTCAAAAAGTGATTTAATCCAAATAATTTCCCTAAAACACATAGAGTTTGTCTAGAATTCATCTAGATTGAAGAAACCTCCTAGGTTAGGATCATCAATCAACTAATAGAGGTGAGAATTGACTTAAAACTACATTAAATACCACCCATTGTAGTCTCATGCATTTTCTATTTGAAATGAATGAGATTTGAGAAGAGGGGTGATGGTTTAAGACATTTCAAGATCCATGAGAAGTCTACCACACAATCTATCATGTACTAGTAATGGTCATGGTGTTCTTAACATGCCGCCAAATGGTCATCCCACCACTAGAATATGTGAGGATCTTGGGAATTTTCCCTCACTATATCCACCACCATGGTTGTGGTGAGGTATCTATGATCAAGGACCAAAACACCCTTCCCTAAGAGCCTTGGCTAAGCCACACCCTAGCATCCCTATTTACCACTTTCCCATTCTATACTAGGTATCACCAGGTCCTACACCATGGCTATGGTGTTTCCCATTATGGCCCAAAAAATACAAAAAATCCAAATGTAATCTTACAAAGGCTACATAAAATCCCAAAATCCTCTCTCAAGAATGGATCAACCCAAATACTCAAAACTAAAGGATTAATACAAGGTATTTACATACATGAAATCTAAATATGATCATTTTTCAATCTCCCCATGTAAGTTATTCTCATCCTTGAGAAATATCTCTAGTAGTTATTCTCAAGAAACTCTGACCAATGAGCTCAAATGTTAGACTCCTACCCCTATGTTTCCACCTAGATCCACCCATGAGACCATAAGAAACAAAAAAGGTCCACCATATTCCCATGAAACACCTTATCACTCTAGTATATGATCTGCACTATGCTCTCTATGAATGATGTGTCAAGCTCCAGTTTAACATCCTCATAGTCAATCAAATGATAAGGATCAAGTATATACCTATGAAGCTAAGAAACATGGAACACGTAATGCATGCCTCAATAATGTGGAGTAAGGTATAGTTCATAAGAAACTTCTTTGATAAATTTTATGATCTTAAATAGTCCTGAAAGCATGGTTCCAGCTTCTGTTTCTTCTGAAAACAATGATGCCCCATCCGAGGTGACACCCACAAGAAAACTTGATTTCCAAAATTGAACTCCAATAGTATTCTACTATGAACTAAATATGATTTTTTCTTACTCTGAGTGGTAGAAAACTTCTTCCTGATCAACTACAATATCATTGAGGTCTCTCACACCATACCCAAACCAACAACTACTACCTCACATACTTCATTCCAACATAACAATGAGTAGTATGGCTGTCCATATAGATCCTCAAATGGTTCCATTTTAATTGAAGCCTATATATTTTTATTGTATACATACTATAACAAGGATAAGTACTCATAACATGCTTCATAGAAGTCCAATATTCATGCTCAAATAATATACTCAACGATTTGTATCATCCTCCCTAACTATCTATTGGTCTTTAGATGATATAATATACTCAGTTTAGCTGAGTACCCAAATACTTCTATAAAAATTGACAAAAAATGGGGTAAAACATGCATCCCTATCCAATATAATACTATAAGGAAATCCATGTAGTCATAAAATATTTCATACATACATATTTCCCAACTCATAAATAGATTGAGACCCTTGGATTGAAAAAAATTGTGCTAGTTTCATTAACTAATCAACTATCACCCAAACAGCATCACAACTCCTTAAGATCCTAGGTAACCCCATCATGAAATCGATCATATCATCATTACACTTATACATCATCACTAAAATTGTCTAAATAAAACTCTCAAGATAGTGATACTCACTCTTTACCCTTTGGTAGGTAAGGCATCATGAAACAAAACCATCGACATCTCTCTTCATGTCATTCCACCGAAACTGATATTGGATGTCATGGTATAGGTTCATTAACCCTGGATTCACAGAAATTTTCAAATCATGAGTGTTTATAACCAACTCATCCCTTAAGGAAGCTATCACAACCACTCTCATATGTCTATATATCATGTCTTCATCATCTAAATACCACCCTATAAGTGGATCATCTCATCCCAAGCATTCCAACATCACCAAAGATTTAGGGTCTGACTCTTAGTGTAACACCCCATGATTTTGTGAAATAGTTTTTTTCAAATAAATTTAATCTTTTCAATATATTTTTTTTACACTCAACACTAATTTTAGTTTTCATTACACGCAACATCAATTTTAAACAAAATGTGACATACTATTAAAATATTATTATTTAATATGATAATTATCGCAAAACTATTAGAATGGTGGGAATGAATAATATTATCTAAATTAGGAATATATATGGTTTACACATGTATATAAAATGAATTATTTAGTGTAAAATTAATTATAAATGAAAATAAAAACTGTTTTTAAATAAAGTAAATCTTTTTCCAAAAACCATTTTTACGCACACTAACGTGTTTTACCTTAATAAATTAAAAAAATATTTTTTTTTTGAATTATTTTAATGAAATTTATATATATTATATAATAAATAAATTTTTTAACATTTATATTATGTGTTTTCAATACAAGATATAATAATAAATCCAATTCTATGCTTAAAAACTCTATTTTTCTAAAAAGTAGTGTTGTCGCCTTCTGCACACTTATTTTAAAATTAATTTTTTCCCTTTTAGAAAATTTATTTTAAAAAATAAACTTTATTTTTTAAATAATAATTTCACAATTATATTGTAGTTATTTTTTTATAATTTACTGAAAAGATAAATTTTTCAGTGAATAGTGAAAAATACTGGTTTTATTAAAAAAACTACCTTTTCATTCAAAGAATTTATAAGATAAATTTTATTTTAATATGGTTTTAAAATTAAAATTATTTCACACATAAATATATATTAATCCAATTTAGTTCATTTTAATCAATTAAATATTGAATTGGGATATTAAACCTTTTAATGATTATGAGAATTTTCTCTTTAGAAAACCTCTTTAACATCGCATATGTAGGTTTAATTTTAAATTAAATTTTTAAACTTATATGAATTGAATTTTGAAAATCCTAGATGAAAATCCATGTGAATGTGGAGAGATAATTTCACGATGAAGATGCAGGGGAAGAGTAGTTCCAAGTAGTTTGTCTGGGTTGTATGTAATATTTGAAGCCTACGGGCAATAAATTCCTCTAAGGCCTATGGGCCACATTATACTTACACCTACAGTACCTGTAATGCTTCCATCTCACCCCTTGAAAGGTGTATTATCAAAAATCAATAAAAAATTAAGGTCTTCGATCCATTGGAGGAGGAGTGTGGGTACACCTTTTTCTTTTCAAAAATTACAAGTGTTCCACTCACCTCACTTATAAAAGGCCACCCACTCTCCTATCATTTTCACACTTCTAAAACCATTTTTTCAGCCAATAACTGAAACAATTTCTTCCTTTATCCACTACCCACATACTATAGGCCTTGGGGAGATCATAAATCCAATCTAGGAAGGATTTAGGTTAAAACCTAAATAGGTTGTACAAAGAAGAGGTAACATTTTTAACTATGTGTTTTCGTTTTACTTCTTCTGACTCTTTAAAATATTTTCCAACTGGGATAAAAAATTAAAAAAATATATAATATATATTAATATGTTATTATGTTAATTTAATAACCATAATAATGGATATAAAATCAACATTTATTGTTTAGCGGATTACAGTCACACGAACCAATGTTATTCGTTTTCCATCACCACCTCTCACAGATTAATATAATGATAAATTTAATTTTTTTATATGATATTTATGATATTATTATTAATTTTTATATATAATAACACACCTACCTTCTTACCTACCAACTCTTTGGAAAATAATAGTGTCACTCATGTGTACGGTGGACTACCGCCTCAAGAACCGATGTGATCTATTTTTCATTTTTATTTTACTAGGATGGTAATAATGATAGAATAAATGAATATTGTTGAAATTTATAAAATAATTATACTTATATATTTTTTATATCACATGTAACTTCTTAGTTTTCATTTCGTAGGGGATATGATAACTTTCTTCATGTGTACGGCGGACTACCACCTCACGAAGCGATCTAATTTTTTCTTCACATAATATATACATGGAAGGTAATAAATATAGTATTAAAAAAACATATTTCATATATATGAAATAGAAATTATTCAGGAATATGGTGACACATTCCTGGTGATGTAGGGAACATCATGTATGCATGACGTTGCACTGGGCCTTTAGGTCCTGTTCATGGGTCACTTGGCCTTAGTCCCATAGGATATGTAATGGGTCTCCCTCTACCAAGATATAAATAGGTATTTGATTTCATAATAAAAATATTCTTCAGACCCAAATTTTTAAAAAAAATATTTCAATAAAATTGAAATAACGTTCAGGTGTACGTACGGCCTACCATCTCCATGAACATTGTAATTAATTTTTTATATCTAACTTTTATGGATTACTATAAATACATATATATAGAATATATATGATATTTATATCAAGTTAAAAATTTTGTATATGATTAATCATGATTAAAGTAAGAGGGTCAAAAATAAAAAATCAAAACTTACACAAAAAACAAAGAAAATATTACCTCAAATGTGATTTTAACATGGAATTGTTAATAAATAAGTAATAAAAGGTCATACATAAATCATATATGGTATTATATATATAATTATTATTCTATAATAGATTTATAATAAACTTGTATTTATTATATAGGAAGTTTAAATGTGTACAAAGGAATTCGATAATTAATGTAAGGGATTTCTTTCTCACTTTTAATTTTTTTTGTGAGACACATGTCGTATTCACCACCTATCTATTTTATGTGGTGTATATACTGCACATGAATTCATTTTATGATGATTTTCCTGAATATTATGGGTATTTACATATCCATTTTAGTATCTCTCTTTCATGGGTCTTACAATTCAATGTTACCAAAGTGGTAATAGTTTTATGATATAATCTCATATTTTATTAGGATTATTTTTGTTTATTATTATAATGATGAAATATTATGATCCATATCTCAAGAAATTCATAAATTTTCTTATCCTCTATTTATATCATGATAGTACATTTTTTCTATTCATTTTCCTCTCTCTATGTACTCATGATTTCAAAATAATTGTTTTAAATAAAACAGACTTTATTTCTCTCTTCGGTCGAAAACACTATTTTTTCTATATGCATGTTTTATAAAAATATTTTCAAAAACGTTTTAATGTTCATATGGGTTGTTTAAATTCATTTTTTACATTATTTTAATTTATAAAAATTAAATGGAACATTCATCTCATTTTCAAAAATGACTTATTTGGCTTTTACTGAAAATGTGAAAAGAATATTTTTTTAACATGTATGTAATTTACTATCATCATGTCCACTAAATGATTTAAAAATTCTATTATAAGTTTAAAATTTTATTATCAGAAAAATTATTTTGAAAATATTTTATGTTTTAAAAAAAATTAAAGTGGAAAATATATTTTCCTCAAGAATTTTTTAAATGGTTTTTAAATATTTTTTTATAATTTTCAAAGGATTTTTCAAATAAAAGTATTTTTAAAATGTTTTATATTTTAGAAAAGTGTTTTTAAAAGTGTAAAGAATATTTTCCTCATGTAATATTTTAAATTATTTTTAAATATTACTCTATAATTTTCAAATGTTATTTTCAAATAAAAGGATTTTGAGATGTTTTATATTTAAAAAAAGTTATTTTAAAAGTGGAAATGATGTTCTCCTCAAAAAAAATTAAATAATTTTTAAATATTCATTTTTATGTTTCTAAGGTTATTTTGAAAGAAAATGATTTTAAAAAAATGATTTATGTTTTAAAAAGTGTTTTTCAAAGTGGAAAGGTTGTTTTTCTCAAGAAATTTTCCAAGTTATTTTTTCAAAATTATTTTCCATTTAATATGAAATCATTTGATGTTACTTGAGATTTACTGGGGATATGATTCAATAATAACATATTTATTCTTTCTATATATGGTTTATGATTATGATAAAAATGTGTTTATGAAACCTGTATCTTTCCATGGGTTATACTATAATGAAATTTTTATGGAACCAGACCCATTTTATGGGTTATGATATGATGAATGTTTTATGATCTTGTGGTGCACATATATATGGATTATGTTAAGTATGGGACTTATATCCCCCTCTAATAAATTAGGTAAATGTGGATAACTCATGAGTAAATATGATATGTGTGATCATAATTACATGTTCACAATGTAATATATGAACCTGATGACATGTTCACAATGTTGTGCATGAACCTGATTACATGTTCACAATATTATGTGTGGACCTAGTTTTCATTTTTATAAGGTTATGCATAGACCTGGTTGTGTGTTCATAATTTTATTCAAGGTCTTAATTTCATGTCCATAAGTTAATGATTGAAACTATTACTATTTATACATGTTCAAAATGTTATAAGCTTATGTTTATATCATAAATCGATGTCTTATGTCAGTGTTATGTTATCATGGATCATATTATTTGATTCCATTATGATTCATGTGTTATTAACTACCAATATTAATTCCATGTCACAATATTTTTATCTTTGATATGAAGGTTATGGCTTTCATATGTCATGATCATGTTCTCATACCCTTATGCTCAAGTTATATTTACATATTTCACATGTTTACCTTTACTAGAAATCTAAGCTTGTCGTGTTTACAAAGTTATGAAGAATGTTTTTAAATAGGTTATATTTATGAAGAGTAAAAATGGTAAGATATTTATATAATATATTGAAGATCTTTCACTAAATAAGAATATTGTGTACCTATTCTCCAAATTCACTAAACTGAGACACAATATTTTGATCTTTAATATCTAGGGTATGGTTTTTATATGTTGTGATCATGTTGTAATACCCTTATGCTCACATTATTTTTATTTATTTCCCATTTTTACCCTTACTGAGCATCTAATATCACCTCTTTCTTATGTTTCATTTCCCATATTATGAAGAAAGTTTTTAAGTAGGGTATTTTTATAATGAGTAAAAAAGGGGGAAGATATTTATAAGAGATATTGAAGATATTTAACTAAATAATAATATTGTGTACCTAGTATCTAAAGTCACTAAACCATTACGATCTTTAGGAATGTGTTTGTGTAATGTAATAAATATTCATCTAAATGATGTAATATCTATGTATGAAAAATGTGGGTCTCAAATATTGGTATCAAAGGAAATTTTTTGTTTTCCTTTGGAAACTAGGATGAAAAAACTTTAGTGATATCTCTAAGGTTATATTTAAGGATAATTATAAGAATAGGTCTAAGTATACAAAAATATCCTGAAATTTTGGTGAGGGGTAGAGCGAGTGTTTACCAATAAATTACATCCTTTTCTAGATACTACAAGTGGATGTGTCTATGAAATAGTTGTACCTATGGGTAATAAATCAAAAAAGGTTACATTGAGATAGAATCAATTTTCCCCTAGTGAATAATAATAGCCCTTATTGTATACATGGACTGACACACTCATGGGATATGCTTTGAAATTTTAAGAACTCTTTATGAATCATCATGAAGGATTTGAATAATGACCTAGTTTAAGCCTAACGTTTCATAGATTGAAAATAAGGTGTCATGATTTAGATATTATATAAGTGATTTTTCATGATTATGTAGTTTTATATTATGATTATTGTTGGTCACTATATTCTTTTTGGTTTTATTCAATGGATAAATACAGAAGGAACCATGTTAACACTAAATCATATAGACAATTTGGTGGCTATGAGCAATAGAATTGGAGGGTAAGTAGAGAGAAAGATATTGTAATTATTCATAATAATATATTGTGATATATGATCAACAAAGTGATCTTTTGTGAGATTCCTAAATTGTCAAATAATAGAAGATGAACATTTATGGATGTTTTTGTGGTAATGAATACAGAGGAAAGAGGATTTAATTTCCTACATGTCAAGAATGTGGGAATAATAACCTATAAGAATATCTCAAATAGAGGGGAATGTGTTTTCTATGTGGAAAATAATGTCAAAAAGTGACATATTGTTGAGTAGTTTAATGTATTTTTTTGGGGAACATAGAAATTATCCAATTCAATGCCTTAAACTAAAAATTATCTTCTAGACTAAAGAAGGACATATTATATGTCAATCATTGGAGTGGAAGGATAGAACTATTTATGTATTGGGATTCAAGGATTATGTTTTAGAATTATCTTTACCAATGGTATTTGGGTTATAAAAATCATTAAATGTCTACGAATTGTGTTAATTTTTGAAGAATATATGTCTCCATGTAAGATTAACATAATAGTTATGGATACCATAATGGGTTTATGAGTTTAAAGTTGATCTTAAGTTCAAATTATTAGACACGTGTGTGATTAGAGTTTATCAAGATTAATGATATTTTGAGAGAAATTTATAGTAATACAACACTTTGGTTTTTTATATGTTTTAGTAGAAATAAAAATTACTTTAGGGGGAATGACTTTACATTTTTTGGGAATATGATTAAAGGTATTGGTAACCTTTATGGTTAATTTTATATTTGATGTTAAGGTAATTATGAACTATTGAAATTTTGGAATTTTTTAGGAACTGTGTTAATATAGTTTTGGAAAAAGTATAACCCGCAAGTTGGGTGACAACCTATTTCATCCGGCAAGGCCACAGGGCGTGAACCTACAACCAAAGGGTGACAAGGGTATAATGCTTACCACTAGCTTATGTGAAAAGTGGGACAACATAAAGTGAGTTATTTATGATTATATATCTTGATTATTAGTATGTAAGTAAGTTAAGGATGAAAAATAAAGGTCTAAAAGGATAATACAATCATTATTTATACTAAAAATGAAATGGGAAAAAATAACCATTAGAGTTATTTTCATACTCCCCAAAACATATAAAGGGATTAATTTTATATGGGTTATAGTTGATTACCTTAAAAATTCGTCACACTTCATCTCTATAAGATTAGATCTCTCTTTCTATAAGTTTTCCAGGATATACATTAAGGAATTATTAAGGTTTTATGGAGTAAAAAAATCTATTGTATCTAATCTGGATCCAAGGATTACCTCAATATTATGGAGAAGTGTTCAAAAAACTGTGGATATGGATCTATGTTTCAATACCACATATCATCCTTAGATATATGTTCAGTTAGAGAGAAAAATTCAAACCCTATAGAATATTATAATATCTTCTATGTATTTTAATGATGTTTGGAATCAACACCTTCCTCTAGTTGAATTTTTATACAATAATAGCCTTCAATTGATCATTTAAATGACTCCATACAAAGACCACTATAGAAATAATTGTATAAAAATAATGTACTGAAATTAAGTTGTATAAATAATGTTATTGGAACCTAATATAATGGATGAAATGGAATAGAAGGTTAAAGACATTAAGAAATGCTTAAGGGTGTCAGAAAGTCAATAAAAATGTTATACAAATATTCATTCATGTTATCTAGAATTTAAATTTAGTGATAAGGTATTCCTATGAATATCTCCATGGAATAAGATTATGAGGTTTTTAAATAATGGAAATTTAATCCCTAGATAAATCGGTCCTTTTGAGATTCTTGATTATATCGGGACAGTAGCTTATCGTTTGGCACTGCCACTAAATCTCTCTCAAGTTCATAATATGTTCTATGTATCTATCCTGAGGAAGTTCATAACTGATCCAGCACATGTTATAAATTCATAGGTCATACCATTGGAGCATGATATTTATTATGATTAACAACTGATAGAGATTCTTGATCACACAAATAAATTTCTAAAAAATAATACCATTCACCTGGTCAAAGTATTATCACAAAACCACCAACTTGAGGAAGCTGTGTGGGAACCTGAGGATATAATGAGGAATAATTATCATTAGTTGTTAGTACCAAGGTGAATTATTTTGAGAGTGAAATTCATTTTAAAAGGGGTAGAATGTAACACCCTGATATTTTGTGTTTTTTTTCAAAAAAAATTATTATTTTTGATATTTTTCATTACATGAAACACTGAGTTTAAACAAAACATGACATACTATTAAAATATTATTAGTTAATATGATAGTTATTTTGAAGCCATTTGAATGATGTGTATAAATAGTATTAACTGAATTATAAAACTATATGGTTTCCACAAGTATATAAAATTAATTATTTAGAGATCAATTTATTAGAAATGAAAATAAAAACAATTTAAAAATAAAGAAAATATTTTTTATGAATGATAATTGTCATGCACACAAACGTAATTTACCTCAATAAATTAAAAAAAATCACTTTTGGAGAATGGTTTTAATGAAATTTATATATGTTATGTATTCAATAAAAAATTTACATTCATCTTATTTGTTTTATACACAAAAGATAAGAATAAATCCAATTTTATACTTAAAACTGTATTTTTCTAAAAAGTAATTTTGTTTCCTTTGACGAAATTATTTAAAAGTTTATTTTTTCCAATTTTATAAAAAAATTTGAAAAAAATAAAATTAATATTTTAAATAAAAATTTCATAATTTTCATGTGGTGAATTATTGAGAATTTTCTGAAAAGTTAAAAATTTTAGTGAACAATGAAAAATACTGGTTTTTATTAAAAAACTATCTTTTAATTCAAATAATTTACAAGGAAAATTTTATTTTAATATGGATTTAAAAGTAAAATTAGTTAAATTATATATATATTAATAAAATTTATTTAATTTTAATCAATTATATATAGAATTTGGATATTAAAACTTTCTATACTTATGAGAATTTTCTCTTTGTAAAACCGCTTTCTCGTCACGTATGTGGGTTTAATTTTAAATTAAATTATATATATTATATGAATTTAATTTTTAAAAATAAATTAAATATTTATAATCATCATGATTTATATTTTCTAATAAGTTAAAATTAATTTTTGACCATTATGAATAATAAAAGCAATAAAAATTAATTATCACGGGTCAAGTGAAAAAGGGTTTTCTGGGGGTTAAACAAAAAAGATAAGGGGTAAAATGGCCTAGAAACTTTTCCAATACCCATTTTATGGAAATATTTAGAAATTATCACCTATAATATTCTATAATGGAATATTTTGGATCCTTTTTCATGTAAAAAACGTGGGTACACATTTTTTTCAAAAATTACAAGTGTGTCCTCACCTCGCTTATAAAAGGCCACCCCCTCTCCTCTTCTATTCACAATTCCAAAACCATTTTAATCAGAAAATACATACCCAAATTTATTCCTTAATTAAATCCTCACATCCTATAGTATATCTTGAGATCAAAAATCAAATATAATTAAGTTTTAGGTTAAATCTAAAGAGGTTGTCTAAAGAATAGGTAATGTTTTTAACTATGAATTTCTGTTTTACTTATTCTTATAACTCCTTAAAATATTTTCCAAATATAATAAAATAATTAAACCAATATATAATATATAATTATATGTTATTATTTTAATTTAATAACTTAAATATTTCTCCACTTCCATCAAATGGTGTATGAAGTCATCATTTTTGTGTACAGTAGACTACTGCCTCATGAACTGATGTTATTCATTTTCCATAACCAACTCTTACCGCTAGATATAATTATATATTTAATGTTTATATATATTATTTATGATATTATTATTTATATATAATTATAATACCATATTTATTTTCTTACCGCATGACTTTTTGGGAAACAATAACATCGCTAGTGTGTACGGCGGACTACTGCCTTGCGAATCGATATGATGTGTTTTTCATTTTTGTTTTATTGGGATGTTAATAAGGATAGAATAAATTAATATATATTATATTTTTAAAATAATTATACATTTTAAATTATGATATCACATATACCTTCTTAGTTTCAATTCTTTGGGGGATACGGTAAAATCATTCATGTGTATGGCAGACTACCTCCTCACGAAGTGATGTGATTCGTTCTACATATACGCATTAAATGGAAGGTAATAAGGTTATGTTTAAATAAAAATATGTAATATATATGAAATAAAAATTATTCTATAAATTTAATATATTATTTACCTTTCGTTTATTTCAATATTTCGATAAAATGGAAATATTGTTCATGTGTACGTACAGCTTAAAGTCTCCATGAATTTTTTATTTCATTTTTTATCTCTAAAATTTATAGATTACTATAAATACATATATAATGAATTTATATTATGGTTAAAATTATGGATATTATGGAACCATGATAAAATTAAGAAGACCAAAAATAAAAAATCAAAACATACATGGAAAAACAAAGCATTTATTACTCGAAATGTAATTTTAACATGGAATTATTAATAAATGGGTAATAAAATGTGATAAGTGAATCATATATGGTATTATATATATAATTATGGTTATTTAATATATATATAAAAAACTTATATTTATTATACATGAGTTTCAAATGTGTACTAATGAAGTTGATACTTAAGGTATGGGATTTCCATCTCACTTTTATTTTTTGTGAGACACATTTCATATTCACCACCTATTTATTTTATGTGGTGTATATAATACCCATAAATGTATTTTTTGATTATTTTCATGAAAATTATGGTTATTTACATATCCATTTTAGGATCTATCTTTCATGAGGATTATATTTCAATGTTATTAAAGTGGTGATGGTTTTATGATACAATCTCATCATTTATCAGGACTGTTTATGTTTATTCTTATGATGATGAAACATTACCATCCATATCTTGAGAAACTCATGACTTTTATTCTTCTATGGTTATTTCATGAGAACAAATTGTTTACCCTCACTTTTCTCTCTTTAGGTACTTATGATTCCAAAATTATGTTTTTAAATAAAAATGACTTTATTTCATTATTTGGTCAAAAAAACCTTTTTTATATTCATATAAATGTTTTCTAAAAACATTTTTTAAAAAAATTTAATGTTCATATGGTGTTTTTTAAATCCATTTTTACCCTTATTTTACTTTTTAAAAAAATTAAAATTAATCTTCATGTCATTTTTTAAATAAGTTTGTTTGGATTTTACTGAAAATGTGAAAGGAATATTTGTTTAACATATATGATATTTCCCAACATTATGACCAATAAATGTTTAAATGATTAATTTATAATTTTAAAATATTATTTTCTAAGAAAAGGATTTTGAAAATGTTTTATGATTTAAAAAAATAAAAGTGGAAAGGATATTCTCCTTAATAAATTTTTTAAATTATTTTTTAAGATTACTTTATAAGTTTCAAAGGCTATTTTCCAAGAAAAGAATTTTCAAAATGATTTATTTTTTTAAAAAATGTTTTTTTAAAGTGTAATGGATATTTTTCTCAAGAAATTTTTTAAATTATTTTTAAAGCTTCCTTTAAAAGTTTCAAATTATATTTTCAAAGAAAATTATTTTCAAGATATTTTGTGTTTTAAAAAAAATAAAAGTGTAAAGGATATTTTTCTTAAGAAATTTTTTTAATGATTTTTAAAAGATTCCTTTATAAGTTTACAACTTTATTTTAAAAGAAAATGATTTAAAAAATATATATGTTTTAAAAAATGTCTTTTAGAGTGGAAATTTTATTTTCCTTCATAATTGTTCCAAGTTATTTTTCCAAAATAATTTTCCTTCTAAGATGACATCCTTTGATATTACTTAAGATTTACTAAGGATATGATCCAATGATGCCATATTTATTCATTCAATGCATGTTTTATGATTATGATGATAAGTTGTTTATTGAACCTATTTCTTTCCATGGGTTATACTATAATCAAATGTTTATGGAACCAAACCCCTTTTCATAGATTGTCATATAATGAATATTTAATGATATTTTATAACACATATGTATGGATTATATGGTAGGTGGGACCTATATCTCCCTCAAATACATTGGGTAAAATGGATAACTCGTGATTAAATATGATATATGTGAACATGATTACATTTTCATAATGTTATAAATGAACCTGATGACATGTTTATAATGTTATGCATGAATATGATTACATTTTCATATTGTTATGCATGGACTTGTATTTAATTTCTATAATGTTATGCATGGAACTGGTTGCATGTCTATAATTTTATGTGAGGGTCTAATGTAAAGCCCTTAACTTAATGAGTGAACCTGATTCTATTTATAAATGTTGACAATGTTATAAGCTTATGTGTGTTCCAAAAATCGATGTCTTATGTAAATGTTATGTTCTCATGGCTAGTGTTCTTTGATTCCAATATGATTCATGTCTTATAAACTGTCAATCTTTATTCCATGACATAATATTTTGATCTTTGATATACAGGGTATGGTTTTCATATGTTATGCTCATTTTCCCATACCCCTATTCTCATGTTATGTTTATTTATTTCTCATGTTTACCCTTACTAAGCATCTATGTTTACCCTTTTCTTATGTTTCGTTTCCCAGGTTATGAAGAATTTTTTTGTAATGACCCAAAGTTTCATTAATGGAAATCCCTCTTGATCTAATTAAATGTATCTTTATGTTTATATAAAATGTCAACTTATTTGGTTTTATGTTAAGAATTTTGACCATTCCTAATATAGCCATTGAACAGTGATCACATGATTAGTATAAATATAGGGCTTTAACAAAACCCAATTTACTCAGACAAAAGAAGTGATGGCCTCATCCAGTAGAATTGCTCCATACGAAGCCCATTTGTCAGAGCTCATAAAAGAGGTGGCATCCTTGGGCTTCGCTCTTGACCAAGCCCAATCTGAGCTTCATCATTTCAAGCTCTAACGGGACCGTCTACGGGAGAAGTGGAAGTTGATAGAAATTACCACTCAAGCGATGTTATCCGAGCCACCCCAAGAGTCTGTCACCATCGCACACCTTACCCTTAGATCTTATGCATATTTTTTAAGGGGTTATGTAACAAATATCTAGTACTATGTTCATGTATATTATTTTTGTATTTAATAATAAAAATACCTTCTTTTCATTATCGATACATTGTAAATAGTTTTTAAAGTACAAATGGTGTTTTTAGTTATTATTTAATTAAGAAATCTATTTTATTAAATTAAGGGATTTTTTAATTAAATATTATTTTAATAAAATATTATTATTATGGTTATTATTATTAGATTAATTTTATTATATATAAATTATCATATAATTGTATGAATGCAATTAAAATTTTTATTAAGTTTTGAAAGCCATTTTTGTCAAAACCCGTGAATTTACGATAAATGTCGGTTTTTATTTTAAAAATGAAAATTAACATATTTAGAAAATTATTTATATAAAATAAATGTTATTTTTGGAATCAGGATGTTGAAATTATCCAACGGTGAATTTTTCATAATTTTCTGAGACAGTCAAATTTTTGAGTAAAAATTAAATACCGTTTAAATATATAATGTGTTTTATGACATCATAATGACCCAATAGTGATGTAGTAAAAAACTATAATCTTTATGCTCGGAAAATATAAGTTTTACCATTAAAATAATTTGATTTTGGGTTTTTTTGGCTTACTTTTCAAAGTATTAATGGACCCCTCAAGACTTATTAAACACCTTGTCTTTTTAAATTAATTTCCATGGGAGTATGACTCACCTCCACATAATAAACCCTATTATTTTAAGAAGTTAGGACTTTGTCCTTATAAAATATTTTTTCCCTCTTCCCTTTTCAAAAAACCATGAGAAAAAACCATGGGATGGTTTTTGTTTTGGATTAATTTAATATAAGGGGTCCCAAACCTAAATAATAAAGAATTCTCTCACCTTTATTATATAAACCCACCCAAGATCCCACTTCCTCCACACTAAAAGCCTTTTTAGTTCTTCCAACCTCTGAACTACTCTCTCTATAATCCTTCTAAGGTTCCCCAAGCTCCAAATAATCCTCTCACAAGCCTCTCTATAGCCTTTGGAAGAACACTTCCAAGTAAGGGTTTTTCTTCCTTTCTCATTTTTGTCCAATTTTATTTAAGTTGTTTTCCCATTTTAATTTCAATTATGAATATTGGGGTATGGTTTCACGCCTCCCTCATACTTCACTCTTTATGTTTGAATGATGGTAGGCCCTTTCTCTCTCATTAAATTCCTCCCATGTACACCCGTTACTATGCCAAAATTCTGAAAGGAACTTCTCTCTCCTCATTTACATTCAAGAAATACTTTTGTATCATGAATCTAAATTCCATTAAAATTGTTGGTACATGTATCTATATGACCTCCTTACTATCCATTACATGTAAATATTATGAGGAACTCCTTTCTCTCTAATCAACCATTTTTATGAAATCTTATGTCACGCTGTTACGCTGCCGAAATCGCACCGATTTTCTAAGACAATGTCATTGTATAGTGAATACCATGCCCATTTCTCCATAAAGGGTATTCACCGTTATGCACATTTACTTATTGATTATAAAGTTTAATTTATTAATTCCACATTACTTTATCGTGGAATAAATGATTATGTTTTATGAATCCATGTTTTATGATCCATGTGGCACACTTATGCATGAAATGAAATGTTTAAGAAGGGTGCGCCCTTATAGCGCTCCAATACATTGGGTAAAGTATAGTATCATGATACATCATGTGCAATGAGTGTTGACTCATGATAATTCATGTGCAACGAGGGTTTACTCATTCTTCATGGGCAATGAGGATTTACTCATGCTTCATGTGCAATGGGCCTTGGCTCATGCTAATTCAATGTTAAGTGTTATTGCCACATTTCCATGTTATGATTATCATGCTTTATCATACCTTTATGTTCATGTTTCTCTTGTGATCTATTGATATGCCTAATGTCTAACATGTATTTTACTCCTCATTTTATTCCATGTTTTTTCCCTTACTGGGCTTTATAGCTCACCATTTTCTTATGCATGTCCTCAGGTTATCCCATACAATTATAAGTACAAGGGAATGTAGTGGTCATGTAAAGGAAGTTTTCAATAAAGATGTTGTATTTCATGTTTTAAGTTGTTTTGTAATGATCATAATCCCCAAAGACACTATACCTCTCGATCTTCCATGTTGTATCAAGTGAATAGTTTATGTAATAAATCATGTTTAAGTTTGTAATAAAAGCAGGGTTGTCATAGTTGGTATCATAGGATAGGTTTAGTTATTTTTGGGATTAGGATTATAAAACCCTAGTAAAGACTTAGAGACAAGACTAAGTACAATATAAACGTCCCTAAGTTTTGGTGAGTATTGAGTAAGTGGTTTATCAAACAAATACATCTCTGTCTAGATACGAGCTGGTAGAGGCGGCTCTGGCACAGATGTATCCTAGGGGTAAAACCCGAAAACACTACTTTGAGCTAGACTCGAACGGGAACTGGTGCATGACAGAAGGCCTTGCTGCACTCTTGGTTATGACACTCCTGGGGGATATGTTTTAATAAATTCACAAGCTTAGTATGAACCCTTATTAAGGGAATTAAAAAAAATCCCCTAAGAATGTATGTTTGAAAGTAGATCATGAAAAGCCTAGATTGAAACATATAGACTCATGAGTTAAGGAAATAGAAGTTTATTTATAAGTCATCAACTTTTATCTTTGGATTGCCCTTTATGTTTTACCCCTAACTTTCCTTTTATTCTAGACAATGGCCGGTAATAGGAGGACTCGGGCTAACAACCGATGTGAAGATCAGTGTGATGACTGTACTAATGAGATACTCAATCCAATGGGAGCGGGAATCGCGAACTTTGTCACGATTCTCTCTCGTCTAACTCAAGTCTTTAATAGAAACACAGGTCAAGAGGAACGTTCACCCCCCCCCCCCCTAAGAAAGAACAAGTCGCTATCAAGAGATTCATGAGACAAAGGCCTCCTAATTTTAGTGGATCATCAGATCCCACGATCGCTGAACAATGGATCAAATCCATTGAAAAGATCTTCTCCATCCTTCAATGTTCTGAACAAGAGAAGGTTCTCCTAACGGCTTATCGTATGGAGGGTGAAGCTGATCAATGGTGGATGTTGATCAAAAATACGAATCTTGAGGAGTAGATCGAGGTGTTGGAATGGAAGGATTTCCAGAAGATGTTTTTCGATAAATATTTTCCGCGCACCCTCCGGCATAATATGGAAAGGGACTTCCTTTCCCTCAAGAAAAAAGACAAAGAATCTGTTGGAGCGTACGAGGTAAACTTCACAAGGATTGCATGATAGGCTTTCGGCTTTGTTGTTACCCCCGAATGCAAAGTTGTCCGCTTCTTTGGTGGGCTAAAGCCTAGCCTACGGAAATCCTTAGCGATCCGTGACTTCGAAAGCTATGAGTAAATTGTCTGATGTGCCCTCAAAGTCGAAATGGAGATCGGGGAATCATAGGGGTATCATGGGGACAAGAAGCGTAAGGTGGACTTCAATGATGGTGGTACGATGGATAAATCCAACGGTGCTAAGAAGATCCAGCACCCCACTTTCCAAAAGTGCGGAAAGAAGCACCCTGGAAATTTCCTTAAGGGGACGATGAAATGCTTCAGGTGTAGAAGGGAAGGGCACCAAGCTGTTAACTGTCGGCAAGAAAGACCCACGGCTGCAACAGAGGAGAGGAACTCTCCGTTTGAACCTCAACGCGTTGTTCAATGCTACAAATGCAAAGAACCAAGTCATTTTGCAAATCAGTTCCCTAATCCAAGGGTTTTCGGAGGCAACCAACAACCTCCAAGGCAACAAGGAAGAGATTTTTCCATCACTTATGCCGAAGTAAACCCTGAAAATGAAGTGGTGACAGGTACGCTAGTTATTCATTCAAGAATAGAAAACGTACTTTTTGATTCAGGTTCTACGCATTCTTTTATATCTCGAAAGTTTAGTAGAACAATCCCAGCACCACCACAAATCATGGAAGTGAAGATGTTGGTGAGTACGGAAAATGGGTCAATCATTGCATCCCATGAATATAAGTCCTCCCCTGTTATAATCTGTGGATTGAATTTCTCAATTAACCTCTTCATACTCCCTCTGGTGGAATTTGATGTAATTCTTGGCATGGATTGGATTTCCTTGTATAGAGCCAACATAAATTTTCGGGAGAGGGAAATCACACTCTATATGGAGAATCGACCCCCAATTATTTACAAGTGTAAGGAGGAAGATGAATATCCTTTAGATCCATCATCTCAAGCATGGATATTACTGCCCTATGAGCACGCGTATCTGGCTCAGATGATTGAGTCCAAGAAAGATACCATCCTTGAGGAAATTCCTATTGTGAGGGAATTCGCTGAAGTGTTTCCTGAGGAACTGCTTGGTCTTCCTCCAAGAAGATATGTTGAATTCTCAATTGAACTTATACCTGAGGCTTTACCAATATCCAAGAATCCATATAGAATGGCTATTCTAGATCTTGAAGAGCTAAAGAAACAACTACAGGAGAATCTGGATAAAGGGTTTATACGCCCAAGTGCTTCACCATGGGGTGCACCAGTCCTCTTCGTCAAGAATAAGGATGGTTCAATGCGGCTTTGCATCGATTATAGTGAACTTAACAAAATCACGATAAAGAACAAGTATCCTCTCCCACGAATTGAAGACTTTTTCGATCAGCTGCGTGGAGAACAATACTTCTCCAAGGTGGACTTGCGGTCGGGATATTATCAAGTAAGGGTGAAGAAGGAAGATATCCCCAAGACTTCTTTTTGTACAATATACGGGCACTATGAATTCATAGTAATGCCTTTCGGACTCACTAATGCTCCAGAAATATTCATGGACTTAATGAATAGAGTATTTAGAGATTACTTTGACAAATTTGTGGTAGTCTTTATAGATGATATTCTAATATACTCCAAAACTAAGGAGGATCATGAGGAGTATTTAAGAACTGTAATAGAGAATTTGCACAAGGAGAAGCTCTATGCAAAGTATAGCAAGTGTGATTTCTGGTTAAAGGAGGTCTCATTCTTGGGCCATATCATCACAAGCAATGGGATATCTGTGGATCCCTCCAAAACAGATGCAATTGAGGAATGGCCGAGGCCAACATCAGTAACGGATATCCGTAGATTCTTGGGGTTAGCTGGATATTATCGATGATTTGTGAGGAATTTCTCACGATTTTCCAACCCTCTTACCAAGCTAACTCGAAAATGAGTAAAGTTTTCTTAGAGTGATGAATGAGAAGAAAGCTTCAAGGAGTTGAAAAGGAGGCTTATCACTGCTCTCGTGCTCACTTTACCCACAAGTGGGGAAATTTTTGTGGTATTCAGTGATGCTTTGAAGAAGGGATTAGGCTGTGTGCTGATGCAGAATGATAAAGTGATATCCTATGCCTCAAGGCAGTAGAAAATCCATGAGTGAAACTATCCAACTCATGATCTGGAGTTGGCAGCGGTGATCTTTGCCTTGAAAATCTGGCGACATTATCTCTATGGGGAGAAATGTGATATATATACTGACCACAAGAGTCTTAAATATATATTCACATAGAAAGAGCTTAATATGCACCAGAGAATATGGATAGAGCTCATCAAGGATTATGAATATTCAATACATTACCACCCTGGGAAAGAAAACGAGGTGCCAGATGCCCTAAGTAGAAAGGACCCAGCGATTCTATCAATGATGAGAATTGAGAAGGATCCAATCTTCTTAGACTTGATGAAGATGGACATGGGAATCATAAAGAAGGGAAAATCATCAATTCTTTCACAAATGATTTCTCAACCATCTCTTTTGGAAAGGTTAAAGGATTCTAAAAAGGATGATGTGGGAATTCAGGAAAAAGTGGAAGCTATCAAAAAAGGTAAATCCTTGGAGTTTAATGTTAATGAAGAAGGAATTGTGTGATTTTGGAAAAGACTCTGTGTTCTATCGAGTTCGGAGCTGAAGAAGGAACTTTTGGATGATGCACATAGTTCAAATTTCTCTATTCACCCAGGGAGCACAAAGATGTATCGAGGTCTCCAAGAAAACTTTTGGTGGGATAATATGAAGAAGGAGATCGTTGAATATACATCAAAGTGCCTGGTGTGTCATCAAGTTAAGGAAAAGAGGCAGAAGTCTAAGGGGATGATGCAACCATTGCCCATACCAAAATGGAAATGGGAGAACATCACCATGGACTTTGTCACCGAACTTACAAGGACATCCAAAGGCAACAATGCAATCTGGGTTGTTGTGGATCATCTTACAAAGACTGCACACTTCATTGTTATTCGGGAGGATTTCTCTTTGGATCAACTGGCACGGATATATATCAGGGAAGTGGTAAGGTTGCATGGAGTACCACTATCTATTGTGTCTGACCGAGATCCAAGATTCACTCTAAGTTTTGGAAGAGTCTTCAACATGCTCTGAATACTGAACTGAACTTCAGTACGGCCTATCATCCTCAAACTGATGGCCAATCTGAGCGGACTATCCAAACATTTGAGGACGTGTTGAGAGCATGCTCATTGGACTTTAAAGGAGGATGGGATCAACATCTTCCTCTGGTTGAGTTCTCTTATAATAACAGTTTCCACTCAAGCATCCAAATGGCACCATATGAAGCCATTTATGGGAAAAGGTGCAGAACACTGGCATGTTGGGATGAGTTCGGTGAACATAAGCTTCTTGGACTAGAAATGGTCGAAGAAATGGTGGAGAAGGTGAAAACCATTCAGAAGCATATCAAGGAAGCCCAGATTCGACAGAAGAGTTATGCAGATAACCGTCGATGAGACCTTGAGTTTAAAGTTGGAGACATGGTGTTTCTATGCATATCTCCGTCGAAGAAGTTAATGAGGTTTGGAATGAATGGGAAGTTAAGTCCAAGGTACATTGGCCCCTTCGAGATTCTCGATCGTGTCGGGGCTATGGCCTATCAACTAGCACTTCCACCTACCATGGCCAAAGTACATGATGTATTTCATGTATCCCTCTTAAGGAAGTACATACCAGACTCTTCACATGTACTATCTTCTGAGGTGGTACAATTGGAAGATGATCTTTCTTATGAGGATCAACCAGCGAAGATCTTAGATTGTAGAGAAAAAGTTCTACGAAATAAGACAATGCCCCTCGTCAAGGTGTCGTGGAGAAATCACAAGTTTGAAGAAGCGACTTGGGAATCAGAGGAAATGATGAAGCTGAGTTACCCACATCTGTTTTAGTGTGGGAAAAGGAAAATTTTGAGGGCAAAATTTCTTAAGGGGGGAATATTGTAATGACTCAAAGTTTCATTAATGGAAATCCCTCTTGATCTAATTAAATGTCTTTTTATGTTTATATAAAATGTCAACTTCTTTGGTTTTATGTTAAGAATTTTGACCGTTGCTAATATAGACATTGAACAGTGATCACATGATTAGTATAAATATAGGGCTTTAACAAAACCCAATTTACTCAGACAAAAGAAGCGATGGCCTCATCCAGTAGAATTGCTCCATACGAAGTCCATTTTTCAGAGCTCATAAAAGAGGTGGCATACTTGGGCTTCGCTCTTGACCAATCCCAAGATGAGCTTCATCATGTCAAGCTTTAATGGGACCGTCTACGGGAGAAGTGGAAGTTGATAGAAATTACAACTCGAGCGATGTTATCCGAGTCACCCCAAGAGTCTGTCACTATCACACACCTTAACCTTAGGTCTTATGCGGCTGTTTTAAGGGGTTATATAACAAATATCTAGTACTATGTTCATGTATATTATTTTTGTATATAATAATAAAAATACCTTCTTTTCATTATCGATACATTGTAAATAGTTTTTAAAGTACAAATGGTTTTTTTAGTTATTATTTTATTAAGAAATATATTTTATTAAATTAAGGGATTTTTGAATTAAATAATATTTTAATAAAATATTATTATTATTATTATTAGATTAATTTTATTATATATAAATGATCATATAATTGTATGAATGCAATTATAATTTTTATTAAGGTTTGAAAGCCATTTTTGTCAAAACTCGTGAATTTTCGATAAATGTCGGTTTTTATTTTAAAAGTGAAAATTAAAATATTTAGAAAATTATTTAGATAAAATAAATGTTATTTTTGGAATCAGGATGTTGAAATTATCCAACGGTGAATTTTTTATAATTTTCTGAGATAGTCAAATTTTTGAGTAAAAATTAAATACCGTTTAAATATATAATGTGTTTTATGACATCATAATGACCCAATAGTGATGTAATAAAATACTATAATATTTATTTTCATCCAATATATGTTTTACCATTAAAATAATGTGATTTTGGGTTTGTTTGGATTGCTTTTCAAAGCATTAATGGACCCCTCAAGACTTATCAAACACCTTGTCTTTTTAAATTAATTTCCATGGGAGTATGACTCACCTCCACATAAGAAACCCTATTATTTTAAGAAGTTAGGACTTTGTAATTATAAAATATTGTTTTCCTCTTCCCTTTTCCAAAAACCATGGGATGGTTTGTGGTTTGGATTAATTTAATATAAGGGGTCCCAAACCTAAATAATAAATAATCCTCTCACCTTTCCTATATAAACCCACCCAAGCTCCCACTTCCTCCTCACTCAAAGCCTTTGGAGTTCATCCAACCTCTACCATAATCTCTCTATAATCCTTCCAATGTGCCCCAATCTCCAAATAAGCCTCTCACAGGCCTCTCTCTATCCTTTTGAAGCACACTTCCAAGTAAGGGTTTTTCTTCCTTTCTCATTTTTGTCCAATTTTCTTTAAGTTGTTTTTCCCTTTTAATTTCAATTATGAATGTTGGGGTATGGTTTCACACCTCCCTCATACTTCCCTCTTTATGTTTTAATGATGTTAGACCATTTCTCTCTCATTAAATTCCTCCCATGTACACCCGTTACTATGCCGAAATTCCGAAAGGGACTCCTCTCTCCTCATTTACATTCAAGTAATACTTTTGTATCATGAATATAAATTCCATTAAAATTTTTGGGACATGTATCTATATGACCTCATTACTGTAAATTACATGTAAATATGATGATGAACCCCTTTCTCTCTCATAAACCATTTTTATGAACTCTTATGTCACGCCGTTACGCTGCCGAAATCACACCGATTTTCTAAGCCAATGTCATTGTGTAGTGAATACCATGCCCATTTCTCCATCAAGGGTATTCACCTTTATGAACCTTTACTTATTAATTATAAATTTTCATGTATGAATTTCACATTCCTTTATCATGGAATAAATTATTATGTTTTATGAATCCATATTTTATGATCCATGTGGCACACTTATGCATTAAATGAAATGTTTAAGAAGGGTGCGCCCTTATAGCGCTCTAATGCATTGGGTAAAGTATAGTATCATTATACGTCATGTGCAATGAGTGTTGAATCATGCTAATTCAAGTGAAATGAGGTTTTAATCGTGCTTCATGTGCAATGAGGATTTACTCATGCTCCATGTGCAATGGTCCTTGGCTCATGCTAATTCCTTGTTAAGTGTTGTTGCCACATTTCCATGTTATGATTATCATGCTTTATCATGGATTTATGTTCATGTTTCTATTGTGCTCTATTGATATACCTAATTTATAACATTTATTGTAATCCTCATGTTATTCCATGTGTTTTCCCTTACTGGGCTTTATATCTCACCCTTTTCTTATGTATGTCCTCAGGTTATCCCATGCAATTCTAAGTACGAGGGAATGTAGTGGTCATGTAAAGGAAGTTTTCAATAAATATGTTGTATTTCATGTTTTAAGTTGTTATGTAATGATCCTAAGCCCCAAATACACTAGACCTCTCTATATTCCATGTTGTATCAAGTGAATAGTTTATGTAATCAATCATGTTTAAGTTTGTAATAAAAGAAGGGTTGTCATATTTTTTAAGTAGGGTATGTTTATGAAGAGTAAAAAACAGGGAATATTTTTATGGGGGATATTGAAGATATTTCACTAAATAATAATATTTTTTACCAAGTATCCAAAGGCAGTAAACCATTATGATCCTCAGGTGTGTGTTTGTGTAATGTAATGAATATTGAACTAAAAGATGCAATTTCTATGTCTGAGAAGTTTGGGTATCTAAAATTAGATTTCTTTTACAAGGTCCACCAAATATGATGTGATGAACAAAGGACCACAATTCATAAGCCCATGATGCTCTGATGCATCAACAAACCACTCTGCCATAAAACTGATAATACATCATTCCTCCTATGAAGGATTCTCACCAAGCTCCCACACCCCCAATGTTTTCCTACTGAAAGAATCTAAAATGATATTACCTTTTCCTGGAGTATAATCCATCTCAAAGTTGAAGACCTATAGATACTCTAAAAAATGCATCTTCCTCATATTTAAATCCCATTGAAATAAGGTATATCTCAAGATCTTGTAGTCTATATAGATTAAAAAAATCTCACTAAAGAGATAGTACCTCTAATACTTTAGGGATTAGACCACAACTGATATCTCTAAGTTATGCATCAGGTAGTTCCATTCATGGGGTCGCAGTTGATGAAACCCATAAGTAACTACCTAATCCCTCTAAATCATTGCATCTCCAAACCTAACAACTGAGGCATCATATTACACCATGTTCCAAATCCTAGGATCTTATAAATTTAGAATTGAGGATATAATCAATATTATCTTTATCTCTAGGAAAACATCATTGTATATGATATTCCTTAAATCTATATCTATTATATGATGAATGGATATATCAAGTGTATGTTATATTGAAATTCATGCTTGAAATAATATTCCATGCATTCCACTTCCTCTAATCAGATGAGCAACCAAATATTAAGTGTGTTGATATTTTAATGGATCAGACTCATTAAATATATCATTTATTTAAGTCATTACATAATATGTAATGGATTTGGAATTATGTATGCATTGGATGCATGAGTTGGATGAATCAATATTTATCCATGCATTATATATGCATGAATGAATATAGAAACCCAAGAAATTTTCTTGGTTCTTTGTATATATATTAATACCATGCGATAGTAGTATATTTTATTTTTTATAATTCCTATCCAAACACACCAACACCCAAAATCTCTCTTTCATCTTCCTCCTTTACATTTAGTGGTACTAACATACCATAGAGAAAAGGATAATCCCATTCAAACATCATATGACTCAGTTTACCCATGGATGCCTATGGGGGTAGGATGCTTAGGTTTTCCACATTGGTCTCAAATCCATGTGATAGAGTTATAAGATAATGTAGTGTTTCTTTGGTTTAAGGTATAGATATTTACTGCATGTTCTTCATTTCAATTGTTACATAGGTTTCATATTATCTTGCATGGAGATCCTCATATAAGTGTTTTTAATCGCTTTTCCTTAATCTGATAATTATAATTTGATTATAACAAAACCCTTCAGCGGTATAAAAGTGATCCATGTTTAGTTTTATGAAAATCATGATTAAATGAAGAAGAAACCAGAAAAATAGAGTAGCATTTCATTTTCTAGAAGCTTGGTTTCATAAAAGGGTTTACCCTTACGTAGCTGGGCTACGTAACCAAGACCTTAACCTTACATAGATGATATTCATAAGGGTAACCAAGGATTTTCCATTATGCAGAGTGGTATATGTAAGGGTCAAGTTTTCTTGACCTTACATAGACCGGTCTATATAAGGGTCACATGATCTTAAAATTATTCGTAATTGGTTGTGTAAGGGTAATTGGGTTTTACCTAAAGATGTGTAAAGGTAATTTTCACTTACCCTTACATGAAACATGGATACATAGATATTATACCCTTCACAGTGAGGTTTCTTGGAGCTGTGTAAAGGTATCAGATCTGTGTAAAGGTAAAATGGTTCCTTATCAATATGCAGTGGTTTTAGAAGGCCACGTAATGGTATATCCTGACTTTACCTTATGTGAAGTGTTCACATAAGGGTCTTACCCTTACATAGAATTTGTAGTGCAAAGGTAATATTCATATTACCTTTACATAGTGTGTTAAATATAAGATACATAAAGGTAAGGAGTGACTTACCTTTACACAAGGGATCTAGAATCAAATTACACTTATGCAGAGTGTTTGTGTAAGGGTAGAGTGAGATTACCTTTACATAGGAATGGGTTGCTGCATAAGGGTAAACAGAAAAATTGTTAAAAATATCATATAAAATGATATCGATGGTTTATAAATGATTATAAATCAATATAAAAGGTATTTTGCGATATTTTAATTTATAAAAGGTTTATAAATTAATTAATTATAAATTTTTAAAATTAATTACATGTTTATGAAACATTTTATCCACAAATATTAAATTTAAATATTTAAAATTCCTTTTAAAAATTATATGGAAATTCTTATAATATAGAAATAAAATTTATTATTTAGAAATCATAAGGAATAATAAATAAAGTTTTATAAATTATGAAATAAGGCCAAAATATAAACATTTATATTTAATCCAAAATTGTTCATAACTACTTTTTTTAATTTCTCAAAATAAATGGGGGAATTATTTGGATATTATATGATATTTAGATTATGTAAAATGTTTACATAATAGAAGTTGGATTATAAATTCTTTATAATTTATATAATATCATATATTTAAAATTAAAATGTCATGTAATGATAAATATGAAATAGTTCATTATAAAACCCTAACCTTTTCTATAGATGTCTTGGGCTCTCTTATAGGTATCATTTTACTTTTTATTGACTGTTTTTCAATTGAGTTCCACCTTGGGGTGAGTTTGTATGATTTTTTTGAGATAAATGGATGAAAGAGGGCAGTTCCTGGTTGGCGCATGATTTTCCCTAACCATGCACCTTAACCCAGCAAATTGTGCAACCCTAAACAGTTGGGTTTTGCAAGGCTGGCATAAGGCTTATCAAATTGTGATCCCTAATAGTAGAAACCATGCACACCTAGAAAAGGCCCATGGTTAAGGTGCACAGTTAGGAGAAAACATGCACCTTGAGTAGCAAACCATGAAAATGGGATTTTACTCCCTCAAAAATTATTAAAATTTTTCTCAAACCCTTTTCTAATACCCTCGAATTCCCTAGATCGACCCATAATAAATTTATCTCAATGACAGATCCTCTTGGAGGTATTTTAATCCATTTTTGCATCTATTATTGGCAATTCAAATCCCAAAGTGAAGATTTACACCCCTCCCAGTTAGAGGTCCTCATCCTGTGTTGTTTCCTTTCTCTTTACTATTCTTCTTCCATTAATTGAAAGATTTTTCTTCCTTATTTTTTTAATATCTAGATCTAGGATTGTGGATCTAGATCTAGGATTTATGGGATCTTTATTATTCGATATTTATTTTTATTTTATATTCGGATATCTTTCTATGTCATTACTCCACTGAAATTAGGGATTTTCATTGGGTGATCACTCATCAATGAATCAAGGTAGGTGGTCTATAATTCAAATCCCATAGCCTTCATTGAATTATGTGTATGAAATTGTAGAATTTTTATTTTATATTTAGAAATTGATTTATTTATTGAATTAATTAATTTGGTTGATTAATTGATTAAGGGAGATGTGATATTGCAGATATTTGAGATTAAATATTTGTGATAATTAATTATGAAATTAATTACAATATATTGATATTTTTGAATTGAATGATTAATTAGTAAATTAATTATGAGATATTGAGATAGTTTTTTGAGATAATTAATTGATGAATTAATTATAAGATAATGATATTTGTAAATTGAATGATCAATTGGTAAAATAATTATAAGATATTGAGATAGTTGATTTGAGATAATTAATTGATGAACTAATTATGAAATATTGATATTGTGAATTGAAATAATTAATTATTGAATTAATTATGGGTTAATGATTAATTAATTATTGAGTTAATTAATGGTATTATTATGCTTAATTAATTGGGGAATTATGTGATGACTAATTTTTGAATTAGTAATGATATTGAGATAATTAATTAATTGGTGAATTAATTAATGGGATTTGAATGATTAACTAATTGTTGAATTATTAATAAAATTGATGTGGATAATTAAATTTTGAATTAATTATGTGTTGATGAATTGTAACATGGACATTCAAGTGTGAAAAAATGAATAGGAACATGTTCATTAAATTGTGTGAGGTATGAATGGTAAACTGGTAATTAAAGTATCAATTCAGGAATGGGAACATGGTCATTCAATTGTGTGAGGTATGAATGGTAACATGGGAATTCAATTATGAATTAATGAATAATAACATGGCCATTCAAATATGTGAATTAATGAATGGTAACATGGTCATTCAATTAGGTGAATTAAATAATGGAAATAATGGAATTCTGAGATATGATATCCTTTGGTAATAATTCAAACACTGACACAGGCTAAAGCAGGTATTGAGATACGGGTGTCCATAGGAACTTGGGGGGGTTATGTGGTTAAATAAAGAATAGTTGAGAATGTGATAACTATTTATTTATACATTGTGATTTATTCTTTATACAACTTAATACACAATTATTTGATTGGTTATTGTTTCATACACCATTGGTGGTGGCCTACTGAGTTGTATTCACACCATAGTCGAGTTTCCTAATTGGTACCTAAATAGATTTCATGTTTGTAGGAATAGATAAGGGTAAAGGCCCTATGTTAGATGGTAGAGTTGGTATGGAGCATAGAAGATGGAACCTAATGTGGTTTGGGACCCACTTGGTAGTTTTTAGTGTCATTAATTTTGAGTTTTCATTTGACACTTGGCATATACATTAGAATGTCATATCTATTGTTCAGATTTGATTTTGTATTTTTAGTTTTTGACATCATGTGATATGGGAATCCTTTTGGTTATGTTATATATTTGGTTATTGTTTATTTATTTTTTGTTTTAATTTTACTCTAAAAAAGAGGGTATAGTATCTCCATGACTAATATTAGACCCTAGATTCTAGTCGATAGCATCTAGCATATGGGGAGGCACACTGGATGTCATGTGACTGATCGGTTCAGGGCACTGGTGTGTGGCACCTGGGTCGGGATGTTACAAAGTGGTATCAGATCCTAGTTTTCTTGTATTTTTTCTTTTTTATTATAGTTTTTGAAAGGTATATGGGATAATAAGAAGAGTTAGGCCTTGGTTATGAGCTCATGAATGGGATTATCTAATCCATATATGGGGGAGAACCCTAGTACCAAAGGTGGGATTGTTGTTATTATTGTATGTTGTTATAGTTGGATATTATTTCACCTTGGGTGGCACACATGTTGTGTGTCGTGATTATTATTGTTGAGATTTTTTGAGAATTGACTCATATCCCAGTATGGAATGAGAGTTGAGTTTTCATGCATCATTCTAGACACTCGGGGTTATTTTGTGACATGCATAATTTTAGGCATGTATGGGAAAACGGGTTATGGGTAAGTTGTTGAAATTTGATTGTTTTTTATTTCTTGCAAAATTGACTTGAAAATGGTACCTAATGTATAATTGAGAAATATTTTAAAATGATTTAAGATGAGAATAAATTGGTGAATAAATGAGAAACATGGATAATGAGAATGTGTTTACCCTTTTTAACTATGAACTAGGTGTATAATGGTTAAGGGTAGTGATAGTGCCTCAGCTTTGAATGTGTGTCAAGGTTTGGGGAAATGACTTTTTGTGGCATATTTTTTTCATAAATTTCATAAATTTTTGTTATGTGTCATGAGATGTGTGTTTGGAATTTTAGAGATATGACTCCATGACAATTCTTGTTTATAGGATGACTGAAGGTTATGGTTGGAGATGCTCCACCAATAGTGAAACCTGAGGCACCGATAGTTCCAGGTGAGGAAGAAAGGGAGAAATTCTGATCAAATTTTTCTCGCTTCATACAGTTTATAGAAAGAGACCTAGAGCAGGTTGTGAGGAGTATGTCTAATCTGAAAAGGGTGTTTTAGTTGTAGTACCCTCCAACTTTTACTGGAGAGGGTATACCTGAGGGAGATGAGTTCTAGGTTGAGTCCATCGAGATTATACTTTACCAGTTAGGGACTCCTATTGAGAGGATTGTCAAGTTAGTTACTTAAATGTTGTGAGGATTAGTGAATCACTGGTGGGACATTCAGGCATGGACTAGATAGGTTGATGGTATATTATGGAATGAATTTTTAGAGAGTTTCTTGGAGAACTTCTATCCAAAGATGTTGAGGCATGATATGGTAGTTGAGCTCATATAGTTTCCTCAGGGGAGTATTTCTATGATGGACTATGTAGGACGCCTTACAGACTTGCATTTCTTTTCTCTAATGATGGTAGGATATGAGACATCTATGGTGATACGTTTCCAGGATGTAATTAAATGTGAGATTAAGTCCCAAGTTAAACTTTTTTTGTTAAATATGTTTTTTGAGGAGGTGGATCAGGCTCTTGTAGATGAGGGGGACCTGAAGGAGGCTTATAGTGTAGGATAGATAGTTACAGTTGGATGATCAGGAGGTATGAATTCCAAGATCATGAATCGTTGCTACATTAGTGTTAGTTAGGGTAGTGGGAAGAAGGGTGCATGGAAAGAGGGATCAGTTTCTCATGATATTACTTGAGTGATATCTCACCAGTGTGGTAGGTCGGGACACTTCTATAGACAGTAACCCCAACCATTGGTAGATTATTGGTCTTACGGAAAGATGGTACATCTACATAAGTTTTTTAGGACCCAACGATTGATGAGTGGTGATACAGGAGCTAGATAGAACCAGGGTCTAGGAAAGAGATCTTCTACACCATATTAGTCTAGAAATTGGAGTTACACTGGTCAAGGTGGTAGAGGTGGTGAACATGGTTCTTCTGGGAAAGAGATCCCATATTAGTATAGTGGTGTAGCATAAGGGACTCAATTTTCATCATAGGGAAAAGAGGCAGGACTGTTGCATGTGGTGCATCCTACACTTGTGGATAGCGAGCTTGGACCATCGACATTGAGAGGTAATATTATTATATATTCTACATTATATAGTGCCTTATTTGATACCGGTGTCTCTCATTCCTTTATTTCTACACAACTTGTTAATGGTTTGATCCTGACAGTGGAGTTCATGAGGGGCGTGTTGGCAATAGACACACCTCTCGGAGTACGGTCGAGATACATTTTCTTGTGAAGGGGGTGTTATCTTAAGGTATGAGAGTATAATTTTTTGTGAGATATATGTATTCATGAAATTTCAGGCTTCAAACTAATTATATTTATGGACTAGTTAATATAATATCAAGGCCACATTTATTGTTACCATAGGTGAGTGACTTTTAGGCATACTAAGGGTGACAGCTATATTCAGCATGGAGAGTGGCATATCGAGGCAGGCCAAGCAGGGCCAATTTCTTAGAAATTGGGAGAGCTCACAGCCTAGGATTCTAGTCTATTACTAGATGATAGGTATGTAAAGAATTATTTCTTTCCACCTATAGTAGATGGGTTTCAGGATGTCTTTCCTGAAGACTTATCTAGGATGCCACCTGAGAGAGATGTGGAGTTTACCATTGAGCCAGTTTAAATTCCACCATACAGAATGGAACCTATAGAGCATTAAGAGCTCAATATTAGATTGGAGGAGTTGTAGGATAAGGTATTTATTCATCTAAGTATGTCTCATTGGGGTTTACCGATTCTATTTAGCAAGAAGGCTAACAAAAGTTTGTGTTTATGTGTTGATTACTAGAATTTGAATCAGATGACTATGAAGAACTAGTATCCTCTTCCACATATCAATGATTTTTTTGAATATTTTAGAGAGGATTACATATTCTCAAATATTTACTTGAGGTCATGGTATCATCATTTAAGAGATTGGAATTATGGTATATCGATGACTACTTTTAGAAGTAGGTATGGCCTATATGAGTTTTTCATAATGTCGTTTGGGTTGAAAAATGCACAGGAAGTGTTTACGGCCTTGATGAAAATAGTATTTCATCTATACATAGATCAATTAGTGGTATTGTTTGTGAGATTACCCAACTAAGATGAAAGTATCACTGAGATGGGGGTGAACCAATGATATATTTTTCTTTTAAGTTTTCTTTTTTAAGAAACAACCTTCGCCACATGTTAAATATTTATTTCTCTGCTAAAAACAAATCAAACACATAACCATAGGAACAGAATAATTTACAAGGTTCACTACTAAAAACTAGTATCTAGTCCTTGGTATGGATTGGAAAAAATCCAATATAATAGAATCCACTAGAAAACAATCCCTTTATGTGTAATACAATGAGTAGGATATTCCCTTACACTCATGTGGTACTATGTTTAATACAACAGTGCATGTGCTTCAAGTAGCATGAAATGATGTAATACAATTTTTGTAATGAACATGTTACGGTGTTTCTTGATCAACTTTCATAAATGTGATCTTTCAAACAAATTATTCACTTTCTTATCCAGAAGATGGTAAGAACATCCTAGACTTTATGGTGATACTCAGTCTAATTTCCCAATTTGATTCCCAAGTTCGATTGTTATATAATGAAAATGTAACTTTGATATAATATCACTTCAAACAAATTTAAACTTACTTGTTCTTCAATCTGGAAATCCCAGTCTAGTTTCCCAATATGAAAACTCTGATGACAATCTTCTCTATTCTCCTTTCTTTCTTATGTCTGGAAAAACCTCTTTAAGAAATCATAAACAATAAACTTCTTCTTGCTTAAATTTTGAATCTTCTCTATCCTCTTTCATGAATAATGCAAGCCGCATAATACAAAAAGTATTCTCCTCCTTTTATAGACATGCCAAAATGGTTTAAGTGGGATTCTAACAAGGTTTTCTCACTTCACCAAATTTACTAAATCATTAATCTTTCTTAAATCTCAGATCTCTCTTTGAATTCTTCAACACCTTTTCAAATCTTCAAATATCTGTGATTTTAGGATCTCTCTTTGAATTTTTCAATGCTTTAGATGTTCTAACAAATTTTTAGTCTGATTACAATTCTGATTCTAATTTCATAATACAATTTCTTCATTATAATAAAGGCATTTTTTCACTCTTCTTTCTTAACCCACTTGTAAAAAAATTAGAGATTAAGATATTTCATTATGTTGCTCTACACCACCTAAAAGACTATCTTCTTGTTCTAATTTCCTCATTATAATGGAAGCATATGTTCAACAACAGTTTCTTCATTGTGTTTCTCTACATCAAATGTAAAAAAGAAAACATATGTCTTCTCATTAAGATTCTAGGAACCAACTCTAATTTTTATTTCTTCATTATGATAGAGATATAAGATTCTTTCAAACTTATTTAACTTCTTCTAATTCTTTTTTTTAATAAAAAACCAAATATCTTTCAGTACATAACTTCTTTCTTTTTTTATTATGATACTTTTAAACTTAATTCTATGAAGATTTAAATATTTTGTATTTTGGTCTGATTGAAAAAAATTACCTTCATTTTCTCTCATTACAATCAATAAAACCTCCCCATTATTCAAACAAATCTGAATCTGATTATCTGAGACCAGAAATCTTTGATTTCAGTAACTTCCTTCTTCCAAAAATGTTTTCTTGTAATCATAACTTCCTTCATGAATTTTATTACGTTGAAGAACTTCATCAGCATCGTCTGACTTATCAAGGAAATTATTGTAGCTTCCTTTTATTCCAACAACATATTTATTTCCAATCAAACCTGAATATGATTAGACTGAATATGATTATCCTAAATACGATTGGAAGCACCTTTTATCCCCCTTTATTTCATCAATCTAGCATCACAAGTTTCAAAACTAATTATTTTTGTGAATTGAAAAATAGAAAAGTATTTTTAGATTCATGTCGGAGCCAGGTAGACTTTGAAGCAACACCTCATTATGATTTTCCTTTCATTACAGACCTAAGGTTAGTCTAATGAACCTTATCTTCCAGACACTATCTTTTCAATATGATGGAATTTTTATGCATCAAGAGTATGATTTCTTGAATATTACTTTTTGATTCTGATCAATAGTTTTAAAAAGTGAGTTGATTTTATTTCCTTGACCAATAAAAGATAATACTATCGACATAACCTACTTTTCAGCTTCCAAAAACATCATATGGCCAACTTGGTCCCAACAATATCCCCCTTGGGATTTTTTTGTCAACCATGATTTATAAATAATTGAACTTTGTATCCTCAAGCTATGGATTACTTATCAAAAATTCTAAAATTACATGAGCTAACTCATTATAGGAAACAAGAATTATTGACAGAAAAAACATGATGTCCAAAAGTAGTGACTAGTGAAAAACTTCCTCATCTTTCTTCCTCAGTCTTTCTTAGATTTCTTCCTTAGATTTCTTCCTTAGATTTTCTTCCTCAAATTTCTTCCTCAGCTTTATTTCTCATCTTTTCTTCCCCATCTTTCTTCCTCAGCTTTTCTTCCTCATCTTTTCTTCCTCAACTTTCTTCCTCATATTTTCTTCCTCAACTTTATTCCTCAACTTTTCTTCCTCATCTTTTATTCATCATATTTCTTCCTCATCTTATCTCTAATTCTTAAACTTACTTGGAATACAAAAAATTTTGTTTCCTACAACCACTCCAATAAATATTTAGAATAGTTCACACACTTACATGCTGGATTCACAGGCTTACCCAAAACTCTCCCTTTTTTCATGCTTCATAAGGATAGATTTATGAAACAATTATCCCCCTTGACAATACTATTAAAGGTAATATGAGAGAGGGTAAAAATTACATACCTAAAAATTGATGAGAAAGAGGTTGGGATCCCATGTTCCACCTCAATTTATAAAAAAAATCATTTGGTAAAGGTTCTATGAATATATCAGCAACTAATTCTGATGTAGGAACATATTCCATCTTCAATTCATTATTCTCCAAATTCTCTTTGATGAAGTGATACTTTATGTAAATATGTTTTGAATGATAATATTGTACCAGATTCATGGTAAGGTTGATTGCACTTTGATTATCACATCCCAAGAGAAAGTGTGACTTTACTTTAACAAGTAAGTCTTCCAACTGAGTTTTCATCCACATAAGTTGGGTAGTATCTTGGGTGGTAGCAACATACACAGCTTCATCTATGATAAGATTTTATGAATTTTATTTATTTTTATTCCAACTAACACAAATTTTCCCTAAAAAGAAAACTCCACCAGATGTGGATCTTCTATAATCAGTATTTATTTCCTAATCAGCATCTGAATACCAATACAAGTCAATACTTTCTAATCTATCATACTAGATTTTGAAATTTATTTTTCCTTTGATATATCTGAGAATTATGTTTCTATCAAGTAAATTTTATTATTTTGGATCACTATGAAATATTTCACATAAAGTATCAGCATAAAAAAAATTTGGGCCTTGAGGCAATAAAATATAAAAAACTTTCAATCACATAATGAAACTCTTTTTGATCAACTTCCTTTCCTTCTCCATATTTAGAAAATTTGGTTCCCGCATAAATTGGTGTGGAAAATTATTTCAAATTTTCTATTTCAAACTTCTTAATAAGTTACTTAGCATAATTTTATTGAGAAATAAAAAATGTGTTTTTTATTTTTTAAGATTTGTAACCCAAGAAATTATTTCATTTCCCCAAACATGGACATATCAAATAAATTTTTCATCTCTTCAACAAATCCTTCACAGGTTTCTTCATTATTCCTTGCAAAGATAATTTCATAAATATAGACAATTACTATAAGATAAAACTCGTGACTTTCTTTTATGTAAATATTTCTTTCAACTCTTTCTTTCTTGAAACTCATCTTCCTCAAGAAAGTATCTAATTTAGAAAACCATGCTCTCAGAGCTTGTTTTAGCCCATACAAGTATTTATTGTCACGACCCATCCATGGGGCCCGTGCCGTGACTACCCCAAGCCCGCCTTCCATAGGCCAGGGGTTGGCGACTAGCACCAAGGCATAAATCCCGGTAAAAAGGGAAGGAATTGCCTTTGTAAAGTAAACAAGCACCACAGAGTAAGCAAGTGGAAAAGTAAACACTAAGTAAAAAGAGAGAGTACAGCTGCAAGTGCGGAAAAGTAAATGGGCCAGTATACAAACCCAAACTGAAAGTAAAGTACCACTCGAAAGGGAAAACAACAACTGAAAAGTAAAATCCGCTACACCGAGCTGTCCACTGGAAATCCCACCTGAAGGGTGGGTACAGATAGCTCCACTGCTCCTCGGGTCCCGCCGTCCGCTCCGAGCACGTCTGCCCAGTGGTCCACCTCCAGGTACCGTTCTGCTCTGCAAGCCTCAACCACGATCAACGTTGTCCGTCGTCTGCAACCAACACAACGTAGTGTGGGCATAGCCCGTGCAGGGGTGAGTATAAGCTACTCAGTAGAGACCCCGAGACCCCCGAAGGTCTCCCAAAATCCACAAAGGATAAACCACAAAGGAAAGATACAAACACGAAGTAACAACTGACACTACTTAGGTATATTCCCATATATATACCTAAGTCATCAATTCCAATACGCTCCAACCTCCGAGCCCAAGTACAACTTAGTCCACACAGGAAAGTATACGTATTCCACATAGGAAAGCAAAACGTAATCCACACAGGATATCACAACAAAATCCACACAGGAAAGTAAACAGGATTCAGCTCACACAGGTATACTTCTTCGAAAGACGATAGAAATGATCCCTGATCCATCTAAGTCGTCGGACCCACAAAGGATCGATAGGTACTAACCCCCGCAAAGACCCACACAGGATCGGACCCACACAGGATCTGTAGCCGCTGGCTCACACAGAACCGCTGAGCGCTGACCCACATAGGATCGGACCCACACAGGATCGGTAGCACTGATCCACATAAGATCGCTGAGTGCGGTAGTCGTCGTCGCCGAATCCACTGAGGATCTCTGCACAGCCGTTGTCGCAGTCATAGTAGCAGTCGCAGCCAGTAGTAGGGTTCCCGCACACAGCAAGCTCGTTCGGGAGGGTCCGCTCCACGAGCCGAGAGGCTGATACATCAACTGTCACATATTCCAGAGTTGATGTATCCAAAAGTTCTGTATTGTCAACAGGAACTCAATGCAACAGACGGCGCGTCAATCGGACGCCCGGTCTGAGAGTTATTTGCTTTTTCGTCCCAGGGGCCCGGTTGGTTTCTAAGGCAAAACCAACCCGAACGTACTCCACCTGCGTCCAAACCTTGGGAGGAGTATTCTAAAAGATCCATCTCACTAAGAGGAACTCAACAAAGTTGACGGCACGTCATTCGGACGTTTGTAGCTCAAGATATGAGTGTTTCCGCTCTGAGGGCCCGGTTGGTTTCGTGTACGAACCAACCCGGCTGAACTCAAAGTATTCCGAAACCTTGAGTGCGATATACCAAATCGACCGTCTCGATCCAAGGATCGCATCTCCGCTAACGGCGCGTCGTTTGGAGGTTTATAGCCCGAGTTATGGGCATTTGAACCCAAACAGTCCGATAACGGGGGTTTCGGGCCTGGACCGACCCGGCCTGAGACCCCCCGGTTGGCCCGAACCGGGTTGACCCGCCCCGGACCGGGTCGGCCCGGCCCGGCACGGCCCGACACGGCTGGGCGCGACCCAGCCCGGCGCGGCCCGGCCCGACGCGGCCCGGCCTGGCGGACCGGCCTGGCGCCGGTCCGGCTGGGCGCAGCGCGCCCAGCGCGCTGCCAGCTCGGCTTCGGCCGAGCTGTTGGAAAAAAAAGAGGGGGGGCGCATTCCCCCCTTGTGTAACCGCGGCCCCCCACAATTAAGGGGGGCCGTTTTGGCCAGCCGGCCGGGGGTTGGAACCCCCGGTTGCACACCGGTCCGGCCGGCCCGCCCTGGCCGGCCGGTTCCGGCGTCCACTGGACTGTCGATGGCCGGTCCCCTTCCTCGCCGACACCGGCGGCCCGGTCCGGCCGCCGGTCTCCTTGATCCGCCGCGGCCCCGCTCCGGCCGCGGCATCTTCGGTTTTCTTCGACGCGGTGCGACGGCGTCGCGTCCTTGAATTTCTTTCCACGGCGTGGCGCGACGGCGCCGCGCATATCTTCGGCATGAAAGCACGTGGTGCGACGGCACCACGCTTCCTCGTACCAACCATAAAGAAATCATTCATGAAAAAGGAGGAGGGTCGACCGTGTTTGTGCGGACCGGCCCCCTCGCGTTATTCGATAACAATTAGTCGAAAACCACGAATATCGACAAACTAGAATCATGAACGGAATTAATTAAAATAAAACCCCAACCTCGGTTCAGGAATGGTGTTCGTCAACGACCCGCGGAAGACGAGCGTCGCGGAGGTCGAACGTCAAGGGGAAAGAACGATGACGTCGCGAAGCGAGGATTCGAAGTCATTGACGGCGATTCCGTCGCGGAAGAGACGACATGGAAGAAGAACGTCGCGTTGCAGATACGGCGTCACGGAAGAACCGAGTTCTTCGATGGAGAAGTTCTTCGTTGAAGAACGATGTTCTTCGCGTTCTTCGCCGAGGAAGAAGGTGTTCCTTAGCTTTTTCTCCAAAAATCTCTCAAACAACCCAACACCAACCCCTAATAAAATAAGTTCTAAACTTATTTTATTAACAAAACAAAGCATTTGAAATTCAATTGTTTGAATTTCTAAAAACTTACATGTAACTCACCAAATTAATTACAACAGGTTGTCAAATTAATTAGAGTGGAGTTAATGGGGAGTTAGGAATGTGAGGGGTTAAGAGGGGTTAGGGAGTTAGAGAAAATTGAAAAGGTGGGGGGGTTCGTGTGGGCCCCACCCTTTTAATTATCCACACATGGGAAGTTGGGTGGATGTGGGCTCCACCACCAACTTCCCATGGGAGAAACTAACCACTTGAAAAAGAAATAAAATTGATTTAACAATTTTATTTACTTTTTTTTTAATTAAACCCCATTAATTAACTTCTTCTCCCGCACAAACGCAACTATGGTAAAGGTTTCCTTAAGTGATTACCGGCGTTGTGAGTTCATCGGTGCCATCGGATTTCAATTCCGAGCACCGTTTCAAAAGATAAGAAAACCCGCTCGTTCGTTCACTAAACGTACCCAAGCCAAACTTCGGAAATTGATTCTAGGCACACCGGGCCTCGGAATCAGGTGCCGTCAGAAACTGCATTCTTGTAAAATTACAAAGAAAATTAAGAAAAAATTTCCCTTGAATTTTACGGGTCTTTACATTACTCCCACCTCAGGGCTTTACATCCCTGTAAAGATACATCAAAACTAGGGAAATAAATGAGGGTACTGAGCATGCATCTAAGCCTCCCGCTCCCAAGTGCTCTCCTGGAGGTTCCGGTGCTGCCATCTGATGCACACTAGAGGAATCGACCATCCACGTAGGACCCGCTCCTGTCGATCCTCGATCTCCACAGGGACCTCCGTAAAAGTCGCCCCATCGTCAACGTCAAGCTCCCCATGGTCAATGATATGCATCGGGTCGTGCACGTATCTCCTCAGCTGAGACACGTGGAAGAAGTCATGCACTCGGTGCAGCTGAGGTGGTAGAGCCAGGCGATAAGCCACCTCGCCAATCCTTCTAAGGACCTGGAAGGGTCTGATGAAGCGCGGAGATAACTTTCCACCTCGGCCAAATCTCCGTAATCCACATCGAGGTGAGACACGCAAGAAGACGTGGTCGCCATCCTCGAACTCTAGTGGACTCCGCCTCCTGTCAGCGTATGACTTCTACCGGTTCTGAGCTGTCCTCATCTGCTCCTGGATGACCTGGACCTTCTCTGTCGTGGCCTGGACCATCTCCGGTCCCACAAGTGCTGACTCCCCAGGGTCTGTCCAGCACAAAGGAGATCTTCAAGGTCGACCGTACAACGCCTCGTACGGTGTCATCCCGATGGTGGAGTGGTAGCTGTTGTTGTACGCAAACTCCACCAAGGGTAGGTGGTCCTCCCAGCTATGACCAAAGTCGAGGACACATGCGCGGAGCATGTCCTCGAGAGTCTGAATGGTCCTCTCCGTCTGACCATTCGTCTGAGGGTGAAAGGCGGTGCTCAAACGTAGTTGCGTCCCGAACGCCTCCTACAACCCCTTCCAAAGCCGGGAAGTAAAGCGAGCATCTCGATCGGAGATGATAGATGATGGCACACCGTGAAGCCGAACAATCTCCTGAACGTAAAGTCGTCCCAAGATCTCCACTGAGCCCTGCTCTCTGATGGGTAAGAAGTGATCCGACTTGGTGAGTCGGTCGACAATCACCCAGATGGAGTTGTAACCTCTGGAAGTGCGTGGAAGTCCAGTCACGAAGTCCATAGATATCCCTTCCCACTTCCACTCCGGGACCTCCAAGGGTTGTACCAAGCCTACTGGTACCTGATGCTCTGCCTTCACCTACTGGTAGGTGAGGCATAGAGAAACGAACTCTGCCACAGCCTTCTTCATGCCCGGCCACCAGTGCTGTCGTCTGAGATCCTAGTACATCTTCACCACTCCGGAATGTACCGCCAAAGGAGAAGTTTGAAACTCTCTCAGAACCTCCTCCTGTAAAGCGAATGGTACCATGGTACGTCCTCTGAAAAGGATGTCATGCTCTGCTCCAAGGGAGAAGCCATCAGGTTCTTGTCCTGAGGATATCTGTGCACGCCGCGTCTCACAGTCAGCGTCCCCACGCTGTGCCTCTCTGACCCGCTGTAGAAGTGGAGGAGTGACTGTGAGATACTGAAGGAAGGTTTCTCCATCTCTATCCACGAAGGATATCTGCAAAGTGTCTAGCTGCTCTGTCGCCTTTTCAAGTAGCTGAATGCCCGTCCTCCTGCTGAGGGCATCGGCTACTACGTTCCCCTTCCCAGGAGTATAGACTATCTCAAAGTCATAGTCCTGGAGGAACTCGAGCCATCGTCGTTGTCTCAGGTTCAGGTCCTTCTGCAAGAAGATGTACCTGAGACTCTGATGGTCAGAAAAGACTGTAAAGTGCTCTCCCATCAGATAGTGTCGCCATGTATTCATAGCAAAGACCACTGCTGCTAACTCTAGGTCATGGGTAGCGTAGTTCTGCTCATGCGGCCTCAACTGATGTGATCCATAGGTGATCACTGCCTGCTCCTGCATCAGGACGCAACCGAGTCTGGTCCCTGATGCATCGCAGTAGACTACGTACCCTACTCCCTCCTCAGGCAACCTCAAGATAGGTGCGCTGGTCAATCTCTGTCTCAGCTCCTGGAAGCTCTGCTGACATCTGTCTGACCACACGAAGGGTTTCCCCTTCTTTGTCAAAGCTGATAGTGGTTCCGCAACTCTGGAGAAGTCTGGCACAAATCTTCGGTAGTATCCAGCTAGTCCCAAGAAACTCCGCACCTATGTCACGCTCCTGGGTGGCTCCCAAGCTAACACTGCCTCGATCTTTGCAGGATCCACTGCAACTCCCGCCTCAGAGATAACGTGTACCAAGAAGTGACCTCACGTATCCAGAACTGGCACTTCGAGAGCTTACCATAAAGTTGGTGCTCTCGGAGTGTGTCTAGTACAACCCGTAAGTGGTAGGCGTGCTCCTCCTCAGTCGTCGAGTAGATCAGAATGTCGTTGATGAAGACCACGACAAATCGATTGAGGTATGGCTAAAAGATCCTGTTCATGAGGGCCATGAACACTGCTGGAGAATTGGTTACGCCGAATGGCATAACCAAGAACTCATAGTGGCCATACCAACATCTAAAGGTCGTCTTCTGCACGTCCTCATCTCGAACTCTGAGCTGATGATAGCCTGACCTGAGGTCTATCTTCGAGAACCATCGTGCTCCCTTGAGCTGATCAAAGAGGTCATCAATCCTCAGTAGCGGATACTTGTTCCTCACTGTCACCTGGTTCAGGCGAAGATAGTCGACACAAAGTTGCAAGCTCCCGTCCGCCTTCTTGGCGAACAATATCGGGGAAGCCCAGGGTGAAACATTGGGTCGGATGAACCCCTTGCCCTGCAAGTCCTCCAACCGTACTTGTAGCTCTCGAAGCTCGGTGGGGGCCATCTGATATGCTGGAGTCGATATCGGGGTTGTCCTGGGGTACAGGTCAATATAAAAGTATACCTCTCTGTGAGGAGGTAGTCCTGGAACGTCGTTGGGAAAAACATCCGCAAACTGATCCACCACTGCAGGAAAACCAGGACTCTGCACGTCAACTGATCCTAGGATGATGCTAGCCAACTGATGAGTGATGGGCTATCCTCTCCTCCGCGGAAGTCCATCCTGTGCTGCAAAGGTTCCCTTCTCACCGGTGAAGGTGAACCTGCTCCCGTCGGTGCGTACACATCGCACCTTGTTCCTAAAACAGTCAATCTGTGCATGGACCGTAGATAACCAATCCATGCCCAAGATGACGTCGTAAGGCCTCGACGCCGCTACAAGAAGATCCCAGCTGAAGCTCTCGCCTCCTAGAGTAAGCTCACACTACCGGCACCAGTGCGTAATCGTCGAGTCTGCTCCCGTAGGAGTCTCTAGCCGTAAGGATCGAGCCAACAGCTCTGTCGGAATCTCCGAGCTCCAAACAAGGGCAGCGGCTATGAAAGAGTGACTCGCTCCTGTGTCTATAAGTACTGAAGCAGGGGTGGAATAGATACAGATAGTACCTCGAATCATCTCAGGCACGCCGTGGTCGTAGGCCTCCGCTGCCTAGAGTAGTGCCTGTCTCTGTCCGCCAGCTCCCTGTGGTCGGGGTGGACCTCCTGGTGGTGGTGGTGGTAGAGCCTCAAAGCATCGCCCACCACCTGTTGCTCGGCCAGCTCCTCTGCCTCGTCCGCCTCCTCCCTGCGGACCGCCACGGTCGACCCTCTTCCTCTGCCTCAGTGGTCCCTCAACCGTCTGCTGCTCCTCGGCACGGCGGGTCGGGCAGTCACGAGCCATGTGGCTCTGCCCGTCGCATGAGTAGCACTGTCTGCCTCTCGAAAGACTGACTCAGCGTTGTGTGCCCCGCACTGCGGAACCAGTGTCCTGAGGTTGTCTGCCTGAGGGTCTGGTCTGCCTGGACCCCTGAGTCATCCGTCGACTGCCTGCTGCATAAGACTCTGCTACGTGCCGCCCTGCGGTGGGTCTCGGCGCTGGTGTAGACTCAGCAAGAAAGCTCTCGATCAAAAGGGCTCGCTCCAGTACTCCTGTCTGAGTCGGAATGCTGAGGGAGATCAGCTATGACCTGATCTCGTGTCTCAATCCCTGCTCAAAGGTCAGGGCCCAGAAGAATGGGTCCCGTACCATGTCGGTCGAGTAGCGCGAGAGATCGGTAAATCTCGCCGAGTACTGAGCGACCGTCATGCTGCCCTACCACAGCTGAAGAATCTCCTGAATGCGCACCGCACGGAGGGTGGCTGGGAAGAACTCTGAGCGGAAGAGGCTCTCAAAGTCCGTCCAATGAAGAGATGCCTCATCGTGCACCTGGAGCATCAAGCTCCACCATCGGCCCGCTGCTGCGTGTAGTAGGCTCGCAGCGAGGATCACCATGAGGTCTGATGGTGTCCTCACTAGCCTGAAAACTCGTAAGACTGCCTCCAGCCAGTCCTCAGCTGCCTGGGGGTCCGTCTCCCCACGGAACCTGGGTGGTCGCTGGTGCTGGAACTCATGCAGTGCGCTAAGGCGACGTGCATCGTCAGCGGCTGGTGCTGGAAGCATCGGTGGCTCGGCGGGTAGAGCTACCGCCGGTGCCACTGCTGACAAAGGGCCCTGCACCGAGGCCTCGTCGCTCGGTGGGCTGTCGTCATGCTCGACTCTCAGAACTCTAGCTGGTTGCCGTCGTGGGGCCATCCTGAAAAGGAAACAGGTGCGCCACGGTCAGAACAGTATACCTAGTGAGATGATACAAAGTAATCACAAAGAAAACTTGAAACACTCATGCAATCAATGTTTTCATGCATTAAGTCGAAAATCAGAAGTCAGGGTCCTGGTGTACGGATACGTCGGCCGCCGCACCAACATTGGACTCCCTGGACTGATAACCACACTCAATATGCTAAACACTATTGCTTCACATAGAAAAGATCAGAGTTCGCGGTAGAACCGAACTCCTCTGATACCAATTTGTCACGACCCGTCCTCGGGGCCCGTTCCGTGACTACCCCAAGCCCGCCTTCCATAGGCCAGGGGCTGGCGACTAGCACCAAGGCGTAAATCCCGGTAAAAAGGGAATTCATTTCCTTTGTAAAGTAAACAAGCACCACAGAGTAAGCAAGCGGAAAAGTAAACACTAAGTAAAAAGATAGAGTACAACTGTAAGTGCGGAAAAGTAAATGGGCCAGTATACAAACCCAAACTGAAAGTAAAGTACAACTCGAAAGGGAAAACAACAACTGAAAAGTAAAAGCCGCTACACCGATCTGTCCACTGGAAATCCCACCTGAAGGGTGGGTACAGATAGCCCCACTGCTCCTCGGGTCCCGCCGTCCACTCCGAGCACGTCCACCCAGTGGTCCACCTCTAGGTATCGTCCTGCTCTGCAAGCCTCAACCACGATCAACGCTGTCCGTCGTCTGCAACCAACACAACATAGTGCGGGCATAGCCCGTGCAAAGGTGAGTATAATCTACTCAGTAGAGACCCCGAGACCCCCGAAGGTCTCCCAAAATCCACAAAGGATAAACCACAAAGGAAAGATACAAACACGAAGTAACAACTGACACTGCTTAGGTATATGCCCATACATATACCTAAGTCATCAATTCCAATACGCTCCAACCTCAGAACCCAAGTACAACTCAGTCCACACAGGAAAGTATACGTATTCCACACAGGAAAGTAAAACGTAATCCACACAGGATAGCACAACACAATCCACATAGGAAAGTAAACAGAATTCAGCTCACACAGGTATACTTCTTCGAAAGATGATAGAGATGATCACTGATCCATCTAAGTCATCGGACCCACAAAGGATCGATAGGTACTAACCCCCGCAAAGACCCACACAGGATCGGACCCACACAGGATCTTTAGGCGCTGGCTCACACAGAACCGCTGAGCGCTGACCCACACAGGATCGGACCCACACAGGATCGGTAGCACTGATCCACATAGGATCGCTGAGTGCAGTAGTCGTCGTCGTTGAATCCACTGAGGATCTCTGCACAGTCGTCGTCGCAGTCACAGTAGCAGTCACAGCCAGCACTAGGGTTCCCGCACACAGCAAGGTCGTTCGGGAGGGTCCGCTCCACGAGTCGAGAGGCTGATACATCAACTGTCACATAGTCCAGAGTTGATGTATCCAAAAGTTCCGTATCGTCAACAGGAACTCAACGCAACCGACGGCGCGTCAATCGGATGCCCGGTCTGAGAGTTATTGGCTTTTTCGTCCCAGGGGCCCGGTTGGTTTTTAAGGCAAAACCAACCCGACCGTACTCCACCTGCTTCCAAACCTCGGGCGGAGTATACCAAAAGATCCGTCTCACTAAGAGGAACTCAACAAAGTTTACGGCTCGTCATTCGGACGTTCGTAGCTCAAGATATGAGTGTTTCCGCTCCGAGGGCCCGGTTGGTTTCGTGTACGAACCAACCCGGTCGAACTCAAAGTATTCCGAAACCTTGAGTGTAATATACTGAATCGACCGTCTCAATCCAAGGATCGCATCTCCGCTGACGGCACGTCGTTTAGAGGTCCATAGCCCAAGTTATGGGCATTTGAACCCAAACAGTCCGATAACGGGGGTTTCGGGCCCGGCCCGAGACCCCCCGGTTGGCCCGAACCGGGTCGACCCGCCCCGGACAGGGTCGGCCCGGCCCGGCCCGGCCTGGCCTGGCGGACCGGCCTGGCGCCGGTCAGGCTGGGCGCAGCGCGCCCAACGCGCTGCCAGCTCGGCTTCGGCTGAGCTGTTGGAAAAAAAGAGGGGGGGCTCCTGCCCCCCTTGTGTAACTGCGGCCCCCCACAATTAAGGGGGTCCGTTTTGGCCAGCCGGCCGGGGGTTTAAACCCCCAGTTGCACACCGGTCTGGCCGGCCCACCCTGGCCGGCCGGTTCCGGCCTCCACGGGACAGGCGAAGACCGGTCCCCTTCCTCGCCGACACCGGCGGCCCGGTCCGGTCGCCGGTCTCCTTGATCTGCCGCAGCCCAGAACCGGCCGTGGCTTTTGTCGTCCGGCGCGGTGTGACGGCACCGCGCCCCTCCGCCTCGGCCTCGCTCCGGCCGTGGCGTCTTCGGTTTTCTTTGACGCGGCGTGACGGCGTCGCGTCCTTGAATTTCTTTCCACGGCGCGGCGCGACGGCGCTGCGCATATCTTCCGCATGAAACCGCGTGGTGCGACGGCACCACGCTTCCTCGTACCAACCACAAAGAAATCATTCATGAAAAAGGAGGAGGGTCGGCCGTGTTTGTGCGGACCGGCCCCCTCGCGTTATTCGATAACAATTAGTCGAAAACCACGAAGATCGACAAACTAGAATCATGAACGGAATTAATTAAAATAAAACCCCTACCTCGGTTCAGGAACGGTGTTCGTCAACGACCCACGGAAGATGAGCGTCGCGGAGGTCGGACGTCGCGGAGGTCGGACGTCGCGGGGAAAGAACGTCGACGTCGCGAAGCAAGGATTCGAAGTTGTTGACGGTGATTCCGTCACGGAAAACCGTCTCGGAAGAGACGACACGGAAGAAGAACGTCGCGTTGCGGATACGGCGTCGCGGAAGAACCGAGTTCTTCGGTGGAGAAGTTCTTCGTTGAAGAACAGTGTTCTTCGCGTTCTTCGCCGAGGAAGAAGGTGTTCCTTATCTTTTTCTCCAAAAATCTCTCAAACAACCCAACACCAACCCCTAATAAAATAAGTTCTAAACTTATTTTATTAACACAACAAAGCATTTGAAATTCAATTGTTTGAATTTCTAAAAACTTACATGTAACTCACCAAATTAATTACAACATGTTGTCAAATTAATTAGAGTGGAGTTAATGGGGAGTTAGGAATGTGAGGGGTTAAGAGGGGTTAGGTAGTTAGGGAAAATTGAAAAGGTGGGGGGGTTCGTGTGGGCCCCACCCTTTTAATTATCTACATATGGGAAGTTGGGTGGATATGGGCTCCACCACCAACTTCCCATGGGAGAAACTAACCACTTGAAAAAGAAATAAAATTGATTTAACAATTTTATTTACTTTTTTTTTAATTAAACCCCATTAATTAACTTCTTCTCCCGCACAAACACAACTACGGTAAAGGTTCCCTTAAGCTATTACCGGCGTTGCGAGTTCATCGGTGCCATCGGATTTCAATTCCGAGCACCGGTTCAAAAGATAAGAAAACCCGCTCGTTCGTTCACTGAACGTACCCGATCCAAACTTCGGAAATTGATTCCGGGCACACAGGGCCTCGGAATCAGGTGCCGTCAGAAACCGCGTTCTTGTAAAATTCCAAAGAAAATTAAGAAAAAATTTCCCTTGAATTTTACGGGTCTTTACATTTATTTATCTTACACACATAAATTTTATCTTTCCCAACAATAAAGCCACAAGTTTTTTCAATGTAAAATTAATCACCAGGATCCCCAATCAAAAACATGGACTCAAATCCATTTAAAAAATTTGTAACTTTTTTGTGCAGCAATAGAAAGAAATATTTTTATTGATTCTAACCTTCACACCAAAGTAAAATTCTCATCAAAATCAACAACCTCAATTTCTTAGTAACCTTTTCACACTGATCTTTCTTTATTCCATATCACTTTTCCTTATTCATTTATCTTGTATCAAAAAACCCACTTTGTATCAATAAAATTTTTGTTATCCGACTTGGGTATGAGTTCCCAAGTATCATTCTTTTCTATCTAATCAAGATCTTCATTTATATATTGAACCCATTCCGGATGCTCAAAAACTTCATTTATATATTTTGACTCACTTTTTGAATAAAAATAAGTTTGTGTAACATTTTTTGAAGTTGTTATTATTTGAACCTTCATATTTTGATCACCAATAATGTTCTAATCATCCATTAGCTTCCTCAACCTAGGATGATTTATTTAAATTTCATTCTCATCACTTAAAATATCTGATTTTGATTCTTCTTCTTGAGTAAGATTACCACTTTTGGTAGCCTAATTATAATTGTTTGCAAAAATTCCCTTATCCTACTCAACTTCCTTATTAGCATAATCTTTTTTATCTTCATTAGAATTTTAAAAAACTTTCGCATCAATTGAATCAACTATTCTTCCTATTTCTTTTTTGAAGCATTGGTATCCTCTTTATTCTAGAGAAAATATAAAAAAATTCATCTTCACCTCTCTACTCAAACTTTCCAAGGTTTCCACCTTTCTTCTTTTTAATGCATAGACTCCCAAAAACTCTTAAGTGTTTCAAACTTGTATTTTTTCTATAAAACATTTCATATGGAGTCATATATGTACTTGTCCTATACAAACCTAATTTTTGAATATACACGACAGTACTCATTGTTTGCCTCTAATAGTGATGAGAGAGACTATGTTCAAGTAACATAGTTTTTCCCATTTCAACTAGACTTATATTATTCTTTTCAGTAACCCAATTTTATTTAGGAGTGTTTGGTGAACTAAACTCATGCTAAATTACATTATTCTCAAGATAAATTTAAAATTATTCATTTTTATACTCACTAACATTATCAATTCTCAACTTCTTCACTGAATACTCACATTCATTCTCAACTTTCCTCCTAAAACTTTTAAACATTTTTAGAGCATCTGACTTATGTTTCATATAAATAACATAAGTAATGGGAGTAAAGTCATCAATAAAAGTAATGAATTACTTATCTCCATTAGTTTATTGTTTTCTCATTGGACCATAGATATTATAATGGATAAGTTTTGATGGTTTTTTTTGAAAAAATATCAACTTTCTTATCCACTAAGTTTTTAATTTTTCCTTTTTGAAAAATAGTGCAACAAAAATCTCTTCTTCTTGACATATCATGAATTTCACAAATAATGTATCACTTTGATAACTTGATCATGTTTCTTTGAAACATGTTTCCCAACCTTTTATGCCACAAATGATTTTCTTATACCATACCCAAGTAACAAGTGTTTTGTATTTCACCAACTTGGAACAAGTTTTCTTTTGTACGTTGGCCTCTTGTAACTATCTTTCCATCTTCCTAACTTATAAAAAAACCCATATTTTCTGAAGATAACTTTTTTACACTCATCACAAAGTTCTGAAACACTCATCAGGTTATGTTTTCTAGGGTTTGGAACCTATTTTCAAATTTCACACCAACCTTCTCGAGTTTCTTCAAAACTTCCTTCTCAAACTTCTTCTTTTGAGAGTATTAACCCCCCATAAACCCTTTTCTTACATAACCTTTAGAATATTAGTAATGTTTTTAGTTGAACCCACACATATTGGATGTATGTTTGAATCCCTCACAATGCTAGCAGTATCCATAGAAAGAGTATTTGCCTCTATAATTTTCGGATTGACCGGTGTTGTGAGTATGTTTCTCATCAATATTCTTAACAAAACTTTATTGACCACCAACTTTTATATTTTAAAATGAAACATTCTTCTTCAGCTCAGATTTCTTTCTATCTATATCAGAACCATTAGTAATAGAAAATTTTTTGGACTCAAATTTTTTAGAAACATCTAAATTATCAACTTTGTTAATCATGGCCATATACAAACCTTTCTCAGATTTCTTCTTCTTTAGAAAAAATTCAATATTCTTAACAACCTTTCAAGTTAACTTTTATTGATCATTTATAGTTTTATCATTCCAATAGCTTTCACCAACTTTGTATGTAAAATTATTAAAACATTTAACCTTATATTCATCATTAGAAAGTCTTTATTGAACAAGTTCCAATTATTCTTATTTTTATTTCATCTTAATTTCCAAATGTTCATTACAATTATTTTCCTTCTCAAGTGATTTATTCAAATCATCTACCTCTTTTAGAAGCTTAACTTTCTCATCAGGAAAATGTTTATTATTTTTTTTTAGTAAATTTCATTTATTAACTTCTTTTTTCCTTCTAAAGCCTTTTAAGTTTCTCATACATTCTTTTAACTCATATTTCAAATACATTTCATGTTGATTTTATTTTTCTTTAGAACTTGTGCTTTTGAAATCTTCATTATTTACTATTTCAATAAAAGTATTCTCTCCAGCTTTCTTACCAAAATATTTTTTCTGATTTAGATTCACTATCTTCTTCTTCATCATCATTATACAAAAACGTATTATTTTAGATTTGAATAAATTTTTATCTTTCCCTCTGGAAAAATATTTATCCTTATCACCCTATTTCTTTGATGACCTTATTGGAATTATTTCTTATTCATCATTATCATCTTCTTTATTTCTTTGAGGACAATTAGCCACAAGGTTCCCAATGGATCCACATTCAAAATACTTCAAGGGATGTTTCCATTTATATTTACTTGTACCTATTCATAAATTTTTAGAAAATAGGGATAAAATTTAATCAAGTCTTTTACATACCTCATTTTCAAAGTCAAATTCAACAATATCATCTTCTTTAAGAACATTCTTATATTTTTCTTTCTTGATATCTTTGAAATAAATTTCTTTATCAAATTTTTTTTCCCTGCATAACATTTTCCCTTATCATTTCATAAGTAATGATAGTACTATGAAGATCATCCAGAGATAGAGTTTCAGGATCTCTATCTTCCAATGAGGAAAATTTGACATCAAGTTATCAGGAATAATTATTAAGATCTTTTAAAAAACTATAGAATCTTACAATGTTTCACCAAGACATATGATAGTGTTGAATATGTCATTTACCCTGGTAAATAAGTCACCAACATATTAGTATTCACCCATCTTGAGATTTTCATACTTCAATATCCATATTTGTAACTTTTCCTTCTTTACTTTTGTATTGCCTTCATAAATGTTTTTTAACTTATCCTAGATACCTTTGGTAGTGGAAACACCTTTCACTCTTAAAAAATAACTTTCAGAAAGTGATGAGAGTAAAGAATTTTTATCAATTCCATCATTCTCAAGATTCTTCTTATCGAAAGGTGTAAGAGGAACCTTATCATCAATAGGAGGAAATCCATTTGTTATATCTTCAAGAACATCATACTTAAGAGACATAAGATAAGGCGTCATTATATCTTTCTAGATATGATAGTTATTTCTATTGAAGATCAAAATCCTCTTATTTTTCACACAATTTAGATTCTCTATCATAACTTCTCTTCAAAACATCAGCAAAGAATAAATGAAGGGAACCTTCAGCTTTAATGACAATTGAGATTACCCAGCCATGATTCAAGTATCACTAAGAGGGTGAATCAGTGATATCTTTTTCTTTAAACTTTTCTTTTTTATAAACAACCTCCTAAACCAATTAAATATTAATTTATTTGCTGAAAACAAATCAAACACATAACCACGGGAACACAATAATTTACAAGGTTCACTGCTCAAAAAGAGTATCTAGTCCTTGGTATGGTTTAGAAATAATCCAATACCACAAAATACACTAGAAAAAAATCCTTTTGTGTGGAATACAATGAGTAGAATATGACCTTACACTCATGTATCACTATGTTCAATACAAAAGTTCATGTTCTTCAAGTAGAAACAAATGATGTAATAAAATTTGTGTAATGAACATATTAGGGTGGTTCTTGATTAACTTTCACAAATGTGATCTTTCAAAATAATTCTTCACTTTCTTACCCAGAATCTGGTAAGAACTTCATGGAATTTGTGGTGATACTCAGTCCAATTCTCAAGTATGATTGTTCAATATGGAAAATTTATCTTTCATATAATACTGCTTGAAACAAATATGAACTTACTTCTTCTTCAGTCCATAAATCACAATCTAATTTCCCAATATAGAAACTCTAATTACATTCTTCTATATTTTCCTTTCTTTCTTCTGATTGGAAAAAACCTCTTTAAGAAAACATAAACTGAAAACTTATTCTTCCTTAAATTTCATAGCTTCTATCTCCTATTTTGTGAATAATGAAAGTCACAGAATACACAAAGCATTTAACTCTTTTTATAGACATGAAAAAATGGTTTAGCGGGATTCTAAAAAGGTTTTCCCACTTCAATAAATTTTCTAAATATTTAATCTTTCTTAAATATCAGATATCTTTTCGACTTCTTGAACACCTTTTTGAATCTTCAAATCTCCTTGATTTTCATATCTCTCTTTTACTTTTTAAAACTGTAGACTTTATAAAAAATATTCCTTCTGATTCTGATTCCAATTCTGATTTCTGAATATGGTTTATTCATTATGATAAAGGAATTTGGTCACTTAGATTTTCTTAACCCACTTTTAAACAAATAATAATTGAAGATATTTCATTAAGTTGCATTGTACCACATGAAATACTATCTACTCATTCTGATTTCCTCATTATGATGGAAGCATATGTTCAATAACATTTTCTTAATTATATTTCTCTCAACCAAATATAATAAGGAAAACATATGTCTTCTCGTTAAGATTCTCAGAACCAACACTCATTCTGATTTCTTCATTTCGATGGAGACATAAGATTCTTCCAAACTTCTTCAACCTCTTCTACTTCTACTTTTATGAATACGATACCAAAGGTCTTTCAACACTCAAGTTCATTCTCTTTTCTAATTATGATACTTATCAACTTTATTCTCCTAATATTTAAATCTTTTGGGTTTTGGTCTTACTGAAAACCATCACCTTCATTTTCACTTATTATGATCAAGAAAACCTTCCCAATCTTCGAACAAATCTGAATCTGATGATCTAAGACCAGAAAACTTTTACTTCTTCAACTTCCTTCTTCCACAAACTTTTACATATAATCATGACTTCCTTCATGACTTTGATCACATTGAAGATCAGTTTTAGCATTTTCTGACTTATCAAGGAATGTATTTTAACTTCCTTATCTTCCAGAAACATCATTCTTTCCAATCAAATAAAAATATTATTAGACTAGATATGATTGTCCTGAATACAATTGGAAGTACCTTTTCTCCCCTTGTCTTTCATCAAGCTAGTATCACAAGTTTTACAACTTACTTATGATTTTTTTGAATTAAAAAAATAATAAAGCATCATCAGATTCATCTTAGATCTTGGTAAACTCTGAAGAAGCACATCATTATGATTTTCCTTTCATTCCAAACCTAAGGCGGGTCTGGTGATCCTTTTATTCCAGAAACCATCTTCTCAATATGCTATAATTTTTAAGAATTGTGAGTCTGATTTCCTGAATACAGTTTTTTGATTCCAATCACAGTTTTTAAAAAGTGAGGATATTTTATTTACTTGACCAATAAAAGACAATACTATCGACATAACCTAATTTTAACTTCCAAAAACACCATCTGGACAACTTTGTCCCAACAGTTTGTGGGCAATGTCTTGGTGTACTCCAAGACTCATGATGATCATGCCCAACATCTTGACATCATCATGAGTACACTGAGATGGAATCTTATATACACCAAGATATCCAAGTTTCAGTTTTTTATTGACTATGTACATTTTTTGGGTCACGTCATCTCAGAGGAAGGTGTATTAGTAGACCCAGAGAAGGTTTGGGTAGTGGTTTCTTGGAAGTATCCCAAGAACATGTTTGATATCTAAAGATTTTTGGGATCAGCTGGATATTATCAAAGGTTTATTCAGTAATTTTCTAGTTTTTTAGCATTTTTTCGGGCTTGAACGGTAAGGTGATAAGATTTTGTTTTTTGAAATTATGCAAAAAATCCTTCTAGGAGTTGAAGAAGAATTTGACATCAGCGCTGATCTTGATCCTAATAGATCTAGATTAGGAGTATACATTGTATTTTGATGCTTCTAGGATAGGTATTAGAGTAGTTTTGAATTAGGGAGATCAGGTTATGGTGTATGGGTCTCGGAAGTTGAGGCCACATGAATGGAATTACCTTATGCATGACCTCGAGTTGGCAGTTGTGATTTATGTTTGGAAGTGTTGGCAGCATTACTTGTTCGTTGAAATTTTTACTATGTATGGATCATAAGAGGTTGAAGTATATCTTTTCACATTGATATTTGAATCTACAATAGAAGATATTGGTTGATTATATGACATATTTTAACTTTGATCTAGCATATACACCCAGAAAGGGGAATAGTATTGTCAATGATTTGAGTAGGAAAACTCAAACTCAGGCTATTCAGGAGTCTAGTGATGATTTGAATATGATAAATTTGCTAGCAGAGATACACATTGTGGTTCAAGATAGTCAAGATAATATGAATCTTGTATCAATTTCAATGGAGTCTACACTTTTGAGATTGATCAGAGATAGGCAGTATGAGGATCCGGAGTGTTTGGCCTTGAGGGAAAGCCTTAATGGTGCGGAGTCACCTTCATATTGGATCACAGATGAGGATGAGATCATCTATTTTAAGAATCAAGTTTTTTTCCTATGAGTATGCGGGAGGATCTTGTAGGTTCTGGGCACAACTGAAGCATGCAATGGGAAGTTCCCAACATTACTTTTTGTTATGATTGATGACAAATTTGATATAAACATGATGATAAATGATATGATCTATTGAATTAGATCAATGATATTAGATAAGGGTAATCACATTGAAACCAGAGATAGGATCATCACATATTATTTATAATTAATTTAATTAAATAGAGAATTACCTTTAAGGAATTATTTTTTCATTGATGAATCTGGTAATAGATCTTCAATCCACCATTATTGAGTTATAGAAACCAAGTTTAGATTCCCTCTAGAGGTGATCCACACTTGTTCCATGAATCTCCATACATCGCAGAAGGAATCTTCATGTTCTAGAATGGAAGATCCTTATGCATGCATCATCCGCCTTTGATCGCTTCGAGTACCACATCTAAAGAGTTATCCTTGATCTGATGGAGGAAGATTTCTCTCCGTTCTTGGGAGCGATCTTGGATAAGGTATCTCTCTAAGCTTGAGGGGATTCTCCAAATATATTGTGCACAACCAAGAAAAATGAATTGGCTCAATTTGAGAAAATAACATAATTGGGTATTTATATTGCTAGGGTTAACATAAAATAATTTCACAAGTTACCTTAATTATTTATTTAATCTTAGAAAACCCCCATTTAAAATAATAATATTATTATTATCATTTATCGACATGTACTTAACTTTCAAATTAAAATTAAGATTTATTTAATGAAATAATATTCGATATTTATTATTTCTCACCATACCATTAAACTCATTCTAGCATTCCTCTATAATATTTATCAGGTCTTGAATAATATCTATTTATTTATTAAATAAATATCACTTCATTATTCACCAATAAATAAATAAATATTATATTCACTGAATAGAAAATTAATGTTTATTAAATATTACACTCACATTATATTATCTCAAATAACTGGTGATGGAATATATGTGATCAAGCATACATGAATAATTATTAAACTATGACTAGAAATAATATTTATTCAACTTGTTAAATAATAAATAATAATATATTATTTAACTAAGATTCTGGATACACTTAGTGTGTGACCCTCGAGGCCTCTTTCTCAGTGGCATTAGGCAAATCAGCCTAAACTCCACGGTTAGCATCAAGCAACACACCAAGGCACCCATAGAGAAAGAAGTTAATGCTGAAATCATATAATACCTCATACAGATGCTTACTGTGTGATATCATCCATTTATCTCAATATCTCAAATCGAGTAGGTTGCATGCCAATGTCATCAACCTATGTGATCGATGTCTCTTTCTTTAACTTTTTAGAAATAAAACTTGCCTATATAACACCATGTCCATGGATTTATTTAGACCATATCATTTCCATAAAAGGGCCTCAGATATTAACTTCCATTAAATAATTGGAGGGATAAATCCTTTCTCATATTATTCATTAATGCAATATTTCTCATGACACATCCAATGTATCATACCTCACTATGAACATCTGTCATCATGGTTTTCATCAATACATCAAAGTATGTGACTCGTAATACACATTAACAATAATATTAAATTATAGGTACCAATACACACATCTGAAGATAAGAACATCCAATGACACATATAAATGTGGATTTTCTACTGGCAGGTCTCATTCTCATAATATCCTATTGGATATTACCATGGGTGTACACCTTGAGAAGGTGCATCAAAGTCCTATGAGTCTCCACCCCTAATAGCCTATATCATTTGTGTCCCTAAAATGATATCACCTAGATATAGAACATGTATTTAAGAATAGTGTCTTAGCACTTATGGGTTCTCATCATAGTAGGGAAGTTCTATGACCTTTTAGTGTGATAGTTACTCATGGGACATTATCACATACAATTTTATATGGAAGAAAAACCATGATGTGATAAGTATTTTATTAATATTCAAAACCATGAATAGAAGTTATCATAAAGTACATAAAAGTCAATTCTAGGGCACCAAATTTAACAGACTCCCACTTTCACTAAATCCAATTGCTAACAACATTCAGTCTGCTAGCTCTCACATGATACTCGTGCTTCTACAAAGATAAGACTTTGTTCAAGGGGTCCTCCATGTTCTATTTTATGGGTACTCTACTCACTGTAACTTCACCCATTTGATAAAAATACCTCCAAATGTGATACTTCCAGAGTATATTCATTGTCTATTAATGTGAACTTGGATCTTTTGAAAGATCCACCGCTATAGTATTATCAAAATAAAATGTGATAGGGTATTTACTGCTAGGTACCACATCATGAACCTAGAAAAAGTTTTTAATCCAAAATGATTCCATAGATTCATCATAAGAATCTATATACTCGGACTCCATTGTAAAATGAGCGACAACTTGATGCTTTGAAATCTTCCAACTCACATCTCCTCTATTGAGATAGAAAACATATCCTAATTTTGAATTCAGATCATTATGATCTGTCTGAAAACTAGTATCATTATAAACCTTAATAAATAGCTCTTTGTCTTCTACATACACTAGGAACATATCCTTAGTTCTTCTCAGATAATTAAGGATAGCCTTAATAGCATAACAATGATGTTCTCTTGGATCTTCTTGATATATTCATAACATTATCAATACATAGGAAACATCAATTCTAGTACATAACATGGAATACATGATTGGTCCTATTGCTAAAGTGTATGGGATCTTACTCATTCTCTCTTTCTCTTGTTGTGTCTGAGGACATATTTTCTTAGAAAGATGTAAACCATGTGACACTAGAAAAAATCCCATATTGAATTTTCCATTACTAAATCTCTTTAGTATCTGGTAAATATATGTACTTTGACTTAGTCCAAGATGCCTTGTGGATCTATCATGAATGATCTTGATCCTAAGAATATAGGCTGCTTCACCTAAGTCTTTCATAGAGAAACATTTGTTTAACCAGTCCTTAATTGACTATAAGATTGGTATGTTATTTTCAATAAGTAATATGTCATCAACATATACTACTAGGGTAACAAACACATTTTCACTAAACATCTTGTAAACACATTTCTAACATTCATTCTTAATGAAACCAAATTCTTTTATTACTTCATCAAATCTAAACTTCCATGAACTAGATGTTTGATTAAATCCATAAATGGATATCTGCAACATGAAAATATTCTTGAAATCACCAAGAGTCACAAACCCTTCTGTTTGTGTCATATATATATATCTTTATGAAGGTTACCATTAAGGAATGTAGTTTTTACATCCATCTACCAAATCTCATAGACATGGTAAGCTGCTATAATAAATAGAATTCGGATGGATTTAAACATGGAAACTGAAAAAAATGTTTCATCATGGTCATTTCATTAACATTGTTTAAACCCTTTAGCCACTATAATTACTTAATAGGTATTTAATTTATCTTCCATTTTTAGTTTCTTCTTGAATACCCATTTACTCCCAACGGTCTTTATATAAACTGACGCATCGACCAGAACCCAAACTTGGTTCTGATACATGGAATCCATTTCAGAATTCATGGATTCTTACCATCTCGCAGCTTTTGAGATCTCTACTTCCTTCTTATAGGAGAGGGGTTATTCATTATCAACTAATAATGAGTCACTATATTCAATGACTATAAACTCATATCTCTCTAGTTCTCTTACCTCTCTTACTCTCCTATGCAGTACTTGTGTTTCAAGAACTACTTCTTCCTGGGGACTATCGCAACCTGACCTAGCGTGTTGTATTTTTATTCTCTTTTATGACATTTTTTTTGGGATAATATTATTATTATTATTATTATTAGGTTTTATTTATTTTATTTTATTTTATTTATTTATTTTTCTCCTTATTTTCTATTATTTCTTTCCTCTCTTTTTTTCTCCTCCTTTCTTCCCTCCTTATCCCCTCATGTCACGCTTCACCCCTCCCCCTGTTCACCTCCATCGCGACGTTGCCCCCCCCATTTGGATGCTCTACCTCATGCGGCCTCCCTTTGGAAAGCAACCACTAGTGCCCCGTTATCCCTCCCTCCTCTCTCTCAAACTCGTGTGACCCCATCACAAGGGAGTTATCCCCTTCGACGCATGTTTCACCTTCATACGAAAAAACCATTTAGATTTCTCTGTTATTTCTCCTATGAATCTCCTAGGTATGAGTCTCTCCACTCTTATCTTCCTTTTCTCTGATTCAATTTGGCTTAACTATCTCCCCATAGGGTTCGTCTGAACCCTAGATATTTGGGGTTGATCTGAATTTTAGTTTTTTTTTTGTTCTAGGTTTGTGTGGGAGGCCTATCAGGTCTTTTTGGTGCGTGTTCTGGAAACCGCCACTGAAGGAGAGGCAGTTCGGTGTGTTTCGGTCTGCCAGCTTTGTTCTGAGGTAATGTTTTCTTGTGTTTCTTGGTTTTTCACCTATTTAATTTGGGTTTTTGGTGTTTATGACTCCCTATTATTTAATCATTAGGGCTTTGGTTGTTTTTGGGTGGTTGCGCTTCAATTTGGTTCATCGCCGCCAACTGAGGTAAGGTTTTAGACCTGTTTTTTTGGTTTTTCACCTACTAAATTAGGGTCTTTATGTGTTTTAAGGTTTTCAGTAATTATATTTAAGGGTGAAATCCATTTTTTTGATAGGATGGATTAAGCATTCGATTTTAAAGTAGCGTTTTTACCTAAAATTGAGTGTCTTTATTGTGTAACTCTTGTTGTGTTATTTAAGGTCATTTTATAATACATGAAATTTGTTTATTAAATTATACAAGGGCTGTGTTTTTTGTTTTGGTATGATGTTGGTGTCCGTTTAATTCAAAAAGGGGATTTTAAGTGGGTCTTTTTGTATAAAACGATGTATTTCTCCTTGGACTTATTTTATAAAAATTTTAATTGGTTTATTAAATCATATTGAGGGTGTGAAACATGTTTGGGGTGTGGTTTCTATTTATTCCTTTCTTAATTTAGTTTTTTTTAGCCCTTCGTAATTTATTAACTCCTTTTTATTGTTGTAGCATGTTTTGTTCATCACAGTGTGGATTTTGGTCGGCGGTGGAAAATACATATATGTATATACATGGGTAAGCATGTATATATATATATATCCTCCTTGCGCATATTCCCTCATGGTGTGGGGAATGTGTACTTGGGTCAAAGGGTATATATATATATATATATATGAAAATGTATATGCATGTAAGGTGAAGTGGTCTCAGGCTTCCATCGTCAAAAGTTGTGTTTTTTGAGGTATGGACTTTTATGTCGTTGGTTGGTTTTGCACTTGTTTTATGGCATTCTTTTGATTTTTTATGGTTCCTTCTAATTTTTTCATAGTGCGTTGGACTGTTTGGTGAATTTTTGAGTCACCAAGTCAAGGGCGACTCACCTGCATATGTATAGGTATGTATTTATATATATATAGGTTCCCACACGAATATTCATGCTTAGAAGTGTTTACAAATGTATGGGTCTAGGTGTGTATATGTATGTGTGTGTGTGTGTGTATATATATATATAAGTGCATGTATAGGTGATTGGAGATGGTCATATTCATATAAGCATATATGTAAGGATACCCTTTCACATTCCCATGGCCACGCAGGTGTGTTCATAGGGGCTAGGTGTACTTGAATGTATATGAAAGTGCGTAAGCTTAGTGGAGTAGTAGCAGCCTTGAGTTAGAAAGCACCAAGATCTGAAGTGGATGGCTTGATTCCACTCTGAGGTAGGTCTCCTATGTTTATGCCTTTAGTTTGAATTTCATAATTTCTTTCTTTTTTTAAAAACATGTTTTATATATGTGCTATATACAAATGCTATGAAATCCAGGTGTGGTTGATAGTAATGGTTATTCCATTGTTTTGGAAAATGTAATGTATTACTAATTCCCATTTGGACTAAAGTGATTTTTCTTGAAAAGTGATTTCCTAAGTGGTTTTGAACTAGTAATGAATATATTAAAAGATTAGTTTTGTTATGAAGTTGTGGTCATATGGTGGTTTGACTTTGATAAATGAATTTCATCATTGTAAGCAAGGGTTCAAGGTTGTTTTTAAATATGAAACACATTGATTGTTTAATTGGGATTTTAAATAGTTTTGGAAAGATTTTGGGTGATTATGTTTAATAAAATGAAAACTATTCTTTGTAAAACAACAAATCCTTTTTGACACCATTAAAATGGTTTATAAAACTATAAAACCCCTCTTGTGGAAGACCCCTTGGTTTTAGAAAATTATTTTTATGTTGAATTTTTTATTATGTTCCTAATGTTGAGGCTAATGCATTGTGTGACATGAAAGAAGGGGAATTCTCTTAAGGAGGGAGAACGGTGGTGAGAGGTTGAATGGGTTTTGGACAAAGAAAGTGTTATGTACATATATGTTTGATTGATAAAGAAAACTCACCACCACTTGAAATAGAGCACAATGGGAAACCTGGGTATCTAGGTGGGTCGACCAGGACTAGTATGCTAGATGGCACGATATGGGTCCATCCCAGTTTCATCTAGAAGGGTTGACGTAACAACACTAACAAAATATATGAATGATTGAGGTTTGTGGTTTATAAGCCATGGTTACTGAGGGTCATGGTTTCTAAGCCACAGATACTGAGGGTCTTGGTTTTTAAGCCACATTTTTTAAGTTTTGTGGTTTCTAAGTGACTTTTCACCAAGGTACGAGGTCTTTAGGGTCCCACTTGTGCTATTTACCTATAGGGATTTCTCATGGTGCTTGTTTTTGACATGGTTCTTGTGATGTGATTTTCATTTCATTTGTTTTATAATTTATGTCTCATTTGTGAAAAATCATCATTTAATCTAAACATTTTTCATCATTGTATGCTTGGAATCTATTTTTAAAATATAGTGGAATATAAGTGTTTTCCTTAAAAATGATAACTTGTGACTTAAACTTGAAAAGAAGGCGAAAAATTATTTTATTATATCTTATTTTTAAATCGGCATGACTGGATTTCTTATTAAACACAGGGGAATAGGACATTGTTATATTTTGGATTTCCTACTGAGCATCTCAGTGCTCACGCCTACTTTACTTTTCAGTTGCAGGTTCTAGTATGGGATCGTGGTTCTACATCGGTGGTGACCCATGGGGTCACATAGAGGTATGTCTAGTTGGTTATCTCTAATTTATTCTTCGCTGCAAGTGTTTACCTGTTTTGACTGGTTTATTTCTGTTTATCTGTCTTTTATTTTTCTGGGCTAAATCATTCCCAACTGCTTGTTTTTATGCTCGGAACTAGTTGTCAACCCATGGGGATCAGGAATTCCCTTCGGTCCATGCTGCGGACTGGCTCGGGTGACCAGTTCATGGTTGACTCAGGTTGGTTCATGACATGGACCTATGGAATCTATTCTTGTACCAACTCTTGTGTATCTTAAGCATCAACTTCATTGAAGTCAATCTTTCTCCCACTATCCTTTTTTAGGATGTGCTCTCTCTCCTGAAAAATGGATTTTCTAGCAACAATCACTTTATTGTCTGATGAGTTTTATAGGTAGTATCCCCTTATTTCCTTGGGATACCCTATAAAGTTACACATCATGCCATGGGGTGCTACTTTGTTGCCCAATAATGCCTTAACAAACGCCTTGCAACCCCATACACGTGTATTATACAAAACAGTTTTCTTTCCACTATATAACTCAAACAGAATTCCATTTTACGCTTATTTGGAACTTGGTTTAATGTGTATGTCACATTTTGTAATGCATATCTCCAAAAGGATAATGGAAGATCTATATGACTCATCATCGACCTTTCCATGTCTAACAAGGTATGATTCCTCCTTTCACTAAGACTATTCCAATGTGGTGTATAAGGTGGAGTGAGTTGAAATAGAATCCCAAACTCCCATAAAAAGTTAATGAACTATTGGTTAAGATATTCACCACCTTGATCTGATCAAAGATTATTTATCTTCTTACCAAGTTGATTCTCTACTTCATTATTGAATTCCTTGAATTTCTCAAAGGGCTTGTAATTATACCTCATTAAGTAGACATATCCATATCTACTCAAGTTATTAGTAAAACACTTCTCATTTACATGACCAAGAAGGTGATGCCATAGTAGGGTGTTATATGATTCATGTGGACATGATTCGTTATCTATTTTAAAAACTTTGTTTTTGTAATTTAATACATAAATAACATTATTTAAATGTGTCATACCATAACAAATGTTTTCCTTATAAAAGAAACAAATTTTATTTACAAACTTAAAAATAAACCCATCTATATCAAGGCATGATATAGAAATTATGTTTTCAGTAACTATAGGTTCATAAAAAAAATCTTTCAAAATCAAAATCATTCGTGTTGGAAATGAGTGGTGGTAGTCTCCAATGGTTATAGTAGCTAGTCTTTCACCATTATCAGCTCTTAGATCTACCTCTTGTCTAGAAATATTTCTAAATATACTTAGTTCCTATATTTGGATATAGATTTGAACCCCACAATCTATATCTAATACTCAATATGTAGATATTGAAAGATTACACTTGATAACGAATGCACCTTTAGCTTCCCCTAGCTTCTGTGTGTAGTTCCTATTACAATGGCCTAGCTTTCCACATGCAAAACATATTGCCTCCTTTTTCTTTCCCTAACTCTATATCTTCTTCTTCTTGGAAGGATGATGCTTGGGAGATTTAGACTATTTATAGGTCTTGGGCCCATTTTCCTTGTACTTCCTTTTCTTATTCACAATAAGTGCTATGGGTTTTTCATGCCTCATGTACTTATCCACTTGGAGAATTAAAGTAATAATTCTTGAAAGACTCTTCTCATTGTTTCTCATATTATAATTAATAATAAAGATGGATAAGGTATTGGGTAGTGATGAAAGTGTGATATTTTTACGCCACTCATTTTTAAATTTAATCTGTAAGATGTCCAGGAATTCAATGTGGCCAATAAGCTTGACTACATGATGCCCAGATGGCATAGAGTCTCAAAGCGTAGTTGTGAAAAAATAATTGGATATCTCATACCTCTCTTATCTCACCTTATCTTGATAGAGATCCTAAAGGTGAGACATCATGTTATAGGAATCTATATCCTCACGTTGCTTCAAAATATCATCGGACATGGATGATGGCATAAAGAATTAAACATTTGTAGCCTCATTCAGATGTTTCTCAGAGATAGATAGATCTTCATCACTTTCATCATTACCAGGCACAACTGTAAAAGGTTCTTCCAGGATATATAAATTCCTTTCATGGAGAAGGATGACACGTAGGGGTCTTTTCCACTCTTGTAAGTGTTTTCTAGTGTGAAGGTTTTCCTTCTCAAGTATGGATCACAATGGTATATTTTATGTCATTTTAATTTTGTTTCTAAAAATTAAGATAAGTAGAATTTCAATACTTTATCTAATAAAATTTAGAAAAATAAATAAATAGTAAATCTATTAGTCTCCCTCTATTTTATCAAAACCCAATATCCCTCACCATTAGCTTTGGAATATCTTGTTTCTTGGACATTCTAGTGTTAAGGAACCATATTACCCTTCTCATTACCACAACATGGGTTGTTCAATAAACTTGAATGGATTTAGGTAGACATTCCAAATTCCAACTACATTAACTTATAGTTCCTTGATCCACTAAGTGGACTCCCAAATCCTAAAATCCTTAAAATGGATTTCCTCAACCTTCACCTATCAATTACACCAAGTCCTACTTTGTCAGTCAAACCTTGATGTGAACTAAGTTAATTTAACCAAAAACTTCAAGTTAGAATTCCTTGATAATTAAAAGAACTCCAACTTGGGTTGGTCAAGCACTTTGAACTATGGTTTGATTTTAATTGAAGTAGTGGAAGGCCATGCTGACTTAATATTTTGTTGATGGATTTTATCCTTTTATGTGTAAATTTCCAATTATTATCTTTATCACGTTCTTTTTAATATTAAGTGGGTTTAATTAAGTGATTAACTATGTATTAGATAATATTTACACATAATCCATTTTATTTTAGTTCTATCTTTCATGCTCGTTAAATAATTAAATTATGTGATCGTGACAATACATCCATAATGAAATAACCATGAAACTTGATAGAAATAAATAATAAAGTTGTATGATCATAATATTTACTAATGGTTATTTTATCTAGTGGTAAATAAACTAACTGATAACCTAGGGGAAAACACCTTGAACCAATTAAGGTTTGTGTTATAGCTTTCCACATGTCTACCTATGTATCTCCTTGGATTGGTTTCACATCGTCTCTGAACTCGAACCACCTCCACTAGCTTGGGAGCTTCATCCATTACATATGATTTTACTCAAGTGCAGGTGAGGGGAAAGGGTCTTACATTAAAAAAACCATGGGCACACAGGCCCTGCATAATAAGAAAAGACAATGCATGGAGGCCAAAAATTTAATTTAATAACAAATTAAATGAAACCAATCACATAAAAAGGTATATTCTAGATCATGATCATCCACATGCATGCAATGAATTATGCATTTAATAAAACTAGAATTCAATTCTTAATCATTATTATTTAAGATAAATCACACTTGAATCTATTAATTATTATCTTTAATTAATCAAATCTTTTATCTTAATTCCCATCCAAATTTCCTTAAGATTCTCACCCATTATAATTTTAAACAAATTAAATAAAATAATTTAAAATTAACTGTGTACATAAATTTACCTTGGAGACAACACGGTGAATACCCTTCCAATTATTCCCAATATGTATTATACTTGTATACTATTTTACTATTGTAACATATGGTATACCTGACTTATCACGTACTTTCACAATGTGTGATTCATGAATGATTACACAAATTACATGATTTTTCGGTCATGTGTTATGATTCAATGCACATAGAGTAACAACTTTTAATATGACTCATACATGATATGCATATCTAAACATTACATAGATATTAATTAAACATTTATATATTTATGTACATTAAAACCTATCACTTGGCATGTCCTATCATTACAACCACACACAAGTACATGTCTCAAGGTTTACACATTAAAATAAATAAATTTTAAATCTTTGTAATTTGGTATAAGTACAAGGTGTGTGAATCTGAGCTACATGGTGTGTACATATCTCACTGTCTATCCGTGACACATGCCTAAGGACTCGGCATGTAATTTGTGCCTCAAAAATTTTTGGAGTACACGACATGTTGACTCCGAGTTACACGGTCACCAATTAGGTAGGTCGTGTATGGAATACACGGTCCATCTGTGACTCAAAGGGACTACATTCCATGTATATGGGATAAACAGTGTGTAATTTTGCTGATCAATCTCCATTATGTTATGGTCAACATACAGTTCATTTGAAGCATGTAGTTAATGCATAATCTTGAATTAAATTCCAAATCAATTCTGATGAATTAAACATGACTACACGATGTGTAACTTTGGTTATAGGGTGTGTATTCCTATGTTGTCTGGATAGAAACCTTGGTAACTTTGGATAACTTCCTCAGTTTTATTTTAATCATAAAATTAATCATCTCAATTAGAACTATGAGAAATTAATGAGGAAGAATAAGATCTCTCAATTAATATTAAAAGAACGATTAAACTTTAATTGAAAAACTAAATTAAAAATGTGTAAATCACCAATGATCTTTAAATAATTATAAATAATTATGTTCTACTTTGATACCACTTGTAGGTTCTGGGTGTAGTAGAAGCATGTGACGGGCAGTGCCCAACATTTATTTTTTCCATGATTGATGACCAATCTGAGATCTACATGATGATTAACGTTGTGATCAACAGAATTGGATCAATGATATTGGACAAGGGTAATCATGCTAGAACTAGAGAGAGGATCATCACATATTATTTATAATTAATTTAATTAAATAAATAATTACCTTTAAGGAATTATTTATTCATTGATAAATCTAGTGACAGATCTACGGTCCACCATCGTTATGTTGTAGAAACCAATTGTAAATTTCCACTGGAAGTGATCAACATGAGTTCTGTGAATCTCTAAACATCACTAAAGGAATATTTGTGCACTAGCATGATAGATCTTTGTGCTTGCATCATCCACCTTTTATCACTTTGAGAACCACTTCCAAAGAATTCTCCTTGATCTGGTGGAGGAGGATTGCTCTCTATTCTTGGGAGTGTTCTTGGATAAGGGAGCTCTCTAGGCTTGAGAGGATTCTCCAAATTCGTTGTGTAAAACCAGGACAAATTAATTGGCTCAATTTGAGAAAATAACATAATTGGGTATTTATATTTCTATAGTTGAAATAAAATAATTGTACAAACACCCTTAATTATTTATTTAATCCTAGAAAAAACCCATGCCAAATAATAATAATAATATAATTTCTCAATATGTTCTTAAATTTTGAATTAAAATTAAATATTATTTAATTAAATAATATTCAATGTTTATTATTTCTCACTGAACCATTAAACACGGTCCTCCATTCCTCCACAATATTTATCAGGCCTTGAATAATGTATTTTTATTTATTAAATAAATATCACTTCATTACTCTCCAATAAATAAATATATATTATATTCACTAAATAGAAAATATTTATTTATTAAATATTCCACTCACATTATATTCTCTCAAATAACTGGAGATAGAATATATGTGATCAATAATACATGAATAATTATTAAACCACAACCAGGAATAATATTTATTCAACTTGTTAAATAATAAATAATAGTATATTATTTAACTGAGATTCGAGATATAGTTAGTGTGTGACCCTTTATGCCTCTTTCCTAGTGGCATTAGGTTAAGAAGCCTAAAATCTAAGGTTTGTGTTTATCAACACGCCAAATAACCCATAGAGAAATAAGTTAATGCTACAACAAAATAATACCGTATAAAGATGCTTATTGTGTAATATAATCTCTTTATCTCAATATCTCAAATCAATTAGGTTTCATGCCAGGTCCATTAACCTATATGCTCAATGTATCTTTATTTAACTTTATGAAAATAGAATTTTCCTATAGAAAACCATGGCCATGGATTTAATTAGGCTATATAATTTCCATAAAAGTTCCTAATATATTTACTTTCATTAAATAATATAAGAGATAAATCCTTTCTCTCATTATTCATCAATGAAATATTGTTGGTGACACACCCAATGTATCCTGTCTCGCCATGAATATTTGTTGCCACGGTTTTCATCAATACATCAAAGTATGTGACCCATAATACTCATTAATAATAATCTTAAAGTATAAGGACCAATACACATTTCCATATATAGGAACATCCAATGACACGTATAAATGTGGATTTCTTACTAGAGGGTCTCGTTCTCATAATATCCTACTAGATATTACCATGGGAGTACACCATGAGAAGGTGCCTCAAAGTCCTATGAGTCTCTATGCCGGATAGACTGTATCATTTGTGTCCCTCAAATGATATCATTCGGCTATAGAAAATATATTTTAATAATAGTGTCATAGAACTTTTGGGTTCTCAACATAGTGGGGAACTGATATGACCTTTTAGTGTGACAGCAACTCTTAGGACATTATCACATACAATTTTATACACAAGAACATTCATGATGTGATAAGTAGTTTATTAACATTCAAAACCATGAATACAATTTATCATAAATTATATAGAATTTGGTTCTTGCAAACCAAATCCAACATAACTAATGCATGAGTTTCATGCCTCGAAGAGGGTAGTACATCCAAGTGTGACCAAAATGTACCATGACCTACGATGGTAGTTTTGTTGATCGGGTATGAAAAAAGGATATAGCAGGGTTTGTGACATGATTCTACACCTTTCAACAGGTGCAGTATAAACATAAATGATTTGGTGGTTTACTATAGTTATTTCCCATTTAGAAATGGAAGTAGGATAGTGTTACTATGAACTTTGTAGTGGGTCTCCTGAGGACACCTCAGAAGAATGACGTTATTTGGGTTATTGTGCATAGAATGACTAAGGTAGCACATTTCTTGCCTATATAGGAGACTTTCTCAGTGGGGCATCTGGGAGATTTGTATGTTTGGGATATAGTCCATCTCCATGGGGTGCCACAGACTATTGTTTCAGACTATAATTTGTGCTTTACTTCATGCTTCTGGTAGGGATTACAGAAGGTTCTTGGTATGTAGGTTTTTTAGTACAACTTTCTACCAAAAAATATATGGGAAGTCAGAGCATACTATAAAGGTGCTTAAGGATATGCTTCAAGTTTTTTTTCTTGACTTCGGTGGGTCTTGGGAGAACTACATGAAACTAGTGGAGTTCGCCTATAACAACATTTATCAGGGAACTATTATGATGGTACCATATGAGGATATTTATGGTAAGCTATGTAGATCACCTATATACAGGATAGAGGTAGGTGAGTCTAAGATTTTGGGACAGAATATTGTTCAGGAGACATCGAAGTAGGTGCGGTTAATTTGAAATCATATAGTTATGGCTCACAGTAGAAAAAAGTCATATGAAGACAGACATCGATGACCTCAAGAGTTTATAGATAGTGATCATGTATTAATTAAGGTATCTCCTAGGTTAGGTCACTGTAGGATATGGAGATAGGGAAAGTTGGTGCCTAGGTTTTTTGGATCATTTGAGGTTATGCAGAGAATCTAGTCAGTGGTGTACTGATTGGATCTTCCATAGAGATATAGTGTTATGCATGTTGTTTTCTATGTGTCATAACTTTAGTGGTATCACCCTAACCCTTATCATGTGATCTATGTAGATAATGTTGATCTTGATATAGATGTTTCCTTTGAGGAGCATCCAATGTGTGTGTTGGATCACAGTGAGAAAGTATTGAGGGAATGATTGTGCCAAAAGTTTGTGTATTGTGGAAACATGGATGTGTGTAGGAGGAAACATGAGATAGAGAAGTGGATATGAGGGCTCAGTGGCCCGGTCTTTTGACTCAGAATCTTAGAGATGCTTGGGAGTACAGCTCGAGGATGAACTGTTATAAGGTGGGGAGATTGTAAAACCCTGACCTTTTTTTGAGATGTATTCAGATATCTTATAGGTACTCTTTTTCTTTGTGTTTAGTACTTTTAATTTTGGTTTTACCATGAGGTGTGTTTGGGTGAAATTTTTGAGATAAATGGATGAAAGAGGGTAGTGCATGGTTAGCACATAGTTTTCCCTAAATGTACGTCGTAGCCCAACAAATCATACAACACTAGACAGTGGGGTTTTGTATGGATAGAACATGGTTTGTCAAACTATACACCCTAATAGTAGAAATTGTGCACACCCTAGAATAGGCACATGATTATGGTGCACAGTTATGAGAAATTGTGTGCCCCATGCAGCAAACCGTGTGTATGGGATTTTACTCCCCCAAAAATTATTAAAATATTTCCCAAACCCCTGTCTAATACCCCCAAACACCCTAGCTTGTCGCATAATCAATTTTTATCAATTCCAGAGCCTCCCAAAGGGATTCCAGGCCATTGTTACCTTCGTTCTTAGTGATTAAAATCCCTGAGTGATGATTTTCACCCCTCCTAGTAAAAGGATCTCATCACGTGTAGTTTTCTTTCTCTTTCCCATTCTTCTACCATCTTTTTAAGGATTTTTCTTCCCTATTTTGGTTAAATATTGATCTAGGATTGTGTATTTAGATCTAGGATTTATGTGATATTGATTTTTAAATCATGATTTAGGTTTTAGATTCAGATCTTATTATATGTCATTACTCCACTAAAATTGGGGATTTCTGTTGGGCGATCACTCACCAACGAATCGAGATAGGTGGTATATAATTCAAATCGCATAGTCTTGATTGAAATTATATGTATGTAATTGTAGAATTTATATTTGATGTTTAGAAATTTATTTATTGATTGAATTAATTAATTTGGTTAATTAATTAATTTTGGGGAAGTGATATTTGGGATATTTGGGATTATAGATTTGAGATAATTAATTATGGAATTAATTATAAGATATTTAGATTTTTGAAATGAATGATTAATTGGTGAATTAATTATGAGATATTGAGATAGTTGATTTGAGATAATAAATTGATGAATTAATTATGAGATATTGAGATTTGTGAATTGAATGATTAATTGGTGAATTAATTATGAGATACTGAGATAGTTGATTTGAGATAATTAATCGATGAATTAATTATGAGATATTGATATTTTTAATTGAAATAATCAATTATTGAATTAATTATGGGTTAGTGATTAATTAATTGTTGAGTTAATTGAAGGGATTGATGTGCTTAATTAATTGGGGAATTAATTTAGGGGAATTATGTGATGACTAATTGTTGAATTAGTAATGATATTAAGATGATTAATTAATTACTGAATTAATTAATGGGATTTGGCATGATTAACTAATTGTTGAATTAGTAATGAAATTGATGTGGATAATTATTTGTTGAATTAATTATTTGTTGATGAATGGTAATATGGGAATTCAATTGTGAATCAAGGAATGGGAACATGGTCATTCAATTATGTGAGGTATGAATGGTAACATGGGAATTCAATTATAAATTAAGAAATGGTAACATTGTCATTCAATTGTGTGAGGTATTAATGGTAACGTGGGCATTCAAGTATGAATTAATGAATGGTAACATGGTTTTTCAAATGTGCGAATTAATGAATGGTAATATTTTCATTCAATTGTTTGAATTAAATAATGGTAAAAATGTAATTTTGAGATAGGATATCCTTTAGGAATAGTTCAGATTCTATCATGGTTTGAAGCAGGTATTGAGATATGGGTGTCTATGTGAATCTGGGGGTTTATGTTGTTAAATAAAGAATAATTAATAATGTGATAATTGTTTATTTATGCATTGTGCTTTATTATTTATAAAACTGTAGAAACTGTTATTTGACTGGATATTATTTTAGACACCATTGGTGGTGGCCTACTTAGTTTTACTCACACCTTACTCGGGTTTCCTGATCGGTACTCGAATATATTTAATGGTTTCATGAAAGGATAAGGGTAAAGGCCTTATGTTAGATGGATGAGTTAGGATAGAGCATGGATGATGGAACCGAACATGGTTTGGGACCCACTTGGGAGTTTTAAGTGTCTTTAATTTTGAGTTTTCATTTGACACTTGGCACGTACATTAGCATGGCATATCTATTGTTCAGTTTTTATTTTGTATTTCCAGTTTTTGTCACCATGTGATATGGGAATCCTTATGGATATAGTTATATATTTGGTTATTTTTTATTTATTTTTAATTGGTGTTTTACTCTTACAAAGAGGGTATAGTCTCCCCATGATTGATATTAGACCCTTGCTGCTAGTTGGCAGCCTCTGGAATATGGGGAGGTGCGCTTGAGGTCATGTGACCGACCAGTTTGGGGAACCAGTGTGTGGCACCTAGGCCTGGATGTTACATTTATATTAGCATGAATATAAAGTTTTTATATTTAAATTTTTGTGATAAATATGAAATATTTCCTATTGAAATTAAGATAAAATGGTTATATTCAATATTATGGAATGTCCATAATGTTAAAGAGGAAAATTATAAAATGGATTATAATTATATTTTTTATGAATTGTTCATAAATATTTATCTCATGTTTAAATATTTTAATTTTTAATTTATTTTAATTTTATTCCATGTAATATTCATGTTAAGTAAATTGTTTAAGAAATGTGAATATTGAGTATTCTTTTTTTGTTAAACTACTTCTAGATTGAGCCTTGAATTACATGCTAGGATTAACTCCATAATTTAGTTTTTCACCTACTATGATCACAATTTGTAATTGAAGTTATTATCTTGAATTTAATTATTGAATATAGTTTATGAATATTGTACATTAGAATTATGATAAATTAGATTCTCTCTTGATTAAATTATCATCGAGTAGAGGGACTTGGCGTCAGACAACTTACCTACCTGGAGGCTTACGTATTGTCCAGGTTGGTGAATAAGGTTGGCTATCCTTTTCTTCTAGCTTACTCATGTATATATTATCAATATCATATAACTCTTTGCATTTACATGATGTGTTCATTTACATATTCATATGATACATTTAGATATATATGAATATGTTTGACTTCTGTTTTAGGGGAGTAACACAAACTTGTTGGTTGTGTTAAGAGTTTCACATCAATATGGTTTGAACATATTGATAAAGTGGAGGGAATAAGATTCCAAAATAAATTACTAGAATCATGTATACATAAAATGGAATAACATATGATACAATTGCGAGATTAAAATCCCCTTCAAATAATACATGTGAGATTCCATACAAATAAGCACTTGTAAAGAACTCGATCATTCAAATGGGTAAGTTCTGTCATTGTAGGGTGCCTCTAAATTATCTTATATCAGAAAATAATTTATTGGGTGACACTAGATCGTCCTTGGGTAGGTTATGGAAAAGTAGGTTTCCCTTGGGTTATCTTTTTTTAATTTGTTTTTTATGTTTTCTTTGGGTTTCACTTATAGCTGGGAAACCCTTATGGAGGATACCAGAGGAATATAGTTGAGTTTATCCATATGATGGATTGGAAAAAAGTGTTTTATGCTCAGATATCCAAGAATTATATATGATATGATTGGGATGGTTCTCTACTTAAACAACTTAGTGGTGAGAGGGACACTAAAGCGGACCCATTTCTTAGTGAAATATAAATCATAGATCACAAATGGATCTGATGAATTTTAATAGGGGCCATCATTTTAGTGGGATCCCTTTTAATAAAAGTCCATATTAATTGATCATAAAACATGATACTAATCTAATAAAAGATTTTTTTATAGATAAATGGAATTATCATCAATCTTGTCTTGAAGATCATCCCTTGAAAATGAAAAACATAATGGTTATAACTTCCTCAATGGTATAGAAATTAGATAATTTTTCTCAAATAAAATAGGAAAGTTCTATGTGTTGGAACAACCACTTCCTAATAAACCAATTGGTGAAGATATTAAACAATAGGATTTGGATAATTATGATCAACTTAAAATGGATGCATAGGAAGTCTCTACACTCATACTAGTATCAATGGAGTCAAAATTGAAAAAGAGACATAATACTCTTAATTCATTTCAAATGATAGATATCATAAGAAGGCTCTTTCAAGATCATGTAATTAATGAATGGTATGAAGTGTTAAAAGACATTTTTCATTGAAAGATGACAGAAGGAACCTAAGTATCCACTCATGTACTCAATATAATTGGATACATTATTGACATGGAGAGGTTAGGTTCACCTCTAATGTTTTAGTTGGCCATAGATTTAATTCTACAGTCACTGCTAAAAAGGTTCTAATAGTTTGTTGTGAATTACAATATGAATGACCTTAGCAAAAATTTTCCATATCTCCTCAATATATTGAGGATTACTAGTTCCAAGTTCTATTATCATGTTGATGGTAAAAAAGTATATGGGTAAATGTACTGGCTACAAAAGGGGGAAAAGAGGTTGTGGAAAGTCAACACTACCTATCAAACTGAGAAAGAAAAATTAAGGACAATGTTTTCATTGTGGAAATGTTGACCATTGGAGAAGAAATTCTTTGGGATACTTTAAGGGTTGCATAATTCACATGGAGAGTCCACTTCAGGTATGAATGTTATAAAATTAATTTCTTTTATGGTATGAAATACCAATTGCATATTTTATAAGTGTTGTAGATATATAGGAAAGTTGAAATAGAAGAAAAAGAAAGAAATGAATGATCAACCATGAAGTTGATGTCTAAGTGATAGAGAAAAGGTGTTACAATATTGGAGACTCGAATACTTTGGGCTTAGTTGAATATTTCATAATATGTGTATTTTCTCATTTTGATCTAGATAATATCTTGAAAAAAATTTGATTAATAAAATGATATGAGGTGTTTTTGATACACATAGTAAAGATTTGTTCAGTTCTATAACATGCTCTAATGGGAGAATAAAGACGGATTGTTCTGATTAGGAAATTTATCCTATTTTTATCTTTGGAAATGTTATAAAATTATGATTTAATTAAATAAAAGTTTACCCAAGATTCTCAAATTGTTGAGAATGGATCAACTGGGCTTATGATGTCTAGATTTGGGTACTGTATGGACAATACAAGTGGGTAAAGGTTAAAACCATAAGAAGAAGAGTTGGTTGAAAAGCTCAACAGTGTTTCTTCAAGTATCCAATCAAGGTCATGGAAACCTCTGGTTGTTAGGAATTAATTGTAATAATTCAATATGATTGGATTTTACAAGATATTCCTGAAGTATTTTAGGAAACTACGTGGAATGTCCATATCTGGTATGAATGTTATAGAAATTAATTATTTATTTTTAAATGTATGTGATAATAAATGTATATTTTATAAATATTTTTAAATATACAAGAGTTAAAAATAAAAGTAAGAATTGATTGATCATGTAGTTTATATTCATGATTTTATGTAAATAGTTACTATATCAATAATTTGATTGTAAAGGATTTTTATCAAGATCAAATGAATCAATGTAAAAGATATGTATCTTCACCTCATTTACCTTATATGATGACAAAAAAAATTAATTAAAAATATTGTTTATGAATATGTATGAGATGATTCATTATATACACATGGTTTATGATTCATTAATTTGTATAACATGTTTTGATAAGAAGATATGGATAAAAGTGTTTTATCCAGGATAAAATGTTTACATAATTATTTGATAAAATATGTGAGAATGTGTTCCCACCACCCATTAGTGGTATATTTTAATAAAGTATTCTTTTAAAATAAAAAAAGTGGTTCCAAACACATAAAATACCATATATGATATGGAAACAATAGTTTATTTTTTAAATACTCCTACAAAATGGAAATAAATGTTATTTTCTAACACAAAAGAGTTTGTGTATCTTAGAAATATATTTTGAAAAGAATATAGTTTTAAAGAGTCTAGTTGGAGTATGTTTGGATTTAAAGAATATCAAATTTAACAAATAAAAAATACACCAATCTATGTTTAATGTGAATTCTAATTAATATCCTAATAGATTTAGGATGTATTAGTAAACAATAATGTAAGAAATTAAATTATTTCAAGGAAAATGTTTTATGGAATAGGGTTCCAAATATGATGATGATAAACATAAAAATAATTCTAAGTAGACACAGAAGGTGACATTGTAACATTTTATGTTGTGATGTTAAGAAGTGTGAATATGTTTGAAGAGTTGAATAATTCGGAATATGATTCATAAGTCTCACTATTATTCAAACTTGATTACTTTATATATGTTTATCACCAGAGATTTTAGTGGGAGGGTTTTATCAGATAGTCACATAGAGATGTAACAGGAATTACATATGATGTAAAGAGTTAACCACACCCAAAAAGTGTAGCAAACATAAGGATGATCTGGTAGATTATCATATATGATATGATAAACAGGTGATTATGTTGGTTTTGTTAAATATTCTTAAATAGGTTATGAATATTTAAATGTATCATATTAAAGGGAACCTCTAGTTTATTATTCCTTTTTGTTGGCTACATAAATGTGTATATAGATATATATTTTGTGAAGTGTGATGATAATTAACCTCTCAAAGTATGACTTTGATTTTATCCCTTGCTGATGTTTTTCATAGAGTATTATTGGTTATGAAAAAATTTTAAGGTTAGTGTGGGTAGGATTCTTGTATAGAGATACATAATATTCTCATGAGGCATAAGATAAAGAATAAGATATTCTTTGTCATACAAATTTATTTTGTATGCTAGGGGTGCATGGATCATATAGAGTCCCCACTACCTGAGTTTGGTGAAATACCTAGCATGATAACCTTCATACTTTCATACCCTACTTATGCAAGTCTACATATTGACTTAGCTAATATGGGGGTGGTTAGGTATGTTTTTAATCATGTCATCAATTGGAGCTTATCAAATATGGTATTCCCCCTCTTGTATGATGAGTATGACATCAAGTCCCTTGATTGAGATAGACTGTGGATATTGTATATCTATATGAATAAGGGACATGTGATGTGCTTATCCATAAGGATGAATGACATGTGATTTATTCATCAATCAGATTAATCTACACTCTGAGAGTTAAGAACAGATGAGTTGGTTATATGGGATTGATAGGCTCCATGTCCCATGGTCACTTGATGTCCTAAATAAAGGGAAAATATGAGAATGCACATTTTTATATGATGTTGACTAGTATACATGGGTATAGAGATATGTGTGTTTGATGGAGATCAAGCCAAATCACTTTATATCTTGAGTAGCATTGACACTTTTCTAGAGGCCACTCTTTTCTTACATATATGGACCCAGATATTTGTATTTGTTATCAATTCTATAATGGCCTATGAGGTCACACTTTGTGGTTGACTGAATGGAGATTGAGTTTGACTCAATGTGATACTCTAAAATTGTTTTAGAGTTAATCCAAAAGTGTTTTTGGATTGTTTTTCACAAGGTATTTCATATGATGTGATATAAGGTGAAGTTAATGATAGCTTTCCAAAAGTGTTTTGGAAGATATTCAAAAGTGTTTTGGAAGATATCCAAAAGGAGTTTTCAATATGATTTTACAAGTTATTGTAGACGATACGATATAAGGTGAAATGGCACAAAGTCTATTAGGCTTAGTGTAAGTGGGAGATTGAAGGAGATATGCCCTAAAGCTATAGTTATTATATTATGCATGGCTATATCAAGTGTATGATATATCGAGATGCGTGCATGAAATAATATTTCCTGAATGCTGCTACCATTAATCATATGAGAAACCAAATATTAAGTGTGTTGATATTTGAATGGTTTGAACTCATTAAAATTTGTCATTTATTTAAGTAATTAAATAATATTTAATGGATTGGGAGTTAAACATGAATTGGATTCATGAGTTGGTTGAATCAATATTTATTCATGTGTTATAAATGCATGAATAAATGAAAAAGTCAAAGAAATGTCCTTAGTGCTTTATATATAGATTACTACCATGTGATGGAAGTATGTGCGTGTTTTGATAATGCTCGGACGAACTCCCCAACTTGCAAAATCTCTCTTTCATATTTCTCTTAGAAATTTAGAGGTACTAGAATTTCATGGAGAAAAGGGGAGTCTCGTCCAAACATCAAATGACTCGGTTTACCTTTGGATACCTACAGAGGTGGGATGCTTATGTTCGCCAGTTTGATGATCTCTCTCGAACCCATGTGATGAAGTTTGAATATGATGCATTGACTCTTCGATGTCTGGAACATATATTTAAATTTTGTTCTGCATTTCAATTTTTATTCAGGTTTTATATTATCTATCATGGAGATCCATGGACAAGGGTTTTTGATTGCTTTTGTTTGATCTGATAAATGTTATTAGACTCTAACAAAACCCTTCAATCTTCACACACTAATCAGACCACTCAAAACTTCTTTCCTTTCTTGACCAGCTCTATCATAGTGTTGCCAACCGAGAGAAGTTATAGATGAAGCATCGATAGTATCGGCAAGAATCGTGCAGCAGAATTCTTAAATATCACTGACATAATTGAATTCCCTACTGGCCAAAATTTGAAATTTCACGTATCCAATTATAGATTACCTACTTATCCAAATTAAAACATATGGGTTTCAGCCACTGCATCATTCGAATCCAACGTCGGAGAAGTATTCATATAAATTTGAACTGAGAACAACCAGTGATTTCATTTTAAGATGAGAATGAGATGAAGCTTCTGAGAGAAGCTAGAAAATGACTGGAACCCGAGTTGGCCGACGAACCTCTATTTTTTATGGGATTCAGCTGATTCTTTTGTGGGGAGCTTTGGATTTGAGCCATTGCTGATGAGGAAGATGCTGGTGCTGACAGATCCTGGCGTCGTTGAAGCTGGGTGGTTAAAAATGACTGAACAGGGGCCGATGGGGTGTTAAAGAAGTCGATCTCAGGGCGTTCTCACCGTAGCTTGAACCGTACTGACCGAGTCAGCAAGAAGATCAATCAAGACCAAAGTGGGCATGTCACAGTCCAAGTGAGACTACAGGATGAAGCTGACTGAATATGGTTTCAGTTGAGCTTAGGTCGAAACCAAAGCTTTTCCTGCCATGTCCTTTCTTCTACAAACCGATTAGGGTTCAAACGATTGAAGAAGCTGGAGGAAACCCAAGTTGTTGTCGAAGAACACCCATTTTTGACAGGCAGATTAAAATCGGTTGAAGACGACTTTTCCATTTCATCAGTGAATCACTGTTGACAAGATCAGTGGTCGGCCGCCACATCAAGTTTGGGTGTTCATATTTGTGCTTGGATGAATTCGCATTGCCCTGGAGATTGGACCTATGGAATAAAATCAATTACGAAGATGAAAACTTTGTCTTTGGGGTTTTCCGGTGAGGGAGATGCTCTGTTGTTCTGTTTTTTGGGGGAGGATAAGATTTTGTTTGCTGATTTGTTTCCATTGCAGCATCATTTGAAGAGTTTTGGAGGCCTTAGTGTTTCTGAATGTTGCTGTTGCGATGTTTCAGATAGTTGCACACTTGATGCTTGTTCAAATTCCTATTTGAAATTGAAGCTTGAGAGTGTTTTTTTCCATGTTCATAAGCTTGAGTTTGCGTGTGAGTTTGATATGCGTGTTAATGAGCATGATTTGTGGGTTTTATTTTCTATTAGATGATGTTTTCCAGATATGAAATGCCAACAAGGGTGCCAACTAGAGCATTTTAATGGATTCTGCACTGGCAGAAGAAGCCAGAGAGTTTTTCTAAAATGATAGTGTAGTGACAAAATGACTGGGAATCTACACTCTCATTTGGCGGTTGTTAAATTAAGTTGGTGAAATTTGATGACAATTAAGAGAGAGAGAAGAATATTGATGGGGGATATAATAGAGACATATTTGAATAACACAACTCTCGAGAGAGGAGGAAGACTAGAATGGGACAACAACAACAATGATGAATTGGTGGAAGCTCGGAACAAAGAGGAAATCAACTTCGATAGAGAAGATTTTTATCTCTATTTTATTGCTTCCTCTATTATTCCTTCTCTACAATGTATTTATTGAAATCTATTATTGTCGTTTTTCTAATCATGAGCAGCTGAAAATTTTTAGGCGAATTGGAATAGAATGACTTGAAACTTTTTCCACGTTCGTTATATGTTTATTTCTTGGAGGTTTGTGCTCTTTCTTCTTCTATTCGCTACCAATTTATTCCTTCTCTAGCGATGTATTGATGGATGATGTTAGAGTTGAATTTTTTTGGTGGTTGAAAATCAATTTCTGGTTCTCTTTAAATCGACAGCTTAGAGAGAGTATTTCCAGAAGTTCACAACATGATTTCTTCATCTAGTGTACTTTGATTAAGTTCTTCTTGAGCATCATTTCTTCCCTACTTCAAGTATTGGCAGGTGAAGAGTAGGAAATTATTATGCCCCATTAACTTCAACTGAAACACTTCAATTAGAAAAGGTTGTAGTTCTTTCTTCTTCAAGAAAAGTTTCCCTTTCTCCTTAAGTGCTTGGTAGACATGTCAGTCCTGGCAAAAGGTCACTGGATAACACATCTTTTACACGGACTTTGACACCTCTTAATTTTATTCATAGCTTGAGTAATGATATTTTACTAAGTCAAACTATCCAATTTTCCATGAAATCAACTTTTTCTACATTGCTTCCAGTCACGTGATTCTCTCAGTCACTTCTGCATCATCTCACATTTGCATACATCAATCATTTTCTCTCTTTCATCTTTTCACCTTATTTTCTCTTGATTGTTTTTTGTTTCTTTCTATTTTCGTTTGTTTGTTTTGGTTCCACATTTATTCTAACTTCTCTATGATTCGATAATCCTGTTTCCATTATACCAGTGGTAGAAGGTTTTAAAATAATTAAATTTGACTCACGCTTCAACAGTTGTGCGAGCATCGAATTTTGACATTGTTGTTGGAGAAGTCTTGTGGGGCCAACACAAAAACAAAAAAAAACTATTTCTTAAAAAATAAACAAAAAAATCTGTTAAAACATCAAGTTCACCTCACTATTGTGTGATGTTTATAACCTATGAAATCTTATGCACACAAATCCACATTCTAAATTTGAACTTCAATTAATATAAAACTCACCACAAGAGGAGACTCTTAAAAAACATGGAACTCCTCTTGATCATCATTGACCAAAAGGGTCACTTGTGTGCATAAGGTTTCAAGTTCACACAGATAAAACATAGCACACGGTAGTAAATTGAACATGATGTTTTAGAAGAATTTTTTTAAGAAACAATTTAAATGTTTTTTTTTTTGAATTTTTTGTGTTGGTTACATACGTATTTCCTAACGACACCAAAATTTGATGCTCGCACGGTCATTGATGCGTGATTCAAATCTAATTATTTTAAAAGCTACTATTAATAGTATAGTGGGAGCGAGAGTATCAAACCACAAAGAAGGCCGAAGAAATGTGCATCCAAAACAAATAGAAGCAAAAAAAATAAACAATCAAGAGAAAACATAGTGAAAATATAGAAGGGGTAAAATGATTGATGTGTACATATGTGAGATGATGCAAAAGTGTGAGAGAGAATCAAGAGACTAGAAACAAGGAAGACAAAGATGATTTCAATGAAAATTGGATAGTTTGAGTTGGTAAAATATCACTTATCCTACTATGTGTAAAGATCCAGAAATTCCATATAATTTTTTTAAATTATTTGGGATTATTACGAGTCTGCGAAAATTAACGGCGCTTGATTCCGATGCTCGATGTGCCCAGAACAAAATTTTGAACTTTTTTTAAGGTACGTTCAGTAAACGCGCGAGTGAGAATTTCTATCTTTTGAACCGACGCTCAGAATTGAAATCTGAGGGTACCGTTGAATCCGCAGTGCCGAGTTTTTCTTAAGGGAGGCTTAACTTTGACCATAGTAGGTTGGGTGAAAAAGATAGTTTTGCTGACTTTTTGGAGAATAATAAAATAACATAAAAAATGTTATTTTAATTTTTCTACCAACTGTTGAGCGAGGTGGTGGGACCGTTGGGTTGTCAAGCCATTTAATGGCGTGACTCTTCTGTTATGTAACCCCCACTGTTGAGAGTTAAGAGTTTCATTAATTAAAACTCATTAATGAACCTCATTAATTCTTACGATGCGTTAATCTCCCTACCCCTCTATTTAAATGATGCTCGGACTTGAGTTTTTGACATGGAAGAGAGGAACCTCTAACAAACTGTCGCGGCGTATTCCACCAACCTAGAATGGAGGGTTGAACGATGTCGTTGGAGGAATCGATTCGGAAACAACGAACGCTGACGGCTGCATCAAACGTGGAATTCTTCTTCCACAACCGCAACATAGGCGTTTTTACTTAAATTCAAGTGAATTTATTTCAAACTATCGTTCTTGAAAAACATGAGGAACACGGATTAACCAAAAATGAGTTAATCCGCGATTTGTAAGAAACTATGGGTGGTTAATGCGAGAATTATTTTGAACGGGGCTTTAATTTATCCTTTGATTTCCACACTCTTGTTTACTTGCTAACGCGGAGGGCGCGGGCCAACCGAACAAGGCTCGAACCCTCCGCCACTTTGGTTTTTTACGCGTTTTTTGGGGGCAGATTTTCCAACTCGACGAAATCTTAAATCCGGGAGCCACGCACTGACGACAGCAACCAGGGAGGCCCGTAGGCATGTTCGGAAGGGAAAACAGACCACCAGAGCTCACCCGGTGGACCGCGGAAGCCCCGGCGGTCGGCTACCGCCGGCCGTGGAGAAGGGCAGTGCTCGAAGGCGCCGTGGCGGGCAGCAAGGGCGGCTGACCCTCGGTCAGTCATGTTGGCGGAAGGCAGCGCGCCACGGATGGAGGTTGCGGCTTCGAAGCCGCGGCGGAGGGGGACCCGCGCCTCACATGTCCCGCTGATAGGGGGCGCCACCGCCGGTTGAAGTAACCGAACGAATTTCAGCCGTTCGAGAAGGGGAAGCGACCCCTGCACGGGCCACCCAGCTGGGGGCCGCGCCAGCCAGCGGACCGGGCCGCCCGATGGGTCGCGCCCAGCCAAGGCGGGTCGGGCCGGTCCGTGGCCCAGCCGGTTCGGGCCGGGATGGGTTGGACTCGAGTCGGACCCGGACCAAGTCGGGTCGACCCGGACCTGGTCGGGTCGGCCCGGACCTGGTCGGGTCGGCCCAGGTCTAGGCGGTTCAGTTCGATCCGACCAGGTCAGACCGGACCATGAACCTTTTCTGCCCAGATACGCTTAAAAAGCCGTATCTCACAAACCATACGTATGTTTAATGAATCGCCTGCGATGCTAGAATCCTTGGAATAAGACGGTCCTTTTGAAATACCCCACCTGAGTTTTGGAGAAAGTTGGAAAACAACTTGGTTGGATTGAACCCGAATACAACCGATCCCTCGGTACTAAAACGCTTATAACTCACAGACCGGATGTCCGATTGACGCGCCGTCTGTCGCGTTGGGATCTTTATGACATGACGGTCCTTTGGGATACTCCTTTGTGGAACGTCGTGACAGTTGAAGCACGACCGATATCTTGAGGAGCAGATACTACGAAAGTCAAGCGCATTGGGTGCGGGGAATCCTGTGGTTGGCTGTCAATTGAAAAGACACCATGTGTGGATCAGCATCATAGCGACCCTGTGTGGATCAGCATCATAGCGACCCTGTGTGGATCAGTATCATAGCGACCCTATGTGGATCAACATCACATGGACCCTATGTTGATCAGCATTCTAGCGACCATGTGTAGATCAGCAGTGCACGACCCAATGAGGACCAGCCTTAGAGCGGCCCGTTGTGGATCAACGACATACGACCCTGTGTGGATCGACAATGGAACAACTCGGTCATGGATCAGTTGTGGAAAGTTCCTAACAGAATAAAATGATATAGCTTAAGACTAATCATCTTTATTCCTGAACTCTGAGTTGTATACCTGTTTTGTGATTAAGATCATTCTGTGTGGTTTTTCTTTGTGGAATTCTAAGAGACCTTCGGGGGGTCTCAGGGTCCTTACTGGGTATTGTTATACTCACCCTTGTACGGGTTTCGTCTGCACCTTGTTGTGTCTTGTGCATACGATCGACGTGTAGCTTGGCTGAGATTTTAGGGAGTTGGGACCAGGCGGTACACGAAGGTGACTGGTTGACGTGGAGAGCTGTGGAGACGAGTTGTACCTACCCTTCGGGTAGGATCCTTGGTGGACGATCTTAGGAGCTGTTTTATGTTGTAGTTGTATCTTTCAGTTGAGCTTGTTTTCTGACCCCTTTACTTTCAGTACACGCTTTTACTACTGCAGTTTTACTACGTGGTTTACATCTTGTCGCGTTCTTGGTCTGTGTGTTTACAGGTTTAAAGGCAATGTCTTCCCACTTTCAGGGATATGTCTTTCAAGTGCTCGTCATCCACCCCTAACTTATGAAAGGCGGACTTGAGGTAGTCACGACACGGGCCCTAGAGAACGGGTTGTGACACTATAAATATGGCTCAGAGGTGCAAAAAGCTATGTTAAAGATGTGCTGTCCAATGACCTTTCTCAGGGATTGACATGACTATCGAGCACTCGAGAAGAAAAAGAAACTCTTCTTGGAAAAGAAAGAACTATAACCTTTTTCAATTGAAGTACTTTGGGTGAAGTTAATGAGGCTTAAGAATAATCTACTCTTCACATGTCAGTACTTAAAGTAGGGGAAAAAATATGCTCAAGAAGAATTGAATCGAAAAAGTACACTAGATGAAGAAATCACACTACGAACTTCCAGAAATACTCTATCTAATATGCCAACTTAAAGAGAAGAAGAAACTAATTTTCAACCACCTGAGAAATGCAACTCTAACTTAATCTGTCGATACACCGCTAGAGAAGGAATAAATTGGTGTTCAAAAAAAATAAGAACACAGACCTCGAAAAAATAAACTAATCCTAAACATAGAAAAAGGTTCAACTCATTCTATTCCAATTCCCTTAAAAATGTTAAGCTAATCATAATCAGAGGAACAACAACAATATATTTCAATAAATGCATTATAGTGAAGGAAGAATAGAGGAATCAAGAAAATTGAAAGAGAAATCTTATTTGTCAAACTCGATTTCCTCCCCCATTCTATGTTTCTACCGACTCGTCACTGTTTTTCTCCCATTCCAACTTGACACTGCTCTCCAGAGTTGTGTTATTCAGATTGTGTGTCTATTTTTTGTCCCCATCAATTTCCTTTTATTTCTCTTTTAATTGTCATCTAATTTCACTTTCCTTTTATTTCTCTTTTAATTGTCATCCAATTTCACTGACTTAATTTGGTGACCGTCAAACGAGAGCGCAGATTCCTAATCCTTTAATCACTGCACTGTTATATTAGAAAAACTTTGTACCTGCTTCTACCATGGCACAATCCATTAAAATGCTCCATTTGGCACTCCGTGTTAGGCAGGACATAGCTAAAAAACATCATCTAACATAAAATCAAACCCACAGCTCAAGCTTATCAACACGTATCTCAAACTCACATGCAAACTCAATCTTATGAACAACAAAGAAAAACACTCCCAGGCTTCAACTTCAAAAAGGAATTTGAAAAGCATCAAGTGTGCAACTATTTGCAACATCGCAACCGCAACATTTGAAAACAGAGAGGCCCCCGCAACTCTTCAAACGAAGCTGCAAAGGAAACAAATCAGCAAACGAAATCTTATCATCCCCCGAAAGCGGATCAGCAGAGCCTCACCCTCATTGCCAAACCCTAAAGTCCGAGTTGTCATCTTTATAATTGATTTTCATCCACAACTCCAATCTCCAGGGCAACGCGAATTCGGCCACTAATCTTGGCAATGGTGCTTCACCAATGAACTATAAAGGTCATCTTCAACTGATTTCAATCGGCTCGACAAAATTGGGTGAACTTCGGCGGCAACTTGGGTTTTATTCACTGCTCGAGGCTTCCTTCGCATCGACCACCTAATTTCTTCGAACCAATTTTATCCTTCAATCGAACCGAACTCACCCTTGATCAGCATCGTCTGTCGATTTCAGACCTTCATCCTCAAATATCGAGTTTGGGAGACTTTGCAAAGGCAATCTACGGTACATCGATCTCTGAATCAGACTTTCCTTGGACCTGGTTCGTCATCCTCGGATATCCAGCTTCTTCAATTGTTTGAACCAAAATCGGCTTGTAAAAGGAAGGACACGGCTGGCGAAGCATCGGTTTTGACCTCAGCTCGACTAAAATCCGATTCGATCAGCTTCATCCTGCAGTCTCACTCGGACAGCGTCACTCCCGCTTCGGCCTCGACAGATCTTCTATCCGCCTCGGTCGGTACGGTTCAAGCTCTGGCGAGCACGGCTAAATATTTAAATGAATCATAAGAAGTAAATAAAATATATATTGATTTATTTAATCCTCAAATACATCTAAAATTAAAATTAAATCAATATCTCGTCTTTCAAAACAAAAGTATAAATAGTACATCATAATTAAATAAACCATAACACAAACAAAATTAGCTCTTAAAATCATTATTTAAAAATGATGTTTAAAATAACATAAAGACAAAAGAAACTTAATTTAAATAACAAATTGACAACAACTCTTCATCATTAAATACCTAATAAATTATCAAAAATAGATGTGACAAAATGTAATGAATAAACACTAGATTAAGTATCTAGCAAAACCAATGAAACTCTCAATCGCAAACACATTCCTGGGACATACCTAAAACATCACAACCTCTGCCTTCTCTGGGTCCACTAAAATCCCTATCTCGGAACTCACATATCCAAGGAAACACACCTCCTAAATCCAAAAGTGACACTTAGAAATTTTGACATATAACCGATGTGCTTGAAGTGTACTCAATACAATCTCAAGGTGCTTATCATGCATGTCTAATGTCTTATAATATATCACGATATCGTCCAAGAATACAACGATGAATGAGTCAAGATATGGATGAAAAATTTTGTTCATTAGAGTCATGAACACTGCAAGATCATTTGTCAACCCAAAAGGCATGACAAGATACTCATACAGTTCATACATACTCCTAAATGTTGTTATCAGAATATCCTATTCTCTAACCCACAACTAATGGTAGCCTGAACGAAGATCAATCTAGGAAAATCATCAAGCTCCTAATAATTCATCGAAGAGATCATCAATCCTGGGTAAAGGGTATCTATTCCTCACCATTACCAGATTCAGCTTCTTATAGTCCACACAAAGCCATATAATACCATCTTCCTTCTTGGAAAACAACACTGGAGAAGCCCAGGGTGATGTTCTCTGTTTGATAAAGTCTTTCACCATAAAATCCTCCAACTACACCTTCAACTCTCTCAACATAACTGGTTCCATTCGATAAGGAGGAATCCATATCGGTTGTGCCCTAGGTATAATATCAATCACAAACTCAATTCCTCTTTTTAGAGGAAGACCTAAGAATTCTTTTGGGAAAAAAACATGATAACCATCCACCACTAGAGGAAAGATAGAGGGGGTCACTACCGATTCCACTGCAAGAGCCAAGCCTGTTACTTGCACCGTGATCACTCTGATCCAACTCAAGTCCGGTCTCATCCTGGATACTCTGAGTTCCCACTCACTGATTAGCGTGTACTTCTCTCCTTTAGGCATGGTGAAATCCAAACATCTCCGATAAAGGTAGATACAAGCTAAATAAATGGAAAAACATTCCATTTCAAATGTCACATCAAAACTAGTCATCTATAGGATCATGTTGAACTCCCACATGTGTCCATAGCTAGTGAAAACTATGGTACACTTTGAGAATTGTTGGAGATGGTCTACTTTTTTTTCCCAAAGATGTGTCAAGAGAAAGTAACTTAGCAGATTACTTAACCAGAAAGTTAAGTCCAACAACAACTTGAGCTGATAAAAATGAGTAGGTAGCACCAGTATCAAGCAAAGCAGTGGATATCATTGTGGTAACCAAGAACATGCCTCTAACTTTATAATGTTCATCCCTACTAGTGGTTGGAATCTCCTCCACCACATAAATCAAGCCTATCCTTCATGATAGATCTAAGAGATTGCTGGGCCCAAGTCAAAGTATATACATTGACAAGATACTGAAGAGATTCAGTATGGAACAATCCAAGAGGGGATTGTTTCCAACGTCATATGACATTCATCTTTCCAAGAAAATGTGTCCTTAGACACATGAGGAAAGAAAGATAATTTCAAGGACTCTCTACGCATCAGGGATTGGGTCATTCATGTATTTCATGTTATGTACTAGGCTGGATGTCGCCTAAACATTGAGTGTGGTAGGTAGATATCAAGTTGACCTAGGTGACTGCCATTGGATGACAGTTAAGACTATCCTAAAGTATCTAAGACATACTAAGGATACAATCCTGTTTTATTGAGGAGATGAGGAACTATCCATCATAGGATATGAAGATTCTAGTTTCCAGACTCATCAAGATGACATGAATTTAGAAACGGGATACATCTTCACTTTGAATGGAGGTGTAGTGAGATGGAAGAGCTCAAAGCAGAGTGTGGTCACAGATTCTAAAGCAAAATCTGAGTATATCACAGCTTCTGAGGCAGCTAAAGAAGTAGTTTGGATGTGGATCTTCATTCAGGAGTTGGATGTGTTACCTAGAAGTAAATATCCCATCACACTGTATTGTGATAATACTTTAGTCACACACTAAGTGTTTCTTTTGGTCTCGATTAAATTTTATTTGAATTGAATTAATGGAATAAATATTATTCTCAAGACCATGGAATAATTTTATTCAAGTTATAATGATTTCATAAATTAAATAAATATTTATTCACTGGATTGTGAATAAAAATATATTTATTTATTTTATTAAACATTTAATAAATATTTATTTACTAGTTTGTAAATAAAATATTTATTTAAGAGAATAAATTATTTATTTATTTATTCGGGTGTTCAATAAATGGAGGTGGAGTTCGAGCGGACCAAGGATAGTTCGGTAGTAAAATAATTTTTTGCAAGGCGGTAAATAATTATTTAACTAGTTGGCACAAAACAAAATAATAATAATGCGGTTATAATTATGTGGAATGATATTTCATTTATGATTCCGTTTTGCGCAAGTCAGTGCACCATAAATAATGTCGCGGTTATTGTTATTATGTAACATGTGTTTTCTCTAAGGTTATGAATGTATTTAATTGTTGTTACATAATTAATATTATAATTGAATCCCCATGTTGATAAATAGAGAGGTACATCTGTTGTGGAATGTATGGGAAACCGGTGACACAAGAGCAATTCCAAGTTATGAATTTTCTCTCTAATCCTCTCCTCTCTCCCTCTCAAGAACGAGAGACATTCTTTAAGATCAAAAAATAGGTGATCAAGATCGATCGATGCAAGTCATTCGCTTCACTGCACTAGCACCCGAAAAGTAAATAATGTCAATCAGAGACCATTGGATCATGTGTGGATCACTACTAAAGGAATTTTTGTTTAGATCCTCATAAGCGCAATAAGACAATCTGAAAGGATCATCCTAGATGATCGACATCATCAACGAAGAAAGTACCGAATAATGAAGTATTTTTATTTATTTAGAAATTAAATTTAACTTAATTATAAACATGATGTGAAAGATCCTCTCAAAAGGTTTCAGGCCTCTTCCTTTTTATCAAAATCTTTGATTCTATTCTATGGAGACTGGTGTTCATCATCATATTGATCCCAGAGTAATCATTGATCGTGGTAAAAATTAAAGTTGATCACCAGACCAACCGTGATTCCACTATGCCTGGAACCTACAATAAGAGTATCATAATTCACATTATGATGACACTTTACTTTCTAGGTTCAATTCAAAGAACAAGAACAAATAATTTCATATTTGACACTACTTCTTAGCTGCCTCAGAAGCTGGAATAAATTTGGTATTTGTACACATGGCTACCATTGGATTAAATGAGCTTGTCCCACTCATTACCTTAGCCTGACTGTGATATACGATCTTATTAATCTATAGGAATACTAGTTTGTGTCCCATGAAAACTAGTATCCTTTCATCTCTATATACTAAGTATATATCCTTTTTACTTATTCAAGTATAATTGGATAGTACTGGATTCTTCCCTTGCAGTTATCCTAAATACAACTGATATTTTCCTACTATGAAGTATATGCTGGTAATATCATTTCATGCACATATCATGGAATATGTGATTGATCCATTTCAGAAGCGTATGGAACTCAAATCACCACATTAATCTCCTACTATGCACATGTATGTCTTCTTGTAGAGATATATGCCCTAGGAAATTGGTATCAATTCTCTCTCGAATTGTTCCAGCTTTTATTTTTTAATAACATTTCAGTATATATACGACTGACTAGGTTTAAGAAACCATTAGATCTACCTCAGTAGATCTTGTTCCCTAGAACTTAGGTTTCTAATATAAGTCAATCTTTGGAGAGATGCATTTGTAATGGTCTTAACTAACTGTAATACCAATAACTATTTTCTATATGTTATCAAACATATTATACTTTGAAAACTATAACAATTTCACTAACCTATGATATATACATGCTTTCAGTTCATTCTAAATGAATATTCTATTATCTTGTTGCTTAATTTAATACTAAAATATATTTTAGTAACTTTCACCCTTTATTTCCATTATGTGATTTCACTGTCCCTTTCTAGTTGTGTCGTATAGACACCTTCCATGATTGGTGGTCTTGTCATCCAATGCTCAACAATATGATCATAAATATTATCTATGACAAGTAAAATTGTAATGGATTTAGGTATAATGACTTGGTATTACTAGTCAATCCTTATTAGTATCAAGTTAGTACCATCTATTTATAGTGTCACTTGAATACCCACTGCAGTATTCAAAATAACAACCCCTTATACATTGATACATGGAATCCATTATTGAATTTTAATTGATCTTTTCAATCTTAGCTAATTTCCATATACTACTTGTAGGAATTATTATTCTCAAAGAATAATGTTTCATCAGCTATGGTGAATACAAAACCATCACTATGGTTTTAGCCTTCCTACGCAGTATGTGTCTCTGGAACATTCTTTTTCCACATGCTCTTGTGGAACTTGTTCCTGTGTCAACTATTTGTGCATCTCTAGTATTGACTAAACCCAAGTCAATCTTACTCCCACTATCTCAAGTGAGATGTGCACCCTTTTATATATATTTAGTCTATCACTTGACTATAGATATTCTATCATAGATATTTCTATAACATCCTAAGAAACTTTTAGGATAGTTACTATAGATGCACATTATGTTTTTTAGGATGCATGTTTGTTTATATCCGTAATAAACTCTTTGAATTCAAAAACAATGTTTCTATGACATAATGGATTTATATCATACTGTGACTCATGTGATATCCATTTTTCATTATAGTTGGCATATAGTTATGGGATAATGTAATTATTTTTGAAGCATGTCTCAAAACATAATGGATGTTTCTGAAATGATTATTAATCTCAACATTGATACTCCTTTTACTAACATTTCTTGATGTGTATAAGGAAATGTGCATTTGAGAATTTCTCCACACTAAATTTTTGTTGATAAATGTTAATATATAAGACTCATCATCGATCCTCCTTATTATAATCATCAACCTAATATAGATAAGGTGATGTGCATATAGGAATTACTTCATGCTACATTATATTGATTGATGAATGCTTGGTCAATATATTCTTTGGCAGACCAACCTGAATAATCTCAAATATTATGACCATGCATATACTAAACTTCACTTTCTAATTCCTTAAATACTTAAAGGAATATTTTGAAGTATGCTTTCCACTAGATTAACCTTGGAATTATTCACACTCTCTAGCTAAACTAGTTCAGACTACCAATGGCGGTCGCTATAGGAGACCGAAAAATTGGACTCTAACGACCACCAATGGAGGCCACAAACCTGGAATTTTTTTTATAAAAAAAATCATTTATACATCACATTTCCAAAAATCAAAAAAACTATTTCCAAACATAAGAAACACAACTAAAATGACAAAGAAAAACAATTCAAAACAGCCTAAACATCAGGTTCCTCAAAAACAATAAATGACGGGCATACTTCTTCACATAAAGCGATCCAAACATCTCTAATCCATTCCAATATTCTAATTCAATAAACCTACAATAAGATAAAAAATAAACAACTAAACAAAGCATATGAAAATTGGACATATTTATTAAGTTAGTATATATAAATCAAATTGGGTCGTTAGGGCATTTGGGAATTTGGTCAATTGGCCATTAGGTCAATAGGATAATATGCCATTAGGCCATTTGGTCATTACGAAATTACACTAATATTCCATTAGGTAATTAGGGCGTCGTTAGTGTGTAGTCCCGCCCTCACTTTGGATATCCCCCCCTCCCCAACCCCCTAGACCGCCCCCACCCCCCAGACATCCCCCCCACCCGGGACAACCCTCCTCACCCCAGACACCCCCTCACCCTCGGACAACCCCCACCCCCCGGACAACCCCCACCCCCTGACAACCCCCCATGGTGAGATGACACATCATTCGGATGCACGTTTTGCACGACACGACTGAATATGTGTTTTTAGGTGTTTGGCGCGCTTGAAAAGCGTGCATGGGGTGGTAAAAACCAGCTGAACGACTTCAGAATGCCATGAAATCAGATAAAAAAAAGGGTGGATGAATTGTGAAATATTTGGGCAGACAACACGTCAATTAGGGGTGTCGGGAGGCCGTGTTGACCAAAAACGCACTTCGCGTGTCGTAAATGGCCAAAACATGCGTTTAACGGTCAAATGAATACTGAACGACATCAACATGACTTGAAATCATAGGAAAACACCCTAATTATTATTGGTAAGGTGAAAAAGGAGACAAAACATCATTCAGACTCACGGTTTGTGTGGCATGACTGAATATGTGTTTTTTAGGTGTTTAGCGCGCTTGAAAAGCATGTGTGGGGTGGTCAAAACCGGCTGGAAAACCTCAGAATGCCATGAAATCAGACAAAAACAAAGGGTGTGTGGATTTTGAAATGGTTGGGCAGACGACATGTCAATCAGAGGTGTCTTGTGACTACGGTGATCGAACACGCACTCTGTGTGTCGTAAATGGCCAAAACATGCATTTAACGGTCAAATGCATACCAAATGACATCGACATGACTTGAAATCATAGGAAAACACCATAATTATTAATGGTGATGTGTACTAGGATATGACACGTCATTCAGACATGTGTTTTTCACAACACGACTGAATATGTGTTTTTAGGTGTTTGGCGCGCTTGAAAAGTGTGCTGGGGTGGTGAAAAATGGCCGAACGATCTCGGAATGTCATGAAATCAGATGAAAATAAAGGGTGGGTGAATTGAGAGATTTTCGGGTAGGCGGAATGTCAATCAGAAGTGTTGTGTGACCGCAATGATCGAAAACGCACTCTGCGTGTCGTAAATGGCCAAAACATGTGTTTAACGGTCAAATGCATACCGCACGACATCGACATAACTTGAAATCACACAAAAACACCCTAATTATTATTGGTGAGGTGTACGAGTAGACGACACATCATTCAGATGCGCAGTTTGCACGACACGACTGAATATGTGTTTTTTAGGTGTTTGCCGCACTTGAAAAGCGTGCGTTGGGTGGTCAAAACCGGCTGAACGACCTTAGAATGCCATGAAATCAGACGAAAAAAAGGTTGACTGAATTGTAAAATATTCAGGTATACAACACGTCAATCGGAGGTGTCGTGTGACCACGGTGACTGAAAATGCACTCCGGGTGTTGTAAATGGCCAAAACATGCGTTTAATGGTCAAATTCATACTGAACGACATCGGCATGACTTGAAATCAGAGTAGAACACCCTAATTATTATTGGTGAGGTGTACGAGGAGACGAAACATCATCCAGACACATGATTTGTGCAGCACGACTGAATATGTGTTTTTTATGTGTTTGGAATGCTTGAAAAGCATGCGTGGGATGGTCAAAACCAGCTGAACGACCTCAGAATGCCATGAAATCGGACGAAAACAAAGGGTTGGTGAATTTTGAAATGGTCGGGTAGACAAAACATCAATCAGAGGTGTCGTGTGATCGTGGTGACTAAAAACGCACTCCGTGTGTTGTAAATGGCCAAAACATGCATTTAACGGTCAAATGCATACCGAACGACATCATCATGACTTGAAATCACAGGAAAACATTCTAATTATTATTGGTAATGTTTAAGAGGAGATGATGTAACAACCCAGGTAAATGAAGAATAATAGATTTTCATATTTATTAATATTTGTGAATTAAATAATAATTTTACTTTAAAGGTTTTTCTATGTTTGATAGCGTACCCGATACACAACAATGAGTTTCTTTGGAGTCTTACATTGCACACTAATAATATAATATTATTATTTTAAATGGTAGTTAACTCCTAGCCATTTTATTGGTGGGAATGAACAAAACTAACTACAATATGATTATACATGATTGTTAAGTGTATTTAAATTATCCAATAAAAAGTTAGAGTCTTAAAATATAAATGAATCTAATTTTAAGCATAATTTACATTAAAAGGCCAATTTACCACCTTTTAATGGAGAACCCTATTTAAATATAGTTTTATTCACTTTAATATATTCTATATGACCAAATAAAATCTTTCTTTAGAATGGGGACATAAAAATTTACTTTGTGTAATTTTTTGGGATTTTTCCGATAAAGTTCATTTTTTTATGAATAGTGAAAATATTGTATTTTATTTCAAAAGTACCTTTTAATATAATTTATTTATATGGTTAGATATTCTTTTTAAGTGGTTTTAATGTGTAATTAGAATATATTTTTACCATTTAATCCAATTTTGGCCATTGTAATTAATTTCACTTTGAAATTGGATATAAAAAAGTATCAATCTTTTGATAGTTATTGTTTCTTAAAAACACGCTATTTGTTTTAACAACATGAATTAATTTTAAAATTAATTAATTCCACTTCTATATTATGAATTTGAAAAAATAGAAATCATTTTTGAATTCGGAATAACAAATATAGCTTAGGCTGATTTTTTGGTATTTTTTTGAAAAACTTCAATTTTTGATGAATAGTGAAACCACTTAGTGGTAGTTAAAAAAACAGACTTTTTCATTTAAATGAAATTTTACCACTTCTGTGAATTGAATTTCAAAAATCCGACATACATTGTTGTTATCAAGAAGTAAAATATGGTTCAATAAGATGAAAATAATTTTTGGTGAATAGTAACTTTTGACTTTTATTTACTGCAGTTAAAAGTAAATAGGGTAATTCAATGTTAAAAGAATATTATAATAATTCAAAATTATCTTAAAACTTGTCCAAACCTTATTGGTTGAGTCATTTACGACCATGAGCATCTTTGGGTCGATTTTGGGACCCCATTGAGCCACTTGGGAGTGATAATGACAATTTAGATTAATTAATTTAATGTGAAGACAAAATTGACATTTACAAATATCTTTTAGTAATTAATTTTTATATGGTGTTATATAAGTCCTATTTTCGACTATAAATATTATTTGGAAATATAAAACGATTTCCTACATGATTGTATTTTTTTTATAATTGTTAGACATCGAATAAATTAAATTATTTATGACACAATAATGATGCAATATTTACCTCATTAATAAATTATTTAAATAAATAAGATTATAATGATTAAAATAGTATCCAAAACATATCCAATTCTGATTGGATGATTTTATTTCGACCATGACTCATTTTATCTTCGAATATAATGATTTTTGGACCATTAGAAACCGAATATCATTATATAATAAAATAATGTTTTCACACTTTCCTAAAGAGCCCCTCCTCTCCCTTATAAAAGGAGACCATTTATATCCAATTCCTCACACCACTCAAGCCATTTGGCTCGTCCAAAATCTGCCCAATTAATCTCCCTACATCCCTCTCCTCCTCTTATAATCCTTACCTTAGGTAGAAGGCACTTCAAGAAGTCCTTTGGTTCAAACCAAAGGGAGTTACCCAAATTAAAGGTAATAATTTCTCTTAAATTGTTTTCTTTTATTTTACTTCTCCAACCCCTAAAATATTTTTATTACTTTCTTTTGTAACAAAAAAAGTATCCTCAATATACTAGGATTTTGTTATGAGAATAATTAGAACTACACTTACACACACCTCCATCTAATGGATGAAGAACGTAATGTTTCTGTGGATGGAAAACTAAGCCTCACGAAATGATGATTGTTCAATTACATCTTACCGCCTCTCATGGTGGCCATTATGATGGCACTGTATTTATATATGATATATATTATGTTTATGATTTCCTTATGCTTCTGTACTTCCCAATTATATCAAGCCTGTATGGTTTCCATAGTGGGTAAATACGATAATCTCATTAGAGGAAGTGCGGACTACCGCCCCCTCAAAGTGACGTGACTCGTTAATGCCTTATGGGGGTTGTATAAAGGATAGAGTTAATGATATTATATATGATATTATACTTTAATTATAATATACCTATGTATAATTATGTTTTAATTCCATTAAAATAATAAATAGAAATGAAAGTAGCGTTCATGCGTATGTACGGCTTACCGTCTCCATGAACAGTCCATTTCATTTCTTACCTCCAAATGTTATGTACTATTATAAATACATGTAAATACTGGATATATATGATATATATGATATCTAAATAATGAATGTAATTCTGGATATAATGAAATATTGACCACATGGACAACTTGTAAATATAAGGTGTTCATTTTTTACTCAAGTACCAAATATCGACAAAATGGACGTTATTAACTTAAATGATTACATAATGTTTATAACATGGTAATAATTGATCTAAAAGGAATAATATACTTGAAAAAGGTTCTTAAGCAAGTAGAAATTAACTTTAGTTTATTATTCAGGATATTAAAGAACAAACGGGTCAAGTCAAACATGAGGTAAGGGACTTCGTCTCAATCTCCTTTCAATGAGGCATATTTGGTTTTAATACACGATTTCTTTTTATACATTGTATAAACACCTTTGAATTTTCTTTTCATTCGAAGGGAATATTTTTATATGAAGAGTTTTACTAAATGACAAAAAGGAATGTTTTTTTAACGTAAGTGGTGACAACGACCTTTCCGCCGTCGCGAGTATTATTTGATCTTTGGCTTCCTTAACAAGCCGAAATGTTTTTAAAAGGAAAAATAAATACCATATACTCATTTTACGTATTTTGGTATTGAAAATGATTTTGAGAATGGATTTATTATTTCAATATCTTGAAATGATATTTTATTATTACAATGTGGAAATGTTATCTTTCCTTTATGCTTATGTTATGTGTTAAGATCATGTTATGGTTCTTGGGCATTATTTACGTATAAGGGTGGTTTCATGATAAACCTAGGGTAGGTGAGCCCGAGATAGCTCTCCAATGCATTGGGTAATGTGACAGAGGTAAACCTGAATGTTTCTCCTAAGAGATTTAGGGAATATACTGTGATGGGTATTCCAAAGTAACTCCCTATATAGCTGTGATAGCTACAATATAAGTATGATATGGATGCCACAAGTTACCTTTATGATTAATGATTTCTATGTGTCTTTCATAAATCTTATGATTTCATGAGGTAAGTAAATGATTTCATGTTTTGTATGTATTTATGAACAAATGTTTTCATTCTTTTTTTATAACCCTTAATGAGATTTTTATGCTCATCCCAAGTTTTGAAATGTTTTCACAGGACTTAAAGATGAATAGGTTCAAGGATGGGATCAAGGAAAAGTAATGCTGTCTAAAACATGGAACTCGACATGACTCTTTTTTTCAAGAGTTTTTATTTTATGAATAAAATGGAAACTACATAGTCTACCTTGTAATCTTTTGAGATGTAATAGTTATGTCATAATTCTCTAAAACTCTAAACCTAAAAAGATCCTCAATGTGAATTATGTTGGAACCATGGTCTTCTATGCACGATTTGGAGTATGGTTTGTGTTTGTTGTCAATCATCAATGGAAGTTCGGATCGTGTACCAGCAAAGAGATCATACCATTCAAGCAGACAAAAGTATTGAAGGTGGCGTCGTTTCCTAGTGTTTGCCAAATTTTTGGGGTCCAAAATCTGGAAGTTGCTGAGCATCGCGAAAAGTGAATTTCCATGAAGATGATAATTAAATATGGCAAAGGCATGAATTTCGCGAAGAGAGGATGCATGGTTTGGAAATCGCGAAGACCAGAAAAATGGAAGCGGTGATTCTTCGTGATTACGTCAAACTTCGCGAACGGCAGAGGCTGGAGAGCTTCACGGCGATGAAGGGCTTTGCGAGGGAGCTACGCGACGAAGGCGTGAAGGAATGATGACGGTGATACTCCGCGATTACGACGAGCTCTGCGAACGAAAAATTTCCGTAGTGCTTCGCGATTTTGAGAGAATTTCAGCGGGAACTTCGGAGCATCGGGATTTGAGCTGACGTGGTGCTGACTTCGCGTGGAAGGGTCGAGGGTCGGTGGAATCTCCTATAAATACAGGTCTACCCCCTCAAGAGAAGTAGAAAGAATTTCAGAGAAAGTCCTTTGCTCTCGGTTTGCAAAGGTCTCTCGCGAAGGCAGTGTGCTTCGCGAAAGAGGAGCTTCGCGGCGGCTATTCTAGCTCCGCGAAAGTCGTGCGCCCCGCGTTGGCTCAGTGAGCTTCGCGAAGAGGCAGGAGCTCCGCGATAGCCAAGCATTGTGAAGGCTGGAGCATCGTGAGAGTGCTTCGCGATTGAGCTTCGCGAAAAGGCAGGGGCTCCGCGAAGGCTTGTTTGAGCTTTGCAAAATTGGGAGCCTTGCGAAGTAGGGTATTTTGTGAAGGCCTTTTCCAGAGGTTGTTTGCCCAGTGGACAAGGTAAAAGGGGGTTTTCATTAGTGGTTGGAATTTGGACTTTAACAGAGTATTAACTCAGGACTCTGATGCAAGCAAAGTCTCATGCCGAACAGGAGACAATGAACTTCATGTCTATCAATTGAAGAGACCTTCACATCTATAAACTGAGTGAGGCTTCACCAATGGCAGTGAGCCAGGGGGAGTCAACGGGAGTGACCCAAGGGAAGCAGTGAGCTATCCCTGAACCTTTGTAAAGGAAGTGAGCCTGAGATAGAGTGACTGTGCCCGAACAATTGTAATCTCCAGCTAGTGAAGCATAGTGGATTTTGGTACGACCGAAAACTTGTCGGCATATGCACCTTGGACGTAGCCCTTAGTGGTGAACCAAGTAAAAAGGGTTGTGTCTTCTCTATGCATGTGCATGTTTTCTTTCTGATCATTTTCATCATACAGGTTCAAAAAGTTCCTACCAACGTGGGAACAAGATCCATCACTTTAAAAGAAAAAGTTGTCACCCTGATTCACCCCTCCCCTCTCAGGGTGTCCCGGGGTCCTTCAAGTGGTATCAGAGGCAGGTTGCTGGTGTTGAATCTGACCTTTTTCGTCATGGAAAACGCGGTCAATGTCAGGGGAGTCCCTCACTTTGATGTAAGCAATTTACAGATCTAGAAGAACATAATGAGATCTCATCTAAGATCTCTTGGAATGGAAGTTCTCTTTTCTACTGTGCACGGAATACAAGTCACTGATCCAACAGGCCTAGCTATGACTGAAACAGATAGGAAACTTCTTGATGCAGATGCTAAATCACAGAATGCACTCACTGCAACCCTTTCTGATCAGATCTACCTAAAGGTGATGAATTGCACCTCAGAAAAATCCATGTGGCATAAACTTGAGAATATTTATGAAGGAGATAACAAAGTGAAGGAGGCGAAACTACAAGTGCTGCACAATCGGTTTGATGATCTGAAGATGCATCCATACGAGAATGCAGACTCTTTCTTCAATCGAATTACTGAAGTGGTTGGAGCAATTCGGGGTCTAGGAGAAGAAATCAAAGACATTGATATTGTAAAGAAAATATTGAGAAGACTTCCACCTCTGTATAATGCGAAGGTGTCAGCCCTTGAGGAAAGAGATCTTTCCAAACTTTCTCTGGATGATCTACTGATCATCTTGGTAGCATATGAAATGAGAGTCAAACCAGAAGATTCTACGACTTAGGTGATCAAGGAAATGGAATTCAAGGCCATGGATAAACTAAAAATATCAAAGGATATTAGCGGTGAAGATGACGAAGAAAAATAAATTCTTTCTCTCATTGCAAAGAAGTTCCAGAAGGGGAAAGGGAAATTAAAAGGGAAGTTACCTCTTGTGTGTTTCCGTTGTGGTAAAGTTAGGAACATTGCCTCTCAGTGCTTAAATATGATCAATGATGAAGATAGTGAGGATGAAAACTTCAAGAAGCCTCAGATAAGGTTCTTCAAAAAGGGAGACTTCAAATCTGGTAAGAAAATGAAAAGGAAGAGTTTTGTCTGTGAAGAGGAAGAAAATGATAATGAATTCTGTGATGAAGAAGAACCAAAATTCAAAACTGGGAACCATGCTTCTATGATGGCCACTGTTGAAAAGTCAGAAGATACTGATGGAGAAAAAAACTAAGAACTTGTGTAGATCCTGAGATGCAACTTAAGGATGCGGTTAGTAAGCTTAAGATTAAATGTAAGAGCTGCAATAAGTGGAAATCAATTGTAGAAGAATCAACTGAATATGTTGATCAACTTGAAGCTGAAATTGAACGACTGGAAGAATTTGTGAAGGTACAGTTTAAAATAATTGAAAGCAATGATGATGTAGTAGATCTGAATCTGAGAATTGAAGAGCAGGCAAAGGTCATCAATGACCTCACCTCCAGACTGGATGAAAAATCCAAGACTGCTGATGGTCTTGAGAAGGAAGTAGTTACTCTAAGGAGTAAACTGGAGACTGAATCAGTTCCAAAAGAATCGAGGAAGAAAATACAGTTTGGAAGATTCTCAGATGCAGAATTACTAGCAAGAGCCAAGTGTGGTTCAGATGGGGTTGGAAAAATCTTGAGTGATCAAAGACCCGCTTGCATGGGAAAGAGTGGAATTGGCTGTGAGGATGAGACATCAACTGCTGTAAGTGAAAAGATCCAAAAGAAAGATAAGATGAAAGTTGAACATGTTGAAACGTTACCTAGAGTGCCGAGAAAGGAACCCTCAATCCAAACTAAAAGGAGACCTGAGAATTATCCTCAAACATTCAGAAATGACAGACAGTCTCACTATTCTCCCAAGGAAGAAGGTATGAGGAGAAATTCAAGTGATAAGACATTTCCTCTCATGAAGTTTCAGTTCTATGGCTATCTGGGCCATACCACGTCTTATTGTGAAGAGTCAAGAAGCTATCTGAATGGAGAAGATATAGAAGCTCAACAAAGGAGAACAATTTCATATCCTAATTCTTATAGAAGAAATAATTTCTATGGATATTGTTTTTGTTGTTCTAACTTTGGTCATAAGGCCGCTAATTGCAGGCAGATAAGGGACATGGACACCTCATACCGAAGTTCAAGACAAGTCAAGTATCGTCAGCAAGAAAGTGTTGCTCTTTCAAACAGGTTTTCACCTCTCAAAGAAGACTTTGACTATGAAGAATCTGGGTATGTGGAAGAGATAATTGAAAGGCCATCAGTTCTTTATACTCGATCTAATGTCTCATGGAAGGAAAGGAAGAAGATTGAGAAATCCAACCTTGCAGAGGTGGCCCTCAAAGCTACAAAGAACAACAGTACCTGGATTCTGGATAGCGGGTGTTCATCTCATATGACGGGTAATGCCGACCTACTAATGAATATCATAAGGAATGTCAATGGTACAGTAAGATTTGGTAATGATGGGGCTCTGAAAATCAAAGGGAGTGGAAGTACCGGATTAGCTAATGGAGAACTAAAGAAGACTGAAGTCCTTTACGTAGATGGCCTACGTCATAATCTCCTCAGCGTGAGTCAACTCTGTGACTCAGGACTTATAGTTACGTTTAATCAGAAAGGCCGCACTATCAAGGGAAAGACTGGCAATTCACTTATGAAGGGATGCAGAATAGAAGGCAACTTGTATCAGGTTGATAGTGAAGAAAATGTATGTTACATGACTGTTGAAGAAGAAAACAATTTGTGGCATCGGAGACTGGGACACATCAATCAACAAGACATGGAGAAAATATCAAAATTGAGAATTGTCATGGACATTCCCAACCTGAAGCGTGAGCATGAAAAATCTTTTGATGCTTGTATTCGTGGGAAGCTAGTCTGCAGTTCATATCGGCCAAAGAAGAAAAGGGCGTATCACCTTCTTGATCTGATTCACACAGATGTTTGTGGGCTAATAAATGTTTCCGGAACTCATGGAGAAAGGTACTTTGTACTTTTCATTTATGATTACAGTAGAATGGTATGTGTGATGGTCATTCACAGGAAACGAAAAGTCCTTGACTGCATGAAAACATATCGGTGAATCACCGAGAATGATACTAGACGAACAATCAAAGTGTTGCGATCTGAAAATAGAGGAGAATACATGTCCATTGAATTTGAGAATTATCTGGAGAAGCATGGGATACAACATGAGGTTGCTTATGTGAGAACTCCACAACAAAATGGAGTTGTTGAACGTAGGAATCGACAGGTGAACAACATGGCACGAACTATGCTGATAGAGAGTCGTATTCCACGACATTACTGGAAAGAGGCTGTTCAAGCTGCAGTGTACATTCAGAATCGAACAGGACTTTATATGGGTGAGATGAAGACACCATATGAATTGTGGCATGGACGGAAGCCTTCTCTAAAATACTTTCATGTCTTTGGGAGTAAATGCTTCATTAGGAACAAAGAAGGAAATAAAGGGAAATATGGCGACAATGCAGATGAAGGAATTTTCCTCGGTTACTCAATGAACAGAAAAGCCTACAAATGTTTCAATAAGCGTTTGGGAAGGATTGTGGAAATTAGTGATGTTAAGATAATTGAATAGAAAACCACAAATGCTTCAAGGACGTCATATGATGATGTGATAGAAAGTCAGGAAGAATGTGAACGTGAAGAAAATACAAATGCAGAAATAAAGGAAGATGTTCAAAACACTCAGTAGTCACATCATGATGTTGACTCAGAAGAAGAATCTGAAGAAGAAACTATGGCTGAAGAGAATACTACTAAACCTCACAGGAGAAATCGAAGAGCTGAGATTGATCCATCCAACATAATTGGGGACATGAGTGCACCCACTCAAACAAGAATGATGAGGAATACCACGCAATCTGCATTTATATCAGTTGTAGAGCCATCCTCATTCGAAGAAGTTGCAAAAGATAAATCTTGGGTGAAAGCCATGAATGATGAATTAGATCAGATTGACAAGAATCAGACATGGGATCTTGTCCAGAGACCCGAAGGTCACAATGTGATTGGTACCAAATGGATCTTCAAAAATAAGTTTGATGAGCATGTAAGTGTCATCAGAAACAAGGCACGACTGGTATGTAAAGGATACTACCAGATTGAAGGCATTGATGTTGAAGAAACCTTTGCTCCAGTGGCTAGACTGGAGTCAATCAGGATTTTCCTTGACATGGCACTCCAAAGAGGATATAAAGTATATAAAATGGATGTCAAGACAACATTCTTGAATGGTGTACTCGAAGAAGAAGTCTACATTGAACAACCAGTGGGCTTTGTTTTGGGTACTGATGAAACAAAGGTCTGCAAACTGAAGAAAGCTCTATATGGTTTGAAGCAGGCACCACGGGTATGGTACTCACAGCTGGATTCATATCTCAAAAAGTTGGAATTCAAAAGAGGAGTTGATCACAATATCTATGTGAATAATTATCCAAAAGATCAATTCATGGTTCTTGTCTACGTTGATGATATCATATTTGGTGGCAGCAGGCATAAATCAGTGGATGAATTTGCTAACCACATGAAATCAGAATTTGAAATGTCTATGATTGGGGAGCTCACATATTTCTTGGGACTGCAAGTGATTCAAAATAAGGAATACACTTTCATTTCTCAGGAAACATATGCAAGAGAGCTGCTGAAGAAGTTCAATATGCAATACTCCAAACCAATGTCAACTCCGATTGCAGTTGGAACTAAACTTGGAAAGCATGAGGATGGGAACTCTGTTGATCCCACCATGTACAGGAGGATCATTGGAAGCCTACTGTACCTGACAGCGACAAGGCCAGATATTGTCTTTGCAACATGCCTTGCGGCCCACTTTCAGATTAATCCAAAGGAGGAACATATGGCAGCAGTAAAAATAATCATGAGGTACATTCAAGGTACACATAACTTCGGGTTATTTTTTTCTGCAGGTAGGGACATTGAATTATCAGCGTTTTTTTATGCTGACTGGGCTGGTGATGTAGTAGACAGAAAGTCCACTAGTGGTGGAGCTTTCTATATTGGGTAGAAATGTGTTGGCTTGTTGAGCAAGAAACAAGAAAGTACTTATCTTAGTACTGCTGAAGCTGAGTATATCTCTGCCACAAAGGCATGCACTCAACTGCTTTGGATGAAGCAACAAATAATAGATATTGGTGATAAGGTGTAGAAACCAATGGTGATTTACCGTGATAACAAAAGCGCAATTGATCTTACGAAGAATCCGGTTCAGCATTCTCTTACAAAACATATTGAAATACGGTATCATTTTATCAAAGAAAAGGTTGAACAAGGCGTGATTAGAATGGACCATGTTGGAACTGGTGAGCAAGTGGTTGATATCCTGACCAAGCCACTGTCTGCGGCTGTGTTTGAGAAGCATCGGTTGAACCTCGGTGTTCAACCACCTCCTACTGCATAAGGAGGCTCCAAAATTCCCCTCTCCCCATTTTTTATAACTGTTTTAATCTGTTTATGGTTGTGATGTAGGTTTATGGGGGAGATACTATCCTGGGGGAGTACGGTTTGAGCTGAACATGAAAAATTTACTAGTCTTTGGATTTATTGTCAATGGAGGAGAAAGGAGAATGGAATAAATTCAGGCAACTTTTGTGATGATAAGAATGAGAAGGAAAATAGTGGAACCCAATTCAAGCCTCCTCTCTTGTTTTATACACCGAGCTTTGCTCACGTAGACTTAGAGTGTTGGCTGAGTTGATTCCTACGTTTTTGATGGAGATCTATTGAATTTATTTTCTGATTGCCAACAAACCCAAAGGGGGAGATTGTTGGAACCATGGTCTTCTATGCACGATTTGGAGTATGGTTTGTGTTTGTTGTCAATCATCAATGGAAGTTCGGATCGTGTACCAGCAAAGAGATCATATCGTTCAAGCAGACAACAGTATTGAAGGTGGCGCCGTTTCCCAGTGTTTGCCAAATTTTTGGGGTCCAAAATCTGGAAGTTGCTGAGCATCGTGAAAAGTGAATTTCCATGAAGATAATAATTAAATATGGAAAAGTCATGAATTTCGCGAAGAGAGGATGCATGGTTTGGAAATCGTGAAGACCAGAAAAATGGAGGCGGTGATTCTTCGCGATTACGTCAAGCTTCACGAACGGAAGAGGCTGGAGAGCTTCACAGTGATGAAGGGATTTGCGAGGGAGCTACGCAGCGAAGGTGCGAAGGAATGATGACGGTGATACTCCGTGATTATGACGAGCTCCGCAAATGGAAAATTTCCGTAGTGCTTCGCGATTTTGAGAGAATTTCAGCGGGAACTTCGGAGCTTCGCGATTTGAGCTGACATGGCGCTGACTTCGCGTGGAAGGGTCGAGGGTCGGTAGAATCACCTATAAATACAGGTCGACCCCCTCAAGAGAAGTAGAGAGAATTTCAGATAAAGTCTTTTTCTCTCGGTTCGCAAAGGTCTCTTGCGAAGGCAGTGTGCTTCGCGAAAGAGGAGCTTCGCGGTGGCTATTCTAGCTCCGCGAAAGTTGTGCGCCCCGCGTTGGCTCAGTGAGCTTCGCGAAGAGGTAGGAGCTCTGCGATAGCCAAGCATTGCGAAGGCTGGAGCATCGCGAGAGTGCTTCGCGATTGAGCTTCGCAAAAAGGCAGGGGCTCCGCGAAGGCTTGTTTGAGCTTTGCAAAATTGGGAGCCTTGCGAAGTAGGGTACTTCGTGAAGGCCTTTTCCAGAGGTTGTTTGCCCAGTGGACAAGGGAAAAGGGGGTTTTCATCAGTGGTTGGAATTTGGACTTTAACAGAGCATTAACTCAGGACTCTGATGCAAGCAAAGTCTCATGCCGAACAGGAGACAATGAACTTCATGTCTATCAATTGAAGAGACCTTCACGTCTATAAACTGAGTGAGACTTCACCAACGGCAGTGAGCCAGGGGGAGTCAATGGGAGTGACCCAGGGGAAGCAGTGAGCTATCCCTGAACCTTTGTAAAGGCAGTGAGCCTGGGACAGAGTGACTATGCCCGAACAATTGTAATCTCCAGCTAGTGAAGCATAGTGGATTTTGGTATGACCGAAAACTTGTCGGCGTATGCTCCTTGGATGTAGCCCTTAGTGGTGAACCAAGTAAAAAGGGCTGTGTCTTCTCTGTGCATGTGCATGTTTGCTTTCTGATCATTTTCATCATACAGGTTCAACAAGTTCCTACCAACGTGGGAATAAGATCCATCACTTTAAAAGAAAAATTTGTCACCCTGATTCACCCCTCCCCTCTTAGGGTGTCCCGGGGTCCTTCAAATTATTCATTTAATTCAATATTATGTAATGTTTAAGGCTGGGTACTTATAGTTGGTATTAGAGGTCTATTTAGATAACTTTAGGAGTTAGGGTATTGTTAAATTTATACACATAAAGTAATATTGATATCATATAGCATTTATAGATTACCATGTTTCTTCGCCTAAGATATTTCTGTGTTCAGAATGGTTTTCCACAGAGAAAACAGGGCAGCTGTGTTGGGACGACATCAGGAGGAAGATAACCTTCCAAATCAACAACCTGAGATGGTTAGAATCAGAACTGAAGATTTTTTTGCAGTGATGACACAGTTAACTCAGGCTATAAATGGTGGTGGTATCCATGTACGAGATCAGCCAGATCAACCACATAGGAACATGTCAGTAGTGGAGCATTTCATGAGGCAACATCCCCCATCATTCAGAGGATCATCTGACCATGTGCTAGCTGAAAGGTGGAATAAATCACTGGAGAATATTTTTTATGTCATGGGTTGTTCAGAACACCAAAAGGTTAGTCTTACTATTTACTGTTTTGAAGGTGAAGCTGATCAGTGGTGGTTGATGGTGAAAAATATCAGGGATAGTGAGGAGATTGATACTCTTGATTGGGATGAGTTCAAAGGTATGTTTCTTGAGAAATATTTTCCTAAGTTGGTTCATCTTAGGATGGAAAAAAATTCCTAGAATTGAGGTAGGAGGATGACTCAGTGGCTGCTTATGAAGAAAAATTCACTCGACTGGCAAGGTATGCTCTAAATTTCATACGAGATCTTGATAGTAAAATCAACCGTTTTTACTCAGGATTAAAGCCAAAGTATCAAAGGGATTTATCTTCTCATGAGTTCAAAAGTTATGAAAAACTTGTTCGTTGTGCAGAGAAGGTGGAAATGGAGTTTGCTGATGATCATATATTCTTTGAAAAACAATATAATAAGAGGTCGAGGTGGCAGGAAAAAGGGAAGAACTCTTCAAAAAAGTCTGATGGTAAGAAACTTAAGTTTACAGTTTGTGAAAATTGTGGTAAAAAGCATGTTGGGGAATGTCTTTTGAATTCTAGTAAGTGCTACCAATGTGGTAAAATGGGGCATAAAGCTCGTAATTGCACTGAAAAAGATCAGGGTAATGGTAAGAAAAAATCTGATTTACAGTCAGTAAAATGTTTTAAGTGCAATAAAATGGTTCATTATGCCAATGAGTGTCCAACAAAGAACTCAACCGAAGGAAAGCTGCCAGACTACAAGCATAAAGGGGTGGTGAAATCCTTTGCAACTACTTCAGTAGATGTTGGTCCATCAAATGAAGTTGTGTCCGGTACATTGTTTGTTTATTCAGATTATGCCAATGTGTTGTTTGATTCAGGGTCTACACACTCTTTCATTTTTGAGAAGTTTTCTAGAAAATTGGGAATTCCATCTCATGATATGAATACTGAACTTACGGTAAAAACACCTAGAGAAAATTTTGAGACAAAAAGAAAACATAAGAAAATTCTTGTCCTTGTGTGTGGAAAGAATCTACTTGCAAACCTTATTGTTTTGCCTCTAGTAGAGTTTAATGTTATATTGGGCATGAATTGACTTTCTGTTTATCATGTTAAGATTGAATGTAGATCTAAAGAGGTTTCTTTTCAGAATGATTTTCAGTTTGTATATAAAAATGAACCCTTGCTATTGATAACATATCAAGAAGCTGAGAAACAAGTAAAAGATGGAAATGAATGTTACCTTGCACATATTGTTGAAAACAAAAGAACAGTTCAGATTAATGATGTGCCAGTGGTAAATGAGTACCTTGATGTTTTTCCTCATGAGTTTCCTGGTATTATACCTAATCGAGAAGTTGAATTTACTGTTGACTTAGTTCCTGATGCTAATCCAATTTCAAAACCCCCTTATCTAATGGCTCAAATTGAACTTTTAGAGTTAAAGAAGCAATTGCAGGAGTTATTAGATACAGGTTTCATTTGACCTAGCACATCACCATGGGGTGCTCCTGTCTTGTTTGTTAAAAAGAAAGATGGTTCAATGAGACTTTTCATTGATTATAGATCATTGAATAACATCACTGTTAAGAATAAGTATCCTTTGCCTCATCTCGATGATTTGTTTGATCAGATCTAGGGAGCACATTATTTTTTGAAGATTGATTTGAGGTCGGGGTACCATCAGTTGAAAGTAAAAGAAGAAGGAATTCAGAAAACCACGTTTCGTACTAGATATGGCCATTATGAATTTGTAGTTATGACTTTTGGGTTAACCAATGCACCTGTTGTTTTCATGGATCTTATGAATAGAATTTTCCATGAGTTCTTGGATAATTTTGTGGTTGTGTTCATTGATAATATTTTTGTTTATTCCAAAAGTAATGAGGAACATGAAAGTCATTTAAGGGTTGTCTTGCAAACCTTAAAAGAAAATAAGCTATTTGGGAAATTCAGCAAGTCTGCATTTTGGTTACAACAAATTTCTTTCCTTGGTCACATTGTTTCAAAAAATGGCATAACTGTTGATCTTGATAAAACAAAAGTTGTTGAAGAATGGTCAAGACCCAAAAATATAACTGAGATTCATAGTTTTCTTGGTTTGGAAGGTTATTACCGGAGGTTTGTTGAATTTTTTTTTATGGTTATCTAGTCCAATGACTAAGTTAACTCGAAAAGGTGTTAAGTTCATCTGGACAAAATAATGTGATGATTTTTTCAGGAATTGAAAAGAAGATTGGTGAATGCTCTAGTTTTGGCATTGCCTTCCAGAAATGGTGAGTTTGTTATCTACAGTGATGCTTCGTTGAAAGGACTGGATTTTTTCCTTATACAGGATGATCAGGTAATTGCTTATAATTCACATCAGTTGAAACCACATGAGTTAAATTACCCTACACATGATTTGGAAATAGGTGCTGTTGTTTTTGCTTTAAAAATTTGGAGGCATCATTTGTATGGAGTGAAGTGTGAAATATAAACTGATCACAAAAGTTTGAAGTATATATTAACTTAGAAATAATTGAACATAAGATAGAGGAGATTGTTGGAATTAATCAAGGATTATGATTGCACGATCCTTTATCATATGGGGAAAGAAAATAAAGTGGATGATGCTTTGAGTCGAAAAAGTAACACTTCATTAACCATGTTACATTTGGAATGAGATCCTTTGGTTTTTGATTTGATTAAATTTGGCATAGAAGTTGTTGTTGCAGGAAATTCTTCTGTTTTGTTTCATATGTTAGTGAAATCATCTCTACCATACAGAATTAAGCAAGCGCAGAAGGAAGATAGTGAGTTGCAGAAAAAGGTTTTGTTGGTTCAGAAGGGTAAGTTTCTTGATTTTAACATTGATAATGATTGTGTTTTGATATTTGGAAAGAGATTATGTGTGACTTGTGATTCACAGTTGAAGAATGAGTTGTTATGTGAAGCTCATAGTTCCCCGTTTTCAGTTTATCCTGACAGTACTAAGATGTACCGAGATCTTCATGGGTATTACTGGTGGGATGGAATGAAAAGAGATATTTCTGATTTTACTGTGAAGTGTTTGAATTGTCAGCAGGTTAAAGAAGAGCGGCAATTACAGAAAGGGATGATTCAGTCTTTACTGGTGCCAGAGTGGAAATGGAAAAATATATCTATGGACTTTGTTGTGGGATTACCAAAGACATCTCGAGGTAATAATGCAATCTGGGTTATAGTTGACCGATTGACTAAATCTTCTCATTTCCATAATTATCATTAGAGGAAGTGCTCCAACACCTTGAATTTATTTATGCTTCTATACCTCCCAATTATATCAAGCCTTTATGGTTTCCATAGTGGGTAAATACGATAATCTCATTAGAGGATGTGCGGACTACCGCCCCCTCAAAGTGACGTGACTCGTTAATGCCTTATGTGAGATGTATAAAGGATAGCGTTAATGATGTTATATATGATATTATACTGTAATTATAATACGCCTATGTATCCTTATGTTTTAATTCCATTAAAATAATAAATAGAAATGAAAGTAATGTTCATGTGTACGTACGACTTACCGTCTCCATGAACGGTGCATTTCATTTCTTACCTCCAAATGTTATGTACTATTATAAATACATGTAAATACTGGATATATATGATATATATGATATCTAAATGATGAATTTCATTCTGGATATAATGAACTATTGACCACATGGACAACTTGTAAATATAAGGTGTTCATTTTTTACCAAAGTACCAAATATCGACAAAATGGACGTTATTAACTTAAATGATTAAATAATGTTTATAACATGGTAATAATTGATCTAAAAGGAATAATAAACTTCAAAAAGGTTCTTAATCAAGTAGAAATTAACTTTAGTTTATTATTCAGGATATTAAAGAATAAACGGGTCAAGTCAGACACGAGGTAAGGGACTTCGTCTCAATCTCCTTTCATTGAGGCATATTTTGTTTTAATACACGATTTATTTTTATACATTGTATAAACACCTTTGACTTTTATTTTAATTCAAAGGGAATATTTTTATACGAATCGTTTTACTAAATGAAAAAAAGGAATGTTTTTTTAACGTAAGTGGTGACAACGTCCTTTCCGCCGCCGTGAGTATTATTTGATCTTTGGCTTCCTTAACAAGCCGAAATATTTTTAAAAGGAAAAATAAATATCATATACTCATTTTATGTATTTTGGTATTGAAAATTATTTTGAGAATGGATTTATTATTTCAATATCTTGAAATGATATTTTATTATTACAATATGGAAATGTTATCTTTCCTTTATGCTTATGTTATGTGTTAAGATCATGTTATGGTTCTTGGGAATTATTTACATATACGGGTGGTTCCGTGATAAACCTAGGGTGGGTGAGCCCGAGATAGCTCTCTAATGCATTGGGTAACATGAATGAGGTAAAGGTGAATCTTTCTCCTAAGAGATTTAGGGAATATACTGTTATGAGTATTCCAAATTAACTCCCTATGTAGCTGTGATAGCTACGATGTAAGTATGATATGGATGCCACAAGTTACCTTTACGATTAATGATTTCTATGTGTCTTTCATAAATCTTATGATTTCATGAGGTAAGTAAATTATTTCATGTTTTTATGTATTTATGAACAAATGTTTTCATTCTTTTTTTTATAACCCTTACTGAGCTTTTTATGCTCATCCCAAGTTTTGAAATGTTTTCACAGGACTTAAAGATAAATAGGGTCAAGGATGGGATCAAGGAAAAATAATGCTGTCTAAAACATGGAACTAGAATGAATCTTTTTTTCAAGAGTTTTTATTTTATAAAAAAAATGGAAAATGCGTAGATATGTCTACCTTGTAATCTTTTGAGATGTAATAGTTATGTCCTAATTCTCTAAAACTCTAAACCTGAAAAGATCCTCAATGTGAATTATTCATTTAATTCAATATTATGTAATGTTTAAGGTTGGGTCCTTATAGATGAAACATAATTTAGACGCATGGTTTGCACGACACTACTGAATATGTCTTTTTTAGGTGTTTGGCGTGCTTGAAAAGCGTGCGTGGGGTGGTCAAAACTGACTGAATGACCTCGAAATTCCATGAAATCAGACAACAAAAAACAGTGGGTGAATTGTGAAATGGTTGGTTAGACGGAACAATAATCAGAGGTGTCGTGTGACCTCGGTGACCGAAAACACACTCCACGTGTCGTAAATGGCCAAAAAATATGTTTAACGGTCAAATGAATACCGAACGACATTAGCATGATTTTAAATCACACGAGAACACCCTAATTATTATTTGTGAGGTGTATAAGGAGACGAAACATCATTTGGACATGTGATTTGTGTGGTACAGCTGAATATGTGTTTTTTAGGTGTTTGGCGCCCTTGAAAAGCGTGCGTGGGGTGGTCAAAACCGGCTAGCGACCTCAGAATTCCATGAAATCGAATGAAAACAAAGGGTGGGTGAATTTTAAAATAGTCGGGTAGAAATCATGTCAATAGGAGGTGTCATGTGACCGTGGTGACCAAAAACACGCTCCGCGTGTCATAAATGTCCAAAACATGTGTTTAACGGTCAAATGCATACCGAACGACATCAGAATGACTTGAAATCACAGGACAACACCCTAATTATTATTGGTGAGGTGTACGAGGAGACAACATGTCATTCAGATGCACAGTTTGCGCGACACAACTGAATATGTGTTTTTTAGGTGTTTGATGCACTTGAAAAGCGTGCGTGGGGTGGTCAAAACTGGCCGAATAAGCTCAGAATACCATGAAATCAGACAAAAACAAAGGGTGGGTGAATTATAAAATGTTTGGGTAGACGACACGTCAATAGGAGGTGTCGTGTGACCGCGGTGACCAAAAACACACACTACGTGCCGTAAATTGACAAAACAAGCATTTAACATTCAACTGCATACCAGACGACAATTTCATGACTTGAAATCACATTAGAACACCCTAATTATTATTTATGATGTGTACAAGGAGACAACACATCATTTGGATGCGCCGTTTGAGCGGCATGGTAGAATATGTGTTTTTTATGTGTTTGGTGCGCTTGAAAAACGTGCGTGGGGTGGTCAAAACCAGCTGAACGACCTCAAAATTACATGAAATCAGGAAATAAGAAAGGGTGGGTGAATTGTGAAATGTTTGGGCAGAAATAACATCAATCGGAGGTGTCGTGTGACCGTGGAGACCGAAAACACACTCCGCATGTCGCAAATGGCCAAAACATGAGTTTAACGGTAAAATTCATACCAAACGATATCTACATGACTTTAAATAATAATAAAACACCCTAATTATTATTGGTGAGGTAAAAAAAGTGACGACACATCATTCAGACGTACGGTTTGTGTGGCACGTCTGAATATATGTTTTTAAGTGATTGGCGCACTTGAAAAGCGTGCATGGGGTGGTCAAAACCGGCCGAACAACCTCAGAATTCCATTAAATCGGACGAAAAAAAGGGTGGGTGAATTGTGAAATGGTTAGGTAGACAACATGTTTATCAAAGTTGTCGTGTGACCGTGGTAACTGAAAATGCACTCTACGTGTCGTAAATGGCCAAAACATGCGTTTAACAGTCAAATGTATACCGAACGACATCAGCATGCCTTTAAATCACATGAGAACACCCTAATTATTATTGGTGAGCTGTATGAGGAGACGACACATCATTCAGATGTGTGGTTTGCGAGGTACGGCTGATTATGTGTTTTTTAGGTGTTTGGTGCGCTTGAAAAGTGTGCATGGGGTGGTCAAAACCAGCCGAACGACCTCGGAATTCAATGAAATCAGATGAAAACAAAGGGTGGGTGAATTGTGAAGTGTTCATGTAGACAATACATCAATTGGATGTGTAGTGTGACCGTGGTGACTGAAAATGCACTCCGCGTGTCGTAAATGGCCAAAACATGCGTTTAACGGTCAAATGCATATCGAACGACATCAACATGACTTGAAATCACACAATAATACCCTAATTATTATTGGTGAGGTGTAAAAGGAGACGACACATCATTCAGACATGCAGTTTGTGCAGCACGGATGAATATGTGTTTTTTAGGTGTTTGGCGCGCTTGAAAAACGTGCATGGGGTGGTCAAAACCAGGCGAATGACCTCGGAATGCCATAAAATTGGACAAAAACAATGGGTGCATGAATTGTGAAATGGTCGAGCAGATGATATGTCAATCAGAGGTGTCGTGTGACCGCAGTGACCGAAAACGCACTCTACATGTCGTAAATGGCCAAAACATGCCTTTAACGGTCAAATGCACACTGAACGACATCAACGTGACTTGAAATCACACAATAACACCCTAATTATTATCATTTAGGTATACGAGGAGACGACATGTCATTCGTATGCGCAGTTTGCACGACACAACTAAATGTGTGTTTTTTAGGTGTTTGACGTGCTTGAAAAGTGTGCATGGGGTGGTCAAAACCGGACGAACGATCTGAGGATTCCATGAAATCAGACGACAACAAAGGTTGGGTGAATTGTGAAATGGTCAAGCATACGTCACATCAATCGAAGGTGTCGTGTGACTGTAGTGACCGAAAACACACATTGCATGTTGTAAATGGCCAAAATATACGTTTAACAGTCAAATGCATACCAGAAAGCATCATCATGACTTGAAATCACATGATAACACCCTAATAATTATTGGTGAGGTGTAAGAGGAGACTACACATCATTAAGATGCCCGGTTTTCATGGAAATACTGCATATGTGTTTTTAGGTGTTTGAAAAGCATGCGTGGGGTGGTCAAAACTGGCCGAACGACCTCAGAATGCCATGAAATTGGACGACAACAAAGTATGGGTGAATTGTGAAATGGTCGGGCAGACAACATGTCAATCAGAGGTGTCGTGAGACCGCGGTGACCGAAAACGCACTCCGCATGTTGTAAATGGCCAAAACATGCGTAACAGTCAAAATCATACCAAATGACATCAGCATGACATGAAATCATAGGAAAAAATACTAATTATTATTGGTGATGTGTACAAGGAGACAGAATGTCATTCAGACATGTGGTTTTCACGACATGACTGAATATGTGTTTTTCAGGTGTTTGGCGCGCTTGAAAAGCATGCTTGGGGTGGTCAAAACTCTCCGAACAACATTGAAATTCCATGAAATCAAACAATAACAAAGGGTGGATGAATTGTGAAATGGTTGGGCAGACGACACATTAATTAGAGGTTTCATGTTACCGCGGTGATAGAAAACGTACTTTGCGTGTCGTAAATGGCCAAAACATGCATTTAACGGTCAAATGCATACCGAACGACATCGACGTGACTTTAAATCACATGATAACACCCTAATTATTATTGGTGAAATGTACGAGGAGGAGACACATCATTTGGATGCACGGTTTGCGCGACACAGATGAATATGTGTTTTTTAGGTGTTTGACGCATTTGAAAAACATGCGTGGGGTGGTTAAAACCAACCGAATGACCTTGGAATGCCATGAAATCGGATGACAACAAAGGGTGGGTAAATTTTGAAATGGTCGGGTAGACGACACGTTAATCGGAGGTGTCGTGTGTGCGCGGTGACCGAAAACACACTCCGAGTGTCGTACATGGTCAAAACATGCGTTTAACGATCAAATGCATATCAAACAACATAAGTATGACTTGAAATCACATGAGAACACCCTAATTATTATTTGTGAGGTGTAAGAGGAGACGACACGTCATTCGTACGCGCGACTTTCATGGAACGACTGAATATGTGTTTTTAGGTGTTTTGCGCGCTTGAAAAGCACGTGTTGAGTGGTCAAAACCAGACGAATGACCTCAGAATGCCATAAAATTAGACAAAAACAAAGGGTGGGTGAATTGTGAAATGTTTGGGTATAAGACATGTCAATCGGAGGTGTCATGTCACCGCGGTGACCGAAAACGCTCTCAGTGTGTCGTAAATGGCCAAAACATGTGTTTAACGGTCAAATTCATACCGAAGGACATTAGCATGACTTTAAATCACATGAGAGCACCCTAATTATTATTGGTGAGGTTTAAGAGGAGATATAACATCATTCAGACACGCGGTTTGCGCGACACGACTGAATATGTGTTTTTTAGGTGTTTGGCGCGCTTGAAAAGAGTGCATGGGGTGGTCAAAACCGGCCGAACGACCTCGACATGTCATGAAATCAGATGAAGACAAAGGGTGAGTGAATTTTTAAATGGTTGGGTAGACGACATGTCAATCAGAGGTTTCATGTGACCACGGTGACTGAAAACGCACACCGTGTGCCTTAAATAGCCAAAACATGCGTTTAACGGTCAAATGAAAACCGGACGACATCGACATAAATTGAAATCAAAGGAGAAAACCCTAATAATTATTGGTGAGGTGTATGAGGAGACGACACATCATTCAGACATGCGGTTTGAACGACATGACTGAATATGTGTTTTTTAGGTGTTTGGCACGTTTGAAAAGCGTGTGTGGGGTGGTCAAAACTAGTCGAATGACCTCATAATTCCATGAAATCGGACAAAAACAAAGGGTGAGTGAATTGTGAAATGTTCGGGCAGACGACACGTCAATCAAACGTGTCGTGTGACTGTGGTGACCAAAAACGCACTTCTCATGTCGTAAATGGCCAAAACATGCGTTTAACGGTCAAATTCATACCGAACGACATCGGCATGACTTGAAATCATAGGACAACACCCTAATTACTATTGGTGAGATTTACGAGGAGACGTCACATCATTTGGATACGCGGTTTTCTTGGCACGACTGAATTTGTGTTTTTTAGGTGTTTGGCGCGCTTAAAAAGTGTGTGTGGGGTGGTCAAAACCAGCCGAACGACCTTATAATGCCATGAAATCGGATGACAACAAATAGTAGGTGAATTGTGAAATGGTAGGGTAGACGACACGTCAATCAGAGGTGTCATGTGACCACGGTGACAGAAAATGCACACCGCGTGCTGTAAATGGCCAAAACATGTGTTTAACGGTCAAATGCATACCAAACGACATCAGCATAACTTAAAATCACACAAGAACACCCTAATTATTATTGGTGAAATGTACGAAGAGATGACATATCATTTAGACACGTGGTTTGCGCGACACAGCTGAATATGTGTTTTTTAGGTGTTTGGCACGCTTGAAAAGCGTGCGTGGGGTGGTCAAAACTAGCCGACCGACCTCAGAATTCCATGAAATCAAATGAAAGAAAAAGGTGGTTGAATTGTGAAATGGTCAAGCAGACAGAACATCAATCAGAGGTGTTGTGTGACCACGGTGACCAAAAATGCATTCCGCATGTCGTAAATGGCCAAAACATGCGTTTAATGGTCAAATTCATACCGAACGACATCGGCAGGACTTGAAATCACAATACAACATGCTAATTATTATTGGTGAGGTTTATGAGGAGACGACATGTCATTCGGACGTGCAATTTGCACGGTATGGCTGAATATGTTCTTTTTTAGGTGTTTGGTGCGCTTGAAAAGCGTGCGTGGGGTGGTCAAAACCAGCTGAACGTCCTCAGAATGCCCTGAAAAATGAAAAAAAGGGTGGGTGAATTGTGATATGTTAGGGAAAACGACATGTTAATCAGAGGTGTCATGTGACCATGATGACCGAAAACACACTCCGCGTGCTGTAAATGGCCAAAACATGCATTTAATGGTCAAATGCATACCAGACGACATAAACATGACTTAAAATCACAGGACAAAACCCTAATTATTATTGGTGAGGTGTACGAGGAGACGACATGTTATTTGAACACACAGTTTGTGTGGCATGACTGAATATGTGTTTTTAGGTGTTTGGCGTGCTTGGGTTGGGGTGGTCAAAACTGGCCGAACGACCTCAAGATTCCATAAAATCAGACGGTAACAAAGGGTGGGTAAATTGTGAAATGGTCGGGCAGACGACACGTCAATCAGAGGTGTCGTGTGACCGCGGTGACCAAAAATGCACTCCGTGTGTAGTAAATGGCCAAAACATGCGTTTAAAGGTCAAATGAATACTGAATGATATTAGTATGACTTGAAATCACACGAGAACACCCTAATTATTATTGGTGAGCTGTACTAAGAGACGTTACATCATTTGTATGTGCGGTTTGTGTGGAACGACTGAAACTGGCTGAACGATCTCAAAATGCCATGAAATCGGACAAAAATAAAGGGTGGGTGAATTTCGAAATGGTCAGGCAGACGACACATCAATCGAAGGTGTCGTGTGACCACGGTGACCGAAAACACACACGCGTTTAACTGTCAAATGCATACCGGACAGCCCTACCACCCCTTGGACAACCCACCTCACCCCCGGACAACCCCCCACCCCCAGACTTCCCCCCTAACCCCAGATATCCCCCCTCACCCCCGGACAACCCCCCTCAAAAAATTTACATTTAAAGTCTAAATCAATATATAACACTAATTCAATAATAAATATAAAAGAAACACACCTCATGAATATGACATGTCATGCGCGGTCAGGACTGCTAACTCCATCCTACAACAAATAAAAATTATAAAGATTTAATAAAAAAAATAATATAAATTAAATAAATAAATTCAGTATAAACCTGTTTCGTATGATCTCCTGCACCAGAACCAGGGCGAACATATTCCCACAGTGTTCTAACCTCAGTGATCAATTGTGCATTTATCTCCTTGGAAGCGCGTAATCATGCCTCAAAATCTGAAAGCTGCTATGTCATCTAAGAAGCAACATGACCAACAACCTCAGTGCATGATACTATAGAATGAGGAATCCCCATTACATAGGTCAAACTATATCCATGTCCGTTACGACCAATAATGCGATGGAATATCTCATCCCTTCGCATGGTAAGTTGTCATTGATCCTCTGGTAGCTATTCTAACTCAGATTCAGATTGATCCTGTGAAATATTTATATATATATATATATATATATATATATATACATATGCATGTAAGTTTTGGTAATGAGTACAAGCACTTACTATAAGAGCTGCAGCCTGAGGATCATTTCGATCACGAATCCTCATCCACACGGACATTTTATCAGTCGGTGCACCTTGCTCCTGTAACTGTATACCAATAAAATATAATAATATAACACAAAACCATAATAAATAATAATAAAATGTATAATAAATACCTCATATCGGATCTGAGACATGTGACGAGTCCTGATCCTGTGAGGTGGTCCCTGCAACGCTCGATTCTCAGAATGGCATGCTGACACCTCCTATATAGAATCAATTAAAATTTCAAGAAAATATAATGTCACACATTCTTGAAAATATATATACCAAAATAAATATACTAACAGTGGAGGTATCAGTAGACCAATATGCAACTAAATCACGCCACTGAGATAGGAGAACACCTCTCGGGACTTTTTCCAAAATATCTACGGCACCCATATTTGGTAACCAGTGCTCCCTCTTGACTTTGCCTTTATAATATTTCCATATCTTATGACATTTTCTCATACACATAGGCCGAAAATCATTGGGGAACACTTTCATATTATTCTATTTAAGAAAAAAAATCACACATGTTAGTATTTTTTTAAACATGGGGAAGAAACTAAATTGGTCTTCTTACCTGAACTTCCCTCTAAAGCCGATCTAATGTATCCTGAGGGATAAAAGCCCAGTCACGTGTGGACAATGGAAATCGATGCGGGTCACGTATGATATGACCCAAATGATGAATAAATGCAGGGGCAGTCATTCCCACAGGATGAAATCTGTTGTCAAATGAAACATCATATACCGTGTTGGAAATCCATGATAAAATGCCATGACCAGGGCCTCGCTTGCGAGAGGAATAAACAGTCGAGTCCGATCTTGTTGAAAACAATTTTATACATAATTTGAAAGATGTGCATATATATATATATATGTTTAGAAATTACATAAAAAATCAGAAACAATTACATTCAAACATACCTCGACCGTGAGACGTAGATGGCTCAAATGGATGATGTGGATCTGCTGCCTGTTCCCCTGACATGCCTATGATCATACAAAACATTAATAATGGGACTAACCATAATGTCAAAAAAATAAATTGTATTGTTTTTTAAAAAATCAAACTTGTACAATAGTCAATCAAACAATAAAGAATAGAATAATTAGTTGTAAATGGTTTTTAAAAAATAAAAAAATTAACAAAACACAAATAAAATTATGTAAAAAAAGACTTGTATTTAGAGGGGGGTGTTGTGGGGTTGTCCAGGGTGGGGTTGGTGTCTGGGGTGTGTGTGTGTGGGGGGGGGGGGATGTCTAGGGTGGGGGCTATCTGGGGGTGGTGGTGGGGGGGGGGGTTGTCCGGGGTGGGGGTTGTCCGAGGGGTGGGGGGGGGGGGGTTGTCCAGGGTGGGGGCTGTCCAGGGTGGGGAGGGGGGGGGGGGGGCTCTCCGGGGTGGGGTGGGGGGCTGTCTGGGGGGTGGGGGGGGGGTGTCCAGGGGTGGGTGGGGGATGTCCGGGGTGATGGGGTGGGGGGAGGGGGACTGTCAGGGGTGAGTGGGGGCTGTCCGGGGTGAGGGAGGCTATCTAGGGGGGGTGTCCGAGGTGAGGGGGGGCTATCCGGGGGGGGGGTGTCCGGGTGGGGGGGGGCTATCCGCGGGGGCACTGTCTAGGGTGGGGGGGTGTCTAGGGGTGTGGGGGGGGGGGAGTCCAGGGGGTGTGGGGGGGGGGGCTGTCCAGGGGGTGGGGGGCTGTCCGGGGGGTGGGGGGATGTCCGGGGGTTGGGGGGGCATCCGGGGTGGGGGGGGTGTCCATGGGTGTGGGGGGATTTCTGAGGTGAGGGGGGGGGGGCTGTCTGGGGTGGGGGGGAGCTATCTGGGGGGGTGTTCGCGGTGGGGGGGGGGTGGCTATCGGGGGTTTGGTAGGAAAAAAATTATACACCTTTTATTAAACCTACAAATCAACCGTTTCTCCTTCAACAGCCGCTCTGATCCAAAAAATATCTTCTTCACGTTGAACTACGGTATGTTGATCAAGCTGTTGGGAAACAAAAGGATCAGTCTTGGGTTCATCTTGTTCAAATATAAACACTCCTCGACATGAAATTTTCCTAACAACTTTCCAACTATAATATGAAGGCAAAGTAATTAAGAATACTTGTTCCTCTTGTGATGTCAAAATGAAAGGTTCATTATCAACTCGTTCATTTCTGTATAACATATAGTTAAAATCCAACATTATAAAATGATATTGATCGACTTTACTTCCACACACTGGATCAACCCAATTACACTTTAACAATATGTACTTCAACCTGTGTGTATATAAAACTTCAATGATATCTATCAATTTACCATAGTAATAACCAGAATCGACGAATGGACAACCGATGCCACTATTTTGTGTTGCTCGTTTGTCGTCAACATATTTAATGCTAAATCGAAATCCATTAGCATCTATAGCTTTATAATGACAAGCCGTTACAGATGGACCCTCAGCTAGTTGGATAAATTCTTCAGTTAGCGTGGGGTCACCTAACTCCCTCAACTTATGAACCTACATAATTCACAGAATTCAATAATGATTTCTGCAGAAATAAATTATTATAAAACTTAACTCATAATGAAAATCAATTTATACGTACAAAATCCTTGAACCAATCATGAAATGATGCATAATGAGATTTTTGAATTTGATAATCAGTCGCACGATGCATCTATTCTTTTAGATCATTAATGTGTTTCCTGCAAATGAACAATCTTGATGTTTAAATGAAAAACTGATACAAAAAAAACATGTAAAAGTTAAATAATAAAATTGATAAGACACTTACTAAATTAATGGTGAAACTGATGGAGTATTGAATAAGATGTATCGATGCGCTTGTATCCACTCAATGTTTTCCATATCAAATGTGGTTCCTTCTCCAACTAGACCATCATGAATCTGAGAGGGCTTATCTAATTTTGTTTCAACATCTATAAGATATTCTACAAAAAAAGTAGTACACTCATCCATCAAATAACCATTGGCTATTGATGCCTCTGGACGAGCTCTGTTGCATACAAATCATTTCAATGTATTCATATACCACTCAATAGGATACATCCACCTGAATTGCACTGGACCAACAGACATTACTTCATTAGTTATGTGCACTGTCAAATGAACCATAACATCGAAAAATGAGGGGGGGAAATAGTTTTTCAAAGTGACAACACATAAGTACAATTCGGTCCTGCAAACTTTATAAATCACTCATTCGTCGATTTCTTAAACAAAGATGTCTAAAAAAATTACTCATCTCAATCAATAGTTGATCAAAATTGGGGGATAAAAAATCACAAATTGCGATTGGATTCAACCGCAGAAGTTGTATATGACTGTAATGACTTTTCAACCCTTGCAATGTCTTTCTCGTCAAATTCACACACTTTGAAATATTAGAAGAGTAACCATCAGGCACCTTGAGCATCTTCAAAATGGAAAGAAATGTCTCTTTCTCCTTTTTAGTCATCGTATACTGTGCAGTAGGCATATATGCCTTGTTTCCCTCAGCTAACTGTAAATGAAACTGTTTCCTTAAACCCATTTCTTCCAAATCACGACGTGCATTAACATGATCCTTTGATTTTCCAATGACACCTAAAATGGTCCAGAATATATTATCACAAGAATTTTTTTCAATGTGCATGACATCCAAATTGTGCCTTAGAATGTTAGTTTTCCAATAGGGGTTATTGTAAAAAATACTTTTATTTTTCCTATTGTGACTGTGTTGTCTACCTGCACCAAGAATATTACATAATGGATGAGCCACAAAATCCTAAAATTCATATACCTTGTGGATGTTTTCTTCCTCAATCTGTGATAACATTTCGACTCCTATAATGATATTTGGTGCTGGGATGAACTCTCTAGAACCATCAAATGTCACTTTTTCCTTTCCAAACCTGTGTTGAGGGGGAGAAAACATCCGTGACCCATGTATGCCCATTTTTTGGAATGTTTAATCCATATAGATTTTTTTACTTTTATTGCAAAAAGGGAATGCAAATTTCCCTTTTGTACTCCAGCCTGATAAATTTTCATAAGCTAAGAAATCATTGATTGACCACAATAAAGCAGTCTTCCATTTGAACATTTTATTCATTTCACAATCATAAGTCATCACAACATTGCCCCAAAATTCATTCAACTCATTAATCAATGGTTGAAGGTAAACATCAATCTTATCCCCTGGACTTCTAGGTCCATAAAAAAGAGTGTAAATTAATATAAATTGTTGCTTCATACAAAGCCACGAAGGAAGATTATACGGAACAAAAACCACAGACCATGTGCTATAAGTTGCACCAACCATATACTTGAATGGATTGAAACCATCTGCTGCCAACCCAAATCAGACATTACGAACATCTTTAGTAATGTCGGGGTGTCTCTTATCGAAATCCTTCCATGCATGAGAGTCTACCGGGTGGGTTAACATATAACTTTTCTCATTCCTTTCCACATGCCATCTCATTAAATTAGAAACTTTAGATGACATGAAAAATCTTTTCAACCTCGACTTTAGGGGAAAGTAATGCATTTGCTTTACGATAATTGGTTTTCCCTGTTTCACAGTCTAACTTTGATGAGTATGATTTCTCATGTTCTCTTTCCACCTAAAAGTTCCACAGACCGTACAAATATCCAAATGGGCAGTTTCCTTTCTAAACAACATAGAATTGTTTTCACATGCATCTATGGTCTCATATGTAAAACATAAGTTCTCTATAAACTTAAGAGCATGGTAATACAACTCAAGAATCTTAGCATCGATTGGAAGAACCTTTTTCAATAATGCCAACAGCATGTCGAACGATGTGTCTGACCACTAATTCAAAGTCTTCAAATGCAACAACTCCACAATAAATGACAATTTATTGTAAGAAGTACATCTAGGATATAATTTTGTTTTTGCATCATCAAGTACTTCATAAAACCTTCTCAAATCACGATATGCACTAGAATATAGATTTATCTCACCAGTATCAATGTTTTGGATGTCAATGCCTTCAGGATCCAACCCACATACCATTTCAGTAAGCATTTCATGAATTGGATCATTCATCCTCACATCAACATCCATCTGAACTGCATCTGTATTTTGACAACGAATATATTATTCCCCATGACAAGTCCAACTCTTATAATTTTTCATAAATCCATTCAAGAATAGGTGCTCCCTCATGGTATCTCATGTGAATTGATATCTATTTACACATTTTCTACACGGACAACTAATATAGTCACTTTTAAATCCTCCAGTGAACTCAATGAACTGCATAATGCCTTCAAAATATTCTCTAGACATTCCATTTGTAAGATCAATCCAACTCATATCCATAATAATATCTTTATAACAAAAATTTACACAAATGTGGTCAAGCCTAAAAATTTTTCTCATGGGATACACACACAGACTCAAGAATTCTATAAATCAAATAACAATAGAACTTAATATTAATCTAGTCTACATATACATGGACTGTATATTTTAACTTCCAACCTCAAGTAAAGTGTGATGTATTCTTATACAAACATTTTTAACACACATTGTTTCATAATTCTTTATGCACACAAGCCCATATAAACATGAACTTCAATTTACACAATTTTTATTCACACACAATATTCATATAATCTTCATGCATGCCAAATTTGTGCTGTAAAATGACCAAAATAAAAACTATTAAATGGAAGTTAGGGCATACCTGATAGCGCTACAAATCTAGAAGGGAGGGAGCCAGAGGTGGTGCTATGAGAGAGAGGAGGGGCAGTGGAGGGGAGCTGGAGTCTGAGGCGGTGACCGGTGATGGGAGGCGGCGGTGCAGAGAGGGAGAACAGGTGCTGCGGGTAGGGTTCTGGCATGAGGGGAGTTCGACTGCGAGGGTGGGGGAGGGTGGAGGTGGACGGTGTCGGCAGTGTGGTAAGGGAGGATGAACGCGAGGGCGACGACGGTCGACGTGAGGGCGGCGGCGGTCGACGCTACGGGGTACGGTTCCGACGGTGCAAGGGGGGTGCGTGAGGGGGTTTCAAGTGTGAGGGGGGGGGGATGAAGGGTTTTTTAAAGCTTAGAGACCGCCATTGGCGGTCACTGTTGGGTACCAATAGCGACCACCAATGGTGGTCACCCATGCCAGGGGGGATCCAAATCCCCCTTTTCTAGTAGTGTGTTGGGTGTATTCGAATGGGTATCCACTAGGATATCTTCAAGGTGATTTTATGTACTAGGATGAGAATCTCAAGGAAATTCAGAAAATAATTAAGATAAAAATATTGATTAATTAAAGATAATAATTAATCGATTCAAGCACAATTTATCTTAATAATAATGATTAAATAATTAAATACTAGTTTTATTAAATATGTAACTCGTTACACGTATGTGGGTGATCATGATCTTGACCAAGACCTTTGTATGTAATTGGATTCCTTTTAATTTCTTTATTAAATTAATTACTGTCCTGCAATCCATATATCCTCATTAATATATAGGGTTAGTGTGCCCATGGTTTCTTTTATGTAAACCCCCCCTTTTACCCCTCAACTGTGTGTGAGTTAAAAAGCATATGTAATTGATGGAGATCCTAAGCTTGTGGAGGTGGTCTATGTCAGTAGCTGAGGTGAAAACAATCCAAGGAGATACAAATGTGGACAGGTGGAAAGCTATAAACACGAAGGTGTTTCTCCCATAGGCCATGGTTAGTTTATAAACCCCTAGATAAACTAAAAATTAGAAAAAGGCTCATGATCATGACCTTTAATTTATTTTATTTTTGTCAATTACATGGTTTTTCATTATGGATGTTTTTTCGCGATCACATAATTAATGAACTAACAAGCATGCAAGATGGAACTAAAATAAACCAATATTGTGCATAAATATTACCAATACATGGTTAATCAATTAATTAAGTTCCACTTAATATTAACAATCATGTGATAAAGATAACAAGGCAATTTACGCCCAAAAGATAAAAATCTCTCTACAAAATATTAAGCAAGACTAAGCCTTCCATTACTTGATTAAGGGAAAGACTCAATAAAACTATGTGTTTGACCAACCATTTTTGGGACACTTAATTTTATAAAGGAATCCATTATGAAATGTTTTGGGTTGAATTAACCATATTTCATCAAGAGGAGTATCCCTTGCTAGACTTGGTGTAATATTGGAGGAAAGTGTTGAGGAAATCCAAGCCTGGATTTCAGGATTGGGGAGTCTACTCTATGGATCAAGGAGTTGCAAGCCCATAGTTGTCAAAGACTTGCCTACCTAAATACCTTCAAATATATTGACTAACCCTTATTGGGGTTATGCGAAGAGGAATATGGATCCTTACCACTAGAATGTCATGGAAACTAGACATTCCAAGTTCAATGGTGAGGGCCATTGGGACTTGATAAAATTATAGGAGACTTAATAAAATTAATTTATTATTTATCATAAAATGAAATCAAGAAAGTACTAATCATCGAACCTTTTAATTGTAGAATAAAATGAAAAGATTACCAACCACACTATCCCTATGATCAATTCTAGATAAAGACAACATCCTCACTGGCAGTAACTTTCAGGAATGGTTTAGATGCCTTCAGGTTATTATACACTATGAAAAAAAGTCTTATGTACTGGAGTCAACATTAACTGATCCGCCTACCCAAGAGGTGAGAAAAAAAGAGTTCTTGGTCTACAAGAAAAATATGAATGATGCGGTCGACGTTAAATGTTCAATGTTATCATCAATGTCTAGTGATATCATGAAGTCTCACAAAAACATGGATACCTATAGTATGCTCAAGCACCTCCATGGTCTTAACTAGGTGATAGAAAGACAAGAATGGTTTGAGATCTCCAAGGAACTCTTTTAGAGTAATCTTGGACAGGGTTTCCCATTTAAGCCTCACATAGTCAAGATCATTGGATACATTGAGCACCTGGAGGTTCTGGGGTTTAAACTACCAGAAGAATTGGGTACCGATCTCATTCTTGCATCACTCCCTCAAAGTTTCTCCAGATTTTTTGTTAATTTCAATATGAAAAACATTGATAAGTATCTATTTGATCTTATTATCCTCATTCACAAAGTGGGAAAAGATATGAAGTGAGAAAAACCTTATGTCCTTATATGAATAAGAGGAAAGGGAATGTGAAGAGATTTAAGTCCAAAGCTTCTTCACACCCTTCCAAGAAAAGGAAGATCAGTGGGGAGGCAAGGGAATATGAAGTTGTTTGTTTTGTATGTGTCAAGAAGGAACACTAGAATAAGAACTGAACTAATCCTAATAAGTGAGGGGAAGCTTCAGGAGCGTTTTTTATCAAATGCAACATATCATTTTTCTACAAATTGGGTATTGGATATAGCTTGTGGTGCTCACATATGTATCAAAATACAGAAACTAAGTAGATTAAAGAAGATTGACTAAGGGGAGGTAGATCTATGAGCAGCCAATTGATTCAAACTTTCTATTGTAGTTGTTGGGGACTACCACCTAATGTTGCCAACTGGAATGATATTGGTGTTAAAGGGTTGTTATTATGTGTCGTCTGTTACTAAAAATATTATTTCTGTATCCATATTAGATACAGATGGATTTTTTTTTTCAAATTTGGAAATGAATATTTCTTCTTTTACAAATATAACATTTTTTTTGTTAAGGAACATTTATACAACGGTCTTTACATGTTGGATTACACAAACTAAGTAATTGAAATTGATAACAAATATACTTCTGATGAATCATACCACACCCAACTTTGGAATCACTAGCTAGGTTATGTAAATGATAAATGATTGATAAAGTTACATAAAGATGGATATTTAGATTATTTTGAACTAAAACCACTTGACGTATGCCACACATGTTTACAAGGTAAAATGACCAAAGCCCCATTTAGTGGGAAAGGTGAAAGGGATAAAGAGCTTCTTGAATTGGTTCATACTGATGTGTGTGGACAATTTCTAGTTGAATCAAGGGGTGGGTAATCATACTATATAACTTTTACTAATGATTGTAGTAGATATGGATATATCTATTTAATGAGGTACAATTCAGATTATTTTGATAAGTTTTAAGAATGCAAGAATGAAGTTGAGAACTGGATTGGAAAGAAGATTAAGAAACTCCTCTTAGACCGAGGTGGATAATATCTTAATCAAGACTTCATTGATTACTTATAGGAGTTTGAGATCCTATTCCAACTCACTCCTCCTTACACACCCCAGTGGAATAGTGTGAGCGAAAGGAATAACCACACCTTTTTGGACATAGTGAGATCAATAATGAGTCATGAAAGTATTCCATTATCCTTTTGGGGATATTCATTACAAACAACAACGCAATACTAAACCAAGTACCGACTAAATCAATAAATGGTATTACATACAAGTTTTGGAGTGGAAATAAATTCATGTTATTGAATTTACATGTGTGGGGAAGCGAAGCGTTTGTTAAGGCCTCTTTAGGTAACAAACTTGTACCCCGAGGAACAAAGTGTACCTTTATAGGATAACCAAAGGAAACAAGGGTATATTAACTATAAAAACCCTCATAAAAAATGGTTATAGTGGAAAGACACTCCATATTATTTGAGAGGGAGAACATCTCCAAAAGAGATCATGGGAGTGATATAGAATTCGATGAAGTCGAGGATCAAGGTACACAAGAGTTGGTACATGAATAGATTCCACAAAGCCCTGTGGAATATATAATTGTTCCAGAGACATAAGAAATACTTAGGAGTACAAGATAGGTTAGATAATTGGAACGGTATGGTTTTATAGTTACCAAGGATGGTGAATCATTATTAGTTGATAATAATGATCCTCTAACCTACAAGGAAACAATAAGTGGCACAAACATTTCTAATTGGAAAGATGCCATGAATTCTAAAATGGATTCCATGTACCAAAACCAAGTCTGGATTTTGGTAGATCCTCCAGTTGATGTAAATAATTTTGGTTGCAAATGGGTATTCAAGAAGAAACTGGACATGAAAGGATAAGTCAATACATTTAAGGCACGACTAGTTGTAGAAGGGTTCAAGAAGCATTAAGGCATTGAATATGATGAAACCTTTTCACCAGTTGAAATTTTGAAATCCATTAGAATTCTATTGTCCATTGCCTCTTACCATGACTATGAGATTTGGAAAATGGATATCAAAATAGACTTCCTTAACAGGAACCTTTAGGAAGATGTCAACATGACACAACCTGAAGGGTTTATGACTCCAAAGGATGCCAATAAGGTATAAAAGTTGCAGAAATCCATTCATGGATTAAAGAAAGCATCCAAGTTAGGGAAAATTCATTTTTATGAATCTATAATGGAATTTGGTTTTATCAAGAACGAATGTGAGCATAGTGTCTACAAATGGTTTAGTGGGAGTGCAGTTGTTTTCCAAATAGTATACGGTGATGATATATTACTTATTGGAAATGAGATACTAGTCTTATAGTTTATTAAGGCATGGTTGAATCAATGCTTCTCTATAAAGGAATTGGGTGAGGTAGCATATATTCCTGGGATCAATATCCGTCATGATAGATCTAAGAGATTGCTGGGCCTAAGTCAAAGTATATACATTGACAAGATACTGAAGAGATTCAGTATGGAACAATACAAGAGGGGATTGTTTCTAGCATCACATGACATTCATCTTTCCAAGAAAATGTGTCCTCAGAAACATGAGGAAAGAAAGATAATTTCAAGGACTCCATACACATCAACGATTGGGTCAGTCATGTATTCCATGTTATGTACTAGGTTGGATGTCACATAAACATTGAGTGTGGTAGGTAGATATCAAGATGACCCAGGTGACTGCCATTGGATGGAAGTCATGACTATCCTAAAGTATCTAAGACATACCAAGGATATGATCCTGGTTTATTAAGGAGATGAGGAAATATTCATCATAGGATATGAAGATTCTAGTTTCCAGACTGATCAAGATGACATGAAGTTTCAAATGGGATACATATTCACTCTGAATGGAGGTGCAATGATCTAGAAGAGCTGAAAGTAGAGTGTGGTCACAGATTCTATAACAGAATCTGAGTATATCACAGCTTCTGAGGCAGCTTAAGAAGTAGTTTGGATGTGGATATTTTTTTAGGAGTTGGATGTGTTACCTAGAAGCAAATATCCCATCAAACTGTATTGTGATAATACTATAGCGGTGGCTCTCAAAAAAGAGACAAGGTCCCATCATTGGATGAAACACATACTTCAAAAGTATCATCTCTTGAGGGATTTTTCTCAGAGAGGTGAATTTGTAGTGAGTAGTATTTCCACGAAAGACAATGTGGCAGACCCCTTGACTAAAGCCTTGACTCAGCAAAAACATGATTATCATGTGAGGTCCATCATACTGAAAGTCATAGGCATTTGGCTCTAGTCTAAGTGGGAGTTTGTAAGAGTTGGTGTCTTAGAACCAACTGTTTTTACTTTTATTACATGAATATTTAATATATTTAAATATTAAACATCTTATTACATGTTTTTCATTGTTCTTCATGAATATAGTGTAATAATTTCTTGGAGTATTTGTCGCATTGACAAGGTCATAGCAGTTCCCATCTATGATGAGAACCTTGAAGTGCTATGAAAATAGTCTTAAATATAGTTTTGTGGTTTTATTACATACTATAGTGGGACACATAGTATATTGACCATTAGGTTTGAGTTATTGTAAGTAGATAATACATATTCTCATGAAGTTTGGACTTGGTAATCTAAAAAATGGGAGATTATGATAAGATACCAGCCAATAGGAATTTCGCATGTTTTAGTGATATCAGATATTACTATCTGTGAGCATGTGTAATGGTCTATAGACTTTAAGATTATCATTAATATGTGTCATGACTCACACACTTTGATTTACTGATGAAAACTGTCACACAAACAGTTGGCGGGTGGTAGGGTACATTGGGTGCATCACGAATGAAATGTTATTAATGGAAAATTCGAGGAAGAATTTGTCCCTTACATTTATGAAAGTTGATATCTCAGCCCTTTGATTGAAATAGAACCATCACACAAAATTCCACGGCCATGGTGTAACGACGATTTTATTTCTGGTAGTCAAAGAATGACATATAAAGTATAAAGGTTGATGTCAATATCATGAAACCATCTTGATGAGATATTGAGACCAAGAGATTATATTACATAGTGAGCGTTCACATGTGGATGTTGTTGTTGCGACTTTAAATTATTTCTATTGGGTACCTTGACCCATTTCTAGATAGTACTGTTGGACTTTAGGCAAACCCACCTAATTCCAATGAGAAAGAATCCTAGAGGGTCACTCAATAAGTTTTTACTTTGGTCTTGATTAAATTATATTTGAATTGAATTAATGGAATAAGTATTATTCTTAGGACCATGGAATAATTTTATTCAAGTTATAATGATTTCATAAATTAAATAAATATTTATTCGCCTGATTGTGAATAAAAATATATTTATTTATTTTATTGAACAATTAATAAATATTTATTTACTAGTTTGTAAATAAAATATTTATTTAAGAGAATAAATTATTTATTTATTTATTCAGGTGTTTAATAAATTGAGGTGGAGTTTGAGAGGACCAAGGATAGTTTGGTAGTAAAATAATTATTTTCAAGACGGTAAATAATTATTTAACTAGTTAACACAAAACAAAATAATAATAATGCAGTTATAATTATGCGGAATGAGATTTCATTTATGATTCCGTTTTGTGCAATTCGGTGCACCATAAATAATGTTACAATTATTTTTATTATGTAGCATGGGTTTTCTCTAAGGTTATGAATGTATTTAATTGGTGTTACACAATTAAATATTATAACAGAATCCCCATGTTGATAAATAGAGAGGTACATCTGTTGTGGCATGTATGGGAAATCGGTGACACAAGAGCAATTCCAAGTTATGAATTTTATCTCTAATAATATCCTCTCTCCCTCTCAAGAACAATATACATTCTTCAAGATCGAAAAACAAGCGATCAAGATCGATGGATGCAAGACATTCACTTCGCTGCACTAGCACCCAAAAAGTGAATAGTGTCAATTGGAGACCATTGGATCAAGTGTGGATCACTGCTAAACGGATTTTGGTTTGGATCCTCGTAATCATAATAAGACAATCTAAAAGGGTCATCCTAGACGATCAACATCATCAACGAAGAAAGTACCGAAGAATGAGGTATTTTTAATTATTTAGAAATTAAATTTAAATTAATTATAAACATGATGTGCTAGATCCTCTCAAAAGGTTTCAGGACTCTTCGTTATTTATCTAAATCTTTGATTCTATTCTATGGAGACTAGTGTTCATCATCATATTGATCCCAAAATAATCATTGATCGTGGTAAAAATTAAAGTTGGTCACTGGCCCAACCGTGCTTCCACTATGCCTGAAACCTACAATAAGAGTATCATAATTCACATCATGATGACACTATACTTTCTAGGTTCAATTATAAGAACAAGAACAAATAATTTCATATTTGACACTACTTACTAGCTGCCTCAGAAGTTGGAATGCATTTGGTATTTGTACACATGGCTACCATTGGCTTAAATGAGATTGTCCCACTCATTACCTTAGCCTGACTGTGATATAAGATCTTATTAATCTATAGGAATACTAGTTTGTGTCCCATGAAAACTAGTATCATTTCATCTCTATATACTAAGTATATATCCTTTTTATTATTCAAGTATAATTGGATAGTACTGGATGCTTCCCTTGCAGTTATCCTAAATACAACTGATTTTTTCCAACTATGAAGTATATGCTGGTAATATCATTTCATGTACATATCATAGAATATGTGATTGATCCATTGGAGAAGCACATGGAACTCTAATCACCACATTAATCTCCTAATATGAACATGTATGTCTTCTTGGAGAGATATATGCCCTATAACATTGGTAGCAATTCTCTCTCAAATTGTTCCAGCTTGTATTTTTTAATAACATGTTAGTATATATACGACTGACTAGGTATAAGAAATCATTAGATCTCCCTCAATAGATTTTTTCCCTAGAACTTAGGTTTCTAATATAAGTCAATATTTGGATAGATGCATTTATTATGGTCTTATCTAACTATAATACCAATAACTATTTTCTATATATTATCAAACATATTGTACTTGGAAAACTATAACAATTTCACTAACCTATGATAGATACACGGTGTTAGTTCATTCTAAATGAATATTATATGATATTGTTGCTTAATTTAATCCTAAAATATATTTTAGTAACTTTCACCCTTTATTTCCATTCTGTGATTTCACCATCCCTTTCTAGTTGTGTCATATATATACCTTCCGTGATTGGTGGTCTTATCATCCAATGCTCAACAATATGATCATAAATATTATCTATGACAAGTAAAATTTCAATGGATTTAGGTATAATGACTTGGTATTACTAATAAATCCTTATTTGTATCAAGTTAGTACCATCCATTTATAGTGTCACTTGAATACCCACCGTAGTATTCAAAATAATAAACCCCTTATACATTGATACATGGAATCCATTATTGAATTTTAATTGATCTTTTCAATCTTAGCTAATTTCCATATACTAATTGTAGGAATTATTATTTTCAATGAATAATGTATCATCAGATGCGGTGAATAAAAAACTATCACTATGGTTTTAGTCTTCCTACACAGTATGTGTCTCTAGAACATTCTTTTTCCACATGTTCTTGTGGAACTTGTTCCTATGTCAACTATTTGTGCATCTCTAGTATTAACTAAACCCAAGTCAATCTTACTCCCACTATCTCAAGTGAGATTTTCACCCTTTTATATAAATTTAGTCTATCACTTTACTATAGATATTCTATAATATAGATTTCTATAATATCCTAATAAAATTTTAGGATAGTTACTATATATGCACATTATGTTTTTTATGATGCATGTTTGTTTATATCCATAACAAAATCTTTGAATTCAAAAACAATGTTGCTACGACATAATGGATTTATATCATACTGTGACTCATGTGATATCCATTTTTCATTATATTTGGCATATGGTTATGGGATAATGTCATTATTTTTGAATCATGTCTCAAAACATAATGGATGCTTCTGTAATGATTATTAATCTCAACATTGATACACCTTTTACTAACATTAGGTCTTGATGTGTTTAAGGAAATCTACATTTAAGAATTTCTCCACACTACATTTTTGTTGATAAATGTAAATATATAAGACTCATCCTCAATACTCCTTATTACCATCATCAACCTGATGTAGATAAGGTGATGTACATTTAGGAATTACTCCATACTTCATTATATTGATTGATGAACGCTTGGTCAATATATTATTCGGCAGACCAACCTGAAGCATATCAAATATTATGACCATTTGTATACTATACTTCACTTTCTCATTCCTTAAATACTTAATGGAATATTTTTAAGTATACTTTCCACTAGATTAACCTTGGAATTATTCAAACTCTCTAGCTAAACTAGTTTCGAAATCTTTATGGATTACCTTTATTTCTAAATGTTTATTTGTCCAAAACTAAGTACATAAGTGTGTAAATAATAACTAAGGTATTTAATATTTAAGATTCTAAAACCATATTGGATATATCCTTGATTTATACTTTTAGTTTTACTTGAAAAAGAATTATCTTACCACAACTAGGCATATAAGTCTTAAATTTTATATTCATCATGTATTGCCTATGATTCAAGTATCATTGAACTATTGAATGAGTATGAAACACCACAAACAAAATTAATTACTAAAATATAATAATGTATGCTTGTGTCCAAAGGACACATGAGATAAATGTTTTGGTTATACTCAGAAAAAGTTTTACTTGAATCATATAATTATCAAGTAGAAGTTGTGTACTTATCACCGTTGACTTAGGAACCACCCTTTTTGAGCCACTTGGAGAACACACCTTACTTCTAGTAATGTGTATACACTTACTTGGTTACTGTATTTCAATACACATATGTTATAAACATATTTTATTTAATACCTAAGAAGTATTTCATAAGAAATACTTATAATTTATGAATATACCTAAAGAAGAAGTTATTATTTGATTATTTAATTCAGTTTATTGTGATTAAACTTCCATAGATTTATTTCATGATATGTGAATAAAATAACCTCCTTCTTATTACCTCTATCTTTTAAGTATTCTACGAAGGTGCCTTTGGCATAGCTCTTTCCATTGGCCTTATTGCCTTATCTTTCAACTTGTACGCCATAAGAACTAAAGATTAATCTTTCTTAAATGTTATTATTTACATGGAGAACCTTACCTAAAAGGAAATGAAGTGTTTACTCCATCATATTAATTTTTTAATTTTAAATTAAATTGAAGTAACGGGGTAAAAAAGATATTAGAAATTGATCCATTGAGAGATCACGATCAATCTTTAAATTTACACAAATCCAGTGTAACAATCACCTTATTAATATCTTGCTTCTCATTCTCCTAGCAAGATTCTCAGAGATAAGAATACATGTAATCATCCATGTCCCAATGTTTTTTCCAAAACTCACATCAGATGTTGATGACAACATTATGAAATAATCATCACATGCATTATACACGAGTCTTCTATAATCATTTTTACACCTTATCTTCCTATGGTGGATTAATAGGTATTTAGTACTCCAACACCTTGAATTTCCTTATCATAGTAATGTGTACAAGTGCCTTTACTAATCTTGGAAATTTGTGATAGTTTGGAAATTTACTATTTCCATAATTATCACAATGTATTTTTTGGTATTACTTGTCATTTTTCTAAGAAAATAAAATCAATTAGATTGTATCTTGATTACTGATTTAGACATTACTGATTTTTTAAAACATTAAATTTCTCCCACTATTTTATCAAATTACAGGAACCCTTTGTACTAGAATCGTAATGATCTGTTGCTTGATTATTCTAGTAGCAAGAATCCTTAAACCTCCCCTCAAAGTCTACAATATTTGGCTATGCCCACTACTGTAAATAGAGGATATACCAATGGAAGTTTTCCAATGGTTTTCATAAACCGTTGGAATAGGGGTGTAGAGAGACTTTTACCCCAAGGTTTTATCAAACTGTTGGGATATATGAGTTTTTAGATGACTTTACCCAATGGTTTGATAAAACTATTGGGATATATTAATTTTAGGAAGGCTTTCCCAACTGTTTTTCTAAACCATTGGTAAAGATTACATTTACCAATGTTTTTTAAAACTATTCTAAAAGTTTTCCCCTAAATTGCTAGCAAAACCAATCTCCCATCCATGCGATTGAAGTCCTAAAGCTGAGACCTAATATATCTATCGCTCGGAAAATAATTCCACCAGATCCATCTTCAATCACAAAGTTTTTTTTTCTACACTTAAAATCTGTAAGTAATACCTTAGGTTTAATGTTTTGCATCTATTTTTTTTTGTTTTTTGTTTTTATTTGGCTTAAACCCGAGGTTTGTGAAATATGCTATAACCAACAATTGAAATTTTATTTGTTTTCTGTTTTTGTTCTTCTGTCATGTGTGAATCAAATTTATTTGAAGTGAGGGGGTGCAGGTGGTGGGAGGTGCAGTGGGTGGGGGTGTAGTGGGTGGGGGGAGGGGGGTGTGCTGGTGGGGGTGTTCAGGTGGGGGGGGGGGGGGGTGCGGTGAGTGAAGTGGGATGTACAAGTGGGGGTGTGTAGTGTGTGTGGGGGGGAGTCTGTTGGGGGTGAGGTGGGGGGGGGGGTGTATAGGTGGGGGATGGGGGGGGGGGGGTGTTCAAGTGGGGGGTGCAGGTGGAGTGGGGTGATGTGCAAGTGGGTGGGGGGGGGGGAGTGTGCAGGTTGGGGGGTGGGCTGGGTAGGTGGGAGTCTGTTGGGGGTGAGGTGGGGGTGGGGTGTACATGTGGCAGTGGGGGGAGGGGGGCTATGCAGGTGGGGGTGGGGCTGTGCAAGTGGGGGGGGGAGGGTGTAGGTGGGGGGGGGGGGGTGGCTATGCATGTGGGTGGGGGGAGGGGAGTGTGCAGGTTGGGGGGGGTGGGTGGGATGGGCAGGTGGGAGTATGTTGGGGGGTGAGGTGGGGGGTGTACAGGTGGGGGTGGGGGTGGGGGGAGGGGGGCTATGCAGGTGGGGGTGGGGGAGGGGGTGTGTAAGTTGGTGGGGGGGGGGGGTGCATGTGTGTGGGTTGGGGGGGTTTGCAGTCAGTGGATGGGAGAGGGGTTATGCAGGGGGAGTCTCTTGGGGGTGAGGTGGGGAGGGGGGCTATACAGGTGGGAATTCATCACTTCCATAGTTCACCAATAAGCATTGGGAAGTCATCACTTATAGAGATTTGGATAGGTTTGAGGCCTCTTTGGTTTTGGTTCTTGTCTAGTAATATTGATGAGTAAGGCATCACATGATCTAAAAGTGACATCAACTATATAGGATGAATTCCTTCTCCCACAACACATTTTTCTAGAAATAATATATCCTTGGAAGGTTGTGGGAGCCTTTTAGAATCCAATGCCCCAACATTTTCCCAATTTAAAACTTGATACCATCATGTTATCAAGTCACTAATCCTATCAAATTGGATTTTCACTAAAAAATATTATTCTAATCCTTAACACCCATTGTTTTTTTTCATAACATGAATGAAAACCCAATTAAATATCATAGCTCTCAGTAACACCCTTGTGGATAACCCTCCCACTCCCATGGACACCCCTACCCCCCTGGACAGCCCTGCCACCCTCGTGGATAGCCCGCCCACCCCCTGGACACCCTGTACCCCCCTGGACAACCCTGCCACCCCCGTGAATAACCCACCCAACCCCTGGACACCCCTACCCCCTGGATAGCCCCTAACCCCATGGACAGCCCACCCACCCCTCTGGACACCCCCACCCCCCGGACACCCCACCCCCTGGACACCTCGTACCCCCTGGATAGCCACCCCCCTATGGACAGCCCACCCACACCCCCTGGACACCCCCTCCCCCCTGGACAGCCCCGCCACCCCCATGGACAGCCCACCCCCGATTACACAGAAGTAGATAACTCTAAATTTCCCCTGATTTCCATAAGCCCCCGCCACAGGTGAACCCTAAACCAAGGTCTTACATCCGATCATCCACAACTCCCCCATCCATGTTAGACTCCTTCAAACTCTTCCAAAATACAGACATAGAAGCCCTTATTGAGGTAATTGACATGGTTGGTGTGTGGTCTACCAAACTCCGTGACCTAACATGGTGAGTTAAGGTATCTTAGCCGTTTCTAGTGTTGTTCATCCCAACTATGAGCTATTTATAAGGATATCCTTCTATTCTCAACCTTTCTCCATTTATTTCACTATCTAGAAAGATCATGTCATTATTCCCTATTTCTAGGGATTTGGGAAAATTTTATGATTCAGACTATTTGATATTGAATCAATGAATAATACTTTATTGGTAGATGTCTGTGAGTATATAGAAGATGGTTTATAAACTATCGCTTAAAAGTATCATTGTTTTGTGTTCTTTATGATGTGTAGTATCATTTACATACATTATTATTAATCTCAAATTTAAAATAAATTTTTTTTGTCTATACTTTATGAAATTAAACCTCTTTATAATCCATGAACAACCTATTAGTGTAGAAGCCTAAACTTTATCCACCCATGGGGTGCACTTGACTTGGGGAACTAATTAGGTAATGAAAGGTATGACCATAGGGGTGCGAAGAATGAGTTATTGAACATGAGTGAATGATTTGGGATGCCTATAACACATAATGGGACCTAAGGCATGTGCCTCTTATATGAGAACTATTGAAAATGAATACAATTAAATTTTAATTTAATTTTTAAGTACTTGTTCTTTGATTAATTATTTGGAATTCCTTGAAGAAACAACCAAAGATTCATATCGACTAATGGAGGTGCTTGTGAGACGTATCCCCACTCAGTGATGGTAAATGGTTTGTTTAGTCATATTTTCTTGAGGTGGGTAATGGATATACGGATGATCCATGTGAAGGGATTGGGGATGGTTGGGGTAGTGGGGTAGGTGGTTTTCCTTTTTTTTAGTGGGGTGATATGCTACTTTCTATGGACTTTATTTTGGGTGTTATTAAATGTACTAACTTTTCACAATATTTCCATTTTTTAGCATCAATAACTTATTTAAAAAACTCTCTTTACACATTCTGCATCTTTCGTGAAAAGCCTTCACTTTTTAATATCTTGAACAATGTTCTATTAGGTCTATGATGTCTTCTTATATGTGATAAATGAAAAAAATTACAAAACACATATCACCTAAAATTTAGGCACACATAACTGAATTAGTATATCTTTACATTGTTTTAATAGTTCACTACATCAATTAGAAACTCATCCCTTTATCATTTACTTAAATATATTTTCGATTAAACTTCAATATTATTGAATTGATTATGATGAAATGACTTATAAAAATTATTTTTATAGAATGGATAGAAGTTGGATGTATGAAACTGATCAGATCTCAAGCGATTTTCAAAACAATTTGGAGAAATTTTTATATTTTTCATTTCAAAATGATTCAGATAGTGGTCACATACACTTCCCATGTTTCAATTGTATTGGTAGACCTTGGTTGAGCTGTGAAGAAGTTAGATACCACATAAAAAATATGGTTTTCAAGAAAACTACTATGTGTGGTTTCACAATGGGGAGAAAATGAAATCTCAAATTGTTGATGATTGAAATGAAAGGACTGTACTGGAGAATTTGTTAGATGATCATTTTTTTTATTTTTAATCATGAAAAAGAAAGGATTTCTACTCAAGACAACTTAGATATGAGGAGAGATGATGCATATAATGAAAATGATGATATTTTTAGGGTGAAAAAATTTAATGATGCTGCCATGACTCTAGTATATAGACTGTGCGATAAAATGAAAAAGCTAGAATTTTTAATCTGATTGTTTCATGGGAAAACTATGTATGAGATTTCTAATACATAAATCGATTACATTCTTACCTTATTGAAGGATTTACTTACATATTATGCAGATATTTCTTCAAACCACTATCTGGAATGGAATTTAGTTGATGAATTTGGATTTTCAAGAAACAAAATTCATGCTTGCCCAAAATATTGTAGTTTATTCTGGGAGGAAACCGCTGAATGAAATGATTTTATAAAATGTGGCACATCCTGCTGGAAGTCAAAATCTGGTAGAACACCATCCCACGTGCCACATAAAGTAATGTGGCACTTTTAATTTATCCTCAGACTCCATAATATTTTTTATGTCTGATGAAATATCAATAAAAATGAGATGGAATGATACTAAGAGAAATAAGACTAATGATGAGTTGGTTCACCAGCAGATGGATTTACATGGTAGAGATTTGATGCTTGATATCCTGATTTTGCATCTGACATGCATAATGTGAGGTTGGGTTTATCATGTGACAGTTTTAATCCGTTTGGGCAGATTCTTACTTCACACAACACACGACCATTTTTTATACACATTTATAATCTTCCTCCATGGTTGTGTATGAAAAAACCTTTCACTTTCACGAGTATACTCATATCCGGTCCTTCTAATCCCGATATTGATATTGATGTATACATGCAACCTTTAATAAAATATTTGAAACTTATTTGGTATGTGGGTGTGTGAACATACAATGCATATTCGAAAGACATATTTCATATTCATGCTGCGCTTATGTGGACGATCAATGATTTTCCGACTTATGCAATGATGTATGGATGGATCACGAAGGGAAAACTGTCATGTCTTATTTGTATGAAGAATACATGATCCAAAAGACTGAAACATCGTTGTAGGTTCAGTTTTATGGGACATCAACGATTCTTGCCAATGGACCATCCATATAGAAATAATCGTCGAAGATTTGATAATACCATAGAGACCGATGATCCACCTCAGTGTATGTCTAGAACTGATTTTATTAATGAATTGAAATATTTCAGTTTTTTATTTGGGAAGGTTCAAATGAAATCTGGAAAGAGAAAGAAATTTTCGACTGAAAACTGTTACAATTTGAGGAAGAGGAGTATCTTTTTTGATTTGTCTTATTGGTCAACCAATTTGTTACGTCATTTCTTAGACGTAATGCACATTGAAAATAATATATGTGAAATTTTGCTTTTGATACTTCTAAATGTTAAGGGAAATAAAAAAGATGATTTATGGTCTCAGAGTGACTTGGTGGATTGGGGCATCAGACCAAAATTGCATCCCGAGCGTATCGGTGAAAATAAATGGCACGTTTCATGTGCTTCTTATGCGACGACACCTACAAAAAAAAATTTCTAAAAGTATTAGAGACTATTAGAGTTCCTAATGGCTATTCAAGTAACATATCTAAATGGGTCAACAGAAGAGAGTTGAAGCTAAAATCTTTGAAGACTCATGCATATCACGTTCTTCTACATGAGTTGATTCCAATAGCAGTCCGTCATCTTTTTTCCAATAATGTAAGGGTGACTATTATTCAGTTGTTCAATTGTTTAGAGATCTTTATGCTAAGAAGTTTTCCAAGTCTTTCTTGCAAAAAATGTTGACAGATGCCCCATTAATTTTGTTTGAGTTAGAGAAAATATTTCCTCTATCATTTTTCACATGCATGTTGCATTCGACTGTCCATATTCTCACTAAAATACTTTTAGAGGACCTATTTATTTTCATTGGATGTATCCAAATGAAAGAAATATGTACACATTAAAGTCTTATGTCCAAAACAGAAATCATCCTGAATTTTCTATCGTGAATGATTACTTGGCTCAAGAATGTATAAATTTCTTCTCAATGTATTTTCTGATCTTACTACAAGAATGAACAGAACAATGAGAAATGAAGAAGAACAGTATGAGAAAATTGAACCCAATTTTCCATCACTTCCTCAAACAGGAGGAATTCCTGGATCATATACATTGAAGACATTAAGCCTTGAAGAGTGGGAGATGGCACATCACACAGTTTTGTTCAACTATGATTTGTTCGATGACTACATCAGGTAAATAGATTGAATATGTATATCATACATATATATCTGTTAAACTACTCATATTTTTTATCTACAGGGAACATAAAACAACGATAAATAGAAAACATCGATCTTTATCTTTGAGAAGGAGGGAGAATTTTCATAGCAAATAGTTTTCTGCTTTGTTAAAATTAAAGGTAAAAATATTACTGTTTAAAATAATTAAATCAATATTTAATTAAGTTTAATATTCATTTATATTGCAGGTATTGAGTTTTCCTACTGACTCTGTCTCTGAGGAAATAAGAGCTTTGGCTTTTGGTCCTAATACTGTGGTTTGTGACTGTAAATCAATTGTTATCAATGGGTATAAATTTATTGTCACTGAAAGAGAAAAGAACATGAGAACACAACAAGATGATGTTATGGTTACTACCACAACAGATTGTTATTCTAGTGCATCAGATAGTAGACCGCGATCTGAAAATCTGGTTTATTATGGAGTCGTTGAAAAAATAATAATATTGGATTATTACTCTCATGGATGAGTCACGATGATGAAATTCCATTGGTTTGATTCGGTGACGAGACATGGCACATTTATTGATGATTGTGGATTTTGAGTAATCAATATAACTCGCACTCTTGCTACCGAAGAAACATATGTATTGGCATCAATGGCTAAACAAGTTTTTTATGTCAAAGACCAACTTTGACCTGAATTTGGTGTCATATTTGAAGTAATTCCAAGACATATTTTTGATGATGGTGATGATGTAATTAACACCATCCCTACTGCCATTGGAACCAATCCATTTATTTATTTTGATGACTCCAATAGATCAATTGTCAGAGTTTACTGTGAACCTAAAGTTATGGTGAGAAATATATAAAATCATCTATTCATGTTCTCAATTATTTTGGTTTACCTTGATTTGGGTTGTTAAGGTTGGTTCTAATCAAATTGATTTAATATTGATTACAAATATATTGTATCCAACTTGACCGTTATGTGAATTTTCAATGTTTATTAGTTGAAATTTTTATTTTAATTACATTTTATAATTTGGAATTGAACTATATTCAATGCTTCAACTATGATTTGTATAAAATTTGTATGACTCTAAGACCTCTCTTTAACATTTTACTAGGTAATGAACATGATGGTTTGCATTCTTATGCAAAACATGTATTGAAACCTGCATCATCTACCTGAGCTAAAGAAATTAAATTTTTCCTTAATTTTGACAATTGCTTTACCACTTATGAATCTGATAGAATCAATGTTCCATGATTTTAATATACTGATGAAACTTAGTAAATAATCATCCTACTAAAAATTAAATTTATTTATTACTTCTTGTATGATTTATTGACTTCATTATATATTTGTTCAAGCTCACCTAAAACAATGGTTAGTTAAATTATCCATGAATCCCCCTATTCACTCTCATTTATTTTGTTTTTTGGGTTACACATTAGTTATCCTTTTCTATTTACTTCCATATTTGTTTTCAAATGCAATAAATGAAACCAATTGAAGAGAGGTGATGAAAACATATTATGGACAACAATCGTCGCATGACTGAGCTGGGCAGTCCACCACTAGTGCCTGTAGTGAGTATTTTATTTCAAATATATTTATTTAAATAATATATAATGTCATGTGAGTAATTTTTTTATACATTTTTTCAGGATCCATATATTAGGTGAAAACTATTTGATGAACAACCTATTAGTAGTCCCAGTACTCGGGGTGTTCATATGAGGGGGGTGGTATGGGAGATAGATGATCTGGTCGGTGTACTCGATTAGACCCTGCCCCTCCCACTATCATACCATCCATCCCACATTCTGATCCTGATGTTCCATTAGGAACACATGGGATATTTGGGCCTCCCTTGTTTTCACCACCCTTTACATATGACCTTCCTCACCCATCTGTACCATATCCGATGATGATTCCCACTCCCCATCCAGCATTTGTCCAGCCATCCCTGTCATCTTCTTTTACTTATGCTTCGTTCTCTCCGGACTTTTATATTCCATCTTCTTCGACTACTGCTCCACCAGAGTCTGTCCCTGCGGAGCATACATTGGGACTCACTCCATCTGTACAGGGTGTTCCTTTAGTTTCTGTTGATCCAACAGTGCCCATTGATCATATTACTGCAGGTATACTTATACAACCCTAACAAATTGTTACACCATTATTTATTCTCATTATAACATGTATTGATAAAATATTTGTTTTTATTTCATAACAGATACATCTACTGATATGAGGCAGGGGTGGGGGCATACACGCATGCGTGCAGTGTGGAACCGCTGCACACAGTTGATGGTGGACTACAATGAAGATATTCAGATGATTTAAAAATCAGGGCAGCATTGTCGGATTTTTTTGCCGACGCTTACAAAATACTCCGACATCATTCCCGTCAGCTCGCT